>OW052078.1:12500-1353974 GCA_932526445.1 Phragmatobia fuliginosa | reverse complement strand
GGTTGTCGATTTGAATGCAGTAAGGCGGCCCACACCATGGCGGCCTAGTGAGATGATTTTTCACGCCCACTTAAACAAAACGAATATTATCAATGATACTATTAATCTTGTTATCATTTGATATTCAGTTTGATGATTGAGTCGAGACCATCTTATTAGAAGGAAAACACGTGAGTTTGGAGTGAGTTCCAGTTTTTGACTGCTCGGTACGGAAGGAAGAGCCGAACCATTTAGTTCTAGTGCGTATTTCTTTGACTGACGTGACTTTCAAGGCCAGTTCATGTTGTCCTGTAAAAGAAATCGTTCCTCGACTTCTAATACTCTAGACGGCGTGCGGTTTTAGTCGGTTCGAAATAGTCATCAATTAATGGTATCCGGGGGAGTACATAGACAAAAAAGTGCATGTATCTGAGATATAGCATCATAAAACATCGCAATGAATAGTATGCCGTTCAAAACATACCAACACGCGACACAAACAGTTGCGCAAGAGTTTTTTGAACACCAATTAGTCATACTTTCAGCTTCTACGGAAATTGGGGTTTCATTCGGCTTTGGGTGCACGAAACTTCATTATTAAATACGACATAATAAGTACTGTAGGTGACTAACAGCCGTGAGCTTCGCCCTCGTGAATGTAAAAAGTTGCTTAAGTCCTTTCTCATGTTCAAGACTATCTGTGTAAAAAATTGCATTCAAATCGTTTCAGTAATTTTGGCGTGAAAGCCAGACAAACAGACAGATAGAGTCACTTTCGCATTCATAATATTCGTTTTTTTTTTTTCGTTTTTTTTATAAAAGACAACTCCCGCATTAGAAATATAAATTCCTGTGTCGCGGGGGACTTTACAAACATACATGAAACGGACACAAAGGACACCCAGACTCAGAACAACAAATTGTGAATCACACAAAGTGTTGTCCTACGTGGGATTTGAACCCACGACACTTGGCGTAGTAGGAAGCGGCGTGGCGACCGCTTAAACCACTAGGCCAACCGTGCAGTCGAGTCAATATTATAACGAATTAAATTTTTAAAAGACAACTCCCGCATTACGAATATACATCCTGTGTCGCGGGGGACTTTACAAACATCATGAAACAGACACAAAGAACACCCAGATTGATTTGATTTGAACTACTGATTATTTCTGTCATTGGTTTATGATAATCTTCATATACACACATACATACACACCACAGTGATACCATAGGCAAGCATGATTACATACATCAGTGCTTATAGCGCCAGAGCTAATGGACTTATTTCTAGAAAAATTTTTTATGTGTCCGTCCTATTAGCACGCGAGCGCTTGTACATCACTGAGCGCCTAGGCATAGCATGCAGAGACGAATATATTGAAGGCCTCGCATTCTACCAGAACCCATTTCTAAGAGAATCCTAGAGTATTTTTAAAACCCTGTTCATAATATTAAAATTTATCATACATTTTTTTTATTATGTTATGTACTAATTTTTACGTCCTAAATATTTAACTAACTTTGAAAAAAGGAGGGTGCAATTCTTTCAGCTTTCTACTCTTCGAAACGTTAACTTTAAATAGTTTGCATTCAGTAGTATTTAAGTAATGGTATGTAGTAAGTGATCCAAGTTTCACATTACTGTGTGTACGCACATGTTTCAAAAATGCGTTCTATTCATAGAACTCTCTCTTTACGTATTAAAATATAGATGTACTAGCTGCGCCCCGCGGTGTTACCTGCGTATCATTATGGTTGCTATGCAAGTTTGTTATGCATAGCAACCTGTGAAGTTTTGACAGGCGTTAAACAGTGATACATTTTGACATCTACGATTTATTGTATTTTATAATCACTTAGATTTCGCCCGTTTATCACGATTATTGCAGTATAAAGTAGCCTATGTGTTATTCTGAATATATAAGCTATATTACTGTAAAGTTTCATCCAACTCCGTTCAGTAGTTTTGCGTGAAAGAGGTACAAACATACACACATACTCACAAACTTTCGCGTTTATAATATTAGTAGGATAGGATAGTAGGATATAAACTAGCTAACTTGATATAGAACATACGTTTAGGTACCTCTTTACGTTTGTTTTTGATTTTGAAGAACAACTATAAATGACAGCATTGATGATGTCGTGTTTCATTGGTGAATGAGAAATCGGAGACCCAATGATGCAGTAGTATGGTGACCATTAGTCTTGTATTCATGCTTTCCATCAAGCGGAGTAGACAACTACATCGTGACATAAAAATTGACACAGTCAGACACTAAATTTAAAAAAATCGTACAATGAAAAGATATCCAAACATCAACTGCGATGTTTGTCTAGTAATTAGCGTATTCCGATCAAGAGGTTTGGATGTTTTCTATGTGTAATATGTATGCATTTACAAAAAAAATTATATGTATGTATAACAGTTGTCTAGTACCCATAGTACAAGCTCTACTTAGTTTGGGACTAGATGGCGTTATGTGTATTATGTTCGCTATAATTATTTATTTAAGAGTAAAAAAAGTATATTGGTAGGTGACTTGACGGACCAGAACTTACAACTCGGTTGAAACATAATGCTCCAAGACATACTTAAATAGCAACAAAGTAAAATAGGATGCGACACAGGTCGCAGGCTGACCACGCCAATGAACATCAAGACCGGCCTACTAATAAATGTAAGCAAGGATACAGATCGTAGTAAACAAAGTAAAAAAAAAATGTAGAGTGGTCACTTTAGCAGTCTGTTTTTACATAAATAATTTTAACAAAAAGGAACCGACTTCAATGAAAAACTATTCCGAGTACCCAAATCGCGACATTGTGCCTATGATATTTGAGGAGTTCCCTCGATTTCCTTGGGATCTCATCATCAGATCCCGATATGGTAACGATGGGACCACCTGTAAGCTACGCCCATTCCAATGCAAAAAGAATTTTTGAAATCGGTTCTTAAACGACAAAATTATCGCTGAACATACATAAAAAAAAAAAAAAAAAAGATTCCGACGAATTGAGAACCTCCTCCTTTTTTTAAGTCGGATAAAAAACAGAATATGCAAATCCTGTGGGCTATGTTGATAACTTTAATTCTCTACTGGATTAAATTCACTGAGTTAATTTTAAGTCATATTTATTGTATTTAATCGTTATCTTAATAAATCACCCAGCTGCTCTGCATTTGTATTATGTTATCTATTATTTTGATTCAAACCAGTTGCTAATTCAATCTGTTTCTATACAGTTGTGTTTGACAATTTAATAAACTACTATTAAAAATAATTATAATACAAAAACAATGTTAGTAGATCTGGAATTTGACTATAAGGAAACCACAGCGGCCATGGACAAATTTTGTCAAAAGGACATTGAAGAACTACGGCAGTGGAGTGTTAAAGCTGAAAATTCGAAGTGTATACCTAAAAATTTAAGTGATAAACAAATAGTATTATTTTACAATGTGTGTTGTGGTAATGTGGAAAAAACTAAAGTGTGCATTGAAAAGTATTACACTTATAGAAATAATGCTCCAGAACTCTTCTCCGGAGAAGAATCCAGAAGTAGGGGTCACCATGCTTATTGTGAGGGTAGGCAATGTAGCATGGTGACCCTTACCATGACAGCTTGGTTAGATTATTCTGCATCATTCTCCCGGCCTTCGAAGGGCGGGAGAATGATGCAGAATGATTGGGCCTCCGGTCTCACACTCACCAACGCAATACGACAGCAAGAATGTTGTCATTATTAGGATGGTCTTCTGTGTGATGGTTGTGGATCTCTCGCTAACGAAACGAGGTCCTTGACCAGGTTATATAGTCCTGTTCGACATGGAGGGAATCAAAATGGGCCATCTCACACGAGTCAACTTATCAACAGTTCGGAAACTCTTCCAGTACGTCCAAGAAGCTGTCCCTCTTCGAGTTCAAGCCATCCATGTACTAAACACGGAACCAGTTCTGGAAACAATGCTCTCACTAATAAGGCCTTTTCTTGATAGTGAACTTCTTCAAACGATTAAGTTTTACAAAAAAAACGAAGTTCTGGAAAAGATATATGATATAGTTCCAAAGTCATCCTTGCCTTCGGACTATGGAGGCACTCTTCCAGATACTCAGACACTCCATAAAAAGTGTATGGAGGAACTGAAGATGCTGGAAGGTTATTTTAAAATTGAGGAGGAGCAAAGACATACAGCGAGGCCTGATAGAAATGGGGGCAACTCGTTAGAGGGAACGTTTAGGAAATTGGATATTGATTAGAATTTCCTAACTCTTTTTGTGTTTTGCGATTATTTGATCAGGAGAGAAAAGAGAATTATTAAATAAATAATAGAAAAGAACCAATAAGTTTTTAACGCTTTATAAGTAGAAGAATAAGATTTTTATCGTTTTTTTTTTCGGACATCTTACACACAACGTCATCTTGTCCCAAATTAAGCAGGGCTTGTGTTATGGGTACTAAACAACTGAGTCCAGAAGGAGATCTGACCCTGGACTTCTCCTCCTCCTAAACGGAGAAGCGCGGAGAGGGCACATTGTGTGGTTTTTAGTCGGTTCAAGTCCGACACACCACACCGCCGTAACCCCCGGTGGGGTGACGGTCCATGATGATTTTCCACACATAAAAAAAAAAAGAAATGGGTACTAAACAACTGATATAAATACATAAACATATTTTTTTTTTGTTAATACATACATATTATACATAGAAAAACACCCAGATTCCGAAACAAATATTTGTAGATCACAAAAATATTTGTGTGTGTGAATCTTTGCTTGTCAAACAATAAAAATGTTGTTTGACAATTAATTACAATAAAACACATTGTCGTACAATATTTATCAATTAGGTAGCTATAGCTTATCTAGATAACAACACAAATAAGCATTATTAATCTATATCTTCTAATCATAATCTGTTGGAAATTATTTTAGATCAAAAAATTATTTGTTCATCATGTTTCATAAATAACTAGCTTTCGCCCGCGGCTCTGCCTGCGCGTATCTCGATTGTGCAGTAAAAAGTAGCCTATGTGTTATTGTGATATATAAGCAAATTTTCATCCGAATCCGTTCAGTAGTTTTTGCGTGAAAGAGCAACAAACATAAATACATACAAACTTTAGCGTTTATAATATTACAAAAATATTCAAATATCTAAGGTACAAAGGGCAGCCTTATTGCCAAAAGCAATTTCTTCTAGACAACCATATATTTCTTAAAGGCACCATGGTGCCTCCATGCTAAGTTTCATTGAAATCGGTGCAGTGTTTTAGCCGTGAAAGCGTGACAAACAGACAGAATTACTTTCCAATTTATAATATTAGTATGGTTCTAGTCTGGTTGCTAATTATTGCAGCGTAATGATAAATATATATGAACGCTTCATAAATACTATCTTCTTCTTCCTAGCCTTATTCCCAAGTTTATTTGTGGTCGGCTACTAGTTCAACCGGTTTTACCTGAATTTCAGTATCTCAACGGAGCGACTGACATCGGACCTCCGCAACCCTAAGGGTGAACTGAAAATCGAAGATTGTCATTTATTTGTCATTTTACAAAGGAGAGTTCTATGTCCAGCCGTGGACTGTTAAAGGCTGTTGATATGTGATTACCAGAGAGAAAGAGAGAAAAAGAGATCAGAAAGAAATACCCTTCAGAATAAAACGAGGGTTTTAAAAATCGCCTTTTTTATAACCCCTGCATTAGGAATACGTATATTCTGTCGCAGGGAAGAAATTAGCACAAGGAACATAGACTCAGAATAAAAATATTTGGAACACTTAGAACTTAGGTACGAAGTTCGCCAGGTCAGCTAGTCCCTCATAAAAAAATATTAACAAATTTTCTTACGTTCTATTAACATCAGAATCTCGCAAGCGTTATTGTCTATTATCTAGACAGAAGTTAATATATTATCAGCGCTGATAAGACATGCGGTGAGCAGTCACATGCCTGTGTTTAACGGCCCGGACACCGTTACTTCGCCCCATATGCCACATATAGCTACGCCATTCTTCAAACTAGAACTAAGAACGCGTAAAATACTATTTGAACACGCTATTTTATTTGTTAATCTTTTTGCCGTGGCACAGACATTATTAATGTCTCGTATGGCAAAATCTTCACAAACTTAATTTATGTATTTTCCTTCGGTAATAAACTCCCGCCCACAGAAGTGTTATTTGACATTTCGGAGACCTTAAGCTACACTAGCGCCTCTGGCGGCGAATTCACGCGCGGTTGCCCTTAATCTAAATAGCTATAAATATTTCAGACATCTTACACAAAACGCCATCTAGCCCCAAACTAATCAGAGCTTGTATTATGTCTACCGACAACTGATATAAATACATACTTTTTTTTGTAAATGCATACGAATTATACATAGAAAACACCCAAACTCTAAAACGAACATATGTGGATCACACAAACATTTAGCCCGACCCGAGAACCCTCACCTCTTGAACAGCCACATACCCAAACCACTACAAGAACGAGGCAGTCATATAGTACATGTAGTACACCAGGTAATTACAAAAGAACTTAAAACTAGATGTGTAGGTACAATCGACAGGCTTATCGCTCAAAAGGCAATCTCTTACAGGCAACCATATTATTAAATTGCTATTATATTTATGAAATGAATTCAACCCGCATTTCCTCTACAAGTCTCTAATGATTATAAGATAAATTGTCACGCATCGTAATAACGGCTGTCATTTATAATGATTACGGTTTCGGCTTCAACTCAATGGAACTAGGTTTATCGCATTCTTGAGCTAAATGTATGCGTGCGTACCTACAACAGTCATTTACTACTAGTAGATCTATCTGATAGTTCATTGATAGTTTTACAGTTGGTTAGAATCATTAAGATACACAACTTGCTTGCCAAGTTGCAAACGTTTATCGTTTTCTAGTCCGTGTGGTGACGGATTAAGAATACAGAGTGTCACCATCCCTATTCATCCCGCGGGTGTCGTAAAAAGCGACTAAGGGATAAACTACGCAAGACAATATCAATGCAAAGAGAAGGAAAACTTGAAACCAACCCTATACCAACCCGTCTGGCCAGCGCGGTATAGTAGGCCAATACCTCCTTTTCAAGGAGAGGCCTATGTCCAGCAGTGGACTGTTAAAGGCTGTTGATGATGATGATCCTTTTCTATTCTAAATTCCATTCTATTTCTCTATTCTATTGGCTAATGTCACTCAGTAACGTGAACAAAACTTAATATCAACCAATCAAAGAATAGAGAAATAGAATGGAATATAGAATAGAAAACGATTATCTTTTGTAATAAGGCTAGGGGGGCTGTTATTCATTCGAAGTGAACTACAGAAATAATAGAGTGAATGAATTGGTTAAGTTATTTTTAAACGGATTAATAAAAGGTTCATAACATACATTTCAAACGCTCAGTTTTCGCCAGGTTTTTGGTCTTGGGTAATAGGTGGCGAGCCTAATGCCGTTTACCGGGATGTTTAGGTTGCCAGGGCCTCGTCGATCAGCAGGTGCACCGCTTGCAGTTGGCTTGGGGGGGAGACAATGTGGTTGTATTTACTTCTTTAGAAGCTTTGTTGTTTAGAACCCTTTCATATATGCTGTAGTCTAAACAGCAAACTTGTTACAGATTTCACTTAATTTTGGTAGAACTAAAATAAAGTTTGTGTATTAAACGACATAACTATTGGGGAAGCATATGGTATATATGTATATTATAACTTAGGAGCATAGCCATTATATCTATATATACTAATATTATACAGTTAAAGAATTTGTTTGTTTGAATGCGCTAATCTCAGGAACTACTGGTCCGATTTGAAAAATTCTTACAATGTTAGATAGTCCATTTATCGAGAAGGGATATAGGATATATATTATCACGCTACGACTAATAGAATATCAATGAAAAATGATTTAAAAACAGAGACAAAATATTATTTAGAGTACTTCCATTGCGTTCGCTGCATTGGTTAAAAATGCGTGAAAATAATGTACCTATGAAACAATTTGTTCCTCTTGAAAAGTTATCACATATGTCTATCTTTTAAGGTTGGCTCACTATAACCTTTTTTCTGTCAAACACGGACAATAGAAGACGCAGATTGCGTGGGTCAGCTAATTTAACCATAAACGTAGAAAACTTTGTGATATTTATTGATTAATCAATTTCTCACGCAACAATCGCCAACCCATCGCTACGGGGGCCAACAAAAAAGAAAGTATATCGGACTCTCGTTAATTAATGGCGAAACGTTTGTCATGGCGGCTTGTGTCACTTATGATTCAGGCGAGAACTACCTCGCATTTCACTTCGTTATATATTCCGTGAGTCATCACCTTGGTAGCGGTTAGCTAACAGTGGTGTGGCTTTATGGTTCCACACTTCAACCAGCTTTTTTTATGTGAACCTGCGAAAATTAATCAGCCCACATGTTGACGGATTAAGATTACATAGTGTCATTAGCCCTATTCACCCCGTGAGTAAGATCTGAGAAAGAGACAAACTACGCAGTACAACAGCATTAGAAAGAGAAGGAAAGCTTGTAACAAATCCTATACTAACCCATCATGCTAGCGTGGTATAGTATGACAAAACCTTCTAAGGAGGGGCCTATGTCCAGCAGTGGACTGTTAAAGGTAATGATGACGATTATGAAAGTAACTCTACTCTGCCTGATGGAAATCGTGATCGGAATTGAAAAGTTACGATCACCATTCATTTACGAATGAAGACAATGCAGCATGGTAACGCATACTTTGGAAACTTGTTGGGATTCTTCTGCATCTTCTGCATCATTGGGCCTTAGCTCTCACACTCAATGACAGCAGCAACGTTTCATGTTGGTCTTCTGTGTGAGGGTACTACTGTCCCGGTCGGGCCGGCCTATTCATGCTGAAATCAGCGTGGCTCTACTACCTTTCCTAGCATTTAAATGAGTTTTACATGTGGTGACGCATTAAGAATACAGAGTGTCACCACCCCTATTCATCCCGCGGGTGTCGTAAAAGGCGACTAAGGGATAAACTACGCAAGACAACATCAATGCAAAGAGAAGGAAAACTTGAAACCAACCCGTCTGGCCAGCGTGGTATAGTAGGCTAAAACCTCCTTTCTAAGGAGGGCCTATGTCCAGCAGTGAACTGATATAAGCTGTTGATTATTTCCACGGGCATATAGCTAATATTGTAAAAGTAATTAAGGTAACTTTTTTTAACAAAATTAAAAGCAATTAAACAAAGAACAATACCCAATTCAGAAGCTACAAATTTCTCAGTAACACCGCTAAGAGCAACAAGTTTACTGTAAAACAGACGACAAGTTAGCGGTAAAACCACTAAACACTTAACATGGGTAGAAGTACTGTACTATATCATTTAATTAGCGACCATCTTTAAAAATAACAGCTCTTTGGTACACTTTGTCTATAAAAAATAATAAGTTACTGCCTCGGTGGCGCAGTGGTAGCGTATGCGATTGCTGTGCTTGAGATCTCGGATTCGAGTCCCGGGTCGGTCCAAATGTTTGTATGATCCGCAAGTATTTGTTTCCGAGTTTTGGGTGTTTTCTATGTATAATATGTAGGTAAGTATTTATAAAAAAATATGTTTATGTATTTATATCAGTTGTCTCTATAGTACCCATAATACAAGCTCTACTTAGTTTGGGACTAGATCTAGACTTTCGAAATTAATCAATTTAAGATTGTGAGTCGATTAAAGTTGAGTCGAGTCGATAACACACTGATGGAATCAGCTTGTGTAATTCCTGTTTTTTCTAAAGTGAATCTGAGTGAATAAAATAATTACAAATCCAAATCTTTCAATGGGGCTGTCTGATCACTAGAGAATCACTGAGAAGGAAAACTTGAAACCAACCCTTTTTTTTTTTTTTTTTTTTATGTGTGAAAAATCATCATGGACCGTCACCCCACCGGGGGTTACGGCGGGGTGGTGTGTCGGACTTGAACCGACTAAAAAACTCACAGTGTGCCCTCTCCGCGTTTCTCCGTTTTGGAGGAGGAGAAGTCCAGAGTGTGATCTCCTTCTGAACTTTTACCAGCGCCTGCCCGCTCCAGATGCGGGCACCGTCTCGGATGACGACCCTCTCTTAGGCGGCGTCCGGCACACACCGACGCCGCCCCCTCGCGAATGGCCACATAGTGCGGGTGGAGGGAAAACCCGTCCCGTCCACCCGCGGCCACACTCAAGGCGCAGATGTTCGCGCCTCCGCCGCCCGAACTTGAAACCAACCCTATACCAACCCGTCTGGACTGTTGAAGGCTGTTGATGAAAGGGTGGTGTAAAAAAATATCATTATGAGCTACCTAACTCTCCCTAAAGGGTCTCTTAAATTTAGAAAACTTTGTTGAAAACTGGCAAAGTCCACGAATGTACACTTCATAAAATAATGTAAGTAAAAATATAAACAATCTATATTCTGAAACTCAAAACATTAACTTAATAAAAATAAAATAATTACGTAAATAGTCGTACTGTGAGTGTGACGACTCTCTGGCTCCTGACAATATTAATTCACTTTCAGTAAACGTGCGGCACGTAATGTTTTCTCCAAGTTTCAGATCGCGGCTCGCAATAATTATCACATATCAAACTAAAACAGCTAATAGCATGCGTTAGGTATCGTGCAATTTTTGTTATAACATGCCTAGGCATGTTGAGCTGTAGAACACATGCTAGACTGACGGTTTTTTTTGCGCGTTGTTTTGTTTTTGGGTAAATCTTCTTTCAAGAAGCCAAAAAGGTAACAAATCTTTTGGTTATGGTTTCTGTTTCTCCGAGCCTCTTTTCCAATTTAAGGTTTTATAACAACCTAATTTTTAAGCGATTTCGAAATTATGTAAAAAGACAGTTTTGATCCACAGAACATATTATTTGTGGTACACACAATGTATGAAGACTAAAAGGTACCCCGTCTTGTTTTTCTTTTCTGGTATTAATTTTACACCAACGGAAACCTTAAATAACTGCTAAAATATTGAACAGAACACAGACACATGCTATTACCAAACAACATATTACATAGATACGTTTGCATGTTATGTACATAATTTTAGGAAACGCACGAAAAATTAAAAAAAAAGAACCATTTATGAAGACTTAATGTACGCGGTTTTGCAATTCATAGAAAAAACTCTTAACTAAATTTTATGTCACTTAAATTCGAAAAAAGAATACACCGACCCGCCAAACGCGCGCGTTTCTCTTTTTTTTTTTAATTACGCTAAAAGTAAAGGCATTTGGAATCCGAGCATTGAGGCAAGGACAGGAGTCTGGTCATACTAACACGCCGAATCAGTAGACAAATATAATTGAGAGTAATATTATGAGCAAAACATTAAAGTGCGTTGTCTCGTCACATGCAGTCATTGCACAGTTGTATCATAGCCGTGGCACCGACTTTCGCGCGGTCAACGACCCCTTAGAAAGCACCTCGCTCACTGATCTATTGGATATTCAATAGTTAAAGACACTAACTTGTCTTCCCTTATTAAATAATAGCTTTAATATACACTTGTGAACCGGTATTTTTATAGGCGCGGTACTACATTAACATAAGACATGTTATTTGGAGGTGGGGTTATGTTTGGGTTTCTGATAACTGCACTTGCTTGTTGAAATTGAAACACAAGAGCTGTTTAGCACCAGTTGTCTGTGATGCTGTATTGTCAAGCCATATTTATCATTTATGAGTGTCACCACCACTATTCATCCCACGCGGGTGTCGTAAAAGGCGACTAAGGGATAAACTACGCAAGACAACATCAATGCAAAGAGAAGGAAAACTTAAAACCAACCCTATACCATTCCGTCTGGCCAGCGTGGTATAGTAGTCCAATACCTCCTTTTCAAGGAGAGGCCTATGTCCAGCAGTGGACTGTTAAAGGCTGTTGATGATGATGATGATGATGATGATGATTCTAATTCTCTATTCTCTTATTTCATTGGGTAAAAATTTGTTTTGTTTTTGTACCGGACTTCTTTTACGCAAATGATGATTTATCAACTTTTTCTGGTATCTAATAATATGTACTTCTTTTTCTAAATACTACAACCAATTATGTACTCCAATGAACTATGTTATATTTTACTTAATATCCGGTAATCATCAAGTAAAATAAAATTTATATTTTTCACACTTAACCTCGGAACTACCAACCAACAGGATTGAGACAATAAATCGGACATCTAACACACAACGCCATCTAGTCTCAAACTAAGCAAAGCTTGTATTGTGGGTACTAAACAACTGATATAAATATGTACATAAACATACTTTTTTACACATAGAAAAAACCCAAACTCCGAAACAAATATTAGCGGATCACACAAACATTTGATCCGACTCGGGAATCGAACCCGAGACCTCAGAACAACTGCGTCACCGAGACAGTCAAGGCAATGAACCTTTGGATCCCAATTCCGAGGGACTTACTTACTTAATAATTATGTTACAAATTGAAGAAAATATACAAAAATCCAAACTAAAGAAGCCTATACTTTATATAATACTGAATACAAACATATAATAGGTATATATTTTACATTGAGACATAGAAAAAATTATCGTGCTTATCACAAAATTAATTATAATTATCCTAAGAATCGAACCTACAACCTCTCATTCTACTCACTAACCACTGCAACAGCAGACAAGTCAAAGTAATAGGAAAGATGTTCCATCCAGTTATTGTTATAAATTAGGACTCAATTGTTTGAAATTTCAACTTTACACTCTCTTTGGATCTTCAATATATCCCATTACCAAAAATATTAATTTTCGTACACATATATTATCACACTAAATAAATACACTAAAACCTCTTTTGCATAAAAAATCACACATTAGATTAACGGAATGTCATTATCATCAGCCTATCTCAGACATCTGCTAGACATAGGCCTCTCCCATTGCACACCACTCTGATCGATTTTGGCTTTGCTAGTTTGTGATCGCTGCCAAATGACATTGGCCCCAAAAAACCTATAAACGTCAAATTAAACCATAAAACAACAGTTTCCATTATAAAATTTTGGATGGAATAGCAATTTGAAACTCGTAACAGTTTACAGACTTTTACGAGTTTCAAATTTAGCAATTTGAAACTCATAAAAGTATGTAAACTGTTATGGCCAGTATTTTTTAATGTAACTTCTTTTTTATGGGACGATTTTTTCAGTTATGGCAAAGACGGGCTTTAAGCAAACTCAAGCTATAGTCGTCACAAAATAAGAAGCCCGTTTCGACATTTGTCATTTGACTTACCGCATGTAAGCAATTGAAAAATCAAATTCATAATCCTATTTAATTACTATGTTACCCATACACTATCACAACGCGTATCATAATTATGCATCAAGTTTAACTTGATTGTTACGCCACGATGACAAATGTCAAACCGGGCTTCTTATTTTGTGACGACTATAATTATATAATAGTAGGTCGAAATTTGTGACTATAACCACAGTGTTCAATTCAGTTTAAAAATATCTGCCAAACCTTTTTATGGTATAAACAGACTTCAGCTTAGTAATTACATGCATGACGAATTAACCTAGACCAAGTGACAGATACCTTAAATACACAAAAATCACACAACACTACACGAGTGTCGACTCAACAAATGATTATAAATGTTTAGTAATAACAATGTAACATCAACAGCAACTAACGAGAACAAATTTTGGCTAATATACAAACCCTGGCATGCTGGCAACACGCAGCCCCGTGTTGCCAGCATGCCAGGGTTTTTTTCAAGTTTTCCTTTTCTTTATAGTGAAATTGTCCTTAGTTGTTTGCTTCCCTAGCCGCTACCCTCTACTTAAAAATCTTCTTCCCAAGATTACTTGGGGTCGGCTACTAGTTCAACCGGTTTTTACCTGAATACCAGTTGTTCGATGAAACGACTGGCATCGGACCATGGAATCCTGAGGGAGATTTGAAATTCGAAGCTTGAACTCTACCATCTATGTAGTGTATTTGAGGGCTGACATCATAATAACGATTGCCATAGATGTTCATGTCAATCGGGACGTTAACGTGCTACAGTTTACACCCTCTACTTAAAAATATCTAATTAAAGAAGTTTAAGCAGTGTGTGGAGTAAATGTCCAAGTGGATGTAATATATCCTCTAAAAGATGGGACGTGACATCAGGCGGGAATTCCACCGTCCTGGTATCCATCAAGAAAATTATCATTGGTTGTTCCCGTCATGACTTAGGTGGGATCGTATACCATCAACTTGCTATGAAAGAGCAATATAGTCTTCAACATGCAACTGATGGTCATAGGACTGTCGCCAGAAATATTGTCCTACTATACTACTCTGGCCAGTTTCAAGTAAATAGTTTGTCATTAAATGTATTTGATACTTCTGTTTGTTAATTCCGGCTAAACTCTGGAACGACGGCACCGATTTCAACGGGACTTTCGCTGGGAGATAGCTGATGATATAAAGAGTAACGTAAACTACTTAGATTCACTAGAATATCGTAGATCAAGAACACATGCCACATAACTGCCTCGTTGGTCTGATGGTTGGCGTATTTAATCGATTCCCGGGTCGAAACAAATGTTTGTGTGATCCGCAAATATTTGTTTCCGAGTTTTCTATGTATATGTATGAATTAACAAACAAAAAAAGTATATTTATGTATATAAATCAGTTGTCTAGTACCCAGTATACAAGCTCTGCTTAGTTTCGGACTAGATGGCATTGTATCTAAGATGTCCGAAATGACCGAAAACATATATTACAGAAGCCAGGTGTCCGCCGATCCCTTGTATACACAGAATAGTGAATACTCTTCCAATTTATGGTCACACGCATGTCTTATACTTTCGTTTTCGGCGCTCGGCCGCGGCCGATTTCACCGCCGAACATTGGGTCAGCAGGTAACGGTTGTACGTACGACAGAAGGCGACGCAAGCGACAGGCGACTCTGTATTGAGTAGAAACCTGCTAACAATGTGTAATAGATAGTTGAGTCTCATAAAGAGATTAGCTTTCGCTCAACTAGGAGTAGAATTTACCAATCAGTAGAGACCCCTTAGGCCCCGGATCTACGATTGTTTCAAACCAAAACCTTGAGAGTGCCCCCCCCTCCTTTAGTTTTCCCCCTCCCGTCAGTCCCAGTGGTGTTTGAGAAAAACTGTTAAAACTGCCAATGAGTAGCATTTTTTAGGGTTTAGTTAAATAAGTTTATGACTCGGAACCCTTATAGATTCGTCATGTCCGTCAGTCCGTCCTTCCGTCCTCGACTTACCGTCCAAACGGTGAGTACTAGAAAGATGAAACTTTGCATGAATATGTGTTGTAAGTACGTCGACAAAGTGCTACACCGCGGGGCTCAGCTAGTTTTATAATAAAATGGAGGTTCTTTGTTTTGCTTCATTTACTAAATTCGAAATACATAATGAAGTATGATTTAACATATAAATTTTTTCATTGAATTTGTTATTTTGTCGGATTACAAAGTACTTAGGGCGATTCACACACTGGCCACGCGAACACGCGCGTAGGCGCGGGGCAGCCATTGCAGCCAATCCCGAATCTGCTAGCCGCACGCGCTCACGCGTGGTAGCGTGTGTTCAGTGTGTTGGACCTGGCGTGTTTTCTATACTAATCGATGTACCTGCATACAATATTAAAATCTGCCACTCCGCGCTACGCGACGGAGCGCGGTGCAGTGTGCATATCGCCTTAGTTAAAACTGACGGAGGTTTAGGACTATAGGAGGTCTGAGGCAGTACTCTATAATCCGACAATTTCAATAATCCGACATTGGCTTCGACGTTTGTCGGATTACCGGGGGTACACTGTCCGTTGACACTGGTCACCGTGGCCGAAATCGACTGAGAGAACATCATCAATGTAAAATTGAACAACGAAAAGTCAAATTCAATCGTAATGATTTATTTTGAAATGAACTCGTTAATCATGCAATTATTTAATTTTAGTGACGGTATAAGAATTTTCGAATTTCAGTTCTCCCTTAGGGTTGCGCAGGTCCGATGCCGGTCGCTCCGTGGAAAAACTGATATTCAGGTAAAACTGGTTAAACTAGTAGCCGACCCTAAATGATATTGGGAATAAGGCTAATAAGAAGAAGATGAAGAATGACGGTATAAGAACAGGGGCAAGGCAGGGGGCTTCGCTCTGTATAAATTACACGCTCATATTTTAATTATCATTATTACTTTAAAAATCAAATACATCAATTAATTTGAAGCTGATTTCATTACAGCAATTACGACCAATTTTTATGAGCAATAATTAATTACTTGAAATATCGCTTGCGCCTGTGACTCATATTGCTAGTATTTTCCTTTCAATTGACGGCTGAGGCTCTCTTGTGAGGTTCATTTTGAACAACCGGGGGAGGTTCTGCTAGGGTTGTCACTTATTTTTATCAAATAATAGCTGACCCACTCAACTCCGCCTGAGTTCCTAAAATTTTTTTTGTTCTATTTTTTTTGCATTATTATTCAGTTGGTGTTTGGTTCCTATCGACCGAAGCTTGAGTTTATATAGCTTTAAAATAAATTATTAAATCCTACTAATATTAGAAACGCGAAAGTTTGTGAGTATGTATGTATGTTTGTTGCTCTTTCACGTAAAAACTACTGAATGGGTTTTTAAGAAACTACACAATAATATAGCTTACTTATCGGAATAACAACAAAAATGATTCAATTTTTTATTGTATTACGAAGAGAAAAGTTTGGCAATTTTGAAAAAATATATCTGATAAATGTCCACCACGAGCACGCTGATAGATGTCGATTATTTCATCAAATTTTTTAATCATTTTGAGCAAAATGGCGGATCTATTTCGTTAATTACATCACGGGTTTTAAGTTTTAAGGCGATTCGATTCGATTGGCTCCGTATAGACTGTCCTGAACCTATGGATTGTGGTGCTAAATCACTTAATCGCTGAATTTCGTTAAATTATGTGATCGGGAAATTTCGTTCAGTTCCCTGTGTATTTTCGTACATGTACATGTTTCATACAACTTTAAGAAAATGGATGTACATTATTTTAAGAAAATTATATAACTTGGTCATCCTATCATCATCATCATCATCAACAGCTTTTAACAGTCCACTGCTGGACATAGCCTCTCCTTGGAAAGAAGGTATTGGCCTACTATACCACGCTGGCCAGACGGGTTGGACATCCTATAAGTAATATTTTTTTCCCATATTTTTAATATCACGAGCTATCGCTCGCGGCTCCGGCCGCGTGTATGTCAGTTATCGTGATTCAAAGTAGCTATTTTCTTTCTCAGGCTCTAGACTATCTACATACCAAATATTATATAAATCGGTGCAGTAGTATTGAGGTGAAAGCACGACAGACAAACAGAGCTCCTTTCGCATTCATAATATTAGTAACGATAAGGATTATTATCTCATTTGACCAAAGCGCATTCTATTTAAGTGTATGTATCACTACATATCATAAAATAAAGTCCTCCACCACGTATCTGTTCGCGATAAACTCAGAAACCATAGCCCCGTTTTTAATGAAATTTTGTACCCAGATAGTCTAAAGCTTGAGAAAGGACGTAGGCTACGCGATAATCGACGTAAACGCGGGTGGAGACGAGGGCGAATGCTAGTTAATGTTAAATATAATTAACTACGGGTATAAGCACTTGGCAGCCCTAAGCTTTCAAACCGTTTGTCGGGAGAAGCTAACGGCATCACGTTTTAAATCATCATGGGAGCAACGGAATGTGGTCAAGCAAGTTATGGGAATTCAATAGGATGTTAGCCTTGAGCTCTATGGTCATAACTCTATACCATAGACAATAAAAAAGACCGTAAGGTAGAGGTACTTTTTTTAGCATATTTATGAGGGCTTTAATGAAACTTTAAGGAATCCTAGCCAAGTCAGCCTATGGATGGGTGAACGTTCTTAACGTATTTAGAGTCCTTCGTACCTTGGATTTTTGGAACCCGTTGTCTCATTGGAGTTGGAGTAAAGCCCTAAAAGGTCCGACTTCGAGTCTTCTTTCAAACAGACAGAACTTGCAGGGTGTTGCAAGAGACGTCACAGGGAGCAAACTGTGTAGGACAACAAAACTGCAAAAATAAAATCAAAATCAAAACTGTTTAATTCATCAATCATCATCAACAGCTTTTACCAGTCCACTGCTGGACATAGGCCTCTCCTTTGAAAGGAGGTTTTGGACTACTATACCACGCTGGCCAGACAGGTTGGTAAAGGGTTTGTTTCAAGTTTTCCTTCTCTTGGCAGTGATGTTAGCTGCTTATTTTGTTCCTTTAGTCGCCTCTTACGACACCCCTGGAATGAATAGGGGTGGTGACACATGTATTCTGAAGCCGTCACCACACGGTTTATTTAACCGTTTAATTGTAACTGTTTAATTGTCACTGCAAATTTATATTACACAATAATCTTTTTCTCTTGAGTTCCAAACTAAGTAAAACTTTATGACTCGCGATTTTCAATAATAACCGCGAGACTTAGTTAATTATAATAAGCTTCTAACAAATATCTCTAGCAGAGAAATACTTAAAATCAAGATAAATTTAACGGATATGTAATTAACGTAATAGAAATATATTTATTTATTCTTTTTAGCAACTTTCATTTTGGCCTTGTGCAATAAAAGAAATGTTTAAATAACTTTTTTTTTAAATTAGTTGCTTTTTTAGTTATCAGTTACGCCTACTGACGTTTCGTTATTACTTCACTAATGACGTTATTTTGTTTTTTTTTTAATTAACAATTTGTAACAAAATTAATTATAGAAATAAAAATCAGCCAAGTATAATCTAATATATAAAATTCTCGTGTCACAGTTTTCGTTGCCATACTCCTCCGAAACGGCATGACCGATCTTTATGAAACTTTATATGCATATTCAGTAGGTCTGAGAATCGGCCAACATCTATTTTAGATACCTCTAAAACGCGAGCGGAGCCGCGGGCATCAGCTAGTAAGATATAGAATAAGGTTCCGTAGTCACCCTTAACGGTACGAGAATTTAAAATCGTGTCCAATGATTTTACATTGGACACGATTCTACTAATTAATGTACTAATTTCGTGCAAAAATACTATATAAGTAAACATTACTTAGTTTAAAGATATTTTTGTACGAAGTTTTTCTAGTATACGTATTTGACAAGTTAGGCCTCTTATAACTCCTGAACCAACAAAGTTATCTAAGCCGTTATAGTTTTTCTTTGAAGTTCATCACATAGACTACCATCACGATTTTTTTGAGATTTTTCAAGCTAGCCGTTTAGCTTTTAGAGACCCCCTCCTTGGTTTCTAGCACTAACCGTTTGGGCGGTAAGTCGAGGACGGACGGACGGGTGAACATGACGAATTTATTTGGGTTCAATTTCATAATTTTCACATACCCAATGTCATTCTCAAAACTAAGATAATATATGTAAATCTAACGATACTTCGAACTAATTATAATTATAACAGTAATTCAATTCAAAATGTGATGTGATTTAATTTGAATTTTCATGTCAATAAGAACGATGTGTGATTCAGTATCATTCATAATTATAATTCCACATTTTCTGAAATAAACTATTTTTAATCAAAATTTATCAAACCTTTTCGGCTTCAGAGCGCATCTAGGAAATAAACGCACCTAAGTTCTTGAAAAAGTAGGCTTAGGCCTAGTGGTCTAAGATCGCAATGTCCCTGTCTACCGCTCCAAGTGTAGTGGGTTTACTCTGTGTGATCCTCACACTGTTATTCAGAGTCTAGGTCTTACGTCGAAGTTTGTAAAGTCCTTCGCGACACAGGATGTATCTTCAACAACCCATAACGCACCACTGCTGGGATCCGGTCTACTCTCAGGAGCGGGTTAAGGCGTAGAGGTATATTCCTTTCTAATGCCGAAGTTGTCTTTTTTTACAGAAAAAAAAACAAAATGCAAACAATTCTAAGTTCTATACCTAAAGCTACAATTATTCAAACCTGTCCCACTAACCTTATACATTGAAACACTTTGATAACACCTAATTTCGTAAGTAACCGCATTCTCCAGGCATGTCGCGGGCTCGGCCCGCTAAACCGGCGCGTGACTCGAATCTAAACGTATAACGGAACGTACTAGCCATTTGAGTACGCAGACCGATGATATTAATTAAATAGGCCGATTTTTAAGTACCATTGATTATATATGTAAGATTCAATTCATTGATTGACTGCCTCAGTGGACTGATGCGACTGTTGTGCTTGAGATCTTGGGTTCGAATTCCGGGTCGAACCAAATGTTTGTGTAATTTGCAAATATTTGTTTCAGAGTTTTGGGTTTTTTGTGTATTGCCATATTACACATTTCATTTTATAAGCCTGGTGTTCCTTGAGTTCATTTCACGGCACAGAATATATTTAAAAAAAATCGTTGTTTATACATAATTATATTATGTATGTCGTAGATATCGCAATGCAATTAGGACAGACATATGACAATCATTCTCGTAATCAATTCAAACCGTAGGTCCAATCATTCTGCATTATTCTCCCGGTCTCCGGAGGCTGGGAGATTGATGTAGAAACATTTGACCAGACCGCCATGGTATGTGTCACCATGCTGCATTGCCTATACTCAAAAAGAGGATGGTGACCCCCTACTCCTGGATTCTATCCATGCTTTCCAGGATCCTATTCAGGGTTAGACATTTAAAAAAACCTATCGCAGTCCACTCTTTAACATAGGCCTCTCCAATTGCACGCCACTTATTAAAACCTAATAAAAAATCGATTTTAAAAACCACTAGACAATCCGGAGATATATTACCAATCTGTTTATGATATTTTTCCAGGTCTATTAGACACGCTGGACACACAAGTGGAAACCAAAACCTGCCCAGGCACATGTATACATTCACTAGCCGCTTTACTCTGCAGCGAGGTCCTGGAAGAGGTGGAGTGTCCAGGCTCTTCTATGAAGTGCTGTGCTGACGATACAAGCAGTAAGTCTACCTCATCTTCTGGAAACTTTTTATGTTAAGGTGTTTCTGATATTCTCTTCCTGTTTACTGATACCAAAGAGTATTTGTTGTCAAGTCTTACATATTATTTGTATTTATATATAAATAAATTTGACTGCCTCGTTGGTCTAGTGGTTAGCGTATGCGACTGCTAATCAAGAGGTCTCGGGTTCAAATCCCGGGTCGCTCCAAAAAGTGTTTTTGGGTTTTTCTTAGGAAATTCCTAATAGCAGCCCGGAGTTTGGAAGTTTGGCGGTGATTCACGCCCGTGCCTCGGAGAGCACGTAAAGCCGTCGGTCCCGGTTGTCATGAACATCTATGGCAATCGTTATTGGAAAGTCAGTGCCCTCAAATATACTGACAACTAGTTCAATCTTCGAATTTCAGTTCTCCCTTAGGGTTGCGGAGGTCCGATGCCAGTCGCTCCGTGATAAAACTGAAATTCAGATAAAACCGGTTGAACTAGTAGCCGACCACAAATAAACTTGGGAATAAAGGCTCGGAAGATGATGCTATATATGAATAAAATTGAAGTGCCTGGTTGTGATACCAAATTAATAGATTTTACTAAATTTTTAATTTACATTTTTGCATTATTGTCTGCCTGTCTGTCGTTTTGTTCCGGCTAATCTCTGGAAAGATTTTGACAGGATTTTCAATGGAAGATAGCTCATGTCATAAAGAGTAATTTAGGTTAACTTTTTAGACTACTTCCTCTCCGCAGCGTTACTCGCGGTTTACAACACACCATAACATGAAATAGTTGTTCAATTTTCGTCGATTTCGTAGTCATCTGTCACCAAGTCTAAACCATATTTTAAGCACTGTAGACCCAGAGACGATCTTCACGCGGCCTGGTAACGTAGGTTATGAAAAAGGAGTTCTTAATACCTTTCTTTGAGGCCCTGGTGCCTCTCAAGTCGAGACATTCCTTTCCGGAGAGGTAGACATTGAGTAATCATTTTCCTCTTCTCGTCTTCCAGGTAACGAGACCCAACCAACAACCAACCGGCCACACCCCACGAGACACACAACGATAGATGACGACGACTATGATGAAGAGCCGAGCACTCCGCCAGCAGACAAATACAAAAATAGTGGTAATTATTAGGTATCCTAACATATTGACTTCTAGGAATTTTGTATCGTCGTATTGTAGAGTAGTTTGATATTAGTATCGTCATTGTTGACCATCTGCGCCAAGTGTTATGGGTTCAAGTCCCACATGGAGCAAAATTTTGTGTAATCTAGAAATCTAGTGTATTCTTTGTGTCCGTTTTAAGTAAAGTCTTCCGCGAGACAGGATGTAAAAGAAATTCCCCATGCGGGACATTGGCAACAAAAAAAGCTGAAAGACAAAGGTTATCTGGAAGACCGCCTATAAATACCTACGCAATAAATATTAAACGGGGGTAAGGGTCCGCCATATCCTTTTTTTTCTTATTTAGGAGAGGGAGGGTGTTAAACGGAAAATTATCGAATTAATTTTGTTTTATATTTGATTCTACGGAAGTAACTCTCCTCTGCCTGATAGAAAGCATGAGTAGAATCTAGGAGTAGGGTCGCTATCTTCGTTGTGAGGGTAAACAATGCAGTATGGTGACCCATACCAAAGCGGCCTGGTCAGATGTTTCAGCATCATTCTTCAGCACTTAGGAAGCGGGGAACATGTTGCAGAATGATTGGGCCTCCGGTCTCACACTCACTAACGAAATACGAAAGCGAGAATGCTGTCATTATTAGGACGGTCTTCTGTGTGAGGGTAGTTCTGGCTGGGTCGAGACGGACCATTCGTGCTGAAATCAGCGAGACTCTACTACCTATCTGACTTAATCAGGAAACATACAAACATTTCCCAAAAATGAGACGCAATTTAATTACATAAATAATTATTTTCAAGAAAAATAAACTACAAATGAGATGATAATGTACATGAATCATATTCCACACTTTTTAGTCATCTTGTTAGTCATACATACACAAACACACACAAAAACAAACACACACACACACACACACCGACTTTATTGAATATTTTAGACCTGATTTCATGTTAAATATTTTAAAGTGTAGGTACAGCTATATGTAATACATGGGGAGTTGGCGCTGATAGTCGAAAAACAGGCTCCGCCTAATTCAACTGTAGATGCTTATTCACTTACATTTGTGAAATTTTAATACAGTCCTAAAAGATGTAACTTATAACTATTTATATAAGAATGCCATAAATAAATATATAAAATAAAATCTGTTAACCCATCCATTTCAGGAAACATAGCTTGCCCTGGAGTATGTGTGGAGTCTCGTCTGACGCCGTACTGCGAAGCCTATCTCACCTCCACGGACCTGTGCGTCAAGGGGAGACTATGCTGCGTCTCCAAGGATGTGTATGGAGATAGACCACCATCAGACCTTGTGGTGCCTAACGAAAAGAAATACTCCACCAAGCGGCCTACTACTGCGGTTAGTTATTTTTACTTCATCATCAGCCATCATGGCCCCACCTTATGAGCCAATACCCGATCTGGGCGGTCTACCAATACATCAGCTATCATACAAGTTCCGCAAGTTGTCGAATCTAAGTATCTATATTTACAAGGGGCTCGCTGCCTGCCGCTGGTCAAGCGGTTAGTAAATGTAACTGTCGATAGACAGGTCACGGGTTGGATTCCCTTAGAGAACACTTAAACAATTAGAAAACACAAGCAACTTAGGCTAATTATTTTAGAGTGGCTTCGCCTCTCAATCGTTATAACTCCAACATTCATCAACAGCCTTTAACAGTCCACTGCTGGACATAGGCCTCACCTTGAAAAGGAGGTATTGGCCTACTATACTACGGTGGCCAGACGGGTTGGTATAGGGTTTGTTTCAAGATTTCCTTCTCTTTGCATCGATGTTGTCTTGCGTAGTTTATCCCTTAGTCGCCTTTAACGACACCCGCGGGATGAATAGGCGTGGTGACACTCTGTATTCTTAATCCGTCACCACACGGACAACATTAACCACCGGTAACACCACGGACTCAGCTGGTATTTAAATATTAAACCCTCTTCTCCAGCTAACAACGACTCCAGCTCCTAAACAAAGACCAGGTCACAAGTGTCGTGGAGACTGCATCTCAGGCCTGTTCTCCCTGCTGTGTGACAACGTGGATGAAGATGCTGTGTGTCCCGGCGAAGGCGTCTGCTGCATCACAGAATCAAAGGCTGAGACCACGACGAGGAGGCCAACCACCACGCGTAGACCTCGACCGACTACCCCTGTAAGTATTTAAGATCTGTCTATATTTAATCTAGCTTTCGGCCGACTCATAGAAAGTACAACAACAACCCATAACGTCCCAATGCTGGGCACTGGTTTCCCCTCAGGAGAGAGTTACGGCTATAAGTCCCCACGCTGGCCGAGGGGACTGGCAAGACACGTTGTGGTTACGTAATCCTGCCGTTGGATGTTTTAAAGCCGCCAAGTCCTCCAACTAAGCCTCACCATTCTTATTGCAACGGGACCAACTGCTTAAAGTGACCTTCTAATCACGGAAAAGAAATAGAAAGAAGCCTCTGTTTTATTTTCCTCCGATTTATGGTTTCTGATAATTCTCTCACTGAATACAATTTATCTATAGTTCTTAAATATTTAGAGATATTATAAGTCAGGGAAAAAAAATAGAAACTCATCTCTTCGACCTCAAAAGAAATCGGTGAGTAAATAGCACGGACGCCCCTCACAACACCCAATGTGTACTCGTGCATATTTACACTTCCACTCCTGTATGTAATTTGCCTTCTATACTATCGTATTCAATGTAATATTCTGTGGCCAGGTTCCACTACCAAGATGCCCCGGGTACTGTCTACATGGTATAATGAGGGCGTTTTGTGAACCTCCGGCCGTACTCCTGGCTCACACGCACTGCAAGATGCAAGGGTTCATATGCTGTGATAACACCAGGTGAGTACCTACATGAGATTCATGCTAGTATAAAATGTGCGGTCAAAAAATAAGTACGTATCACCTATACGTTATTATTTTTTGACTTTAACTACACAATTGGCCTAGTGGTTTAAGTAGTCTCCACGCCACTTTCTACTGTGCCAAGTGCTGTGGATTTAAATCCCACGTAGGACAACGCTTGTGCGATTGTTGATTTAATTGTTTTTCTGAGTCTGTGTGTTCTTTGTGTGCGTTTCATGAATGTTTGTAAAACCCTTCGCGTCTTAAAAAAAGTAAGTTAATCACAAACTTTATCACACCATTTTTCTAGTTTCGTTATTCGTTATATTATTATTATCGAATACCACTTAAGATTATGGTTTTCCCCAGAGTACCACCACGGACAACGCATCGTCCCACAACCACCACGACCACTACCACCACCACACCAGCGCCCACAGACCCACGACCTGACTGTCCTGGGTCTTGCATTGTCTCGCTGCTGTCTTTCACGTGTTTCCGTGAGTAAACCATTCGAAATAAGTAATTAATTTATAATCTTCTAAAAACTACGAATTACAATTTATTATAGAACGGAATAAAAAGGCATGAGTTTAGGTACACCATCTAAGTTTTAATAACATTATAATTATATAGCTTCACATTACATTACATCACATCACATCTCAAGACATCACATCATACATTAACATTTAATTATTTTACATGTAATTTTCGCAAAATTTCCAGTGTTGCTTTACCAGCCTTCCTATCTTCTGTTCATAGTTCAGCAAATCTCATAAGTAAAATTTTAAGGACATCCCCTTCAAACTTTGAGATTGCTGGCTTGAAAGAAGCTAGAAACGCTTTCTTAATTGCATGCCCAGGTCAAAGTTTTCCAGTTTCTCCAAATTCACAGAGGAGCTGGGACGACATAAATTGTAAATTGACTTTTGATAATCTTTTGAGCTGTAGTACAGGTTCGGCGCGTGCTAGGCTTTTGGCCGTGGGTGCGCATGAGGCCGGCTACTGGCTTCACGCGTACCCTTCGTCAAATACAGGAACATTCCTTGAGCCTGACACGCTCCGAATCGCAACCTGTCTACGGCTTGGGGTTCCGGTCTGCGCTCCTCATAAATGTCCCTGTGGCAGCGATGTCGACAAGCTAGGACATCACGGACTGTCATGCCAAAAAAGTGCAGGTCGCTTCTCGAGACATGCCGCACTTAACAATATCATACGCCGGTCCCTTGCCACCGTCAACGTGCCAAGTCTACTTGAGCCGACTGGTATTGCAAGAGACGATGGCAAGAGACCAGACGGTATGAGCTTGATTTTAGGAAGATGGGTCGGGTGCTGATATGGGATGCCACCTGTTCAGACACGCTGGCCCCTTCCCATCTACATGGAACCAACAACAGAGCTGGTGCGGCTTGTGAAGCGGCTGAAAAAGCTAAAGCATGCAAATACAAGGGTCTAGGCTCCGAATATGATTTTGTCCCATTCGGTGTCGAGACCCTTGGTCCGTGGGGTCCCAGCGCTATAGCGCTTTTTAAAGAAATATCAAGAAGGTTAGTCGACGTCACAGGGGACCGAAGAGCTGGCAGCTACCTCGGACAAAGAATTAGTATAGCTATTCAAAGGGGGAACGCTGCCAGTATCTTCGGAACCTTGCCTAAAGGGACTCCTTATAATAATATATTCTGGTTTTATTATAATTTTTAAGGTTTTTAGTTTTTAGGTTCATTGTTCATGTATATTTATCTTTATTGTTAAATAAATTATTTGTATTTAGTTACTTTTTAGTTTACTAGAATTATTTTACATCACATAACATCACCTTCAAAGTTAAATTGTTTGAAATCGTCTTTCATGTAGACTTTGAAGTAATTTAAACTTTCAAAAATTAATTATATTTTCTAAACTATTTTATAAATCACATTATATTACATCACATCACAGCCCATTAAATTACATCACCTTTATATTTCCAGGTAACGCAGAAATGACGGACGTATTCAAATGCAAGAAGGCCGGTACTCAGTGCTGCGCGCCCAAATCGAAGGTGCAAGAGGTGGTCGGTGGTCGGCCTCTGAACGACACCGCCCCCCTCCCCCTCCCGCAGCCGGCGACCAACTACCAGCATTACACCACGGCCATGGTGGCGCATACGCACACCACGCCAATGGGGACCCTTGATGGTTATTGATTTTTTATTTTATTTAACATTTATTTATAAGATTCTTGGCATGCAATTGGATGGCCTATGTGATGACTTTTGAATCTGAATAGTCTAATCTGCTCCCTTAGCCAAGATGCTAGTGTTTCACGTCGATTCTATTTCTACAATCGCTAATGACTCTATTCACTTGTATGAAGCTCGAAAATTGAATAAAATTTTGTTTTGGCCACGTGACTAAGCGATTGAGACTAGCGATCAACCCGACAAAGTGCCAGGCCATACTAATCGGTAGTAGGCGTTCAATGGACAGGACTAATTTAGAAATGCTCCCCAAAATAATGCTGAATGGTACCACTATACCGGTCTGTCAAACAGTGAGAGACTTGGGCTTGCAACTCGACAGCACTTTGAACTGGCGTGATCAAGTTGCATATGTATGTCAGAGGGTCACCGGCATTCTCAGAGCACTATATCGCCTGAAAAATTTTCTGCCCGTGAAAACCAAGAAAATGCTTGTGCAATCTCTTATCTTCCCTTTGATCGACTATGGTGACGTGTGCTATTATGACCTGAATGCAGATCTCCTCAACAAGTTAGATCGTCTTCTCAATAACTGCATTCGATTCATCTTTAATCTTCGTAAGTATGACCACATTTCCAGTTTTCGTTCCCAGTTAGGTTGGTTACCGATTCGTCAACGCAGAAAAATGCGCGCACTCACATTCCTGTACACTATCCTCAATTCCCCATCCCCCCCCAGTTATTTAAAAACACATTTCCAACTCTTATGCAGTAATCACAACCGAAACCTTCGCTCATCTAACAATCTCCTCCTGCTTTGCCCATCACACACTACTGGTTTCGTTGGATCCTCATTCTTTGTCCAGTCTGTCCACTTGTGGAATGCGCTTCCTCTCGAGGTCAGAGTGGCGAAGAATCGAGACATTTTTAAGATGAAGGTAAAGAAGCTTTTATGGGGCGAATTGGCGGATTCAACGGGGTCTTAGTTTATCAAAAATTCTTATTGGATTCTACGTTAATAAATATATGTACGTGTATGTATGTGTATAAATATAGACGTATACATGTATGTTTATGTAGGTATATTACTTATCATATTATATGTATGTATATTACCTATGACTTTTTGTACTTTATTCAATCAATTCACCCTATATGCACCTACCTCATCTTTTCTCTGCATCGCCCAATCGGTCGACTGGCAGAAAATGCCTAAGGCATTAAGTCCGCCGATGCATGTATTTGTGCATAAAGTATATAAATAAATAAATAAAATGAGAAACGTCATTCTCTCTCTCTCACATTTGTTAGTTTTCTATCATTAACTATACTAAATTTCACACTTCTCTAATTTCCGTAAAAAGGAGTACAAAGTTTCATGTAAATTATTACATTACATTACTAGCAATTTATTAAAATTGATTTTATGTTTTCTAGTTGCCTACGAGCCAAGCTACGGGACAACGTTGTCTTCTACAGAAAAGTACAACAAATACGTGTGCGGAGTTAAAGGTATTGATCTTTTATGGACTTCTTAAGGTATTTTAGTCTTATTTGATGTCTCCTACCCAAATGAGTAGACTTTTCACCTAATGGTCTCCTCTCAGGAGAGGGTTAAGGCCATACGTCGGCACTCTGGCCGAGTGTGGGTTGGGACAAGACAAAGTTGCGCTG
Source organism: Phragmatobia fuliginosa (assembly GCA_932526445.1). Taxonomy (NCBI): domain Eukaryota; kingdom Metazoa; phylum Arthropoda; class Insecta; order Lepidoptera; family Erebidae; genus Phragmatobia; species Phragmatobia fuliginosa. The sequence continues at coordinate 1,325,149 of OW052078.1, read as the reverse complement.
GGAGGGGTCCAGAAGGAGATATCAGCCTGGACTCCTAAGATTAAGGCGCACAGCGGGCACACCGTGTGGTTTTAGTCGGTTCGATTCCGACACACCACCTCGCCGCGTAGAAAACCCCGGCGCTCGCGGGGTGACGGTCCGATGAGATTTCCAAAATGGCAAGACAAAGTTGTGGCTACGTAATCTAGACGTTGGATGTTTTATAACCATCCGAAGGCTTCCAACTAAGTTTCATAACTGTTATCCTATGATGAAAAGCGGGACCGACTGCTTAACGTGACTTCTGAATCACGGAGACACTTATAGTATCATGATACTAACGGTACTACCCATACTGTTGGTACTAACCCTCAGTGATTATTTCCAATTACCTATGACAATTTGGGTATGAGTACCTCAATTTATATATTTGTAACTTTTTCTAGGCACAACTTCACGTTCTTCCCGCCGTTTAGGACGAGTTATGGGTGGGGAGGATGGTGAACGGGGGGAATGGTGTTGGCAGGTCGCGCTCATCAACTCGCTGAACCAGTACCTCTGTGGAGCAGCACTTATTGGAACGCAATGGGTACTAACTGCTGCGCACTGCGTTACTAAGTAGGTTCCCATTCTCCCTATTTTTCTCTTAAACATCTATTGTGGTACAAGTATAAAAAAAGTGGTTTAATAAGACAAAATATTATTTCTAAGGAGAGGCTTATGTCTAGCAATGGCTTAATAAGGTTAGCATAAGCGATTGCCTATCAAGATCAACGTCTTGGTGTTGATTCCCGAGTCGGGTTAAAAAGTTTTCCTGATGAAAACTGGAGTTTGGAAATTGGGGTATTAACCCCCGTGCCTCGGAGAGGACTAAAAGCCGTTGATCCTGCGGCTGCTTTTAATAGCCGTGATTGTGAAAGTGAGAGAACAGAAAGTGCGCCTTTGAAATGGATAGTTGATTGGGTTTCGTTAAAGATGTGATATGATTTTGTAATACTCTCTTCCCCAGCATCGTACGCTCCGGGGATGCCATCTACGTCCGGGTTGGAGACCATGACCTGACCCGCAAGTACGGGTCACCAGGAGCCCAGACCCTCAGAGTGGCCACCACATATATCCACCACAACCACAACAGTCAGACCCTAGACAATGATATCGCGTTGTTGAAACTCCACGGAAAAGCTGAGCTCAAGGAAGGTAGGTGGAATTACATGATATAGTACCACGTAAAAAAGTAATTTTTTTTTATAGAAAAAAAAAATTACTTTTTCTTTGGTTTTCATTGAATGAGGTTATCCTAGACTCAACTCTTAGATATTTAATAGCTGTGCCCCGCGGTTGTTGCTGTGAAGCTAGTCTAAAAAATATAGCCTAAGTTGCTCCTCATATAATCAGTTCCAATCTGTCAGTTAAAATGTAATCTAGCTGTTCCAGCCATTAGCCGGAACAAACTAACAGCCGGAACAGACAAACAGGCAAAAAATTAAAAAAAAAGCTTTTTGGATAGAAGTACCGTTTACTTTCACATTCATTTAGTAAAAAGCTTTTAATATGAAATTGCAAACAGAGACTTCAATTTTGTTTATTTGGATCGATTTCTTTTTAATATGTTCTTTTAAATATCATTGTGTTCATAAGTAATATTAACGCTAAACTGTTTGAAAAACACGCTTAGGAATACGGGCGATAGAATTACAAAGTATCCGCGCTTCTGTCGTTGGGTAATTTTTACGAACGAACGATTTTTCTGTCGAGGTTTATAGCAACAATAACATAACGAATCGCCGAATGTAAAGTTAATAATGGTTTTATAACCACGCTGCTTTTAACACAAATCGACTGGGGCAGTACTACACTCTCACAGCAGACATGCATTAATGCTGCCATTTTAAGTTTGAAATGTCTTTCGTGCTGTCAAATTTCGTTGGTGAGTCTGAGCTCGTAGGTTCAGTGAAGCAGAAGTGTCTCTCTGGGCCACAATAGTGTGAGCCACCATACTGTATTTTCAGAACTCACAATAATAAATAAATAATGACATCGCCGCGACTATATTGTCCTTCAAGAAAGTTCCATATTTTAACGCACAAATATTTATACGTTTTTTTTAATAGGTGTGTGTCTGGTATGCTTGCCGGCGCGAGGAGTGAGTCATGCTGCTGGCAAGAGATGTACGGTCACTGGATACGGATACATGGGAGAGAGTATGTATTATGTACTACTGTTTTTATTGGTTCTGTGAAACTAACGTGATTACTCTTTCTAGATATACCTTAGGTTCGAGCTTTTGCTTGCGGCTCCGCCGTTTTGTAGGTCGAATATTGCTGTGGTTCTTTATACTGACATAACTTTATTATTTGTCAATCGATTGAAATTAAACAAACACTAAAATGTAAAGTGCAGTTTACCATATAAGAAAAAATCGCATTTGAATGGGTTAACTTACTTCTGCGGTTTGCTCGCACAAACACAGAAACTATTCTAAAAACTGTTCATGTGTGCAGACGTTGGACACATTATAAAAAAATTTAAATCCTTATGATTGAATTGAGTATTAAACTAACTTTATAAATATAAAAACTCAATTCGTAAACAGCTATATACCAGTATGACTTTTAGTAAAAATATTCTTCAAGCGTGATAAATTTAGGACATGCATTTTGCAAACTATATTTTAGGGACAGTTTATTGAGATAAAAATGGAAGTCAAACTAATTTAAAATATTATTTATGATCAAAACATATTTAACAAAAACTTTAAATAGATTTTTTTATTTTTCAGCTGGACCTATTCCTTTAAGAGTTCGTGAGGCAGAACTGCCGATAGTCAGTGATGCGGAGTGCATTCGCAAAGTGAATGCTGTGACGGAGAAGATCTTCATTCTACCAGCTAGCTCCTTCTGTGCTGGAGGGGAGCCGGGCAATGATGCTTGTCAGGTTTGTAGATAATTTCTATAAAAGCTTCTTCTAAAAGCTCAGGGACTTGCTCGCCCGGGTCAGAGGTCTGGGTTTCCCAGCGCACGATTCCGAGGGGCAGGGCAATGGAAAACGGGGCCGAAAGATTCAGGCTAGTTGTTCTAAATCGGGAACCGAACCCACGTAACAGTGACGGGAATTTCGATCGAGTTCGTATTCAGCGTCTGTTCGTATTCAGGGAGCGTCGTATTCGGGACGCGTCGTTGTCAGGGAGAAGACGGATTCGGGTCACCGATATATTCGATTTGAAGTATTCGCTCCGTCATAGGTGACGTACTGGCGAGACCAGCCCCTCCTGAGCTATGTCGGGCGTTCAAGCGCTGAGATAGAGATCATTTGATTACTTGGACTTAAACGAGTTCTATTTTTCCAGGGTGACGGCGGTGGTCCCCTAGTGTGCCAAGATGACGGGTTTTACGAGTTGGTGGGGCTCGTGTCGTGGGGCTTCGGCTGCGGAAGACAAGACGTACCCGGCGTGTATGTCAAAGTTTCGTCTTTCATCGGATGGATCAACCAAATTATCTCTGTCAATAATCTATAGTAAATTTGCAAAAATTCATGGACATTATTATAAATCCCGACAGAAACAAATGAACAGGGCTACGAGTCGATTCGGCTAACATTGGCTGTAATGGAATACTGACAATGTTGCTCGACTGTCACCTACCTGTATCGGGTAACTTTGTACGTCAAAAAAAATTGTTTATGGTACAAGAAGTGTGCCTACGCTTTATTGAAATGGCTCAACTTTTAGCTCAAAACATAATACTAAGTCTTATATGAAATTCAGTGTGTCTTACAGTAACTTAGAAGTCAAATTAAAAAGATAATTAATTCAATGAAGTTGAATGTATACTGAGAGGTATATGTATTTTTAAGTCCTATTTCTTCTTAACTTGACGTCGATTCACATCACAAAAGCTAACGCTAATAATATTAATAAGTTTAGAAAGTATACTCTGCATCTTATAGCTAGGTAATCTAAAAAGTAAAATGTATGGTTGATTTAATGTAACATACGGTATGCTTTTTGCCCTTGATTTTTATATTTGGTTTTTTTTTATGTGTTATCATATCGTAACGTGAAGTATACATATATAAAAAGGATGTTAATAATGATGGAGTTCTAAGGCTACGAAAAAAAAACAGGTAAATTAGAACCTCCTCATTTTTATCATTGGCAACAATATCGGTAATGAAGTGAATCGAGCAATATCTTTCGTCTATAAATTTAATTTTTTCGTCATGTTAGACATGTGCATTTAAAATTTTCTTCAAAGGGATGCAAAACATCCTAACGCACTACGCAATGTAAATAAATATCTCTTGTTTAGAATTAAGATTATTTATTTATTTTAGATTTTTAATATTTATTTTGTGTCAAGGCATTTAAATACTCCCACCATTTTACTTGTCACTGAATTTACATAACAAATTATAATTTTAAAACAAGAAAAAGGCCAGACCTACACATATTTATTTTCGAAATTCAAAAAATAAAGTCATTAAAACTATACTCTGTAGTTCAAAGTTAAATTTAAACGTAAAACTCTAATACTATTTTTAATCTGTAGAATAACTTGAAAGAATTTATAAACCCGCCAAAATTAAAATTGTCAGACTAAAAACATGTTTAGTTTTGGTCTAAACTAAACTTGAAAGATTATATATATCCAATGTGTTTTTTTACTTTCCACTTTAGCAAATGATATAATTTTAATTTATAATTGAACCGCTATTTAGTAAGTACTGAGCAGTTAATCTTAGTTTTAGTACGAAAACCAAACCATAACTAATAAATTATATGCATACACGTTTAGTATGTTAAGTTATTTATTTATAAATATTATGATCTTATTTATTTACAGACAAGTAAAGTTATTTTGAGGATCAGATCAATTTAATAAACAATATATTTGAAAAAATAAACTTCACAAGTTTAAAGAGAATGAATAAGTTATGCTCGTTTTGAAATTATGATTGTAGTTAGACAAAAGTTATATAGATAATGCACTAAAATACAAACAAGATAATTTGTCATCTGTACGGTTTTAATCACTAGTTAAACAGTGGGTTTAAAAAAAGTTGTACTGTTTTATTTGAAGACTAGCCAAGTCCCGCGATGTTACCCGCGGTTATGTAGGTAATGCCGCAGAGCGAAGCTAGACGAAACAAAAGTCTAATTTAGATACTGATCAGCTTTCTGCCAATAAAATCCCGTCGAAATCCGTTCAGCCGTTCCGTATGAATTTAATAAAAAGCTGTTAATTATATATTACATATAGATACTTCAATTTATTTGTATAGATATGTATTGTGAGAACAATTAAGGATGTACTTTGCTACATTTATATAAACACTACACTACACTCCGTTTCCGTGTTTATAACTATAATTCAAGTAATTAAAAAACTAAAACCCAACTTAAACTTGATGAGATTTATATAACTAGCCAATATATAGGCCACAATTACAACGAATTTTGTAATGATACTTTATTTATTAAACTCGGCTCAGTAATTTAGGTACTACTATGGTAAAACTTAAGTACATGACTGTCAAAACTTGCGCCGTCATTGGGTAGAACAGTTTATAAATATTTTGCAAAGAACATGGAATATGAACTATTATATTGACGCTCAAATTTCCAAATATGTTTATATTATTATCAAGCCATATTCTCAAAATAAATACTTACATAGTCTAACACTTGGTTCCATCAAATTTTATTTATGATTTTTTTTTCTTTTTTGATGGAACTGGGCACCTCGCTAAAGAGGTTGTAAATAAATATAATATAATTAAAAGCTTGTAAAAGGGTTACGTCCTGGCTGATTGACATACCTACTGATATTGTCAGATATTGTACTGTTCAGAGAGAAGAAATAATGTTTCTACAATATGTTGTCGTTTTTGACATATCTGTACCTCAGATGTATACAATAGTTACTATACATTTTGTCGAAATTACGTTAATAACCTATATCATTAAAATCCCATGAAATAGTTCTACATAATGGTATTAAGTTTTTAGTTCTACGTCGCCTATGAAAAGAGATATACAATGCACAAAATATATTTACAAAAGAGATATACAAAAATTAACAGGATCAGGATCTCAAATGATGTTAGATAATAGATTTATCGTATATAATATGTGCGATTCATGATACTTCCCTCTATTTATTAAAAAAAATACAGCTAAGTTAATTACTTTATTATCACTTTCTCAAAATTACATTCAAAATTTCACTACGCGCATTTTTTACCTCCCCTGTAACATTTGACTTTAGCCACTTATTGTTGTATACCGCTAAGGTACAGAAATGCAACTTGAATCCCTATAAAGTGTATCTAAATAAACGTCTAGAATGAAAAAATTATTGTTATTTGGGTTGTCGAGTATTTACTCCACCAGCATTAGATATCTGATGTAAGGGCACGTTCACACTAGCGTGTATCCAGCGCACCTACATTTCCCAGCGTAACAGAAATCTTTTTCTATTGTGTTCATATTTTTTTTAAATTCTAACAATTCGTAAACCTATAAGAAAATACTATAATATGTAATATTTTGTACACACCTCAGCCTGGACTAAGCCCCAATACTCTGTAAATTTAGGTATTCATTGCTAATAAATTATGTTGAAAAGATTTTTATTTTATTTTTGATATTGTTTATGAAACTCCTTTACCTCAAGATACCTGTTTGATTCCCGAGTCGGGCCAATAGTTGTTATTCAGTTTTTACAATTATAAAAATTGGCCAAGTGCGTGTCAAGCCACGTATAGTTAAGGCTCCGTAGTCATAGTCACCCATAATGATAGGTGAATTGAAAATCTAATACAATAGTTAATTGTTATGTTTGTAGAAGAACGGGTATCGTATTCCTCCAGCACAAAGGGAGGATCCTCCGACCAGGCGAGGTTATCATGCATGGCGGGCAACTGCCCATAGTTGATATTGAGATGTTATATATATATGTGCCAATCGACGCGAGAATTTCTCTTTCGCGATTCAGGATCAGTAGTTACTCCGTATAGATCGTTACGTGTTTTCTTCGTAGTTCAATGTTTCTTGTGTTTTTGGCTTCGCGCTGTATGTAGAAGTCGCCAAAGTTTCATCTTTCTAGCACCAACCATTTAGGGAGTAGGTCGAGGGTGGACGGACGGACGGACGGAAATGACAAATCTATAAGGGTTCCGAGTCATGAACTACGGAAACCTAAAAATTCTTAATAAAAGACCGGAGTTTAAAAGTTGGGATCTTAAATAGTGCCTCGGAGAGATCTCTCCTTGGTCATGTCGGAGAGCAATCCTGTCCTATATGAGATCCCGGCAAATATATACCCAGGATTCCGAACTTGTCCTGCAGTGGCAGTTGAGTGTTTTGATAACTGGGGAGGGGAAAGAACGGAGACTTTTTGTAATGAGCGCGCACACCTGTGTTTTCTTGGCGTTGAACTCGACCTAATTCTCATTACTACATTGAGAAATATAGCTCAGAACCAGGTCGAGCTCAGCAGCAAGCTCCCTTCGTTTTTCCTTGCGCAATCATCACTCCACCTGGCCTGTGGACGTCCTACACTACGTTTGACGAGACGCGGTCTCGACGAACTCTCTTACCATGTCAGTCATCAGTTCTGCGGCTAATATGGCCAGCCCACTGCCACTTTAGCTTGCTAATCTGTTCGGCTATGTCGATAAAGTTTGTTTTCCGCCGTATCACTTTCTTATGCATATAGTAAAAAGCTGTTAATTTCAAATTAAAAACAGAATACAACTGTAATTTATTTATTTGTAAAGAATAAAAATGGAAGTAAATAATTTGAATAGTATATGTATTATTATGTTATTAATATTATTGCCTTTTTTCATTCAATACATTTTTATTTTATTGTATTTGTCGATAGGCTGGCTTCCCAAGTTTCGCCACGATGTATTGTATGATCTTCTCACAGACTTCTTCGCGGCTATGAGCACTGGTTATAAGGATCTCGGCCGCGGCTACATAATCCAGATAGTCCAAACTTCGTAAGAAGTCCAGAAGTATGTTCAACAACCCATACAACTTATCCTTGACCTTCTCCCAAGCTTCGCGGAGTGTCATCTCGGCTGTAAAGATATTAATTTCGTATTATCAGAAGACTCATTGAGATCAATTCAATTTTTGGTCACTGTAGGGACACACACATACATTGCATTAGCAGTACTTAAAATTGTATCAATGTATGTGTAAAGTGTCACCCGCATCATTTCCCACCGTGTGACTGCGGTGACGCAGTCTGAAAAAGTAGTCAAGAGTGCTGTACACGTATTCGGTTTATAAGCTACAAAATTAGTGTTATAATTATGTTGAAACTTTGTAAAGGAACTTTTATTATAACTGCAGTGTTTATACATCCCTTTATTTTAACTACCAGACATCAATCTAAATCTCAGAATATACCCACATCAAGATCTACCGTCACAATAGGAGAAATAAGTCTAAGTTACTCCTCATGTATCAGCTTTCTGCCCGTGAATGTCGCGTCAAACTTATCCAGCTGTTCAAGAGATTAGCGTTAACAAACACCAGACAAAAAAATAAAAAATTGCTTTTTGAAATTCATGATAATAATACTCGTATATCGCTTTTTGACGTGCGTTCACTCATTCTAGTAGAGGATAAGTACTCAAATTGATTTCAGGACAATTTTTTTCACTGAAAGTGCTATCCTATGTCTCAAGCAGACTGTCCAATATCACACAGACAAAAAGACCCCATTAATAAGTTATTTTCTAGACTTATCGAAGGCATTCGACTTAGGAAATTATGAGCTGCTCTGGCATAAGCTTTCACGAGATACTACTTTTGTAACAAATATAGTTCTATTGTTGAGATTTTGGTATAGTAATCAGAAAAATAGTGTGAAATGGGCGGGCGCATACTCCGATGTTTATGGTCTGGAATGTAGAGTGAGGCAGGGATGGTTGAGTTCCCCTCGTTTGTTCAACCTTTATTTAAATAAGCTGATTGAGGAACTTAGTATCACTAAGATAGGATGTCACGTGGATGCCGTTCATATAAACAATATCGGCTACGTTGATGATATGATGCTACTGAGTTCTTTTGTTGGCACGATGAGGAAACTCCTCAAAATTTGTGAAGCCTATGCGGTGTCGCATGGGCTTGGGTACAAATTGATAACAACGAGTGGCTTGTTTTTAAACTAGGTTACCTTGCTTAAATCTCTAACTCTCACTCTTGGGATCCCCTCTAGATCGCGTTCAGAGATTTAAGTACCTTGGCTACTGGGTCACATAAGATTTAAAAGACATTGTAGACAAAGATAGGGAGCGCAGGTTGCTGGCTGTCCGCGGTTTGCTCGATGTACTGACATCGTAAACATTACGTTGCCTTTTGCCAATTTTATTACACCTGCAGCTTGTGAACTAGATTCATGCAGAGGACATACAGCGACCTGCTTGTCCAATATAACAATGCATTCAGGGTGCTATAAGGGTTGCCATGTACGATAGCTTCCCTGCTAAAATACGAAAGCATTGCGCTTCCATGCTGGCAAGCCTCCGCTCCTCCTCCAACAGCATCGTGAATGTCTTTTCAGATAGGTAGGACTCATGTTTAGGTGGTTGAACGTCAACACCGTCACTGTAACTAACACAATATGGATCCCAGTGAGTCCGAAATAAAGCATTTGAATTGCACACCAGAGTAATTACATACAACGGTAGCTTATACTAGGAGGCAGTGGCGCATTAACCACGTAGCAAGAGTAGCAAATGCTACAGGCCCCGCGCATTTAGGGGCCCCGCGCTTCAACGATTTCTGACTGCTAAAAAGTATCGAATCGTAAAAAAGCGGGAAGTGTTGTAGGATACACATGACATGTATTGCGTTCTCCCTGGCGGTCTGATAGATCTAATTACAATCAAAACGACATGATGACACTGTTAGCTTCCATAGCCTCTATTTTTTTAAGCTTTGACATGCCATATTTATTGTTTGAAATACATTTAGTTTAAAAAAAATGTTGTATATATTTTAACATAACAGAACCATTTGCTTTAATATATACATAAGTATATCAACAGTCTAAGTTCTAGTAAATGTACCTACAGGTTGCTTTTTCTCTTCTATGACTCCAAGATGTTATTTATAAATTACTAGATTTCATATTTTGAAAATGAATTTTTTTTTCGTGATTTCTTTTTAGCAGTTTGTCGATGCGATAAAAACATTCATTTGCAAATTAAGTCGAGGACGGACAACGTACATGACGAATCTTTATGGGTTCTAACTATAAAGATGTAATAATCGTCCTGTAATTGTAACACGATTGTCCTGTAATAATCGTGAACGAACAGAACAGAAAACTAAAAAGGAATGAAAATAGATGGAATACTTTATCTCACCTCATAAGAAATATTTTTTCTGAAATCTGTCATTAAAACAGACAACGTAGATTTCTTTCTTTCATAGTAAGTGCTTTCGCAGATGATTTGTTGGATAGCCTTTTTTACGCAGGGAATGCTTTTTGCACTATCCCCTTAGTGGGGTATATGATGGGCGTGTGTGGGACTGCTGGAGTTTGGAGGAACACCAGGAACAAAATGACCCACCTTAGGTGACACCCCCGGGCTGTACCGGGAGTGTCACCTCTCTCGTGTCGTTTATAGTGGTCACATCTCCCTAAGATGTGGCTGCAGCGACCCTTAGGCGATAATCGGGGGCCTAGCGACCTCTGCCACGTACATTCACTTCAGCCCTATCCCGATCCAGCTCAGCGGACTCCTTCTGGAGCATAATGTCCTCACGGAGGGAGACCACGGCTTCCCATTACTCACCACTCGCTAGCTTTGCCGCGATCAATGCTGTCGGTGACAGGTTTCGTTTGATCTGTCCAACGAGGACTCGACACTCTTACTCCCACACAGGGCAGTCTTGGCTGCGCGTTGGCTAACATAGCGAGTTCCGAGCCGTGCCTATTAATTCCGCAGAGCATGCGGCTCGTGGTCCAACGCTGTCTCTTCGCGATTCCTACCGACAGAATGAATTTGAGATCGCACCAGGACCGTCGCCGCCTCGTACGGAATCGTGCGGTAGCCTCGTACGACCCGTATGGCCATCAGCCGCTGCACTGACAGCGGGTGGAACCTGTCAGGTCTTCAGACCAGATGGGCGCCCCATAGAGGACCATTGGAGGATAGCCTGAGCGATGAATTTTTGCAGTTCAATGCATTGCTGAACTCTGTTGTAGGTAGTGTAATTAACAGCAAGAAACAAGAACCGCTGGAACGTCAGATTTACAAGCTTTAATATAATGCAGGTGCTGGAGAAGTTCAGAAGGAGATCCCACCCTGGACTTCCTAAACGGAGAAACGCGGAGAGGGCACACTGTGTGATTTTTAGTCGGTTCAAGTCCGACACAATACCCCGCCGTAACCCCCGTTGGGGTGACGGTCCATGATAATTTTCCACACATAAAAAAAACGGTATAATCAAATGGATATTTGGTCGGGATCTCAACCCTTGGGAGGACATTGATAGAATAAGGTGAGATGGTTCTCTTCACCCGAGGTTCTCGTACACAACACATAAGACACAAGCTGGTACGTGGAGTACTGTTCTCATCACTGATGAAGTGAATACGCTCAGTATTTGCTTGATGCTCTAGATCACTTGCACCAGCGAGCAGTACGCATACGTACGGTGGCCCACACTCTTGAATTGTACTCATGCTTTCCACCAGGCAACCAAAATCAAAAACCCAAATCAAATAATCGTTAAGACGATTATTTGATTTGGGTTTTTGTTTACGATTAATTTAACTTTTAAGAGTTTTTACAAATGGCAAAAAACGGAACCCTTATAGATTCGTCAAGTCTGTCTGTCTGTCTGTCCGTCCGTATGTCACAGCCAATTATTTCCGAAACTATAAAAGCTATACAGTTGAAATTTGGTCAGTCGATGTATTCTGTGAACCGCATTAAGATTTTTACATAAAAATAGAAAAAAAACAATACATTTTGGGGGTCCCCATACTTGGAACTGAAACTCAAAAATTTATTTTTCATCAAACCTATACGTGTGGGGTATCTATGGATAGGTGTTCAAAAATGATCTTGAGGTTTCTTATATCATTTTTTTCTAAACTGAATAGTTTGCGCGAGAGATACTTCCAAAGTGGAAAAATGTGTGTCCCCCCCTGTAACTTCTAAAATAAGAGAGTTGTTAGCGCCAACCAACTGGCTAAAGAAATTTAATGACGCCAACATATAAAGGCGGGAGCGAGTATGACTTCAGCGACTTTGCGCTGCCTGAAACCTGTATGTGCTGGGTACTGTGCGGCTCCGGATAGGTTCCGTAGGTAGGGAAAAATGGAAGCACGCTTACCTTTTTGGTGATCTTGAGCTGCAGGGCCGCTGCGCGGGCAACTCGCGGTGCGGGGGGGGGGTCCGGGCGTCGCTCCGATAACGCGACAAGCCTCAGGGCCACTTATCGAACAAAACGATTTATCTATTGTCTATTTTAGACGCGGTGGCGGAGTCCACAATTAAAGGACTCAGCAGCGGTGCGGGCGGCGAGCAACTATGACGCTTCGAGAGCAACTGTACTCCCTCTCTTCTTCTTGCGGTTAGCGTGCGATGCGGGAAATATGATTTGGGATGTGGGTAGGAATGGATGCCGACAGCCCCGCCTAGCGGAAATTCAAAGAACCTAACAGTGATCCTGTCACCATAGACAGGTGGCGTTACCAAGAGTGATAAAACTAAAAAAAAATATATGTTGTACATTACCATGCAAACTACCAACTAAAATTGGTTTGAACGAGATCTAGTGAGTAGTTTTTTTTTAATACGTCATAAATCGTAACACGCAATTTACCTTTCATCCAATCAATACACTAGTATAAAAACATCGATGAAAGTTATAACGAACTACAAGAACTTTTATATGATGTTACTTGCTGATACGGAACCCTTCATGGGCGACTCCGACCCGCACTTGACCGCTTTTTTTTTTCTTAAAACAGGCCGTCCCTGCCCCCTCTAAATGGTGAACGGATGCTTCGAAAAAACTTAAAAAAAAATTGATGGCAGTCCATATGCTGAACTTTAAAGGAAAACTATAACGACTTAGATAACTTTTTTAATTCAGGTGTTATAGAGGCCTAACTTGTAAAATACAGAAATTTTCGTACAAAAATAACGAAAAAATAAATAAACAATAATTATCTATTGGACACGGTTTAAAAGCCACGTACCATTATTAGTGATTACGGAACCCTATTCTATGCGTGGCCTGATACGCACTTGGCCGATTTTTAGAAACATAATATCCTGAAACTATCCAAGGGCCCCGCGCTAGAACTTGCTACAGGCCCCGCGCTAGCTTAATCCGGCAATGCTAGGAGGTACAAGTGGCCCCGCCGCAAACCCCAATGCGTTGACAGCCCGTGGTGGTTTTCACACGTAAAAGAAAAGGATGAACGGTGTAGTGGCGATGTTATGGCTCTAAGACTATCTCTTACAGGGAACCACCATGATGTGAGTACGTGGATGTAAGTTATAATTAAGTACCGTAGGTATATGATTTCTTATGTTATGTGTATAGCGAAAACTGATAAATTCAGATTACAAACAGACACTACAATTTCATTTATTTGTATATACGAGTATGTATAGACATTAAAAATGTACTCACTATACGCTCCATACCCAATAGCGCCCGCCAGACCTGCGCCAAATAACGCACCAGTTTTGCCCCCTGCAAGAGCTCCTAAAAGCCCCCCTAATGCAGCAGCAGCGCTCGTGACCAGAGCTGGCTCCAATACTACGCGAATGTTACCCAAGTCGCCTGCAATCAAACATTCAGACATCATAAATAATGATTTTAATTAATATTGAATATAACTGACTCAAGCTTTAACGGTTAAAGGGCCACGTTGACTTTGGCACAAATGGGCAGACTCGACTCTCTCGCTTGGCTTTTTTAAAGGGGGGCGCCCTAGTTTTACAAAAAATGGACTTAAAAGTGGAATAACTTGCAAAGAGACACCTAAATCCAAAGGTTTAGAATATTTCAATATTTTTAAAAAGCTCTAAAAATGGAGTTGACGGAAGAAAAAAATCATCCCCACTTTTTACGTACCACAATATATTTTTTTGGGATTTTATGTTGGCAATTTGTCAGCCTGATAAAAACATATATCCATGTAAAATTTCATCCTTCTGGCATTAACCATTTGGACGTTACGTCCAAGACGGACGGACGGACATGACGAATCTATAAGGGTTAGTATGACGAATCTATAGGGTAAGTCAGGAACTGCGGAACCCTAAAAATAGCTTCATTTTCTTTATCTAATTACGGTATCTGCCTTTTCTATTTCATCTGAGAGATTGATAGTGAAATGTGGAAAGTCCTATAAGATCTGAGCTACGACACAATAACCTTGAGTGGTTAATGTGCTTATTATAATCAATATAATTTCATGTAACTTATAAGTTAGTATTATTATTTACAAAGAATTAAAAAGTTAAAAAAAAAACATAAAAATGGGTGATGAAATTACTTATTCATATTTTTAAATACATTCATGCATAATTTATATGAATATGGTACTTACCGAGTGTAAAAAGCAGTTCTTCCAGAAAACTTGCAGCGATATGCACCCCATGGTTATTGTACAACATTAGTTGCATGTCCATTTTGTCTTTATTTACTTGTAAAAAGGAACGAGGACCCTCTTACCGCAATTAATAACTAAAGTTTTATAACAGAGCTTATCTTAGTGCGCTCAGTGCCAACAATACTGTGTCATTCATTCTGTTGGAAATCCCCATGAATTAATGTTGCCACTTTAGGATCACAAGTCATAATAGTAGTAAACAATTTTGGAAAAATTCAAAAGAAAATTATTAACACATAAAAAGCTCAATTAATACATATTACATTTTCTATACCTATAAATGTTTAAGTAAATAGTACCCTATTTTTTATTAGGTTAAACAAAACTACCCGTTTTTAACATTACAATTTATGCGACGAAAATAATTTGACTTCATGTAAGTATTGAGTATGTAAATTTAATAAAATAAAAAGAGAAATTAAAAAATATTACTTCAAGATTACTTGCAAGGTAAGTCGAAATCTTGGAATTTAAGTTCAAACGAGTATCAATAACTCTGAATTTATTAAGTTTTGGATAATGAATTAATAATTTAACAAACTAGCTAGGTAATTGAGAATCCCAAATGTGTTGATGGCAATATAAAAAAAAAAAATAGGCGTTGTCTATGATGTCTATGGAGCTCTCTCCTTTTTTAATGTGCAACCGGTGTCAATGTTACGTTTCTTCGCAATGTAAAATGTATAAGTTTGAAGCCACTGTTTAAAATAAATAAACACAATAAAAGTATTTGCCACGTCTCATTTATTAAATTATAATAAAATGAAACATTTAATATAAAACTATTACAATGATCTATCAGACTCTTCTTCATAATTTAAACTAGACGAGTGAGTTGAGTCCTCGGTTATACCTATTATTAATAAATATTTCTAACTTACTGATTTATCATTTGTACATTTAATTACTTCGTACATATTTAAAAAAAAAATTAAGAATAATTCTTATTTAAACTAAAAATATTTTATTTAGTTCGGATTGAAAGTTCTTCTTATATTAAATCGATTATGATTTCAAATCAAATCGGTAATGTGTGAGGGCGTCCCTAATTTCGAAATGTCTTGAACTGATAGAAAGAAAATAAAAGGCCTTCTACACGATGGGAACCAACCAACCGCTCGCGTCGGCCACAGCGTTGAAACGCCTTCTACACGATCCAACCGACCGACCGCCGACCGGCTCCGCCCACTATTGGTGGGTCAACCGGATTCCTCACTATCCATTTTTATATCTCAACGGACCAAGGTCAGGATGGTTGGCGGTCGGTTCCCATCGTGTAGAAGGCCTTTAAACGAATGGACAGAAGTGACATTTGTTCAAGTTACCTATTTCCGGATATGTTTCCTTTAACAAAATAAAATTGCTAACTGTTTCAAATGTTCGTATGTTCCATGTAGTTCCATTACTGTATTACTTTCACAGGTTGAGTACGTAGTAGCCTATCTATAGCCTACGATAGCTTGTAATACATTCAGAAATCTCATTTACTCACTTTCTTCCCAGCCTTTATCAATCACAACATTATTTAGGGTTGGCTACTAGTTCAACTAGTTCTACATGTATGACAGTTTTTTGAGTTTTTTCACGGAGCGGCTGGCTTCGGACTTCCGAACTGAATTCGAAGGTAGAACTAGTTGTCAGTATTTTTGAGGACACTGACTTCCCAACGATTGCCACATGGTCATTAATGACTCCATACAATCGGGTAAAACTGTTCTTGTCATGATTTCTATCAGAAAACCAATACAAAGAAAAATCTTTTAAAACTTTTTACTGAGTGAATGAGATTACAAGAGAGCATCCTCCTTTCTGGGTGTAGGCTTAAGGAACAGCAACACACTTGTCATTCTCCAGTAGCAGGTCCACGGGTGACGGTAGATACTTACCGTCAGGAGCATGTGTTGGCCATAACATGATTCATTTTCATAGGGAATTTATATACTTAATATTCTTTTTATTAGATATGACGTCACACTGTCGATTGTACCTAATATTTACGGCCTGACACATTAGCAATGCGGTACCACAATGTAACATCGATGCCAGCAGTTCTTTTTTTTAATATTTCGGACTTCTTACACACGTCATCTAGTCCCAAACTAAGCAGAACTTGTAATAAGGATACTAAACAACGGATATAAATACATAAACATACTTTTTTTTATAAATACCTACATATTACCTATACATAGAAAACACCCTGACTCCGAAACAAATATTTTGCATGACCCGGGAATCGAACCCGAGACATCTTAATCAGCAGCCGCATACGCTAACCACTAGACTAACAAGGTAGTTGCGAGTGACATGCTTTAGATATTATTATGTAAGAAGATGCAGCGACATCATGTGCCCAGTACTTAGATAACACGATGGCTGATGATCATATGCCGTCTTCTGCAATGCCTAATTTAGAGGTCTGGAGGCCTCGGGACAACCAAGGATTCGAGGCCCTTAATTATTTAACAAATATAATGGACATTTTTTTTTCAGTCAGACCATTTAGCCTTGAGTGTGAGAAACCTCTCAAAAAAGGGCTTATCAGGATCATTCGCGATTCTGATATATTTTACTGATTGTCTGTTTGGGGTGAACAAATATAGATAATTCCTACTAATGTTAAACATGAAGATGTTTTTGAGGGTGGATGGATGTTTGTTCTCTTTCTCATTACCACTGAACGGATTTGGTTGAAATTTTACATTAATAAGTACTAGCTGATGCCCGCAGCTACACTTGCATCCTAGCGGTATGAAAAATAGGTGTTGGCCAATTTTCAATATGCACACACATACAAATCTGTGCAACCGTTTCGGAGGAGTTTGTTTGCTAGCAGTACTAGTATGATTTAGATATATTTTTTACATAAGTCTTTATTGTAGGGTCATTAGTAAATCCGGCCCTGTAAGCAAGACACCAAAGGTTCGTGTTTCAAAAGGCGAACCTATACCCTATGTTGTATACCATCAATGTTCACGGACTTAATACCTCAGCTTTCTGTTTTGGCATTTCTCCCAAGATATTTGTAAAATGCCGGCGCCTTCTAGATGTATCCGACTTGTAAATTTATCTGTAAAAGATTCACTTACAAATATCATTTAAAACGAAATAATTACAAAGAAGTCTTTAAAAATATATTTAATTTAATTCAGTTTCATAAACCTATAAAGTACAAACACAGATAAAACTAAACAATTAAGCAAATTAATATTGATGTAATTATAACATAATTTGTAATTACTCATTTGATTACATTTAATTTACATGTTCAGAACAAATAACACAAATTCTGAATCAATATTATGAAAAATATACCAAGTAATGCCATCTATACATATAAATAAATTGGACTGTCTGTGTGTTTCAAATGAACAGTTTTATACTAAGTGTATGAGTAAGTAGGCATGCATGCAGGCAGGCACTTAGCTAGGAGTAACACAGGCTATTTTTTTAGACCGTGGGTAACACCGACTCAAATTGTATAAAATATTTACATAACTTGTCAATTACATAAAACAAACTGATAAGTCAATCGGACGAGTACCAACTAGGTTCAACTTGTCAATAATGTTCACCGTTTTATACACCATTGTCACATAAAAATATAAAAAAATGAGGTCATATGTGGCTATTCAATTATTAGGTAAGGCGATTTAACAAATATTAATTTCGGAGTTTGGGTGTTTTCTATGTATAATATGTAAGTATTTACAAAAAAAAATATGTTTATGTATTTATATCAGTTGTCTAGTACCCATAGTACAAGCTCTGCTTAGTTTGGGACTAGATGGCGTTATGTATAAGATGTCCGAAATATTTCTAATATTAGCCTACGGCAGTCCACTGCTGGCCATGGGCCTTGGGCACAATACTCCGTTCTCTTTGAAAATGTGTCTGATTGCATGACAATTAAATAAATAAAGCAAGGCCGTTCAATAACTTACAGATTAAAAGACTTGATACGATATCTAGATATCACCAATCTATGTCATGCACAGATAACAATAAATTAAATTTAGCAACTCTATATACTTAATTATCACTTATACAGCGAATTTTTGAAATCGTTTGGATAATTATAATGAATTTTAGAGGCGTTCAAAGCCCTTGTCAGTCCACAATCCACACTCGGCCAGCGAGGGGATGTATGGCCTAAACCCTCTCCTGAGAGGAAATCCGAGCCCAACAGTGGGATGTCATTAGACTTCCGTAAATCAAGTCTTGGCGGTATCTAAATTCTATATGTATTAAGATTATCAGACTTTTTAGAAATCAAACTACCCGTAGTAGTTGCTAAAGATATGCCAGACGTGCCCTCCTAAGTATGTAGAGATCTCAATATGTAAAAGTTGGTCACCCATCGTACACTGACCTTGCTAGTATTGCTTAACCCACGCGATTAACAATGAGCCACGATCCCCTGTTTAAAGTTTGTATATTATACAATCTTATAAGAAGTATTGTGTCCTCTTTTGAGTTAATTCTAATGAGATTTAGTTTAAAAAACTATACTTTACGATTATGTTGCCCGAGCTATTATTACGAATGTATTAAAACCTCATTTATTAAAATTGGTTCAGTTGTTCAGGCGCTACGGTGGAAAATACAGACAGCTAAAACTATTACCCCTCTTTTGGCTTCGCCGTAGTCGGGTATAAAAAAAAAACTTATTATTAATAGAGGTAACAACACACTAGTATGCTCATAATTTATTTGTGAAAAACCTAAAATCTACGAATATCTCTAAATATTATGCAAATAGAGACTATTAGTTGTATATTATTATTAGTACCACTGGTTCCTACACTTCCACTATTAATTAGTCATAACTTTATATTACAACTATTATTTTTTATATAAAAAAAAAGTCTATTTCTAAGTCAAAAGAGTATTACGCATGTGCCAGTCGCAATGTGTCACTTATCAAAAGTGTGACTTGTTGCAATGTGTGGCTTGACGTCGACGCAAAGTGTGGCTTGTCGCAAAGTGTGACTTGTCGCAAAGTGTGATTGAAACATTCTCGAAAACAGCGGTTTCCATCTTACGAACAATATCTAGATACCAGATAACATAATATAATATTAATATAGATATTAAGATTAGATGTGTGTATATTCACTACCTATTATAATTATCAATAGTTTTATCACAATATACTTTATTCATAAGGCGTTAAAATACACAAATGTAAAATCAGAAATTGAAATATTGCTGTTCAGTAATTAAATATACTAATATATTATATTTGTAAAATATTTTGTTTTTGAGCAAATTTCTAATTTAATTCTTTGATTAACTATGCATACATTATATTTAAAACTAATAAAATATATACTAAGACCCATTTCAATTCACTAAGGCATTAAAAGGCACATCATTCGATGGCATTCCTATTAATATTTGATAGTACTTCTCTGCCAAGTTTTTCGAAGATGAAGTTTAATATTGTCATAACGAGTTCCTTGCGGCTGTGAGCACATTCCATGAGAATTCGGAAACCTCTGACATAGTCTTCCGGGTCTAACCGTCGGAGATAGTTGAGAATTATATAGAGCACTTCTCTTAATTTCTCTTTAACCCTTCCCCAAGCTTCTCGGAGAGTCAACACAGCTAAAAAAATCAAAATTTGAATATCAACCAATATTTCTGAAGGAATTAAAAATAAATGTAACTTTTTTTTTAATTGTACAGAGGAGCTCTTAGCTCTCTTCTTAGCTTTTACAGCATCATACTATGAGCGTTGAAGTAATTCAGAGATCACGTTAAGCAGTCGGTCCCGGTTGTTATTAGAAGATAACAGTTGTAAAGTTAGTTTTCTTATAATAGTATCTTAGATTGTCACCTTCGGGCACTTAAAATCACAAATGCACACACACGCAAATCACACTCGGTCAGTGTCAGGGCATATGGCCTTAAATCGCTACAGAAAAGTGCAGTGTGACATTATGGGTTCTACAAAAAAATACCTAGTTACAATATTCCTTTTTTTTCAGGGATCGAACACTAGACCACCGAGGCATTCAATCTCACAGTTTGAGTTTAGCAACATTTGTAAATATACTTCCGAAAATACTTACTAGAGACTCCTATGCCAGTAGCACTCCCAATGCCCGCACCCACAGCTGCACCGACCCGACCGCCTGCCAAGCCACCCACTATACCGCCTGCTACCGCCATTATACTGGTTAACACAGCTGTTTCTCGATTCCACACTATGCGGATCTCGAATATGTCCCCTGCAATGCAAACATGTACATTATGACTTCTAATTGATCTAATATGATTTTTTATATTAATTTTTTATACATATTTAAAAAGTGACTACTCTGCCTGATGGAAAGCATGAACAGAATCCAGGAGTAGAGGTCACCATCCTCATTGTGATGGTAAGCAATGCAGCATGGTGACCCATACCATGGCGGCCTGGTCAGATGTTTCTGTATGATGCTCCTGGCCTGGCCTGGCCTGGTATCGAGAGAATGATGCGGAATGATTGGGACTCTGTCTCACACGCACAAACGAAATACAATAATAAGAATACTGTCATTATTAGCATGATCTTGTGTGAAGGTAGTACTGCCCTGGTCGAGTAGGCCATTTCATGTTCAAATCACCTCTCTACTACCTTCGCTTCTGCTAATCCATACTAATATTATGATTTCGAAAGTAACTGCTATGGTTTCATGTCTGAACTGCTGCACTGATTTTAATGTTGTTGTTTATCTTGGAGATACTTTGATTTCTAAGGAAGGATGTAGGTTACTATTACCAAGATGACCAACTCATATTTGCGGGCAAAATCGATTAGGCAAAAGCTAGTATGCCTAATAAGAAAATATATTTCTTGAAAGGAAAGGTACACAGATAGAACAGGAAGGCATTTGTAGGGGATATTGTTCATAAATGATTAATTGAGGAGGTTAAGCAATTTTATGAGCAGTGCAGACATATTTGTGACTTGGTTTAGCAATTGCTGGAAGTCTGTCTCAATGATTAGTTTATAGTACAAAGAAATTTAAAGATATTTTCATAGAATTACAATGAACCAAGCTGTCTGGTGTGAAAATGAAGGTATTACTTTAGATACAGGTTAATTCAACTGTACATATTCTATGATAACATACACATGTGAGGGCATCCTCTGAGCCTATGGTGAAATTCTTCTAAAAGCCCTAAGAGACATTTCCTGAATAACCGAATTGTGACAGCTTACTACATACTCCCGGAAAACGTGGTGATGGCTCTATCACTAAAATGCTTTAAGAACAAGCTTGACAAACTTAATATGTCCAAGCTATTTCTAACACACGCACACGCATCAGATCTTGAGCTGTTAGTGTGACACCTACCAAATAATAATGTTATATTGAATTTTCTAGGTCTACAACAATGAGCAGTTCAAAAACTATAAAAAATAATAATATTCCTTCTCAAACATACTATATTCAATATAATTATTCTATTAGATAATTTTATAGTAATTAATTAACCTTATTAAATGTCATTAAAATTCATAAGGCACAAAATACAGAACAGATATATAGTTTACACAATCAGTAAATTTATTATGAGTAGAAAGTTGAACAGATTTCAGTTAACCAAACTATAATGAGAAATATAATACACATATGACGATGAAGATACGATATTATGACACGATTTAATCATTTGATTTATATTTCATAGGTTCAATTACGACATAAATATTTATTTCGAAACTTATTGAGTACTCACCAATATGAAGTAGCACTTGTTCTAACCACATATCAACAGCCAATTGATGATCATCACGAATTTGAACTTGCATATCCATTTTATATTCCAAATATTAACGGGAAACTCTTATAATAACGAAATGAATCGAAGTATCCAAAATAAATAAGTTCTTGGCAAGTCAACAAAAATAAACGTCACTATAACTATATACAATGTACAGACCGAAAAAACTCTTATTTACTGCACTGGACTATTGCTATTACTACTAGAAAATATTATAAACTTTTCGTGACCTTTATTAAAGAAGTTACCATATTTTAATGTTTTCGTTGATGAAATACCGTTGCGCACGGTAACCAACGTATAAAGAAAACGTCCGCAAAATGGTGGGAACAACCAAACATTAATAAAGTTCTTGAAATAGTTACGGTATCAATTGATACGGGGAGCCACAAACTAAAATAAATTCCTTGTCTGACTTTCTGTGAACTTTTAAATTGGAATGGAATGGAATTATATCACAAACTGGTAAATACCCGTGTCTGGTGTTGCCGCCTACATAAACGTAAATCTTGTGAGTGGTAGAACAATGCCATGTCTGCTGGTTTGCCTGGTTTTGTTTAAAAAAAGAACAATAGTAAAAAATCGAAATCAAATCCTATTTTAAAATATTTATTATACAGCTAATAATTAAAACAAATAAACATTTACTTTTTAAGATCACTGCAGCATGCATTTGTTTTTTGGTTGGTCAATTATTATTATAAATAACGTTTTATTATTATAACAATTATCTTTGTGTCTGGCGTTGGAGTGGCGGCGGGCGGGAACTCTCAAAAAGCGCGCGAGTGCAAATTGAAGAGATTAGTAATTTAAGTGTTTAGCATGAATAAAATAAAGCGTAGTTAAGTAATAACATGAATGTCGGACAAGTTAAACCATCATTTTGAAAATAAATTTCGTTACCGCGGGAAAACTGTGTAACGTTTGACTCGTATAATGGCCGCAAAAGCGCCAATGCTTTACATGTTTACTGATACAATATGAAATGTGTGCTAAAACTATGCCTCTCCAATGCTGTAATTGAGAAAGAAAATAAATGAAGCAAAGTGAAAGTGCTATGTTTGTTTAAATAATAAAATAAGACTTGACTTAAAGTGAACTCGGTGATGTGAAAATTAAGTGTGATTCTTCATCCCGCCCGCCGCCACTAGAACAGTTATTAAAAGACAAAAACACTTACAAACCTATATATAAATATATAAAAAATACTATCAAAACAATTTAAAAATGAAGCAAAGTGAAAGTGCAATTTTTGTTTAAATAAAATAAGACTTGACTTAAAGGTCTTAGTTACCAGGTCATTATATCCCAAAAAAATATATATTATTATAACAAGTGTAGGTGTACAGCCCAAGCATAACTGTACTTATTCATAATTATCTATGTTATTTGTGTAAATTAAAAATAATCAGTGAAAATCGCATTATTGGCACTTTGATTATTGTTCAGTATTCACTGCGTCCAGCATTTTGTCAAATTACAAAAAAAAAAAACTTGTTTAAAATAATAAATATGTATCTCTTATGAACTTACATTGCTACTATGGAAAACAATTGAAATTCTTAAAGAAATGGATGTTATACTTACTCAATTAGGAAATAGAAATTTAGGAATGAAAAATAACCAAACGTAAATAAAGTAACAAACTAAGTACTCAACTAACAAGTACCAACTCAGTGAACTCAGCATTAAACTCCTTAAATATTATAATGTAAATTTTTCATATCAAGCGCTGCTTAACTGTGAATATGCTTAATAAATGGTTAATAAGATGTTTTCTTTTTGTAACTATTAAAGAAAAATCAGACAAGTTGTTTCTGATGCTGTTTGAAAATGTTTTTGACTTAAAACAAGCCGGCAGACTTGTTTTATGTAGTTGAAGTTGTTGTGATGAAGACGGCAGTCCAATGCTGGATGCTGCTCTCCGAAGGCACACTAGATAATGAAAGTGACAATATATTATATGTTTAATTATAAAGACTAAATCGTATAAACACTTTAAAATTGCGTGATTAAAAAAAATATTTTTAGTTTACTATGAAAATAAACTACTGGCAGCACTTTCCCAATACGTCATTAACAATTTTGTATGTAGTTACATACAAAATTGTGTTTTATCTATACAAATAAACAATTGTAGTGTCTGTTTGTAATATCAAATAATCTGTTTTTTACTAAATGCATATCAAAGTATTATCGGTATAAACATCAAAAATTGATTTTTAATTTTTTTATCTGTTTGTTCCGGGTAATCTCTGGAACGGCTGGACCGATTTTAACGGGACTTTCACTGGCAGATGGCTGATGACATAAGGAGTAACTTAGGCTACTCCACGGCGTTCCTTGAGATTGATAACAATAGCCGCGGGTAACACTGCGGGACTCAGCTAGTAAATATATAAATGTAATACAAACAAACAGTTTTGTGTGTACTAACTTGTGAAACGGTAATCCTTCAGACTTTTTGTTCACTTTTGTAGTTTTGTATAATTTTTAAATCTTTACAAAGGCATTTTTTTTTTCAAATTACAGCGTACAATGCTGTCGAAAAGACGCAGCCTCCGCGTGTGTGAGCGCATGTTGTAGCTGAGTTTTGCGGCCGTGCGTTATCCACCTTTTTTATTGATGTGAGGGTATATCATAAATAAATTCAAAATATATTTGCTTACTATTTATTCAATAATACAGATTTCTTAAAAAATATATATAATTTGATTTGAACTTGTAATTTTACGAAATTCCTTTATTACATTAAAATAAGTGTTACACATATAGATTTATTGAAAAATAAAATAACATCTTAAAATACCTACAATATTCATTTTATAACTAAACTAAAATCACGATCAACATGTTTTAGTACGTTAGTATCAATTGTTTAAAGTCATTAAAATATAAATACTCCGTCTTTATTATAAAATAATGTCTAGTCAAAGTCTTGTAGATTCAAAATTTCCATAGTCAAAGTTTCGAAATCAGTGTAAAAAATGTTTTTGATGTCATTGCAATAAAGTTCTATCAGATTATTTGCCCCTCAAATAGAATTAATAAAGTTTATGAACTGTCACTGTCATTTTATAAAGTATGATCCTACACTAATAACAATCATTCAGATTTAAACATTCATGCAGCAGTTAAACTAGAAAGTATCTGCTTGCCAAGAATGGTGGATGCAGTCTCTAAGATGACCATAGCGAGTTGTGTGTTAAATCCGTTTTGTGTCAAAAACATGGCCGCATTCTTGTAATCTTCTATACCCAAACCAGCTAGATAATCGTAGACAATTTCAAACAATTCTGACAATTTCTCCTTGATGTCGGTCCATATACTCCTCATCGATATAACTACAAAAAAATATATTATAAATGTTGATAAATTATTATTGAAACAACCATGGATACAGGTACCAACATCTACCTTCAGATTCACCTTTTAACAGTTATTCAATGAACTGCATTTGATCTTGATCGAGTTCTACTAGTAGTATTGATTTATTAAGAATTTCAAGCAAGATTATAAATCAAGGTAGTAGCAACTTTTTGTGATGCCGCAATACCAAGTTGTAGTTACCAAAATAAAAGAAAACTCCAAGTGATGATATCAAGACATCACAGTGTTTTAACTTTACATGAAATGTACTACATTACTAATTATAAACTAGAAAAAAGATTACTTACTGACACACCCAACTCCTAATGCACCACCCACGGTACCACCAACTGCGGCACCAACTTTCCCTCCGTAGTGACGTCCTATCAATCCACCTGCTATGGTCAAACCTGCAGTGACCAGCAAAGCTCCCTTTGTTCTGCTGTCGTTCATTACCACACGAAAATCGAAGCGGTCGCTAATTGTTAAAATTATATTTTCAATACATGATGGATTGAAGGGCAAAGCACTAGCATTAGAGCGGAGAGGACACACTTCGTACTCTCCATCAGAATCTGAATTGTAACTCATTTTTAAATATTAACCTACGTTCGTGACTGAGAATCAAACGATTGTAACAAGGGTACTGAGTTGCATCGTAATTTATTATTCGTCTAAATAAAAATACAGATAATGAGGGTACTTGTTAAATAAAAAAATATATGTGAAATTCAATTCAAATCCTTCAGATTTTTTTTATTTCTAGCTTCTATATATTACAATAACTCTTTCAAATGCAAGATTTACAATTTATTATAGTAAAGTTATCAAAAAGATTTCAAACTAAGGAAAAATTAAAAAAATCCATATCTCTTTTTAATCTGTGTATAAACTATAAACTTCATTGTTTTTTGTAGGGATGGCGATTCTTTCCAAAAAAGATCAATCTTTGAATCGCTTCGAATCGTAACCTAAAGAATCGATTCACAAAAAGACCAGGAATAAAAGATAGATTTCCAAAAAATCGATCTTTTTTTAAAGTGTATTTACAACTAGCTGAAATACGCGGTGTTACCCACGTTTTTTGCTGTAACCACGGGGCGAATCTAGTCTAAAAAAGTAGTCTAAGTTACTCCTTATATCAGCTCTCTGTCAGTGAAAGTCCCGTCGAAATCGTGCCAGCCCTTTCAGAGATTGAGAAAAATTATTTTGGCATATTTACCGTGTAAACATACATATTATGCATTTAGTAAAAAGCGATTATTTTAATATTACAGACATTTCAATTTTATTTATTTGTATAGATGTAATAGGAAATACCATAATAAACAATCTGTGAGATCTCTTAACAGTAAAATCAGGGATTTTGGAACGAAGTTCCTTATCGTGCGTTGCGAAAGGGGGCTAGACGGACAAAAAAAAGTTGTAACGACACCTTTTGCTACGAATCGAATGGTTATGTGAATGGGTAAGCGAATGGGCTAGTGAATCGGCAATTGAATGGGCAAGCAAACGAGCAATGAATGGGCAATTGAATGGGCAAGTGAATGGGTCAGTCAATGGGCAAGTGAATGGGCATTGAATGGGCCAGTGAATGGGCCAGGGAATGGGCAATTCGAATTCCACAAAACTTCACAAAAGTGCTTTTATTATTTAAAACTCTGCTGATATTGTGCTGCCTAAAAACCAGCAATTTAATAGGTTATGGGCCTAGGCAAATAAAAGCAAGGAATCGCAATCTATCTCAGTTCATCGTGTGATGTATTAACGAGTGCAAGCTGTGAAGAAGCGCGATTTGCCGAAATTTGAAGCCGATTGACGCTATTTTGGACGCGGTGAAAATTTTCGTGTTTTATAGAATATGAAAAGACAGCGATGGCAGACGAACAAAATACGCAATCATCATTATCAACAAAACAAAGTCAAAGGTTAAAAACGTAACTTTTTTTTACTACAGAGAAGCGACGAAAACTAAGTACACAGCTGTCTCGCGAGTTTTTGAGTAATTAAACCTTTGACCGGTAACCGGCACCGCCGTAATATTACGCGTACGCTAATTGTAATTATTGTAAAATACAGAAAAAATAATCGAAAGTCGATTTTCAAGGCTAAAAATTGATCCACCTAATGAATTCAGTACAAAATATCGATGTAAAAATTGATTTTTTTTGGTCCGAATTATCGATTCTTTGATCTCAGATCAGACTCAGATCGCCATCCCTCCATTGCGAATGTCATGTTTTTGAAAGCTTACTCCCAGGTCATTAAATTCCGAAAAAAAAAATGTTTTTGAAAGATAACCTGTCAAAATTGTGGTCACTTAATGTCACTTAGGTCATATTATAAAGTAAAAAGGTCTATCTCTCAACTCTCAGTGTACTGTACCAGTATCAGTACTTACTACCACAAAGCCATAAATCAAAAGTTGAAATTGTAATTTTTTAGATTCCGTTAATTTAAATTAATTTCAGTCATTAGTTCAGTGATAACTGGCACTTGGCAATGTGAGAGGACGTTGTTTTTGTGGTTATAGAAAATATGTCGAAAACGAGACACTGTTCTCACAACAAGCAGGCTCCAGCTGCCAAATTTAATCAGCGTATAGCGGAGGAATCACAGCTACTTGCTGAAGAGAGATGGATAATTGAAGCCTTGAAGAAAATTAAAGCTCAAAGAAATGGTTTACAGGTCAGCCCTTACTATTCCACACTATTTTAAACGTCTTTTTAGGCGTATACAACTTTTTATGCTTCGCGTGGGATTTGTTTGCAACTGCTAATAGCAGCCCGGAGTTTGGAAGTTTCATGGTGATCCACGCCCGTGCTTCATAGAGCACGTAAAGCCGTCGGTCCCGGTTGTCATGAACATCTATGGCAATCGTTATTGGGAAGTCAGTGCCCTGAAATATACTGACAACTAGTTCAACCTTCGAATTTCAAAGTCATACCATGGGATCCATGTACAATGGTCCACTTAAAGGACTAAGTGCGGAAACCACCCACATAGAACATAGAAACCATGGGATCTCGCTGCCATAGTATTTCTGCATGATATCTAAAGATAATCTGTAATTAAAAAGGAATTGATGAACTGCATGGTTAAGCTAGTGGTTTGAGCAGTCACAATGCTGCTTTCTACTGCGCCAAGTGTTGTGGGTTCAAATCCTACACAGGACAACACTTTGTGTAATCCACAAATCATTGTTTTGAGTCTGGGTGTTTATTGTGTCCATTTTATGTACCTATGTTTGTAAAGTCACCTGCGACACAAGATGTTATACATGCTCAAGCCTGGATGTGGTTTTTTAAAAAAAAACACCTGATGGTATCTCTGACTGATGCATAGTATCATAAGTAGAATCCAAAAGTAGGGGTCTCCACACTCACTGTGAATACAAGCAGTATGGTGACCCACACTATACCGGCCTAGTGCTGATTCTTTTTCACATCCCATTTAAAGGACCTGGATTGGACCCTCAAGGTTTGTTTCAAAACAATTATATCAGTATTTCTTTGTTTTATAGATTGAACGTTTACATCTGGAAAGTATGCGTTCCAAATTACTTGAGGCCTTAAATCCGGAGCAAACCAAAGAAACATCTGTCCCTGCTAGTTCAACAACCAATGCGGATGAAGAGATGCCGGAAGCTGCTGCAAGTATACCAAATGTACCAGAAATAAGCACATGTTTCATAGACAATGAACAATTGAGCCAACATAAAATAGTTCATGAGGAGTTATGCAATATGGAAGAGCTTAATTTGTCTGTAACGAATTCTGTATACCGTAAGTATAAATTATTTTTATTTTATAACCTCTTTAACATTATTGTGACTTCTTAAGGGTCATCCATAAATTACGTCACATGAATTTTATGATTTTTTTGCGCCTCCCCCTGTCCTTGTCACAGTTGGTAACATTTGTTAGATTAATGTGACATTACATATTTTGCAAATATACAAAAAAGGTAAAGATTAGCTAATCTACCTAGATTATAATAGATTTTGAAATGTGACGTCACGAAATTTAGAACCCCTCCCACCCCTTTGTCACACAATGTCACACTTCGTCGATCCTCTCCCATCCCTCTTAACGTGTGACGTAATTAATGGATGGCCCCTTTTTGGCTTCTCCATAGCACTATATACACTTACTAACCTACGAAACCTCGTCTGCCCGTAGCGTGATGTTATACTGTGTAGTTTTTTTTTACCATGACAAAAAAAAAATCGGTCAAGTGCATGTCAAGGCACGCATAGATTAGGGTTCCGTAGTCGACCGATAGATAAGATTTCCAAGTAAGCGTATTTTAGAAGTAAGGCCTCTTGTAACTCGTGAACTAACGAAGTTATCTAAGCCGTTTTAATTTTCCTATAAAGTTCAGGACATGGACTACCATCTAGAAGTTAAGCTTTTAGAGGAGTGGTCGCCCTGTTTTCAAAAAAAAATTCTGAATAACTCGCAAACGGACACCCCAATCAAAAAACTGTCTTCACCACCTCTCTATGTTTTTAAAAGACCTATCTAATGATACCCTACACAATGATGCGAGAAAAAAAAACATCCCCACCTTATGTGTAGATTTAGGTACCTCAAATAAAAATATTTATTTTATTTTAGCACTTGTCGACGTGATAAAAACACATATTTATGCAAAGTTTCATCATTCTACGGTATTCATCTATGGACGGTAAGGTCGAGGACGGACGGACAGACGGATGTGACGAATCTTTAAGGGTTCCGAGTCATGAACTACGGAACCCTCAAAAAGCGGTATGGTCAGATAACCTTAAAATTAACACTGCAACGCCTCCCCCACCTCACACAACCTCTCGTCGACAATCACCATCCGCCAAGGCAAATCAGTTTTCTTCCGTTACAATTTAATTCCATCTCTTTGCAGATAATAAGCCGTATGCTGCACAATGTGATGAGGAGGAAGATGAGGAGGACATGGACAACTGTCTCCTTGATATAAATATGTTCATGAATGCAGAGTGATGTGAATTGTGAACTATGAAACAATATCGGTCTCTGGGGATGATTAGAAGGTTCAAATGGTGATATAGAGCAGTACAGAAGAGAATGAGAGAGAGATGATTTATTATTATGAAGTTTTCCTTCTGTTGCTGTTTCAGAAAAAAAAAAAGATTTGTATTGCATTGAGATTATGTAAATATGAATATTATAAGCTAAGCTGATAGAAGAATCTAAATTTTATAAATGTAGCAAACATATTGTATACAATATAGAAGGAAAGCTACTATATTGTCATCTCACAGACGCTCGCGCCCACTCGCTATCGTCGTTAACAGTCGACTCAACTGTGTCACGACCGCACGTGATCTGAATACGACATCACAGTGAGCGAGTGAATGAATGAATGAGTGACACATACAATACATATACTGCAATGTTATTTCTATGAAATATGATTTAGTAAATTTAAAAATTCTGTCATTTAGTTTTGAAATGTTGAGTTACAACTAAATATGTATAAGCAATTGGTCTGGTATTGTCTGCATTAACAACGAGGATGGTGGTCCTGGCTGTTGGATTCTACTCATGCTTCCATCAGGCAGAAGAGTCAATTTTGTAGGTTTTAAAATAAAAACAAGAAATTACTTATAGTTTTTCTACATGTTGAGTGTTGTGATGGGTTTTTCCACATAAGACAACACACTGTTACTCAGTTGTTCTCAGTCTGTTCATACAAAACACTGACTGCTTGACTGCTTTGTTGGTCTAGTGGTTAGCGTATGCGGCTGCTGACCCAGAGGTCTCGGGTTCGATTCCCGGGTCAGAGCAAATATTTGTGTGATCCACAAATATTTGTTTTGGAGTCTGGGTGTTTTCTACGTATAATATGTATATATTTACAAAAAAATGTATGTTTATGTATTTATATCAATTGTTTAGTACCCATAACACAAGCTATGCTTAGTTTGGGACTAGATGACATTGCGTGTAAGATGTCCAAATTATGTCCGAAAATATACTTGTACTCAGAGTTGATTCTTTTTTTCTTAATGTCGGTTGGTAATCTTCCTTTGATTATAATCATGTCTAGATAGAGAGTTCGAGCGTCTAAACGTCCAAAAAAATTGTCTCTAACT
Organism: Phragmatobia fuliginosa; assembly: GCA_932526445.1. Lineage (NCBI taxonomy): Eukaryota > Metazoa > Arthropoda > Insecta > Lepidoptera > Erebidae > Phragmatobia > Phragmatobia fuliginosa. Next base: position 1,293,238 of record OW052078.1, on the reverse strand, counting down.
ATTAGAGACTAAGCTCGTCGCGGCCGAACAGTGGCGTTACTGTCATTGTACGATAAACACGTATCGAGTGGCGTATAAAAATGACGTTTTGAATTTTTTAAAGTGTGCAGGAATTACTTAGGACGATTGAAATCAACTAAAAAAATACCTATCATCTGTAAGTAAACTTTAAATAACTATATTGTAAAGAAACAATTAAATTAACTCAGTGAAATTTTGTCAAAAGTTAGACCACCATTTTGACGGCATGTTTACAGGGTAGCCTGTTAATTGAATTTAAATTTCCCATGTGAGTGTTAGCCAATTCACAAAATGTTGAATCATGATCGAAAAAGTATATTTCGATTTAACTTCAAGGAGTACAAGTACGAAATAAATATTTAATTATGTCACTATGCCTACTAAAAAACTATGACACAAATTTACCCTCGCGAAAGGCCTTACTTAAGGCCAAATAAAATGCACCACGCAAGCGTCCAGCCATTACGAACATTGAAGACCGACTAGTCGTCGTAGCCAGTAACCAATACGATACATATTACATAAGTAACAATATTATTAGAGAAATTAAAATTCTTTGAAAAATGCCGCCGCGCCGAAAGGCGAGTGTGTCCCTTTAATGTTTGCCGACAATGCGGCGCACAAACGCGCGAATACTACGACTTTAGGTAATTATTAAATTTAAAGAAGTTTCAAAGTTCTAGGCACACGTAGAGTTTCCTGGTCAAATTTTGCGTTTTGTATTAGAAATTTTATACGAACAGCACGAAATCAATGTTAGGTTTTTCCGTTTGGTTAAAAATAAGAAGATGTGCGTCTAGTTGTAATTTTTTATTTCTTTGTATTTTATGGAATATTGGGGGGAATTTTTAACATTGGTTTTCTGTGAGGCCGTGGTATCACTCCGGTCGAGCCGGCCCGAAGCGCGGCTCTCCCACGGTATGTAAGAAGAACATTCAGATTGCCGAATCGGGATTGCTAACTAGGAAACCGTAGGTGTGCACTGGACCTAAAGATTACCCAATTTCGTCGATCGGAGTGCGGCGCGGCCCACACGTCCCGGCGCAGGATAAATGTCTCACTTGAATTTCTTTGATAATGATGATGATGAATGATTTTATTATACGAACGCACGAACGAAAATAAAGTTTTGTACCTACCTATACAATTTTATCTACATAGACAATTGTTTACGCAGGTGCATCCTTCATAAAGTTAGTAGTCCAAGAACCAGTGCGCAAAAAACTGTTTGAATTTACTAAGGCTAATTTTTTTATAGTTCATTACAATGGTTGCGTACACAAACATACTGCGGTCAGTCAAGCGCACCTGAGAACAGGTGACTCAGGTGCGCTATCAAAGATGTCGTACCTGCCGGGGTAATAAATGAATTTACTAAGGCTGAAAATTGTTATACAACTTGTATATTGCATATAAATTAAAGTTTTAATCGTCAGTCAGCAGAATATGGGGACAGAGCTGGTCAGTCAGCCGTAATGTATGTGCAAAAAATAAATAATGTGCAATTCATTTACTACACTTCAAAATTGTTGTAGGCGTATTAAATATTGTTTTAAACATAAAAAAAATACATACATTACGGCTGACTGACCAGCTCTGTCCCCATATTCTGCTGACTGACCATTAAAACTTTAATTTATATGCAATATACAAGTTGTATAACAATTTTCAGCCTTAGTAAATTCATTTATTACCCCGGCAGGTACGACATCTTTGATAGCGCACCTGAGTCACCTGTTCTCAGGTGCGCTTGACTGACCGCAGTATGTTTGTGTACGCAACTATTGTAATGAACTATAAAAAAATTAGCCTTAGTAAATTCAAACAGTTTTTTGCGCACTGGCTCTCCGTCTATAGGACCTTACATTAAAATGTAAAATTTGCATTTTGCTTAGGACTTAGGTTTCTTAGAAATTCTGTTTGTAAAATTAAGGCAGGCTGTGATTTCTAGGTTACTATGTAGTTAGTAGGCACGCTCATTGAACCGGTCATCTGTTTTTATTTTGAAATACATTGCAGTGTTATTGATTTTATTGTTTTTTTGGCTTTATAAATGAGATAATTAGGTAGTTAGGATTAATAGAATCCTAACTACCTATCTACTACTATCCTGTTGTACTATGTGTATGTAACGAGAAAAATACAAAAAAGAACATAGATAAATTAACATATTTTTTGCGTTTTTTTTTCGCTAAACCTATTCAGTATCATGGTCTGAATGTAACCATCAAGTTTTCGTATTTAGTCTTTTTACACCCTGTATAATATATTTTTAAATCTAAGGTGGTAGATATTGTTTATATTATTTAAAATCTGATATGAGTGTCAATTTTGCCGCTCCATGGATGCTGATAATGAAAGAAGTATGTTCGACGTAAAGCTAAAGACATTGTTAGTTTACGGAATTTTGAACCGATTCTGAAAATTCTTTCACTAATCGGAAGCTACACCTTCTCTGAGTTCTTAACATGAACGATATAAAAAACAAGATTTATAAGAAATTGCGGGGAACATTTAGTTATTAATATAGTAATTAAATTAAATATATGTTGTATATTAACTAAATTAAAGGTCTCTGTGAGTTGGCTTTCCTTCGTCCGCCTTTCAAAGTACCGGAACCTCAGACTTCTTTCTAAGGTACAGGGTATATTTTTACCAAATTGTTGTTAAGTATTAAGAATAAATAAGCTTTAATAGCAATTCCCTTTTTAACCAACATATATTTTACCCAGTAAATCAAAAGCAAAAACTCTAATACATATTGACTGACTTTAAATTTAATACAAATTACTTATAAATTTCAAAATCAATACATAATTATTTTCCCTCCTTTTATGGGAAACATTCAAGGGCTGGTATCACTCAGAACGTTCCCGGGTCATACGCGCGCTTGTAGGCTACGCTTGCATGTGTGTGTAATACGCACACTAGCCCTGCAAATCTGGCCTGTTGTTTTTGTTGCGAATGCACCGCAACACTCCATCTAGACATGTATTTATTCAAAGGTAATCTTCATTCAGTGTGATATACCGACCCTGTACTATGATCATATTCTAAAGCTATGGCAAGTTATATCATCATCATCAAGAACCCACAACGTCCCACTGCTGGGCTCGGGCCTACTCTCAAGAGAGGTTATATGATACTGCGTTAAAAGTATGATTTAGTACACTCATTAAGGTCTAATTTGGAATAAATAAAAAATAAATATATAAACAAATAATTTAATAAAGTTTATCTTACATTGATTTTTACATACATTAAACCATTTATGTACGCTATATACAATTGTTGATACAACAGTCATTAATAAACGTGAAATATGTTAAAAATAAATGTAGTTTTTATTCTTAACACCTTATAAATGGCGTAGTTGTCACAGGAAGATAGTAATTGTGCAATTTAGGCACTTTGATTCGTTATATTCGGTAATATTCAGAAGGTAATGAGGGACCAGTGGATTAGTGGTAAAGTTGAGCTATTCTAGCCGGGTCAGTCTATGATGGATGACCACTCTTATACATATTTAGAACCCTTCGTGCATATACGACGATAGCAGTAGGTATAATATAGACTAGACAAAGGTCTCGGAGAAAATTTAAAAGGTAACGACCGTATTTGATAGGTTTACTGTAGATTGTTCACCTGACTGAAGGAAGTACACTTTCAAGTATCCTACTTTAACTTTTTTTTGTCAAATCAAATCAAATCAAACCATTTTATTTCAACTAAACCATACAACGGCACTTTTGAAACGTCAAGTAGGTAGTTAGTCGTGAAGCTTCTTTCTGTTCCAATTCGTAGATCCTATGGAGAAGAACAGACATGAAACTCCATGGACACTCTTTTCCAACATTGTTTTTACAATTTTTGGTTACATTTCCATGTCTATACGGATATCCCCTCGGATACCACCAGTTGGTGGTTATGTCGGACTCGAACCGACCAAAACCGCACGCTGTCTAAGATACCAATAGCCGGGAAACCAGGTGTACCCTAGAAAGGAAATCTACCTTAGACTTGATATACCCAGATGAACAACGGCTGTTTTATTCATATAATGTAATGTCATCACTCAGGTGAACAAACTGGAATGAACCGAAAAATCTTTTCATGACTGATTATTCCAGTTAGAATGTTAGTTTAATAATCAAGAATGTCTTCAAAACATAAGCAAAACTACTAATCCTGAATCGCGATATAGAGATTCTCGCGTCGAATAAAACATACACAACTGCCCAACGTCGACCATTGGGCCATTGCCAGACAGGCATGGTAACCTCATCTGGTCGGAGGCTAAATACGTTTCTAAACACCTTTATATTATAGATAAATTACACCCAGACACAACAAATTATCATGCTCTTCAAGCAATTATTTATCCAGCTCCAATAGGTAAGCTGACATTCTAAAAACGTAAACGATAATAGAAAACTAACAATTATACTGAACTTTATTCAGTATAATTGTTAGTTTTCTATTACGTTTAGAGACTTTTCTCTAAACGTTAATTTGCACGGTCAAAACAAATTATTAGTTAATAATGTAAGAGAATCAGCGTTAGCGATTGTAGAAAGAGATTCGATGCAAAACACTAGTATTTAGGCTATGGGGGCTGCGGTGGGAATTGAATCCTTGACATTATAAGACACCAAATTTAGTTGTCACTTGTTGAATACAAAATAATAAAGAATTACCAAGTGCATCTTTTGGCGGCTTTCATTTGTTAATATTGAGTTTTGTCAATAAATTATTGCAAAAAAAAGTAGCCATGCCTTAATTCAGACTAAAATATACCTTTGTACCAACTTTAATGAATATCTGTTATACCATTCTGATGTATTTAGCTAACAAATATACCTATATAATAGAAGATTAAAAAAGTTGATACCATCATATAATATTAAGTAATTCTAAATACAAGCCTATATCTAGCAGTGGAGCATTAAAAATAGTTGATATAAAAAAAAATATAAAGACTACCCTCATAGTCGATAAATTTTCAGTCACTCGTTAAATTTCTGTATATTACAGATATATATTTCGATGTTTCAACGGATTCTTAATACCAACTTCAGCTTTCTCGCGGCCCATTCGTTAACGTAGTGTTGCTTTGCATGTCGAGGTCTTATTATTAGGGTTTTAAAGGATAGAGAGGACCCTATTACTAAGACTCCGCTATCCGTCCGTCTGTCACCAGGATGTATGTTACGAATCGTGATAGACAGTTGAAATTTTCACAGAGGATGTATATCCTTTGTTGTTATTACTCAAAATACTAAAAACAGAGATGTAGCCGCTTGAAATGTATAGTTAATGGTACAGTACCTATCCTAAGCTAGTTCAACTCGCACTTGGCCGATTGTATAGTATACTAGCTGATGCCCGCGGCTCCGCTCGCGTTTGAGGGGTATCAAAAATAGATGTTGGCCGATTCTCAGACCTACTGAATATGCATATAAAATTTCATAAAGATCGGTCAAGCCGTTTCGGAGGAGTATGGCAACGAAAACTGTGACACGAGAATTTTATATATTAGACTAGCTGATGCCCGCGGCTCCGCTCGCGCCCTAGGAATATGAAAAATAGATGTTGGCCGATTCTCAGACCTACTGAATATGCATATAAAGTTTCATGAAGATCGATCAAGCCGTTTCGGAGGAGTATGGGAACGAACATTGTGACACGAGAATTTTATAAATAAGACTAGCTGATGCCCGCGGCTCCGCTCGCGTTTTAGAGGTGTGAAAAATAGATGTTGGCCGATTCTCAGACCTACTGAATATGCATATAAAGTTTCATAAAGATCGGTCAAGCCGTTTCGGAGGAGTATGGCAACGAAAACTGTGACACGAGAATTTTATATATTAGATGATGACTACCGGCGCTCATAGACCTCCTTTGAATGCTCCGATAACAAGGGAAAAGTTGGGAAGAAATTCAGCCGCTGGTAACCTCAATCATTTGGTGAAAATCAAATAGTAACAGTTGTTGTCGATCTGGACTGCCTTTCCATATATGCCGAAGAATCTTATCTATGGTTGAGTAGTCTGACATACCTTACCAGACGTTATTATTTACGAGTAAATTACAGCCATGTTCCTCCTCTAGTCCTGAGTTCTGACCCTAGGTAAAAGTTAGATCGTGAGACTTTAGTGGATGCCCTACCATTACGCTGTGTAACCAGGGACCTGGTTATAAAATACACTAAGACATATACATCTACATTACATACGATTCTCGATCAGTCTCATTCATTACATCATTCACTCTTTTACAGGAAAACATTTAATAAGTATTGGTATAAAGACGGACTAAAATATCTTTAGAAATAAATACTAAAAGAAGCGGAGTAAAGTCGACTATCGTAGTCGATTAGTTTACCAAGAAATACGTATATTAAGTAATTGTAAACTTAAATTCTGTATCGCGCTTTCAAAGTTATCATATTTATTCAGAGAAATATGCATAGACGTTGAGGCAACAGTCGGGGCGCAGGCTGCAAACCCCACTCATATTAGGCTAGACGATAACCTTGCTTGATGCAATTCAATCCAAAGTAATATAGACTTCGTTATTCTGACGTTTAGATAGTACACAACGCATGCATGAGTTCCTAGATATTCAAGAAAAGGAGGGTAGTTTTTGAAAACCGATGTCTATCAAAGGTAGTAGTGTTACATTATCCGTCAAGCAGTTTATTTAGAGGTCGTTAAATATATAAATAGACTCAGTATTTCTCAGTCTATTTACAAAGTGTAGTGATTGTTCATATTTGGTACAATTTTTTAGTAAATGTTTTAGTCTATCCAATTTCAGAGCCAGGATAACTGTGTCTACATCAGTTACTTTAAAACAATCTATAACAAATTAAAGTCAGTACAGTGTTTCAAACTATTTAAATTTATATTTATTAATATTTATGCAACTTACCATTCAATCGATTATTTATTACAAAAAATCGAATTGAATTTTTAGAAAGTAACTGTGATACGTGATCGCTCCAGCGATACACCTGCTACAGACAGCACTGAACCGCCTAAAGGTGGACTGGAAGAAAATGCCTATGGCATTAAGTCCGTCTTTTGCAAATTTCATAGGTAGTAGTAATGCCTTGACCGGGGCGGTACTAGCCTCACACAGAAGACCGATACATGTTGTCGTATTTCGTTGGTGAGTGTGAGACTGGCGGGCCCAATGCCCAGCCACCATAGTGTGGGTCACCATGATGCATGTCTATGCTCACAACGAGGACGGTAACCCTTACTCCTGGATTCTACTCATGCTTTCCATCAGGCAGAGTTGAGTCACTATAGTCAGGGGGGTGTCACTCCGCAGTTTAGGTATAGTCGGCCGGCTGCCTGCCGGGTCAGACATGCCGGTCGAACAGACATCGTCAGAACAGTTAAGAGTTATACGATAGAAAGAGACGCAATTGTAGGTAAATATAATCGTAGTGATTCGGCGCCGTGCGATCTGAATTGAACTTAATCTTTTGACACCGAGGGTATCTATAACTTTAATTTACTTTTCGGAGTGAGTCTTCTGTACTGGTACTATTATGTATTCTGTGCTATAGTCGCATAAATATAATTATACGAAAATGAATTGGCAGTAAGCATAAATAAATAAATAAAACACAAAGGTACAATAAATTAATAAAATAACCTATGTAATCAACATGGAAAAAGCTATTTGTACAAGTTATAATTTATACATTAATACAATTATACACATATAAACTTGCATCTGTGGTTTTTTACAAAAACCATTCAACTCCCTATTGTGTTTTTTTTTACATTGGCAATTATATATTTACGAGGTCTGTAGTCAAATAGATTATATATATTAAGAATATATATATTCGTTTCTTCATGGCCTTGTCAGGCTGAGATTTATAATTCTAATATGTATAGTAAATATAATTACAGTTGAGTCGACTGACCCGCCATCTGGACATAAAACATACAAGTTTTTTAAAAAAAATTGTACACATCGGTTGAAATTAACAATAATCGATCGAAAATATATATCTAAATGTCTAGTATTGTGTCAAATGAATTAAAAAGTTTGTAATATGGCACTATACATAATGGTTGCCATTAGAAAATAAAATATTAAATTACAGACAATTTGTAGATTTTAAGACGATTATTCATTATTTTCTGCCGCTAATGCAATTCATGACTAATAGTAGGAGAGTTATATTAAGCGGAGAGCACATTGCAAGTAAACCAACAATACTTGAAAACAATATTTTTCTAAAACAAAATGTTACAACCGTCTTCAAGACACCAAAAATTAAACAATTTTTTATCAGTGACATTAAGACTGATAGGATTACACAATGGTTAAAACTGTTACCACACGGAGTATATGTAGTAGGTTCGATATTTGTATGAGACAACACTTTGTGCGATCGACAAATTGTTGTTACATGTCTGGGTATTCTTTGTGACCGTTTCATGGATGACCACCGCGATACTTCTAGTGCGAGAAAAGCTAAACGAATCGGAGATAGAAAGGTTTTAACATTACTTACAATGTGACCTCGAATACAAAATACAAATATGTACAACTTTTGTCTAAATGGTTATATTACAACAATTTCATAGTAACACATATTTCAAAGATATTTTCATTCACAATAATTCGTTCACAGAAATGGGAAGAGCTTTGATTATAAACATGTCTAGATAGAGAGTTCGAGCGTCTTAACGTCCAAAAAAATAGTATTTAACTGTAAGAGACTAAGCTCGTCGCGGCCGATCAGTGGCGTTACTGTCATTGTACGGTAAACACGTATTGAGTGGCGTATAAAAATGCATTTTGCATGATAATAGTGTGCAGGAATTACTTTGGACGATTGAAATCAACTAAAAAAATTAGTAATCATCGGTAAGTAAACTTTAAATAACTATATTGTAAAGAAATAATTAAATTAACTCATTGAAATTTTATCAACGTTCGACCACCATTTTGACGGCATTTTTAAAGGGTTGCCTGTTCATTGAATTTAAATTTCCCATGTGAGTGTTAGCCAATTTACAAAATGTTGAATCATAACTATAGTGCTGGTTAATACATATTATATATGTATATATCATATATTTTTAAATATAAGGTGGTAGATATTGTTAATCTGATATGGGTGTCAATTTTGCCGCTCCATGGATGCTATTAATGAAAGTAGTATGTACGACGTAAAGCTGAAGAGATTGTTTGTTTGTTTAAACGCACTAATCTCCAGAATTTCTGAACCGATTCTGAAAATTCTTTCACTAATCGAAAGCTATACCTTCTTTGAGTTTTTAACGAGAACGATATAAAAAACAAGATTTACGAGAAATTGCGAGAAACATCTAGTTAAAAATATAGTAATTAAATTAAATATAACTATGTTGTATATTAACTTAATTAAAGGCCTCTGTGAGTTGGCTTTCCTTCGTCCGCCTTTCAAAGTACCGGAACCTCAGACTACTTTCTAGGGCACAGGGTATATTTCTACCAAATTGTTGTTAAGTATTAAGAATAAATAAGCTTTAATAGCAATTCCCTTTTTCACCAACATATATTTTACCTAGTAACTCAAAAGCAAAACCTCTAATACATATTGACTGACTTTAAATTTAATACAAATCACATACTTATAAATCTCAAAATCGATACACAATTATTTTCCCTCCTTTTATGGAAAACATTCAAGGGCTGGTATCACTCAGAACGCTGCCACGTCATGCGCGCGCCCGTAGACTACGCTTGCATGTGTGTGTAACATGCACACAAGCCCTGCAAATCTGGCCTGTTGTTTTTATTGCAAATGCAGCGCAACACTCCATCTAGACATGTATATAATCAAAGGGGAAGAGCATCAGGTCTTCATACCGATAATGTTGTCTCTTTCAACGCTAACAATGTATTATTTCTTTCTCTTTCTTGACGAAGAAACAAGAAATTATAATATTTTTCTTCAAAAAAGAAATAACAAGCGTGTAAAAAGACTCACGTTTTCTATTAAAATTAAAACACTGGATTAAAAACGAAATAATCTTCAGCGAAATTGTTTTCACACAAGCAAAGTCAGGAAGTAGAACTGGTATCACTGTCTTTTCAAAATTTAATTCTAAGTATAACTGTCCGAAGTTTAACGAGCACGGGCACGCACGAACACGCACGAACACGCATTTTTGGGCCATCACCCTACCTTTATCCTATTTATGTGAGACATTAAATTATTCTACCTTATATTTGATTATATTAACCATTTTACTGGAAGAAATAATTGTTTGTATTCTTCTGGAGACGTCAAATAAAATGTTACCAATTTATAATTTTCCTAAGTAAAACACGCATTTGACACCATGTTTTTTGTTGTAAACGTCCGTCCGTCCGTTTCCGAACGGGTAAAGTAGAAGTTATTTTTAAACAATATTAACGCGAATAACTTCCATATACAACAAAATACATGTATACATTTCACGTTCTAAGACATGTATTTTAGAAAAAATATGTTTACATATATTATTGTGTTCTTATTTACATGTTTTAGTGGTTCATAGTATTAATTTTAAATACTATTTATAGGAAAATAAGTCGTGTACACATTTAATGATGCGAAAAATTTACTGTCAAGATGTCTATAGACGTGAATGTTTTACACATGGGTACCTATTTATCTCCGTGAAGGTTGTACGAGGTGGTGGGGCTGGTGGTAGTGGTAGTGGGGGGCTGGTGGGGGTGGGGCCGCTTTCGCGCGCATCACGAGACGCGCGTGGTCCCGCAGGACGAGTAGAACAGGATGTAGGCCGCGCTCGACTTCACTTCGCTCGAAGGTATCTCCGTCACCACGTGGTCGTCGTATTTGTACCATCTGAACAATACACATATATTTATATCTACCAAAATGATTTTACTCTACCTGATGAAAAGCATAAGTAGAATCCAAGAGTAGGGGGCCACCATCCTCATTGTGAGGGTAGGCAATGTAGCATGGGGACCCATACCGTGGCGGAATGGTTAGATAATTCTGCATCATTCTCCCGGCCTGCGAAGGCCAGAAGTTTGATGCAGAATAATTGGGCATTTATTGCAAAGGTTACCTACAAATATCTACAAAATCTACAAAACAACTAGAATTGGACCACCGCAGCACTGAAGATAAATTGAATTCGCAGGTTTAACTAGTTGCCATTGTTGTTCATGACAACCGGGACCGACGGCTTAACATACTCTCCGAGACACGAGCGTGATCACCACCAAACTTCCATACTACGATCGGCCGTTGGCCAAGATTTGCGAGTACAAGTTGCAAGGGTTAAAATTTACAAATCCATTGCCTCCCTATCTTTTTACGTACATCAAAAAATTAACTTTAACACCATCTATCGAAGACACACCGAACTACGTAGTAAGTGCTAAACCTACATCGTGCAAGAATAATTCTCACATCGATTAGCATGTATATAAGTTCCTAACATCTTTAGGCATGACCATTTCAACCTGTAGAAGAAACTTACTACTGTCATCATCACCATAAACAGCCTAACAGTCCACAGTTGGACAAAGTTTCCCCTTAGCAAGTATTTAAGTCCAGTTTTTCGCTCTGTTTGAAGTGATGTTGCCCTGCGTAATTTGCCCCTTCATAGAGGTAAATATGGATGGTGACACTCTGTATTCTTAACCCGTCACCAGATCCTGTGCTCTAGTACCGACATCTATATAAGTATAACTAAAAATAACAGGGCTGGATTGATTCCTATAAAATTAGACCGAGATAGGACGAATTTAATACCTTAGATAATGAAGAATGAATAGGACGCGAGTGGACCCGATTACATCAGCTAGTACAGAAGCTTCACTCGATACTTACTTGCCATAAACACTGCTCTTGCAATAAGCCGTATAATGCCCTCCCTCCATAGACCCATAGTGGTTTGACACGGCGTACAAATTGTATACGTGATTGCTCGGACAATGCAATGAGAATTGTCTCATATCTAAATCTTCTAGAGGGAAATCTATATAGGTTTGCTTCTTCCTGTAAGCGTTGCACATGTACTCCTTAGGGTCTACGTAGAACCTCTTGAAGTGGATGACCAGGACTGGTGGTAGCCTTGATATGTCCAGTTTCTTGACGGCATCACGTTTTTCTTTACAGTTGGGGCAGTTCCAACCTGGTATTGTTTCTCCGTTCAGGTATAATTTTAAACAATCCTGGTGAAAAAAAACATGACATTATTTTTATAACGTAGTTTTGGCCGGGGCTCCGTTCACTTGCTTGTTATCGTGGTAAATAGTAACCTATGTACTTTCTGAAGAACCTCTGAAGGATCTCCATTATAAATTTCATTGAAATCGATGCAGCGATTTAGCTGTGAAAGCGTAATAGACAGAGTTACTTTCGAATAAAATTAGTAAAGAAGAAATTTGTTAATGTTTCTGGTCCCATTCCCCATAAAAAGCTCGACAAATTTTAATGAATTTTTATATCCATAAGAAACGATCATTAACCATTTTGTCCCCTTTTCCCAAGTTTCAATTGCAAGCGAAGTTTCACAATTCAGCTAGTATTATTACAATCATTTTATCCATTTACTACTATTTATACATAACAATTATAAAATTAAGATAACAAACTTTACTTGTCACAAAAACAATACTATTATTATTATTTTCATATCAAATATTGTAAAAATTGGTACAGCCGTTTGAAAATCAAGAAATAACACACACACACACACACACACGCATACACAACCACATATTACACACACACACACGCACACATACAATTTCCCATTTACAACACAAGTGTGGATACTCACACTAAGCGTACACCTATTTGCGTTGGCGGGCAGTTCCAGTGACAGGTTGGAGAAAGACTCGTATGTGACACTCTGCTTGCCGCAGACAGTGCACTTGACCGTGGACTTGATCTGGCCGTAGAACAGCCTCAGGATCAGGCTCTCCTTGCTCTTGGTGTACTCGTGCCACGCCTTCTCCGAGGGTGGTAGACTCTCCTGTTGTGGAGATACGACATATACATATGAGTTCGTTATAGACTAAGGGTGTCCTTCGTGAGATTTGTCCCTATCACTAGTATGTCCATGCTGGAATTCTAAATACCAGCTTTCGACAGTCCGCAGACATGGGGCTTCATCACTGAACACAGATGTTAGCTCTTCAAAACACTGAAGCCGTGTCAGGCCTCTTATAAAGTTGTAGAATCATTGCACGAACATTTTCCTTAGAAAGATTCATTATCGACGCTGTGACTAAACAATAGCATTAATCCCAAAACTTTCCAACTGTTTTATGATTCAAAATTTAAACAAATTCGAATATTACAGTTCCAAATTCAAAATTGCCGGGAAAGTTGAAAACGACACAACCTAAAAGGCATGCCTAGTATGAATGAGAGCGGGATAACAATATTGTACTGTCTTCAACTCTTAAGTATACGAATGGGAATTTATTTTGAATAGAGAAAAGAAAAGGGATAAAGGAAGTAAAAAACTATATTTTATAATTAAACCACATCAATCATAAATAACGATTGTGCTACGAAAATAATTATTTTGTAGAGTCCACTGCTGGATATCGTTCCTCGCCTTATAATCGAGGTTTTGGCCACGTCGGCCAGATGGATTGGTAGCTGTAAAATTCGTGTCAAGATTTCTTACTTTTTTTTCATATTGACACTACCAAAATGTAAGACATGAGTAGAATCCAGTAGTGGGGGTCACAATACTCATGGTTACCCACGCCATGGTGGCCTAGTGAGATGTTTCAGCATCATTCTCTCAGCCTCGTTGCAGTGCTGTTGTCTACCAGCTCTTAGTCGACTCTTCATGGAGTGATTAGAGGTGGTAACACTCTGTATCCATCACTACAGAAATCCCAACTGTCCTCGTCACCAGACCATCGGCGGGTTAATAAAGCTGGTAGACATCAGCAATGCAAAGAGAAGGAGAACTCAATAATTTACTACACAGACGTTCAACCTTCATATTCAGTTGCGTCTTACGGATGGCAGTTGCTCCATAGGAAAACTGTAAAACCAGTAAAGATCTTCGAAAAAGATGAAGATGATGGTGGATGGTGTATATGTGGTACTAACCTTATGTGGTGGCATGTTGATAGTGAACTGCAGATCCAAGTGGAGCCAGTCCATGAGGATGGTGAGGAACTCATGGGAGTCCTGCTGTTCGCAGCCGCGGAAGGCGCGCTGGTGTTTGCCCACCTCATTCTGTACACAACACACATAAATAATCACCGTCCACTGACTTACATATTTGTACCTAGAACAAAAGTTATGGCCAAAAATCAGTATTACAATGTAGTGAAGCCACGCTGATTTTAGCACTAATGGGCCAGATTGACCCAGGCGCTACTACCCTTACGCAGACGATTAATCTAAAATGACAGCATGCCTGGTGGAGTATGGAATTGCGCAGGATGGCTAGCTGCATGCGAGAAGCCAAAATCGATCAGAGTGGTGTTCAATGTCCAGCAGTGGACTGCGATAGGCTGACGATGATGGTGTGCTGTCGTAATTCGTTGGTGAGTGAAAGACCCGAAGGGCCAATGATGCAGGAACATGATAAAATATATTAATACTAATAACCTTTATCTCAGAAACGCGAAAATAAATAATTTATATCATCACAATAATAAATCAATAAATATTAATAAATATTTCGGACATCTTACACACAACGCCATCTAGTCCCAAACTAAGCAGAGCTTGTATTATGTATACTAGACAACTGATATAAATACGTAAACATACTTTTTTTGTAAAGACATACATTGATACATAGAAAAAGACTCCGACACCAATATTTGTTGATCACACAAAATATTTGTAGTCCGATCCGGGAATCGAACCCCTCGAGACCTCTTGATCATCCGCCGCATACGCCCACCACTAGACCAACACGGTAGTCGCAAATATAAACAATATAATATAATATATCGCACCTAATATATTGAGATATACGCGGGCGGAGCCGCAGGCAGTAAATAATATAACAATGCTCATGACATTACGTGTGAAATAATTATAAATGTCAAACCTAAAACATGTAAATGTCAAATATTAATAGTTAAATTTTTGACTTTAGTTAGATTTAGACTTTGAGTTAAATTATTGTGACGTCATACTTTACTACGTTTTATACAAGTAGCAATAAATGGGTCTGTTTTTTTTTTTATCTGGACTTCTACCCTAAAGGTCTCGTGGGTTCGACTCCAATCAAATCTTTGTATGATAAACACGATAATTTGTTCTGTTTAGTTTATTTATATATATAACTAGCTTTCACCCGCGGGTCCGACCACGTGTACGTCCATTATCGCGGTAAAAAGTGGCTTATGTCTTTTCTCAGGCTCTAGTCTATCTGTGTACTAAATGTCATTTAAATCGATTCAGTAGTTTTCAGTCAGACAGACAGATCGACAGACAGTTATTTTCCCATTTATACGTAAGCAAGTAAGGTAAGGAAATAAGGATGAGTATAGATATGGCGACCTGGTCAGATGTATCAGCATCATTCTACCGGCCTCCGGAGGATGATGAGGTAAAATAAATAAGTAAAAAACAAATAAAACACAACGCCCTCTAGTCCCAAACTAAGCAGAGCTTGTATTATGGGTACTAGACAACTGACATAAATACATAAACATACTTTTTTTTTGTAAATACCTACATATTATACATAGAAAACATCCAAACTCCGAAACAAATATTTGCGGATCACACAAACATTTGGTCCGACCCGGGAATCGAGCCACCAAGGCAATTAATGAATGTTTATGGTTATGATGGTATTGATGGTTTACCATGATGGTTGTGCAGTACGTACCCTGAGATCCCTGGTAGCGATGAACCGGTACTGTCCCGACCACAGCGCGCGCACCACGGCCGCTAACTCCTCTGCTATCGCGCCGCGAGTGCTGTGGGACCTGAAGGACAATACCCTCATCAGACAAGCAGATTCTTCTTTTTTTAATATTTAATCAGATACAGAGTTTTTTTGTTATTGAACACAATAACTGACACGGTTATTGTTGTGAGTCAAGAGTAACGCCGCGGAAGGAAGTTAGTTTAAAGTTTGCCTAAGTTACGTCCTATGTCGTCAGCTATCTACCAGTGAGTCCCTTCAAAATTGGTTCAGTCGTTTCAAAGATTAATCAGAACAAACAGATAGCGCTGGTTCCCACTACGCCGGACCGGTAAATCTACCGGAAACCGGACAGAGTGTTCACATTACACCGGAGCCTCGGACAGTCGAGTACTCAGCTCAGTTAAATTTGGATCTGTGCACACAATGGACGACGAAATTGTTGTGTTGTGGTGGTATTTTAATAGAAGGCAAAATAAAAGAAAACATTGGGTACATTTTATTTTCGAATGACAGCAACCATTTTTGACGATTTACTGAAGAAAATGCGAGCAAAATGATGTGAGGGGAGCGCGGGCGGGGCGAGGGGAGCACAGGTGCTGCGAGCGGGGGACAGATACCGGATCAAACTCGTTCACATTGCTCCGGTCCGGTATTTTAACCGGACGATCGTAGTGACAAAACGCACGGTAAAAATGCCGGACTCGGCAAAAATGCCGGATCCGGGATAATGTGAACAGCTTCATATAACTTGTACAGCCACTAGCCCTTCCGGCAGTTTAACCGGTCCGGCGTAGTGGGAACCAGCGCTTAGACAGACAAAAAAAAAATTGCTTTTTTTATATATGTCTTATATTATTTCATTTGCATTTAGTAAAAAGCTGTTCAATTGATACTACAAAAAGACACTTTAATTTATTTGTAGGTATAGATACGCAGAAATTAACAGTTTTAATATTACTTCTGCTTAACAAAATGTTAATAAGTTTTACATCAACTGTATCGCCATGATTGGCCCGCTGTAAACACTACAAAAATGTAAAACACCTTTTATTTCAAACACAGACAATTTTGCAACTTTATATTACTGTCACAAATTATGCATTTCAAAAATGTCATTCGTATGGAGAACCTGTGAGAATCTCCACGAGTTACTTTAAAAAAAAAAAGAGATTTACAAAATTACTTATGCGCGAAATTTGCGAAGGCCTAATCTAGGACACTCCACTGACGAGTGGCAAAATGTGTATTTTCATCACCGTCGACGGTCACCGTTCAGATATAGTTGGTCACGCTGTAGGTAGTAGAGCCACGCTGGTTTCAGGACGAATGGGCCGGCTCGACCCGGCCAGTACTACCCTCACACAGAAGACCATCCTAATAATGACAGCATTCTTGTCTTCTGTCGTATTTCGTTGGTGAGTGTGAGACCGGAGGCCCAATCATTCTGCATCATTCTCCCGCCCTTCGAAGGCCGGGAGAATGATGCAGAATAATCTAACCAGGCTGCCATGGTAAGGGTCACCATGCTACATTGATTACCCTCACAATAAGCATGGTGACCCCTACTCCTGGATTCTACACATGCTTTCCATCAGGCAGAGTAGAGTCACTTTAATAAAAAAAAAAAAAAAAAAAATGTAAGCTCACATGCGCAAAATAAACCAGAGGGCTAAAGGTTTACCTGTTGACATGTTCCAGGTACTGTCCGTTGCAGAAGTATGTGACTAGAATGGCGGTGTTGTTGAGACACTGGATGATCGAGTTCATGTAACACGTGTTCCCCAAGTTCTTAAGGCCTGTGAGACCACGACTCTGTGGAAACAACGAACATTATTTAGTTAAAACTGTCGCTTTGATTGATTCGTAAGTTTCTTTACTCCTACTTTAGGAATGTAAATCCTGTGTCGCGGGAGACTTTACAAACATACATGAAACGAACACAAAGAACACCCAGACTCAAAACAACAATTTGTGAACCACACAAAGAGTTGTCCTATGTGGGATTTGAAGGCGTGGCGACCGATTAAACCACTAGGCCAACTTTAGGTAGCTCTAGTTTGTTCCTTCAGGTAACATGACCACTAGCCTCCTTAAACTTTAACAAAGGATAAAATAACATATATTTCACGTGTATTAAAATACCGCATTTCGCATTTTCTAACATAGCAAAGAAACCTCCCCTAGAAAGAGTGTCCGAGTTCGTTTATTCCGCTTTGAACTTGACCTCTGACCTCCGATAACAATCAGCGGCGAGCCTTCGTTATGCGCCTTTATTTCTATATATTTGTACCTCGAGAACCCTCAAGAAAGTTTACGGACGAAATAAAATGAGGTTTTGCTAAGGTTAGGAAAAGCTTTTGTTTGTCTGCTTAAAGAGATTCTCAATTCAAATGCTTTTCTTTACGTTGTTTACCCCAGTTGTTATTCATGAAACGATTCTATTTGAGAGGGTTCATTTCGCGTTTATTTGTTTCAAATAGAATTGGGTGGTAAGTTAGAATATAAAGAATACAGAATTTAACAGTACATCAAGACGTTGGTGAGGACTAATTACGTAGGTGGTACACGCCCATCCAAAAGAAACCTGTTCAGAGTGAAATCTTAAAGGCTCCAGAATTCAACTTATCAGGAAATATAGACCCCAGCCAGGTCGTTCCAAATTTTGGCGACTCTCACTAAAAACGAACTGTCAAACCGTTTGATTTTATTTTAATTGATTGCCCGATCAAAGTGCCAGATTATCTGAACTGGCACAGAATAGAAAATAATTGCGCATTCTACTGTCGGAGGCCAAGACGCACTTTGGGTCGCTGAGCCAGCAAAGTACTGAATTTAAAATCTTAACGAAAAGAAATCCAAGTGATTATTATATTTGTACAGTTCGTGACAAGTTTATCATCATTATCAACAGCCTTCAACAATCCACTGCTGGACATGGGCCTCTCATTAAAAAGGAGGTTTATGTCTATTATACCACGCTGGCCAGACGGGTTGGTTTCAAATTTTATTTTTCTTTGGGACATACTACGCAGGACACCACGCAGTGGTGTTTGTCCATAAGGCGCCTTTCGCGACACCCACATCATCAAATCATTAAAATTAATTACCTTCTGATAAAGAGCTAAGATTAATATTCTTCTATACCAATAAACAATACAGATAGTTTGACATATACTTCTAAAACAAAATACTTACCTTAGTGCCAGTTTTTTTGTTATTTACAGTTACACAATATATATATAAATATTTACAGATAAATCTTAAATAGGAAGCTGATAAGAAACGTATTATATAGACCCTTTATAAATGAAATAACGGCTATTTAGGTAGAAGTTATACAAAGGAGGATATTCTAGCAAAGGGAATTCCCCCACTAGGAATATACATACCGTGTCGCGGGGGACTTTACAAACATTTTTTTTTAAATTATATGGGGCAAACTAGCAGATGGATCACTTGATGGTAGGTGATTGCCGCCGCCCATGGACATCCGAAACTCCAGAGGAGTCACAGATGCGTCGCCGGCCTTTAAGATGGGACTTTTTTTGAAGATTTGTAGGTCGTATTGGTCACACCGCAGGCGACAGTTCATACCACAATTTAGATGTGCTAGGCAGGAAATTTCGGGAAAAACGCATTGTTGTGGACTGCCAACCATCTAAGTGATGGGGATGGAAATGCTGTCGCGTGGGACGATGACGAAAAGAAGCGGCAGGGATTAATTCGAACAATTCCTCGGATTCCGCCAAGGGATTTTATCCTTTGTTGATCTAACCAAAATATACTAGAAACGGGCACATAAAACACACAGTCTTATGAACAACGATTTGTTTTCACCCAATTTCAGTCAAATATGGGATGTACACAGGGAAAAGGCGAACCGATAGACCAACGATGCAGGTGTCTAGTGTTCCTACTCCTGTTGTCCTACGTAGTTTGCTCCCTTAGTTGGATCTGGCGACACCCACGGGATACGGGTGGTGACTTTGTATTTTTCATTACCACACCGATAATACAACCTACTAATACACTGTTGGTATGCATACCAACAGATGCCTGGGAGCGTTGTGCGAGTCTCAGATCCGAGTGGTGAAGAACGGTCTGCACGGGTGTCGAGAAGTTCGAGACCGCCCCTCTGAAGGAACTTGCACGAAGCGTCAATTGCGCAAAACCAGACCCAAGATCTCGTACCACTATACTTGGAACTCTGACGGCCAGCTCTACTGTACGCGGTGCAAACGAACTTTTAAACCTAAGTTCAGCTTTGCCAGTCATATCAGAGCCCATTATAGGGAGAACCCAGGCTGAACAGGAGGGAGTCGCCATCACCGAATACGGTGTGGATAGATAGATAGACTAACACACTGTTTACTATATCTTAATCACCAACAGCCAGTCCACTGCTGGACATAGGCCTCTCCTAAAAAGGAAATAAAAGAAAAAAATATGTATACAACTCACTCGTCTAAAAAGCCAGACGATATGGTTCTGTGAGTACTTAAGTCTGACTTTGACTTTAAGCACCATGCTGGCTGCGTCCAGGGGTATGCATCGCCGCTCGTACCCCACAATCTTGGCCACTGTACCACACTCCGGTGGAAGGGACCAAAGTTTGGGACTAAGTCGCACTCAATTCCTTCTATGCTGAAATCCCTCTTTTCTTGAATTAGCCAGACTTATGTTACACCACACTTTATTTAATATAGTCGCTTTTAATTATTTAGTTTTATTGCAAAGTAATTATTTTTAATGTGGAATTTCAATTCACTTCACTATTACTTCGTCTAGAATAAAATATATGACTAATTCACCGAAACCCAAATTCAATAGTTTATTTACAACACAATGAGTCGATGAACTAAACACTCACGTTACGACAGTTTTTAGTGATAAATAAGAAAAAATAATCAATTGTCATTGGTTAACAATAGACTAGACTTGGTGTACCGAGACAAAGGGAACACGAGAATAAGGAGAACCAATAAATAAAACATAAATAAAGTTGATAGTATCGTTGGCAACATTACTATTCAAAAAAACTGTTCTCTTTTTAAAATTAAAGAAAAAAATTAATTAATTTAGAATTTTTGGTAATTCGATTTTCGTGTGACCATAAAGTTTTAAATAATTTTTTTAAACACGATATTTTAATGTACTATATTAATGTTTTTATCACCGTGAATGCCCAAGCGTGTTGTCGTGAGCATAGCTGTGTCAGCACTAGTTGGCCAAGCTCACGTGTTGGGGGTTGCGGCTAAAGGCGGGTGGTAGGGTAACTACGTATTAAGTTTTGTTTTGTTTGTCAATAACATGCAAGACTAACTAACCCGCGATTTAAGTTTGATGTCGAGTATCTTTTTTACCAAAAATATACTTTCTTTTATTGCTATTTTAGTTCTTACTTTCAAAGATAAATTTAATGTCAATCTTAAAAGTACCTGAGAATAGCTAGGGTATATTAAACGCCCGATGAAAGTGGTAAAGCGTGGATAAAATGCTCAATAATCTCTGAATAATCTAGACGGGGATGAAATGTTAATGAATTTTAAACCCTCTGTAATACTTGTTTTTTATTTAGTATTGTTATTAAATGAAGAGGGTACTTTTTAGATTTAAAATTTTTTTTTTTTTAATTTGACGTTTACATGCTTTAATTCCTAGGGAACGACATAGATTACTTTTCACGATACGGAAAGCATATTTCTAACACAGAATAACACAGTAAATGTAACGAAAAAAAAGGGCTACAAAAATTATATTTATCTATCCGTAGAATTTCTGCTATTCTAGTCACCCTACCGAGTAGGGCAAGTCTGTGGTCCTACAGACGCGGTATGATTGATGGGATAGCCACCGCTACGACTGTGTACCCAGACTGAGGTGGGAGCCACTGTTTGCATCCAACGTTTAGGTTGACATTATACTAACAAATGAACACTGTATACTGACAACGTTTAGGTTTTCTATTAGTTTTGTTATTATGTAAATATGTAGATGGTATTTATCACGGCAAGTTGTAATAAATCTTTTTTTGCAAAACAACAATTTCATTAGCAATTAGTAATAATAACACAAATTTCACATAAGGCCTAAATCAGATTTGAAAATTAATATATACCATGGTACCTAGAATACTGATAAACTAAATGTTATATTTTTAAATTCGTACATAACACGGATATATGCAAAATCTCCTTTCAAAGGAGAGGCCTATGTCCAGCAGTGGACTGTTAAAGGCTGTTGATGATGATGATGCAAAAATAATGATAGCGTTCATTACACAACTATTTGTCTTGGATGGGAGTAGAACTCACAACCACAAGTTAGCAGTCAAGGTCTGTCAGAGTTATCTAGTAATATTAATACCTATCTCACTTAAATAGACAGACAGACAGGTATGGCTAAAATATTAAGGAGTTACTCATGACTACTTTTTGTCAAAGTGACTTTACTCTGTCTGACGGATATTATGAGTAGAATCTAAGATAAGTTAGTGCAGCATGGTGACCCATTGAATATGTATTGAGATGCTTTTGCATCATTGGGGGTCATCACCTTCCCCACATTATTCAAGTCATTTAGTAACAAAAATTGCTAATTATAAATTGTTCGAACCGGGAATCAAAACTTTGACGTTCCTCGCAAACATAAACTTACAAAAACAATGAACCATTGACATTTCTAGATTATTTTTTTACTTACTTATAATGTCAAGGTCAAGGAAAGAATTATTTTCCATACGGTAACGAAATTGCCAAGGCGAGAATTATTAATCATTTATGATAGAAATACATTGTCGGGCCTGACCGCCACGACAACAAGACTGCGGTCAATATGCAAATTTACCTCCATAGAGGCCCATAGTTGATATACTGTGTAATAACACGCATTTTTTACCCGATTACGACGAAACCCAAAAAGAAGGGTAATGGTTTTGAAAGTCTTTGTATATTCTATTTTGACGCCAAAACTACTGGGATCGGCCCTACTAATATTATAAATGTGAATGTTATTTGTTTGTTACGCTTTCACGCCAAAACTACTCAACCGATCATCATGAAACTATGTACACATATTCTTGGAGGTATTAGAAGTAACATACTTTATGGATACTTTTTATGAAATCTTCTTTTTTGGGGACACCCTAATTCTCGAAAATTGTAAGGTAATTTTTTTTGTAATCCCCTCAGAACACGCTAGAGATTTTTGCAAAAGTCTACTGAATGTACATTCATTCCTATCTATTACCCCCCCTAGCCAAGTTACAGACGGTTTTCGTTTTCCATTCTATTTTCTTGTTTCATTGGCTAATGCCATTGGCAAATGTTTTGTTTTGATGACGTGGCTGCGACGTTCATCAAAACAAAATATTTGCCAATGAAACAAGAGAATAGATAAATACAATCTATCTTCTATCTATATCTTTA
Source organism: Phragmatobia fuliginosa (assembly GCA_932526445.1). Lineage (NCBI taxonomy): Eukaryota > Metazoa > Arthropoda > Insecta > Lepidoptera > Erebidae > Phragmatobia > Phragmatobia fuliginosa. The sequence continues at coordinate 1,269,882 of OW052078.1, read as the reverse complement.
TATATATAATTCTTGTGTGAGTGTGTATGTCAATGAACTTCTCTCAAACGACTGGACCGATTTTGATTAAATTTTTGGGTGTGTTCAAGGGGATCTGGGAATGGTTTAGATTCGGAATTGGACCCGGTAGGTGGCGCTGCGATCAAGTTCTGGAATTTTAAAGTTGGGCGGTACGAAGTTCGCTGGGTCAACTAGTTAATATATATAAAAATTAATTGCTGTTCGTTAGTCTCGCTAAAACTCGAGAACGGCTGGACCGATTTGGCTCATTTTGGTCTTGAATTATTTGTTGAAGTCCAGAGAAGGTTTAAAAGTTGAATATATAAAACTTAATAGCATTTTTTTTTATTATGGATTCCTTTTGTTTGTTTTAAGTTTATTTTATAATGAGCAGTACGAAGTCTGCCGGGTCAGCTAGTAGGGAATAAAATAGAAAACGATAAAAGTTTGCAACGACTAGAGGGGCAGATTTGACATCATTAAAATGTTCAACTGATGCAACATAATTGTCCCTTATTATCGTAAGAGCCGGCTAAGGCAGCAAACTACGTAGGACAATATCACTGTCAAGAGACGGAAAACTTGAAACCAATCTCTCCAGCCAGTGGTATAAATAATAATAAATATTTCGGACATCTTACACACAACATCATCTAGTCCCAAGCTAAGTAGAGCTTGTATTATGGGTACTAAACAACTGATAAATACATAAACATATTTTTTTTTGTAAATAGAAAAACACCCAGACTCCGAAACAAATATTTGTGGATCACACAAATATTTGGTCTGACCCGGGAATCGAACTCGAGAACTCTTGATCAGCACCCGCATACGCTAACCACTAGACCAACAAGGCAGTCGTAAGAGTAATGCAACATAATTATCCCATATTAACGTAAGAGCCGGCTAAGGCAGCAAACTAATGACTTCGGTCAATGGTATAAATATGACAAAACCTAGAAGCTCAAGTAACGCAATGGACCACTAAGGGCCACAGCACACTAGCTACTTTTAGCATCGGCGATCGGCAACTAGTCGCTTTTTAGAAGCTAAATACGGCGACCGAACGCTCTACACCACACACTTAAAAACGCCAAACGCGGAGATTGTCGCTTTTTAGAAGCGCGACACAGCAGCTGAACGCTACTCTCCGCACACATTCGGATGCCGGTAGCATCGATTTGGCATCTGAGCAGTCGCTAAAACGCGCGTTTCCGATACCGCGATCGAACGCAAGAAGTCGCTAAAACGCGATGCAGCATCGATGCAGTTGCCAAATCGCCGATCGCCGATGCTAAAAGTAGCTAGTGTGCTGTGGCCCTAAATGCTGATGGCATTGGCGGGGCACGACTAGTTAAATTTGTAAGTATCAAATATTTGGTGACAAGTTAGAGAAGCCCTAAGCGTCACATGTTCGCACATGTCGAGTCGTGTGACACAACACGCGAACCGCCATTTTAGGGGGATTAGCTCACCATCTTGCACGTGGTTAAATTGTACTTATTTGTTATGACTACTTTAGAAAAAGGTAAGGTTCTAAGTGCATATATTACTTTATACATATCACTTTCGTTCTAATCAGCTTTAGTAAGCTGTTCTGACATATACGCGTCTTCTCTAAGGTCCAATAGATAGCGGTTACCTACCTACATGGGATAACACTTTGTGTGATTCTCAAATTGTTATTCTGAGTCAGGGTATTCTTTGTGTGCGTTTCTTGTGCTTGCAAGTCCCCCGCGACACAGGAAGAGGTCTTTTAAAAAGAAGAAAAAAAGTAGTTGGCTGATCTCCGTTTCCACTGAGAGAAATCTAGCTAGCTAGTAGTATATAATAATACATCTAATAATGAAGTTTTAAATGTAAAGTGTATGTCGTCCTTAGCTTATTAGTTTATTAGCATAAGTATAGGGGGCACGTTTGTTGATAGTTAGCGGGGGATTATTGCACTCGTTGGGATTCGAAGCCTTGACTCCGATACGCGTCATACGCATGACAAACTGCCAGTTTATACAGTACTAGAACTAACGTATACGGGTTAAATTACGGGTCATTGAATCTCTATTTTATTTTTGAGTCTATCAATGTGACTACTCTCTGCCTGATGGAGAATGAGTAGAATTCAAGAGTACTGGTCACCATACTTTTTGCGAGTGAAATTAAAAAATAATTAATAAATATTTCGGATATTTTACACACAACGCCCTCTAGTCCCAAACTAAGCAATGCTTGTATTATGGGTATTAAACAATTGATCTAAATACATAAACATACTTTTTTTTTATAAATCATCATCATCAACAACATCAACAGTCCACTGCTGGACATGGCCTCTCCTTTGAAAGGAGGTTTTGGCCTACTATACCACGCTGGCGGGACGGGTTGGTATAGGGTTTGTTTCAAGTTTTCCTTCTCTTGGCAGTGATGTTTGTTGCATAATTTGTTCCTTTAGTCGCCTCTTAGGACACCCATGGAATGAATAGGGGTGGTGACACTTTGTATTCTTAATCCGTCACCACACGGACATTTTATAAATACATACATATTATACATAGAAAACACCTAAACTCCGAAACAAATATTTGCAGATCACACACACAAACACTTGGTTCGACCCGGGAATCGAACACTAGACCTCTTGATTAGCAGCCGCATACGCTAACCATCAGACCAACAAGGCAGTCAAATTAATTGAACGCGATAAACTGTACTGGTTCGATTTGAAAAATTCTTTCAGTGTTAGATACCCCATTTATCTAAGAAGGCTATATAGACTATAGGCCGACCGTTTATCTGAGTCCTCGCCTGCGCGGTAACAGGGGCGCGGGGGTATGACGACAAAGGGGACTGAGACAGGTGCGGGCGGCGGGGGCGCTTAGTGAGATACACACGCAAATTTTCGCATTTCTTTCAATCCGAGGAAGCCTCGCGTGATAAATAAACTAAAAGGTAAAACTGAACCCACCCTATTATTAAGACCCTGCTGTCTGTCTGTCACCCACCTATATCTAGATGGACAGATGCAATTTTCATAGATGATGTATTTCTGTTGCCACTATAACAACAAATACTAAAACACCGAATAAAATATATATATGAAGTGGTTGTTAGGTGGGGGCTCCTACACAACAAACGTATTTTCCGGACCCGGTTCGTGCTGACATCAGCCTGGCTCTACTACCTAATTCAGATTCCCGAAGAACATTCTAGACGAAGAAATTCAGAGTCTGTTTAACACCACTCCTATCAGCTTCCTTCACATGACTGATAAGTACACAAGGAAAATGGTTTTTATGTGTATTTCCATAAAGTATAGTGTTACTTACCACATCTCCCCACACAGGTTGAAAGTCCCTCTGATGCAAGTCACTGGACGGGGCCATTTTACTGGGTTTCGTACTTCGGTCAAAGGTCGGTGCACAGGGCTCTTCCTCGTCAGAAGATACCTATTATAACACATTCATTATGAATCGTTACTCATATTAAAAATGCCTAGTAACCCTGTCCGTCTGTCGGGCTGAACCGCTTTAGATGGAATTTTTGTCCACAGATAATCTAAAGCCTAAGAAAGGATTTGGGCTACTTTTAACAGTGATAACCGACATACAAGCGGGTGGAGTCGCGAGTGAAAGCTAGTCCCTACTATAATATTATACATGCGAGAGTAAATCGGTCTGTCTGTCTGTTACGTTTTCACGCCCAAACCGCTGAACCGATTTTGATGAAATTCAGTATAGAGATACATGGAAACTTGGGAACGGCCATAGGCTACTTTATACAGCGATAATCGACATACACGCGGGCGGAGCCGAGGGCGGTAGCTAGTCACTACTAGTAATATAATTTTAACAAAAAGGAACAGACTTCAATGAAAAACTATTCCGAGTACCCAAATCGCGACATTGTGCCTATGATATTTGAGTAGTTCCCTCGATTTCCTTGGGATCCCATCATCAGATTCCGATATGGTGACGATGGGACCATCTGTAAGCTTCGCCCATTCCAATGCAAAAAGAATTTTTGAAATCGGTTCATAAGCGACGAAATTATCACTGAACATACATTAAAAAAAATAAAAAAAAAATCCGACGAATTGAGAACCTCCTCCTTTTTTTTGAAGTCGGTTAAAAACAAACATTGGAAGTGTCACTAACAATGGAGAAAGTGTCATCATCATTCACTGTTTGCCCCCCTTGCCCCCTCATTACAATATGTGAACATTGCTTATCCAGTTTTCTTCCCAGTTCTACATGGCCGATGCAGTACACTACATAACCCCAGAAACTTTCTACCTTTTTTATGTCAAAGTGACTTTACTCTGCCTGCTGGAAAGCATGAGCAGAGTCCAAGAGTCGTGGTCATCATCCATCATTGTGGGTGCATATAATGCAGCTTGGTGATCCACATGACAGCATCTTTGGGCCAGGACAAAGACATGCTGGCATTATTAGGATGGTTTTCAGTGTAAGGGTATGCTGAAATCAGCGTTGGTCTACTACTTCAATAAAATAACTCTCCTAAGGTTTATTCAAATCGAGAGCAGAGAAGGTTAGGCTCACTAACTCTATAAATTGTAGAAAACAAACTATTTTAAAGTGTTGTAACATTATTTTTGAGGAAATAAATAAATAAATATTTTGGACATCTGACACACAACATCATCTAGTCCCACAACATCATCTAGTCCCAAGCTAAGCAGAGCTTGTGTTATGGGTACTAGACTACTGATATAAATACATAAACATACTTTTTTTTTGTAAATACATACATATTATACATAGAAAACACCCAGACACCGAAACAAATATTTGTGAATCACACAAATAATATTTGGTCCGACCCGGGAATCGAACCCGAGACCTCTTGATCAGCAGTCGCATACGCTAACCACTAGACCAACGAGGCAGTTATAGTTGGAAGGTTGAAACTATATAAGATCACGTATTGAGCGAAGCCCATTACGAAAATTGATGAATAACATTACCTATTCATTCCATTGGTGTCGTAAGTTTTAATAGTACATTGTTCACCGAGGGAGGAAAGGAACCGATTACTAGCGAGGGAGCAGTTTGTGGCCCGAAGGCGCAGCCTAGGGCCACAATACTCCCGAGGTAGGAATGGGACTTCCACCCGAGTGCTACACAGTGCTTTATACTACACCTGTGAGGAACATTTAAAGTGTTTATTAAATAAAATCAAAACGTAATACACCATGTAAGACACAATAAAATTTAGCTTAGAATTTGACACAATATTTATAAATGTTTCGCGCTTCTTTTGTTTTTTTTTATTCTTCACAAAAGGATGTCAGTGGCACGGAGATTCCATATTTAAATTATATGAAAACTCTTTGGGCAGGCGCGCGCCATAGATAAGATAACACATGAGAAATGAAAATTCATACAACTTTCTCTCCCGCTAAAACACGTTAGAAATGGATTTTCATACATTTTTTCCTCCCGCTAATTTAGGTCAAGGAAAAGACTAACTTTCTCTTTTCATTTTCAGGGAATAATGAATACTGTTCCGATCAGGTGTAGTATAAAAACACTTTTCTATATTCCCATACAAAAGATTCGTATTAATAATTAAAAGTCAATTTCAACTTTAATTTCATATTATAAAGTTTAAGTTATAAAGGAAGGGTTCCGAGAAGGCAAAACAATTGAGAGACGTTGAATCGACTTTTTAGAACTTATAGGGCAACCTTGTCTGTGTGGTGACGGATTAAGAATACAAAGTGTCACCACCTCTATTCATTCCATGGGTGTCGTAGGCGACTAAAGGAACAAAATAAGCAGCTAACATCACTGCCAAGAGAAGGAAAACTTGAAACAAACCCTTTACCAACCCGTCTGGCCAGCGTGGTATAGTAGGCCAAAACCTCTTTTTTAAGGAGAGGCCTATGTCTGTTATAGGCTGTTGATGATGATGATTGATGAAAGGGCAACCATTCTGCCATACATGATTTTCGCAAAACTTAAACCGTTAATGCAGCGCACGCAGCAGAAAAAAAAAACGGCCAAGTGCGAGTCGGACTCGCCCATGAAGGGTTCCGTATTAGCAAGTAACATCATATAAAAGTTCTTGTAGTTCGTTGTAACTTTCATCGATGTTTTTATACTAGTGTATTGATTGGATGAAAGGTAAATTTCGTGTTACGATTTATCACGTATTAAAAAAACTACTCACTAGATCTCGTTCAAACCAATTTTCGTTGGTAGTTTGCATGGTAATGTACAACATATATTTTTTTTAGTTTTATCACTCTCTTATTTTAGAAGTTAGAGGACGTTAGGAGGAAGTTTCTACGCGAAAACTATTCAGTTTAGAAAAAAATGATATTAGAAACCTCAACATCATTTTAGAGCAACTATCCATAGATACCCCACACGTATAGGTTTGATGAAAAAAAAATTTTTGAGTTTCAGTTCCAAGTATGGGGACCCCCAAAATGTATTGGTTTTTTTCTATTTTTATGTAGAAATCTTAATGCGGTTCACAGAATACATCGACTGACCAAATTTCAACAGTATAGCTCTTATAGTTTCGGAAATAATTGGCTGTGACATACGGACGGACAGACGGACGGACAGACGGCCAGACAGACAGACAGACTTGACGAATCTATAAGGGTTCCGTTTTTTGCCATTTGGCTACGGAACCCTAAAAACCCCGATTTTGAAACATTCTTCATTGGTGCTCCGCTCCCATTGGTCTTAGCGTGCTGATATATAGCCTATAGCCTTCCTCCTTAAATGGGCTATCTCATCATCTTCCGAGCCTTTATTCCAAAGTTTATTTGGGGTCGGCTACTAGTTCAACCGGTTTTACCTGAATTTCAGCTTTTCCAGGGAGGGACTGGCATCGGACCTCCGTAACCCTAAGGGAGAACTGAAATTCGAAGATTCACCTAGTTGTCAGTATATTTGAGGGCACTGACTTCCCAATAACGATTGCCATAGATGTTCATGACGACCGGGACCGACGGATTTACGTGCTCTTTGAGGCACGGGCGTGAATCACCGCCAAACTTGTAAACTCCGGGCTGCTATTAGGAATTTCCCAAAAACACTTTTTGGCCCGACCCAGGATTTGAACCCGAGACCTCTTGATTAGCAGTCGCATACGCTAACCACTAGACCAACGAGGCAGTAACTAGTAAATGGGCTATCTAACACTGAAATAATTTTTCAAATCGGACCAGTAGTTCCTGAGATTAGCGCGTTCAAACAAATAAACTGTTCAGCTTCATATATCTTTATATATATAATTCTTCTGTGAGTGTGTATGATACTGAACTTCTCTCAAACGACTGGACCGATTTTGATGAAATTTTTTGTGTGTGTTTAAGGGGATCTGGGAATGGTTTAGATTCGCAATTGGACCCGGTAGGTGGCGCTGCGATCAAGTTCTGGAATTTTAAAGTTGGGCGGTACGAAGTTCGGCGGGTCAACTAGTTAGTATATAGATTTATTAATTAGTTGTAGTACACACCTTAGCAATATTAGGCGATGAGTGAGATCGGTTAAGTCCGGTCGCTCCAGGGCCGTCAGAAGACATCATGTAAGAGTCGCCATCTTCGTCCTGCGTCAGTACCATGCATTACAAAGGGACAGTTTTTATGAGATACATACATTTTAATGGAGTAGTTTTAGAAGGGAAAGATTTTGTATTCTAATACTGAAAGGAAGCCATCAAATAATGTTCATATTATGATTTTAAAGCTGGTATTTGCATGTTAAAGTGCGTTTAGTTTGTATAGCTTTAGCTATGTTTTTATATTCTGTATGTGTGTATGGATGGACATGCATGTGTATACCTGTGTATAAAGGGATATGTATTGGTGTGCGTTTGTATGTATATGTGTGTGTGTGTGTGTGTATGTATGTGTGTACGTTTGTATAATATATGTTCATAATGTGCGGTAGCTCAATAGCTTTAGCGAATTACTAATTTATTTGCATTTGTAGTCTGTTTATAACAGGCGATAATTAACTATGATCGCACTAGATGGCGTTGTTCCTTTTGGCTGAATCGCGCTATCGTTTGGTTGCCGCGCATCGTCTATAAGGCCGATGTGAATATTTCTTTGTAGCTGAGTGGACCAGAGGATGATCGAATAAAAGGTTAATACACCATAAATCAAGTTGCAGTGTGCTTTCATTTTACGAACCTACTAGTAGCTCCACCTAGGGCAATCACCCGGATTTGTTTCGAATTGAACTAAATCAATGTATATATGTCTGTGGGTGTGTTGTGTGTGTATGTATCGGTATATATTCATGTGTGTGTATGTGTTTAGGTTAGTAGTGGTATACGTACCCCCCGCACGGATCGGTCGGGCGCGGGCTTGCGCTTCTCGCGGGCGAGCGCGAGCTGTCGCTTCCGCTCGGCCTCGAGCGCCTCGCGCGTCACGTCGAGCTGCTCGCGCTGGTGCGTCACGGCCGCGATGCGCGCGCTGGCCGCCGCCACGGAGCGTAGCGCCTCGGCCGCCAGGCGAGCCCGCTCCGCTGCGAAACAATATACTATATACCTTCTGCAGCGGGGGACTATACAACATACATAATAATATAATGGACGGACACGGACAGTCCGTGTGGTGACAGATTAAGAATACAGAGTGTCACCACCCCATATTCATCCCGCGGGTGTCGTAAAAGGCGACTAAGGGATAAACTACGCAAGACAACATCAATGCAAAGAGAAGGAAAACTTGAGACCAACCCTATACTTACCCGTCAGGCCAGCGTGGTATAGTAGGCCCTATGTCCAGCAGTGGACTGTTAAAGGCTGTTGTTAAATGCCTTAGGAATTTTCTGCCAGTCGACCTTAGGGCGATGCAGAGACAAACATGGAGGATGCACATAATAGAAAAAGTAATTTTTAAAACATAGCACACTACATACATAATTATTTAGTATCGATGTGATATTATAAGAAGTTTTTATCGCTTTTGTGTCATACTTCATACTCTTTAGTTCTTGCATAATCCTTTTTTTTCTTAAATAAAAAATATCTCCTCCTCCCATCCAGACTTAGATATTAGCAGCGACTTTTACAAAGATACTTATATTAAGAAATAACTTGATCTTTTTTTTTGGACCAACTTCGCTATATTATTCACAATTTACAACAACAACCGTGGGTAACACCGAGGAGATCAACTAGTCTATTAAGTAATTGCAAAGGAAAATGATCTCTATACGATTTCAGTACCTACAAATGGAATAATTTTAAACATTTAATCGTATTATTAACTAATTACCTTCAACATCAGCAGCCCCTCCAGTCTCCTCTGTGATGCTCTCCGCCCGTTTCTCTGCCTCCTCTCTTTCCCGTCTCTGATACTCTTCTAGTTGTTCACGTAGGGTCATATTCTCTTGTTCCTATTGACAATAACATGAATATATGAAGTTACACATTACAATTAGATTAAATTTCAAGTGTTATGTAATATACAACATTATTTTCTTTTTTACTTCCACACCAATTTCTTTTTTGTAGCAGATTTCCTTGAGCCATCCGAACAGGCGAGGAGATCATGCAAGATGGGTCACAGTCCAAGGGTTGATGTTCAGGAGTTGTATTCATAAATCCTAATCGGCACGAGAATTTCTATATCGCGATACAGGATTAGTAATTCGTTACTTCGTAGTTCGGCGTGTTTGCTATAGATGGCACTGTTTGTTGATTTCTCGTTCAATATGTACTATTATATTTAAGTATATCTTGGGTAATACTAAAGAAGATCTATAGAGAACTCACCATGTCATACTGCTTATTCTCCATCTGCATCAGCTGAGAGAGGATCTCTTGCTCCCGAAGCTTGAAACACGCCCGTAACTCCTCCTGGTCTTCTGACTCGCGTTGGAGACGGATCTTCTTCCAGTCCTGCCAAGAAGATAGCATATATATTATTCCCTCTTTTTAATGATTGAAAAAATATATCTTAATTCTTTCAGGACAATGTTTGTTTGAAATTTTCTTAAGAAGTAAAATAATCTTTATATATATAATTCTTCTGTGAGTGTGTATGTCACTGAACTACTCTCAAACGATTGGACCGATTTTGATGAAATATTTTGTGTGTGTTCAAGGGGATCTGGGAATGGTTTAGATTTGCAATTGGACCCAGTAGGTGGCGCTGCGATTAAGTTCTGGAATTTTAAAGTTGGGCGGTACGAAGTTCGGTGGGTCATCTAGTCTCTATATAAAAGAGCTAATAATCGATTTTGTTGTTTCTAAAAGTAGTAAAAACACAAGGTTTCAAGTAATAGCCACACTGATTTCAGCACGAATGGGCCGGCTTGACCGGGGCAGTTCTACCCTCACACAGAAGACGAAACTACAATGACAGTATTCGTGCTGACGTATTTCGTTGGTGAGTGTGAGACCGGAGGCCCACTAGGCCGCCATAGTGTGGGTCACCATGTTGCATTGTATGCATTCACAATACTTTCCATCAGGTAGAGTCACTTTGAAAAGCTTATACATAAAAAATACTGTAAACTTTGCACCAGTAAAAATTATGATGTGAACTTTCTACCGTCATTTTATTTATTTTCTCTTTTTCAGAACCATGTTTCATACCTGTTCAGCCTCAATCCTCTGCATCTCTAGCGTCAGAGAGTTATCTGCGATCTTCTCCTGCTGTTCTACAATGAGTTGCATGCTGCGGGCGCGTTCTGAATACATCTGCACTGCTGCTGCCTGCAATAACGAATTCTTTCATTGTTACGTCATAAAAAATACCAGCTTTTGTGCGCGGCTTCGCCCACATTAATGTCGAATATCGTGGAATTTTTTTTTTTTTCTTTTCGTAGCCTAGACACTCATACGACTGCCTCGTTGGTCTGGTGGTTAGCGTATGCGACTGCTAATCAAGAGGTCTCGGGTTCCATTCCTTGGTCGGACCAAATATTTGTGTGTTCTGCAAATATTTGTTTCGGAGTTTGGGTGTTTTCTATGTATACTGTATATATTTACAAAAAAAAAGTATGTTTATGTATTTACATCAGTTGTCTAGATCACATAGTACAAGCTCTGCTTTGTTTGGGACTAGATGATGTGTGTAAGATGTCCGAATATTTATTATTATTAAATAATGTAGCTTTCAGTGGTCAGTAGATCCACACAATACCCTCTACAACATCAAAACCTTTACCTCTTTATAATATTTAGATAAAGTATAGCTGTGCCAGTTACTTCGTACGAATGAAAATTGACTGATCCCAACCAGTTTGTACAGACAAAATTGGACTTAAAATTATTATTACGGACTTGATAAGTTAAGGAAAGTTAGTTAGCTTTATTAGATATTTATATTATAGTTATTTTATACTTGAATCTTGAGCACTAAAGATTCCATCACCTACTATAATTGATTAGAAATAGTGGTTATCAAAATCATTCAACAAACCATATTATCCCACTTCTGATCCGGATCTCACAAAAGAGGGTTAAGGCTTTCAGTCTATGGTGGTTATACATATTTATATACATACATACAAATTGCAGATAAACTTCACCTAGATACATAAAACACTATTGTAACTGTTACACAATTATTTGTCATGGGTGGGAAACGAAACCACGATCTCTGGCTTAGCGGTGAGTAACCATTACACCAACAAGCTGATCAAGAAAAACATTTTATATACTGATATACATTTTATAAACAAGCCTTTTGACTTATACCATCTAGTTCTAACATGGTCCTTCGAGCCAGAACTTCTAGCAGTACAAAAGGGAATATATTTTGAAAAGGATCTCATTACCTTGCTGCTCCGATCCACTAGTGGCTCGCCCGGCTTCACCTGTCGCTGTACAGCAGGCACAGGAGTGGTGGTAGGTGACAACTCGGACCAGGTAGGGTATTCGATGTCTCCTGCGAATACAAACGACATAGGATTTTAAAGAAAAGGTATTTTTACATATTTGTATTTCGAAGATTCTAGATTAAATTAAGAATTCAATGCTGTAACCTTGTCAGGGGCTAACGCGACCTTCTCCGGTGATAATCTGTTGCTATACAATACTTTTATTTTTAACACGACAGTAACTTAAAAGGCTTTTGGTAATGTAACATCAGATTGGTGGTAGATATGTGGCAAGAATTCACTAATAATAGTTATTTTTTATTTTCATCCCTATGACAGTAATATAAATAAGGGCTGAACAATTGATTGGAAGTTCATCTTTTTCAATGCAATGGCAATGGCTAATTTTCAATAAACTAGAATTCTAAAAGCTTACCTAACATGTCATCCATGAAGTCGTCTTGCCTTGGTGGCATGGCCTGGGGGTTGGTGGTGAAGGCTGGATACTTGAGTAGCCAGTCCTCGTACCCGCCGTGCAGGGCCAGTGGGGGGCGAGGATACCGGATATTAACATCCCACTGTTTATTAAACATTTCTATTTAAACCAGAGTTCAAGTGAAAATAAGTATAATCCATTCGCGTTGAGTAATGTTACGCATCAATCCAGGCCCGCATCCTGATCAATCCAACCAGAGAAAAATAATTTAGGTTTTAAGGCATTGTAGTGTTGTATGAAAGGTATTTTGCTTAACGCGCGAATGGACTACAGATATTATGTTTTATGGTACTTGTACTTTTTTAATGTCGTACATATTTTTTTTTTACTAATATTCACCTAAATCCATGGTCAATGAGGTAGATATATACTTTAGGATATCTTTATATCCAGGTGAGGTTACAAGAGCACAAAATTGGTTTGTGGTCCTGATTCTGGTGGGAGAGTTGGCGGCAAGGCACTTATGACTCTTGAGTCGTAGATGTGGATGGCGTCTAGCTACCATCGGGTAAAGCCATCTGCTTGTCTGTTCCACTATGATATAAAAAATACACCATGTAATTGAGGTTTTACTCGGTTGGAGTCCATAAGATAACAACATGAGGGGCTTTTTGGACTAAGATTTTTTTATAACTAATGCTTGATACCTTGAGCAGTATAGTCTTGAGAAGGTAGAGAGTTTTGCCAGGAATAGCAGCAGTGCTACTCCAGTCCAACAACACGATCAGCTCCATGCTCGCTCGCTCAGCCCATACAGGCCTGGAGGCTGGTGGCAGGGTCTGTTCCAAGGTGTTAGCTGATTGTCTATATGACAAGTAGGAATTCTTGTTAGTTAATGATTTGTCAAAAAGCATATTTGCGGATACAATTATGGATTTTTGGTGTCTTAATGGACACCTTAGGGAATTGGAGGTTGAGGTGAACAACATAAATTGGTATGATTTGGGACTGTGCATGATTAGAAGTTTTAGGACAGGGTGAGGATATGATGGATATAATTTCGGTCACTTCCTCTACTTCCAACAAGATTTTTGAAGGAGGAATTTGTACGTACGTATTGAAAGCGTACTGTGTCAAGGGGAGCATACCTCGTCCTAAGAATAACCATAAAATATAGCGTGAAAAGAAACCAAAATTGATCAGAATGGCGAGTAGTCAGAGAAGCTTATATCTCAGAGTGGACGGCATTAGCCTAATGATGATTCCTTGTTTATTCTATTAGTGTCCGCACCCACATCCTGACAACGAAGTGTCAACTATAATAGCTTTGGACGAGTTATTCTAATCGAATACTCGAGCGATTACTCGGAACAACAGCTTCAAATTCGTTGCCGAGTCAAAACAAGATACCTCCGTCACTTCTAAAACAAAGATTCTGACTGTACTCGCAAAATTGAGGAGACTGGCATTAGCACAGGCTTTGGTACCCTGGACCACATACACACTCTAAAGTCAGTTATAGAAAAAACAGGAATATATTCAGTCTTGCTTATGTGGAATACGAGAAAACCTTCGATACCATTGAGACCTGGGCTTTTCTGAAAAACCTGTAAAGATGCCTTTTCAAATACTGACTGCTGAATGAAGCTGCAACGACAAGAGTACTAGATCATAAAATTGAATCTAATTGCATCGAGGCGTAAGACAGGGAGACGTCACATGTTCTAAACTATTATCCAATACCTTGGAACTGGTCTTTTCTTGGTCTTCAAGACGCTCGATTGGAACAAACGGGAAATCAATTTCAATAGTCAATACCTCTTACACTTGCAGTTGCGATCTTTGCATGATTTGGAAGAAATGCTTAAGAGTCTCTGGGACCGTCACAACTTCGATCGGGAAGAGGATAGTAGGATTCGTTTGGAATGGGCAGCATAAGGGAAGCTACGTGTCACATCTTTGAGTGGCCAATACCGCAGTCATTAATTTATTTTGGGTTCAGATCAATTTTTATATAGAAGTTATAACCAATTTGGGAGAGATTGCAGTGAGTTATCTTGAGAATGCAATGGAAATGATCTCGAATGTGAGGTTTTTCTATAAAGTATGATTTAGGGAGTTGCAACATATTGGAAATTGATTAGAATTTGAGAGCAAATTATTCTTAAAATCAGTGATTATTCCTATATGATATGTTACCTTAGGTATATCATTTCTATTGTTGTTCATTGACACACCCTAAGGCAAAGGATGAAATTTATAAACCAGTGTATTTTAGAAACATTTTCCTGAGTGATAAAAGTCTTCTTACCCAGGAGATATGCATTCTTCCGGTACACTAATACAACCCGGATAGTTGATATGGGACTCTATATAGTCCTTCGCTGACCTGGTGTCTAATATCATCACCTTTAGTTTGCCACTTTTCAAGATAGAGTACAGCTGTTCACTTTTGATGGTAACTTCATCAAGACCTGGAAGGAGATGTTATTCATAAAATATAATCAACATCAAGAATCAAGCTTCTGGTTACGATTATAAACATTTTGGTAAAAAAATGATGTAATGAAAGAAAGATAGTCGTATGGAGGACTAGATGTCATGCCTTTTCAACACAAAGGGATACTATGAACAGGCGAGATGATCTTTCCTTGCATTTATATATGCCAATCAGTGTCAGAATTATGATATACGATTCGTTACTACGTATCTGTATCTTCTGTAAAGGGTGCTCTGATATGTCCTTGTGGAAGTCTCCTGTCATAAAGATAAACATGTGCCTAATATTTAAATGCTCTAAGATGTGAATCTCACACTTACTTGGCAGTCCTGACGGTGGTTCGTTGACAGCCACAGCTTCCGTTGCTTTCTTCCTATTTTCTTCTATTTTTTGTTTAATCAACTCATTCTCCTTTATATCATTTAGACGTTTAGTTTTCTGCTCTTTGGCATATCTGAAAATGATCATAGAGATAAATAAAAAGTTTTTCTTATGTGACTAGCATTTCCAGAGATTAGTGTTTTTAAACAAACAAAAACGGCTATTAAATTTTGTTTTGGTAGAATCTTTATTAATACTTAATAGCTACAGATTTTGGATTTCAAAAATAAGCTATAGCTTTACTAAATATTATTAACCTTCCTTTTAGGTTTGCTATAGTTCCCAATATCATTTTGGGACGGCTTAATAGTCAACCAGTTTTAATTGAATTTCAGTTTGCACATGGAGTGCACTTGAACATGAACTAGTATAGCAATTTTTGGTGTGGCTAGGTAAATCTTGCCGTTGGATGTTTTGAAGCCTCCAACTAAGCTTCACGACTGTTATCCTTCCTATGATAACAACCGGGCCCAACTGCTTAATGTGACCTCTAAATCATGGTAACTCTAATAACATTTCGTGCCACAAATGGTCACCCATGTCTTTATAAATTACATTTTATTTATAAAAACAACTGTTCATTAGAAATAACAAGAACTCTTGCTATATGAAAAAACATATAGTATAATAATATATCCTATTGCTACTTTTGCCTAAAATTTGTAATTTTTTTTACAAATTTTAGGAAAAAGTTATTATTGATTATCTATTCCCAAATAAGCGCCTCATAAAAATAATTTCAAATTCTCACACCATGCAAATAAGGAAATATTATTTTTTATTTGCATCAATATTTCTTTTTTCTTATCAATAAAAATCAATGAGAAAAATGATAATTTATAAAAAGAACTGATAAAAGTATCTTTACACCTCATAACTGACACAATGACTCAGTATTATCAGATACACAAATTAAAAATGCTGTATCAGTAGCAAATAAAGTAGTAAGGATAATATTTGCATCCCACCTCTCAATTAGACTGTTCTTCAATTTTTCAGCTGCATCAATAGCTTTACTTGGGTTCTTGGCACCTAGCATGTTGTTGAAGTAAGATTTATCCTTCAAATATTCCTTGTCTTTACTTATATATGCAATAACTCGAAGGTATTTCATATAATAAACGTAAGAGTACTCTTCATCTCCCTTTTCACGAGCCTCTTCAGCACTTTCGAACAATTTTTGAGCTGTTTTGCATAACCTGCAAAGAAAACCACAAAATACAAACTATATTTGATAATTCAATTATGTTTCGTATTGGAAAAAAGTCCAGCACTTACAGGGTTGCTCTTTTTGACTTCAAATCTGGTACATTGTGTAATTTGTCCAAATCCTCTATGCATTTCCCAAGGTGAAGCTGTATTCTTCGTGTTTCAGTCATGTTGAAGATTTGCTCACTGCCGCTGTTTGTTATAGGCACTACCGTAATTTTATATCGCCAAGACCACGGATTGCTACATTTGTTAAATAAAGCACAAGAATTGTTATAAAAACTCACTGCAAACAAAAATTGTGAATATATCAGAAATTGTCAAGTTGTTTTTTAATATTAGCCAATTTTCTACACAGATAAAAAATAAATACACTACGGGTTAATACTCCGTTTTACGTAACTTTCATTAAAACTCAGAATTTTATGAAGACGAATAAAACTATGAATCATGAAAAACCTCCTTCTTTTTGAGGTCAGTTAAAAAGTCAATAGTATGTTATTTCTGAAAGTCTATATGAAATTTTATTTGTAAAAGCTAATGACTTGAAAATTAGAAAGTGTCGATTTATTTCTAATAATTATCTTGTCACGAAATCTTGTCGAAATATACTTTTCTCAACCAGTTCTGTCTTTAATGATTCTATAAATTGTACCAAAATATTTAAAAAGAAAAACATATTGCACAGAAAGGTAGACAAGATATCGCTCGGATAAATAATATTAAATGGTTTTTTTTCAATCAATCGTAATGATCATTGAGATCATTCAATAAAACTGACACAACGTTTCATTTCTTCATTTTCATTTTATTATTTGTCTGTCCTGGTCCTATGCCAATTTGACATTATAATTCTGACGTACTGTAAAATCGAACAGTTAGAAAGAGATAGTGGCAGAGATCATTGCATTTTCAACCTTAAATTGAAAGTGTCTAAATATAAATTTGCTGCTTCAATTTGAGTCATATGTGTTTATGGGGTACATAGCGCAGGAGCGCAAGTTTACATGCGCAGTGGGTTCCTACTCGTTTTCCCTGGTCGATTGTGGTTTTCCATTTAGTTTTTCAGCTGATCACGCTTTCTACAGCCGCATAGCAGACCTTCCGTGTCTTGGGTCATGTGCGAAACTGTCGTAGCGTTGTGAAGTCGCTGAGTGATTGTGTTGTGTAGTTGTTTGAGTAGCTAGTGCCAGTGAAAATGTTTTCAGGACTCACTAATCAGGTCAGTTCGTGGATGGGGGCAGCTAAAGGTGAGCCCCAAGATGAAGAAGTCCCAACCCCTACTAAAGAGGCGACCTTAGCCGCAGAAGCTGCCGCAGCGGAAGCTGAAAAACTGAGGTGAGGGATATTCTTTGTTTACATTCTCCTTGAAGGTGTTTTATCTAGCGGAACATCCGACTCAGATTAAATTAATACCTTAATGATAAAATCTTTGAGCTTAAACTCTGAAAAATGATTTCATCTATTGATTGTATGATGAAACAATAAATGTCTGCAGTTTAATTAAAAAATACGTCTCTACGTATTTTAATGCGATAGATTTTATGACGAAGTATTGATTGATCTAGTTCATTCACCTTCCTTGAAATATTGATTGCACCAGATATTTAAAATCTAATAGGAACACATTTTTTATTTAGAAAAGATTTCAGAATGTAATATTAAACTTAAAATGAGTGGGTAGGGGTAACTTGAAGCGGAATATTGATTACATGTAATAACATTTTTTTCTCTTCTAACAATTTATCTTGTCTACAGTCCCACAAAAGGAGGCAGCAAATTGGACCTCATCACCAATGTCAAGTCACAAATGACTGGTTGGCTCGGTTCAGGAATTCCTATCCCAGGTCTTAGGAAAAATGAACCAGCCCCTGCTGAACAACCGGAACAACCGCCTGCCGCTGAGCCTGCAGAACTAGCTGAACCAAAGCCTGAAGGAAAAGATGATGATGATAATTCTAGGTATAATAGGTACGAGGGGTTGGCGGAAGTAATGAGTTGGAGCAATTTTCTTTTGCTTTTTTTCATTCAGTTTTCTGGATGATGTGTTGTTACTTATGAGTTTGAATTTTTTATTGTACAATAAATTTTAGTATATTTCATTACTTTTAAATTTACATGTGAATTAATCAGTATGATTATAATTTATTTTACAGATTAATTTAAGATTTACTACTATTTTCCATAACCTTTTTCATAAAAATTACAAAGCTAATAGACAATTTTGCATCAAATTCTAGAACTATCTATGGTAGATTTCTGTAAAGTCTTTCAATAATTATTATTCACATTCTAAATATCATCAGCAACAATACTTCACCCAAAGAATACATTTTAAATATTTTTTTTAAGAATATGTTTGGTGCATCATGAATTTGGAATTTCTGCCTTTTTTATTTATACACAGTGAAATTTTAAAGCACTATAAAATTGTATTATGAACAATTTCAGCTTCATGCTTTTCACTTCACTAATTTGTTGTCATGGCTTTTAAGCACGTTTCATAAAAAAAAAAACTAATTTTGGAAATTAGATTCAGTTTTATTAAATTTTATTTTCGTGTTAGAAACAAAGGGCTTTTCCTGAACGAAAAAAAAATAACATTATTAATTGAAACAACACATTTTTTGTAACTGAATTGAAAACTAGTAATATTTTTGGCAGGAATAACTTATTTTTATTATGACTTACTTTTGAAATTATTTGTTTTTTTAAGACCAAACACTGAATATTTTATTTTCTGCACAATTTTGTAAACTCATTTATTCTGCTAAAACCCCATTTTTTATTTTTCATTGTTGTGCATTTTCTCAGTGTACTTTTTTATATAATCTGTATTTTGGTCTAGTCACATTCTTTTTTAAATTCACCAATCTGAAAATCTGAATACATCACACGCGGTTTTGGACTCGCAAATAAATTTCACTTTATAAATTGACTTTTTAAACAGGATTTTCAGTACTTACTTTTAGAAAAATAAATCTTTAAACTACTATGCACAATGTTTGCATGCAAATAAGTGTGAAATATAGCTCTCTTGGTCATATTTTTTTCGAAAATCACCAAGAATATGTGACTCATTGCACAATGAACTTAGAATATAAAATATCTAGAGCCTTCTGTGTGGATCCAGGAAATGCATATTATGTAATATCTTAAACGCGTGGTGTGCAGTGGAAGGAAAAGCAATTACTACTCTCACACTGGCTTTTATAAAATGTGTCCCTTATAAGCAGATTTGTCGTTCTATAAACGAAAAAATGTTTAATATTTATGAACTAAAATTTTAGTCCGAGTTACGTAATAATGGGCGAGACTACTGTCGTTAACTGCGTACTTCGGGGATTTTAAAGGAGAATTGGGAATATATTGAAAGGGAAGGTAGAATAAAAACTGACGTGGGATGATGTACTCCTATCCGATTTCGGTCATGGCGAATTACCTACAGGGAGTAAGTAACTACGTAGGGCATATTATAGTGCACAACTGTGTGTTCAATACAGGTGCAATCTTTGTTCCCTGAATCTCACAATCCGATGAGATAATATTACACAGATACAACATCACAGCCTGTTGTCGAAAAATCCATGACAAACCTTCACGTGCGTTTATGTATTTATTTATCCATTATTTAGCAAAAAAAGAATTTGGCTAGACCAAGAACTTGCCTAGTGTTAGATAAGGATTTAACAACCATTAGTTAATCGTGTTTTATTACAGTTTCAAGCTATAAAATAATATCACGTGTAACAGGATTGTCTTTGTTCTATGTCTTCAGAATATGGTAAAAATAGAAGATCAGAACACAACATTTCGGTTTTTATTCTCATTACTTAGAAAATTTTGGTGTAAAAAATCAATTAAAAACACACTGCATCCGTATATTGGAACGTTACGTAATAGTAACAAAACATGCGTTTTTGGTTTAGTAAAAAAATATTTTAAAAGAAAGACATGACAACGCGGCATAGTGAAAAGTAGAGAATAATAAAAAGACCACCCGTGTCTATAGTTATTTTACCCAGTTAAGGTGCAGACACATTATCGGACGCGGCTGACGGACGCGCAGGGTTGCCAATTCCAACATGGAGCAAAACTGTAGATTAAGGCTTCTAAAAAACTGTAGAAAACTGTAAATTTCAAATTTAAAAACAGTAAATCTATACCTTTACCTTTATATTATATTTTGTATAATTTAATTATAGTAATGAATAGAATACATTGTAGGGAGGGCATTAAAAACAAGAATAATCCTGTAATTATCAGTTTTAATCTAATTAAATGTAAAATCAAAAGTTGCAACTTTGAGACTTTTGATTTTACATTTAATTAGATTTTTAGATTAGATTTAATTAGAGTTTTTTAGAAGCCTTAATCTACAGTTTTGCTCCATGTTGGAATTGGCAACCCTGCGCGTCCGTCAGCCGCGTCCGATAATGTGTCTGCACCTTAAGGCCAGGAGCTATTACTTTTATTACAGTAGCCTTAGTGACGCATTTATATTAAATCAAGTTCTAGTGACGGATCATTAGTTGCCACTTAAATAAAAAGCGCTCGTGAATAGTACATGCGCGAAAGAGCTAGAAGGAACTTGAATATATTAGAACTATCGATTTTTCCACATGGCAATCGGGTCAGTGGGGTAGGTGTTCGTGAGTTCTACGAATACGTTAAAGTATTTCCAGGAACTTATTCTTTAAGTTATACATGTAACGTTATAACTAACATAACGTACTTTTCTTAAGCATTTTGACGTAATTTTCTGATTGACTTGAGAACCTATCTCGAATATAGCGTAGTCGACTGCCGCATGGGGTGAATATAAGTTAATAAATTTGAATGGTATCTCAATTTTAAGCATTCCTCCACATTGCTTGATTTTATGAAACCTTTTCTTCCAAAAAATATAACTCTTGTTCATCTATTTTGATGTATTGGATGCAGCGCCACTGGTGGTGCTGACAGCAGGCCTGGGTCTACCGGAGGCACTCCCACTGAGGAACAACCTGGCGGCGTTGGAAATGGTAAGCTTTTTTATCACTTTCTAGTAGGATGCTATGCTATATATGTTAAAGCACCTGTGATCTGTTCCCTTCATGATCGTGAATGTCCCCTAATGGTAGCTGGCTGGCTGTAGTGTATTTGTAATTATTTGCTATCCTTTACTGCTACTACGTCAACAGCAAAGCTTATTCTCAAGTGTAGAATAGGAGTGTATAGTAAACTTGTTGCCATTAAAAAAAAATCTACTTTAAAATAAAATCGTAGTCCAACTGTGAAAAACTCGTCCCTTTCTTTTCACAACGGTCCTTTAAGGGCTCACAGGAAGTCTAAAGTATCTCGAGGTCAAAATTTATGGTATGTGTCCGGCTGTCGGCAGCAGTTTTGTAACTTTCCGGAGATGTTACCGACTTCTTATATACTGAAAATATTTTAAATGTGTTGGCTTTTAATATACCTAGTACATTACTTTGGACCTTTTTATTGGTGTTATGTGGCAACGGTCTTATACGGGTCTATTGCTGTAAGAAAATGCACATAATTCAATTGTAAGATTCTGCATAAAAATTATTTCTATTATGGCAATAGCAGTAAGATGATGCCAGCAACATGTTTTAAAAAAGAACTATAGTTGTGTCTATCCATAGTAAGTTTTGTTATTAAAGTTCGAATTTCAAATTTTTGTATAAACTAACCAGTTTCGTGTTGTGCTAGTATAATTTAGAAAATGAAACAGCTAACATTTGAACCGAACTGCAGTCTTGATTTTTTATCAAGATAAAAACAATCACCCGGGAGAATTTATCGGAATTATACCAATAACATTGTTTTATTTATCATGAATCTTGTTAGAATAATGAATTATAAAATTGAGAGAGTTTTTCTTCTAATCGATTATCCTTAGATTTTTCGTACTTTTTCACAATTTTTTATTTGCTAGTTTTATGTTTTAGCTTTTTTGTCGCACATTTTCAGGTGACGAGCATAAAAAGTTTTTCAATGTTGACGCTTTAGAAGTACCTGACATGCAAGAGTGTTAGTATTATTTTTTAGTTTATTTTTTATTTAAAAATACTTTGAGATAAAATTGCTTTTTACTTGTGATTGTGATTATAAATTTGAAACACTGTCATTTTGCCAGATAGTATTGTTCAAACTGTTTTTTGTTTGTGTGCTTATTCTGTAAAATAAATTTATATATTTATTAACGGAAGAATTGACACTTCCATGATGTAAGTTGTTTGTATAAATGAGGATCTATAACAGCAGTGAGACCGGGAACTTGCAATATCTCGATCGTTAAACCTGTAAGGTTTTCTTATAATTATATTAATGCAAACATTTTTCCGCAACTAGGTCTTTAGGTCTTTCCAGAAAAGAATGTCATAAAAGTTAACTCTGTGTGACACTATAATTTATTTGTACAGTCGACTTATTTTGGAAAGGTCTCAAGAGCTGAGATTGCCACTGTTCTTATATCGTGAATGTTTACCAAAGGATTGGAACTTAATGCGCCGGAACCTTTTCTCCGAAACAATCTCCTTTAATATTGAAAAGCGATTCTTTCTTAGCTGAATCTTCTTGGTATTTTCCAGTATAAACACACCCTCTAGCAGTAGATTATCGATCTTTTTATTAGCCTTCGTTTAGAATAAATAGAAGTAAAATGACGTTGTTGTAATTAAAATGTTTTACCAGAGGATTCACCATATAGTTTGCAACTAAACCTCATCTGTTCAAACAACATACGCCTTGCCTTTACATTTTGTCCCATATTTTTTTCACTTATCTACTAAATTGGAATTTGAAAAAATAATAGGAATTTATCAGCAGTTAAATATTTAGGACTTGTGTGTGATGACCGTGATGATTTGCTCCAAACGTCTCTCAATTCTGTTTCCGTTTGTACAGTGACAACTAAGGCTGTAGCCGGAGCCAAATCCCTGGGCAATTTCCTGTACTCTGCTGTCAACAAGGCTGGAGCCAAAGTTAGCGAGACCACCGCCAAGATCAAGAAGACGGTCGAGGAAAACGTAAGTACTTAGAATAAATCATCAAGTCTTGTAAAGGTGTGGCCACTTCGGAAAAGCCTTACGTATATTTGTACAGTATTTGGGGCGACTGGGCCGTTGTCTTCAGTTAAGCTTATGATACCTATGAGACATTAAACATGTTTACTTAGAAAGTTATATAATTTCGAAGAATATAATTGTATTGTCTGATTTACGATGATATGAGACTAAAGTGATTAAGCAGCCAAATAATCGTTAGCGTTCTCCTATACCTACACAATTTATCACAAGGAATTCCACAGGGTTCTATATTGGGTCCTGAATCGTATACCAAACGAAGTACTTCGTGCTTGATTTTCACGGATTCTATGAACCTACATACTAGAGTATAGTCGTTAATGTGTTCATTCGCTAAGGGGTCACATTATTTTTTATTACAGACCTTTGTTATATTACAGCTTGAATGGCTACATTTACTTAAAGAGGATCATAATTGTTGATGTGTTTTAAGTAATCTTGCGACATAAATAAATAAATAAATTATTTCGGACATTTTACACACAACATCATCTAGTCCCAAACTAAGCAGAGCTTGTATTATGGGTACTAAACAACTGATATAAATACATAAACATACTTTTTTTTTGTAAATACACACGTATTATACATAGAAAACACCCAGTTATAGTAATCATTGTTGTTAACTTATGCTAAAGTCAAAAGTTAATGTCAAATGTCTGGTCAAATATGTACCGGAGAGTACCATACTAATAATATGTAGTGTGGGTTACATTTTTTTTGGTATAAAACAAATTCAAAAATTTAGAATTGATCAACATTTGATTCAATTGAAATCAATGATAGAATTGATGACATTAGTTAGCATTTTATTTGATCGATTCGAGTAATCAAAGAAATGCAGATGTTTATAAAACTTGGCAATGTAACAAATAAAACCTTAAATGCATACTTAACTCAGCAGACACATTTATATTGTTTATGGCTACAGCCAGACATGTTATTAGTCGTTTGGCAACATTCTTCACTAAGATCTAAGTTTTTGGCAACTTCAATGCATCCAGTGTCTGGCAAACAACTTTTTTATTCACTATGAACTAACAACTTCTTTTACAACTATTGTCTACGTTAGGTTTTATTCAATGAATTCATTTTTGACTTATCTTTCCTACTATAATTGCCGTCATTGTTGAATGCCATGCTGACCCAATGAAGCTAGCTGTTTTTCAACTGTACAAACACACTGTAATAGTTAATAAATTTTTACAGCTTTATAAGCAACGTTTGTCACTATTGTTTTAATGGCAAAGATAAAGTTAGGGCTTCTATTTCAATGCGTTTATTGTTTCTAAGATTTTCGTTAAAAGAGATGGTCCAAAAAAAACCCAGAATCGATTGGGACTAAATAGGTATCAGAAGGTTCATTATAATGCACAATTTACTCCACCGTAAGCGCAATGCTGAAATCAATGGGGTATATGAGCTATAGGCTGATAAAATATGTATGAAAAAATCATGAGTTACTTGTTGATTGATGATGAGTGTCCAGTTTTTACAAAAACAATAATTATTACTGATTAACAATAATAGGATTACTGTAAAAGTTATAACAATCAACTGAGTAATCACTATGTCGAGCAGTAATATGTACAACTAGTTTATAGTCCAATACAAGCATTAGTATAGTATTTCGGTAAAACGGCGTCATAAAATAACAACTCTTTTGCATGATATTGTCATTTCTTTCGCTTATTTCAGTTAGCAAGCTCGAATTGTTTTTTTTTATTTTATTTTTTTAGACATTTTTTAATTGTATTTTGTAATAATTATAAACATAAATGGTTGATAGTAAACAATAGTAGGTATAGTAATGCTGTCGTTATAGTCGTTAGAATATTGCTTATATTCTATAAACTGATAAAAATCACAAGTAATTCAATGATTTTTTATAGACTTTGTCAGTCTATAGCTCTTAAACCCCATTCATTTGGGCATTGCGCTTTCGTAATCGTAAATTGTACAATATAATGAAACTACTGATACCCATTTAGTCCCAATCGATTCTGGGTTTTTGGTCCATACATTTTGGACCATCTCCTTTCTTATATGTCTTATCGACATAACAAAAATGGCAGTTTGAAATCATCATACAGAACCAATACCGTATCGTACACAAACAATGAATAGCTTTTCCTCATCAGAAAAATTCAAGAAAGAAAGTTCGTTACCGAATGGTTCATTAATTTCGCAAGATAAGGCGGAACTCATTACTGTGGACAGCGTCGGCGCGACGGGGGAATATCCAGTCGACTGCGTCGGGAGATAAAAACTTTAGGATTAGCTTGGATGAGATACTGTTATCAATCCATATTATTTTTGAGATCAAAGAAGTAAGCGTGAACGGAATTTGAATTACAAGAATAAGAGTTTTTTTTAATATAATAAATAATGCGAATGCTATGTCTTGGGTATGAAGCGGGCACAAACGGTTCACTATCGCCTTTACCATGGAGAGTGTTCTGAAGAGCTTTTCCGACTGGTTCCTCCTTCTCCTTTAAAGGACAACACGTGCTGGACTTGGAAGTCACCGCTTTAGGGTGGAGGAAATACGCACTAGAATAAACGGTTCGGCTCTTCCTTCTTATGCCGAGCAGTCAAAAGCTGGAACTCACTACCAGCTCACGTATTTCCTTCCCACTATGATACCGGGTCTTTTAAACGGGGCGTGAAAAAGCATCTCACTGATCTGCCATAGTGTGGGACGCCATACTTTATTGTCTGGTATAGTCATTGATATATAAAATACATCAATGGGTATAGTAGTATAAGTGTGGTGGCCCCCGCTCTTGGATACTCCTCGTGCTTTCCATAAGCCAGGGTAGAGTAACTTTGATAGACTAAAAAAAAAAGTTAAAAGCGGTGTTCATTTAATCGTTGCTTTTCACCGATTGATTGTGTTCTGATTGATTCCAAAGATTCAGAAGCATCACAGTAGACCGCTACATTGTAGGTCATGATGCTGCTTTATCTGCATTCGCAATAAGTGTGGTGAACAGTACTTTTAGATTCTATTCATGATTTCTATCAGGCAGTGTAGAACTACGTTGTCAGGCTCATGCATCAAACAAATCTGGTGGTAGGGACTCAAAAGATATTAATTCACCTGTGACTCTGGATTGGCCATGGACAACACTAGTCGCTTTACTCGCTTACTCATTTGCCCCCTAGGTATATCACAAAAAATGGTCACTAATGAAATAGCACAAACAACCCAAAGAAATATACTCTAACGTCAAATAGAAGTAGTAACTTTAATTTAGTTTTACAAATCTAATATTCGGGTTCTGGAACGATCCCATTAACTATTCAAAATTATCTGAATTTGGGTTACCAATAAATCTGTAACTAAGTTATGAATTAATAACGAATACTGCCGAAAGTTGTTGCTTGGCTGAATTTATTTCATTTTGAAACATGGTTGCTGAATATTAATGTCTGATTTCATGGGCCATTGGTGTTGATCCCAGTTTACATGAGTCACACATGAAAAGTGTCGTGGACAAAATTTGCACAATAATGTAAGGGAAGATTTATTCTTGCACACATAAAAGTAAACAGATTTAATAGAAGAAACGTACTTTGTGCTTTGTGATTCACAGTCTATATTATTGTATTTCCCAAGTTTAGCTTAATAGAATAAATTTGCTCTAAATGCGTTGAGAATGCAAATTCTCTAGCAAACAAGTTTTAACATTAAGCTGCAATGGATAGAATTAGTTAAGATACTGGAGAATTGCTTTTAAACCCATACATAAATTAATCTTTTGTGTCATTAGTATTCCAAGTATTCTTAATTGTCTCTGTCTACTGCTATAATAATTAAGTTCAGAGGAAAAATTAGCCTGCTAAAAATTAGCAAGCTGATCTTGTTACATTGTTAAGACGCTGAGTGCAGCCAATGACCTTGAGCAATGGATACACCCCTTTTTGTTCGATAAAGCAGCGCCTCGTTTGAGACGCGGTTCGTTATCGGTACTACCACAGTCTCCGAGAACTAATATTCGTCTTTGAATTTGCACTCTGCTTTTAACACAGGGCCTGAGAATATTTTAGATAGGGCAAAATAAAAATGCTATCGTAACGGTATGATAAAAAAAGTCATGTGGCACTCGGAGACTGCCGCGGTAAAGCTATTGCATAGCATTTTTTATCAACTTATGCAATTTAATTATTTATTTATTTTTTATTTATATAGTATTTTTTTATTTAATATTAATCCAAGTTTACAAAACAATATACACTGTCTTTTTACCAACATACATTCTAACAATATTATTGCCAAACAATACAGTCATAGTATATAATATGAAACTATTCTGAACGCGACGATACCGTCAGAGCTCAGCGAGAATGTGATTCGTGTATGATGCTAAACTACATTCTGCGGTCCATCTCCTTCAGAGCTATTTTCCAATAGTCTTCTTTTGCTGTAAATAAATAGTCTATGAATTGTTAGTTAGATTTGAGTGACATTTCAAGACGTGCAGTATTTTACACTGTTCTTACCTTGGAACTTCAGAACATTGAACGTTTTGTGAGAATTCCACATTTTGCAATCTGTGATTAAATAATAGTATTTATTTAATTTAATATCTTTATTATTATGATGATAATATTATGCGGTTAGATACACTATCAAAAATGACTATGCATAAAATAAGGCCATCATATGATACATTGTGTAACTAAAATGGCAGAGTCTACGACTTTTGTATGTCTATGTACGTTACGTTCTTCAAGACTAAAGCTGGAAACACATTATCGGACGCGGCTGACGGACGCGGCTAACAGCCGCCACTGTAAATTGTACATTATTTTATTAAAACACTAGTAGAGTGCCTTGGTAATATATTTTTATTCAATGTATTAAAATATTGACTCAGTAATATACATATTTATGATAATTAATTGATTTTAGTGGAAATATATGTGTGCACAGTCGGACATTCGGACGCTCAAGGTCAGTCTGTCCACGACTTACGTCCGATAGTTTGCACAGCTGAGTGTATGTTCATACTCTAGATCACGGCTATCAGCCGCGTCCATTAGCCGCTTCCGATAATGTGTCTCTAGCTTAAGCTTGTTCCACTACACAGTTGACAGTTTTTAGGGTTATGAAACTACATTACGTCTTTGTAAGGATATCTAGTTATATAATCTTACATGTCAATCAAATTATAAGTTTATTAATAAAATAAATTATTCTTACCTTATAGCCTCCATCATAATATGATTTTGTTTTGTTTTTTAATAAAGTTTTTTAGATTTATCAGCTAAATATAGCGCGCGAGTCGAGCGACATAGGTCCGTTTAGCAGGGCGCCTCAGCGCTCACTGTCGTTCTCCATAGGAGTGACAGAGAAAAAGCGCTTGAAATAGAAGGGCGTAAGTGCCAAACCACAAAATTCGTTATTTTTTGTAAATGTTGCAATTTTTTTAAAAATTAAAGTTAACCATTTCCTTCAGTTACATATGATACACAATTTTACTTAATTTCATTTACATTACTTAAAGCACAACTGTGTAAAGTCAAAATTTAACTATTTTCAGAGGCTACTTTGATTATTATTTTTATCGAGTGAAGTTTTTCAAATCGTGTTTTGGAAATAACCACTATGTGAGGAATATGTTCAATTATAAAGACATTGATTTTGGTAATGATATGAGCGATAGGTTTTTATACAAAACGATCTTTATTTACCTCTATTTTGGTTTTCAGCCCCTTAAATGTTCTTTTCTCCTCGATCTATTGTTGTAAGAGTATTTAATTACTTTCTTTAATTGGCATGATTGTGATTATGCGTATCTTGATGTTTGCATATTTAAATAAATAAATAGTGTGGACATTTTACACACAACGCCATCTAGTGCCCAAACTAAGCAGAGCTTGTATTATAGGTAACAAGACAACTGATATAAATACATAAACATATTTTTTTTGTAAATACATACATATTATACATAAAAACACCCAAACCCCGAAACAATTATTTGCAGATCACACAAACATTTGGTCCGACCCGGGAATCGAACCCGAGACCTCTTGATCAGCAGTATGCACGCTAACCACTAGACCAACGAGGAATTCATTAGTGTCTCCACCTTTCATTTAATTTCGTTCCGCGGTACAAAAACGATCTTACTAGGAACCCCCTAACGTAGGTACGAGTACGTAGAGCAAAATACTTCGCCTAATCTACCTCTCTTTTTGTAGATACTTAGATCATCATTTATATAAATATAGATAATATTTATATAAAGATTTTTGAACAAACCAAAGCAAGTCTTATTTGGGCCAAAGAGTTCTGTTGAATATTTAATGTGGTAACCTCAAGTGAATACTGAATACAGTGATCCGATAAAATGAATATTGTTTGAATTAGATTATGTTCCTTTGGTGAAAGACTGTAGTGGTATGTAAGATCGATTTATGATTTGATGTCTTGGTTGTACTACAATCGAAAGAATCGATAACATCGTTACGTATAATAGTTATCATCAT
This sequence comes from Phragmatobia fuliginosa, assembly GCA_932526445.1. Taxonomy (NCBI): domain Eukaryota; kingdom Metazoa; phylum Arthropoda; class Insecta; order Lepidoptera; family Erebidae; genus Phragmatobia; species Phragmatobia fuliginosa. Next base: position 1,239,945 of record OW052078.1, on the reverse strand, counting down.
CAGCCTATCGCAGTCCACTGCTGGACATAGGCCTCTCCAATTGAACGCCACTTAGTTCGATCCTCGGCTACTCGCATCCAGCTCCTGCCAGCCGTCTTGCGCAAATCATCACTTCACCTGGCCTGTGGAGGTCCTACACTATGTTTGCCGAGACGCGGTCTCCACTCAAGAACACGTTTACCCAAACGGTTTGATAATAGTTATATCCGAACTTAAAGAGATTCTAAGTAATCATCAACAGATTTTGGATAAACCTTGAATATTACAATAGGTCTTTTTTTTTTTCCGTGTACATTATGTATAATATACATAATTAAGTTTTGTTCTGGTGCGTATTTCTTCCACTCTAAAACGGTGACTTCTGAGTCCAGCACGTGTTGTCCTGTAAAGGAAGGGAGAGGGAGGGATCAGTTGGAAGAGCTCTTCAGAACACTCTCCATGGTAAAGGCGATAGAGGACCGCCATAGAGGCGATGTCTCTCCGTAACTGCAGAGGCTCAAGGAACTCGGTGGTTTCGGAACTATTTATAATGCGGACTGCTCGCCGCTGCAACCGGTCGAGAGCGTCAAGCAAGTACTGCGCAGATCCATCGCAGAGGTGAGAACAATACTCCACGCAGGAACGAACTTGGGTCTTGTAGAGAAGACACAGATGCTCCGGCGTGAAGAACCGTCTCACCTTGTTGAGTACACCTCGCTTCCGCGAGGCCGCCTTGGTGACGCTCTCAATGTACTCCCGTCGGTTGAGATCCCGGCAAACATCCATGCCCAGGATACCGAGCTTGTCCTGTAGTGGCAGTTGAGTGTTCTGAAAAGTGGGGAGAGGAAGGAATGGAGACTTTTTCGTAGTGAGCGCGCACACCTGTATTTTCTTGGCGTTTTTTTTTAAAACTAGCTTCTCTCCACGGCGTTACTCGAGATTGACAATGATAACCGCGGGTAACACTGCGGGACTCAGTTAGTCGTTTTCTATCGATTTGTTTTTTTAGACAAAATTAATCCCCACAATAGTCTCCTGTTGTTAACTGGAAAAGTATTTATCATATCATCAACAACCAATAACGTCCCACTCCTGGGCTCGGTCCACTTAGGAAAAGGTTAAGGACATATGTCCCCACGCGGCCGAGTGCGCGTTAAGGACTGTTGTCGTTGTTTGATTTATTACATATATTTTTCATTTTATAAATAATAACTCACTAGATAAGAAAATATATTCAAATGTATGATTGGATATCCGAAATCCGATATGCCAAACGATTATCAGGTCAAGCGCCTCCATGCCGCTTCGAATTGTCACGTTATTATCTAGAAGTAGATTTGATTCAGATACTATCTACTTCTCAACATTAATTTTGGCGTACCGCCAGGTCTGGAAGAATTGGGGCGAGGCATAATGCGGGCGTATGACGCAAGGGGCGGAAGACTTTGTATTTGAAGCGATATTTCTTTGTCACATACAGCTAAAAAGGTGGCAGGACAATAGGAGAAGTTAATCTTGCTAAAGCATGCTCAATGCTCTATTAGTATGTGTTTTTGTCCTTTTATTCTATCCAATTTTATTTTGGTTAGCAGATTTTCAATCCACTTCGGAAAATATAATTTACTTACCGGTTTTAAGCATAGGTCTTTGGCGGAATATACATCGTATCCAATAAATTATGACAAAATCAGGTATAGAAGGCTACACCTGAAATTATTCTTTTCAAAGAATTGATGTCCATTGTATAAGAATTCTTAAGAAATATTGAATTTAAAGTGTAAACCACCAAACGTTTTGTATAGGTAAATATTTTTAGCTAAATAGACAAATCAAATCAAACCATTTTTATTACAAATAAATCAATACAGCGGCACTAGTCAGTCGTGAAGCTAATTGTTTGTTCCAATTCGTAGACCCTATGGAGAAGTACAGACAAGAAACTCCATGGACACTCTTTTCCATCATAGTTTTTACAATTTTTGGTTACATTGTTTAAGGCATTTTATTAAAAAAACAGTTAAATGTGAGGACAATGTAACGATGCTGATATTTACACAGACTTCAAACATTTCTTACAAACGACAAATATTTCAAACTAAATAGAAAACAGTAACCACTCACTAGTATCAAAGGTGCTACTGTGTGGTGCCTGCTTATACTTTTACAATATTTCTTTTGTATTGAAAAATTCCCTTTGATGATTTAATTTATATTTACAGACGAGTGAAATTCAACCTTAGCCGAACACTTGCTCTAGGCAAACAATTTGGAATCATCGTGTTTTTTCAAAACTTTGTGAGTTCCAGGATTATTATCTTTCGCTGTATTTTGGGAACTGAAAATTTCAAAAACGGTATTCTATTACTTAACTTTTATGACGCTTGGTATCTCTGGCGGATGTATGAAATTGTCCAATTATATTAATTCAATGTTTATAGCTTTCTATATTTAAAATAAGTTGCCTGCAGACATTTTTTTAGGGAAACTAGCTGTTTACTCTCATCATCATCATCATCAACAGCCTTGAACAGTCCACTGCTGGACATAGGCCTCTCCTTAGAAATGAGGTTTTGGCCTACTATACCACGCTGGCCAGACGGATTGATATAGTGTTGGTTTCGAGTTTTCCTTCTCTTTGCATTGATGTTGTCTTGCGTAGTTTATCCCTTAGTCGACTTTTACGACACCCGCGGGATGAATAGGGGTGGTGACACTCTGTATTCTTAATCCGTCACCACACGGATAAAATAATCCTTTGATTTACTTTTACTGTTTACTGTAGAGAAATAAAATAATCCTTTGATACTAATCCATAAACATGTTATTGTTCGCAAGGTAGTACACTCTCTCTCGGAAAATCTTAACAACGCAATTCAGTCGATCGCAACATTGCCGTCTATCAATGCTTTCATGCCTGCCGGTCGTCCCTTCATGCCAAAGTGGTATTAGGTGATGGGAAACAAACACCGAGGGTACGCAACGATGGCTCGGTCAGTACCTAGATGGATGACCGTTTGTGGCATGAAATGTAATGAGCGTTTCCGTGATTTGGAGGTCACGTTAAGCAGTCGGTTCAGGCTGTTATCATAAGATAACAGTCGTGGTTGGGTGGCTTAAAAACATTCAATCGCAACCCAACCCTCACTCGGCCAGCAGCCTCAAGACGTATGGCCTTAACCCTCTCCTGGGATAAGACTCGAGCCCAGCAGTGGTTAATATGGGTTGTTGATGAGTGTAGCTACAATTAAAATACATAATTTTTCAATTGAACACAGTTCATAGCTTTGAAATTTAAATTTCATACTTGATTAACTTTACGAATCATTCATAAAGGTTAGAAACCAAAAACAGCTACGATATACAAAGCTATTTTTGGTTTCTAAACCATTTGTTTTATAAATCCTTTTATTACATTGCTACGATAATAAATTATTTTTCTTGACGCTTAATTTTGTTCTAGTTTTCAAATTGCGTCATGATAAATCAACTACATATTCAGAAGGACTATAGAAAAGGTCTATTGTGAAAGCTTCCAATTTAACCGTTTTATTGTGAAGTATTTTCTATAGAGCATTGCAGGGTCGCTCAGTAATGATACATAATTGAGTTTCAGCACGTATCGCATCGCTTCAGTAGCACTCAGCGTCTTAGATTCAGGCTACCAGTATTAATTGCTGTAACATATAAATAAAACTGTGTAAAAATTTTAGGCGTGAAATTGTATTGAATTGATTAACATTCGTATAGGAAATCAGACACGGGCCCTAATTATGTGCCCTGAGGTACACCGAGAATTTATGAATGTTTTAGAAGCATCTCACTAGGCCGCCGTAGTATGGATCACTATATTATCCAACTTTTGGATTCTACTGATGCTTTCCATCAGGCAGAGTAGACTCACCTTGGCAGTCGATAAATAAAAAACTTGTTTAATAACTTGAAATAAAAAAAAAGTCCTCATATTGCAATAGCTTTAGCATTCAATCAAATCTGCTGCTATTTCCTGTTACAAAGAATACTATTATCAAATAAAATCTCCAATAACAGTACAATAAGTTTCGAATATTTATACTATCGCTGCAATCGTAAATATCTCAAAGAAGAAATACCTGCGTAAGCTCCCTGACAGATTAACAATACAAAGGAATATATGGCGCGTCTCAAAATGTCGTTGAAACATATCTGCATACCAATTCAAATCGAAATATTATTTATATGAGCTCCCTGGAGTACGTTTGGATATCGACTGTCAATAGTAGAAGCACGTAGGAACCAAAGAATATTTTATTGTGGATTTCAACTAAGAGGAACAAATTTACTTCGAGATGTTCTTATATCAAGCACCTTATGACTTATTTGTGTAGTTTTGAAACATGTGAATGTATCCTGCCTTAATTCAAAAATTTGCCAATAACTGCAAATGATTGTTTTAAAAATACAAATAATCGATTGTTTTAATAATACAAAAGGGTTAGGTTAGGTTAACTGTAAAACACTTGTAAATGCTTATAAAAAACTAAATATAAATAGGTGCGTGTAAAAAGCACCAGAAACAGACGAACATAAATGCAGCGATTAATGAATGTGGCCGAAGTAAAAGAGGTGGTCTGGGTCATAGTAAGTGAAAATCAATTATCTATGCGTACCCTATCTGCGTAAATAGGTGTGACATTGTGCATTTAAAAATAGAAAAAGAATGATATGAAGCGTGGAATTGTAATTTGATTAAATATATATATGTATATATGATATCATGAGGACTGACAAGGACGTGTCGCCATCTTGTGATAATCTTTAAATGATCTCTTTCCCCTAAGTGATTTTAAATTAGGGTTGTTGTCTATTCTAAAATCACTTAGGGAAAATCATTTTATAATTTGAGCTTACGAAACTTTGAAAATTCGTGTCCTGCCTAGTTTACGATAGAACTGTAGCTGAAATACATTTGATACAGTTTTCGCTTTTCCTCATGTCTACTAGCATACGCTTTGTGTGTTCATTGAATCCGTCTACATCTTGTGGAATAAATATTCCGTCCGGGATCAGGAGTTTATCAAAGAGATCGACTTTCTTAAAGATAAAGAAATTGATTTCGGACTGAAATAATTCGAAAAACTTCATCAGAAATTAAGAAATGAATAAGAGGTCTATATTATAGTTATGGTTTTATATTGTTCTTTTTATTTGTTTCGTCTGGACTTCATTCCATCACCACAATATTTAGTTATGTAGGACTAGAATTCGAAAATTTGACTTTCAAGTAACAAGTTAGTGGTATTCAGCTCTGACCTCATACTCTCTGACCTCAGATATTAACAATATCCCTTATTTCCCATTGCTTTTTTTAAATGACTAAGGTGAAGCCAAAAGTAAGGGTCATAGTTTTAGCATCCTATGCATGTTTGTGTGTTCCAACGGAGCTTTTCGAAAAGCCCAAGCTACTGAACCGAACCTAACCGAACCAAGAGAAGCAAAACTTGAAACCAACCCTATACCAACCCGTCTGGCCAGCGTGGTATAGTAGGCCAAAACCTCCTTTCTAAGGAGAGGCCTATGTCCAGCAGTGGACTGTTAAAGGCTGTTGATGATGATGATGACTGAACCGATTGTAATGATAGAGGTGCTAATAGATTTGTCATAATAGCCCGGGTGACACAGGCTATTAACAAAGCTTTTTACGTAGTCAGGTTATATTTTCTTTTTCTTGTTATTTCTTGTATGCTTCAATTGGTTATCTAGTGTTACGTGGGTAGTACATAATATATCGTCTTTGGCAAATTGTAGGTGTTTAACTGGCATGAGTCGAACATCATTATTAGAAAGTTCTAAAACAAATCTATAATCAGATATTTAGATAACAAAAACCTTTTTTTTGTGGATTAGTCACACACACCCAACCACGTAACCTAAAAGTTGATAGAACTATACCGCATTGCAGGTATAGATTGACGATGTATGACAATGTTTTCTTTTAGACTGAAACTTGTATTATATGTTCGTATTGTTGGATGCCTGGGTTAAAAGTAGGTACAAAGAACTTTTACAAATCGTATTAAAAAGTATTAGTGGTTTTGAGTTACTTATCCAATTAAGGGTAAATGTTAGTGAACTTATTAGAGATTGTGGCAGACTTATTTTAAAACTGTCAAGTTAAGAACTAAACATTATTTAATTTGATTTTCTTTAAAAACATAGAGTGATTATGACTATTTATGACTCTAGTTTTATAAACTGATGCTAATGTACTATGCATCTGAAACAGTTTATGCCAAGCATTCCATGCTTTTTTGTAGCGGGTCAAATTAATACGAAGCATGACAATTATTGTTATTAAAGAGTATATAATTAAGTGATTTAACCCTGATTCTAGATTGTCCATTTAACCTCAAGTTAAAACAAGCCACTGATGAGACATGCTAAATCTGTTGCTTTAAGGTACACTGGCTTTACGTCATTTATTCACTCGGGTCTTAGTTTTTATCCCTTAACACACTACATCTGATTTTCTCTGGATGAATTACAATGCTTAAGAATACGCACACGCGGTAGAAACTCACATTCTGTTACAAGGTCAAGGATGTAACAAGGATGTAATGTAAAACCGCCTTTTTCGTTTATGAAACTCATGCTGAAAATGCTTTGTAGATAAATTCAAAGTATACTTTTAATATTTTCCATCTCAACGACTTTACTCCAAAGAGATGCTGCTACTCTCACCTCTGCCATTTGATGTTTCTCCCCTCAATTTGGTTTCAGCCAATGAATATTTACTTAATTTTTCAACCCGTCTCGCGTCGATGCACCGTTTTTGTGCTGCGAGTTTTATCATTTAGAAACACGAGGCTTTTAGCCGCCATGTTCTGAGCTTTAGCTTTTGACCCTGTTTTTAAATGAACCTTCGAGATTATAGTTGGTAAATCTTGAAACGACCCAGATACATAATGAAAAGATAAAGTCAATGATGAAGTTTTAGTTCTTTTAGATAATGGTATTATACGTATATTCTGTGAATTCAGGCTTTTTTAGCATTGTATTCTGATAAATCTTTCTGTGACTCCTTTAATTTCTGAATTACAATTCTAAGAATTAGAGAAAACTAAACTAAAGAAGGTTTCGTAAATTTGCGATGGATCTTAGCCAAACATTATATTTTGGTAACGATATTAGAACAACTAAATCATAAATTCCAAGCAACCCTTAACTTCACCAAAGTTACTTTTAAAATTTATCAAACACAACCTATTTTCGCCAACAAAATACTAACCATAAATTGTTTGATATTTCTTCGGAAAGTTGTCTGCCTAAAAACCGTTTTCCCTGTAATAAAACGCAGTAATCTTGGGTCAATTCTGACATAATCTCTTCACTGCGGTAAAGGGACTTGTGTGGAGAGTTTCACACACCAAAATAGGATTCCTTGAATATCTTACTGTTTATTACTTGTATGAATGTGAACTAGAAAAGATTATTAAGATATTGTGTTGTAATAATAAGTACTAGTTTCTAGTACTTATTATTGAAGATTCCAGTGCTTAGTAACTAGAAAATTAAGTGTTGTTGCTACTAAGTGTTCTACTAGTGAAATTGTAAACTGTTCTTAGAAATACTATTTCATTAGAGGCTTCGGAGAAACAGCTCGATTTGCATTACTAAATTCTTCTAGTGCTAATGCATAGTTAATGATAAGATAGTAATTTCTTTAGTCTATATATCTTTAGTCTAGCATTTTGATGTTTTTATTATTTTTGTGTTATGCAAGAGTAGCTACGTCTACTATCCATATTTACCTGTCATGGTACGAAATCTTAATTGATAGTTTAATTTAAATTGTAAAAAATCATTTCAAGAACATCCAAATTAAAGTCGAATTCGATTACCAGAGAAATTTTGGAAGGTATTTTTTTAATACTTGCTCTTCTTTTCTAACATTGAATGTCATCCATATTAAATGTTCGTATAATCGTATACATTCTAAAAACAAGGCATACGGATACAATACCAATACGAACGTATAAAAAGTAATTACATCAGAACCAATAAACGCTGCCAAAAATACCGACCAATTTCTCTTCGTCGTTCCAAACTTTTTAAATAAATGCCGTGCCATGAAATACAACGACTCGGCGATAACTGTTTCCGAAGCAATTACTTACATGCTATCGATCCGACTGAACGTGTTCTCTTTTAAAAGTTGTTCAAAGATATAATTTCAAGTTTCAGTAACTTTTGCGAACTATTTCTAAATCTACCGTCTTGCGAGGGAAACTTTGCCATACTTTATTATTTTTATTGCGTAGTGGAAAAGGAATTTGTCTCAAGATGAATATGGTATCCCGATCCTGGAGAAAAACATGTACGCATTTTTCTGAAACTTTCCACAATTATAATTTTCTGGAAAAATAGAAATAAACAGTTTAACAATTACAAGTATTCTGCGAACTTACTGTAGTAAGTGTAAAGTAAGTGAAGATCTATTAAATTACTCAAAATGAATTAGGCATATTTTGTACGTTGTGTTTGAAAGTACACAATTTCCCTTAACTTCAAACATCGGTCGTCGCACCTACTTAGCTTACAGCGTTATATGTGTAGGTTTACTTAATATATTACAAATGGTGTTTGTTCAACTGTACAACCGGGCTTGCTGTAATAGGGAAGTTTAATCGCTTTGGCTTAGACAGCTTTGTAATTTGTTGTTGCTATGTTGATTTGGGATTAAGCCGGCGCTGGCGTGCGAAATTGTTCGTTCATGTCCTTGTAACATCAAATATTTAAGTACAAACTTTATCTATAAATAAAAGGGCCATGCCAGTCGGCAACTTTTAATCTTTTAATAATTATTATCAGAACAATAGGCAGAGGCTAGTTACTATATTATTAAATTCGTTCTATTTAAATCGATCATCATCAACGGAGATATTATAAACGATATTAGTAATTCACCACCTACTGGATACAGTCTACTGCTCCAGGAAGAAGATTTTGTCGTACTATACCACGCCGGCCAGAAGAGTTAGTGCAAGGTTTGCTTTAAGTTTTCCTTCGAAATACGTAATAAGACAGCATGAATGTTGTCATTTTTAGGCGTGCTGAAATCAGCGTGGCTTTACTCCGATCAGAGTTACGGACCTTTGTAATGGGTTGTGAAGGCTGTTTATATCATCATCATCATCAACAGCCTTTAACATTCCACTGCTGGACATAGGCCTATCCTTAAAAAGGAGGTTTTGGCCTACCACGCTGGCCAGACGGGTTGGTATAATAGGGTTGGTTTCAAGTTTTCCTTCTCTTTGCATTGATGTTGTCTTGCGTAGTTTATCCCTTAGTCGCCTTTTACGACACCCGCGGAATGAATACGGGTGGTGACACTCTGTATTCTTAATCCGTCACCACTTGTCGCTGTTTATATGTTATACTTAAAATATCGTTATTTGTAGGTATGCTGTTTAGTTTAAGTTTAGCTATATAAATTATTCTCAAGGATATAAAACAAAATACAAGAATTTTTTTTTATAATGGATTCCAAAAATATGAACAAGTTACTTTGAATTTCATTTTTAATTTATAAAAGTCCAAGTAAAAAATGGTAAAGATAATATTGTTATATTTAGCAAAAATGGAAATACAATTAATGCCGCACTTTAGTACTCTTAAGGGATTTGAAAGGGCGAAGTGAATCACACCCACGTTTGAAAGAGAGCGATAGGTAGATATCAAATTATCGTAATACAGACGCAATTACCTACAAACTACTTTTAACAGCCTCTCTCTTTCCCTACCCACCCACCTCCTACCTACAATTAGACTTCAAAATTCAGAGTTGAGGTTGACGCAACTTCAACCTTGAGTTCAGACAGGACGATTATCGGGACAGTTGGGCAAACTTAAATATTAGCACCCACTTTATTCCGTAATAAAGAAAAGACAAAGATCTGGGTATTTGCGAAGGTTTCTATGAAAGTTCTCTTTGAGTGCCGACGGTTTCAAGGAAAAATAAAACTGCCGCAAGTACTGAGCCATACCCAGTATAAAATGTAAAATGATCCCAAAAATATTTTGTGAAATATTAATATGCCGGCGTATCGATTATTTTAGCTGGCAACACTGTTAAGTGTCTGAAGGTAAGACACTGACGCAACACCGGGCACTGGCGCGTGCGACCGGTGACCGCAGGGATGGGAATCATTGACACTTTAAAATAATAATAACGCGATTGAATGATTGATTTTAGTCGATTACTTTCATGTCATAAGTCATAGACAAGGATCACAGGTGACAATGATTTTATCCCATCCCTAGATTATTATTGTTCGTTCATTCGTTCGCGAGTTCCTTTAAAAATGGAACGTCGTCGTTGACTAGCACAGTTATCGCGGATCATCTCGTGTGAGCACCACGTGTTCGGTGGAGTGTCTTATTTAAAATTATTGATCATGGGCTGCTATTCAATGTCCTAACTGTATTTCGTGATCGAGTGCTTCAATAAAGTGAATATACGAGAACATTCTCCTCACCCGCTAAACTCACGTCTACCCTCAATTAGAAATATGAGGCCTACTAACGTTCCCAGTGGATTCAAGATTTAACAAATACAATATTTATATCATTAGTAGAAACATGTAATATCCTTGAAATGGAATGTTTTCCTATACCTTGAAGTCCCACGGTGGGCGCCAAAGGCTTGAATTCGTTTCAAGGGAAGGCTATTTATATCAATGCTTCGACTAAGCAGATTAGCGGCTTATCTCCATCCGGGTAACGTCGACATCAATCCGTTATATTATTTACACCAACTAATGGCAAGCATTTCAACCCGGTTATTATACCCGGGTTAGTTTCATCCGTTATGCCCTAGTTTCTCTAGAGTATTGCGTCATTCTGATAAATGTTTGAATGTGCTACAAATATCTGTTTCGGAGTTTGAGTATTTTCTATGCATTTAGTAGATAAGAGTTCTAAAAGTGAATATATATTTCATAGTATCTAGCATAGTTCTGCATAGTTTTAAACTGGATGGATGTGTGGCAGATACCCGAAATACAAATATATGATCTAAATTGTAGAACTTAACGCCTGGAACTGTTTGGATATATAAAATATTCTTGTAATAAAATATGCAATATTCTTCAGTATGGTGCTTCAACCTGTATATCAAATTTAAATTTTGAATACTCCACAGCACGAGTTTCTGGCTCAAATGTTAGTTAAGTACATACATAGTTATTCCCTTCATTTTCCTTACAAAACCTTATTCAACCAAATTTATCGAAGACTTACCAAAAATATTTGAAGTAAAGAAATTTAGCTATAAAATATTATAGTACTTCGATTGTTTGTTCCAGTAAGAATATAGCGATATTTTTAGCCTAAAAATAAGCCGTTGGATCAATAAACGTCAAAGCCGTGTCTAGGAGTGAAGGAAAATTCTCCTTTTCTCAATTTAGAATAAGATAACGATGTAGGTACCTGTTATATTTCAGGATTCTCCAGAAGATCAAATGGGGTACTATATAATGTATAATGCTGCCGACGAATTTCTTGTTATTTCTAAAAGAAAAGCTTTACGTTAAAGCTCATGTATTCTTATTTATTTGTTCAATCTTTTGTACATCAAAAGCGGTATTTTCTTAGACGGTACGTTAATGTTAGTCAGAGTACCTTGCTCAGGTTTATCTCTTGAAAATATTATAGTTACAGAATCAAATCTAATCGGTTGGTTGATTGATTTTACTAGATCTACTCGTATGTTTTGTTTTCGAAAATAAAGTTGATTGGAAATTGGTATTTCACTAGTCAAATTTATTTTTAATTATTTATGACGATTTCATACGGCTTTCAGCAATTTTTTAAATAATTGTAGTGATTATTAATGATCCTCTAGCATACTCACACAGATGTGTACGCCTAGATTATTCGTACATTTTAACGATTCATAATATAAAAGTGACTTTGGAAAGTATATTTTTTGCTTTGCTTGCTTTTAAATATTTACACGTATTTAGTTATGAAGAAATTGTAAATCCTGTGATAAAAAAGTCTAACAATTAAATGGTTTTACGTAAACAGTTATTGAGAGATTGTGTTTGAGATTGTATTTTGCATAAGATAGCTTGGTATCTTTATAAAGTTGCATTTAGTAACAATATTAGTGGCGTTTAAGATATTTAATCATTTGTATAAATTAATCCCACGAACGAATTCGGATAGACTTCGTTGCGTTTGTATAATATAATGATTTGTCAATGTGTGCGTCTAGGCAACACTGAATAGCTTACGATATACGATCAATGACACTTCTAATTTGCATTTATTTGTTCTGTGTACTTACATTTACCGTTATATTAGAAATTACTAGTACATACATTACGTCAAACAATATTACATTGTACCCGATTAATGAAGGCGCTTTTAGGTTTTGGCTTCCCTTTCAATTTTCATGATGAAAACTGATTTTCTGCTACGGGAGGTTGCGGGAGGACGAAAATGATAAAAAGCTTTTCACAAACGATTTTATTACATTTGAAAGGACTTTATTGTCTGATTTATATCTTTACTAGCTGAGAATCGCGGTGTTTCTCACGGTTATTAAGTTACTCCTTATATTATCCAATTTCTGCTAGTAACAGTCTCGTCAAAATCGACCATGCCGTTCTACCAATAAACTGATAGACAGACAAACTTTTAACACAAAATGTGACTGATGTTAGTACCGTAAATATGCATTTAGTAAAAAGCTGCAATTTTACACTTCAATTTTATTTATTTGTCTAGATTTATCTTCTGTAAAGACGTTCTCATAAATACAACTTGTTGGACGTCTTAGGGCCACCGCAGACTAGCTACTTTTAGCATCGGCGATCGGCAACTAGTCGCTTTTTAGAAGCTAAATACGGCGACCGAACGCTCCACACCGCACACTTAAAAACGCCAAACGCGGCGATCGAGTCGCTTTTTAGAAGCGCGACACAGCAGCTGAACGCTACTCTCCGCACTATTTCGGATGCCGGTAGCAGCGACTTGGCATCTGAGCAGTCGCTAAAACGCGCGTTTCCGATACCGCGATCGAACGCAGAAAGTAAACGCTAAAACGCGATGCAGCATCGAATGCAGTCGCCAAATCGCCGATCGCCGATGCTAAAAGTAGCTAGTCTGCGGTGGCTCTTAGGGCCACCGCAGACTAGCTACTTTTAGCATCGGCGATCGATATTTAGCTTCTGAAAAGCGACTAGTTGCCGATCGCCGATGCTAAAAGTAGCTATTCTGCGGTGGCCCTTAAGAACGATCTCAGAATCTTAGAACGTAAAATATCAAGACAGATATTATACAATGGAGTACAGTGACATGAGAATTTATGACCCTATTTCCTTTGTATTTGATACAAATCCTTTGCAGAGTTCAGTGTCCTTTTGTTTGTGACTGAAGTCGTTGTGTGAATGAACCTTTTCGGGAGCGCAAAATGTTTATTGCTCTTTAACTCTAATAAACTTTCTGTAGATTGTAATCAAAAGTTTTTTAATAGTCCTGAGTTCTTTATTCTACAAGTTTAGTTAGTTAGTTTTTAAGACTTGGGTGATTTTCGGTTTGTTGTTAAGTTGGTTATTTGCCATCATCGGTTCAAAGTTTTTCAAATGATCCCGGAATGTATATTGAAGGAGCTGCGTAAAATGCGGTTTTTGTCTCTTTATCTGTGTCATGATAGGAACAAAGCAATTTCAGCTGCTAAATAAGATAAGTGTGGGTTGTAGGATTATTAATAAATAAATATAAATCTCACACACAACGTCATCTAGTTACAAACTAAACAGAGCTTCTATTATGGGTACTAAACAACTGATATAAATACATAAACATATTTTCTAAATATATACATAGAAAATACCCAGACTCCGAAACAAATATCTGTGGATCACACAAATATTTGGTCTGACCCGGGAATCGAACCCGAGACCTCTTGATCAGCAGCCACATACGCTAACCACCAGACCAACAAGGCAGTCAAAGAAGTCTATTATGAAGATAATGAATAATAGTCAGTGACCACAAGCTATGGCGCTGACGTATAGCCATGACGCCCATGACAGATGAGTTCGATAGGTTCTATGATTCGATAGATATGATCGTACTTGTCGTACGTGTATTTTAGATGGCCATGACAAATTTAGAGATCGCTCGTATCTCGATAATTGTCTCGTGTTATAACCTCAAAATTTCATCCTTCTAATTGGATTGCATCCTTAGTTAAAAAGTTATCCAAAAAAGTTAGCGAATAATTTGTGCAACTCCTAAAACTCTGTATGAAAAAGATTAGAGAGATTAGTTTTTTTTTGTTTTTCATGTATTTCTTATTTTGAAAAACAATCTTCGTAATCTTTTTCAAGTTTTTGCTCTTCTTTATCATTTTCACGTTTTTACTGTCACGTTTTTCTTAACAAATTTGCTTATTTCTCGCAAATCGCATTTTGAGTTGGATAACTTTTTTCCCGGGGGAATGATATAAGTTTGTCCACACGAGAGCCAATTTCATTCCCTTTTCCAATTTCTGAGCAAATTAAGCGTGGAGAATTTTCTTCTTTGTTCTTATCGCGTCTTTAGCAAAGTAGGAACAGCGGTTCTTTCCTTGTTTACTTCTGCGACTAGACTACGCCTTTCTTCAGTTTACTTAGGATTAAGCTCGGTTCTTGTTTTTTCCAAGTAATCGTCGTTATCCTCGTTCTGTTATTTTCTTTCCCGAATCCTTTATTCGGTTTCTTGATCGTATTATGTCCTTATTTGCCTCGTTACTACCATTATTTTATACTAAATGAGTTCCTTTTACGCCCTTTTCTTTTCTTTCTGTTATGGTAAACTAGCTTTTGCCTGCGGCTCCACTCTTGTGCGGCTCCACTCTCCTCCACTCTAGCCCATGTTCTTTCATTTAAATCGGTTCAGTAGTTTGGTTGAAAGCCCCACAGACAAACAGACAGAGTTACTTTCTCATTTATTAGTTAAGATTAAAGATGATTGTCGTTACCCAAGACATAACCTGTTTGTCAAGACTTATGTGTCTGCGTTGGTTGTTGTTGTTGATTTGTTGATTGTGATTGTGAACGCTCATAGCCGAGTGGCCTTAGGTGATTGGAAACAATCATCAAGGGTAAGCAACGAGGGCGCGGTCGGACCTAGATGGGTGACCGTATGTGGCATTATATGTAATGAGCGTTTGCGTGATTCGGAGGTCACGTTAAGCAGTCAGTCCCGGTTGTTATCATAAGATAGCAGTCTGAAGCGTAGTTGGAGGCCTTCGGGCGGCTTAAAAACATCCAACAGCAAGATTACGTAGCCTCAACGTGTGTTGCCAGGCCCCAACCCGCACTCGGCCAGCGTGGGGACGTATGGCCTTAAGCCTCTCTTGATAAGAGACCTGTGCCCAGCAGTGGGACGTTATGAGTTGTTGATGATGTTGATTGTGGGATTGTTTTATTTTAAGTTCTGATTGCGAAGAGAGACGATTTAGAAGAGTCGTTTGTCCTATAGTGTCATGGTAGAATTACATTTAAATGAGTGTTAAATTTAAAAACAAGAGTTCAATTTTAATACGTTTAGAATAATGTTAATTTATCATATTTGGAGTATCTATTAAATGTAAGAGAAGTGAGTAAAGCCTTTTGCCTTTGAATTTCCATCTCTCCAATAACATAAGGTCTCGAAACACTTAAACAACTCTAATCCCAAATTCAATTACGTCTTTGCTTTACGCTTTCGCACATCAATATTATGCTTATTGAAATTTCAAGTTTGCTTCAAAGTTGGTTCTCGCTCGTCTGCGCTTGTGTATAAGCTAATTCTGTTTGTCAAATACAAACTGATGTGTCGTTAGTTAAATACATTTTATAGTTGTTTGTTCTCGTTTTATGTATAAGCATAACTTACTATGATTTCTTACTTTCCGTATGTATAAGTGACTCATCCGAATTTTGGGAGTGATAATATCGCAAGGTTACTTCAAAACGGTCAAAATTTTCAGACTATTTCAAGTATAAATAATTATACACTATAAAACACAAAAGTATAAAGTTCAAATTAGATATAGATCTCAAATTAAATAATCATAAACAATCAGAGCACGCAGCTAGCATTATTTTGTTTCCTGACCCTGTTGTATATATTACCAGCCATTGCCATCGGCTTTGGTCTTGTAATTATTCGTTATTCCGTGTTTCTAGAATGACGAACTTTCATAAAAAACTAATCCATTGTTTTAAGGGGTGTGTGCATGAACATCATCAGCTGTTAAAACCCCAGCGGTTTAGGCTCTGAATCTGTCAGTCAGGACAAGTCATTGAAAGTCATGTACCTACGCTTCCAAAGGTATAAATAAATAAGCTTTATAATATATATTGGTTTCTATTTGCATAACTGAATGCCTGACCCATATATCTCCCCTACCGATGTGAATATATGGAACACGCGGACGCATCCTGACGTTCGTGAATTAAAATTGGGCCAACTCATGAAGATTATTGAGCCGAATAAATGGAACCGTTTAATGAGTTTTTTTTTGTTACCGTTTGCATTTGTAACGAGTAAATTTGTCTCTCTCTTTCATATAATGCGTACCTATTTCATGATTCTCTTTCTCTCTAATCTTCATTATACGTTTATTATAAAATTAATTTATGGAACTTTATTATTTGGCGTATGTTTGCGTTTGTTTTCGTTTTTATCTTCGGCGTGTACATCTACATTACTTTCTAAAATTATGGTTATTGAAACTAAATAGGTTCAGAGGTCTGCATTTCTTATTTTGCACTATTTTCGGTAGGGTCTACAACATTACTTTTTGTACAAACGGCATTTTCGCGTGTTTTTGCCCAATTTACGCCATTGTGTCTTCTGTTGGTATTATTTTTACAGCAGTTTTTTCGGTATTTATTTGTTTAATATGTCTTTTCCTTCGAGAACTTTTTTTTTCCTACAGATACACCAGTTGGTGGTGGCTATGTCGGACTCAAACCGACTAAAACCGCCGTCTCGGGTACTATGAGTCGAGAAACCAGATATCTTGAATCTTCTTGAATTTTCGACATTGTTTTGACAAGAAAATAATATTGAGAGCAGTTTATCTCGTCACTGTTCTCGTTAAACAACCCAATATATATGTTAATGATTAACGGACGTCAACACGTCCCTTGGTCGCGACACTGAGAGGTATTAACCAAGACCTAGATAGCCGACAGCGCGTCACTGATGCCTATCGATCCGCAGATCCGACCTCAGTCAGGTATTAATTCTTCAAAGGAAGATTAAGTACCTGATATTGAGCGCGGGAATTTATTGATGCGAAAGTCGGCGTCGTGACGGAATTTTGATACTTGAGACGAAAAGGCGATACGTACTTCAGTTTATGAATCTTTGAGGAATAATAATTATTTTTCACAGGTATATTTTGAAATTTTGCGATGGGTTTCGTTGACGGTTGAGATTTATTTCATAATGATTCAGAGATCATTGGTTGAATTTAAACCCAGGATAAATTATAAATCTGATCATAAATTTTTTCGTCTGTGTTTTATCTGTAATATTTTGTCTTAATGATATAAAATCTATCTACGTAAAGCTTTCAGGATTCAATATAATACAACATAAGAAAACCAGACACTATGTTATTAACTTTGTAATTAGATTTCTCGGTTTGTAATTTCTGAATACGAGTGCCGATGTTGACAGTTTATGAACAGCTTAGGAACATCTGCTTGCTTTTATATTAATCAAAACTTATACATGATTACTCTTAATGTGATCTAAAGATATGACTGAGTGAGGAGAGTGTTTTGTTATAACTGAGCCAGGCAGTCGGAGTGATACCAGGGTCTCACAGAAGACTAGAAGGCCCAATTAGGCCCCTAATTTTGGGGGGATCAACCGTATGTAATCGATAGGAGTAGTTATCTAGCTTTAGGTGACCCATTTGGACAGACTAACAGCGTCTATGCAAATGAGTCACCAATGTGTGGTTTTGTATAAGTTCACACTATATTTGAAGTTGAATCATTTTGGTAAAAGACAACTTCAAACTTTCAGTTATTTAAGAAATCAAGCTTATACAAAAAAAAATACGACTCAAATACTCAAAATGTTATAATGTAAAGTAAATAAAAATGGATAGACGGGTCGCATGATCGGAAATGTCTATCGCCCTTTTATCACCTGCAACTACACCAGTACAGTCTTGGTGCCATTCTCAGAATTAGGAATCTCCTAAAACAGTATTATACAAATTACATAATTTTCCATCTTTCAGCAGATCATATAATATCAACAGTATTATTACTAAGTGCTTAAAGTATAGTAACTTCCTCCTACCAGTCCCCAGTCCTCTTTTAAACCTCCAAAATTACAAAGACGTGGGCGAGAGAGCGCCTACCTTTAATCGTAAATTATTTGACTAATATAAGCATATTTACAGAACGACGCTGTTATGAAAGAGAATTTATTTCTATTATGCGGAGTTTTATTAATTTTATATGAGTTCAGTAATTTACTTAAGAGAAAGTTAATATGTACCCGACGACGTAATTTTATTTAAAGTTATTATTAGAAAACATGTGTATTCTAAAGTCATATGGTGTACAGCGTATTTTCAGTGAAATATTAATAAAGACTAATATTTTTTTTCTAAACAATAAAAATGAAAAACTGTATTGCTAAAAAGAGGCTAAACATTGAAATGATTAAAACTAGAATAGTATAAAAGAAAAAAAATGCATCGAACGAAAACTTCAACAATTTTGTCGAAGGCACATATCATTAGTTCCTTGAGGATGAGACGAATCAGCTGATTCATATAGTTCTATAACTCAAGACCACAAGAGCATTGCCGCCTTTCAAATACATACTGCTTAGACTTAGCAGTAAAGTTCATAAAATTTCTGCAGTTCAGAGAATTCTGGATGAACTGTTATAAACATGAGTATGAGGATAGTTAATTCTCGATAATAGTATATCTACAAAACTTCGCCAGTGCCGCAATTATGGACAAAGTTCACAGAAAGGGTGATGGGCTAATTATCCCTAATCCCTATTTCAATTTCAGACGTGGATAGAGACCGGCGAATCTCTAAATAAATGTTGTTTTGTATTTATATTCTACGGCATGGGCTGGCCATAAAGGGTTAAAGATAAAACAGTGAGAATGGCTTTATTTGGGTGTGCCCGAGTCGTTTTCGACATCATAGCATTTTCTGCCATTTTCATAGGTTCTGCTTTTATCATTTTAAGTTGATAAACTCTGAATAATGTTAAGTTAAAGCAACCTTAGTCTTGTTTTCTTAATGTTGTGGTTCCCTTTATCCTGACTCCAACTTATCAAAATAATTTCTCATGTCTTGTTCCGTTTGAAAACAGGCTGGTATCAGATATAAAGGATGGTGTAAAAGATGGTCATGAAATAATGCTGCCAAAAAATCCTTTTAAATATTACCTACCGACCTAAAATGAAGTTCGACAAGAGGAGAAAGATGATCGTCATACATTTCTGGGTCAAAAATAACTTGGTTATCCAGGGCACCACACGCTCGTTAGAGAGGTCCAAAAACAATAAAATATACCTCCCATAAAAGGAAAGTTATAGCTACTGAACGTCAAGCCGTATAGTCATATTATGAAATAGAATAAAGAAATATCAAAAAATTGAAATAGAAAAGGCACGTGCGTCGGCAATAATACCTTTCAGCGCATCGTTTTGAGGAGTAACGAGCTGACAAATCAGAGGCTGGCTCGTTCGAATCGGCTATCAAATTAAAATTAAACCGAGCGCTGTGATTGGTCCGTTGAGGGCGTGCGCGAGTTTTGCGGGGGTAGGGGGTTTCACGATCAATACGAGACGCGTTACGTAACGTGAGGCAGTCGCTGTTTTAGCACGCTACACTATGCCAAGCCATTTTCGCTGGATACTCTCTCAATTCTGAAATTTTAAGGTCTTGTTTTGTTATACGGGCAGGCGGTCGGCGTGATGGCGCCGTAGCTCCATACGATAAAAGTTTGGGAGCTTAGTTTCCGTAGAGACGAACTGTGTACAATGTAACATTATTGTAACAGTAAAATGTGCTGTTTAAACTTTGCATGATAACGTTTAAAATACATTTAGACGAAAGTTTTCGTCACCCCTTTACTGCCTTTGAAGTGGAACTTGTAATTTCACTTGTTTGTTATATCAATGTTGAACTCTTTGTTGTGGGGCTAATCATTGTCATTATTATTAAAACGAAACTAAAGCAACAATAACGCTCAAATTTATTTACAGTTTGAAGATAAAGACACATTTTTCAATTTTTTGAAACAATAATTCCTTTTATCCTACACACTCACCCTCACATGTGTCACTCCTTATTCGGTAGGTAATGATACTGGTGAGCTTCAGCCGTATACGGGGCACGTACCCAAAGTTGTGTTGCGTCTAAGAATTTCTCAACAGATGAAAACCTAATATCTTTGTGCTTGAGATATTGATCGAAAATCCAATACTTCATGAATAAAAGCTCTTATTTATAGTATGGGACAGGTTAGTTTAATAAATAAATAAAATAAATATAAATATTTTGGACATCTGACACACAACATCATCTAGTCCCAAGCTAAGCAGAGCTTGTGTTATGGGTACTAGACAACTGATATAAATACATAAACATACTTTTTTTTGTAAATACATACATATTATACATAGAAAACACCCAGACTCCGAAACAAATATTTGTAAATCACACAAATAAATATATGGTCCGACCCGGGATTCGAACCCGAGACCTTTTGTTCAGTAGCCGCATATGCTAACCACTAGACCAACGAGGCAGTTAATGTGCCTGTAGCGTCATGGGTAACAATACCTACGGCAAAAAGTGAGTGTCTAAATCTCATTAATTTAAGCCAAGAATTATCATGGCTTTTTGAAGTCTATGAGAGATGTTTTATATGACAAGTTTGAAGATGCACATGTCGATGACGAATTATTATTTGATGTTATGTAGTATAGCCGTTTTACATGGGTGACGCCCATGTCCAACTGTAGAGGTCCTTCGGCTGAGACTATGTTGTAGTTGTAGATAATATTTCTGTCATTGTTGATAGAATCTTTCAAGGATCCTTCAGATTAAGAATTTAAGACTTATTTAGAAGAGTGAAATTGATAACAGTAGATATTTCTAGTGTCTCGTATCTGCAGGCTCTATCCTGGCGTTCGGATGCAGAAGAAGGCATCTGACGTTACGTGTAATACATTGCGTCACCAAAATTACCCTTCAGTTCAATGATTCACATAAACGTAGCGAGGTATATGTTTCAAGGGTTATTATAGTTCAAGTTGCTGGTAATGCCTTCATATCTTATTTAGAAATGAAGCGATCAAACCGAGGTTCGAATTTAATAATAAATGCTTAATGAACGGCTATAGATGGTGTTCACTTCGAATTGGATGGAATATGAACACCTACAATTATTTTTTGATTGGGCTTTATTGGAGTTCGTATGATGGTCAAGTTTCCGCCACAATTTATAAAAATTGTGCAATAGAGGGCAAGTTAATAACTGCAAATGAGTTTTGTCTTGTAGGTACCTTATGTTATCACATTGTTAGTTAATTTTTTACACATTTATTAAAAAATAGCGTTTTCCTACGGTCCCACCCGCTTGCATTTTGACTATCGAGGTTAATAGTAGTGACATATGTCCTTCTTCATGAAATAAACTCTAAAAAAACAAAGCAAAAAAGCATAACAGAGAGACACAGAAAAACAGGCCGAAATAGTTACTCTTGAATTTAAAAAATAATGTTTTATTTTTTGCCACTTTTTCCAACCTACATTTCATCAGCGTCTTGATTTTACATTCCGATATAGAGTGAATGTTGCCTTGTCAAATACAATAAAATTCCTTCTGCTTCTTTAGAAAACAAATCAGGAATTCTACCATCACAAACTTTTGCACAGACTCATGCGTCTCGGAAAGTATCTATTCCATTTAAACATCGATAATATCAAAGCCAGAAATCCGAAAGCGCCTTATGAAAATAACAGGTAGAATGAAAACGATCAATATGCAATACCCATTGAAAAATTGCCAGCTCATCTCTACCCCGGGGGGCTTAACTCCATAATATTCAAATGTTCTATGTATCCGCCTCTTGTTGAGATTTCAGAGCTGATAGAATATCGTATGATAAAGCATTTGAAGGATCTTAAAGCTTATGAACTCTTTGTTATGTCAAATAATAGATATGAGGGTTTGGTTACGTTGTGATAATGTTTTAGAATAAGGTTTTCGTGATTTTGAGAGTTGCATACCTAAATATATTATTAAATTGGAATTTTTAAATGGAATAACACTGTGTGGTCTGGGTGCTTTTTTTTGTATCAGTTTCCTGTATTTTTGACATAGTACATGTGTATTTATAATGCTGGAGTTGTCTCTTTTAAAAGTAAACAAAGAAATTAGGTATTTCGTCTATGACTAACTAGTTTCGGGCTGTTGAGAACCTTTTTCTTAAGAAGTCTAAAGGCTATGTGAAGCGACACCTTCGTTCAAGACATTTTATTTATTTGTAATTGACCCTCTCGAGTTGATTTTTGATAAATTTTGTGGACATTTGATTGTGATCTATGTATACTCCTATCTGTTTCATCTGAATAAGGGATTTGTATAGATGATAGAAGTTTCATCTTTGAATATCATGATTTATATCGTATTCAGATCTTGGAATAAGAATTTGTTTATTGATCTCTATAACTTGCATGAATAGTGGAGTATGGTTGACTTATAGCGTCCTTTTTCTTGACATATTTTACGTCTTTGTCTTTGATATATTCTACGTGCATAGAAATAAAATCTTTTCTGTTAAAAATAGTGTAATTTAAGAACAAGTAAAAATTTATGTACATTTTATTGAACACTACAGGAAATCAAAATCTGACAACATTCAGATTTTGATTTCGCAGAATCAGTCGCAGAGATGGAAAACGACAGTAGTTCTATAAACAATTGATATGAAACACCTGAAGGATGGATATTTTGTCTAAACAGACATTTTCTGTTAGATGTGAAAATCGTTATAATAAATATATATAAAGCCTTTTAGAAGTCTGACGTCAGAGGCCTTATCCCGGACGTCAGACTTCTAAAAGGCTTTACATACATACATTTTAACGATGTTATACAATTTAGAAATGATTAAGAGAATGATTAAAAGAAGCATCCCCAGCTTATGATAAAGTATATATATTGTGAATCTTTTGTTTTGGATTGATTTAAGTAATTTAAAAAAACACACAAAGTAGAAAATAGATTTTTTATCAATATTTCGGACATCTTACACACGACGCCATCATGTCCCCAACTAAGCAGTGCTTTTATTATACTAACTAGACAACTGATGTAGTAATACAATGATATGACATAAACATACATATTATACATAGTAAACACACAAACTCCGAAACAAATATTTGCGGATCTCACAAACATTTGGTCCGACCTTGGAATCGAATAAATACTAGCTTCCGCCCGCGGCTCCGTCCTTGTGTATCTCGATTATTGCAGTAAAAAGTAGCCTATGTGTTATTCTGATATATAAGCTATATTACTGTAAAGTTTCACCCAAATCCGTTCAGTAGTTTTCACGTTAAGATCAACAAACATACATACATACAAACTATCGCGTAATAAACGCGAATACTTAAATAAAATAATAAATATTAGTAATGATATTACGGCCAAATCTGATAGATAGTATGAAACACGATGTAAATATATTTGTAACACCAGGAATGATAATATAATATATAGGGGCGTCGCTACAAAACAGATCAATAGCAGAACGACGACTGTAATTGATCCGTACTCAAATCCATCAAATCCATACAAAATGGGGCTTTTACCTTTTTGTGTCGTCGTCCCACCCATCGCTAATGAAGATTGATGATGGATCAGACCCCATGTCTGAGCTCCAATGTCCTGCTCGTTCAGCGTTTGGCGAAAACGTGACAAACGGATGGAGAAAACTGTTACATTAAATTAAATTTAAAAAGAGCATTTTACATTCTTTGATTTTTGAGGTATCATATTGTCTTTAACAGGTCCCCTGTTGGACATATTCTTCTTCTTAAATATGTATAAATAAATAAACAAATATTTTCGGACATTTTACACACAACGCCATCTAATCCCCAAACTAAGCAGAGCTTGTATTATGGGTAACTAGAAAACTGATATAAATACAATAAACTTACTTTTTTTTGTAAATACATACGTATTATACATAGAAAACACCCAAACTCCGAAACAAATATTTGCGGATCACACAAACATTTGGTCCGACCCGGGAATCGAACCCGAGACTTCTTGTCGCTTGTTGTTTGTCATCAGCAGTTGCATACGCTAAACACTAGACCAACGAGGCAGTATTGAGGTATAGTTTGGTATAATAATAATGCTATAGGATGGTAATGTTTTACTTTTTTTAGATTATTTTTTTCCGTTCTAAGTTTCAGACTACCGCGTATAGGAATTTAAAGAGATTAAAGTTTATAATTCTTCTTCCTTTGATGAGATGGCAAGCAGCCGAATATATCATTTATCACTACCAATGTTTTCATCTTCAATTCTAAAGTCTTCTAGTCGTCCTCGTAATGAATTTAATCAGTATAGTTTGGTATAATAATAATGCTATAGGATGGTAATGTTTTACTTTTTTAGATTATTTTTTTTATGTTCATGTCTCTTTTTCTTAAAATAGTTTTCTAACTATCTTAATGAGAACCAAGCTACTGCTTGGGTTACTATTATATTGGGAAATAGCTTTAATCTTCAAGAATATACATACACGTGATCACGTATTACCATATACTTTATAAATGTATAAGGTTCGGTATTAACATAATTCTAACAAAAAGAAACCGACTTCAATGAAAAACTATCCCGAGTACCCAAATCGCGACATCGACATCGCTACGACATTTGAGGAATTCCCTTAATTTCCTTGGGATTTCATCATCAGATTCCGATATGGTGACGATGGGACCACCTGTAAGCTATGCCCATTCCAATGCAAAAATAATTTTTGAAATCTGCGACCGAACGATCTACACTTAAAAACGCCAAACGCGGAGATTGAGTCGCTTTTTAGAAGCGCGACACAGCAGCTGAACGCTACTCTCCGCACACATTCGGATGCCGGTAGCATCGATTAGGCATCTGAGCAGTCGCTAAAACCGCGATCGAACGCAGGAAGACTCGCTAAAACGCGATGCAGCATCGATGCAGTCGCCAAATCGCCGATCGCCGATGCTAAAAGTAGCTAGTTTGCTGTGGCCCTAATTTCGATATCTAAGTTAGATGGCAGCGTATCCATATTACTGTGGACATTTAATCTTTACCACATTTTCGAAATAAGCTTTGCAACCACACTGAAATGACGTGAACAAACAATCATTTTCGCCGCATCGCGACATGTCAGACTAATACGAAATTGATCACCTTTAGAAAGCTAATATCTGCGGTCCCGATACAATTTAGATATCGGTCCCATAGTAATTTAGTCGATTCATATGGCGTTTATCAAAATTTATATCTGTCTACTTCTCAATTTCTATTTTATTTTTATTTCTATGCGTTTGTGAAATTGATATAGTGCTGTTTGACTAAATTTCATTTCCTTTATTACTGTAGTACAGGTTTTTTTTTGGAAATGCAATATGAGCTGACATGGGATACGTATGTCAGTGTGTTTTTGTTTTCAAACTCCGTTTTAATAAATAAAAGTCTTAACATTTTATACAAATTGGCTAGTTTCATCGGAGAGTACTATTGTATCATTTTACACTTCTGATTAAGTGCGCGAACTTTTAATGGCACATGCCAAGGCACTTTAGTACATTTTTATTAAAGTAGGGCCTTTCAAAGTTTACAAATTTTGAAAATTTGAAATTCATAGTTTAACAAATAGTCTTAATTCTAGAAAACTTGGGCGATTGTGTCATTATTTTTGACTGTGGTTCTAGAAATGTTATTTAGGGTTACGATTCCAAAGTTTAAATGAACAAGAATAATAAAAGTTAACCACAATAAACGAAAAATGGTTACAGTTTGACAAAAATTATAGGTTTTTCTTAAATGCCCATAATTTTCAATTTTTTTTTGTTCTCGTGATGGTTACAATCAATCCTGTCACCCCGTTTCGACTTGACGTTGAGTTTTGGGACAACCCTTATAATAAAAGAAGAAACCCAATTGTTTCCGTTTGGGATGCAAAGGTGCCACAAGTCTTAAATAGTTTTAATATCTATTACCTATAAACGTAGAAAGATGCATACGTTTGTTCTTGTTTTATTTTAATAAATTTTAGTTTATAATTATGTATTAAATAATTATAATACTAATAATAAACGTTTCTTTGTTTCAGGTAAGTGTTACGGTTTCTTTCTACACTATGTATGAGGGTAGGTGTAAAACCGACCGTTCTACTGAAGACGGTTTAGTCTGCACTTGAAGAGACTTTCGACACTGACACGGGCCAATTAAGACCTGTCTGTGAAATTATTTAGTCGGTTCAAGTATCGTCTTGTAATTTGTGATGAATTTTTGCACGACTAAAGTTACCGACTATTTGGCTCAATTGGTAGTTTATTGGGAAGGTCATATTCAGATACTATTTAAATTAGGGTCCCTACTGAATAATTCGGCCAGTATCTATATTTGATAAATAAGAAAACTGAATTATGTAAGTCAGGTGATGTTGTCATTTTTCTGTTATTACATACATAGTAAATTAAAGGCCCGATTGTAGGCGGCCTTTTGGGGACAGCAAGGGAATATCGAGGTTCCCACACAATAGGAGGTTAAATCTACCGTAATCTACTTATCTAATCTATCGTAGGTAGCCCGAAGTACGTCGGGGTTCCAGGGATATTTTTCGTAGAGTGCACCTAGTTCTACGGCGTCTAGTACCCGAGACGACGATCGGTGTTGGTCGGTTCAATTTCGACATTACCACCAGCAGGTAGTATCCGAAGGGATTTCCACATAGAAAAAAAAAGTAATCTGAAAAAACCTGTGACTGACTCGACATACAAGTTGATATGGTGATATCAACTTTTATGTAAGTCGTTCGGTCATCATGTAAATCGATTTTCAAAGATTTGTGTCTGAGCGTCGAATGTATAGTGTTAGCTTTTTAACATACTTTCTTCTCCTTACAACAATTTGATGGCACAAATGGTCGTCTGCAGAATTCCTAGCCGATACGACTCTTAAACCTTTGAGACAAGTGCGCTTGTAACTTCTGAATTGCAGGCGTTTTTACTTTCCATCAAATAGTATTCACTCGATTACCCATTCTATCATAAAAAATATCTGTATTCAGATTTCCCTTAAGGTACTTATAACGTGAGTTTTTTAAGTTGAAACACTCACTACATTTTTTAATGACATTGAATTTGAAAGTTGATTTTTGACATCTTCACGGAAACATCCACACTGTTTGATGCTAATTTATTACTCACTAGCTTTCGCCAGCGGCTCCGCCCGCGTGTATGTCGGTTATCGCGGTAAAAGGTAGCCTATGTATTTTTCCCAAGTACAATTCTATCTTCATACCAAGTTTCATCAAAATTGGTTCAGTGGTTTAGGCGTGAAAGCTTTCGCATTTATAATATTAGTAGGGATTTAGATATTTTATTTAAAACTTTAAAAAATTATAGGTACCTCCCTTAGTGTTACTCTATACTTAGACATAAACCGCTATATAAAATCATATCAAATAACAAATTTATACCAAAGTTTTTATCATCGCAGTCGTGGAAGTTTTGTATACGAAAAAGTCACTTATTTCAGGCGACGAGTTTCGTAAACTTCCTCGATTAATTTGCCAAGAGAGGCAACTACCCCATATTGCCAATGGCCTGGCATCTAATAGATACACGTCATCATCATCATCAACAGCCTTTAACAGTCCACTGCTGGACATGGGCCTCTCCTTTACAAGGAGGTAATACATAGATACACGTAATTATATTAAAATGCCAAACAACAAGAACTGTGTAATTTTATTCATTAAGAATTGGTGCTTGTCCAAGTTGCGTGGATAGGCGAATTCATGGTTTGAAATAATAATAAGCTTCAGTAGTAGTGCAGTATGGAATACTGGGGTTCCGCACAGAAGAGGGCCGTTTAAAAACCGTAAGTGACTCGAGGGATGTGAGGGTTCCAGGGATTTCCTTTCGAGGGCGTCCCTGGTTCCTCGGCTTTAACCGGGACGGCGAGCGGTTATTGTTCAGTTCGAGTCTGTCATAACCACCAGCTAATGGCTGGTGGTATCAGGGGAGGTTTCCGAACGGAAACAAAGCTTCAGAAGTAGTAGTAACAGGATGAGGTGTTAATATTAATAAGGTTTGTATTTTATTGGTTATTTTTGTAAAGATTCCCTTAATTCACTGTTTCTTTATTGGAAACCTTTATTTATATTTAACACTAGCTGACAGATGCCTACTTCGTTGGGCATTTAACATTTTCAAGCAAATACGATATCATCATCATCAACAGCCTTCAACAGTCCACTGCTGGACATAGGCCTCTCCTTAGAATGGTGGCTTTGGCCTACTATGCCACGCTGGCCAGACGGGTTGGCATAGGGTTGGTTTCAATTTTTCCTTCTCTTTGTATTAATGTTGTCTTGCGTAGTTCATCCCTTAGTCGCCTTTTACGACACCCTCGGGATGAATAGGGGTGGTGACAATCTGTATTCTTAATCCGTCACCACACGGTCAAGATACGATAGCCACGAAAAAATCTTTTCACTTATCTAGTTTTTGCATGCTCCTCCACACGCGTTTATTATTAATATCGACGTAAAGTATGGTTTTTGTTCTTCTTCATGAATCCAAGTATCTCCATGCCCAATTTCATTGGTGCAGCGAATAAGCCGTGAAAGTGTAACATACAGTGCAAAATTTGTATACTGTAAACTAGAACTTCCCAAATAAACGTTACATTTAAGAGAGAGTATTACTTAAATCCGTGTGGTGACGGATTAAAAATACAGAGTGTCACCACCCCTATTCATCCCGCGGGTGTCGTAAAAGGCGACTAAGGGATAAACTACGCAAGACAACATCAATGCAAAGAGAAGGAAAACTTGAAACAAACCCTATACCAACCCGTCTGGCCAGCGTGGTATAGTAGGCCAAACCCTCCTTTCTAAGGAGAGGCCTATGTCCAGCAGTGGACTGTTAAAGGCTGGTGATGATTACTTATATAATTAAACATGTAAATAACTCGCACAAAGAAGAAAATAGTGACCTAAAACGAAAATAATTCCCTCCTTTATTAAATAGCTATTCACATAGCACATTCATCTTAACAATAAACATCTCAAAGTTAGTATTATCGTGCGTGCTCAAATGTCATTTATCGTGTTTTCATGTTAAAAAAGTGTTACTCATTTAACTTTAAAATTAAACCTTTTTAAATATACGTTTCAACAACAAAGCCCCTTGATCCTATTCTAGTTAGAAACTGTGTCGGAGTTAGTTGAAACTTTATTAAATTTAGAGGTAGTTTGTATGTTATACCACCCTCCCTGCATGCAATTTATGTGGTATGTGAAACCTGCCACCTTTGCTCTATCGACCTCGGTTATACAATTTGTGACGCTTGGTGTGATGCTCTGCACACATCACCGAGAGTTAATTAATACTTGTTTTAGTATATCTCATTGGCTTACTGAAACTTTTACTTTGCATTCACATATTCTATGTCCGGTACATTATTCTCTATGTATAATTTGACTCAAGGGCTGTTAGATATAGAATTTCTTTTTTTAATGAATATCTTCGACAGGTAGCGGAAATATTGTTCCTGAAATATCTAGAACCAAAAAACCATTTTAAAAATTCATAACTCGCAGATTAATAAAGGTAAGAAAAAAGAAATTTCTCTAATACACCATTCAACGTGTTTTTTCTCGATCAAAACTATGGGTACCAAAAGTCAAGTTGTAAAATTTTCGCTCTTGACATTTGACAGTAAATGTGTTCAAGGGATAAAAGTTCTTAAAGTAAAATAATTGAACTGAAATATTGGCATTCCTAATTAAAATGAGATTTTAAAGTTTTTCAATTTAAAAAGTCGGAACCATTTTAAGTAAAAAAACCCATTTCGTAGCTAGGATGAGCAGAATCTAGTTATACCTAAGTTTACTTACTTAGAAATTTTCTTGCTGGTGAAGTAAGAA
Source organism: Phragmatobia fuliginosa (assembly GCA_932526445.1). Lineage (NCBI taxonomy): Eukaryota > Metazoa > Arthropoda > Insecta > Lepidoptera > Erebidae > Phragmatobia > Phragmatobia fuliginosa. Next base: position 1,209,713 of record OW052078.1, on the reverse strand, counting down.
ATCCACTTTAAGTTGTAAATGTATTTAACCTCGCGGGCGAACAAGCTTTTAATTTTAAACGGGGTAGACGTTACGTTTCAGAGCACAGCATGTTAATAGCAATATTATTTGGTAGAAACCGATAGTAATTTAATATTGTTAGAGCGAAAGACGAAGTTAGAAACTTAGCTAAATTAAAGTTTACGTAGCGATAAAACTCAGCATAAACTATAGAAAATTTAATCAATATTGAATGCAAGCTGAACTCCTTCATCAAGAAGAGTCTGGCCAAGTTTTACGAGTATTTATCTAAATACGCAATGCGCAAATTGTCCTAAATAAGTATTTTTGGCACCGGAAGAAAGTTGTTTGTTTGTTGTTTTTGTCGTGGCTCAGGTTGTAAAATTAAGAATAAATTTCGAGTTCTCGAGCCATTGTTCATTGCCATTTTCCTCTCTTTTTTAAAATGGTATATCTCAAGAGATGACGATTTACGTTGCTTTTCTGGGTTTGACTAGCATAACCCCATTACTACATTCGATGGTGTAATAAACGTTGAAAATTTACTTTTCTTTAAGTTCTTAATTTGGGACAGAATTTACTTTTAATGTGTTATGGTTCAAACACGCTAATCTGAGAAACTAATAAATTGGTTTATGGATATAGTCATGGGCTAAATCATACTACGCTATGTTCCTTAGCAATAGGAGAAATCATAACTTTGTTCTTTATTATAATATCCAGTAATACAACTACGAGGTTAGGCTTTTCAAAACGGTTAAAACAATGGAACAGAATCATCCATATTTTGATATAAACATTTTGCAATTACAATACAAGACGGCAAAGTGGAAGGCGAATGAACTTTATGAACTAATTCAAATGAAACATCGTAAATTATTTCTGCGAGAGACACCAATGACGAGGGTATAAAATAATTAACATTTATAATCATTTTCTCGTTAAACAAATCGCAAGATTCTCCGCGCCTAAAGTTGTTGTTTTTACGAGGCTTTATCTCGAGATTATTATGTAAATTGAGGATTGTTCAGAGAAAATCTGAAATTAATGTCAGTTGACGTTTTGTCTGTAACAACGTAGATAGACCATTCCTCTATTTTAATTTATCGGAACATTAATCTGTCTTAGATCTTGGCCCAGGTAAAGACTTGGTATTTTTAAACCAGGAAAGGAAAACACTAAACACTCTTGCCGTTATCGGTCTTAGCCTAAAAACTGCGAATGGAATACCCACCTGACGAGGCGATAGAACCCAATATTAAATGTTTGTATCCAGAACTACATCAAACAAATATTTGCCGCTGCAAAATTTCTTTGAAGATAAAAGGACATGAAATTGCTTTTATCTCTCGGGCCAAGTTGAAGAAGTCAAGTAGGTGATTCGTTTCTATTGTCTCTTCAAGTATCTCATGAGGAAAATTCACATATAAAGATAAAATCGTACTGTACTGTAAAAGAAGTGTTGGTACATTCATTCCCTTACGTCTTTCTCCTTCAGAATAGGCTAAGAGAACAGCCTATCCCATCTGATTATATCTTAATAATATCTTACGACTTTATATTAGACTTTATGAGATTTGATTTGACTCTTTTCTGAATTTTCACGAATTTATATTCAAATATAAATTCATGAAAATAGAAAAAGATAATTTAATTTTCTCGCAATAAAAAAACAATTATGACAAACCCTATCAATTTTAAGTAGAAACTGTATTGTATAGGCTCCAATAAAATTTTCATTGTTGAGTAGGTAAAGTTTTTTTTCAGCTTTTGAATCGAATACTTGTTAGTCTTGTCCTGTTACTTGTTTGTTTGAAGTCTCAAAACGGATATCATTTGCAAATCATTAACTTTCATACATTAATGAACGATGTCCATTCGTAGCAACAAAAGCTTTAAAAGGAACGAAAACCACATGTTTCTATAGAGATTTTAAACGAACTTCGGACTTCTACATCACATCCACTTCATTCGTTTATGTAAACCTACTCATGTTAAAAGATTTCTATTTATTAGAAATTGGGTATAAAAACATCAAACATCTTAATCAAAATTATCTGGATTCTTCCACTATCCAAAAAAACTTAGGAAATGCTGCTTCCCTTTTTAATGGTTAAAAAATTCTTAAGAAATAAAAATCCAACGAACTACTTTGATCTCATTGACCAGCTAATACATCTAGCGACTGAACCACATGAGTTTTTTTATTATTTTCCAGAGAAAGTAGGTTACTTTAGTGAGAAAGAGAAAGAAGTGCAACATCAAGACATGTAACAGGGATACTAAAGTCATTTGAATGCTAATATGATGACTTCTTATAGCTGAAGCAATTCATTTCGTTTAACAAAATATTTTAATGTCGAAATTCGTCTATTTATCTCAAAAACTCTCATTAACTCAATACAGTTTATTGTTATTGGAAAATGAACGTTACATTTGTAATCACACTTAAAAATCATTTCGATTCAGCTATAAAACATCAGATTCTCTCTTTCTCAAATGTATGTTAACTATATTTACCTTTGAAGCTGCACTGTCTGCGTTATGCTTTCAGAATCCCATTTCCTCCGTTCAGAACAGAACTATTGATCTAAAGCGAACAGCTAACAGCTCACGTTAGTTATTTCCAGTTTTTCTATCTTTACTCTTCTTTCTTTTCTGTGTAATAATTGCTTCCATTTCTCGCTGTTCAACGGCAGCAATGTTTTTCATTTCTTCTCTGTCGCATTTTTAATTAGTACTTGTCTTAGGTCGACGTCTGGTTTGTTTTTAATCGCAAAATTTTACATCTGTCTTCATTGTAAATTGCAAATTATACCTGACAGAGTTCTTCATCATTATTGTACTTCTCATCAGTTTCATTTAGAAAATGTATACACACATTTGCGTTCTTCATTTTATTATCTTTACTAATTGCATTGCTGTTGATGTAGCGTAGCTCTGACTAGATATATAATAGGTCCAAACTACTGAATTATTCGGCATAATACTGTGTTCTGTCTAGTGACGTCATCGAGGTAACCGTGCGATGAATATAGGCCACGTGCTCTGATTTATGACGACGTTGCTTTGTGTTACTGCTTTATAAAATGGATTTAATAATTTTATTTTTATTACAATGTTCTAGTTTACATTAAAATCTAGGTTATGATTAAGATTATAAAAGTATGCCTCAGAATCTTAATTAATTATAAAAATAGATTTAGACTTTAAACGTAGACATTAAAGGATAAAAATCAGAAAAAATAGCTTTTATACTATTGTACCAAAGCTACTATGCTTATTATACTATATGCATATAGCCCTTTTACCATGTTGTGAATGGCCATGCTCAAGTAGTGATTATGGCTATAATCACACTGTGTTTGATTTCGGCTATAAACTAGATAAACACGTGCAAATAATATTCGTTAGACGCCATCCAATAATTTTAATTCTGTCTGTAGTCCAGAATAATTTTGGAATACTTATTTAGTGAATAAAGATAAGTCTTTATTCTTATGCCAATAATGTAACCGAACCAAACCGCAATGCAGCACGTATCTGAATTTTGCATTTCTGAATGTCGTCTGTATAATCCAATTCTGTCCAGTTTGCATTTATTTCATCTACGAGTATTTTAATTACGCTGAATGCATATAATACCACTACATTCATATCTGTTTAGTCAGACATTTACGGAATGTGACTGAAATATTGGGTTTGCGGCGGAAATTTGAAATGTTGCATTAACTGTGAGCCGAGAACCGCAAACAGCTCTGGACTATTACCGTGTCCAGTGCAACGAGAGCACACGAGAATTCAATGAGAGTAATTTAAAATAAATGTGTGAAACATTAGGTACTGAGAACTCTGTTGGAACTGGTTGGTTTATATGCTTGTGTTGTATGTTTATTTATTTTTTACGCTTCTTTAAAGCATCGCAGGTTTTCTTTTGTCTTGCTTTGGTCTAACTTTTGTTATATTCGTTTAATTTCTGTCTGCCATTAGTTCCATAGAGTCGAGTGGATTTTATGACATAGAATGCCTTTCAGCAAGATTGAATGGCATGTATAGCAAAGTGTATGCAGTGTCCTTAAAACCTAGGCTTCGAGTTCCTCAAAGTAAAAAAAACGTTGCTGTTCAAGAACATGCAGATCATTTTGTGCTATAAAATGATATGTCTATCGTTGTGGTGACTTTTAAGGGTTCCGTAGCCAAATGGCAAAAAACGGAACCCTTATAGATTCGACATGTCTGTCTGTCTGTCCGTCCGTATGTCACAGCCATTTTTCTCCGAAACCATAAGAGCTATAGGGGAGGTGGGGCAGAATGATGCAAGGGGCACATTGACACACAAGCATTATTTCATAATCTATTATATGCATTCCAATGGCGCTTTCTTTAAAACATTCCTGTTAACTTTAGAATTCATCCATTGTGGCCCCACACTCAGCCAGTAAGCTGGTGCTATTGGACAGGAGGTAACGTGTTTTGCGTGGTGACGAGTAAAAAAATACATAAAATGTAAAAGTGTTTCAAAGATCTTATAAACCACCTGGATAATATTTATATAATCCAAAGGTAAGTTGAACTATTAAGTAATAAGAATTTTGTACATTTTTCTCAATAAATAATTTAGTTTTATTTATATAACTTGCATTACGAAAAAAATCATTTGGGGTAGTTAGATACAGCAAAGTGCGGGGCACAATGGAACGCATCAAGGTGCCCCGAAACTGTATCAAAAGGGCCACGGTTCATAAAAATATATTAATATTATAGTGGGTATTCTTTTTGTCATTAGAAAATAGTGCACACGTACAAACCAAAGACGAAATATAAATGAGGAGAACATCAAGTGTGCCGTGACTGATGTAACTTCGAGGCTAATAGCCGATTGAAAAGCAGCTGACAAGTATGGAATGAAATCTCAACTCTGCGAAATCATGTTTAAAAGTTTTGAAAAGCTTATCAGAAAAATCAAACGTCATCTTCTTATTTGCGTGGATCGAAGCCGTTGCTCGAGTATTTATTACCCAGCAAGAGAAAGTTTTTTCATAATATTTGTTGACCTATGAAAATCTGAAAACACAAGCGCCGCAAGAAGTTTTGCATTTATTAACACTTAAGTGCATTTCTTGATAATTTTGAGCGTGTAATGGTACGATATATATTTACAGGTGATCGTATAGTCAATTTGGACGAAACAGGTATTAATGCAGTTTTGCCAATGTCTAAAGTTTTGGCTGAAAAGACACAGAGACAAGTAGGACAAATTGTTTCAGGTGAACGTGGATAACTTGTAAATGGGGCCCCCGAAGTACGGCTGATTTGTTCATTCAAGTTCTTCAACACATTCAACGCCATACATCGTTCACCAAAGATAACCCAATTATAATTGTGACAACCAAGAGTCACAAGTGTGTGAAGTTGTCAACTATTGTCGTGATAGTGGGATTATATAACAACTACTTTGTCAGCTAATTACGGTCTCTCCATTATAAAAATTACATTTATCATGAAAAAGTGTATAATTTAACTAAAATGCATACGATTTCAATTCTGTATTAAAGTGCCCCTCGTGGTGTATCCAAGTGCCCCACTGGTGGGGCACTTGGATACAAAAGTAATTTTTCACAGAAAATGTAATTATCGCTTTTTTTCACATCCTAAACAATTTTTTTCCTTGTTATTATAAAATTTATATAATTAGCTAAATAGTGTTTGGAAAATTGATTAAAACTAAATGGTGTATTCACATGTTATTCGACTTTCAATTTTTGTGTATCGATCTGCCCCACTTCCCCCTACTTTTGAAACTTGGTAATTAGATGTAATCTGTAAACCGCATTAAGATTTTCACATAAAAAAACAAAAAAAACAAAACATTTTGGGGGTCCCCATACTTGGAACTGAAACTCAAAAATTTTTTTTCATCAAAGCCATACGCGTGCGGTATCTATGGATAGATGTTTAAAAATGATGTTGAGGTTTCTAATATCATTTTTTTCTAAACTATAACTAACTAATAGTTTGCGCGAGAGACACTTCCAAAGTGGAAAAATGTGCCCCCCCCCCTGTAACTTCAATATAAAAAAATATATGTTGTACATTACCATGTAAACTACCAACGAAAATTGGTTTGAACGAGATCTAGTAAGTAGTTTTTTTTTTAATACGTCATAAATCGTAAACCGCAATTTACCTTTAATTCAATCAATATACTATTATAAAAACATCGATGAAAGTTACAACGAACTACAAGAACTTTTATATGATGTTACTTGCTGATACGGAACCCTTCATGGGCGAGTCCGACTCGCACTTGGCCGCTTTTTGATTGTATATAAACCTAGAAGTATAAAGGATATATTTCAAGACATAGGCTATTTAAAAGTTAAATGCGCAGCAGAGAAATAGAATAAAGAAATTATAATAGCCTCACCCTTATCAAAGCGCCAGGAAATAGCGGCAACACAAACCTCGCTGCTTGCCCAAGTGACATCCCAACCATGTAGGAAGGGGCACGTGATGTCGCCGGGCTAATGAATACGTTGGCTTCTGGGTGATGAATAGCTAGCATTAACGCTGAAAAGGATGAGACCCGCTGAGAACTTACGCTTTGTTACAATCTGGGTTTGAATAAATTTCTACTTAGGATTAAAGCGCTTAATACGCTTTGCGCTGTAAAGACATTTTGTAAATGACTTTTATACTATGCTTTTGCTACAAATAATTCTGGGCGTGTTTTAATTGAGAGCATAATTGTACACGCTAAGACTTTTTAATGAACCGTTTTCAATTATTAGGTACGCCGACATCAAATGTATCTTGAAACGAGAAATAAGATGAAAGACTACTACTTAAATAAACAATTCTTTACGATGCTGCAAAAATAAAAGCGGTCACATTACGACGAGATAAACGTGGAGATATAAAACCACTGTCATTAGAGAATTCTAAGCCAGATAAGAGAGAGTTTTTGGGGGTAGGGAGGAGGGGTCTGAACCCTCTGAACCCTGCCTCACCATTTTTACCCGCCGAAAATACTTGGTTCCCTTAGAAAAAATCAAAAACAGAAATTTGTACAAACATTGTTTATTCCACTTTATGAACATTATAAACAAACTGGCTCCAATTATGAGTCGACGAAGCCCCGCTAAGGGGGGCTTCTATTTCTGGGTGGTTTAAAAAAAATAACCACGATCTAACCTAACCCAATGAAGTCGGATTGTGCCAACTCGGAGTAATACATTGCTATTAATTACCTAAGAATTATATCCTGTTCTTATACATTTCCTTTAGCACATAATATATTAAATATAATTACCTCGATTGTATTTTCTTCAAACAGAATCCAAGAACGTAGATAAGTCGTAGAAAAAACACAAATCGATACGGAAGAACACATTCACGTAAATTCGAAAGCAAAGGAATGACGCACAAATTTGAAATTTGCTGTCAATTAGTGTCAAAATCATCCATCCAAGATGGCCGGTTGCGTTTCGTTTCACGTTTTTTATATAAAACCTAAAAATTACATTTGAAAAACTGTACTAAAGCATAAAAATACGTTCCGTTTTGCATAATTGCAATTGTATTTAAGAATTTTTGGAAACTGTTTAAAAATATTTAGACGCAATTCCGGCAGCCAAAATTACTTTGGGGGGATTAAGACTAACTCCCTTAAGCCCCCTACACCACCAAAACCCTCAAATTCAGGTGACTCGTTTCGAAACCCAACCCCTAAAGTTTAATATAATTTAGCAATGATAATAATACAAGATAACTTGATATATGAGGCAATAATGTCCATGTCCTGTCCATGTGGTGATGAATTAAGAATACAAAGTGTCACCACCCCTATTCATTTCATGGGTGTCGTAAGAGGCGACTAAAGGAACAAAATAAGCAGCTAACATCACTGCCAAGAGAAGGAAAACTTGAAACAAACCCTTTACCAATCCGTCTGGCCAGCGTGGTATAGTAGGCCAAAACCTCCTTTGAAATGGAAGGCCTATGTCCAGCAGTGAACTGTTAAAGGCTGTTGATGATGATGCAATAATACAGAAGCATCTCATTATACCTCTATAGTGTGGGTCACCATCTCTCAGCTCATCTCTCTCTTGAATTCTGCTCACGCTTTCCATCAGACAGAGTACAGTCATTTTTGCAGGCTCATATAGAACAATCTCAACGTTATCTAAACTGATATCAGTCCATATATAAAGATATACTTACTGAGCTGATTCCGATATAAATATTGCGATAGAACAATGAACAAGGTTTTCAATAGATTAGGAAGAAAAATTTATATGGGTGTTTACTATAGTAGATATACTAAGCAGGCATTGAATACACAACCTCTGGATCATCACATGCTGATCACTAGAAGAGCAGCAGAATAGTGACTGATTATAATACATCAGGAAATTAAATTATTCAATTAAAATAACAGTAGCACATTGATTACTGTACGAGTTATCATGAAGATAAAAATAACGCGGTTTTTAGGGTTCGCGGGTAGCCAAATGGCAAAAAACGGAACCCTTATAGATTCGTCAAGTCTGTCTGTCTGTCTGTCCGTCCGTATGTCACAGCCAATTATTTCCGAAACTATAAAAGCTATACTGTTGAAATTTGGTCAGTCGATGTGTTTGATTCTGTGAACCGCATTAAGATTTTTACATAAAAATAGAAAAAAAAACAGTACATTTTGGGGGTCCCCATACTTGGAACTGAAACTCAAAAAATTTTTTTTCAACAAACCTATACGTGTGAGGTATTTATGGATAGGTATTTAAAAATGATGTTGAGGTTTCTATTATCATTTTTTTCTAAACTGAATGGTTTGCGCGAGAGACACTTCCAAAGTGGAAAAATGTGTCCCCCCCCCCCCTCTAACTGCTAAAATAAGAGAGTGATAAAACTAAAAAAATATATGTTGTACATTACCATGCAAACTACCAACGAAAATTGGTTTGAACGAGATCTAGTAAGTAGTTTTTTTTTTAATACGTCATAACTCGTAACACGCAATTTACCTTTCATCCAATCAATACACTAGTATAAAAACATCGATGAAAGTTACAACGAACTACAAGAACTTATAAATGATGTTACTTGCTGATACGGAACCCTTCATGGGCGAGTCCGACTCGCACTTGGCCGCTTTTTTATAATTACATGTACAATAAAGTAAATAGGGTTAATATCAGGCCCTTATATGTCAAGCAATTATTATTTAACACAATTTATTATTGCTATTAATGACCTTTACTACATTGGTTTTCATTATTAATAACTTTGCGATTAAAATCATATCTGAGTGGTGGATGTTACCAGAAAGTTGTATGCCGTCTGAATGTTCATGACAGTTTTCCGAAACAGCCCGGCTGAATCCGGAAGGAATTTTCTACAAGCTTGCGTCAACGAATATTTAAAAGCCGTAAACATTCGCTGTACACCCCCATAAAAATGACGTCCACGAAATGTTTACCCGCATGATGTCTTTGCAGTCACAGTCGTAAAAACAAAATAAACTCACACCCCACTCTTGTATCTCTATTTTCAGCGAGACAGTAAATATTTTATAAGCCCTGTCGTAACGGAGTTTTCCGAGCTACAGATTATGGATATCGTACCAAAAAAATCTCATCATAAATCGTTTTACAAGCTTTACATAAAATGAGGAATAATATTACCGGAATCTCTTATTACCACGCGAAACTGACTTCGTAATTTGGAATTTAGCGTAGCATTACCGTGTGTGTATGCACTTATAACAATATTTATTAGGACCGATATTGGCAATGAAACTTTGGATATATGATATTCGGGGCAAAATATGTTATTTAATAACGTAATATTGAAGCGTGCCGGTAATATATATTCATAATGTATTAATTTTGTTTTCTCTGGCGCTTTGAATATATTGAAGTTTTTTGACTAACTGCTTGTACTTACGTTTTACCAATTTTGTAGTTTTTCTGTTTACAATCTGCACTGCTTACTTTCTTGAGAAAAAACAACACTCGACAAAATTAATATTCTGTATCTGTAATTGTATTAATTTGTTCATCATTTATTACAAGTTATAAAACAAATACTATTAGTACTTGAAAATGATTCCCGAATTACCCGACCACATTTAAATTCCAATATATTTAAAAATCATTCCCCAACATTTTGAAATTCTCAATGCATATTTCGAACGAAATTGTTCCTGAACTAGTAGCTGTAACATGACGTTCACAGTCTCTGGTCTGAATACAAAGAGCTGTGATGTAACCTATTTTCCACAGCTGTCGAGATGGATGAGACGTATTAATATGAAGCCAGTCGTGTACTACAGTTACTATTTAGGTCAGATTCTAACTAGATTTAGTAGGAAATATGAGCTGAAATGTTTCAATCAAGTACCTTTGCTTGTATCTAAGATTTTCTTTAACTAATATTCTTATTTCATGATGATTAAAATGATACAGTTGTGAGCCTAGTCTAGTGTCACCGATCAAGCCCACTTTTTGAAATTTTCACTGTCATTCTGCATTTACAATGAGGATTGTAACAACTACTCTTGGATTCTACTCATACTTTACTTCAAGCAGAGTAAAGTTATTTTGACGTGTAAAAAGAAACAACTTTTTACCCTGGTTTTGAGTTTTCGAATCAACCGACAATGCCTAGGAACCTTATTACTCAGGAGGCGGGACTTGTTCGATGCGTCACTTTTTTCTTAAAGCGAATGGGAATCTCAAATATTATGCTGAGTTCCAAAATCATGATTGAGTTTCCCAAATAAAATTCTAGTAAGAATGGTGTAAAAAAACTGGAAATTTCCTTTTACAAAAAACTTTCCACAAGAATGCTTGGTATTATGATAAATTCATGTAGCGTAAACATGTTTTGACGAGGTGAATAATGGTTTTGGCTGAGATGAGCCTCTAAATGGTCCGTAACACTCAAGGCTTTGCAGATATTTTGCTTAAAAATATAACCATAACTTCGCTGTACATTCTCTTTTGACTCTAGGTCTTTTTATCTTAATTTATTTAGAGACTAGGTAAAAGTTTTTTTTTCATCTAAAAACTTGAGGACTGCCGCGTCAAGAGGTTTCGGTTTCAATTCCCGGGTCGGGCTCTTGATGGGTTTTCTGACAAGAAATCTTTAATAGGTGTCACGCCGGTTGTCATGAACATCTCTGGCAATTTGGAAATTTACTTCTTTCATTCTGTTTTAGTAGGTGATGTTAGCCCAATAATATTAATTTCTTCAAGAAACATCAGTTGGCTTATCGGCGCTGAAAAGGAACAATGTCCTAAGTAGGAGTTTGGGTGATATTGAGTTAGGAAATGGAGGAGTAGCCTTCGATCAGGACCTTTCCTTGCCATCGTCGATATGAAGTGCGACTAATAATACAAGATTCAGTTTCGACTTAGTAGTAGTCATCTAGCCTCTCTCTTAGTTTTGGATTAGAGATTTCCATCTCCCGGCTCATCTTAAATATGAAGGCTTCGGATAAAAAGCTTCCTATCACTACTTTTCGTGGTATATCACTTATTCGGGAAAATGTCTATGCAGACAAATTATTATCTGTAGAACAAAATGTCTAAGCACAAATTTTGATTTAAATTCTTGAAGGCATTTCCGAGAAAGGTTACAAATTACTTAATTAATTCAGATACGTTGTTGATTGACTGACTGACTGACTGCAATAGGGCAGAAATTTGGAATTTTGCAACATGAACCCGTTTGTTGTAAGCATGAAAGCATTTTTGAAAATTTCACTCATAAGGAGTAAGAGATAAATGGTGTTACGGCAACAAAAATGTAACTGTTGAGGAGAAGAAAAGAACTGCAACTATAAAAAATTCAGTTGATTTGAGAAATGCTCCATCAGTTATAGATTCTATAAATCTTAAATGAAATTACCTTTCCAGAATATGATTTCTCTTCGAACGCGCCGCAAAGATTCATTCGAATTGAATAAGAAGATATTGAAAAAGGTTTTGCCATTTCTATTCAATTCATCTGAGAAGTTACTAAAAAAAATATTCTAAGGTCGTGTTCTTTTTTGCTTTATTAAATACTAGCTTTCGCCCGCAGCTCCGTCCGATGTATTTCGATTGTCGGGGAAAAAGTAGCTTGTGTCTTTTCTCAGACTCTATACCATCTGTGTACCAAATTCCATTTAAATCGGATCTGTAGTTTTGGTGTGAGCGCGACAGATTGTCAGACAGATTTACTTTCACATTTATAATATGTTTTGATTGATTGACTGCTTTTTGATGGGCTCCAGTGACAGTCACTCGGTGAAAAGCAGTGAAAGTACTGTTCAGCGCCGATTTTCTATGTGATCCTATTGTTAACGCTCCTGACAGAAGCGGGGCGCGGGGGCGGGGAGAACCTGAGATCGAACTCGACCGCCGCGGCCATCGTCACTCACCGATAACCACGGCTGAGAGCGTTTGTGTTGTAATTGTAAACTCATTAATTTAAATACATCATTTTTTCTGGAACTGGTGTTCGGACAGAGCGTTCTTATTTTCATCCCCTACACTAGTACCCAACACCTATTATATCTCTGATCGAACCTACACATTTGTGCCTTAGCATGACTCATCCATGTTTATGATTAATTCAAAATGTAAATGAGTAAGAGATTTTGTCACACCTTCGTTCCTCGTCTACTGAACTTATCATAAGAAAATTTTGTTTACGCAGGATGACAGTATACAGAAAAAACTATATTTTATTTCACAAAGTACTGTTCCGAAAAATATCAATTGAAATACCCTAAAATTTTACTAATGTTATAAATATAAAAGTTTTGGTGAGCGTTTATCATTAAATAATGCCATTACGGCTGAACGAATTTGGAAAAGCAAGCTTTTTTTTAACAAAACTAATTACCGAAATAACATAAGAGTCGGTGAAACCGTTGCTAAAATCTAATATTGAACGAACAGTTTCATTAAAACACGCATGGTCAAAACATTTAATATGAAAACAATCCATTGATTTTATTTAACAATTAAAATAAAATGCCAACCAAAACGGTTATTACTCGTTGCCTTTATTCAAATAAGGCATATTACAAAAATGGAATAATTGTCATTTTATGTTAACATGGTATCCGGCACAATCCGCGTGGTCGCCACCCCATGCGTGGGACGGTTTTCTGCATAATGAATAGCCTCAGCTTTAAGCCTCCCTTTGAACGTATTAAAATTGTTATACATTCATGCTAATTAAGAATTGAACTCAACGTTACATCCCTCTCGTAAATTTATGTTCAGAATTATTTATGTATAAATACATGAACAGAAGGACAACTTGACACAAACCCTGTATTATCAACATTAAAATTATAATTATGTATTCTATGCTTTGCCTATGTCCAGCCATAGACAACAACTATTGATGAATGGCTGGTTGCATGGTTGCCATTAAGAGATTGCTTTCGAGCGATAAGGCCGTCACTTGTACCTTCTAGTTTATGCTTCCATTGTATGTAATTTATTCAAGTGTACGTAAAAGCGATATTATTACTATATTAGGTAGTAGGTAGTAGAGCCACGCTGATTTCAGCAGGAATGGGGCGGTTCGACCGGGGCAGTACTACCCTCACACAGAAGACCATCCTAATAATGACAGTATTCTTGCTGTCGTATTTTGTTGGTGAGTGTGAGACCGGAGGCTCAATAATTCTGCATCATTCAACCGGCCTTAGGAGGCAGGAATTTTCTGACCAGGCCGCCATGGTATGGGTCACCATGCTGCATTGCCTACACTCACAATGAGGATGGTGACCCCTACTCCTGGATTCTCCTCATGCTTTCCATCAGGCAGAGTAGAGTCACTTTGGTAGACTTACATAAAAAAAATTATTATGAATAAATAAATAGAACAATCTGCAAAGTTTTTGAAGAAAGTTTTACTAAAGGAATTTAGAATTTTTTCTTTGATGGTTCCTAATAATATCATAACGTCACTCTAAGCAAACTTTATTTTAGAAGTACATTACCAAAAACTTAATAATCACGGCGTTCTTTCTTCACGAGTTATAATACGTGGGAAACGAGCTCAATAGGTATCATTAAATCAATTTGGTTTAAAGTAAAAGTAAAGCCCTTTTTCTTTTGACTGTGAATTCTTTCAGTTTGAACTTATTGAATTGATATCGTGAAAAGTTTTCATTCAAACTCCTGATTGTTTTTCTTGAAACTTTTGAGAAATGTGTTGCTTGGTTTACCCTTGGGGGTTTCTGCTTTTGTAGCTTGGTGCAGGAAATGGGGTACACAAATTGAACCTAGTGGAAAACAGATGCTTAGATATTTCTGTCAGTAATACATCCCTAACCAAGTTAACGTTCTACCAGGGGGGTGTCACTCCGCAGTGTAGGCATAGTCGGCCGGCTGTATTGCCGGTCGACTAGACATCGTCAGAACAGATAAGAGTTACACGATAGAAAGAGACGCAATTGTAGGTAAATATAATCGTAGGTGATTCGGCGCTGTGCGATCTGAATTGAACTTAATCTTTTGATACCGAGGGTCCCTATTTCTTAAATTTACTTTTCAGAGCGTGTCTTCTGTAGTAGTACTATTATGTATTCTGTTGTTCTACAATCGTAAACGATAGCATGAAAGAAACAAATAAATGGAAATGGCGTATCTCCACGCCTAGTCACGATGTAAAAACAAAATATTAGCCTATAGTACAAAAGAACACAGACAATTGGCATCTTGGTCAAAAAAACAGGTCTCTGAATGCACGAATGGTTTTTTAATGATAAGTATTTCTTTAAAGCAAATCCGAAACTGACCAGTATATTTCGAATGGTGCTGTGTAACTTGAATTTAATTTGTTAAAACGACACCGACAGTCTGAACTGAGTCGTGAGTGTTTTTAGTACTCTTCTATGAAAATTTAGAATCATTTTTCTCCACTAAAACTTGAATTAGATCGTTATCTTTTACTAAAAATTGTCTGTCACTTTGAATCTAAATATTAATTCATGCCTGGAATAAATTAATAGTCGTTTACGTTTTAATTTCAAATTACGAAAGTAAGATATTTTTTTTAAATGATCTCATAAAATTAAATAAGCGACGCAATCATATTTATGTTTATTAGATTTAGGTTACTTTGCAGACGGGCGGGAGGCAATTTAATTTGCAGATTAAATTTTCCAAACCTTCTAGAACCACCGATGTAGAAAAATTTCTATGTTCCTCTGTTATAGTTAAATGGAAAATTAAAATTACGAGTATTCTTATTATTTTAAAGTTCATATATATAGTATAATAAAATGTAAACATTATTTGGCTGCTGATCAAGTGGTCTCGGATCGATTCCCGGGTCGGACCTTATATTTGTGTGATCCACAAATATTTATTTCGAAGTCTGGGTGTTTTCTATGTATAATAGTATGTAATAACAAAAGAAAAGTATGTTTATGTATTTATATCAGTTGTTTAGTACTCATAATACAAGCTCTGCTTAGTTTGGGACTAGATGACATTGTGTGTATGATGTCCGAAATATTTATTAATATATATAATTATCATTACTGTAATGATTTCGTGGTGCTCGTCATCTGCCCATGTCTTGATTGTCTTCAAGTTGACGTGAAATCATCTAGTTAATGAAATGATAATGAAAGATTTGTTTGATCAAATAGACTTATATATCAATTCAATTCAACCATGTTTTATAATATCATCATGATATGTTACAATAAGAATCCATGTGTATGTTAAAAAATTTGACCTTAGAAAGTGTCCAATAATTAGCTGAATGGAAAATACAATCAGGGTACATGCATTTCTTTGAGTACTATTAAATGTTCTTGAATATTTATTAAATACCGACCTGGAATAAGTCTTCACGTGAAAACTGTAGAAAATTATTAATGCTCCTTTCAAAAGAAAAAATATAATAATGTTATTGGCACATAATCTTTTTTTTTCTATTTTGTAACCTTCTATCTACTGAAACGCAGTGACGTAACATATTTTTCTCTGCATGCATTTCCTTCTTGTTAATAAAAGGCTAGAAGATAGAAGAGACATAATTATGTTTGTTGTAGCGTCGTATTTTTATGACTTCGCGGGACGTATCCTATGCGGGTGTTAGATTAGAGAAAAGATGAGATTAATTATCTTGTAAAATATTAGAACATTTAGAACGAAAGGAATTTGAGTATATCAAATCAAACCAAATCAAATCATATTAAACTTTCTTTTTATTTCAATGTCCAGTAGTCAGTCAGGTTAGTCAGTCGTGATTCTATTCGTCTGTTCCAAGGTGTAGATCCTATGGAGAAGAACAGACAAGAAACTCCATGGACACTCTTTTCCAACATATTTACATACATATTTCACATTATACACATATCCATAAATCAAACATTTTTAAATTATTACAAAACTTAGAGAACATTTTAGTTAAAAGAAATACACAAAAGTGAATTGCATATACTTAGCTTTTAAATCTATATAATATCCTCAGTTACTGGTTGAATAGTAGAGAGCCCCGTACTGGTCCAAGTCTCAACAACAAGTCCCCCTGTCCAGTCGGAATCCTCGCTTTTATAGGCGACGACAAACAAGTACGACACATGTATTTTAATCAAGTACCTTCATCAAAGTACATTATTTTCAGAATGTGTTCAAAGTAAACTATTAATACAAACATATATCAATATTTATATAAAATATATAGTTAAAAGTAATAATAATCACATTAACATTACTAAACAGTGTTTATAGGCAACGACAACTGAGCAAAACATACGAGTATGTATTTTATCAACTACCGTCATCAAACAATATGTTCAGAAAATATTTAAAGTAAACTATTGACAAACATATCAATATTTATCCAAAGTATTTAGTTATATTAATAAGTAAGTACATTTACATGAATCTAACACGGGCGTAGTTCTATCGAGCGATGACAACAATAATTCTGTTTTGTGTGTATTAAAAGGAATTTGGTAGATTCATAATCCAATCTCTTAAAGTAAGCTTAAAATAAAAGTATCTTTTCCATTCTTTATAAAAAGGTAACTGGCAAATAATTATGGTTCTCGTAATTTAGCATTATAATTACGATCCAATGCTTTCAAAACATTAAAAAATAAAACGATGAAAGCTCGATTCTGTATCAAAGTTGTAGATATTTTTCTGTCGGGCGAAGTTCAACTTTACTTCCGTTATCACACTGAAGCACCAAATACGTAGAGAATATTTGATTTCCACGGCGCTATTCTGGGGTAGTAAATGAAAGTGCCTTTCAAAAAGCTTTTAGTACAAACGTAGTAAAGTTTTCTTAAGACTGCCTTTTCTTTATCAATGGTAGCATTGGTTTAATGTTGGGTATACGGTTCGTATTGATTGCGATGGAAGTGTTTGAAAAGATTTCTTTAGACATTATCAAGTTGATTTACAGTCAATTCACCAATACTACCTATAAGTTAGTACATTAGTGTAAATCTATTTTGATTAATTCCAGTAATGTTTCATCATCTCCTAATGTTTTAATCAAAAAAACACTTAGTATTTTAAGAGTACTGTGTTCTCTGAGTGTGCTCAGAGGCTTAAATAACTGCAAAGATTGATATCAGTTAAAATCTAAGGTGTATTATCATACCTCTTATCTTTTAGTGTCTATTTCTTGATACTTGACCACGCAATAACAATTATTCACACCACATACATGAAAATATAAATAGAATAATAGTGTGCTCTTATTATTGTCGAACTTTGCATCTGCATTATGAATTTATTCGTAATTTTTTGAGTATTTTCGTTTCGTTTCGAATGGATACCCGTAACGGTAAAGCGATGTTATTATTATAGCAAAATATACCTATATCGTTACAACCTTGTACGTACTTCCAAACTGAATTATATAAATTATCCATTCAATCTACTAGCAACTAACAATCCGACCAAACAACATACCATTCGAATATAATGATTAGGAACCCGTAATGAGGTCTACATAAACCTCGCTACTGCAGAACCAGCTCACGTCACAGAACGTTCGGATCAATCGATCGGATTATGTCTGTGTAACGTGGCTCTGTGGTTGTACTGTATATACAGACATGTGGTTATATGATTTGAAGCCTCTAGTGCAATAATGAGGGATTTCGGTCTGAGGATACTGTTTGCTTAGATATCAGTTTGCTGTAATTGGACGAATCTATGAGTATGTCTGCTTTCATGACTATCATTGCTAGTGTTAATTTGATTTAATATATATGATTATAAAGTGTTTTCTTTTCTGTATTTGAAATGATTTCTATTCCTACTATTATTTCTGTGTTTTCAGTTTCAACTACTACTGAATTTGATCTTTTAACTTGTATCTTTGTGAATATCTTTCTAAAAACATATCTTTCCACTTTTCCATGCTTATCTGGGGAGAACAGAAAAACAAGACTGTGAGTATATTTGCTTGACAACTCAACTTTTGCTATTTCTCTTTTCTATATCGATCAATCATCTCATGGAATGCTGAGAAATTTTGCTTGTTGTTTCAAAGTCATAAACATTCGATATTCATGTGAAATTTTTGAATACAGTTATCGAAGCTAAGTTTAAAGAGTAATCGATACTAGCAGGACTCTAAAGTAAAAAACCAAAAGTATTTGTATTGTGATTGAGTTGGAGTCAACGACAATTTTAACTGTTTAGTCGTAAATTACATTATGAAGGAGTCTTCTTTAACCTACCATCAACACTCCTCTAGTGAATCAAATCGATTGTATCGCATCATATGTTGAATCCAAAATCGGCAATACTCATACATCTAAATGTTAACGTAGAAAAAGCGCTTATCATCCATCAGCCGTTCTCTCTCCTAACACAAACGAATTCCGGATTAATCAATATGGATTGGTTCAGAACAGCTTTGGTCGGACCTTATTCATTGGTTTTTCTGCTTTCGATTGTGAGCGGATTTTATTCTATTTCCGATGCAGTGTCGGTGCATGAATTTTCGTTTTATTCAGCGGCTAGTTTTGCTTGAAGTTTATGCGATGTTCAACATGTCAAACTGTGAGATGAAATTGAACGATACAATTTATTTAATGTTTAGAACATTTCATTAATTGTCTTTGACTATTATATAGTTTCCATAAACATCTGTATCACGATCTTAACTTTTAAACGCAGTCATCAAACATCATCTTAATTAACCATTACCTTCATAAAGTCTACCAGTTTTTCGTGTATTCTTGAAAATGGTTTGAACGTTTTATTTTAACCCTCATTTAACTGCATGCTTCTCCGTATAAGCCATATACCAGAGAAATCAATAAAGTTATTTCATCAAGCTTTATTTCTTTCTCCGCACATTTCTAATCAAATCCTCTTTCTCTACTTTGGATAGACCATCTTATCTCTCTTTTGTGTCAAGTCATACTAATCTCCATGAGATAGAAAATTACATTTCGTCCCTTTATTAATCAGTCAGATTAAATCCACGAATGTATTCATTCTGCTCTGAATGGAATGGATTGAAGCCCATAATTAAATTGACTACAAGTCATTATGTTAAACTATTCAGATGATCAACTTTTGTATTTGAGAACGACTTGAACTTTTGCTTTTAGACCTTAAATATGCTCAGTAAAGAATGAATAATGTAATATCACCGTTAATAGGTCAGGTTTACAATATAATGTATTGAGAACATGAATAATTGAGCATTGAAAAATTAGACTGCTGTGCGTTTCATGTATGATTGTAAAGTCACCCGCGACCAAGGGTGTATATTTCTCATGCAGGAGTTGTGAAAGATAAATAAGTTTAGTTTTTGAACTTTTATAATTTAAAGTTAAACTCTTAGAAACTTTTAAAACATAGAAAGTCTTTCTGAGAAAGCAAATTTGATTATTTGTAGTCACCACAAATAGTTATCTAACTAATCTATAAGTTATCTCCGTAGTCTTCAGTAGATATTTGACAAAAACATATCTACTATATCTTTTAAACAGAGGAAGCTGTCTGACAATTTTCAAAGCACGGAGCGAATAGACGTAATCTAATTAGGTATCTTTCGTTCACTTCTTAGTTAGGTGACTAAGAGGTATTATAAAATAAATAAATGGTCCTCCCAGTGTCGCCTTTCAGCTTAATTGGCTGTTCCCTGCGAAACTGTATACTTTCTCTTTTAATAATTTAATGAAATTAGCTTTTTTCCATGGATCTGTGTCTTGTCTTACAACAATTTCGGTAGCAACTGAAGCTTGTAATTAAATTGGCCGATAAGTGTGTTCGTTCTTCTCTGGAGAATGTTTTAATATGATCTAAGGGTTACATGCGTTAAAGAAGTATATGGTTGAACAATGCAAATTGCGATTCTTGGTCCCCCGGCCCATGGATAAGTAGAGAAACACCGGGCAAAGGTACTAGTACATTCTAGTACATTCTACCCTGTTAGGGAAAGGAAAATTGCAAGCGTAATTTTCATTCAACGCAAAATGTATGACATTGCAAGACTTTATGTTGCTCAAAGGTGATGACGTCACGTTTTTATAATATGAATTTATTATCTTAACAAATCTTTCTTTCATTTTTGTGTTTCTAGTAACAAATATGAGGTATGTTATACATCTATATAGAGGCAGTACACAAGGATAAATAGACACAACGTTATGTAATATAGGTAAAAAAATAAACTTTAAACAGTTACAAGTAAAGCTAATTTTAAGCTTGTTTGTTCGCTTGTAATTGAAGCAGTTTATTTAAAGCAAATTCATTGATTGTATGAGTAACCCAATTTTACTGTTCAAAGATATATCCTTTACGAACGCAATAAAGACGAAATTTCATTGATGTTTTAATAATTCAGTACAGTAAATTTACATTCATATTTTAGGCTTCTCATTCATTGAGTTTTCTACTTAATTAATATTTAATGTCATAGCTTTGTACTTCCTTTCATTTCTTAATTGTTCATTACAATTATAAATTGTGTCCAAAGTTGACCCAGTTTCCCTCTCTACATCCCTCCCCTTGTTGACCTACGTGGGAGGTGTTAATGCGGTATATAATTTGTTTTATAGCTGTTGTTGTTGTTTAGCTTTTGCAGGTATTAATATTTCAGATTCGACCTGTGGGCAGACAACAGTAGATATTATTTGGTTTGGTATTATTTGATATATTCTTCTCCATTGCTATTTATTTCATTCTTTCGAAAAGAAAATATCCTTGTTACAGCTAGTAACATTTGTGAACTTCTTTTTCTGTTGGATATGTGTAACATATTTAGCAATTTTAATATCTAACACTTCTTAAATCATTATTAATTTATTATAACTCTTATATGTAAGGTATTTTGGAAAAAAATATTTTCCTTATAATGTTTAATTGTCATGATAGCATATTTTTTTACAGAATATTATAATAGTAATACATGCTTTTAATGCATCTTGTATCATACAGATGCAAGGTGAATTAGCCACTTGTTGAAATTCATAGAAAGTAGGCCATATTAGTAAAAGGTTTTTATCGAAAGAAACAATGTATGTATTTATTTAAATGACATCATCCCAAATAATCAAACTAATATAGTTGTTTAACTTATTTATTAAAAATTAGTATACATCTTGCACAAAGGCGGTACTGTTGCCAAGGGCAGTTTCTGAAAGTCAATCCATCCTATCTATTACACTCCTTCAGTCACTTAGTACATATCGATTAACACTGAAAATTAACTGTAATCAGAATAAAATCAACCACTTTTTGATATTAAATTTCCATTATAGATATATTCTTGTCCTAGTCGGGGTGACTTTGTCAGTGGGGCATCACTTTTATTGATAATGGTGTATTTCAGATCATTGACTGTTGTCCTGAGTAAAACTAATCTAGTTCCTATTTAAAAAATAAACAATACAATCTTATCCAATCCACAATCACACATTTAAAATCGTAGAGGAACGGGTGTCGTGTTCCTCCAACACAAAGGGAGGATGCTCCGACCAGGCGAGGTGATCGTGCCTGGCGGGCTACTGCCCAGCAGTTGATTTTGGGATGTAGTACATATATATGCTTATCGGTGCGAGAATTTCTCTTTCGCGATTCAGTATTAGTAGTTACTCTGTATAGATCATTTCGTAGTTCAATGTTTTCTCGCTAGATGGCGCTGTTGTATGTTAAGTCGCCACAAAATAATACCACAGTTAAAGATATAAAAGTTGTTCTGAGTAATACAGCATCGAATTCACAAAACGAAAACTAAAATAATTTACAATCTTACATATATCTAGATAATCTGAGAGCAACAAAGAATGCCCTACAAGTTTCATCATAAATTAACAAATTCACAGATATGTTCTAGGCCACATGATCAGAAAGTTTATTTCCCCGTGTTTCTGGAAGCACGTAACATGCAACTGCTGCTATTAATGGGATACAAGCAAAAGCAGCTGGAGGTAGCCACGGAGCCACAATGTTTAGTCCAGCTACAAATGGTGCTATCATTGATCCTATTCTGCACACCATAGATGAAGCCCCCATTGCCATGTTGCGGGCTACCGTTGGAAACAGCTCGGAAGTGTACATGTATCTAAAAACGAAAAAGATTATAAATCAAACAATTACTCAAAAAGTAGCACTACCAATAGCTATAGAATTTATAGATAGTATTTTTACACTCATTTTAAGAGATCTCATCTATCCATAGGAGAATACAGCAACAAAACAAGGTCACGTGTAATTAGATAGAGAATTGAATAAAAAAATATTACTTAGCGCACTCTAGCACTTTCAGGGTATGAAAAGTTAAATGAGTTATTATCGCACTTAGTTTGTTTAATTATACTAAAAGGTATTTAGTTTTCTGCGTTTGGGATTCCTAGTTATTAAACTTTATAAAACTTGGTTTATGGCATGCCCCTGAAGATAGATTTTCTCTCCCTACCTAAACATTTTCTCTCTCTTATGTCATACGTACAAAAGAAATATGCTTTGTTTATTTAAATATATTACTGGTTTTGTAAATCAGACTACTTACATAGAAGAAAATCCTCCTGAAGCACAACTAACAGCTATGGTACCCACAACTAATCTGAGGTAGAACCAGTCGTTAGGAACTGCGAGTACGGCGTTACTCAACCCACAGACCACAAAGAAACTAATCAAAGTTATGCGTCTGCCAATATACTTGCAGAGAATAGACGCTAGTATTACGCCTGGAATCTGAAAAGTTTAATTCATAGATAATTTTGAAATTTTCCTACAAAGCATTTTAGTGACAACGACGAGTTATTAAAGCATGTTTATAAACGAGCTATAACGATGCTTATAGAATATGGAGAAACAATAGACTTTGAAATGCACACTGAATATTTAGAAGTTATGATTTGAAATATGTCAACTTAGCCATAATTCTTTCTCTTCAGGGAAGATTATGGTGATATTTGATGAGTATACACACACATTCATTGACCAAAAGCGTATACATAGATAGATCAAGTAATTCTACGTAATCGGATAGAACTAAATACGTTAGTTTGAGGTGGTTAGAATCGATTTAAGCAGGAGGGATATGAATCTATATGTGAAGAGCCACGAAAATGATTTGGCTGTTCCTGGAACACCAGAGGATACAACCAAATTACTATTACTTACTTGCAAAGATCCAGCTAAGAATATACTTATAAATATATTGGAACTCGTTTCTCCAATGTATTGGTTGCTTCCATAGAAAGTGATGCCAAGTGTAAACCAAATAGTGCACGAGCAGATACTGTTGAGTTTGAGAGCCTTTGTCTTAACAAGGTCTAAGTATGTTGCCTTCCTTTGTTTGGTGTCAGTTGAAGTGACATTATCAGCTGCAATGCTTTTGGCCACGTCTAACATGTTTCGTGTTGGCAGATTGTTCCTAAAAGCAGCAAACGATGTTTTATTGAACTTAGAAACTAACATATTTGGAAATTCTCAATCTCTGTATAATTCCTGATTTATATAGAATAACAGAAATACATTAATTTAATAAAAAGTACACTAATTTACGGTCCAACGGTACTATCCTGTAACTTGTAACATGAAATAAATTTGCTATTGTTGTTGGTATCAAAAACTTTCACTGATGTTATGTGATAACTTGGGATGGTTGGCCTGTCCCCTTTTTATGTTTGTGTTACACGCAACTACACTGCCTTATAGCTCCAGCATGATTCTGTATAGATTTTAAGGGATATGTTTCTCGGCCTTCGTTCAGTATTGGACGTCAATAGACTGTAGCAGTATTAGAAAAATGTATCTTGACCGGTTTTTTTTTTCACACTGCCGCATTAGGAATATAAATCTTGTGTCGCGGGGATTTTATATTACCAGACTCAGAACAACACAAATCAATCATTAGTCAATGCGAATCACACAAATTGTCCCACATGGGATTGGAACCCACGACACTTGGCGCAGTTGAAAGCGGCGTGGAGACCTCTTGAACTACTAGATCAACCGTGCATTCAACTGTTTCAAATATAAAACAATATTCATACGATATAGTTTTTCTTTACTAATCTACTAACAAGTAAAAAAAATATATTACCATTCCGCCGCCTGTGTCATCACAACACTTGCTTCCTCTAACCTCCCTGTTGTGATTAGCCACTTTGGTGACTCGGGCATAATGAAAAAATACACTAAATACAACAAATTTGGAATCGCTACACCCAAACAGAACATGTCGTAAGTTCTTAAGAAGTAGGCAAATATCGGCATTGTCATTTCGCCTATGGACAATGGAATAGCGCTGAGACATGCAATTAACTCCCTATGTCTTGGTCCAGTGATTTCTATGATGAAAATAAAAGCACATAGTAAAGTGCCTGCTGTTGAGATTCCAAGGAAGAAACGCACGCCTGTAAATGTCCAGTATGTTGAACAAAAAGCTTCAGCTAGAGTAGTTATTAACTGCAGCATGCATGCTGTCAGTAAGGCTGGGCGACGTCCATACCTGAAAGAACAAGTCATTAAAATAGGTATACCAAACAATAACATTGCCTTGGAGAGCACGTTAAGCTGTCGGTCCCGGTTGTCATGAACATCTATTGCAATCGTTATTGGGAAGTCAGTGCCCTCAAATATACTAACAACTAGTTCAACCACCGAATTTCAATTCTCCCTCAGGTACGATGCCAGTCGCTCCGTGGAAAATCTGATATTCAGGCAAAACCGGCTGAACTAGTAGCCGACCCCTAATAATCTTGGGAATAAAGGCTAGGAAGAAGAGTACAAAATAAAATTATTGATTTTATACTTAGAATGCGTTGTTGATAGTCTATTGACAATTTCTTATTCAATTAATAGTTTGACGTTTAATTTATTCATAACTTTAAAACATTTTATTAAAAACAAAATTTGGAAATGTGCATCATTTTCACTTAAAAAAATCTGATTTTTTTAACATTTTAACGTTTAAAGTGAGCTGTATTAATAAATATGAAATACAGTGATAAACGTCATAATGTTATAAAATATAGAATGGGAAAAAATCCTCTTGTTTAAATCTGTTAACAATGTTCTAATTACAATTTAACATAATATTTTATTTATGACATTTAAACGGCCATTTACCATATTTCTTACCTATCAGCAATAAATCCAAAGAACACACTCCCAACAAGAACACCAAACATATTAACAGTCTGAGTGAAGTGAGCCATCCATGCTCTCTCGCAGATCAACTCCCATTGCGAAATTATTGTGTTGCCGAATTCTGTCTGGTACTCATAATTTGCGCAGTCACTATAACACTTTGACATCTCCACTTCCTCTGTTAAGTTTGTATCTGTGCACATGAATGTTGTAGTTGGTGCTATAAATATAATTCCCAACTGTTGCCACCCCGCTGATATCTTTGTCGGCCAAACCACCAACATTAGCATCAACACTTGCCATTTGCCCAGTTCTCCTATCGCATTTATTAATTTATCTTTCTCAATCTTCTCCGTCACTACTTCTTTTACTTGGTTTAGTTCCATTTTTATTTGTTTTATTAAATTTCTTGATGAGGTTGTAACATAATCTTCGTCAAAGTGATCAGAATTACAGGTCTCTTAAGTTTTATAAATTACCACATTTTGTTAACATCCCTTTTAAGATTCAGTTGTAAGTGAATTTGAGTTAAAATCTGAAACAACAACAAAAATGAGTATTGTTATATGTGCAAAATCGCATTTTGTATTGCCTTAACATCGTTAACGATGTATATGCATGCGTTGAAAACCATATTTCCGATCTTTTTATTTACAATTGCAGTGTATCACAAAGTCTTACACTAAGTATGTTCAAATTAACATTCACAGTATCTATTCAAATTAACTGTAAACTAAAACTTATATTTCACCTTATCCTACTAATATTATAAACGTGAAAGTTTGTAAGTATGAATGTATGTATGTTTATTGCTCTTTCATGCAAAAACATTGAATGGATTTTGATGAAACTTTACAATAATGTAGTTTACATATCGGAATAACACATAGGCTACTATTTACCGTCATGGCGGACCTACACGCGTGCGGAACCGCGGGCAAAGGCATATTTATTTTATCACAAAATATATTCTTTAGAAGCGGTGTAGCATTTTGTTGTATGCTTCTCAAGTACAATTAATACATGAACATTTTATTAAATCTTCTTGTATGAAGTCTTCAAAAACCGAAATGTTTATTGTTGTTACTACTTTTTACTATTGTTAACCGACTTCAAAAAAAAGGAGGAGGTTCTCAATTCGTCGGAATCTTTTTTTTTATTTTATTTTTATGTATGTTCAGCATAATTTCGTCCTTTATGAACCGATTTCAAAAATTCTTTTTACATTCGAATGGGCGTAGCTTACAGGTGGTCCCATCGTCACCATATCGAGATCTGATGATGGGATCCCAAGGAAATCGAGGGAACTTCTCAAATATCATAGGCACAATTGTCGCGATTTGGGTACTCGGAATAGTTTTTCATTGAAGTCGGTTCCTTTTTGTTAAAATTATTTTATAAATAGGGTTAAATGACTTCGTAAATTCCTTCTTTGCTATTTCAGGTTCTTTTAAACCTTGAAGACGGGCTTGATCAACGAATGAAATATCCCAACACAATTAATGAAAATTTAAAAGTTGTTTAGTGGCCGTAATCTTTACCATAATTATTAAATCTGTAGTTAAAAATAAAGCTTACTCAAAGTTAGATATTTTACCACTATTTCGACAATAACTAGAAAAATATATCGAAACCAGGAAAATTTCTGAGAAATCGAATAAATATCTTACATTATTTGATTAAAATATTCGTTTTGATTACAAATTCTTATTGGTTACAGAGCATCTTGGGCGAGTTCAACCGTGAACAGGATGCTTTCATCAAAGGCCAGGAAGGGCGTGGAAGCGCATCTGCCATCGCACCGTGGATAGGTGCCCCGAACGAGCCGGCCCTTAAGGAGGAGTGCCTGTCACTTTCTACTGTAAGCTTCTTTATTTTACCTTCATTTCAGTTATTAGTTTTCATTTTATCTATCAGACAATTTTTAGCAACATCACATAAGTGCCACTTAGCACTTTAGGTAGAAGAGCCACGCTGACTTCAGACATAAGACCATCCTCAGACCGGAGGCCAATCATTCTACATCATTCTCTCGGGCTCCACAGGCTGGGAGAATGATACAGAAACATCTGACCAAGCCACCATCGTAGGGGTCACTATGCTGCATTGCTTACCCTCATAATAGGGCTGGAAGCCTCTACTCCTGGATTCTACTCATGCTTTCCATCAGGCAGAGTAGAGCCACTTTGGTAGGCTTAAAAAAAGCACGCAGTTTGTAGATGTTCACCTCAGGAACTACTGATCCCATTTAAAAAAATCTTTCAGTGTTAGATAGCCCAATCATCGAGGAAAGCCATAGGCTATATGTCATCACGCTAAGACCAATGGGAGTGGAGCACCAATGAAGAATGTTTCAAAATCGGGGGTATTTTTTTCCTCTTGAGGAAGCTTCCGCTGCGTGAGCTATATATGTTTGTTATACCAACTTAATCTCTCCTTTAAGATTACTGACGTGCAGAGAAGGATGTTAGTTTATTTCATGGTCTCGTATTTCAGGACCGGCGGAACTTCGTGCGCGCTCCCCCAGCAGGTGTGGAATTCGATTTCGACTACGACAAAATGTACCCCGTGGCGGTTGCTATTATGACCGAGGATCCCAACTTGGAAAAGATGCGCTTCGATCTCGTGCCAAAAGTGTAAGTACAATGTTTTCTGTGTTCCCTTCATCAGCTCCCCTAGCCAAGTTACAAACTTTTTTCGTTTTCTATTCTTATCTCTATTCTATTTCTCTATTCTCTTGTCTCATTGGCTAAAATTTTGTTTCGATCACGTGACTGAGTTACATTATCCAATCATCCTCCTAGCCTTATTCCCAATTTTATTTGGGGTCGGTCTAGTTCAACCGGTTTTACCTGAATTTCAGTTTTTCCACGGAGCGACTGGCATCGGACCTCCGCAACCCTAAGGGAGAACTGAAATTCGAAGGTTGAACTAGTTGTCAGTATATTTGAGAGCACTGACTTCCCAATAACGATTGCCATAGATGTTCATGACAACCGGGACCGACTGCTTTACATTATCCAATCAAACAAGAGAAATAGAAAACGAAAAAGTTTGCAATTTTTCTAGGGGGACAGTTCCTTATGAGCATGCAAGCAGTGCGGTATATACCCTATACCCTTTATTGTAATAGTTGCTCTGGTGTACATAATAGGGTTTTTTAATCAATCACTCAATACTAAAAACTTATCAAATTTTAATGACAATTGTCTGTCTGTATTTAATTCATTATCATCATCATCACCAGCCTATCGCAGTCCACTGCTGGACATAGACCTCTCCCATTGCACACCACTCTGATCGATTTTCGGCTTTTCGCATCCAGTTTTAATTAATTATAATTTGTAATAAGTTTATCTCCACTTCCAGTATCACGGAGGAGAATTTCTGGCGGAACTACTTCTACCGCCTCTCCCTCATCTGCCAGGCCAACGAGGCAGACGCGGCTGCAAGCCGTCAGACCAGCGCCGACGACTCCCAGGGTATGCGTCACACCATGCTTTCTAGCCGTCATATACCCTCCATTGACATAACTGACGCTGACTAAATAGGTAGGACAATTACATCATAAAGACACCCAACAAACTTGTGTAGATGTGGACCTTCGTTTCCCTGTAGATTTCTTGTAAAGAAGTTTTCAGTAGTAACTTGGATGGCGTCACATGGAAGGACTCTGCTTTCATGTTCATTAAAAGTTCTACTCACATAGCGCTCATGATATCATCTAGAAATTATTAGACTTCAAATTATCCATATAGAAGTTTAGGTTTATTGTGAGTTTCAAAGAAGATCTAAATAACATTACAATAGTCTTCTATCATCTTTGATAGGTTTTTTTCTTTTTTCTTTTATTTCATCACTTCCATCACTTTTTTTTATTTTCCCTATTTTGTTTTTTCTCCATCAGACGATGTATTGGCAAACGAAAATATAAAAGTTGCTGAAAAATCGTCACAGGAATCTATCGATGATGTCAAGAAACGAATAAAATCGTTGAAAGTCGATAGAGAGAACGACGATGGTAAGACTTAATTCTTTTTAATTTAATTGACTAACAATTGGTTTACCTTTTAACTTTTTTATTCTAAGTTTTTACGATTTGTTTTGTTCTTGATCTCAATTATTTTTAATGTTTTGTTTTTCACACATGGCCATAATATTTAGTTTCATTGTTCATTCTTTATCGTTATTAGGGATCACGTTTACAGTTAGGTTATCTTCGTTAGAATAGGTACCAACTTTGAGGAATATATGCCTTGCATTGCATGCTCTTTGTAAATGTAAATATTTATCTGCCTACACCATACTATTTCATTTAAGTTTATTGACACATCCGTTTCTTTGTGACTTTTACTGCCTTGATTGTATGTACTATCGATCCTACTTACATATTCATTTCAAATCTCTTGTATTTTAACTCTTTTATCAAATATCTATCATATTTCCTCAAACAATTAATTGGATTCCCAACATATGACATGATTTCATAAATTACGAAGGAATCATTTCGATTTTTTTTCAAAAAATTTCAAGCTAACCCCATCTCATTAATATACCATTATGTTTATAATGAAACATTTGTTTGACTGGTACTGTCGCTAAATGCATATATTTTTTCCTCTCCCCCTGGAATGCAGCTTAAACTACGCACGGACCTCCGAAGGGCATCCACAGTCATTATTATTGTAACACCATTACACTGTTCTATACATGTATTATCCTACTAATAGTAAATATAACTACATGGTCTAGGTAGCTAATAAATAAGTATCTAGAACTTCTATTACATATTATCTATATTATATTCATTATCATAACCAACATTTATAAAGTACATGTTCAGGAAAAGGAGCTAGGCAAACATAATGGATTATAAGAAAGGGAAAAATTCTTGATGTGAGAGATTGTTGCAGTGTGTAATGTATAGAGCAGTATATCTAACCGAGATGCGATGCTTTCGTCAAACAGAATGTATTGCTAATATTAATACCAGTTGTTTCATTCTTGATAAAATAATGCCATCACACGATCTAGGTAGCAAATACGCACAGATAGTATATCTTAGAGAAATTGTTCGTTTAACTGTTAAAACTCTAATACATGGATGTTCTTTCGCTTTGTGGTATTAAAATGGGTTGCAAATACAATTATTGGTTTGTTTTTATACATGATTTTGTCTTAGACGAGACCTTTGAGCTTGACCATAACTAATGGCATTATTGTGTCAAGCACATTTCACTGTTAATCCATTCACACTTATGGGTATTATTTGAAACGTATTGAACTTTAAAACTTTATCACTGTGTGATCCACAAATGTTTGTTTCGGAGTCTGGGTGTTTTTCTATGTATAATATGTATGTATTTACAAAAAAAAAGTATGTTTATGTATTTATATCAGTTGTTTAGTACCCATAATACAAGCTCTGCTTACTTTGGGACTAGATGACGTTGTGTGTCAGATGTCCAAAATATTTATTTATTATTTATTTATTATTATTTACTGTTTGCTTTTGAACTTCAAAATAATATATCACTGGCATATCTTCATCCTTGTTGTTATCTCGTGTGTCGTATATATTAATGAGTGTTATATGACAATATAGCTTCTTTTGTCCTTAATATAAGGACTGTAATTGTATATATATATATGTCTTTGTTTGTAATCTGTTGTATGTCACTAGTAGAAAATGGTCTGTATTTCAATAGCTTTCTCATTCACTGACAATGATTGTGATGTTGCTATCGACGTAAAGACCACTACGGTTGAATTGTATACCTATATATAAAAGAAAATCAAATAAAAATTTCTCAGTGGAACCTATTTTATTGTCTACTAAATGTTATATATGTCTAAGTATTAATTAAGGTTATATAGCAGATAATATCCCACAGTTCATTAAAGTTCGGCTCAGTAGTGTTATTCGTAAGTTTTTATTGTCCAGGTTTTGACATTGCTACTTGTGAAAGGAATTTTTTACTTGAGCTTTTTGGTCCCTCATTGCTTGTTTGTTTTATGTTTTTATTATATATGTGCTTTAAATATTTCTCAAAGTTGGTCGTTGACGTTTATTACAAACAGCCTCTAAAATTATTTGTGTAGCAATGTTGAAACTTCAAACCCTATTTGTACTTGAACTTTTGTTGTCGGGCTATTTCAAATATTTTATAAACCTTGTTTGTAACTCTTAAATTAGCAAGTGAATAATGAACACATTAAAATTCTAAGAATGGTATTTTGAAATGTAACCATAGAGATCTTTTGAAAATGTTGTGGTTCTAGATACCTACGAAATTGTAATTATGAAAGTTCCAATCACAGCCGCGACATATCACTTATGGGTGACAGTCAATTATAATTCCCCATAAACAACCGTATTTGACCTTAACAAATGAAATATTTCTGACAGCATGACCTATCTTGCCCCGATTTGTTTTGTAATTATTTACAGTTGTAGTGTTAAGATCTATATTTAATCAGGAGGATAATCCAATGTTATAAAAGTTGTGTAGATTTAGGTCGAAACTCATTTAAATGATAGTGTTTCACGTATGAATTGACAAATGCATTCAGGCCTAATATACTGTCGCCCGGGATTTATTTGCATCCGGCTCTTCTTAGTGATTGCTTTCGTTGCAAATGTATTGATATTAATATCCAAACATATGGCATTTTAAATAAAGTTCTATGATACCTTTGCAGAACCTCAGTCATTTATCTTGATCTGGTTTGTGTTTAAAGTGCATTTCCTCGATCATATTAATATCAATCCTTTGCATATTTCTCAAAAATATTTGATCTATAAATTTGTAGTGGTTATAATCGTTAATCGGTGTCCATTTAATCATAGTCTCAAATTTTGAAAGCTAAATAATTTGGCTAGTTGTGTGTCTTGGAGTTTTGCCCCATTGGTTTTGGATCTCAATGTTCCCAAGGCAATTACTTCGGCTTTCTTTAGCCTGTAGTGTCTAACCCTGGCCTACTGTGGTCTTATATATCCACTAGGGTTCCTAGACATGCATAAGTGACATTTCTAGCGACAGTATATATACTTTCAACACTCGTAAATTGTTTAGTGAAATTACAACGTATAGTTAAAATGAAATGAAAAATTGGCATTTATAGTTAGTTATTATGAATTGAAATAATTATATTATTCTAAAATAATATTGGTGTTATTATTTTATATTTTAAGCAGTAGACACCTTAGTTAGAAATAATTTACAAATATTCCTTAAACTGACCAAAAAATCTACTAAAAATTGATAAAAATAAATGGATACCACACACATTTTTTTTATAAAATTATTTGAAATAAGTATTTAATTTCGAAAGACTTCTGAAGACTAAAATGCGTCGTAAATATCGTAAGTATTCAAAATAGCTCGTTAGTTACTTGAACAGAAAAAGGTGTACTAAAACTACGATTGTTGCCTCAATCTCCATTTTAGGTAAAAAAATGTTTTTAACTGTAAAACCAACGCACTTGGTGATATAATTGTTGTTGTTTTTAGACTTTCGCGACTTTTACACATACTAATGTTTTTTTACTGTAAACGGGACTTATTCGCGATAAAATTAAATAGGTTACGATACATTCTATTTTCCGACGTTTCGAACGGGTTATACCGCTCGTGGTCACGGGTAGACTGTAGACTGGTATAACCCGTTCGAAACTTCGGACAATAGAAGGTATCGTAACCTTTTTAATTTTATTGCGAATAAGTCCCGTTCACAGTAAAAAATATCAGTAAATTATTATTAATGTGTTCAATAAAAGATTATGTTTAATATCTATTTTTTACTGTTAATTTCGTAAAAAGCAGAGATAGTCAACCGTTTTGAAACAGAAAATATCATCAGTCTTCATGGAATATGTTCGGTCGTGAGATATAAAGGGATATATGAGTACACACTAAGTTCGTATTTATCGATGTGTTGAAGCAAAAGCTGTGCTGTTATAATTGTAATGGCAATAGTTTTTCTTGCCTTATTTGATAAATCATATTTATACATTATATTCGGTCATCACATTAATGATAGTCAAGGTGATACAGAATGGCTTTTAGAGCAATTTTTAGAAGTTGTAGTGACAGCAAAAAAAAATCGCTGAGAATTTTTTTTCTACTTTCGAAACATTTTAAATTTTTGTGTTAATATCAGTGGTTTCAATTTATTTTTGCTGAAATTTCCAAGCTATGCATGTTATGTGACAAGCTCTTTATTTACCTTTCTGTCATTTCAATGCTCTTATAAGCAGCTTTTCAGATTGAAATCTCTGTATCTCTCTCCATTTACTATACGAAATTAACATTTTAGAACACCATTCTGTAGCACCTTGGATTTATGCTAAATACTGGTACAGACAGCAGGCGGTGTGTAACACACATATATACTAATAAATTTACGTCGCGTTGCCATCCTGTCTCGCCTGCTGTCTGACCCAGCCTTAACAGTAGTACCTAGATACTGATGAAAATTGACGTGTTTGACCAAATATACTTACAGAGCAATGGGAGAAGGAATTGGAAGCTGAATTGAACGAATACGAAGTGGTTGCTGACAAGGCAGGCGATGACAAGTGGGAGAAGGAGTGTGAAGATCTCCTCGGAGCTGAAGTTGACCTTAAGTAGAGTAGATCGGAGTAGACCGAGTAGACCCGTGATGAATGAGAACGTGCGATTGGAGAAGATCAACCCTTGGGAATTTATTAAAGCATAAATATGTTAAAAGATATTTTTTTAAAAGCTTCAAGGGAGATTCCTCATGATAATGAGAATTTGAATTTAGGATTCACATAGAGCATTTAATGTTTAAATATTTTACTGTATAGGTAATAATTTAATGTCATTCATTCACACATCACCAGTTCGGTTAGCTTTCCACTTAGGTAAATCAATACGCGTATAGTTTTTTTTTAATCTTATTTTGCGTTTTCATAATAGTTAATAATTATTAAATAACAATTATAAAGGGTTGCTCCTCTCAAAAGAGTTAGAACACGGAGCTCAATTAAATGTTTCTTATGATAATATGATTGTGGATGTTGCCGTAGATTAATAAAATAAAAAATAATTTAAATTTATTATTAGAGAAAGTACGTGTAGCTTTGTCAGTATAGAATATATCAGGCCTAGCGTTGTATTGTTACTGATATTAAATTTAATGAAAAAAATATGCTAAAAAAGATATTATTTGAAATATAAAAACAAATATTAGTAAGTATTAAAACGTTGTTATCTTCTCAAAACAAAATGCAAAGCAAGCAATCTGATACGTTTGGTGAATATGTGTAACGGTGTCTTGTGTAAGCGACGAGTATAACGCGTGGCGACGCTGCAAACGCGACATTCAGATCCAAAATGTATCATTATATAAATATTATTTCTGTATTTTTTACTAATTTTTTTTGAAGTCTGTACTTTTTTTTTTGCATGATTTTTAAATAAAATTGTGGTTTACTTCCTCTTGGCTCGAGAAGTAATGCATGCGTTGCATTGCCTCGGGTCGTATTCGTCGCTCACGTAGGATAGAATACATTTTTGTGTGAAGTTTGACAATAAATTTTCTTCAATTATTTTTATTGCGTTCCTTTTTTTTACTGTCCTCTTGTTTTTATGAAAAATAACTATTTAGTTCAATTTGTAAATATGTTGTTTAGTTTTATATGCTGAGTATGGTTATATATGTCTATTGTAATACTATTTTGTATGGTTTCAATAAAAGTATTTAAAATCAGCTCTTGTTTAAAATGCTTATTTAATTTATTGTAAATGTAAAATAATATAAATAATACATGAAACGAATATAAAAAATAAACAATGAAAGCTCAAGCAGTTCTTAATTCAATCGAAATGCACATCTCACGTCGTCTAAGATTTAATAAAAAAAAAAACAAAATAAGATTGATAAATAATATAACAAATATTGAGGCCAAAAATGGATAGAATTTTAGTTGTATTATAAAAATTTAAAGTTTTTATTAATTTGCATTTTTTTTATATGGTAACAAAAGACACAAAGTTACTTCCTAATAGAATTTTCTAAACATTTTATGTCCCCAAAAGAATTAGCGTACATTTAATAGAATATAATAATTTCTTTTGATGTTAAAATATTTGGAGTAAGTGTGGAAAATGTGTTGAACTATATCTTTGGTATTCTCATAGTAACGATACATTATGTTACATATAGATAATATAATATGTGTTCTTGTAAACATTCCTACTTGAATAAAAACGAGTTTCCATCACAAATTGTGATTTTCTTTAATACCATAATACCCATATTTTTTTAATAAGAAAATGTTTGAAAAAGTATAACCCAACTAACTAAATATATAATTTTCAGAATGGATTAAATAGATCAAGAGATTACCCTCTACAACCTCACTAACTGTACCTCTTTATAATAGAATATACTTTATTGTAAATCAATTACATTGTTACTAGTAGATATGTACAACGGGCGGCATTATTGCTAAACGCAATCTCTTCCAGGCAACCTTTGGATGGACAGATCGGCAGGAGATATTTTTTTTTACATTAGCTGCCAAAATGACTCTACCCTGCCTAAAATAGACAATAAAAAAATAAATAGATATAAATAAACAAAAGGTAATTTTGCTGTTTTTATAATATACTAGCTGACCCGTGCCCACTTCGTTGGGCATAACTTAAATATATAAGTTAGACATATGCTGTCGTTGACTTTTTTGTAGGCATTTTCAAGCTCCACATCTTTACTCTAGAACTCAAAAATATATATTTCATAGTTAAGGCAGCGTTCGTAAGAAACACTTTCATTCGACCGTTTTTTCTCCGATTCACTTTGTAAAACGGACTACCACGTAAAAGCCTTTTTATTTTTCGGTTTTTTATATAACCTATGACACTCAGCAATAATGTGGCTTTCTATTGGTGAAAGAATTTTTAAAATCGGATCAGTAGATCCCGAGATTACCCCTTACAATTTAACAAACACACAAACTTTACTTCTTTATAATATTAGTATAGAAGAGAGATTTGGATAACTCTTGCGTTGGGATAAGTAACTCTAACTCTTGGATAAGTTGCGGACATTACCGGCATGTATGTCGGTAATTGCGGTAAAAATTATATCCTTATTATATCCTTCCTCAAGCATCAAAGTACCTTCGATAAAATTCATTGAAAGCTCTGCAGCGGTTGAGCCGTGTAAGCCATATCACTTGTGAGTATTAGTAGCCAGAGGCTATATCATCATCAGCCCATCGCAGTCATCTCCTGGACATAGGCCTCTCCCATTGCGCATATTAGAGGCTATATATTAAAATGAAAAGATTTCAGGATTTGCTCTAAAATGATTAACGCCCACCAAAGAGGGCATCGGTTAGGTTATCCTTACTCTTTGCTATTATAAATGCAAATTTATAAATGTATTAATTTTCGGTCTGTCTTTCTATCTCGGCAAAATTAGTGAACCGATTTTAATGAAATTTGATACATTTAATATTTTTTGGACATCTGACACACAACATTATCTAGTCCCAAGCTAAGCAGAGCTTGTGTTATGGGTACTAGACATATATAGTCTTAAACCTACTTTTTATCGCGATAACCAACATACACGAGATAGGAGCCGCGGATGAAAGCAAGTAATACATATTATAAAACTTACGCTATTAATTCTGATGTACGTATTTCTGAACGAAAGAACGTCTTCACCAAACACATTTGTGAGTTAAACTGCGAGCTGTCACCAGCCCTCACTGAGATACCACTTTTCCTCCTGTGCTTACAGAAAATATTTAAAATAGTATTCTAATACGCTCGTGACATGACTACGATTTCAGATGAACAACTGTAGATGTAGCTTAGCCCCCTCAGACAACATGCTGGTTCTTCGCGTCGATTCTTTTTCTACAATGGCTAATGGTTATATTCTCTGATGTTATTGGTTTTATTTTGACCACGTCAATTTACATTATGAGTCGGAATCGAAACAACGATCTCTGATTTAGATGGCTGACTAACTAGACCAATGGATACAGTTTATTTATTTATAGATTAAACTTTTTTGTACATCGGAGAACTTAATGTCCAAGTCATTCTCTTTCAGTCAATCTTTGGGTAAAATGATAAAAGTAAAATACTTATACAAATGTAACACAATATGTCGCTAATACACGTATATTTACATGTTTAAATATATATATATATATAAAAATATAGACTCAGACGACAATTCTCTGATAACTGCGAAAGAGTAAAAGAGAGTGCCTCGAAGAGCACTTTAAGCCATCGGTCCCGGTTGTCATGAACATCTATGGCAATCGTTATTGGGAAGTCAATGTCCTCAAATATACTGACAACTAGTTCAATCTTCGAAGTCTAGTTCGCCCTCATGGTTACGGAGGTACGATGCCAGTCGTTCATTGGACATCTAATCTATAATTCAGGGCATCATCTTATTTTTTCTTTAATTTTCAATTTTTGACCATATCGCAGCTACATCTACAAGATGGAACTTTATCAAAGACCCTCATGAGTTTCATTTAAATAATAAACTACTTGATTTTATAAGGGTTTGACCAGTAAACGTTGCACAAATTGTACAAGAGCTGCCAAGTCAGGTACATACTTATTTCAAATCAATGCACGTCGGGTACATTCAGAGATAAGAAAATTATTTATTTTATACGTTTGGAATAAACAGTGTCGATATCGAAAGCTACAACATTGTGTGCTTTCAAAACTAATGTACCTACTCTTGTTCTACATCTAAATTAAGTATTTTTTGTGTCTCATAAATGCAAATAAAAACCTCTGTTGGAGAGGTATTTGTGTGACTCTTGTTGTAAATGAATAAATATTACAGACATTTTACATACAACGCCATCTAGTCCCCAAACTAAGTGGAACTTGTATTATGGGTAAATAGACAACAGATAAAAATACATAAACATAATTTTTTTATTTGTAAATACATCATACATAGAAAACACCCAAACTCCGAAACAAATATTTGCGCATCACATCAGTCTACCCTAATCAGGTGAAAACCTCGTTGCTAAGAAGAGGTCTATATCAAAGGCTTTGATGATGATGTAGCATGTTATGAAGTAGGTAATAAGTATTTGAGTACCTTTAAAAACCCCTGATTACGTTTTGCAACAGTCGACAAGTTCCCTCCATTACGTGACGCATGGTTAGGAAGCACTTTTTAACCGACTTAAAAAAAAGGAGGAGGTACTCAATTCGTCGGAATCTTTTTTTTTTATGTATGTTAAGCGATTATTTCGTCGTTTATGAACCGATTTAAAAAATTCTTTATGCATTGGAATGGGCGTAGCTTACAGGTAGTCCCATCGTCACTATATCTTGATCTGATGATGGGATCCCAAGGAAATCGAGGGAACTCCTCAAATATCATAGGCACAATGTCGCGATTTGGGTACTCGGAATAGTTTTTCATTGAAGTCGGTTCCTTTTTATTAAAATTATACAAATTTCGACCTCAAGTGGCAATATCAATTGTTGAAATCAAGCTATTAAGTCATAAGTAAATAACAACTACTTATAGATACATATTAATTGTATTTTTTTTCGTAAAACGCCTGTCAAAATGAGTGCTCTGTCTGATGGAAAGCACGAGTTTTATTTAAATTTAATAGGCAGTAGAGTCACACTGATTCGAGCACGAATAGGCAGGCTCGACCGGGCAGTACCAGCCTCATAGAAGACCATTCTAAAATGACAGCTGTCGTGGTGTCATATTTCGTTGGTGAGTGTGAGACCGGAGGCCCAAGCCACCATATTGTGGGTCCCAATGCTTCATTATAAGCACTCATAATGAGGATGGTGGCCCGTACTCCTGGATTCTACTAATGCTTTCCATCAGGCAGAGTAAAGTCACTATGGTAGGCTTCAGTATATACAGGGTGAATTTTTGAGACGGGACAGTAAGGGTAGGTACCTTAACCGTTATAGTTAGAGGAAAACGCTTTTAGAAGACTATCCATATTTCTTTTAAATATTCTGAACGGCATTTACAGATTTTGGAAAAAATGTACAGCCAGCAAGAAAATGGTCATTTTAAACAAAAACTTTTTTTGATGCCAGGGTGAAATTATGCATTAACAAGGATTTTGAATGATATCTATCCAAGAAAATTATCGGCTCCTACTAGCTCAGTACAAAAGTGTACTTATGTATTCGTTAAAACGGCGGTAATTTTGAGAAATTTATTTCGTAGATCATCTAAATGTAAGTTATGTTTATTTGTGTCTAAAATACATATTAAAATGATTTAATTCCGTACAAATGTATGGGAAAAGTTTTTTGCGATTTCTGACATTCCTAGTACTCAAACCTCAGTCGGTCCAGTAAAGACTTTTGATCCTTTTAAGTAACAGGATCGATTGGCATCTAAAAAAGTTTTTGTTTAAAATGACCATTTTCTTGCTGGCTGTACATTTTTTCTAAAATCTGTAAATGCAGTTCAGAATGTCTTAAAAAATTATGGATAGTCTTCTAAAAGCGTTTTTCTGTAACAATAACGGTTAAGGTACCTGCCCTTACTGTCCCGTCTCAAAAATTCAGCCTGTATAAAAAAATGTTTATTAGAGAAAATCGGAGAACTTCAAAGTTAATATTACATTTTACCCTTACGAAAACCCCCTGATGAAAAAACGTCTCCCATGTAAAGATAAAATACAATTTTGGTCGTTAAATATATATTGGTTTTTATAATTTCGCTATTTTTAGGTAGGTAGTGAAGCCACGCTGATTCCAGCACGAATGGGCCGGCTCTACCGGGGCAGTTCTACCCTCACACAGAAGACCATCCTAATAATGACAGCATTCATGCTGTCGTATTTCGTTGGTGAGTGTGAGACCGGAGGCCCAAATTCTGCATCATTCAACCGGCCTTAGGAGGCCGGGAGAATGATGCAGAATTTTCTGACCAGGCTGCATTGCCTACACTCACAATAAAGATGGTGGCCCCTACTCCTGGATTTTACTCATGCTTTCCATCAGGCAGAGTAAAGTCACTTTGGTAGGCTTATAAAAAAAAAAAATTACACATCTCATGTTTTTTTGTAGAAAACGGATCTTGTTCGCGATAAATATAATTTGTATTTTAAATATTTTATTTTAACTCGATTAAATCCCGTTTAAAACTAAAAACATAAGTACATATATATTTCTCACGCTGTCTATATACACAGTCATATATACATATAGTGTACACACGAGTTCACTAGGTGTTGACCGAACCTGATCAAATATAATTACATTAGCTGTGTCAACACGTATAATTAATAACGCACATGGTTCTCCGAATAAATGCCTAGCACGTGATGTCTGAAACAAACCGGCTTTTATAACCAACTTCAATATAAAGAAGGTTATTAAAGAAGAATAGGGGGGTTCTATCACACATATTCATCTCATGGGTGCCGTGAGAGCAGATCTAGAGCACACACTACACGACAAAAAGGTGGAAAAGTTTAGACAAGCCCTATACTACACGGAGTGGCCAGGGTGATCCAAAACTTCATTTCTAAGGTATTTTTTTTCCGTTATCTGACAGACAACGTCATCTAGTAACAAAGTATGCAGAGCTTATATTATGGGTACTAGACAACTTATACCTAAATAAATATTTTATTTTTTTGTATATTTATACATAATATAGTAAACACCCAAACTCCGAAACAAATATTTACATATCATACAAACATTTGGTCCGACCCGGGAATCGAACCCGAGACCTCCTAATCGGCAGCCGTATAGGCTAACCGCTAACGACCAACGAGGCAGTCAAAATCAAATAGGTGGCTTTTATTTCAAGTAAATCTTTTTAGACACTTTCGAAACATTTCATCAATAACTACATAGTTGCTAGGTTCCATGACGACGATTTTCTAATAAATCTGAAGAAAGAGCACGTTAAGCCGTCGGTCCCGGTTGTCACGAACATCTACGGCTATCGTTATTGGGGAGTCGGTGCACTACAATATACTGACAACTAAGTCAATCTTTGAATTCAAATTCTCCCTTAGGGTAGCGGAGGTCTGATGCCAGTCGCTAAGTGGAAAAACTGATATTCAGGTAAAACCGGTTGAACTAGTAGACGACCCCAAACAATATTGGGAATAATAAAGGCTAGGAAGAAGAAGAAGTTGCTTGGTTCCGAAATGTCATCCTTCAGTGTGGTGACGGATTAAGAATACAAAGTGTCACCACCCATATTCATTCCATGGGTGTCGTAGGCGACTAAAGGAACAAAATAAGCAGCTAACATCACTGCCAAGAAAAGGAAAACTTGAAACAAACCCTTTACCAACCCGTCTGGCCAGCGTGGTATAGTAGGCCAAAACCTCCTTTCAAAGGACAGGCATATGTCAAGCAGTGGACTGTTAAAGGTTGTTGATGATGATGAAAATGACATCCTTGTAGAGAAGAAAATACCTAAAGTGTCCTTCAAAGAGGATTATGTCCATCATTGAACGGTTAGATTCTGTTGACTATATGTTCATAATAGCGTAACTGCTATCGTAACATAGACCGGCTTGTAACACATTGCACAATCATCACAACTTTGTGATTTGTTATGAAAATACGTAACAAAGTCAAGATGCATCATCGTTTTGCCTTCACACCTCACGGAGGCTTATAATTACTGCCGATGTGTGTAAAATGAATTATTATGCATTTAGAGATATTTAACTGTGAATAACCAAATAATATTGGGCAGTAACCCGCCAGACATGATCACCTCGCCTGGTCGAAGGATCCTCTGTTTGTGTTGGAGGACGATATCCGTACCTCCTGGCAGCCGCTATATTTACTATGTATAAAATGTTACAGACAATCTGTATAATTCGGCATTCTATACAATACCTAGGCAATGTATACAATACCTAGGCAATGTATACAATACCTAGGCAATGTATACAATACCTAGGCAATGTATACAATACCTTACATGTGTGGGTAATGTCTGAAATATTATTTATTTTATACTTAGCCTATGTATTCTATACAATGCCTAATACACAGCCGTTAATGTGCAATGTACGGGAATAGTTCAAACACAATCTATTCAAACTTATCTAATTCGAATGATTAAATAATAACAGAAGATATCTGTTACGCAGCAGTGTTA
Source organism: Phragmatobia fuliginosa (assembly GCA_932526445.1). NCBI lineage: Eukaryota > Metazoa > Arthropoda > Insecta > Lepidoptera > Erebidae > Phragmatobia > Phragmatobia fuliginosa. The sequence goes on along the minus strand of OW052078.1, from coordinate 1,166,946 downwards.
ATGATCACTGTTCTAACCCAACCTAAATCTACATGATTCTGAATAAAGCTGTCATGATTCAAATAAAAATTCGTCATTTTTCATGAAACAAATATTTGCAAATCATACTAACTTTTGATCCGACCCGGGAAACGAACCCGAGACCTCATGATCGGCAGCCACATACGCTAACCGCTAATCCAACGAGGCAGTAGAAATAACAATATTTAAAAGATGTAAATCTAATTTTTGTAAACACTAACTTATGAAGTTTCTCGATGGTAAAATGAACTGAAATCATTTATTCTGCAATTAGGTTACACGAACACTTTTGCAAGTTAAACTTTTTTTTTGAGCAGATGAGTTTGCCCAAGTGCTTTACAAAAAGTGGTAAGGATTTTGCACTTAAATCTGCTCTCTCATATGCAAATCATGGCATCCTAGAACTTGTATTTAAGTACAATAAAGTTCGACAACAATTAGGTTATGACACTGAAAATGATAACATTAAGTGCAGTAATGATATTAAGGTCAACCACTCAATATTGAAAGTAGAAATGTTACAATGATCTGCCCCACGACATATTGTGGTACTGGTTCTGTGATTGCGTTAGATCGCCAACGCAGTATTTTTAACCGACTTCAAAAAAAAAGGAGGAGGTTCTCAATTCGTCGGAATCATTTTGTATTTTTTTATGTATGTTCAGCTGCCGACAAACTGTTATACAGTTTGGCAGACTTTATAATTGTAAAACATGTTTTGAGTGTCAATTAAATAAATTAAAAAAAAAAAAAAAAAAGCGATAATTTCGTCGTTTATGAACCGATTTCATAAATTATTTTTGCATTGGAATGGGCGTAGCTTACAGGTGGTCCCATTGTCACCATATCGGGATCTGATCATATGATCCCAAGGAAATCGAGGGAACTCCTCAAATATCATAGGCACAATTGTCGCGATTTGGGTTCTCGGAATAGTTTTTCTTTGAAGTCGGTTTCTTTTTGTTAAAATTATTGTTATACTATTCTATAATGTATTTATCTATTCTCTTGTTTCATTGGCTTATGTCACTCAGTCACATGATCAAAACAAAATATAAGCCAATGAAACAACAGAATAGAATAGAAAACGAAAAACGTTTGTAACTTGGCTAGGGGGGGCAAAGCTTTGGTCGCAATACTAACCTAATTTTCGTTCCCTGTAAACAGTTCCGTTTCTTAGAAGCTAATGGAATAAGAATAACTTAAAATTGGTTTTCCTGAACCATATTGATTTTTATGCCTAATTAAGGCATAAAAATGATTTTAACTAGTAACGATGAATTCAATAGAGGCTCAAGGCTCTCAATTATACTGTATTTATTATTGATTGCCTTGTTGGTCCAGTGGTTAGCGTATTCGGCTGTTGATCAAACAGGTCTCAGCTTCGATTCCCGGGTCGGACTAAACATTTGTCTAATCCTCAAATGTTTGTTTCGAAGTCTGGGTGTTATCTATGTATAATATGTATGTATTTGCAACAAAAAGAATGTTTATGTATTTATATCAGTTGTCTTAGTACCCATAATACAAGCTCTGCTTAGTTTGGGACTAGATGATGTTGTGTGTCAGATGTCCGATATATTTTATATCTAACTAGAACAACTTACCGAGTTTATTATTGTCTGTCACACGTTATTACTACATAAATATGTATTATAATAAACCTTGAAATGTTGTGAATTTATGTACAACTCATACAGTTTAATTGTAAAGAAATAATGAAACCGTTTCTATTCGTCTAAACGTGTGAAGATTGACATTTGTTCACTGAGTCCTTGAGTACAAAATAATATTAACTATATATTAAAATAATATATTTTGTGCTGCGGTAGATTTTATAAACATACACAAAACGGACACAAAGAACGTCATCATCTTCCTAGCATTATTCCCAATATTATTTGGGGTTGGCTATTAGTTCAACCGGATTTACCTGAATATCAGTTTTTCCACGGAGCGACTGGCATCGGACCTCCGCAACCGTAAGGGAGAACTGAAATTCGAAGGTTGAACTAGTTGTCAGTAAATTTGAGGTCACTGACTTCCCAATAACGATTGTCATAGATGTTCATGACAGCCGGAAATTTGTTTTTCAAATTAATAATAATAATAAATAAGTTTATTTAGAACAAGCAACAATTCCTTTTTTTAAGACATAGAAAGTCACTTGTTTCGACAAATCTGTCCAACTGATCTGTGCAGTTCTGTACTACTATGGTAGTACAGAACTGCACAGAATATCGAACGTGAGTATGAGAGATCGTTTCAGATATCGGTGATCGGTGATCAGCGTTTGCACAGATTTGTCGTAATGCCTCCTACGCATGTTTCCAAGCACATGGTAACGAACGCTTCCAGTACCTCCACACGCTTTCGATATTTACAACGATACGATATGATCATCAGTTCACGCAGAAAGAAGTGCACGCAAGGTACATCTAATTCACGACGGAAGATAATGACGCACTTGTAATGTTAGGTCTGGTTATATAAATAACTAGCCGTACCCCGCGGTTTCACCGAAAATGGGTGGAAAAAATAGGTTTTCGATTTTACACCTTGTGTTACAAAATAGCAATTTTATTACGGAACCCTAACTTTGAAAAAAAAATAGCCTGTAGCCTTCCTCGATAAATGGCCTATCCAACACTGAAAAAATCATTCAAATCGGACCAGTAGTTCCAGAGATTAGCGCGTTCAAACAAACAAACAAACAAACTCTGCAGCTTTATAATACACACATCAAAAGTGTCTAGGGATCAACATATATTTTTGCAATAACTTTTCTCCTGATTGATATTAATTAAAAATTTCTTTAAGGATTCATCAAATAAAGTGTTTTCGTTTGTCACAGTAACGATAAACCAAGTCACCTTTGCATTAGTAAAGAAATTTGCCATTTTCCTAATAAAGGGATTTTTGACATTTGAACCACTAACATTAAAGTTCGAAAAAAAGACTGAAATAACAGTTTTCTTTAAAATTTTATTAGGTAACTTAAACAATTAATAATCCGTGTTTCTACCGCGAACACTAACAACACAAGAACATCGGTTTGGCATACTCAAAATGAGTTCATCCAAATCACGCTGTGGAATGGCCGCCCATGTTCGTTGCAACAACAAAAAAAGGTCTTCTTGCGACTGGATACCCTCCATATTCGGCAGAGCTCTTCTCTGTAGCATATCCCATGCATGCTCAATCGGGTTCAAGTCTGGCGACTGAGCAGGCCAGGGCAGGACATTGATGTTAGCTGCGGCGAGAGTCTGTCTTACAACTCTTGCGGTGTGCGGTCGTGCATTATCATGCATTAACTGAAATAAGGGACCGATTTGCACTTGTAGAGGAACGATGACGTCTGATACAATCGTCTCAGCATAAATTTGAGCGTTGAGGTTGCCTCTGATCCAAATCAACTCAGTTCTTCCGCCGATCCAAATACCCGCCCATACCATGATGGTTCCACCACTATAAGGATGGACTTCCTGGCAGGATTTTAATCGCTGTTGGCGTCCAGGGGTTCTCCAGTGTCGTATACGTCTTGTATCCGGTCTCATACCAAAACGAGACTCATCAGAAAAGCACACGAAACGCCATTGTTCTTCTGCCCAATTTCTGTGTTCAAGAGCCCATTGATATCGAATCCTACGATTGTGCATTGCTATAGGTGGTACCCGTAGCGGTCTTCGGGAATGAAGGTTCACTTCATGCAAGCGGTTTCTGACTGTTTGGTCGCTAATTAAGTTCCCTGAAGAGTGATGAAGCCTCACGGCTAACATCATGGCGGTTATTGTTGGAGCTCTTCGAGTTAAGATTTGAATGTATCGGTCTTGTCTCCGTGTGGTGCAGCGATACCGTCCTCCATGGCGCTCAGCCACGGTACCAGTGCTTCGGTAACGTGTCCAAAGTCGACTGATAACACTCTGACTTGTATTCAGAGCTAAAGCCACAGTACGTTGCCGGGAACCAGCTTCTATCATTCCCACGGCTCTGAGCATTTCTTCCCTGCTTAAATGACGTCGCCGCTCCATAATAACGTTGGTTTTAATCAGTAGTAGGGAAACAGTAGCACTAATAATTTCTTCAATGCGTTGTATGTTTTTATAGGGAAAATATTGGCAGCTGATTTTCATCTTTTACTCGAATTTGATTGACAGTTCCTGATTCAAATTATGAAATGCACCAAAAAGGATCCATATAAATTTATAAAATCATAAATTTATTACAAAGCCACATCTCAATCTCAAGAAATTCGCATAAAAATGCTTGATCCCTAGACACTTTTGATGTGTGTATTAGTATAGATAGGAAGGTTATTATTTCGGTAAAATCGGTGTTACATAACCCACTCAGATGGGCACAAATAATATTTGTTTTGTGCATCTACATGAATATATAATTGTTAGGTGTTTTGTTAATGAACACAAAGAAGTTGGATCGATTTGTTGAATCGTGTGTAGCTAGCATTAGTCAGCTTTTACGACACCCAATGGCGTGAATGGTGGCGATGTGGACACGTTATCCATCACACAACGGGAGGATATTTCAAAGCTTCAGCATGCTATTAAAATATAGCCATCTTCCATCCGCCACTTCTGAAGAACGACTGTTGTTTAATCGGTCACCTTGTCGCGTGCTGATTCGCCAAGTGTTAGGGGCTCTAATCTCATATGGGACAACACCGTATGATCCAGAAATTGTTGTTCTAAGTCTAGATGTTCTTTGTGTCCGTTTCATGTATGTGTTGAAAGTCCGCCGAGACACAAGAAATACTCATATGCCTAGTGCGGAAATTAAAAATAAATGAATTACTAAATCTAATCAACTCAAGTCTCGATCTCTATTTCGATCAAAAAAAATAGTTTCACATATATTAAGTAATAGTAAATAGGTTCACTAATTAACGAACATACATTCATAGTAAACAAAAAAATTAAAATACGCCAAGGATTATGCAAATATGTTCATAACATGGTCGAAATAGTGCTGGCCAAGACCTTCCGACCAGTCATACAGCAACTGCCTCACGGCGCATGCGTCAAGAAATGTTGCTACATACGAAAAAAACATCGTAAAATATTTTTTTTTAATAAGTTCAGTTCCGTGAGTGAGAGGTTTATATTTAAACAAAAATGAAGTGTGTGTCTTGTTATGTTTTTCTTGTAGTTGGTAAGTGGATTTTAATAAGTGTAATTTTGTACTTATAGCCAAGAAGGTTGTTAGATAACAACGAATTTACTTTTGAATGGACTTAGTGGAGGTTGTAGTGATATCATTTTTGTCTGGAGGTTGCCTAACTGATGGTACCCGCACTTTTGAAGGCAGGTGCTTCGACGGGTCTGGATGTCATAATAAGAGAAAGATCAAATAAAAATTACAAGTTAAAGTTATGATACTTATGGCCGCTGCATACGTGACGGGATTTAACACGGACGGGACGTGGACGTGGTTGCCTCGTTATAAACGGGAACGTGATGTAAATGCATACGCACCGTGATTGTGACTCGGATCTAACGTGTTAGTGTTGTGAACAAGGAAAGATGTATTTTTCATTTCAAGAAATGGCTTTAATTGCTATTGACGTGCTAAACATCGTCGGCGACGATATTTAGCTCGTCCCGTGTGTGCCACGTTCCCGCCCCGTCCGTGTCTCCGTGAAGTATGCATTTCCTTATACATTTTGTATGTCACGTTGTTTGCAAAACTTCCCGTCCCGTTCCGTCCGTGTTAAATCCCGTCACGTATGCAGCGGCCTTTATTTAGTTTGTTATGTTTCATTTTTTAAATAACCGTAATATCTATACAAATAACTTAAATTGAAGTGTATGTATGTCTGTCTGTTTATTCCGCCTATTCTCTAGAACGGCTGAACCGATTTTGACAGAATTTTAACTGACAGAAAGCTGATGACTTAAGGAGTAACTTAGGCTAATGTTTTAGACTAACACCGCGGGACTCAGCTAGTATTTAAATAAAATATTAGTATTTTGGTTATGTAACATACAACGCCATCTAGCTTCAAACTAAGCAGAACTTGTACTATGAAAGCTAGATTCAAGTGATAGAATACTTATATCGATTTTTTTTATAAATACATACATATTATACATAGTAAACGTAAAAGTAAAAAAAAAAAGTATAAAATAAAAGTACATAGTAATGACTGCACGGTTGGCCTAGTGGTTTAAGCGGTCGCCACGCCGCTCTCTACTGCGCCAAGTGTCGCGGGTTCGAATCCCACGTGGGATAACACTTTGTGTGATTCACAATTTGCTGTTCTGAGTCTGGGTGTTCTTTGTGTCCGTTTCATGTGTGTTTGTAAAGTCCCCCGCGACACAGGAATTCATATTCCTAATGCGGGAGTTGTCTTTTTATAAAACATAAAAAAAAAAAAAAACAACCAAACTCCGAAACAAATATGTGTGTAGATCATAGTACCTAATACAAACATTTGTTCCGACCCAGGATTTGAACCCGAGATTTCAAGCACGCAAGCAAGTAAGCAGTCGCTTAAACTACCACTGTGCCATCGAAGCAATCAATTTTTAATTTTGGTTACAAATAGATTTTTTTATACTTTTGACGAAGTATAAATAATTATGTATTATATGCATTTAATTACACAATATAAAATTCAATGTTGGTTTTCTTTCAAACAAAATTTTTCGACTTCAAGGTTGGTGGTCAGTCATTAATCTAGCTCTGTGTAAATATGTGTGTAATACATCAATACCTATCCAATAATTGTAGTTATTATATCAGGGCCGTCTTTAACTATTCGGGGTGCCCCGGGCACACAAGATTTAATTAAAATATCAACGATAAATATTAATTTTAATTTCTTATTAAACTGTAACTATTTTGTGAAAAACAATGTAATGTGCCTAACCATATTTTTCGAGACTATATGTGTGAGACAAAAGCATTGACGGTTCGTTGGAGGGCCCCCTGATGATGGTGGGCCCTGGGCACTGGACACGTATACCCTTATGGTAAAGATGGTAATGATCTTTAGTCACACCAGTGTGACTACGCATCGGTTTTGCCCAAGCGAGCCATCCTTGAATGAAATCAGCTCACAGATACCCAGTGCTAAGCAATTCTTCTTCTCCCTAGACTCTATAAATTCCAAGATTCATTGAGTTCGGTTACTAGCACAACCAGTTTTACCTCAGTTATTCCTTGGAGCGACTAACATCGGAACCCTGCAACCCTGAGGGTAAACTAAATTTTAGTTGCCTGTACATTTGAGGCTGGATCAATGAGGCAGATGCTAAACTATTCTTTTCCCAAGTAAATGAGATCACCAGTACCAGATACCAATCCTCACCCTCTCCTCCTACTTATTCTGGGAGAATGGTATCCAAAGGGCAGTTCTTGAATTGCTAGTACCCATACATGAAGACAGTACCAGTCACTTATCTGATCTGATCAATAATCCTCCTTCAGCAGTCCACTGTAGGACATTGGCCTATCCTCGTGAAGCCAAATTTGGCTTATCTTATCTATTACTAGAAGCAAGAGTGCTTATTTATATAAATATTTCGGACATCTAACACACAACAACGCCATCTAGTTCCACACTAAGCAGATCTTGAAGTATTAAAACTAGATTAAATGAAATAATAATACTTTTTTTGTAAATACATACAAATTACAAAACACCCAAACTCTGAAACAAATATTTTGTAAATCATGCGAACATTTGATCCGACCCAGGATTTGAACCCGAGACCTCAAGCACTGAAACGCACTGCGAAACCGAGGTAGTTATTTCCTTTAAAAATACAGACAAACATGACGAGATTGTTAGAATTTCTTGTTAGAACTACGGAACCCTATAAACGCTACACGATATTATTTGAATTCTTAATTATTTAAATAAGTATGTAATTATACTAGATGTCATGGTCATGATCATCAACATTAAGTATTAAAGATATGTATCTTTAATACTCATGTGATAATAATAATAATAAAATTAATAATGTCAGTTATGTTTATTATAAGTTCTGCTTAGTTTGTAGCTAGATGGCGTTATGTGTTCCATGTATGAAATATTAATTTTTATTTTATTTCTTCTTTTTGTAATGATCTTGTGGAACCGTCACAACTGGAGTCAGTAATGTAAAGTGCCTCAAAAGGTTTTATTAAAAGCTTTTTTGATTTTGAATACTTATGTATAATAACCTCACAATTGTCGCACACGACTGCCTGATCCCAAACCAGGCAGAAACTGTGGTATAGTGCCAGGCTGTTGATAAATATTCTAAATGTACCATATTATAGACCAGGTTAATTTCGTTATTTAATTGCGGAGGATTCCAAAAGAAACTAATCTGGTTTTAATTAAATTATAAACTAATTTTACGTTGCAATCACGTTGCACATTTAGATAATACACACTTAAGCACCTGAAATTCCATGTGAAACATTAAGGGCCACCTTTTTTTTACGCAGGGAATGCTTTTAGCACCATACCCTTCGTGGGGCGTGTGTGGGACTCCCGGGCAACCGGTTTACCCCATAAACCCCGCGGGCGGCCTACCTTGGCAGTCGGGAGGAACACCAGGATCGCATTAGTGGCTTCTGGTGTACCCCCTGCCTTACCCCTCAACTGGGGTACATCTCGGGGTGTCTGGTCTCACCCCTGAGGCAGGATGCTGCTGCGCCTCTCACTACTCTGTACAGTAAGAGGCGGAACATCAAACCGCCTTAGACGACACCCCCCGGCCGCACCGGGGGTGTCACCTACATATCTCGAGTCGTTTGCAGCGGTCCCATTTCCCCAGGATGTGACCGCAGTTTTTAACAGTTTTAATTTACTTAACACGCAGTAATTGTCACGTAGTAGATAACCTGAAACAGTTTATTTTACGTTTTTTAGTTTTCCTTTGTTTTTAAATTTTTAAATGTTGTTTATCAGCAGCTATTTGTCAACGCTTAAGCGGTCGGCACGCCACTTACTATTGCACCAAGTATTGTGGATTCAAACCTAATTTGGGAAAGCACATTGTGTCTATTCAAATTGGACAATTTGTTGTACTGAGTCTGAGCGTTTTTGTGTCCGTTTCATGTATGTTAAAGTCAAGTGCGAGAGTTGTTTTAAAATTAACTGTATGTACTAATTAATTGAACTTTGTTATTATTTAACATACTTAATTAGAAATTTAAATTTTCAGCTTCAATATTCTGCGAAGGACAGAGGGAGCCCTCCCTCCCTCTTTCCAACATCAGTTTCCAACTATTGGCAAGAGTATTTAGCGGTGAGTATAAATCTATCTCTACACTAATTTATATCTTTACAATACAAATAAATAAAATTAAAATATGTAATTTCGAAGGAACAGTTTTTTACCAAATGCATATCAAAAATCAAATTAGCTATTTTTGTCCGTCTGTCTGTTAGTTCCGGGTAATCTCTGGAACAGCTGGACCGATTTAGACGGGATTTCAATGGCAGGCTAGCTAGTGGTTAGGCTGATTTCAAGACTAACTTCGCTCCGTGACGTTACTCGCGATTTACAACTATTACAGCGGGACTCGTCTAGTAATATAATAAGAAGCTGAAAAGATTATTTGTTTGAAATTTTCTTTTGGATAGTTCATTTTTCGAGAAAGTCTATATCATTATGCTATGATCAAAATGTCGGAGTATCGACAAAAATAAATATAAATATTTTCGGAAATAGTCCCCTATTTTCGGAAATACTCTTCTTTTTCTTCTTTTGATAAAATGACAAACCAGCCGAATATCAGCTATTTCTGCCAATATCAAGTAATTTATGTCTTCAATCCTTAAGTCTTTAAGTCGTAATGAATTTAATGATATTAAAAATTGTGGATGAGATGAAATGGGGACCGTCTTCCGAAGAAACAAAAAACGACCCCCCTCTGTTCCTTCCCTCCTATCAAACTTTACTCTTTTCCAATAAAGTCCCATTTGACAGATGTCAATAATCAAGTACTAGTGAAGTACCGCTATAGTCGATACTCGACGATATTGTACTTCGATTACTATTACGAACAAATTAATATCGTATTGACAGAAAAAGATGACAAATGACATCAAACAAAAACTTATAAAACTTTGTTTTTTAAATTTAATTAGATAATATTACATGATATTTTTATCAAGATGGAACTTATTCATGAGCACTAGGCGAAATATGATATGAGCACTATCTTATTTTTTTTAAATTATTTTGAGTACGGGGTTTAAAAACAATATGTTGATTGTGTGTGTGAATTAATTGTATAATGATTTAATTTGATTGTGTATTTTTTAAACGATGATTTACGACCATAAACAAAAAATGATTATTATTTCAAATTCTGCGAAACGTGAAGAGTTACGTTCTAAGAAGTGTCAAAAGGGACTTCGTAATTGGAATAGAGTATAAGCAGAGCTTGTATTATGGGTACTGGACAACTGATATAAATACATAAACATACTTTTTTTTTGTAAATATATACATACATATTATAAATAGAAAACACCCAAACTCCGAAACAAGTATTTGTGGATCACACAAACATTTGGTCCTACCCTTGAATCGAACCCGAGACCTCTTGATCAGCAGTCGCATATGCTAACCACTAGACCAACGAGGCCAACCAATAATTTTTTTACTCTTTCTGAGTTCTACGACAACACTCGAGTATGTCTATCAGACGAGGTTGTGTGAGTCGGCGGGTATTAAATAAATACAATAATAATAAGTAAGGGCCGTCAAAGAAATGAGTGATGAGATGAGAACATCGACCTCTAAATCATTGAGATAGTACACTTTATTTATAGGTACTCGGTCCTCCATACGTCTTGCTTATTGGCAGTCCTCTAAATAGTTCGTAAGAAAAAATCATCCCCACTTTACGTGTAGGGGAGGTACCCCAAATAAAAATATTTTTCATAATTTTATTGTAGCACTTTGTCGACATAATTACAACACATATTCATAGAGTTCCATCTTTCTAGCACTTACCGTTTGGACGGGTTATAAGGGTTCCGAGTGCTTTATTGTCTGCAATCTTATTATATCTTATAACCTTAATACGTTTTTATTTATAAATAAGTGATCTAATAATCTAGTGATATTTACTTACTTACCAAAAAATATTGATAATTTGATTTGTTCAAAACAAAAAATTGTATTTCCTGATATCACAACACTAGAAATTGTCTATGCTTACATTTATAATTGTCAATACACTAATTAATTAATTATTTTTACATTAAAATAATGTTTAATTAAATATTTAGAACTTCACTAACAATGTCTGTAAGACGTTCGCCACAGTTCCGCTATTCTTTAACTATAAGAAGGTCGATGATATGCAAACTACATTTTTATATGTCCTTTAAAATATATATTTGCTCTCCGACTTCACTTAGTAATAGAATATTATGTTCAACTGTGGATTTTAAACGATCTTGTTGGTGATATAGTGGTTTAAATGAAGTCGACCAAATTCGTGTGTATCAAACCATAACTTGCAATTTAAATTTTACATTTACAAAATATTTTTTTGATTTTTATCATGTTTTTGTAATGTTTAAATAAGATGAGTAACAAACAAACATACAAGGTGAAAAAAATGTAGATGCATTTAGATAAATATTTAAATTTGACGTCTTGAACTTATGCGTATATGTACGTTTCAATGTCGTTCTTGAAACATAATAAAAAATGGCCTTAATAACACCAAAATATAGTGGCTATAAAGTATAAAATATAGAAATACAAAAGTAAAACCGTCTATGTGTAAAGTTTCAAGGTTTAACTCAGGGTCGGATTTAGGGGAGGGCAACCAGGGCAACAGCCCCGGGCCTCCACAAAAGAGGGGCCCCCACAAAAGATTTTTTTTTTCAAATTCAGACTAGTAAACACTGGTAAACAACTTTTCCTTTCATATTTTTTTTCGCGTTGTACCTTTACCTATAGTACTTTGTACAAACATAATTACTTTCTCTCAGCTCGGAAAGTTCCGTTCGTTAACGCTAAAATTTAATTTTAGATAATTTCTTGTTTCCGATTATATTTGTATGTTCGTTAATTATTACAAAAGCGATTTCTGTGGCAACTTGCATATTGTAATGGCATATCCAGAAGACTTCGCTCATATTCTGACAGGCTAAACATTTTAATTTAAAATCTCTTAGCAGCCGTTTTGAGTTGAATGACGTGATCTTTGGTTTTAAGACTGTCAATTGCGGAATTGATTGCTCCCCATTGCTGAGCCTTCTTAAATTTCGAGTGCCTTCGAGAATGCCGCGTCATCCCGTCACGCCACTGTGTCCACCATTGAGAAGAACTGTTTTGGGTGCTACTTCTCCTTGCGTGAGGACGTGCAAGGTGTTAAATAGATGCAGTGACTTGGTCGATATATATAATGATTCGTTAAGCAAACTTAAATCGAAGTTGAACTTCTTCCCAGATTGTTTCTAATTTCTCAATTAACTGTGTTGCTTATACTAATACCTATCTAAAGCTAATGGCCACATTATGTATCAATTAAAAAAATGTTATTAGATGTTTATGTTGCTGTTTGTAAAATCGGGTTTTATTTCTGTAATATGTACATGTTGTGCCTACCTTTAAGTAATTGTTACGTAATGACCTATACTATGAAATTTGTAATACTCTTAATGTGAAGATGTAAACAATTGTTGGCGGGCCTTAATAAATAAATAAAAAAAAAAATTACAATAGTCTATACTTGGTTTCACAATAAATTATTAATTGGAAAACTAGATTGAAATTTTTTTTTCATTTTATTCGGAATATAATTTGGGACGCAGGGGCCTCCACTCCTTTGTTGGCCCGAGGCCTCCACACCATTAAATCCGGCCCTGGTTTAACTGGTCATATCATCCTCGGTGGCGCAGAGGTTGCATATGCGACTGTGCTTGAGGTCTCTGGATAGATTAATAGACTCTTTATTTTGCATAAGAACAATTACAGTTCACTTACATGAGATACAATTTGCAATAAAACAATAATTGTCATCTTGTGACGAAGCATGCTAATTACAATAGGTAATTACAAATTATTCTTTCGGTTTGCTAAAGTTCGATTCCCGGGTCGGACCAAAAGTTTGTGTGATCCACATGGATTTGATTCGGAGTTTGGGTGTTTTCTATGTATAAACAAAGTATTATTTATTGTATTTAAATCAGTTGTCTTGTACCCATAGCACAAACTCTGCTTAGTTTTGGGACTAGATGGTGTTGTGTATCAGATATCCGAAATATTTATTTATTATTACTATTACTAGAAAGCTGAAGAGTTATTTGAACGCACTAATCTCAGGAACTACTGTTTCCAAAAGAATATTTAAAGTAATGGATAACTCATTAATCGAGTAAGGCTATGTAAATTTACGCAACTACCAATAGGAGCGAGGATCAAGAAGGCAAACTTGACATGACTTGTCCCTTGACTTATCCCTGGTGCTCTTCAAACAGATATATAGTATAGTTAGTTAGATAAATACAGACGGTATAAGGCATTGATTTGCATGCAGCGATTGATGAATGTGAACGAAGGTAAAAAGGTGTGTCAAATCAAATCAAATCAAACCAATTTTATTTCAAATAAACCAATACAACGGCACTTTTGAAACGTCAAGTAGTCAGTCAGTAGTTAGTCGTGAAGCTAATTGTCTGTTCCAATTCGTAGATCCTATGGAGAAGAACAGACAATAAACTCTATGGACATTCTTTTCCAAAATAGTTTTTTCAATTTTTGGTTACATTGTTTTACGCATTTTTGTCTGGAAATCGTAGTAGGCGCGAAATACCTGAAAAGCATATACAATTTCAACAAACTTAATAAATAAACAGACAGCGAATTTATCATTATTTACGTATACATATAATAATAGCTAGCTTTGGTTTTCAGACGCACCGAGGGGCCGCATTCCCGTAATGGAGGACATTATCATCCGACATTACGCGTAAGTATACCTAATTCAATTGTCTACAAATTATATTTGATTACTGTAAATGTACTGACTAAACGGACAATTATAGTTGTTATCTATACTCTATCGTCCGTATATACGTCCGTGTGGTGACGGATTAAGAATACAGTATCAACCAATTCATCCCGCAGGTATCGTAAAAGGCGACTAAGGGATAAACTACGCAAGACAACGTCGATGCAAAGAGAAGGAAAACTTGAAACAAACCCTTTACCAATACGTCTAGGAAGCGTGGTATAGTAGGCCAAAACCTCCTTTCTAAAGAGAGGCCTTTGTCCAACAGTGGACTGTTGAAGGCTGTTGATGATCTATACTCTATAAAGATAAATAAAATTGGAAGTCTCTGTTTGTAATTTCAAATTATATTAACAGTCTTTCGCTAAAGTACCTACATATATTTTTTTATTTGTCTGTTTGTGTGTTTGTTGTTATTTTCAATCCTTGGAACGACTGGATCGATTTTGACGTAACTTTCAGTGGGAAATAGTTGAAATACTAATTGACTACTTTATCAACCCAGAGTCTGATTATAAAAACATTACTTAGGAGTGAAATAAATTAATTTCAGAACAAATGAGACTTCCCCTACGTCACGCAGAATCGGCAACATTAAATCATTTCTGAAGGACCCTGATTTTGACGTCAATAAACCTACAGTAATCTACATGCACGGGTAAGATTGAAAAACAGTTTTAAATTATTATTTCGTCGCTATGATAGTGTTGCCAGGCTAAGTTTGAAGCTGATTTACAAGTAGAATAAATCTTGAGAACATATTCTAAGATTCCCCTATGTTATTATTATTATAAAAAAAACACAAATATTCGTGAAAAAGCGAAGTCAGTTTGGTGAAAAACTGTAGTAACTTCTAATAGTAATACATTCCCGCATAGAATGATGAAGCTTACTTAATATTAATTGATTGTTGATCTTTTTATAACCGTTATGTTATTACGTTATGACGGAAGCGTTATGTTTGAAAAGTTTAAGGGCTGTTACGCCGTCGTCGTTGGAACAACATACCAGTACTCTTCAGTATGCGTCGGCAGTTAAGTTTGAACTAAAGAGCGACGAACATCAGAGTGATAACAAGTGATTATCCAACAGATCTCGGCGTAATTCTGTGTAGTCATTTTGAGATTGTATTCAAATAAAATTTCTTTTAGATATTTTCAAATGGTTCAAACTCTAAGTAACATTTAAAAATGAAGTGAAATTTTAAAATGCTATTGACTCACAAATTTACGCTGACGGTGACAGATACCTTTGTACATTCATCTCCCTTTTGTATGTATGTACAAATATTTGCGGATCACACAAACAGCTGGTCCGACCCGGGAATCGAACCAAAAACCTCTTCATCAGCAGCCGCATACGCTAACCACTGCGTCATCGATGTCCATGTTAAAACATCTAGAAAGATACAATTATTGTTTGTTTCAGCTATGTGGAGGTTTCTACAGACGAAAGTATATTGACTGTGATGTCAGCGTACATTCGAGCTGGAGGGTACAATGTATTGCTTTTCGACTGGTCTAATATGGGTTTTGGAAACTATCTCATCATCGCTAAGACATTGCCTTCTGTAAGTAATCTATTTTTGTGAAAAATCTGCCTAAAAGCTAACCCGCCAATACGCTAATAATTATTTTTAAGGCGACAACGGCTTTGAATTCAATCACAATTTCAAATTCAATACGAATCCAATACCAATTTTAATATACGATGAAAATAGTTACGTAGTGTCAAATTCAAGAGTAGAAGTCACAATTCCGATACCGATCGATCGGAATTGTAACCAAGAGTAAGGATGCAGGTCTCGTCCGATTCGGTCAGTCCATACTAGACGTAGTCCCAGTCGAGCCCTTACTGAGCATTTTCAGTAGCAGAAATGGATAACGACACTCTTAAATGTCTTATAACACATTGTAACTTTTTACTTTATTAATAAAGTAAGGTATTTTTTATACTCCAAAAACTTGGCAACACAAAAAAATGTAAAAAAGACAAACCAGGCATCTTGTTGCCGTCGAGTCTTTAAAATTAACTTTGCTTTATTTCCAAAAGAGCATTTCAACTCGTCTCTAAAAAAGACGACACTACGTCGTTAAACTCTGACGATGTGAATTTGATTTAACCAACCTGCTTTGTTATATAATTAATTCCAGGTTGGAGAATATGTGGGAAAAGCTCTCCTGAAGTTATTAAAAAATGGTCTTCTAATCCAAAACCTCCATCTGGTGGGGCACTCCATGGGCGGTCACCTTGGCTCATACGCTGCCAGATACTTAAAGAAAAGAGGATTCACAGTACCCAGGTAATCATCAAATAGAAATATGTTTATTATACTGATTTGATTGATTTGATGTGACTTTTTTTTATATTTCGGACATCTTACACACAACGCCATCTAGTCTCAAACTAAGCAGATATTATATTATGGGTGCTAAAGAACTGATACAAATACATTATCATAATTTTTCTTGTAAATACACACATATTATACATATATACATACATATTATACATAGAAAACAACCAAAAAGTATACACGTACGTATAGACTTTTTTTTATATAACGCTTGCCAACGTGACTTTACTATGCCTGATGGAAAGCATGAGTAAAATCCACAAGTGGGGGTCGCCCTACTCACTGCAAATGCAAGCAGTATGGTGAACCACATTATGGCGGCCTAGTAAGATGCTTTTTCATGCCCCTCATTCTATGATCCCGGGGATCATAGAATGATTGAAATCATTCTATAATGAGGGAAAAACATGAGCTGGCAGTGAGTTCAAGTTTTTAACTGCTCGGCACAAGAAGGAAGACCCGAACCGCTTCGTTCTGGAGCGTATGTCTGCCACTCTGAAGGGGTGACTTCCCTGGGCGGATCGTGTTGTTCTGTAGAGGAAGGGAGATGGTGGGATGAGTTGGAAGAGCTCTTCAGAACACACCCCATGGTAAAGGCGCTAACACTTGTATTTTATTTATTTGTATAGATGTGGTCTTTACGAATGCATTTTTATTCTTTACAGACTAACAGGCCTGGACCCCGCCTACCCACTCTACTATCCCCCCATAGCAGCACCTCATATGTCGGCTTCTGATGCAACCTTCGTGGATGTCATACACACGGATGGCGGGTACTTCGGTACTCCAACAAGCACGGGCCACGCCGACTTCTGGCCAAATGGAGGGCAGTCCAGACAGCCTGGATGTATTTCTGGAACAATACCTTTAACTAGTGAAGGTAGGTAGCTTCTAAATTCTGAACTTCCAGTAAAATTTATTTACTGCTCGGTAAAATTTCGGTATGTATACTTTAAGTAATTTTCATAAATGTTTTCCTGTGATATATGCATAGTGGTATAGTGGAAGCGTATGCGACTGCTTTGCTTAAGGCCTCGGGTTCGATTCCCGGGTCGGACCAAATGTTTATTATGATCCGAAAATATTTGTTTCGGAGTTTGGGTGTTTTCTATGTCTAAGATGTATGTTTCTACAAAAAGGAAAATCATGTACATGTATTTATATTGGTTTTCTAGTGCCCATAATACAAGCTCTGCTTAGTTTGGGACTAGATCGCGTTGTATGTATGATGTCCGAAAGATTTATTTATTTATATTTTGTGAGTTTCTTTCCAAAAAAAAGGACTTACCATTCGGTCAACCTCGGTCTTCCATAGTTGAAAATTCGATGTCAGTGTCTGTATCAATTGTGATAGCTTTCGCCCGCGTATCCGCCCGCGTTTACCTCAATTATTGCAGTAAAAAGTAGCCTATGTATTATTCTGATATATAAGCTATATTACTGTAAAGTTTCATCCCAATCCGTTCAGTAGTTTTTGCGTGAAAGACCAACAAACATACATACATACTCACAATCTTTCGCGTTTATAATATCAAGTAAGGATATGTTTTGAATCTAAAATAAGACGTGCAATAATTAATATTTATAATCCTTTATTTATGTAGTTTATGACTAGTTTGCCAAGGTTGGTCTTTGTAATGTAGGCCATTTGACGTTTATGGCCATCTTTTGAAAGAAGGCCACATCTAACAGATAAATTTTATGATAATATGGAATTTTGCATACTCGTTGGAGGAACTGCAAATAATATAGGTTTCATTTAGATAAAAATTTGCCAAGTGCATGTCAGGCCCCGCATAAAATAGGGTTCCATAGTCTCCCATAGTGGTACGTAGATTTAAAATTGTCTCCAATAGATACTGGATAAGTTTACTTAGATATTATTTCTTTATTTTTGAACGAAATTTTCCAAGTGAGTGCATTTTACAAGTCCCCTATAACTCCTAAAATAAGAAAGATGTCGGAACCGCTATAGTTTTCCTTGAAAGTTCAGTATAGGGACTACTATTATGATTTTTTTCAGATTTTAGAGCCAGCAGTTACCTTTGAGGGGATTTTTTGTTTTAGCAAAAAAATGCGCTTTAAAGTTGAATATTGAAGTTTGCGAGTTGCAAACGGATAGGTTACCTGTATATTACTTAGCAGTTCTTGAGACGAACACGTTCAACAAAATGCTCAAATAAACTATTCAACTTAATAATATTACATCCGACCTCCTCCGAAATGTAAAAAACATTTCAGAAATAAAATAATTAATTTTCGTTTCAAATCTGTCAGATTTCTGTAGCCATTGGCGTTCGTGGGCTTTCTGGGCGGAGTCTCTTCACTCTGACAGGCTTGTGGCTCGCCGCTGCGATGACTACGATACCTTCCTCAGAGGAGAATGTCAAGAGGAACCCATCGTGTCTATGGGAGTAAGAGCCTCTCCAGAGTGAGTATCATATTGTGTAACAACATCATCGCATCAAGGGCTCTTACAGTGTACAACTGGACATACTGAATCTACTTGGAAAAAATAATAGTTTTAAAAAACTAAACAAACACGCTTTTAAATTAAAAAGTAGAAAAAAAAAATTGGTGTAGCAAAGCGTGGGGCGACGTTATTGAAAAAATTTAAAATTATTTTCTACTTTTTAGTTTAAAACCGTGTTTGTTTAGTTTTTTAAAACTGTTATATTTTCAAGACCAAAAAAGTAATTTGTTTCAACATTTTTTTTTGACAACAACAAAAAAAAATGTTGATTGACCGATGACAATACACTAATGTGTATTGTCATCGGTCCTCGATAAATATACATAGTTTGAACGAAATTTGGCCGTTTAAAGTAGGTCAAAATCGCACCTAAAGGAGTCGGTTACAAACAAACAACCTGTACATACAGGTGAAGCTAACATAAAGTGTGTAAAAGAGATTTAGTTCACGCTCCCTAGACAGACTATTTGGTATCATTACACAAGTTCAAACTTAGCTCCAGTGTTGGCAATACGCATGGCCCCGGAGCTGTTGAGTTCCCTGCTGTTACCAAACATGTTCAACCAAATGGTCAAATAAAACAGGCCATGCGTATTGCCTTTAACCCTCTCCTGAGACGACCAAGACAAGAAGTCACATTGTGGCTACGTAATTTCTAAATGGATGCATCCGTTGAATGTTTCTAAACTTCCCGAAGGCCTTCAACTAAGCTATAGCTTCATCCAAATGCTTATTTTTGAGCCCTTATCTTCAGTGTCCCTAAAATTAACTACGCAAATGATAAACTCTCTATTTTTTATGTTACAATTTATTGGCGTCGGTGATAATTCTTTAAAAATTAAAATTACTAAGGAAAACACGTGTTGGCCCTGGAAATCACCGTTTTAGAGTTGAAGAAATGCCCACTGGAACTAAAAGGTTCCACTCTTTTTCCTGTGCCGAGCAGTTAAAAATTGGATCTCACTGCAGTGTTTCCTTCCAATTACAATGCCGGGTCCTTTAAGCGGGGTGTGAAAAGGCATCTCACTAGGCCACCATGTTCCGAGTCGCCATACTGCATTCATTTGCGTGAGTGTGGTAGCCTCCACGTTTGGATTCTAATCCTGCTTTCCATCACTCAGTCATCACCTTGGTACAACATATACAATGGAGTAAATAAAGTTTTATTTCTTTTTCAGTTTACGTGGAAATTATTACTTACGAACAGGAGCGAAGTCACCATACGGCCTTGGAGTAAGGGGTGTCAGCTGATAAATTAACCAAATGTGTTCAAATGTTTCATTTTTTCCTGAAACGTAGTATTTAATTAGCAATGGTTGCTGCGGTCTTACTCTTGAATTCAATCCCAATTTCAATCTAATACGAATCCAATAACAATTTTAAATTACGATATAAATAGTTACTAGTATCGAATTCACTAGATCTATACGTTTTATTTTCAATAACCATCGGTCGGAATTGAAGTCAAGAGTTTTGCTGCTTGTTGTGCAACTTAGATAACTTGTGATATAACTCCCAACGGTATGTTTATGGATGACGTAGATTTTTATCAACAGATATTGAATTTAAAAAGTGACGAATTATCGTCTTAAAAGTGTCTTCGTGACATGGACCTGAAGAATGTTTTTATTTTACTTTCATTCAACCACTGTATACAAATTATAATTAAAAAATAATAAATAAAGAATAAAATTATACCTAACAATTAAAAACCTCTCTATCCCTACTGAAGCAAACGTGAAGCAAAAACTTTGTTCCCTTTTTTATCCCTTTTTAAGAAAATTACGTAGACGGAGGCATATCATGAAATTTCGCACACCAATAGTTTATATAGAGAAGGAGTGCAGAATACATTTTTTTTTATTTTGCATTAAAAACACATTAAATTATCAATAAAACATTACACACACTACCATGTATTTGACACACACACGCATAGATACTCTTGGCCTTGGCGAAATCCGCGATAATAGAAGTTATAGACTTTGACAATAGAACCTTAATAATGTTGCCACAATATCATCAACGACCCATAATGTCCCACTGCGGGGATCGGGTCTACTCTTAGAAAAGGGTCAAAGCCATACGTCCACGTTGCTACTTATAATTCAATTTAATTATGGTCAAGATTCGACCACCAGTAAGTATAACTTTCTCTCAAATAAACATTATCATTATCATACTTGTAATGTATATTATAGATTGGTTGGAAAATAAAACCAAATTCGATGACAATATTTTATAATTAGAAAATAATTCACATATTCTTATAAATTATACAATATAATATTTTATAATAAACATCTAATCGACCTAAGTATTTATCACAGTTCAATAGATAATGAAATAAAACTTAAGTATAAACCGTACAGTTTGTTTTTTTGAAATATCTGTGAATTGATGTAATGTTCCTCCGACACAAAGGGAGGATCCTCCGATCAGGCGCGGTCTAGCAGGCCATGGTTAAACGTATGATGTTGAAAAGTTAGGTGCGAAAGTTACCATATCGCGATACAGGATTAATGAAATAATCGCGCTACAATTACTCTGTAGTTTACTGTGTCTTCAACAGATGGCGCTATATTTATTTTTGTTGTCCTATGTGGAAGTCACACAACATCCTCAAGAACATTTCTTTTAATTAAAACTAATTAAAATACTAAAACATTAAGTTTAAATGAAAATATGCGTATGATTTGGACAGTTTATTTTCCTGTCTTAGTGATATACCTTTTGTCTTAATACTTTTCTATCCCAGGATGACATTTTAAACTATTACTATTACAGACACCGTTATACAAAAGTAATGGTAATCATAACTCGAATTATTTTCTTCTTTTGTCCCATTTAGGTTTTGGTCTCCTCGGCACGGGCTTGAAACACCGTCAAACTTTCAAAATCCGGACTTTTTTAAGAATTTTATCTAAGAAAAACCAAATGAAACTTTGAATGAATGAATGAATGATGAAATGAATGATCGAACCGAGACTTCTTAATCGCCTAAGTTAACCACTAGACAGCAATTTGTTTTTTGTTGATGCTGTGTACAGCATCAACAAAAAACAAATTGCTGTCTAGTGGTCATTCTTTTTAATATGTATATTAAAAAGAACATTATATAGGCATAACAACGTTAACATATATGTACTAATATTTTATTAATGACACAATATACTAAAAGTCGTAATAAATGGATGTCCCTCTATTACGATTTTATAACTTAAAGTACTATAGTTAAGGTATAATATGGTACAAAACTATTTATATTAAGCTTCTTTTACTGAATACTTATAAGCTTATACATACATCATCAGGAACCTATAATGTCCCACTGTTGGGCTCAAGCCTCTTATCTGGACAAGGTTAAGGCCATACGCCCCCACGCTGGCCCAGTGCAGTTATTCACTTACATGTGCATTCCTATTCATTTTAACTAACTTATACTACTGTAGTGTTTGTGTCATTCGACAGCTCACTCAGTAATTCATTCACTCGCTTATTGAACTATCTGTGAATGAATGAGAAGGAAGCATTATGTCATCTCTAGCGCACGTAACTCATTCCGAGAGAGTGGTGCCCTTATAAATGTATTTAATCAGTTGGTTATCTGTGAATCCTGTTTCGTTCACAAATCATAATTAAATAAAATAAATATTTAAATAAATAAATACCTCGGACATCTCACACACAACGCCATCTAGTCCCACACTAAGCAGAGCTTATATGTACTAGACAACTGATATAAATACATAAACATACTCTTTTTTGTAAACACATACATATTATACATAGAAAACACCCAAACTCCGAAACAAATATTTGCGGATCAAGCTGCCTATCAAGATCAGCAGCCGCATACGCCAACCATTGCGTCACTGAGGCAGTCAAATCTATCGAACCTATACTATAATCTTCCCTCTTATGAAAAATATCACACACTAGCCTTCGCCCGCTTGTATGTCATAAAAGCATGTGACCTTTCTCAGGCTCTAGTCTATCTGTATACCAAATTTCATTTAAATCGATTCAGTAATTAGCGCAAAAGCGTGACAGACAATGTTACCTTCACATTTATAATATTAGTTGGGATTTTCAAAAACTACCGATAGGTATAAACTGAACTATATATTAATCTTAAAATCACTTCACATTTTGCACATCCTCAATACTATCAGGCAAGGTGGTGCCTTTCGTCTCGGGCAGCAACAAGCAGACCAGCCCAGCAACCAGCGCTGCCACACCAAATATGGCCGTGGGCATCCAGGGAACGGTGACAACTGTATCGGAAATAAAAGGAGCAATCATCGAACCTATCCTCATCGATGTAGAACTGGCCCCAATACCCATATTCCTAACAACTGTTGGGTATAGCTCAGAAGTGTAAATATAAATGGAGGCAGCGACGATAGCTGCACAGCTGACTCCCAAAGTGCCGAGGGTTAAGGTGATGGCGAAGATCTTGGGGACGAAGTAGAGGATGATCACGAAGACACCCCCAAGGATGTAGAAGATTGAGATGGTGAGGCGCCTGCCGAATCTCTTGATTAACCAGATGGAGATGAGGTTTGATGGAATCTGGAAGAAGTTAAAATTTCGTATGAGACCGATGAGAATCTTATTTGTAAGAAATTTACTGCTAAAGCACAAAGGTCGGTTGTTGGATTTTTAGGCTTCCACAGGATTACTGAGACTAAGCTGTGTGTACGTCTGTCTGTCTGTTAACAGGTACTCATAAATCGTGATAGACGGTATTTAAAAAAAAATTGTTGTCGCTATAACAATAAATACTGAAAACAGAATAAAATATTTTTTAAGAGGGCTTCCATAGAACTGGAACTCACTGCCGGCTCATGTTTTTCCTTCATAATATGATTCCGGGTCCTTCAAGCGGGGCGTGTAAAAGCATCTCACTTGGCCGCCATAATGTGGTTCGCCATACTGCTTGCATTTGCAGTGAGTACCTATGGCTTTTTTATACGTTTTGGCCAACTATACCAACCCGTCTGGCCAGCTTGGTATAGTAGACTAAAACCTCCTTTCTATGGAGAGGCTTATGTCCAGCAGTGGACTGATAAAGGCTGTTGATGATGATGATGATAATGGCTTTTTTTGTAGTTAATGAAACGTTATCAGGTAGGTAGACGCTTGAGAAATTATGGAACCTTTTATGCTCTAATCCAACTAGCACGTGACTGTATATTGTGTAAATTTTTTACCTAGTAACTGGCTAGAACATCATTAGTAGTGTAATATTCTGAACTCAATCACACTTTGCTCAGGAATCCTTTCGATAACGAGGACAACAAAGCCTATTTACTCTCTAAAGATAGCTACATAGTCAGGAAACTAGAAGACAGTTCTCACCTGAATGGCACCAGCGAGAGCCACACTTATAAACGGATCAGGACTTGTCTGACTGATGTACTGGTTGAAGCCAAAGAATATGATGCCGACTACCAGCCACATGATGCTGCAGCACACTGTCTTCGCCACCAGCGACTTTTGGAACAACGCCGTGTAGTTTGGTCGGGGCTCTTCGGAGTTCTTCGTGATCTCCTGAGATAATTGCCTAAGGCTTTCTTCTATCTTTGAAGTCGGAAGATTGTTACTGAAACATACAATTATGGTATGTGTATTTTTTTAACCAGTAGTAGACATTTCACAAAGATATTTCTAATAGATCTTAGATTCATCTATCTCTTTCTGTTTTTGCTTGTGATATGTGTATCAAAATCTTGAAACTTTTACATCTTCAAGAGCTCGCAGCATTTATCACTTATTTTATGTTGATTTTCTTTTAAAAAAAGACAACTACGACATTAGAAACATCCATGCTGAGTCGTGGGGGACTTTATAAACATACATAAATACCTAGATTAAGAACATCAATTTGTCGATGACACAAAGAGTTTTCCGATGTTAAGACAACCATTTAAGTCACTAGACCGAACATGCAGTCAAGTTTAACTTAATGTTTACATAGACAGGTAATCGAACCACCAAATCTTATGAATGCCAAATGCTCTAATTAAACAAAAAAGGCTTTTTCCTATTCCTACAATAAAAGAAACTCTAGAAAGGTGGCCTTTAAACACTTTATTAAAATTATTTTTATCATGCCCAAATATTTAAATGAGGTCAAGAATGTTTAGTGGACAATAAAGTGATTTGGTAGATACTTAAAATAAAAACTGTTTTAAACATAATAAAATAAATCTTTTTATGAGAAGGTGTTGCCTATCTAGACATGCTACGAGCTGGTGATACGACGGAGCCTAGTAGATACTAAGATAGAGCTGTGTAGGTTCGATGCGAGTCGCTCCGTAGAAAAACTGATATTCAGGTAAAACAGGTTGAACTAGTAGCCGACTCCAAATAATCTTAATGGCGGCACCAGACTGCGTTATGTGCTATTCGTTATGCGGGTTATTCACGTAATGCAGGCACCACACTTCGTTATGCGCTATTCGTTGTGTCTACGCCGTATTCGTCTAAATATTTGTTATGTGCGCAGACAACAAACATGCCATCCACACTTCGAACTGGTATGCCAAATAAGGCAAATATGTGTGTTGTAGAGATGTGTTGAGATACGCGAATCCGTCGACTTGTCGGTTTTTTGACACACTTCAAAGGACACGAATAAAGCGAATATATGCATCGACTGCCCACACTTCGGATGGGTAGTGAAGTGCCCTGTGCATAACTAACAACCATAGACTATAAAACAGTTATTGAAATACGATAAATCGATTAAAAGATTAAAATTATCTGCCATATGATCAAAATAATTAAACTTCATTTAAGTATTGTTTCTGTAAATTTAATAAAATAAAAAGGAAATTAAAATAATGTTTCGTTCGTTCTTATGGTTTCGTTTCGTTGACCATAAAAATAACAATGACACATCTCTACAACACACATATTTGCCTTATTTGTCATACCAGTTCGAAGTGTGGATGGCATGTTTGTTGTTGGCGCGCATAATATATATTTGGGCGAATACAGCGTAGACACATAACGAATAGCGCATAACGCAGTGTGATGCCGTCATAAGAATAAAAGCTAGGAAAATGATGAATATTACACCGACTTCATATCCTAGCCACAAGGATCTGCCTGTAGAAAACCTCTGTGGTCTTTTCAATCTTATAAGGATGTGAAATAGTAAAGGTACTATCTCAAATCAACTTACATAATGGCAGCTTTCTTGACGATCTTGGTGGCTTCCTCCACCCTTCCTTGGCTGACCAGCCACCTGGGAGACTCGGTGAGTGTGAAAAAGTAACCCAGGTAGATCAGCGGGGGAATACCCAGAGCTAATGTATAATTGTCCCAGCTGCGGAAGTAATAGGCGAACAGTGGAACTGTCATGTGTCCTGCAAGGTAAAGAATAAATAAATTTTTCGTTCTCTGTACTAGAACTAATAACAGAAAGACCTATTTTATTTTAAGATCCTGCCATGAGTTCAACACCATCATTGATGCTTGCAACTGCGATGGCTGCATCGATATGTTTCACCTTTCTCTAACTAAGTTTAAAAACAAAATTCACGATTGTCTGGCCCCTAAACTACAAATAGTATAGATATGTTTGTTTTTGTTTTCTTTTGTTTTTATAATTTTAGTAAAACGTTATTCCTTTTTTTACTTTTTGGCGCGAAATGTAAAATGAATATGTGGAAACTGCTTTGGATAATGTGTAATTTACTTGTTTGTTATTGTTCTATATTTTGTATATGTTAGTTTCCCTAATAAATCAAAATAAAATAAATTAAAATAAAATAAAATAAAATAAATAATAAATATTTCGGACATGTAACACACAACGCCATCTAGATTCAAACTAAGCAGAGCTTGTACAATGAAAGCTAGATTGACGGATAGATTAATAAGATACTTTTTTATTGTAAATGCATACATATAATACATAGAAAATAACAAACACACCACCAAACCAACAGACTCATCAATTGTTAAAAGTTGCTCACCAACAATAAACGGTATCTGGAAGAGGCATCCAGCTACTTCCCTGTACCGGGGCCCAACAGACTCCATGACGATAACGAAGGACACCACCATAGTCCCAGAAGTGGCCATCCCGAGGAACATCCTTAGGGTGGTGAAAACGATGTAGTTTGGAGAGAACGGAATACCCAACCCGAACAAGATAACAGTTGAAATCGCCACCAGAAAAGTGTTCTTCCGTCCATATCTGAAAATGAAATTTGAAATTATTTTTGGTATTTTTTGATGTCGTTCCTACTTTTCCGATTTTTTGAAAACTAGCGACCCGCTAATCTATCCATTGCTAAAAACGACATGAAAATCGGTGAAGCAGTTTTTAAGTTTATCGCCAACAGACAGACAGTGAAGGCTTTGTTTTATAATATGTAGTGATCTAAGTGATCTAAAACCGATTTAGACGATAATCACACCATTGGATGTAGCTAGCTTTAATAAAACCGTATCAATAAATAATAACTAAATAAACATCTTGCACACATCGCAATCTAGTCCCAAACTAAGCAGAGCTTGTATTATGGGTACTAGACAACTGATATAAATACATAAACATACATTTTTTTTGTAAATACATACATATTAAACATAGAAAACACCCAGACTCCGAAACAAATACTTGTGGATCTCACAAATATTTGGGTCCGAACCGGGAATCGAACCGCAGACCTATTAATCAACAGCCGAATACGCTAACCACTACACCAACCAGGCAGTCAAACAGGGTAAACGTAGATTTATATACTATTTTCGAAACATTTAAAGTTCCTATTTTTCTGGTTATAACGTTACCGTGCCAACGATTGGTGGGGTAGGGGGGGGGGGGGGCAGGATAGGTAGGTTTACTATCAGTCATGTAAATCTCCTGTTGAATGAAGTCTGGGAAAGCTTCGGCAGATAAGAGTCGATTCAACCAGAGTGTCAAAACGAGCTCATAAAAAACGAAGTATCTACTATCAGGAGACTCACCATCGGGTAGAATCAGTTATTTTAGCAGGTCTAAATAGAAAACAAATTGTGTAGGTCTTAATAACAGCCCTGGAGCCCAACAGAGCTGGAACTTTGGCGGTGATTCACGCCCGTGCCTTGGGAGCACGTTAAGCCGTTGGTCCCGGTTGTTCTGAACATCTATAGCAATCGTTATTGGGAAGTACGTGCCCTCGAATATACTGACAACTAATTTAATCTTCGAATTTCAGTTCTCTCTTAGGGTTGTGGAAGTCCGATGCTAGTCGCTCCGTGGAAAAACTGAAATTCAGGTAAAACCGGTTGAACTAGTAGCCGACCCCAAATAAACTTGGGAATAAAGGCTAAGAAGAAGATCTGCATTCGCAATGACTACTTTTAGCTAAATTTCTATTTAAATTTCAATAAAATTTCTCATGGACATACTTTGATTCTTGAGGAAGGACATAGGATACTTTTAAGCCCCCCCCCCTTCCCCCCCCCCCCCCCCCGGCTTGTGATCGGAAAACTTGTTATGATGGTAAAGTTCCTTAACCTCTTGCCACTTAAATATATATTCTTGTAACTCTTTGCACAATTTGAAATTTGATTCGGTAAATTAACACACGTAGGTGGTAATCATCTCAGCAAGATTACGAAGCCACGAGTCTTGCCACTCCACAACCCGCACTCGGTCGGCGTGGGGACGTATGGCCTATCGGTTATTGATTTATTATGACACTAAAAAATCTTCCTGCATCTGAGTGTAAGTTTTAATTTAAGAATCAAATAAATTGCTTAAATATAAAAATAAAAAGTAATATGTTTAATCAAGAAGTGGTCCCTCCAATGTCACTTTCCCTTCAGAAAAGAGAACGCAATGAAAAGTTTAGTACGTGTCTATAATTAAATCAGTTTGCAACACCTTCCATTAAACGCCATTGTTGTTTGGTTATTCAAAATAGTTTCCAATCGTTTTTATCGTCATATTTAAATTAATCTTATTATAAAGGTTATGGTGCATTGCGTACTGTACCAGAAATTTTTGACAGCACGTTTGGGCTAGTGGTCGCCACGCCGCTTTCTATTGTGTATATTGTGTTGTGCGTTCAAATCCTACACAAACACTTTACGTGAGTCACAGATTGTTGTTCAGAGTCTGAGTGTCCTTTGTGTCGGTTTCATGTAAGTTTGTAAGTCCCCGCGACAAGGGATGTTTATTATCAGGTTCATATCATCACTACATATTATAAACTTTACTCCTCCGTCATGTCTGTCTGTCTATCTGTTTGCGATAAACTGAAAATCCACAACCGATTTAAATGACATTTTTGGATGAGCAATACGCGGGCGGAGCCGCAGGCGAAAGCTAAAGTAGTATAGTATTTATATAAGAAAATCTGTTTTTACTGTAAACGGGACTTATTCGCGATAATATTAAAGGTTACGATACCTTCTATTTTCCGACGTTTCGAACGGGTTATACCGCTCGTGGTCACGGGTAGACTGATGTGAGCTTAGCGTCGCCTTCGTGATGTGCAGGTTGTGTCTACCCGCACTAGATCGCGTTGATTTCTTGTAGTGTCGGTACCCCTACACACCACACTTATGACATCTGCACGCCTTATTTCATCTTTCTGATGGTGGCTACACCCGCTGATGACTGGATTCCACGATGTTGATAGTCGGTATCCGTCTTCCCGGTTGAAATTTTTGTGTTTTTTGATTTCAACCGCTTCACGTACTATTCGACGAAAATAGTTCCGATCTGTGGAGAGGACCTGCGGGTCGTGTAGTTCAATCCAGTGGTTCGGTCCTGATTCCAGCAGGTGCTCTGCAATGGCAGACTTGTTTATTTGGCGGTTTTTTACAGCTGCGATATGTTCCTTCGTTCGTTCCGCTATTGTGCGCTTCGTCTGACCGATGTAGGAACTACCACAACTGCAACTCACCTTGTACACTCCGGGTGTCTGCAGCGGTATGACATCTTTGGGTGTCCTTAAGCACTTTACTACCTTGGAGTGCGGACTGTACACAGTTTTTATGGCGTACTTTTTAAGTAGCGTGCCAACTTTGTCCGTCACTCCTTTTATAAACGGTAGAAAGGCTGGTACTCGGTCTACCCTAGGCTGCGTCATCGTCACCTTGGGGCGGCTTGTAGTGAAACCATACCCGTTACGTCTTAGTACCTCCTGAACATGAGCGAGCTCGGCGTCTAGATGTTCAGGGTCACAGACGCCGAGCTCGCTCATGTTCAGGAGGTACTAAGACGTAACGGGTATGGTTTCACTACAAGCCGCCCCAAGGTGACGATGACGCAGCCTAGGGTAGACCGAGTACCAGCCTTTCTACCGTTTATAAAAGGAGTGACGGACAAAGTTGGCACGCTACTTAAAAAGTACGCCATAAAAACTGTGTACAGTCCGCACTCCAAGGTAGTAAAGTGCTTAAGGACACCCAAAGATGTCATACCGCTGCAGACACCCGGAGTGTACAAGGTGAGTTGCAGTTGTGGTAGTTCCTACATCGGTCAGACGAAGCGCACAATAGCGGAACGAACGAAGGAACATATCGCAGCTGTAAAAAACCGCCAAATAAACAAGTCTGCCATTGCAGAGCACCTGCTGGAATCAGGACCGAACCACTGGATTGAACTACACGACCCGCAGGTCCTCTCCACAGATCGGAACTATTTTCGTCGAATAGTACGTGAAGCGGTTGAAATCAAAAAACACAAAAATTTCAACCGGGAAGACGGATACCGACTATCAACATCGTGGAATCCAGTCATCAGCGGGTGTAGCCACCATCAGAAAGATGAAATAAGGCGTGCAGATGTCATAAGTGTGGTGTGTAGGGGTACCGACACTACAAGAAATCAACGCGATCTAGTGCGGGTAGACACAACCTGCACATCACGAAGGCGACGCTAAGCTCACATCAGTCTACCCGTGACCACGAGCGGTATAACCCGTTCGAAACGTCGGAAAATAGAAGGTATCGTAACCTTTAATATTATCGCGAATAAGTCCCGTTTACAGTAAAAACATGAGTATGTGTAAAAGTCGCGAAAGTTTAAAAACAGTTATAAGAAAATCTGGATTAATGTAAGCCAAGACACGTGTAGAAGTTAGTCTATCCTATCTGATAACGCAGGCATTATATCTGCAAGATTAATTACGAACGCACTCATCACAACCCACTTTTGCCAGACTGTTGAAATACCAGTCATATTTAATCGTTATTTGCGATTTATGTAGCAATTGAATACAAGTTTTTTAGGGTTCCGCAATCTTCAACCAAAAAAATATTATTTTAAGTAAAGGTAGTTATGACGTTTACTCTACTTTGTCTGAAGGAAAGCATGAGTAGAACCCAGGAGTAGCGGTCACCATACTAATTGTGAGGGTATGCAATGCAGTATGGTGACTCCAGACTGGTCTGATGTTTCTGTATCATTTTCACTCCTGAGGCTGGGAGAATGATGCAGAATGATTGGGCCTCTGCTCTCACACTCACTAACGAAATACAGCAAGAATGCTGTCATTATTAGGATGGTCTTCTGTGTGAGGGTACTACTGCCCCGGTCAAGCTGGACCATTTTTGCTGTAATCAGCGTAGCTGTACCACTACTACGTTGACAAAATGATGTAACAAACACTGACAATTAAAACGATATTCCATATCACTTAGAGTGATGCTTTGGTCTTGTAATCTGTAGCAATGGTGCAATGAAAATAGAAGGAAATGTGTTATATGAAGATTAGAAGGCGCGCGCTTTTTGATTTAATTAAGACATTATGTAGTAGCAGGGGGGTGTAACTTCGCAGTTTAGGTATAGTCGGCCGGCTGCCTGCCGGGTCAGACACGCCGGTCGAACAGACATCGTCAGAACAGATAAGAGTTACACGATAGAAAGAGACGCAATTGTAGGTAAATATAATCGTAGTGATTCGGCGCTGTGCGATCTGAATTGAACTTAATCTTTTGACACCGAGGGTATCTATAACTTTAATTTACTTTTCGGAGTGAGTCTTCTGTACGGGTACTATTATGTATTCTGTGGTAGTAGTGTATGCGATTGTGAGGTCTAGAAGGTTTAGAAACCAGGAGTTATGGTTTTTCCACAAAAGCCCAACCTAATCGCCAGTTTCATGCATCCCTCTGAGAAGCCCCCGGACCATACTATTTCAGGTCTCCCCCAGGATCGAGGCCGCACCTATCCAGGCTCTATCCCGAGGGAGGTCACAGAAGCCTCATATGTTTTCTATCAGTCAATTTAGCTTTCATAGTACAAGCTCTACTTAGTTTGAGACTAGATGGCGTTGTGTTACATGTCCGAAATATTTACATGCAAGCTTTCGCCCGCGACTCCGACCGCGTATATCTCGATTATTGCAGTAAAAAGTAGCCTGTGTTTTATTCTGATATTTAAGCTATATTACTGTAAAGTTTCATCTAAATTCGTTCAGTAGTTTTGCAGAAATGATCAACATCATGAATCTGGTCCGATTGGATGTCGGCCTCCCGGGCCTTCTCCGCCGCCTCCTTCTGCGTGATTACGTCCTCGCAGAAGGTTGCGACCGCGGTAAATGAGCTCTCGCTGCCGACCATGGAACGAACGACGGCCGGCAGTGAGAGATCCCCTCCGATGACTGCAGTGAGGACCCGGCGCTGCGTCTCCCATGCGGGGCAGACCGCCAGCGTGTGATGAGCCCAATCCTCACTGCAGTCGCAGTGGTGGCAGGCGGGACTCAATTCCCTCCTGGCGACCGAGTGCAGGTACTTTCCGAAGCAACCATGCCCGGAAAGAACCTGCGTCAGTCGGAAGGTAAGGGTCCCGTGCTGCCGCACTGCCCATTCGCCGATGACAGGCTGAAGCGCCTCTACGGTGGCGAAGCCAGCACGTGGAGTCCCCAGCCGGACCAACCAGCGATCCATCGTGGCTCGGTGAGCGGCTTCGCGCCACTCGCGCACGTCCTCGGGCGGAGGTCCAACTCCACCACTCTCCGCCCGGTAGTTAGCCACTCGCCGATAAACGTCGGCGAGCACTTCCGCCTCCAAATCCCACGGGGGTGTTCCGGCCAGGGCGCACCCTGCCTCCGTCGATACGGTGCGGTAACCCCGTATGGCTCTGACCGCCAGAGTTCTCTGCGGCCGCCTGAGGCGCGCCCTATTCTGCTCGGTCAGAGCCTCCTGAGAAGAGACCCTAGCCCAACAGTGGGACGTTATGGATTGTTGATGATGATGATACTAAACGATCTTCCTACATCTAAATGAAAGTGATAATTTTGGAATTTAATAAACTTTAATCATATTTCGTAGTTTTAAATGCGGTGAAAGTGTGGAACCCAAAACAGCGAGTGATTCGTCTTCACCTATAACAGATATACACGGTCCAGTAAGTGTGCATTACCCTTTCGTAATTTCGCCTTAGGTGCACGACTTCAGAAATATGATAATGAAACTATGTATAGTAACATAGAGGCTTGTTTATGTTATCATAACGGTAATCGACATTTCTTAAAGAAATTCCGGACTACAGCGGTATCTCCGTGAATATTGATTAAACTAAACCTATGCAAGTACACCCCCCTAGCCAAATTGCAAAAGTTTTTCGTTTTCTATTCTATTCTCTATTCACTTGTTTCATTGAACTGCCTCGTTGGTGTAGTGCTTAGCGTATGCGACTACTAATCAAGAGGTCTCGGGTTCAAATCCCGGGTCGGGCCAAAAAGTGTTTTTGGCCAAAATTCCTAAAAGCCCGGAGTTTGGAAGTATGGCGGTGATTCACGTCCGAGCCTCGGAGAGCACGTAAAGCCGTCGGTCCGGGTTGTCATGAACATCTATGTCAATCGTTATTGGGAAGTCAGTGCCCTCAAAAATACTGACTACTAGTTCAATCTTCGAATTTCAGTTCTCCCTTAGAGTTGCGGAGTTCCGATGCAAGTCGATCCGAGGAAAAACTGAAATTCATGTAAAACCGGTTGAACTAGTAGCCGACCCCAAATAAACTTGGGAATAAAGGCTCGGAAGATGATTCACTTGTTTCATTGGCTATTACTTTGTTTTAATCACGTGACGGAGTGACATTACCCAATGGTACAAGAGAATAGAATAGAATACGAAAAACGTTTGCAACTTGGCTAGGGGGGCCGATGTATAAATGCCAAAGCGAATGACGTGAACTGTAAAAATACTGTAATAAATAATAATAATAAATATTTAGGACATCTGACACACAACATCATCTAGTCCCAAACTAAGCAGAGCTTGTGTTATGGGTACTAGACAACTGATATAAATACATAAACATACTTTTTTTTTGTAAATACATACATATTATACATAGAAAACACCCAGAACTCCGAAACAAATATTTGTGAATTACACAAATAATATTTGGTCCGACCCGGGAATCGAACCCGAGACCTCTTGATCAGCAGCCGCATACGCTAACCACTAGACCAACGAGGCAGTCGATATACACATCCTTTGATTATAAACATGTATATTATCAAAGTACACATCATACTGTATTCTCTGCTTTACTGCATTCGCATTGAGCACGGTGACCACGGGGGTCCGTGTGGTGACGGATTAAGAATACAGAATGTCACCACCCCTATTCATCCCGCGGGTGTCGTAAAAGGCGACTAAGGGATAAACTACGCAAGACAACATCAATGCAAAGAGAAGGAAAATTTGAAACCAACCCGTTTGGCCAGCGTGGTATAGTAGGCCAAAACCTCCTTCTAAGGAGAAGCCTATGTCCAGCAGTGGAATAAAATACAGTCGAATTGAGAACCTCCTCCTTTTTAGAAGTCTGTTTAAAAACATTTATAACGATCGATAATAGCTAGTCAGCGTCAGCGATATAGTGGGAACGCGCCCTTAGGCACTGTTTTAACAATTTGTTTTATATACAATACAAAGTACAAAGTCTTAGCAATTTGTTTTATGTGTGTTAATTATATTTTATCTATAATTAACACACATTAATAACCGATTAAAACATTAAGAGCATTTAAACACAAACAATGTCTGTATACTATCATAATCCCTCTAGCCTCATTAACTGTCACAGATAATATTTTACTACCTACATGTATTTCAGTAACTATTTTTAGACTTGTTCGTGATTTTACACATATTTTTTTTATAAATCTAGATTTAAATTATTTAAAAGATACGATATCACCTAAAATTCGACGTTTTATTTATTTATAACTAGTGTGTAAAAATAAATAAATATTTCGGACATCTTGCCCAGAACGTCATCTAGTCCCAAACTAAGCAAAGCTTGTATTATGGGTACTAGACAACTGCAATAAATACTTACATACTTTTTTTTTGTAAATACATACATATTATATACAGAAAAACGCCCAGACTCCGAAACTAATATTTGTGGATCACACAAATATTTGGTCTGACCCGGGAATCGAACCCGAGACCTCTTGATCAGCAGCCGCATGCTCCGCCCACATGTATCTCGATTATTGCAGTAAAAGTAGCCTATCTGTTATTCTGATATATAAACTATATTACAGGTTTTACCGTTCGTGGTCACGGGTAGATCGGTGAGAACATAGCGACGCCTTCGTGATGCACGAGGTGTAATTACCCTCACTTAGTCGCGTTAATTTTAAACAAAAACAACTTGTACAACCAATCAAAACGATCGAAACGTCAGAAGAAAGAAGTAAACGTAACCTTTTTAATAATTTTATCGTAAATATGTAAGTTCCGTAATACAAAACTATGTGTATTTCGGTCTATGTAGCCTTATTCATAAACATTATTGAACTTTAAGCAACGGTTCTGTATTATTTTCAACTTGAAACTTATATAACATTACATAAACTATAAAATCATACAAAATCGTTTCTTAAAAGCGGGCAATCCTGACTGTCACCCCAAAATTTGTGGGTTCAAATCCTATCTGAGACGTCCTATCTAATAATTGGGTGATAATAAATTATTAAATAAATATTTTTTAATTAATTTATCATGGTTGCCTGTAAAAGATTGCCGTCGAGCGATAAAGCCGCCACTTGTACCTCTCAGATTAAACTACCGTTATATGTTTTTTATTCTGTTGTATGTCTGTTCTGTTGTACAACACAAGGGATATATTATTATTGAGAGCCGGGAACGACCTCAAAAAAAAAGTGTTGAACATTTGTGAGTTTTCTGTATTAGAAATACACTCCCTAATCTGGGGATAGGTAAGAGGCAACAGGTGACAGCGTATTTCTCATTCCGAGTTACATGAACATGAATTTTCAAACTGATCAAAGTGTTTGCCAAAGCTTTCCCTCAAACTTTTCGCAATGGCAACGCAAACATGGCAACACAATTGTAATATTCTTTTTTGTTCTGTAGCAACTTTTTGTTTATTATTTATTTTTATTGAAGGATAACATGCTTTGAGCAGTCGTAAAAATAGTTTAAGATGAAAGAAGAATCATGAAAACTGATTATGCTTTGGAAAAACACTAAATATGCATTTTAAAGATAAGTGTATATCTTTATTGGTGTGGTTTTGGTGGTTTTTAAAGATCAAAAAAAAAAAAGGATCCCGGGTTATTGGACTAGTACCTAGTCCGAGCCTAATATAGGATAGTTAAAATCACCTAAACCAATAGGAACCGGGCATTATTATAAAAGAAACGCAAAGAAAGTTGCGTGGGTTAGTAAGTAGTTGAGTAAATGTACTATTCAAATACATTCCCCTGAGCAATATCATCTATATATTCAAATTCAAATTAGTTTATTTGCATTTACAAATGTACAAAAAACGTATATTTATTGTTGGACCATCCTTTTAAGCA
This sequence comes from Phragmatobia fuliginosa, assembly GCA_932526445.1. Taxonomy (NCBI): domain Eukaryota; kingdom Metazoa; phylum Arthropoda; class Insecta; order Lepidoptera; family Erebidae; genus Phragmatobia; species Phragmatobia fuliginosa. The sequence continues at coordinate 1,130,291 of OW052078.1, read as the reverse complement.
AAAAATGCCTGTATTAGAGAAGGACCGCTCTCTCAAATACAATTGTGTTTACATTTTCATTAAAAACGCGTTTACATGGAAAAAGAAAAAGAAAAAATAATAATTTAAAAGGTAAAATAAAAATTATATAAACAGAACATACCATACCAAAAAATACTATAAAAACAAAATGAAGAATTTTTTATTTGACATGAATAATAAATAAAAATTTAAAAATAAATAAATATATTAAATATTTCGGACATCTGACACACAATATCATCTAACTAAGCAACTTGCAGACTCTAAGCAGACCTTGTACTATGGGTACTAGACAACTGATATTAATACATACCTTCTTTCTTTCGTAAATACATACATATTATTTATAGAAAACCCAAAGCGAACCCGAGACCTCTTGACCAGCAGCCGCATACGCTAACCACTAGACCAACAAGACAGTGAAAAATATGTAGGTACTCACCTGTCTGACAGAAATCCAAAGATGATACTGCCAACCAGGACTCCAAGCTGCAGCATCATCTGCGTAAAGCTCGCCAACCATCTCCTCTCACAAACCAAGTCCCACTCCGACACGATAGTGTTATCAAAGGGACTAGCATCGTATTTATATTCTAAACACCCTTTATAACAAGTATTATTCAACAATTGTTCCGTAGCATTCGGTAGATTTGTGCACCAAAATGTCAAATTCGGTATAAGGAATAATATTGCCATTTGCACCCATCCTGAACTCAACTTCACAAGAGATATTGTGCCGATCACTAAGAATTGCCATCGTCCAAAATCGCCGAGTAGTTTAGCAAACGGGTCCTGTTTTTGTGCACTTTTATTAATTTGATCTGAGATTTTTAACACCATTTTGCTTTTAACGTAACTCTTTTTAAAGAAAAATCACTTTTTAATCGACTATTCATCGGATTCCAAATTTGAACTGTTTTTTTTTTATTTAATTTTTTTCACATACGCATTCTTTTTTTAAATTACTTCCACATATTTTTTTTATAATCGAATACACTTTATGGTAATCTAACTTTTTTTTTTAAATTATATTCACTTCATCACTTTTTATGTTTGTAATATTTTAATTTAACCTTTTTTTAATTTTCTTGCTCGTCGAGACGTGTTCATTGCTCCACCGCCACTATTATCTGTTGATAATAAACAATCCATTAGAATTTATAAATGAGATCTGAATGTAGGTTGAGCAAGCAATCCAAAGAGATCTATTGCTGTCTATGGAGTCATTTGACTGAAAGGTTAGAGTGTTGTGAAATTTGTTAGTTCGCGAATTACTAATGTAACGTAATCGCATATTACTATTTTGTTTTCTAAATATCTACAGTTATTTGTTGTTTAGTATTTAATGATTCTCTTTGTTTTATTCACTAAATCTCTTCGTTTATGCAAACTTTACAGACTAAGTAGTCTGTAAAGTTTTATATTACTTATATCTTTCAACTATTACACACTAGCTTTTCCCGCAGCTCCGCACGCGTGTGGCTTGTCGCGGTAAATAGAAGCCTATGTGTTATTCTGATATGTAGGTAAGCTATGTTACTGTGAAGTTTCATCTAAATTCATTTACCTAGTAGTTCTTGCATGAAAGAGCAACAAACATACATACCTACATACTCATAAACTTTCGCGTTTATAATACGAGTATAAGTAGGATAACTTATACTTATACCTACAGTCGCTCAATCAGATTAATACACTTGTATTGTATGATCAATTTGTATGTTTGTATTATGCTTGTTATGTTAATAAGTCTTGTTAAAAACAAATATTTTATTTTTAAATTTATTTATATGACTAATAAACTGGTTTCTTTCTTTCTTTCTAAACTTGTTTAAAACACACGAATTGACTGCCTCGGTGGCGAATGTTTGTGTGATTTACAAATATTCGGAGTTTGGGTGTCTTCTATGTTTAATATGTATGAATTTACAAAAAAAAAGTATGTTTATGTATTTATATCAGTTATCTAGTACTCATACTACAAACTTTACTTAGTTTGGGACTAGATGGCGTTGTGTGTAAGATGTCCGAAATATTTTTTTAGTATTTATTTATTTTTAACCCTAGATAGCTAACGATCGTCAAAATGACGAACATGTGATGAGTATTGTTTTCTGCCACTTCCGTTGTTCTACCTAAACTATTGCAGTTTCGTGCCAACTAAGTGTCCGCCTGTCTACATCACGTGATGGTATTATGCTGTTGGTAAATAGTTTCATTTTTGAGATAAGCACTCACGTACTTGTCATTTTGACGAATGGTTAGCTTATGTGTGACTTTTTGCTGTCTACGTGTCAATTAATTTTTTTTGCATTTTTAAGCTATTTCTCAATAATTTTGTTTCTGTTGATACGGTTATAGTAGAGAATGGCTAGGAGGTCTACCCTTACAAATAAAGAGATAATTTGGGCCCTAGACGATGATGATAGTCCTAACATAGATGAATTCCGATAGTTTCTCTCTATCGGAAGACGGCTTACAGCGGTAGAAAGTGATTTTCACGACGAAACTTTGAACACGGAAGTACGAATAAAACCTTTGGATAATGAAGTGGGATGGTATTCCCCGGATGATCGTACGAGAAGACTCTTCATCAGTAAGAGTTAACTTGACTCAAGCTAATATTCGCGGCAAAAACCGTAAAAAAAAAATTACTGCCATTATGTCTTGGTTGCTGGTGGTAAGCTAATGTCAAGAAGGAGTTAATTACATGAAAAACTTATTGATCTATGGCTAAAATGTCGCCTCTAACTACCCGCAATGCCTCGAAGCATAAAAAACAAAATAAGAGACGTTTTGGGCTCGACCGAAGAAAAAATTGATGAAGATGAGGACCAAGGTTATGAGCAATCGAGTTCTGGAGGTTCTTCTACTCACGAGGGTACTTCTAATAATAAAAGGAAGAGTTGTGGTTTGTGTTGCTATAACAAAAGGCGAACGAAAAAGAATCAATATCATAGTTGTAAGGTACTCATTTGCGGCGAACACACAGTTGATTTTTGCCCAAGATTTGTCAAAAATATATACGTGACTTATATATATTAGGTTAAGTATATCTACCTTTTTCAGAATATTACAAAAGAAATACATATTACTCAATAAAAATATCTGATTTAGTATTTTAAAGTGTCAGGTTTAAACTAATCTCAAAAAAGCATGTACAATACAAAATACCTATTTTTTACTAAAAAAAATTTTTATATTAAATTTTCTTCAAAATTATCTTTAATTTATGCTCCGTATTTTCTAGAAATATTATAAAAATAAATGAAATATGGAAAAATATGTATAAAATCGAATAGCTTATCAGGGTAGTTCAGCAACGTTAGCTATCTAGGGTTAAACAAAAATAGCGAATGAAGTTACATAAAAGAAACGCAGAAAGCCAAAACCTGCGTTATACAGATGAAACCGTTGAAAAGGCGTTACATCATGTACAGCAATGGTTTAAAAAGTTTTATATAATAAAAGATCACTTAACAAGGTCAAATAAATAAAATTACAAAATCTTTTTTTGAAACTGGCAATTAGCCCACGCGATATCTGGCGAACATAAAAGTTATGAAGCTTAAAACTCCTACTTACTTTAGAAATGCAAAAATATCTGTCTGTCTGACTGTTACTCTCCACGGGTTAATAATTAAAGCAGTTTTACTGAAAGGCATGGATATTCTTTGATGTTCGAAGGAAACACATAGGATACTTTCAAACGCACTCGGAGCCTTAGTAAAACTAGTTAAAATATATACTAATATTATCCACATCATCTTCCCAGCCTTTATCCCCAATATTATTTGGGGTCGACTACTAGTTCAACCGGTTTTACCTGCATATCAGTTTTTCCACGGAGCGACTCGCATCGGACCTCCGCAACCCTAAGGGAGAACTGAAATCCGAAGATTGAACTAGTTGTCAGCATATTTGAGGGCACTAACTTCCCAATAACGATTGCCATAGATGTTCATGAGAACCGGGACCGACGGCTTTACGTGCTCTCCGAGGCACGGGCGTGAATCACCGCCAAAGTTCCAAACTCCGGGCTGCTATTAGGAATTTCCTAAGAAAAACCCAAAAACACTTTTTGGCCCGACCCGGGATTTGAACCAGAAGCCTCTTGATTAGCAGTCGCATACGCTAACCACTAGACCAACGAGGCAGTCTAATATTATCTACATATATATCAATATTACAGAGCAGAAAAGTTTGTTAGTTTGTTTGTTTGGTTGGACGCGCTAATCTCTGGAAGTAGTGGTCTGATTTAAAAACTATTTCAGTGTTAGTTAGCCCATTTATCGAAAAACGCTAGGCCGTACTAATGTCCTTATCCATACTAATCCTTACTTCATCACTACATAGTATAAAACAAAGTCGCTTTCTCTGTCCCTTTGTATGCTTAAATCTTTAAAACTACGCAACGGATTTTGATGCCATTTTCTTTAATAGATAGAGTGATTCAAGAGGAAAGGTTTTATGTATAATACATGCATAATATAGTAGATAATAATTTTAATGTCGTAAATAAACCCATTTTTTACGCTTACATTGCAAACGCTGGCTGTACCCTACGAGATAGATCAAAATAATGTACTACAGTATTGTACGTCTTAAAAAGGTCTACAAAAAAGTCCGCAATGGTATATGTCTATCTCTTAGAGATAACCCACAATAACCATTTTTTTAATTTTACGAGAAATAATGGTTCATTTGCGAAGCGATTTTAAGCAATACAGTATTATTCCATATCCAACTAAGTACCTTAAATACATTGTGTATTTAATATAGATTAATATACCCCTTTACAGTATGTAATTTAAATTAATACTTTTGAAGATATTACAGATTTAAAATGCAGGAACAAAGCGATTGTGGCGTTACCGCCGGCCGGGGCCCGTTAGTTAACGCTGCTGTCGATTGGTCACTATCAGTTAATAACTAAACACAATACTTTATTAAGAATTACTATTCTAAGGCGGTACGAAGTTCGCCGGGTCAGCTAGTACATTTTAAATAAGAAATCTGTCTATCCGGTTTTCGAGCAAAACTATTGAACCGATTTATATGAAATTTGGTACACAGATAGACTAAAGCCTGAGAAAGGACATAGGCTAGATATATACGCGGGCGGGGCTGCGGGCGAAAGCTATTATGTCTATAAATTAAAGTTGCCTCACCAAAGGCCATTGCCCTCTGTCCATAGATGATTCGCCCCAGAACCAACAGTAATAGTATGTATATTTGTTGCTCTTTCACGCAAAAACTACTGAATGGATTTTGATGAAACTTCACAATAATATAGCTTATATATTGGAATAATACATAAGCTACTATTTACCGCCATGACGGACAAATGAGCCTCGATCAAAAGCTAGTTCTTAGACTCAGTTTAAAAATTGAACGTGTTACAATACTCTTATTTGTATTATGTATTTTTTCAAAAGCGGAATGTCTGTTTGCTATAGATATTTGTTTTAAATAAATTGAAATGTATTAATAATTAATTATAGTGTAAATCATATGGTTATTAGTTTCTGAGCGATTATCAGCGATAGCCTTTGTTTACGCTGTCATAACATCCCGCTATAAGCAATAGGAGACGCGCGATATGTATATTTTTAACTACCTTGTCTAGTCATTGGTCTAGTGGATATCGTATGCGACTGCTAATCAAGAGGTCTCGGGTTCAAAGCCCGGGTCGGTCCAAAAAGTGTTTTTGGGTTTTTCTTATGAAATTTCTAATAGCAGCCCGGAGTTTGGAAGTTTGGCGAGTGAGAGCACGTAAAGCCGTCGGTCCCGGTTGTCATGACCATCGTTATTACTGACAACTAGTTCAACCTTTGAATTTTAGTTCTCCTTTAGTGTTACGGAGGTCCGATACCAGTCGCTCCGTGGAAAAACTGATATTCAGGTAAAACCGGTTGAACTAGTAGCCGACACCAAATAATATTGGGAGTAAGGCTAGGAAGAAGAGTCTAATCATATAACTATAAAAGTCATCAGAAGGAAATAATAATTAATTATTCAAGTCCTTCGTAGTTGTTTGACGGTTATATCAACAGTCTGATGACCGTACGTAAGGTCAAATAATTCCGCTTGACTTCCTTCCTGAGGAACATATTACGAAATAAAAATTCGTTCAAAGTTCAGTTTCGATATCACAAATATCATCAAATGTATTCTCGCTATTGACATTCGTATAGTTTAAAGTTATTGTTCTTTAAGATAATTGGAAAAATGCCTTGTTGGTCTAGTGGTTAGCGTATGCGATTGCCGATCAAGTGGTCTCGTCTTCAAATCCCATGTCGGGTCAAGTGTTGTTGGTTTTTCCTTTCAAGAAATTCTTAATAATAGCCCGGAGCATGAAAGTTTGGCGTTGTTTTTCACGCTCGTGCTTCGTAGAGCACGTTAAGTCGTCGGTCCCGGTTGTCATGAACATCTATGGCAATCATTATTGGGAAGTTAGTGCCTTCAAATATACTGACGACTTGTGTAACCTTCGAATTTCAGTTCGCCCTTGGGGCTTAATATATGTTATCGGGGTATTCAGGTAAAACCGGTTAAACTAGTAGCCGACCCCAAATAATATTGGGAATAAAAGCTAGGAAGAAGATGAAGATGATGTTCTTTAATATAATTGGATCGAGTTATGCAGAAAATGTGACAGCCATGTCACTTCTTCAGGTTATGCAGAGAACACAAATTTTTCTTCTTACTAAGCCTACCAAAAGTTACCACTCTGACTGATAGCAAGCACGCGTAGAATCCAGGAGTATGGGTTACCGTCCTCATTGTGAATGCAGAAAATGCAGCATGGTGACCCTTACTATGGCGGCCTAGTAAGATACAACTGCACAATTGGAGCTCCGGTCTCACACACACAAACGAAAGACGATAAGACAGGAGGTTGGTCTTCTGTGTGAGGGTAGTACTGCCCCCGTCGAGTCGACCCATTCGTGCTGGAATCAGCGTGTCTCTACTACCTATCAATTAAGATTGTTTTATACTCAGATTCTTGCTGTAAACGGGACTTATCTTTATATATATAATTCTTCTGTGAGTGTGTATGTCACTGAACTTCACTCAAACGACTGGACCGATTTTGATGAAATTTTATGTGTGTGTTCAAGGGGATCTGGGAATGGAAGATTCGCAATTGGACTCGGTAGGTGGCGCTGCGATCAAGTTCTGGAATTTTAAAGTTGGGCGGTACGAAGTTCGCTGGGTCAACTAGTTCACTATAAAAATAAAAGGTTACGATACCTTCTACTTTCAGACGTTTCGAACGGGTTATACCGCCCGTGGTATCTACCGTACTATGTGTAAAAGTCACGTAAGTCGAGAAATAGATTATTGTGTTAGTTCAATGAAATGTTCTAATGAAGGCTGCAACTTTCCTATAATGGCTGTCAATGGCGTTTGAATGGCGAAAGGTTTAGTTCTGTATGAATTGCAAAAGACAGTCACTAATTAAAATCAGTAGAAGCTGCTATGACTCGGGAATCCAACCCTCTTGATCGGCAGTCGCATGCCGCTACACCAGAGGCAGTTATTAACATAAATATTAAAGTTATCCTATCCGTCATCGATAAATTAAGATACACATTAAACTTTAAAGTGGGGGCGTCATAATTCAAACAGAAATCTGCGGGATTGCTACCATCTGTATTCTTAGTCCGTGTGATGATGATGATGATGAAGCTGCTATATCAATTTATTAAGAAGTAATAGATATACCATTTTCCAGTAAAAACTAGTCATTAAATCGAAGTGATTGTGTATCAACTTTACCAAAATTCCTAGTTGAGTCCCGCGATGGTACCCGAAGCTATTGTTGTAAGTCGCGAGTAACGCTGCGGAGCGAAGCTAGTGTAAAAAAAATGCCTAAGTTACTCCTTAGTTCTTTAAGTCATCAGCATTCCGCCAGTGAAAGTCCCGTTAATATTGGACCAGCCTTTTCAGAGATTACCCGGATCAAACATATAGACAGATATTTTTTTTCTTCCTAATGTAATACTAGTTTTTTTCTGCGGCTCCGCCCGCGTGTAGGTAAATAGTAGCCTTTGTATTATTCCGATATGTAAGCTATATTATTGTGAAGTTTCATCAAAACCCATTAGTTTTTACGTGAAAGAGCAACAAACACATACAAACTTTCGCGTTTATAATATTAGTAAGGATACTTACATAAGAATATTCTTTTAGGGTTCCGTAGCCAAATGGCAAAAAACGGAATCCTTATAGATTCGTCAAGTCTGTCTGTCTGTCTGTCTGTCTGTCTGTCCGTCCGTATGTCACAGCCAATTATTTCCGAAACTTTAAGAGCTATACTCTTGAAATTTGGTCAGTCGACGTATTCTGTGAACCGCATTAAGATTTTAACATAAAAATATAAAAAAAAACAATAAATTTTCGGGGTCCGAAAAAAACAATAAATACTTGGAACTGAAACTCAAAAATTTTTTTTTTCATCAAACCTATACGTGTATGGTATCAATGGATAGGTTTTTAAAAATGATGTTGAGGTTTCTAATATCATTTTTTTCTAAACTAAATAGTTTGCGCGAGAGACACTTCCAAAGTGGAAAAATGTGTGTCCCCCCCTCTAACTTCTAAAATAAGAGAGTGATAAAACTAAAAAAAAATATATGTTGTACATTACCATGTAAACTACCAACGAAAATTGGTTTGAACGAGATCTAGTGAGTAGTTTTTTTTTAATACGTCATAAATCGTAACACGCAATTTACCTTTCATCCAATCAACAGTAGTATAAAAACATCGATGAAAGTTTCAACGAAATACAAGAACTTTTATATGATGTTACTTGCTGATACGGAACCCTTCATGGGCGAGTCCGACTCGCACTTGGCCGCTTTTTTGATGTAAGTATATTACGTACTTAAGGAGTAACTTAGCCTATTTTGAACTAGCTTCAGTTCAGCCAGCAGTTAATTGTGTGAATCGCGAGTTACAAACTCGCGATTCACACAATTAACTGCTGGAAAAACCGCGGAAGTCGACTAGTTGATAATAAATTAAGAACACAACTCCGTTTCTACATAAAGTCAATCATTATCTATGCATATGAATATATGTATATACACTAATTATCTATGTAGGAAAATGTGGGTTAGATTGTAGAAACAGGTATTGAGGTTTACCTCAAAAGTTTTTAGTATTTTCAATTATCATTACTGAGCCGGTTTCAAAAAGGCGAGTTCTAATTAAAATATTTAATGTGATCGTAGTTGTTTTTGTATCGGGTGAAACGCTGATAAAACGACTTATAAATTTCGAAACATACCAAACTAAAGACAAACAATGAGGGCCACAGTTTTGTGCTCGCCAGTGGGCGCCACTGTAGAATGAGGTCCTAGCTGTCAAAATCGCATTGCACCTCTTTTTCTCTTTAAAAAAAATGTGAGCCGTCACGGGACGCCTGGCAGATGTGAAACATCGCCATTATTTTGTAAAAGTAATATGCAGAAAAGAACATATTGTAATAGGAACTAAATATGTCATAATGATAAAATAAAATATTACTAATTATTAAAATAGTAGTCTATATACCATGCGTCGCCAGGCCGCACGCGTCGCCAGGCCAGAAATCTGTTTTACGTGCGGCTATAGATGTTTCACATCAAAAAAACAGCATACGAGTAGGTCTATATTTTAAGGATGGCTCACTATAAGCTTCTTTAAGGAAAACAACACTACGGGTAATAGAAAACGCACAGAGGGCTATGGGTCAGTTATTACCTACAGATATCAGAGAATGTAGATAGAAATGTATTAAATGTCATAATTTTGCTAGATTACTTTACTTTCAATTACGTGGTAGGTATTGCAGTGAAACGGGTCGACCATATCTTATTTTTCTTACAAGGGGGTGGGAAGGATTTTCAAGATCTAAAAAAAGTTCGAGTAGTGATTATATTCTAATGATTAAAATATATTCGGACATCTAACACATCATCATCTGGTCCCAAACTAAGCCGAGCTTGTACTATGGGTACTGGACAACTGATATAAATACATACATACTTATTTTTGTAAATATGTACATACGATTTATACATAGAAAACATCCAAACTCTAAAATAAATATTTGCAGATCATACAAACATTTGGTCCAACCCGGGAATTGAACCCCAGACCTTGATCAGTAGACCAACAAGGCTGATTAAAATGATACCATCAAACACTTTTAGAAACTAACATCAAAACCAGCCAAAGATAATAATATACTTTATATTCGGCTAATCTTATATTTAGGGGAGGGAGGGTGTCAAGAATGTCTAGTTCAATGGAAGCCCCTTTTATTGTAACTAGAAATTGGAATTAAAATCATATTAGATTGAAATTGAGAATGAATTCAATAGTAAGCCCGCAGATTTACTACAGACTGATAACAAGGGTTGTCACACGATAAATTTAATTACAAGTTTGATTTATTCAAGATTATTGTAATACTTCTTATTGTACAATTATCTTTATGAATAAGTACTAATTTATTACTGACATTGACTAGATATTACTTTTATTGTTCGGTGGACATTTTAGTTATAGCATTGTATGTATTGTAAATATTGTGTAATACAAAATGTTTTGTATTGAATGCAACTATACCTATTGGTTACATAATACTGACTGCCACGCGCATCTAAGTTGCGAAGAAACTACTTGATATAAAAGATAAATGAGTTAATCGGTTAGATTAGATAGTTTTGGAGTTCATTGTGAGCAACTTCACCTCCGAACATTTAACATTCACAGAATTTTCGACATCCACTACAAAAAAAAAATACAAAACATGATTTTGACATTCTTCTTCGTTCACAATGCCAACTAACTAGGAAGATATTTATTTTAAGGCCGCAAATATCATAACTTGTCTATTGGCAATCCGTAGCTACACATACATTTCGACAGACAATTCGTTATTTAGAAATTTCCCTTAAACGTAAATATCAAAACTATTTTATTGTAATAGCAAAGCCTTGTTTTGATCTATAGGTGAGCCACTTATATGGCACGGTGTTATAAAGTTTTAATGCCATATCAGAGTTTTGGGTTCGATTTCTACGATGAGACGAGATAAATGGGAAAGCCTATATATGGGCTGCCTGGAGCGTAGTGATATTCACGATCTCAGAGACACTTTTAACTGAAATTATCGGATGTGCAACAGATAACCCTCTCTGCCTCTAACATAATTAGTAATAATGAACTTGTACCTCTACCTTTTGAGTTGCACTTTTGCTTATTGCCTACATTTGATATAAAATACCGTTTTGATGTCCGTGTGGTGATGGATTAAGATTAAGAATAAGTGTCACCAACCCTATTCATTCCATGGGTGTCGTAAAAGCGACTGAAGGAAAAAATAAGCAGCTAACATCACTGCCAAGAGAAGGAAAACTTGAAACAACCCCTTTACCAACACGTCTGGCCAGCGTGCTATAGTAGGCCAAAACCTCCTTTCAAAGGAGAGGCCTATGTCTAGCAGTGGGCTGGTAAAGGCTGTTGAAGATGATGATGATACAGTAGACAAACATGCTGAAAAAGGTTGAAGGAAAATTTGAGTTCTCATAGTGGTCGTTATATTTTTTTTTTTAAATAGCAAAATAATCTAATAGTTGATGACACCATTCCCATTGTGAAAGTAGACCGCATGGTGACCATAGTGGGATTAAAACACGTGCGCTGGTAGTGAGTTCCAGGTTTTGACTGACGGGCAGAGCAGTCACTCTGGCAGGGCCATATAAGAAAAGGTTCTAATAAAACTGTAACTACTATGACCGCCAGGTTCGTCTAGTGGTTAGCGTATGCGACTGCTGTTGAAGAGGTCTCGGGTTCGATTCCCGGGTCGGATCAAATGTTTGTGTGATCCGCAAATATTTGTTACGGAGTTTGGGTGTTTTCTATGTATAATATGTATGAATTAACAACAAAAAAAAGTATGTTTATGTATTTATATCAGTTGTTTAGGTTACCCATAATACAAGCTCTGCTTATTTTGGGCACTAGATGGCGTTATGTGTAAGATGTCCGAAATATTAATTATTATTATATGAACTCAGTTTTTTAATTTTAGGTACGGAACTCTACAACTTGCATAAAAGTGCACAATACATACAAAACTTTATTCCATGATTGACTTGGAAGGTTAATGCACTTGACGATTATCACACTCGTTGACATTCTAAACATAACGCATGCCCTTATCGAAATGTTAAGGTTCTGATAAAGTATATGCAACACTTGGAATAATATTTAGAAATTTTCAATATTTAACGCAAAACAAACTTAAGCCGTCTTTTGCCTTTCTAATACGCATAGTGTTGTAAGTTCAAACCCCACATAGAACAATACTTCGTATTATCCACACATTGTTGTCCTGTATCTGGGTGTTATTTGTGTATGTTTCATTAATATGTGTGAAGTCCCCCGTGACAGAGTTTTCTAAAGTAGTAGTTGTGGAAATAAATTACTTATGATTAATTAATTTATTACTAGAAGCTGGAAGCAGTAACTACTTGAAGAATATAATTTACATCAGCAGCCTTTCACTGTCCACTGCTGGACATAGGCCTCTCCTTAGAAAGGATATTTTGGTCTACTATACCACGCTGGCCAGACGGGTTGGTATAGGGTTTGTTTCAAGTTTTCCTTCTCTTTGCAGAGCTGTTGTCCTATGTAGTTTGCTTTTTGTCGCCACTTACGACGCCCATGGGATAAATAGCGGTAATCTCACTCCGCATTCTTAATCCGTCACCTCACGGACATAAAGAAATACTTGTTTAAATACTTGTCATATATTATCCTACTATATTGTATTAGTGTATTATATATGTGAAAGTAACTCTGTCTGTATTTATGTCCGGCTTTCACAGCAAAACTACTGAAATCATTTCAATAAAATTTGGTAAACATATAGGCTGTAGCCTGAGAAAGGACAAAACAACGTTAATCGAAAGCAAACGCTTGTTATATTTATAAAATTTGCGTGTCACAACATTAGTTAATATACTCCTCTGAAAATACCTATTTGTATGAAAGTTTGTCTGCATACCTATTGGGTAGGTCTGAGAATCGGCCAACATTCCTACCTTCTAGGACGCAATTGGAGCCGCGGACATCAGCTAGTCTTTATATATATAATTCTTGTGTGAGTGTGTATGTCACTGAACTTCTCTCAAACGACTGGACCGATTTTGATGAAATTTTTTGTGTGTGTTCAAGGGGATCTGGGAATGGTTTAGATTCGCAATTGGACCCGGTAGGTGGCGCTGCGATCAAGTTCTGGAATTTTAAAGTTGGGCGGTACGAAGTTCGCTGGGTCAACTAGTATCTATATAAAATTCTCGTGTCGCGGTGTTTGTTACCGAACTCCTCCGACAGAGATTTGTATGAAATTTTGTGTGCGTGTAGGTCTGAGAATCGGACGGATATGAATCTATTATCGAGCACGTAGAATTGGGACCGCCATTTCCTCGTTAAGTACAAGACGTGATTATATACAGTGTAGCGATAGGTTTTAGAATATATAATGTAGCTGTTAAGCCGCGTCCACACTATGTCGACTGTGTCGATCGACACAGTCGACATAGTGTAGACGTGTCGATCGACATTTGTCGAGTCGACTGTAACCCGAATGAAGTGCATTTTATTTTCAGTCGAATGGAAATAATTGCCAAGTTTGGACCTGTAGAGCGTGATAACAAAGTTTTAAATCATTAGTTTTGTTAAAACCTGTGTGCGCAACGGGAGAAGTGTTTCTATAATTATGTTTTACCAAAGTTAATTGTTTTATCAAAATGAATTTCACAGAATAACAAGTCTACAAGCGCGGACATAAATATGGCAGTAGCAGCAGCAACAAGAGCATCTGCATCACTCATTTTGTTTCTTGTTTCACTAAAGCACAGCACTCAACTACTCACAGTCGACTGATGAAATACGTCCACACAGCAGTTTATGTGTGGACGAGACGAATATCGCTTATGTCGATCGGCATAGTGTGGACGCGGCTTTAGAGCAAAACATATTGATACCTAATATAATATACTCTAGTAAGTAATGTTAGAATAACAAACCAGTACATAAATAATAAACATGACTGCAAAAGAGTATATGTGTGTGTGGTTGTGATTAAATCCACCCATAAGTTCGCCATAATTGTTGACCCCTACTACTGAACAAGCCTCAAGATATAAGTTGGCTATAATGGCCTTAGCCCTATTGAGAGGAGACTCGAGCCCAACTGTGGGACGTTATGAGTTGTTGCTGGTACTATCGCTTGATACAGTTTGTTTTGTAAAAAAAAGAAATATTTTTAACGCCGCACCAAGGTTATTTTGCGTGTTTTGACAGTGTTGCATAAATTATACCGCATTCGGGCATGGTTGCTGTTTATTGTCAATACATTGACTGCCTTGTTGATCTAGTGGTTAGCGTATGTGATGCGACCTCTGATGAATTGGTCTCGAGTTCGATTCCCGGGTCGGACCAAATATTTGTGTGATCCACAAATATTTGTTTCGGAGACTGGGTGTTTTCTATGTATAACACGTAGGTATGTAAGTATTTACAAAAAAAGTATGTTTATGTATTTATATCAGTTGTTTAGTACCCATAATACAAGCTCTGCTTGGTCTGGATGTAAGTTATGTTGTGTGTAAGATATCCGAAATATTTATTAAAATTAAAATATCTTAAGATATATAACAGTAACCAGAGGCAAAATATTATGCAGGCATCACACTTCGTCATGCGCTATTCGTTATGTGTCTACGCCGTATTCGCCCAAATATTAGTTATGCCCGCAAACAACAAACCATCCGCATTTCGAACTGGAATGCCAAATAAGCATCAAATAAGGCAAATATGTGTGTTGTAGAGATGTGTCATTGTCATTTTTATGGTGAACGAAACGAATATACTCTCCACACTTCGCCGTATGCGCGCGAATAACCCGCATGACGAATA
The DNA here is from genome assembly GCA_932526445.1 of Phragmatobia fuliginosa. Taxonomy (NCBI): domain Eukaryota; kingdom Metazoa; phylum Arthropoda; class Insecta; order Lepidoptera; family Erebidae; genus Phragmatobia; species Phragmatobia fuliginosa. The sequence goes on along the minus strand of OW052078.1, from coordinate 1,115,282 downwards.
GCGCATAGCGAAGTGTGGTGCCTGCTTTAGATGTAAAGAATTATGTATGACAGCCTAGACTAGGAACAGGCAGGTCTAGAATGGACAAAGACAGCTTGTACAAAATTGTAAACTTAAACATTACAAATGAGTAAACACACGCTGGTTTAGAATGTCCATGAGCAGCCTGTGTAGGAAATATTAAAAGATATTATATAAAGGTAGAAGCATACAACCTATCAGAGTCGAACCAATAAATGTATCCCGTAACTAAATAAAAAAATAGTTTTAAAAAACTAAACAAACACGCTTTTAAACTTAAAAGTAGAAAATAATTTAATGTAAAAAGCGTGGGGCGACGTTATTGAAATATTTTCAGAAAGCATCCCACGCTTTGTTACATTAAAATTATTTCTACTTTTTAGTTTAAAAGCGTGTTGGTTTATTTTTAAAACATTTTTTTAGAAAAAAGACTAAAAAAAGACTAATTTGTTTAAACATTTTTTCTTTTTCAAATTAGTGTACTGTCATCGGTCCTCGATAAATCTACAAAGTTTGAACGAAATCTGGCCGTTTAAAGTGGGTCAAAATCGCACCCAAAGGAGTCGGTCACAAACATACGTACAAACATACAGGTGAAGCTAATAAAAAGCGTGTAATAATGAACAACGAGCTGTGACACTAAACGAGTCACAGGATGACGAATTAAAAAAAAAAAGAATAAACAGTAACCAGACTGCTAAAGAAATCTGTATACATATAAAAAAATTAAGTGTCTGTTTGACTGCCTCGTTGGTCTAGTGGTTAGCGTATGCGGCTGCTGATCAAGAGGTCTCGGGTTCGATTCCCGGGTCAGACCAAATATTTGTGTGATCCACAAATATTTGTTTCGGAGTCTGGGTGTTTTTCTATGTATAATATGTATGTATTTACAAAAAAAAAGTATGTTTATGTATTTATATCAGTTGCCTAGTACCCATAACACAAGCTCTGCTTACTTTGGGACTAGATGATATTGTGTGTAAGATGTCCAAAAAAATCAAATAAACAGTTTTTTTTACCAAATGCATATGAAAATACGTATCTTACTTCATAAACAGGGTCCCTAAATGAAAAGGATCCCTTAAAGGAGACCTGATATCCCATGACCTTAATACTAACTTAGAATCATATAATTATATTTACATAATGAAGTAAAACGCCTTGAACTAAAGAAATATATAAAGTCCGATTATTGCGTGTGGCTTTGCCTTTTATAATTTAAATATATCCTTGCAGACTTACTTTGAAATATACATATTAACAAGAAGTGTAATAAAGAAGAAGTATCAATAGGTAGTAGTGCCACGATGATTTCAGCACGAATGGGGCGGCCTAACCGGGGCGGTACTACCCTCACACAGAAGATCGACCTAAAATAATTTGTGCTGTCGTCTTTCGTAGGTGAGTGTGAGAACTGAGGATCAATACATTCAAACGATTTTATATGATACACTTTGGAGAGTGCTCGAAAGCTCTTTTCGAACTGATCGAGCCATCTCCATTCCTTTATCGGACTACTAGGCGCAGGCAAAAGTATCATCCATACGTTGTTGACATACCCAAAAGTCGAACTAAACGGTTTGACAGCTCGTTTTCGGTGATAGTCGCCAAGGTTTGGATGGACCTGCCTGGGTCTATTTTTCCTGATAAGTTGAACTCTGGAGCCTTTAAGAGTAGAGTGAACAGGTTTCTTTTGGATGGGCGTGTACCTACCATCTTCGTCTTCATCTACACTTTCCATCAGGTGAGATGGAAGACAAACGCCTATTCCATTACAACAATAAAAAGAAAACGAGCTATTCTTGTATATTCATAGTAGTATACGTAACGGTTGCTTCGTTGAGTATCTGAATCGAATAAGACGGGAGGCTACAGCACAATGCCACCACTGCGTGTCTAACCGGGACTCCGCCCAGCACACGCTAGAGGACTGCCCTGCTTGGGAGTCCGAGCGTCGAGTCCTGGTCGGACAGATCGGATAAAACCTGTCACCGAATGGTCACCGTCACTGAATGGCGAGCGATGGGAAGCCGCGGTCTCCTTCTGTGAGGACGTTATGCTCCAGAAGGAGTCCGCAGAGCGGGATCGGGAAAGGGCCCCACGGAGAGGGTTATAGCTATAGGATATACTACACCTTAGGGGATCCCTAATAAAGAGACGGTTTTAGTATACTTGATGAAAACTGGCATAAGAGTTTTAAGTGTTTAAATGGTTTTAACTAGTTATATCCACATTGGGTAGTAGAGAGACGCTCATTTCAGCACGAACAGGTCGGTTCAACCGGGGCAGAACTACCCTCACATAGAAGAGGGTGGTAATATTTGTATATTAAATTTCAAATTCAAATTCAAAATTCTTTATTCACTTAGGATGCAATACATCTCTTGTGACAGGTCAAGATTCTACATGTACATTTATGCCATGTTCGCAAACAATAGGTAGAGCCGGAGAAAAGAACATGGCAATAAAAACTCGCCCCACTCCTTTCAAATCGCCAATGTTTACATAGTTTTATGTTTATAAACCTGATATGGGGGTAAGGTGCTGCCACTAATATACTATATACCATGTTAGAGGACTGATGCAAATTATAGTGATTAAAAATTAGAACATAAGCTAATTTAAACAAAAAAAACAACAGCCTCAGTGGGTACAACATAGTAGGAGCATCTACTTACAACAAAGGTAAAAACTATATGTGCTCAAATATTGGCCAAATTACTGGTAACGAAAGATTAAATATAAAATATTAATTATAAGATCAAAAGAAAGAGAAGAATGGCCTTTATTATTGAAATATACAATAATTGTTCGTCTTAAGTTGTAATATATGTTTGTAAAGATTGATCCTCAGGTCTCACAATTACCAACGAAATATGATAGCTGTTATTATTATTGCGCCGTATTCGCTCAAATATTAGATGCGCGCAAACAACAAACATGCCATCCACACTTCGAACTGGTATGCCAAATAATCATCAAATAATGCAAATATGTGTATTGTAGAGATGTGTCATTGTCATTTTTATGGTGAACGAAACGAATATAGTCTCCACACTTCGCCGTATGCGCGCGAATAACCCGCGTAACGAATAGCGCATAGCGAAGTGTGGTGCCTGCTTAGGGGTAGTAATTATAGATACAATCAAATAAAACTGAAGTAACTGTATGTAATATCAACTATTTATGACTAGTTTTTTACTAAATGCATATCAAAATGTATACGGTACTGAAATCAAAAAGGCAACTTTATAAAAAAATTGTCTGTCTGTCTGTTTGTTCTGGCTAATATCTGGAATAGCTGGACCGATTTTGACGGTACTTTTACTGATAGATAACATAGCATAGATTTCAATATGATGACACAAGGAATAACTTAGGCATTTGTTTAGACTACCTTCGCTCCGTGGTGTTATGCGAGTTACAACAATCACCACGGGTAGCACCGCAGGACACATCTAGTACATAGTAAAGCGTTGTTTCCTTCCATTCGCTTTTTCATTTGAATATCTAGAACTTTCACACTAATTAAACGGGAATTACTTGTACAGATCTCTTCAGGAGACCAGTTTATATAATCATGATTATCTCCAAAATTATAAAGTTTGAGAGCCTTCGATAGAGGAGATGACGTGTCTTGTGTCACCTACGTCATCACCGTGTCTCGGAGTGAAATACCTTGTTTTGTTGTATCATGAGGTCGATGCAATGCCAGACCAATGGACATGTAAATTATTATTGTTACATTGTTAAACAATAATTACTTTAATGAATAACGGAGTTTTAAATTTTGCACACTTACAGTTTATGTGGAGGGAAGTGCATGAAGCTATTTTATTAAATAAGCAAAAAAACAATAAATAAAACGTCACACACACTACCATGTATATTTATGACACACACACGCAAAGATATTCTTTTTTCAAATTAGCATTGTAGCGTAGCCTTGGCGAAATGCTTGATTAAAGAAGTTATAGTCTTTGACAAGAGAATTTTAAATGTTGCCACTTATAATTCAAATTATTTATGTTCGAATTTCGACCACTCGGCGACCACTAGTTTTTTATAATTTCACCACGAAATTTTACGCAATAAATTTTTGTATTTTAGTAACATTTATTTGACCCCTAACTAATGCTAAATTTGAGGCCTTGATTAAACTTAATAATAATATTAATTTTACATGTATGAAAGTTTTTAAAAATTATTGTAGTAACATTCTCATATCTAAATAAACCATCACTTGAATTTCATAAAAAAAAAAAAATTATACGCTTATTTCCATATTTTAAGGAAACCATTTAAAGTCATCATCATGAGCTTATCGCAGTCCACTGCTGGACATAGGCCTCTCCAATTGCACGCCACTTAGTTCTATTTTCGGCTGCTATTCATATAAATTAAACCACGCAAATTCAGTGTCCTGGGACCTTACACTCGGCAAATCTGCCGTCATCATCTTCCTAGCCTTTATTCCCAATATTTCAGCTACTAGTTGAACCGGTTTTACCTGAATATCAGTTTTTACACGAAGCGACGGGCGTTGGACCTCTTCAACCCTGAGGGCAAACAGACTTAGAAGGATGAACTAGCTGTCATTATCAAATATATTTGAGGAACAACAATGACGATAGATATTCATGACAACTGGGGCCGACGGTTTAACGTGATCTCCGAGGCACGGGCGTGAAACACCGCCAAATTTTTATACTTCGGGCTGTTATAAAGAATTTCTTGTGAGAAATATACAACAAGACTTTTGGCCTAACCCGGAATTTGAACCCGAGATCTCTCGATCGGCAATCGCATGTTTAACCAACCGCTAGAGCAACGAGGCAGTCTACCGTGAATCAACCGTAAGTTTACCACGTAGGTAGCAAATACAATTACACGATTAAGTAACTCAATAGAAATTAAAATAAAAAATAAATATTCCGGAAAATGGACATCTTCCACACAACATCATCTAGTCCCAAACTAAGCAGAGCTTGTGTTATGGGTACTAAACAATCGATATAAATACATAAACATACTTTTTATTGTAAACACATAGAAAACACCCAGACTCCGAAACAAATATTTGTGAATCACACAAATATTTGATCCGACTCGGGAATCGAACCCGAGACCTCTTGATCAACAGCCACATACGATAACCACTAGACCAACAAGATAGTCATGTCAAAATAATCTAAAACTTATTTAATTTTTATTGAACAGAGTGTATCTTGTAGAAAATTAATATTAAACAACATTACACAAGGATCACTCAGAGATGAACAATATCAAGATGAGATACTTAATAAGATAAGATAAGATAAATTTAGTTGCATAAAATATGTGTAACAAGATGTCATAGTATAAACAAAACATGGTATAATACTTATTAACATATTTTGCCATAGCTAGAGTACAAATTCCTATAAAAATATCTACCTAATAATGAAAATGTCGTGTTGGTTATAATACAGCACTGTCATAATGATAACAATCACACACAACACGGATCATTAAGAGACTTAATTTATGGTATCTGTCACTTATTAATATTTCCTTAAGTTTAATTTTTAAAATGTTTTCATTGAGGCCTTTATACTGTGGTTGATAGCTTGTTAAATTTTAGAAACCATGCAAAAAATACCTATTGTTGCCCTAAAGCACAACAGATAATGTCTAACACCCACCATTGACACAGATTACTCTTATGTTATTAAGTTTAGCAGAATATCCTAACATAAATCCTACTAATATTAGAAACGCGAAAGTTTGTGAGTATTTATGTATGTTTGTTGCTCTTTCACGCAAAAACCACTGAACGGATTTGAAAGAAACATTACAGGAATATAGCTTATATCTCAGAAGAATAACACATAATAAACTACTTTTTACTGCAATAATCGAGATACACGCGGGCAGAGCCGCGGGCGAAAGCTAGTATTATAAATCTTAGCAGAACTTCATCTTGATTAAACAACGACAAAAATACAGTAACAGTGTAATTTTAATTATAATTTAATAATATTTAGTGTTTTCTTGTTACAAAAAGAAAAAAAAACAATGTCTTACAAAGTAATTCCGCAAATACTGATTATTGAAAGAAAACTTTAATCAATAATCTGCAGGTGCCTGCAAGGAGCTGGTGTCTGATAAGTATAACCTATATTACAGACCAGGTTCTAATAATAACCAATTACCCACTCTTCTAAGTCAATAGTTAAAATAAAACCACAAAATACCTTAACAGGTTTCTAACCATGATTTCACCAAAACTTAATTTTAACATATTATTATACAGGAATAAAATAAATAAAAAAACGTACAAAAACGTACCTTATGATATTGAATCGGTAGTAATACACTCACAAATATTTAGATAGTTATGGACTTCACTTGTTACAGCAGTGTGCGCACAGCGGCTGTCAGAGTAATACTACGAGAAAAATGCAATGTATGTCGCAGAACAAGCGATAAGTCGGTAAATGCGCAAAAATACCGGTTCTTTTGCATTTTACTTTGAGGCAGAGTTTAGCGTGAAATAAATTAACTAATAAGAAGTTCGATAGCATGGTTAGCCTAGTGGATTAAGTGGTCGTCACGCCGCTTTTAACTGCGTTAGGTGTTGTGGGTTCAAATTTCACATGGGACAACATTTTGTGTTATCCACAAATTGTTGTTATGAGTCCCACATGTCACAAAATGTCTATTTCTAATACGGCAGCAGTCTTTTAAAAAAATGAAAGATAAATTACTTTAATAGTAAAGGGCGAAACTAACCCTAAATGCTAAGAGTATGTTTGTTTATGCGTTTGTATCACTCTTTGAACTACTACACTGATTTTCACGTTACTTATACATAAATATTTTATAGAAGAGCAAGTAAAACTTCTATAAAAAAAAAATAGATTAAATTAGAAACTTTACTAATAATATAAAGTCTTAAGTAATCACGGAATAGAGAACAAATAATGTACATATCTCAAGAGGTCTCGGGTTCAAATCTCAGGTTGGGCTGAGGTTGAGTTTTTTTACAAGAAATTCCTAATAGCAGCCCGAAGTACGGAAAATCACGGTATTTCACGGCAATACCTTGGAAAGTTTGATAAGCCGTCGGTCACGTATTTCTGGCAATCATTATTGGGAAGTCAGTGTATTCAAATACATATACTGATTACTAGTTCAACCTTAGTATTCAGTTCGCCTACTGGTAGCGAACCCAAATAATCTTAAGAACAATATAGGCTAGGAAGATGATGATGAAAAGAAAGTTACAGATTTTATAATTTCAAAAAAGTCCTTTATACATTTTGTCGTAATATCAAGTTTATCTGCAACATAACCTATCATTTATCACACGTTGTCTATTGTAAGGCCGAACGCCGAGCCGTGATCTCCCTCCACACCGGGATAATACGTGCTCTTGATTTGTAATGAGTTATGAGTGTAACGACTCTTGAGTTACAAAGATTATCTCTCATGACCTTGAACGTTACTAGTTTACTTTTGTGAATTGAACATTATTGTTTTTTTATTTATTTTACTTTTACAAATAGGTACTGGTACAGATAACAGCTTAATATAATACAAATGAAGTTCGTGAGCGCTTCGTCGGCTTCATAGTTGAGTGGTGTTGGAGCGCCTACGTTAAATGAGGCAGCAACGTATTGACGATTATTATATTTAAGGCTCATCTTATAACTGTGTAGTGTCATTGATTGATTGTCATTTTTTACGTCATTATATTATAGAAACTCATAGCAAACAGTTCACATCGCCTGCCTTTTATTTTAAGTCCTGAAATTCCTTAATGGTTTTATACATGGTCCATTCGTACCGGATAATCGGCAATCAGCTATATTATTGAAGAAAATCAATTATATAAGGAATATCAGCTGAAGATTACAATAAATAAGACAATCTTCACGGGCGTTAACTACCGGCGAAGTGGTATATGAAAAGAGTACTTTGTAGTGTTAACTTTCATGCATCAGGTATATCGTAACCCAACACCAGGGTTGCCACCTTTTGAAAAAAAAAATCGGGACGATACTTAATGTGGACAGTCGGTCAAATTTTAGTCTAATTCAGATCATGATAAAAAAGCAGTTTTTTGGAAAGGATAAAATAAAAAGTTTTGTATAAACATTTACGTACTTATTTTTCAAATAATTTTCCACGCAAGGTGCATGGAAAAATATTTTTTTATTTGCTACGGGATGCGTTCACAAATTTTATCTCATTTTTAGGGTTCCGAAGTATATCACTCGGAACCCTTATAGATTCGTCATGTCCGTCTGTCCGTCCGTCCGTCCGTCCGTCCGTCCATCCGTCCGTCCGTCCGTCCGTCCGTCCTCGACTTACCGTCCAAACGGTAAGTGGTAGAAAAATGAAACTTTGCATGAATATGTATTGTTATTACGCCGACAAAGTGCTATAATAAAATTTTGAAAAATATTTTTATTTGGGGTACCTCCCCTACACGTAAAGTGGGGATGTAAATTTTTTCTCGCGGCTACCCCATCGTGTAGGGTATCATTAGATAGGTATTTTAAAAACAATAAAGGGTTTCTAAGACGTTTTTTTGATTCAGGTATCCGTTTGCGAGAAATTCCACTTTAAAGGGCACTTTTTTGTAAAAACAGGGCGTCCCCCCCCCCTCTAAATCTAAACGGCTTGATCAAAAAATCTGGAAAAATTCGTGATGGTGGTCCACATAATGAACTTTGAAGGAAAACTATAACGGATTAGAACACTTTATTAATTCAGGAGTTATGGAGACTTAACATGTAAAATGCGCTCACTTGGAAAACGTCATACAAAATTAACACATTAATACGTGAACATAATAGAGCAAAATCCCAGAGCCGCCAGACCTACGTCAATTGTGCAAAGCTTAAATTTTCAGGATTATTAGTACAATGTCTTGTTAAGATGTATGCGTACCCATTTGCTTGAAAGCGGGGGCGTTTGTGAGATAGCGCGAAGTAGGTATATACTTGTAGCTATTCACAACATCAACGAAATCTGGCCGTTTAAAGTGGGGTTAAAATCGCAACCAAAGGAGTGGGTTACAAACAAACAAACATACAGGTGAAGCTAATAAATGAGCGTGTAAAAACCATTTAATAATTTACAATTCTATTCTTGAAATAATACCAAAGATGATATACCTCAGCTTCCTAATTACTACAAATATTTAAAGGTATCTGGGGGGATGATTGGCCCTTCGGACTGGTCTGGCCGTATACAAAGGGTCTTAAAATAGTACCTACCTTAGATAATATGTATAAATTTTTTAGTTATAAAATATAGTTATATAATATAGTTATAAAATTTAGCTTTGCTACTATAACGTAGTTTACCTAATTTTTTCACAACTTTCAAGACGTCTGGCAGAAGTAATGGCCCACGGAAAGTGTCTGGCAGTAATGAATTTTAATTTTAAATAATATTCTTAAAAAATTTGTAAATACTAGCTTTGCACCTTTAAAGTAGGTAAGTAAGGTTTTTATCCATCTGTACTTCGCGCTACCTCAGAACCGGCCCCGCTTTCAAGCTAATGGGTACGCATACATCTTAACAAGACATTGTACTAATAATCCTGAAAATTTCAGCTTTGCACAAATGACGTAGGTCTGGCGGCTCTGGGATCTTGGACTATAATAATTATCTATTGGATACGATTTTAAATCCACGTGACTGAGGAACCCTTTACTGTGCGTGGCCTGACATGCACTTGGCAGATTTTTTAGGATTCCATAGCTTATTAGTTGGAACCCTTATAGATTCGTCACGTCCGTTTGTCCGTTCTCGAATTTAAAACCGTCAAAACGGGTGGTGCTAAAAAGGTGAAACTGCATGGACATGTTTTTATTACGGTGACAATGTGCTGAAGTAATATCATGAAAAAATTTTTTTGGGGTACCTCTATACACGTAAAGTAGGGGCGATTTTTTTATCGTTAGGGCTATCATTAGATCGGTCATTTTTGATTTCGATATCCGTTTAGAGGACTGCACGGTTGGCCTAGTGGCTTAAGTGGTCGCCACGCCGCTTCCTACTGCGCCAAGTGTCGTGGGTTAAAATCCCACGTAGGATAACGCTTTGTGTGATTCACAATTTGTTGTTCTGAGTCTGGGTGTTCTTTGTGTCCGTTTCATGTATGTTTGTAAAGTCCCCCGCGACACAGGAATTTACATTCCTAATGCGGGAGTTGTCTTTTTAAAGAAAAAGAGAAAAGAGTTATTCAACTTTAAAGGGGATTTTTATTTTATAAAACTCCTGCCAAGGTGACTTTACTATGCCTGATGGAAAGCATGAATAAAATCCACAAGTGAGCGTCGCCATACTCACTGCAAATGCAAGCAGTATGGCGAACCACATTATGGCGGCTTAGGGAGATGCTTTTTCACGCCTAGCTTAAAGGACCCTAGTAGGATCATAGGAGGAATGAAAAACATCAGCTGGCAACGAGTTCCAGTTTTTAACTGCTCGACACAAGAAGACTCGAGCCGCTTAGTTTAGTTCTGGAGCGTATGTCTTCCACTCTTAAGGGGTGACTTCCCTGGCCAGATTGTGTTATTCTGTAGAGGGAGGGAGAGGGTGGGATGGGGCGGAGGAGCTCTTCAGAACACTCCCCATGGTAAAGGCGATAGAGGACTGCCATAGAGGCGGCATCTCTTCGCAACTGCAAAGGTTCCAGGAACTCGGTGGCTTCGGGACTGTCTATGATGCGAACTGTTCGCCCCTGCAACCGATCGAGAGCAACAACATGTCATTAATATGTAGAAGGAACAGCGTGGGCGACAAGACAGAGCCCTGGGGTACGTCTACGTGTACCTGCTGGAAATCAGACGCCGTGCCGTCACAAAGGACTCTAATGCGGCGCTGGCGCAGGAAGGCGGCAATCCAGCTGCACAATTTAGTTGGCAGGCCGTATGCCGGAAGATTAGAGAGAAGCGAGCGGTGCCAAACCCTATCAAAGGCCTTGGCCATGTCTAGACTGATGGACAGGTTCTCTCCATACCTATCCAAAGCCTCACCCCACAGGTGCGTGAGGTACGTGAGAAGATCACCCGTGGATCGGTTCGGTCTCAATTCATATTGCCGATCACTTAGCAGATAGTGATCTTCCAGGTAATGAACCAATTGCTTGTTAATTATTCGTTCAAGCACCTTGCAGAGTATGGAGGTGACAGCTATAGGACGGTAGTTGGCAGGATCTGAGCGGTCACCTTTTCTGGGGATAGATTGAACATTCACCTCTCTCCAGGCCTCCGGGACAATGTCTTAGGAATATGACAGGCAATACAAGGGTGTCAGTACTGGAGATAACTCTGGTGCACAGTTCTTTAGAACCACCGCTGGGATAACGTCAGGTCCACTGGCTTTCCGGACGTCGAGTGACCGAAGCTCCGCGCGTACTTCACTACGGTGGACACCAGGCAGTGGTTGAAGGAGCCTAGAGGGGCGAGAATCGACACACAGTACTGCGCTGGGTGGCTCGCCAGCAACAGATCTAGTAAGGAGGGCGCTTGACTCGGTGTGTCTGGTATCCTGGTGTGCTGGAGTACCAGTTGGATGAGGTCATGCGTAAGAGCGAATGCGTGTGCAGTTCAGTCATCCGCCCGGACGAATAGACACACTCCACTGAATACAACAAATAAAGATTTTGGTAAAAAGGTTGTCATTAGTTCCATTTGGCAGTGGCATAGTGGCAGTGTACATAAAAAGAAACAGCTATTAGGTAATAGCTGTTTCTTTTTATGTACACTGCGCAAAGGGGAAGAAGGTGAATTCAAATTGAGCAATTGTTACATTTGCGAAAAATCGGGACAAAATCAATAGGCTGTCGGGACGCGGGACGATATCATCGAATTCGGGACTGTCCCGGGAAATTCGGGACGGGTGGCAACTCTGCCCAACACTCAATTCAGGTAATATATAAGCCATCTGTGTCGAATACATTATCAGGTTAGTGTATTATTACCAATTTTATTGTATCATTTAGTGTAGTTTCATCGCATATGTATCTACCGTACAGTTTATAGTAAATGTGAATAGTGCCTTTTAATCTTAATGAGTAGCAGTTAAATTGAAAATCATACTTATTTGTTATAGGTATAGTAATTATTAATATTACATTATTTCAATTTAAGTGTACATTAAGTTAAATTGTTAAGATTAGTTTAGTGTAAAAAATATTATTCACATATTAGCATACTAGCTGTGCCCGCGACTTCGTTCGCGTGGTTGTCGAGAGCAAAACAACGTCGTTTAGATAAGAGTATATCACCTTTTTGATGATTTAGATAAGAGTCCTGACTTTGGTATAGTTGATTACGTTAATGCTTCTCTATATACTATGTTAGCGGTGGAATTACCCGGAGCATATACAAAAAGGTTGTTTGGGTTGCTAACACGTGATAGAGAAACATAGAGTTGGCCGTGTGAAAAACAATCAAAAGTAAGGTCTACACCCGCAACGGATAACGTCTGGCCTTGGGCTTTATTAATAGTCATAGCGTAACAGAGGCTTACAGGAAATTGCACACGTTTGAAAGTAAACGGAAAATTATTGGGGATAATGGGTATCCTGGGAATGAAAACAACATCACCGGAGCCGCAACCTGTTAAGATTTCGGCTTCGATGACATTTCGTTGGAGATTTGTTACTCTCAACCGAGTTCCATTGCATAGTTTTGGTGGGCTTAAATTTCTGAGTAGAATGATTGGTACTCCGACTTTTAAATAAATTTTGTGTGCTGGAAGACCTGGTGTATTTAGAGAGTCTAAAAACTCTACTGGATAGTGGGTGGCATCTCCTTCTTCTAAAACCGTGTTAATAGATAAATATTCCCTACTTTCTCCAGAAACATGTACCAATATTTGAGAATTTATTGCTGCTGCTTGGTCGTTGCGAGGTGCCAAAATAGCTCGTTGGCATAGCCAAGCAGCGTCATGGTTCGAGATCTCTGATGGATCTCCGTATACAGAGGAAATGAGTTCCTGCTGTGAGGCAACAGAAGAACACAGGCTTTCGACTAAAGTTACTTTACCTCCTTCTTGAGTCGGGTATGTGCCGTTACCAATTTGAAGTAGTAAATTTGAGAAAACCTGCGCGTTTGCGTCACCTCCCAAATATGCTCGCATATTAAAGCTCAAATTAGTTAATATGACACTACGCCATAAAATAGAGCTCTTTAAACAGGCACCTATTTCATCGGCCCTCGTTCCTCTGGGTATTATAGGGAGTGTCTGCCTGAAGTCTCCACAGAATAGCACCGTTAAGCCTCCCATCGGTCGGTCATTTTGTCTTATATCTCGCAACGTTCTATCTACAGCTTCCACAGCTTTACGATTTGCCATCGTACACTCGTCCCAAACGATAAGGGCGCAATCGCGTAAAACCCTTGCTTTATCACTATTGCGAGACACGTTGCAAACAGGGTTTTCTGTGCGGTCCAAGTCGATTGGTATTTTAAATGTTGTATGTGCAGTTTTTCCTCCTGGTAATAAAGTGGCAGCTATTCCTGAGGAAGCGACGGCAAGGGCAATTTTGTTTTGGCTCCTTATTTGAGCCAAGATAACTTTAGTGAGGAAAGTTTTACCTGTTCCACCAGGTGCATCTAAAAACAGCATTTCTCCTAATGAATGTTCTACACTACAGCATACTCTATCAAAGATTTGACGTTGTTCTGACGTCAAATTTGAACAGCCATTTCGCAATATTTCTGCTAACTCTTCGGGGTTGTAATTTATTTCAGATGTATACTCCCTATTAATTCGTTCCCCACCAACTGTCGGTGTCGGCAAGCCGTATTGACTGAGGGGGTTCCCTCCTATACTTGTAACTATATCTTGTATAGCCAGCAAAGCCCTATTATGGCAGCTTTCACGTACTTGGTCAGAAGTTTCACTATTTATATTTTGCTGTCTCAAAAAATCTTCGGCAAACGCGTCTTTATATTTTTGCCACAACTGCCCAGCGTCCGATAGGCCACAAAATGTCAACAAAATGGCAAATAAATGGCGCAAACGATGTGGACTATCACTGACGCATGCTTCGGCTAAAGCATCATCCCAATGCTGATCGCCATCTAATAAATGCCGTGCGCGGCAAGCAGCTTGAAATGTGGGATATTCTATATCGTCCACTTTGCGGAGCTCAGCAAAAGAAGTAGGTCCTCGCACTGTGTGAAGAAGAAGGCGTAAATAATAACACTCTGCATTATTTGGGTGCACCGTGTATACTCTTCCAATCACGTGTTCTTTAAAAATGCCGGACTCGCCTTCTACAGCAGTTCCACGTCTCCTGCGATTAAAAACACCTTGCTGCTTGTTATAAGTATAATAATGTGGCACTTCATTGTACAACAGAGACTTAGCGAAATTGTCTCTTTCGCAAAGGCGAAAGAATGCGAGCAAGGTGGTTTGTCTTGGGTTGTTCATTCTTTCTGCCACATTTTCTGGCTGAAAGTAAACTCGCTGCCCGCCTTCCAGGTGCACGTCAAGATGGATGACTGGCGGATACCTTTCATGAATAGGGAAACTCAAAATGCGCCAAACTGCCTCCGAAGAGCTTATGTATCGGCCAGATTGATACCTTGTCACTTCATCAAATTGGTTGTTATTTCTTAGTGCTATCATGGCTTGATCACTACCTTTATTAACATATTTACATATATATTTTATAGATTCGACGCTATTACAAATTTCAACATTAATGTGTGCTTGAAAAGCGTTTGACAAAACTGGAGAATACGGTACCACCCAACTATTATTTAGAATTATTTCTTGTCCACGGAATCTGACAGTAGCTGTGAAACCACCTTGTGACGGTGATCTTCGCCGGTATTGCGGATACCCATTTTCCCCAGCCATAGTTAGTTCTTTCAGTGCTCTGGGGTATTTTTTTGAGCATTGACCATCTTTCATGCACGGTGATTCCCTGTTTAAGAGGCCACATGGCCCGTGAACCATATGTGTTTTTACTATGTCATGCAAAATCGGATCTGCATTATAGTCCGGAAATTCTGCACTTATGACACTGTCTATAGCATCGGGACGAATTTTTTCTTCCAGCCACAGAAGAATGTGCGCGTGGGGTAAACCACGCTTTTGCCACTCGACGCTATACATAAAACAAAGAGTTGAACCGAAAACTTTCTCCTTTGTAAGTAGATTAATCAAGACTTTGAGTTTTAAATGAAAAATCCTAGCAATAATGTCATGTCTGTCGTATGACGCCTGTCCTGTGAGAAGTGCCTGGCAAATCTCCGTCCACTTTGGATTTGTTGTAAATGTTATAAAAAGGTCCGGCCGGCCGTATTTACGGACGTAACAAAAAGCATCTTGCTTTCGTTCGTGCATATACCGCGGACCGCCTGTGAAACTGGATGGCAAAATAACCAATCGACCCAAGTTTTCGACGTTATTATCTGATTGCATGGCGTCCCGCAAGTGCACGTATTCTTCAGCGCGTAACCGTCGCTGGTTAGTGCGAATATACACTAAACGTTCAGTTTCTATTTTTGCGTACATGTCCACAATAAATTGGCTGAACAAACCACGAAATCGTTGCAAATATACGAAACTGTTTTGCCTTATTTGTAAAAGGTAGGAATAGTATTGTTGAGCAGATTTTTTTTTTTGATAATTAGTGACTCTCGTAGTAGGGTTCACTTGGTACAGCCCAAAATTGTACCCATCTTCACCATGACAATAGATTAGTGGATATTGCAGGGCGTCGTAAGCTCGGTGGGTTTCCAAAATGCGTTGAAGGCGATCGTCGCGTGTACGCAACACGATATCACGTCTCTCACACTCCTGGTCGACTAAAACAACTGCAACTTCATCTGCGACGGGTGCATTGTGTCTTCCACGGTGTTCACCCACAGGACGTCTATCGGCACTTATAACAATTTTGAAATCATTGCTGCCTTGTGGAATTGACTCCAATGCAGCTTTGAATTCACGAACGTACTGGTTAACGCGATGCAGCAATTCTTGAAGTTGACCCAAAAGCTCAGCATTGAGCTGGGGAAAATTGTGATTTCTAACATTGAGCTGTTGCGTGTAATCGGATACAAAATAAATTTGGAGAAATTTGGGTTCATTTTCTGGCAGCAAAGATCCAATAAGGTGATAAACTTGACCTTGTACTTTGAAGGTTGGCATGAACGGTCCTTCCGTTATTTGTTTTGCCCCAAAGGAAGTCATTTGGAAAGCACTGTTATATAAACGAATATTATCCAAAAAACGGTTCGACTGGGGATGATCGCCATTCAGGAGACTTATAAGTAAGTGTGGTGGATCTTGGAAATTTGGAAGAACAATTTTTCCATTTGAGCAGCACATTCCATCTGTCTCTTTCCTCCATTTCAAAGCATGACAAAAATTACAAATTTCTCTCATGTCACCCACGAAAGTAAAGCCAGCATAATTAATTCTAGACGAATATGTGAACCCTGACTTTTCCCTATTGTCCCAAGGTAATAAAATATTTGCATCGTCATTTTCCATGGACTCATCAGCTCCGCTATTTGTTTCTCTATTCATATGGTATCGAGCTCGTTCTATTTCTAGGCGAGATTGACGTTGTTCTGCTGTTTCTGCTCGTCTTAGGTCATCTATTCTTTCCCTTTCAGATGCAAGATAACTTTCATTGTTTCTTTGTACACCTACATAGTTATGTCTAGCTATTTCTAATCGTTCTTCTCTTTGGGAGAGAGATTCAGACTCGCGCGAGAGAGCGTGTCGCTCTCGGTCAGATGACAGACGTGCTTGGCGTTCCTCGATACTCTCTTGAGAACGCAAAGTCGCGGTCCGAGTTCTTTGCGAACTTAAGCGCGACTCCCTTTCTGTGAAAGTCTCTGACTCGCGTGAGAGAGACTGGCGCTCCCGATCAGCAGACAGCCGAACTTCGCGTTCCTGGATATTCTCTTGAGAACGCAAAGTCGCGGTCCGAGTTCTTTGCGAACTTAAGCGCGACTCCCTTTCTGTGAATGTCTCTGACTCACGTGAGAGAGAGTGGCGCTCCCGATCAGCAGACAGCCGAACTTCGCGTTCCTGGATATTCTCTTGAGAACGCAAAGTCGCGGTCCGAGTTCTTTGCGAACTTAAGCGCGACTCCCTTTCTGTGAATGTCTCTGACTCACGTGAGAGAGAGTGGCGCTCCCGATCAGCAGACAGCCGGTCTTCGCGTTCCTGGATACTCTCTTGAGACCGCAAAGTCGCGGTCCGTGTTCTTTGTGAACTTAAACGTGACTCCCTTTCGGTGAACGTTTCCGATTCACGTGAAAGAGCGATGTGCTCTCGGTTAGCAGATAACCGTGCTTCACGATCTTCTTCCGATTCCTGAGACCTACAAAGTCTCATCCTTTTCGCATTTCGGCTACGCAGCGAAAGGTTAGTTTTTTTTCTTTGAGGCATTTTCAAGGAAAATTAAAGCAATAAACAAAACTAACAACACTTATGACTGAATAGCCTACAAACTTAAAAGAACGGTGCGTCGAACAGTCTAGTGTGACAACGTATCGTCTGTTCGTGGTCGTGACTCAACGAATTGGCAACACTAACTTACTGTATAACGATTGGCACTATTGGATTCAAACTACGAAGTAAATCAAATACAATCTTAACTTCGTACTTCAAACCAATGACCAAAGTTGACCAAACGAAACCAATAAGATAAGCAAATACTTTTTTTTCGACCAATTTAGAAAATCGATAAACCAAGCAACCAAAGAACTTTTACGACACACGCAAGAACTTTTAAGACACCTAACGAAACCCAATTTGCCTAGTAAACACGGTGGACGTCATCCTCGCGCGGAAAATCTTAACACCGCGATTCAGAAAATGACGTCATTTGCACAACGCCATCTATCGGATTTAGATTTCAACTATCAACATTAGTTCTATTTTTAGTCTTAAGATGTCGTTGCAAGTACTATACTTAATTGCGTAACGTAATATTTTACTTCTTGAACTCACTAAATTAATCATATCTTTTGATAGAGTGAACCGATTTCGATGAAACAAAAACTAAGTTAAACCTCAAGTTGCGTATAATTTTTGTATATAAACATTGTCAGCATTGAATTCGTAGATTTTACGTGATGTGCGCACAAACAAACAGACAAACAGACAAACAGACAAACAGACAAACAGACAAACAGACAAAAATTTCAAAAATGATGGAAATGGGTTCTGTTACTTATCTTTTCACACGCTGGCTATTTTTTGTTTCAATTTCTTCAATGTACAAAAATGACTTTTCTACAGATTTATTATATGTATAGATAAGTAGGTACTTTGGTGTAAAAGTTAGATACAATTTCTTGAGTGTTAGATTTATTTGGTATGCAATTATTAGCGATTGTTAACATTTATAACCGCATATATATACTTATACGTTACTCTTTCTTGTCTGTTTGTTAACATTTATTGAGTCATTTTATAAAACGAGTTTGTACTTAGGTAGTATTCGATTATTACTGTTTATTTGTTGTTAGTTTTTGATGTGAATATTGTAGTTGGCATATAGTGTAAAATATTGTAGGTATTAAAAAGGTTATACGTATACTTTGTTCACGCTTTATTATTGTAAATTACAGGTTTAATTCACCCGTTTCCCAGTATGGCCGAGGAAAAGGAGCTTGTAAAGAAGCGAGGCAGCTTCAAAGGCCGATTAACCGCATTTATCAATTATCTAGATGCCCTAACTGATCCTAACTCGATGAGTAGATGCGACGTAACAGAACTTCAGCTGCGTGTTGGCAAGATTGAGTCGTTGTACGAACAATATGATGAGGTACAATTAAAATTAGATTCTATCGTCGATGATACTAAATTACAATTATCTGAGCGTTCACAGTTTGAATCACTGTATTATAGATCACTTTCTAGGGCTCAAAATCTGTTAAGCGATTTAAATAAAAGTAGTGATTCTTTTCATGGTGGTAAAAGTACCCGCGCTAGTTGTCATAAGCCAGTCAAGTTATCTACAATTCAGTTGCCTAAATTCAATGGGTCTTACAACAACTGGTTGGAGTTTCATGATACCTTCACGAGTCTGATCCACTCTAATGATGATATCGACCCAATAAATAAATTCCACTATTTACGTACGTCACTGGAGGGTTCCGCTGCTGTCGTTATACAGTCGATTGAATTTTCTGCAAGTAATTATACTGTGGCATGGAATGTACTATGCGAGCGCTTTGACAACAAGAGGTTGTTAATACATAATCATATTGCGGCTATATTTAACATTGATCCAATAACTAAAGAATCATCAGTCGTTTTAAAGGGATTAATTGAGCATTTAAATAAAAACCTACGTTCGTTAGAATATTTAGGCGAACCTGTTAAGCACTGGGACACCCTTCTGATTTATATAATTACTCGCAAGCTAGACAGCAAAACGTTCCGTGAGTGGGAGGAGTATAAGGGTCGTATAGATAAAGATAGTAAGATTACCTTTGATACATTCCTTCAATTTATACGCGCGCGCGCTGATTTAATTGAAACGTTAGAATTGTCGCGAAATAATTCGTCCCAGCTGAATACAAAGGTATGCCCTAAGGTTAAATCTATGGTGACTGTGCAAGGAAACAATAGTTCTAGTACCAATACAGTTATGAAGGTTTGTCCTAAATGTAAAGGTGACCATTATTTAAATAATTGTACACAGTTTCTAGCACTAAGCATTGAAGCTCGTATTAAGTTGTTACCTACCTACAAAGTTTGTTATAATTGCTTTCGCCCGGGTCATTTTGCTAATCACTGTAAGAAGCCGGGTTGTAAACATTGTAAACGCCGGCATAATACACTTATTCATGTAGTTGATTTTAAAAGTATAGCGAATACTAATCAGGATAATCTGCAAAACTCGTCTAGTAACTTGTTTCCTGTATTGTCGGTGCCGTCTGCGAGCACTGAGACAAGTAATGTTGCGTTATCGGCTAACATCACATCACTTTGTGATAATAATCAACATGATGTGTTGTTATCCACCGCGTTAGTCAAGTTACGTGATCGTAGTGGTCGTGAACATATGGTTCGCGCAGTGCTTGACAGCGGTAGTACGTCGAGTTTTGTAACGCAACGATTATGTAAACAGTTAGATTTAAGTACTAATGAGATAGATAGGTCGATATTTGGCATTAGTAACGTGACGTCACACGTAGGTAAAACATGTCGTATCCATATGACATCAATTAATAATTGTTTTAATATTAAATTAATGTGTTTTGTTTTACCATCAATTACTACTGAGGTGCCATGTCGTAATATAAACATTTCTGACTTAGGTATTCCGTCTCAAGTCTGTCTAGCTGACCCCACTTTTTACAAGCCTGCTGATGTGGATTTATTACTTGGTGCTGATATTTTCTGGGACTTATTGGGTACCCAGCGGATAAAGCTAGGTATTGGAAAACCTATCCTATTCGAAACCAGACTAGGCTGGATCGTGTCCGGTCCCATCAGTCGTAATTGCGTCACCTTGCTTTCTAATAATATAAGGTGTCATTTTGCTAAATTGAGCTCTACTGATTCTACGGATTTAGACAAAATTCGAACTGACTTGACTAAGTTTTGGCAGTTAGAAGAGATTAATAATAAGACTTCTCAGTACTCTCCAGAAGAGAAGAGGTGTGAGGAACACTTCATTAAAAATACGACACGATTGGCGAGCGGTCGCTTCTGTGTTCGTATTCCACTCAAACAAAGCCCTTCTGTTCTGGGAGACTCAGTTCATAAAGCTACTCAGTGTCTTTATTCATTGGAGCGTAGATTAAAATACAAAACTGAATTTAGTAAAATGTATCACGCGTTTATGTCCGAGTATGAATTACTAGGGCATATGACTGAATGTAAACAATCAGCCTTAAACCCTTCTGGTTACTTCATACCACATCACGGGATATTACGTGAGCAGAGCAGTACCACGAAACTTCGTGTGGTCTTCAATGCGAGCTGTCCCACAACTTCTGGTGTTTCTTCGAACGATATACAGATGGTTGGCCCAACCATTCAAGACGACCTTCTGTCTATACTTCTTCGGTTTAGACAGTACAAGTATGTCTTAGCCGGAGATATCCAGAAGATGTACAGATGCGTGGACGTTCACCCATCTGATAGACACCTGCAGCAGGTTCTCTGGCGCGATAAGGAATCAGATCATGTCAAGATTTATAAATTAAATACTGTCACTTACGGTACAGCTAGTGCACCATTTTTAGCTACCCGATGCCTTTATCAGTTAGGTCTTGACTGTAAGAATGAGAAGGTCGCTCACGTCATCAAGCACGACTTTTACGTAGATGATCTCCTGACAGGGGGGGATCGATTAGATGACGTCAAATTTATTCGTCAGGAGGTTACGAAGACACTTGCGTCGGCATGCATGCCACTTCGTAAGTGGAAGTCAAACGAGCCTCAATTGCTGTCTGCGATTGACCAGTCATCACTTGACTTAAATTTTGGGTCTACTGAGCCTGACAAACTGCTGGGCTTAGGCTGGTATGCAGGTTCAGATGAGCTCGTATTTTCAGTTACTTCCACCGTGTCTTCCACCAATCATACTAAACGTGACTTGTTGTCTGTCATTGCTAGAATCTTTGACCCTTTAGGATTGTTATCCCCCTTTGTAATAAGCATGAAAATGTTATTACAAAGAATGTGGCTTGATAAATTATCGTGGGATGATCCATTATCTCCTGAAATTAATGCAGAATGGCTAGCTATTGTGACAAACTTGCCTTGTGTGAATTCTTTTCGAATTCCACGTATTGTCGTTTGTGAATCGTATACAGACTTAGATCTCCACATCTTTACAGATGCATCTGAACGTGCATACGGAGCTTGTGCCTATAGACGTAGCGTCAATAGTGAGAGTGACTGTATGGTCCGATTACTGATGGCAAAGAGTAGAGTAGCGCCAATCAAACCAACCACAATTCCTAGATTGGAGTTGTGCGGCGCTGTGGTGGGAGCTCGTCTTTGCGAGAAGGTATCTAGCTCACTTAGAGTGAAGTTTAGTCGCGTGTGTTGTTGGACTGACTCCACTATAGTCTTGGGGTGGTTACAGATGTTGCCATCTAAACTTCAGCCATTTGTACGCAATCGCGTTGCTGAAATTTTAGAACTGGCAGGTCACTGTACCTGGCGACATGTCCCGACGGATAAAAACCCAGCAGACCTGATATCACGCGGCGTTGATGTTCAGAATCTGCACAGTTTGGACTTGTGGTGGTCTGGTCCTAGCTTCCTACTACAAGACCCATGTGACTGGCCCTCTTTAGTCAAAGGTTCAGACTCGGATACTCTCCCTGAAACTCGACCCGATGTGTCACTAACTATCAGTGTTAAGCAATATGATCATGAGCAGTTAATCGATTTTAGTCGCTTTTCTAATTACTCTCGCTTAGTACGTTCTACGGCTTATGTGTTGCGATTTATTAAATCATGTCAAAAGCAATCGATAAGTTCTAATTTTCTATCAAACGATGAATTAAAAAAGGCTTTAAACATTTTAATTATAATAAACGACACCCTATACTATTACAGTCCACTCACGATTTTACTAAATTATTATTTAATTATGAGCATAAGAGGTTAATGCACGCAGGGCCACAACTATTGTTGGCTTCAATAAGAGAGTCCTATTGGCCCATAGGAGGTCGAAATCTAGCTAAGGCCTGTTATCATAGGTGCGTACTCTGTCATCGAATAAAAGGTAAGGTGGTTACTCCATTGATGGGTAATTTGCACGGCAGCGCCTTCTTCCGGGTGGTTTTCCTTTTGAAACCACAGGCGTCGATTATGCTGGCCCTATTATGAGTGCTAGTCGTTCAGGTCGCGGTTGTAGGCTCGTAAAGGTATACATAGCAGTCTTCATTTGTTTTACAACCAAAGCTATTCATCTAGAGCTTGTAGGTGACTTGACTAGCAGCAGTTACTTATTATGTTTACATAGGTTTATAGCACGTAGAGGAAAGCCCGTACATATTTATTCGGATAACGGTACCTCATTTGTTGGTGCGTACAACGAACTTTCCAAATTTTTAAAGGCTAGCAGAGATTCCTTGGGTGCGAGTATGGCCAGTGAGGGAATCAACTTTCATTTCATTCCTGCTTATACCCCTCATTTCGGCGGTCTTTGGGAAGCGGGTGTTAAATCTGTTAAGTATCATTTATACCGAGTGTTGGGAAATTGTAATTTAACCTTCGAACAACTTAGCACCACATTAGTACAAATCGAAGCAATTTTAAATTCACGCCCATTAACACCACTATCTTCAGACCCTGCCGATTGCACTCCGCTGACACCAGGTCATTTTCTCGTCGGTCGTCCACTCACGTCCTTGCCGCAGCCAATTTTTGAAGAGCATTCCACTAACCCTCACAGTCGGTATCGGCGCATCGAACAGCTTCGCCAACATTTTTGGACAAGATGGAGCAAGGAATTCATTGCTGAGTTGCAGCAACGCGTCAAGTGGCGCTCTTGTAAGGATGGCTTGAAGGTCGATACCTTAGTCGTCATAAAGGAGGACAATCTTCCGCCTCTGCAGTGGAGATTAGGACGAGTTACGGCTGTTCACCCGGGATCTGACGGAATCGTTCGTGTCGCCGACATCAAGACCTCGATGGGCACAATACGGAGGGCGTTCAACAGGATATGTCCATTACCGGTATCTTGGGAGTCTTGTTGAAAGTGGTACTTTCAACGCCCGGGGGCATGTTGGAGCGCCTACGTTAAATGAGGCAGCAACGTATTGACGATTATTATATTTAAGGCTCATCTTATAACTGTGTAGTGTCATTGATTGATTGTCATTTTTTACGTCATTATATTATAGAAACTCATAGCAAACAGTTCACATCGCCTGCCTTTTATTTTAAGTCCTGAAATTCCTTAATGGTTTTATACAAGTGGGCTTAGGTGATTATAAACAATCACCGAAGGTAAGCAACAGACCCAGATGGGTGACAGTAGCAGGACGGCATTTTTTGGCAAAGTTACTGAACGACCACTTGTATGATACTGAGGAAAAGAAGCGTAGTTTTGATGCATGTGTGTGCGTGAGCGCGTGTGTTTACTTGAACGAGCTGAGTTTTGTGGCTTCATTGGTAAGAAAGGCCGTGCGTTATCTACCTTTTTTTATACCGGCTAGGAGCAAATGTTTGAGGTTGGGTCTTTTTAAGTATGTGTTTTAGAAAAAAATCTATGTTTATGTATTTATATCAGTTGTCTGGTAACCACTGTTCAAGCTCCGATTAGTTTGAGACTAGATGGCGTTGTTTGTTTGATTTCCGAAATATTATTAATATATTTTATTAATTAATAACTGTCGTATATGCTACCACTTCACCAAAAGCAGTCACCGAGGTATCAAATTATAGTTTTATGATCAACCCGAACGTTCATTCTTACTTATAAACCTGCCATTTTTTTATAAACATTTACTAATCTTAAATCAAGTTATTAAAATTTACAAATAGTTATTGTTTCTACCTATTCTAGAAACTTGTTAACAAATGATGATATCACTACCTGGAAACGTAAAAGAACTAAGTTTAGATTTAAAGAAATGTAAATAAAAATCGGCCAAGTGTGTGTCAGGCCAGGCACAGAAAGTGGTCTTCAGTCACCCATAATGGATTTAAAATCGTATCCAATAGATAATTGTTATGTTTACGTATAAATGCGTTAATTTTGTATGACATTTTCCACAAGTTAAGCCTCTATAACTCTTGAACTAACAAAGTCATCTAATCCGTTATAGTTTTCCTTCAATGTCCTTCAAAGACCACCATCACGATTTTTTTCAGACTTTTTGATTTTTTGGGTCAGCCGTTTAGCTTTTAGAGGGGGGGGGGACGCCCTGTTTTTACAAAAAAGAAGCCTTTAAAGTGGAATATCTCGCAAATGGATACCTAAATCAAAAAATTGTCTTAGAAACCCTTTATTGTTTTTAAAAGACCTATATAATGAGACCCCACACGATGGGGTAGCCACGAGAAAAAAAAACATCCCCACTTTACGTGTAGGGGAGGTACCCCAAATAAAAATATTTTTCATAATTCTATTGTAGCACTTTGTCGACGTACTTACAACACATATTCATGAAAAGTTTCATCTTTCTAGCACTTACCGTTTGGACGGTAAGTCGAGGACGGACGGACGGACATGACGAATCAATAAGGGTTTCGAGTCATAAACTTCATCAGAACCCTAAAAACTACATCTAAGCCGTTGTATTATCATATCAAGATTAAAATCTTGACACTTCAATCACAAAAAGTGAGTCTCGCTAATCGCAATAAAACCATTGTTAGATCTAATTCTTACTTAATTCTTTATCCTACACAAATAAATAAAATTGGAGTGTCAGTATGTAATGTCAAAAAAATACTTTTTTTTTTACTAAATGCATATCAAAGTAAGTATATACATGTGATACATAAAAAAAAAACAATTTCTTATATTTGATCTGTCCGCCTGCCTGCCTTTCGATTTGCTCCGACTAATCTCTGGAACGGCTGAAGCGATTTTGATGGGACTTTCACTGTCAGAAAGTTGATGACATAAGGAGTTACTTAGGATATTTTTTTTAGACTAGCTCTGGTTCGCGACGTCACTGGCGATCAGAAGTCTTTTTATTTCAAATAACGACACATAACTACTTTTTTTTCTAACTCACGATTATCGACTGCTATGTTAACAGACATCGATAATCAAGAATCAACAGGTGAGATTCGATAGTAATTCGATTACACAACTAATTCATCGATCCATCAATCAATTTTGATTTTAATACAAAAACAAAAATAGATTTACATGGCGTTACCTTGAATGATGATTAGGACCAAAAAATTGAGTAAAAACCATTCACGTGTCAATAAGCGTGGCCTTAAAGATGATATACTAATACTAGTGGAGTCCTACGGTGTTACTCGCAGTTATTGTTGTAGATCAAGAGTAAAGCCGTGGATCGAAGCTGGTCTAAAAAGCTAGGCTATTCAAGTAACTTTATAATCGGTGCAGCCATTCCTGAGATTAGCTGGATCAAATCCACACTCTCTCTCTCTCTCTCTCTCTCTCTCTCTCTGAAGTCGGTCCCTCATGTCTGAGGCTCGTGTATCTGGAGCGGATGATCTTCCTCCACCGGTTTCTGTCCAGCGCGTCTCTCACAACCGAGTAGAATTTAGAGCTCGACGAGTCCTTTACTTGATCGGTCCATTTTGTTAGTGAACGACCGCGCGATCTTTTGCCTTCGGACCACAGACAGACATACAAAAATTTTAAATTTACGCTTTTTTATGGAAGTACCTTAAAAACTGTTCATTTGGTATTACAAACAGATACTGTTATTTATTTGTATATAGATAACTGGCATAGGTTTTAAATAATTGTATTCAAGGTTGTACGTTATATTTGAATAATTTTAAACATAAGTTAATACCGTTAATCTTGAATTGTAACAAAGAAAATTAGCCATCTTTAAATTTTATATATAAATCGTCTGTTAGTATGTTTGTAATTGAACTGCTTCTCAACGGCTGAACCGGTTCACAGGTTCAAATGGGCACTTTGATTCTGGAGGATGAAAATGTGCGAAAATCGAAATATTTATTTATTTATTATAAATTTTCACATACCTTTCACAATATTATAAAATTCAAGTATCTATTTGTAATAACAATTGGACAGTTTATTTGATATGACAGACATACACTAGACTTTTATTTATTTGTAAACATATAGATCTTTAGATATACACTTCAGGATCTTGATCAAAAGGTGAATCATTCAAAACAGATAATAAATAAATAAATATTTCAGACATTTTACACACGACGCCATCTAGTCCCCAAACAAAGCGAGCTTGTGTTATGGGTAACTAGACAACTGATATTAATACATAAGCCTACGTTTTTTTTGTAAATACATACATATTATACATGGAAAACACCCAAACTCCGAAACAAATATTTGCGAATCACACAAACATTTTGGTCTGACCCGGGAATCGAACCCGAGACCTCTCGATCAGCAGTCGCATACGCTAACCATTAGACCAACGAGCAATAAGGACAGAAATACGAACAAACACATACTTAAATGTATGTCACTTTCTTCTTTCGTCCTTATTCGTATAAACCTTAAAAGGCGTCACAACAATTGCGTCACATATCAAGTTTCTAAATACCCAATATTTTAGGTAACAACATACCATGATACAATAAGACAAGGTATGGCACACGGTGATGACGTACGTGACACAAGACACTTTGGGAAAAAAAAATTGAGTTAATACCATTACTTATTAATAAATGATAAATTTTCTCCAAAATTATGCTACATAATTTGGCGATCACACAAACATTTGGTCCGACCCGGGAATCGAACCCGAGACATCAAGCACAACAGTCGCATACGTTTCCATTGCACCACCGAGGCAGTCAATTAATTATTATCATAAATAATACATATCTGTTTGCTACTCTTCAAAACAACAAAAAAAGAAAACTACAACTACTTATAATAGCTATATTTAAAATCGCTCACCTACATACAATAAGTCTATGGCTCTAGAAGCTTGTCATTCAAACTTGTCTTTCAATTAAACAGCATCTGTCAAAATGTCGATAGTGTTGGGCAATGCTCGTTATTCGATCACTATCGATATTGACTGGGATTGTGATGAAACTAACTAATTCAAGGTCAATGTGAATGTCTTGGCACAAAGTTGTGTAATTATTTATCTTAGTTTAGTAGTACATCATCAGCCTTTAGGAGTCGTCTGCTGGTCATAAGTATCTTCTTAGGAAGGAGATTTAGGCCTATTATCACTACATTTTATAATATAAAGTACTTCGTCGTGTCTGTATGTTCGCGAGAAACTCAAAAACCACTGCACCGATTTAAATGAAATTTTGTTCTCAGATAGATGAGATAGCCGACATAGACGCGGGCGGAGCCGCGGGCGAAAGCTAGTAATAGCTATTATTATAATATTACATACAAAATTTTAGATCCCACAAAGTATGCGATGCAGAACCTACCACACTTTAGAAACAAGCGGCGAGGACGGCATCTGTGTATTCAATACCTTCATTTCTTTTACCTATATTTCCTTTAATTTATTTACTCCTAATTTTTCTACCTTATCCCTAAACCTATTAATAGCAGTTGCTTTGCCTCTTCAAATGTAAATAAAATTACAATAATAGTTAGCTAAAATTAGGGTAGTTGCAGTTCAGGTCATAAAAACCACATGTTTGTATGATGTGAGGGCTGTAGGTTGGTAGCATAGTAATTTTGTGTCGTACTAGATGTGCCCTGCGGTTTTACCCACACTTATTGTTGTGCCTTTTCAGCAACAACCGCTTGTAACACGAAATGACAACAATTTAGTAAATTGATTTTATGATGTACCTATGTGTGCCTTCATTGCCATTCATTAGCATACAGTGTCTGCCCTTTACCAATAAACATTGAAAAGATGTTAATTTCAAAATGACAAACAGATACCTCAATATTATTTACTAACTAGTTGATGCCGCAGGCTCGCGTCCATTGCATCCTTTATTATTTAGGAGGAGGGAAAAATACTTTAAGTTTCTTTTTGCATCAAAACTAAGTTAACCGACGCTTTAACTTTCTCGCAGAAAATTAAATGGAGATGGGCGAGATTGAAAAGGGACCTGGCAGGAGCTGGATGCGAGTAGCCGAGGAACGTACTAAGTGGCATGCAATAGGAGAGGCCTATGTCCATCAGTGGACTGTGATAGGCTGATGATGAAGGACCTAGAGGTCGTAGGGTTAGAAGCCGCCCATGCCCAACCGGTAATTGTAGAATATTATTGTCTGGACTTTAAAAGAGACTGTGATCCCTGAGTTTGTGTCGTCCTTTCTTCTCAGGGCTAGTTCAGTTAGGAAAGGCCGAACTCATCTGCTCAAAAAAAAAAGTTTAACTTGCAAAAGTGTTCATGTAACCTAATTGCAGAATAAATGATTTGTGATGATTTGTAGCAGAAAAAATTCTATATCCTTGGCTAGACACAAAGAACGATGGAGGTCCTTGGAAGAGGCTTGTACCCGAAGGGGTTCCACATAAGCAACGACAATATAGTAATTAAAATGAATTAATTTAATCTGACCATAATTAAATTGTAATCATTTAAAACTTTCTTATTTATTAAACAGGAGTAGAATGTATTGTTGTAGGCTAAATACAATTAAATACATCATCAATCTAATTATTATTTTAATAATAAATAAATAAATAAATATTTTATGAAAATAATTTACCTCCTATTCTGAGACCTACTGAATAAACATTTAATAAAAATCGAAAAAGCCGTTTCGGAGGAGTAGGTATGGCAACTCACATTGGGACACGAGAATTTTATTTATTTAAATAAATACAAATGTCAAAAGCCTCTTATTTCGCTACCAACACATAATGAATGAATGATGTAATGTTATAAAATAATAAAGTCTTTTATGTACAAGGATATGAGACATAGGAGTAGGTATGGCGTAACTGCACTCCTTATTAGACAACCAGACAACTTTCCTTTGTCGAGGAGAAATTTAAGACATGATCATTTTGTTTGTGAGACTTAACGAAGGTGGTGGTGTACTTCGACAGGACTTACAAGTAAGTACTTAATTATTCATACATATTATTCTTCTGTTTGTACTAAATAATTAGGTTAGGTTCCGTTATATCGGGGTTCCAGGGATTTCCTTTCTAGGTTCTTGGTTCCCGGTTAATGGTACCTGAAACAGCGTGCGATGTATGGTCAGTTCGAGTCCGACATAACCACTAACTGCTGGTATCTGTGGTAGATTTCCACACTGATAAAAAAATACATTTTTTTCATTAGTAGCACTATTAAAAATAAGAATCATAATCTTCGTAACCTTTATTATTTATTATTCCCTAATTTATTTGGGGTCGGCTGTTAGTCCAATCCTACGCAATCCTGAGGGTATATTACAACCTTTATATTTAAGTACTAGATTTCTAGTTGCAGTACTAGGAAATTGAACAGGTCTTCACTATTTACTTAATATAGTTAGGTATTGCAGAAATGTATGAAAATGCATGAAACAATAATAATCTTTAAGTATATGTTTAAGTATATGTTTAACAACTATTTAAATACATATATTCGTCTAAATAGGTCTTAAAACTTTTAGTTGTGCTACTTACTCAAACTTTGCCAATAGAGCGCCTGATAAAAAGTAAATAGCAATTATTAAATATACATATTGCTCTACTACGTGACTTGTGTAAGCAATAAATGAAGAAAAATACAAGCACAAGCTAGTAATAAATGAAATTTAGTACAGACACAGATAAAAATCTATACTACTATTTATCTCAATAACAATATTGGGTATATAAATTTGGGAAGGTTGTCAAAAACAATTAAAACTAAAGACGTTTCAATGTTGTACTTATTTTTCAGAAACAAGAACATGAAATCTAATTTTCTAATATTTACGATATTATATATGCTAACACTACATTGTGCAAACGCATTCGAGAAGAATGACGAAGAAAATATTGTGACAAATCATCATTCAAGACAACTATCCCCGTAAGTTTATTATTTTTATGAAATATTGTATTATGAATAAACATTTCTTTCATAATCTTGAAAATAATAAATTGCCTTAAATTTTTATACTTCAAAACATCCACTACTTTAGCTCCTGTACGGCAGGTTCAAAACTGTAACTGAGTAAAATATAAAGAAAATTGTAGGACTTGGAAATGTAATATTCCTGCTCTCTTTATTTACATAGCTAAACAAAATATTGAAAACTTAAGCGAAGTGGTGAACCGTGAACACGCTGTTATATACTGAAGCGTCAAAACAAAATATTAATGGGTCTTTTATTATTAGCGCCTTAAGATTTAATAATAGCAATCGTAATACACTCTTCTTTTATGATTAATATTTCCAGAGATTATCTCGAAGATAATCAAAGTCGCTTTAAGTTGTCACACGAAGATAATGTCAGTCCTCGTGATGGATACTTTAAAAATGATAATCCTGTTAGATTTAAAGATGATTCTCCGCAACTAACAAGTGAGTATTTTTATAGTCATAGTTTTAAAAAACTCGTCAGCCTACACCAGCGGTTATGGTAAACATTTAAATTTTTTTTTGCGAATAAGCCCTGCTATTCCGCAATATGCTATTCTATATTATTCCACATTATTTTTTGTTGTATAGGAGGGGTTTTGCTTTACAACAAAAACTATACGGAATAGTCGCCAAAATCTAAAAAAAGTTTATAAATAATTTATAAAAACTTGCTCTAAATAAATGTATTCAGAAATCAATGAATTCAGAAATCCTAACAATTAATTTTATTCACTTACTTTATAGTAGAATTTTACATCTTAGATATTAATAAAAAAATTATATGATGGCAATATCTTATCGATACCTAAATGGATACTGTAATACTTACTTGACTGCATAAAGCTCAAATATACATAAATTCCTTTCAGATAAACCTCATTTCTTTCCAATTGATGCTGACAATCCTGAGCAAGAAGAAACTCGAGATGGTATTGAAAAGTTAAAAGAACTTAAAAGAGTAAAACTTTTTTATAATTATAAGCAATCTTATGAAAATGGAGATGAATCGGCAGTTGATGAAGAGGAAAGTTATGGAAATAGAGACAGCAAGCATAGTGAAACAGAAACTAATATCGGTGGACGTGTAATTTTCGAAAATAATAGTAAATCAGAAAACAAAGAACCAATAGGAAAAAAAAAGAGAAAATCGAAAAGAAAACAAAGAGTCTATCCATTAGGCAACCATGACCCTATTTCACAAACTGCTCCATTTAATTATCCTGGCAATCCATACCCTAATGTGCAACCAGGTTATTCACCCTACCAGCCTGGATATGATGGTACTTTTCAAGGCTATGGTCTCTATCCAGGCTCTCAAGTGCCTCATCGCCCGCTTAAAAATCCAGTGCTTCCAGGTCAAAATATTCAGACAAGTCAACTGAATACAAAATACGGTATTCAATATCCTGTAGGAGCTGTTGGTGGAGAAGTATCACCTGTGATTCCAGGATATCTTCAGAATTCTGGTTATCCAGGCAATG
Source organism: Phragmatobia fuliginosa (assembly GCA_932526445.1). Classification (NCBI taxonomy): domain Eukaryota; kingdom Metazoa; phylum Arthropoda; class Insecta; order Lepidoptera; family Erebidae; genus Phragmatobia; species Phragmatobia fuliginosa. Next base: position 1,083,099 of record OW052078.1, on the reverse strand, counting down.
GAAAATACGGAATTCATGCTTACCCAAATTCACAATACGGCTTGTATTCTGGAGTCTATCCTGGTAAGTTGTTTTAAATCTTCATTAAAAATATAAATAAATAAATATTTCGGACATCTGACACACAACATCATCTAAGTAGTCCCAAGCTAAGCAGAGCTTGTATTTTGGGTACTAGACAACATATATAAATACATAAACATACTTTTTTTTGTAAACACATACATATTAATTCAACACTGTGAGTCATGCTATAATCTTAGCAATACTATCCCACTTCATGATGATGCACTGGAATGATTCTCGTCCTATCTTCGAGGACGCCAGCAGTCCGTCCGAATCGATGAATCTTCATCGACGTGGGCCGAACTCGACTCGGGTGTTCCTCAAGGCGGTATTCTTTCTCCTCTTTTATTTTCTTTATTTATCGATCTCATTACCCGTGAACTTCAGTGTTCGTATCACCTGTATGCTGATGATCGGCAGATCTATTCACACGCTAGAGTAGAGAACTTGGATGATAAATAGCATTAACCAAGACTTTGAAATATAGATTTGGTCTGCCACGTTTGGTCTGGTCTGTGTTTTCCATTGTCCTTAGCGCGATGTTATTCCACGGAAACAAAATTCTTTCTCATATTAATAAATGGTTATAGTGAGCCAACCTTAAAAGAAGTAGCATAGAAGTAGCAAGCGACATGCGCTGTCGCGGACTTTTTTTACAACTCTTCAAGAGTTACAATTCTGTCATGCATTGTTAACATACATTTTTTACCATTTACGCAGTGCATGCAAAGGAAGTGCTCAAAAAGTAATAATTTTCCCCCGTTTTTTGAAACATTTTTCGTTGATATCTGCTCCTATTAGTCATAGCGTGGCGATATATAGTCTATAGCATTCCTCATAAATGGGCTATCTTCCACACAATGGGCCATTAATGATGTATAATTTCGTTAATGTGTCTTGTATTGCACACGATGAACTCCGAAATTATCTAACTGATTTTCACATATATATTTTTAATGTAGAGATAAGTTAACGCCAATAGGCTGAGCATGATTGTGACGACGTACGTCTCGTCACAGCCGAAGTTGCGTGTGTCAACTAGAACAGCTGACAGCTAGAACAGAACTAAACTAGCTGATAACATAGAATGAGACATAAGTACGTAAATAGCAGTCGTGTTACAATAGACTTTATCAAAGTGTAAACGTTTTACACTCTGTGCAATTGATAACTCTTATTTGAAACTAACTGAGCCCCGCTTCATTATCAGCGGTTTGTAACCAACCACGGCTAACGCCAATGTGTGAAGTTAGTCTACAATAAGAAGTCTAAGTGACTCCTTATATAATCAGGTATCTGCCAGTGAAAATCCCCTCATAATCGGTGCAGCCGTTCCAGAGATTAAGCTAGAACAAAAAGACAGGCAATTAAAAATTTAAAATATTTTTTCTGTTCTAACGTTTTCACTTTCATTTGCGTTAAGTAAAAAACTATTCATTTGGTATTACTAACAGGTACTTCCAATTTATTTATTTGCATGTATGTACAGTCAGCGTCATAATGATATTGGCGTTCAAAGTGGTCAAAATGATGTGAAAAACACTAATTCAATTTTATGTTGGCTCGCAAGGTGCTCAAATTGTTGTACGCATTCAAAGTGGTCAAAAGATCTTAGCAATCAGTTGTCAATAATATGTTATCTGACAGAGTGTTCATATTTATGTTAACAAATAGGTTGTTCATTGGTATCTAAGCGTGCAAAGTAGTCAAAAATATCTTAGCATTAAAGAGAAACCAACCTTATCACCCACAGATAGAGTATACTTTGCAGTTTCACTACATAGTATACAACAAAGTCGCTTCCGCTCTCTGTCAGTCCCTATAAATACTTAGAGCTTTGACACTATGCAACGGATTTTAATTCCTTTTTTTAATATATAGAGTGATTCAAGGGGAAGGTTTTTATGTATAATTCATGCATAATATTATAGTGGAGAAACATTGTCAATTTTAGAGGTTTCTAATGTGATGTCGTAAATAAATTTATTTTTTACGACATCACATTAGATAGAGACCCTACGAGATAGATCAAACTAATGTACTACATTATTGTATACCTTAAAAAGTCTAACGTAAATCCTGCGATTTGGGAATCGTTACGGGATAATATGCAAGCTGTAATAATTGATAACAATAACTCATCTTCTGATTATAGTGATCAGCATAGAACCTAAGTCATCTTCTGATAATTCGGACTCGGAACCATCAACTAAGAAAAGTAACAATGAGGACAGTACAGAGGAAGAACCAAAGACAGACATTAGTCTTTCAGGAGAAACATTTGGCAGTGTATCAATAAGCGAGTTTAAAAAATACAGAGTACTAAGCCCGCTAAAGATGTTAGAGGAAGAAAGAGGTTTAGTTATAGTAATGTGTGTGTTGAAATCGGTACAAATCCATGTGTAGACCAGCCAATATAACATATAAAGAGGCTTTAAATGGGTTAGAATCAAGAGAATGGTGTAAAGCTTTACAGGAGGAATCATTAAAATCATTTGAAGAAAACGAATCTTGGAAAGTAGTGGACAAGCCAAAACAAACAACAGAGGTTAAGTGTAAGTGGGTGTTCAAGAAAAAAGTGGACAGTTGTGATAATGTGCGATATTATGGTCAGTTAGTCGCCAAGGGTTTTACACAAAGACCAGGCACAGACTATACAGAAACATTCTCACCAGTGGACCTTCACTACAATAAGACTATTGCTTGTATTGAGTGTTAAATATAATCTAGACATAACTCACCTTGATGTAACCACAGCTTTTTTGAATGGGCATTTGAAGATGTGTATATGAGTTTACTATACAATTTGGAATGTCATAAAAAGTATTAAAAGTATTAAATTTTAAAAAAGTTTCTCTGACATACGGACGGACAGACAGACAGACAGACATGATGAATCTATAAGGGTTCCGTTTTTTGCCATTTGACAACGGAACCCTAAAAATCGGCCAAGTGCGTGTCAGGCAGAAACCATTTCAACTCTAGAGGAATTGCAATTAGAAAACATTCGTCACCCTCCATATTCGCCAGACCTTGCTTCAACCGTCGACGTCGACGACAATTTTTTTTCGTAATTTTGTCTAAATTACGAAAAAAATTGTAATTTCTACGTGATTAAAAGTTTTCTTCCCAAGAGGCAGTACAAAATGCTTTCACACAGTTTGTAGAATCTAGATCACTTGAGTTCTATCGCAAAGACATAAATTACATTCCTATTAGATGGCAGCAATGTATATATAATAATGGTAGATATTTTGATGAAATAAATATGTTAAATGAAAAAATCCCCCACGCACATAAAAGGGTTCCTCAGTCACCCATAATGATACGTGGTTTTAAAATCGTATCCAATAGATAACTGCTATTTTTACGTATTAATGTGTTAATTTATGACGTTTACCAAGGAAGCGCCTTTTACAACTTAAGCCTCTATAACTCCTGAACTAATAAAGTCATCTAATCTGCTACAGTTTTCCTTTAAAGTTCATTATATAGACCACCATCACGAATTTTTCCAGATTTTTTACAAAAAGTGCCATTTAAAGTGGAGTTTCTTGTAAACGGACACCTAAGTCAAAAAATCCTCTTAAAAATCCATTTTTGTTTTCAAAAGACCTATCTAATAATACCCCACACGATGGGGTAGCCGCGTGAAAAATCATCCCCACTTTACGTGTAGGGGAGGTACCCCAAGTAAAAATATTTTTCATAATTTTATTGTAGCACTTTTTTGTCGTAATTATAAATATTCATACAAAGTTTCATCTTTCTAGCACCTATCCTTTGGATGGAAAGTCGAGGACGGACGGACGGACATGACGAATCCATAAGGGTTCCGAGTCATAAACTTCGGACCCCTCAAAGGCAATCTACGGATTGAAAGAATCAGTTAGGGCATGGTATAAGCGTGTGGATGATTTTTTATAAACCTTGGGGTATAGGAAGTCAATCAATGAACCTTGTTTATTTGTTAAACATATTGATAAGGTCAGGATGATATATAGCCTTGTATGTGGTCAATTTTATTTATTTTTTGTAATTGTAAACTGAATACCGTAAGACTAAGATAAAATCTAAATTTAAATAAAAAGCCTTGGGAAATATTAGACAATGCTTAGGAATGAGAGTCAGATGAAACAATAATGAGATTTTTGCAGATAAGGAACAATTTGTAGATCATTTATTAGCTAGGCTTATCATGAATAATTGTAACCCAGTCAGTACACCAATGGAAGTAAATTTGAAGCTAGAGAAGAGAGACACTCATTGTACTCAGTATCCTGACCAGCAATTAATAGGAACTTTAGTTTATTTATCTATGTTAATCCGCCCAGATACATTTTATGATGTTTGTTACTAGAACCAGTTTAATAATAATTATAATGAAACACACTGGAAACATTTAAAACATGTTTTAAAATACTTGAAAAAAATCAAGCATTTTAGTTTTTTCGTTTATGGGTTATGTCAATGCTGAATGGGCATGAATATGAAAATATCCAGTACAAGACTTACGGTCCACACAATATGATATTGTGTGGACCGTAAGTCTTGTACTGGATACATATTTAAGAAGTGTGGTAGTGTCATATCTTTTAAGTGTAAAAAACAACCAACATTAGCTTAATCTAGCACAGAAGCTGAATATATGACTATAATATTTGTAAGGCAAGTTAATAAGCCATTTACTTGAGAAGCTTATTGTTGGAATTAGAATGCAGAAATGAGTCACCTATTCAAAATATGTGTTGGTATAATCCACAAATAAATTATTAAAAAAATTATATTAAAAATTTCTAAATTATTACTGTAGGTTATTTGTAGTTTATGTTACTCGTAAAATTTTGTCAGTATTAGCTATAATATAAAAAATATTATGTTTTTAAGAAACATTGACTTTATATGTGTTCCACTAAAATAATCCTACTATATAATCCTAATAATATTATACACGTGAAGGTTTGTGAGTATGTATGTATGTTTGTTGCTCTTTCACGCAAAAACTACTGAACGGATTTGGATGAAACTTTACAGTAATATAGCTTATATATATCAGAATAACACATAGGCTACTTTTTACTGCAATAATCGAGATAAACGGGCGAAAGCTAGGTGATTATAAAAATACATTAAATTGTAGATGTCAAAATGTATCACTGTTTATTTCCTGTCAAAACTTCACAGGTTGCTAGGCATAACACATTTGCATAGCAACCATAATGATACGCGGGTAACACCGCGGGGCGCATCTAGTACACTAATATAATCACATTAATAAATCTTCCCTAAAAGATAACTTTAATTATCATGAAAACCGCGTTTAAATAACTTGCGTAATTTAAATGATCAGAGCGGACAGACAATACGAGCGACTTTATAAAGAACTGCGTAAAAATTTAATATTATTTGACCGTTCGATTATAATAGGTACTTTCTGTACCCGGCGTGTAGCTTGAATGAATCCTACGAGCTTTACGATATGACAAGATACATTCCGTACATTGTAGGACATTAAAATACGTTCTACAAAGCCGAACAGTTGATGAATATGTAACTTATACAAAAAACCAAAAACGCAACCACATCGACTCATTTGCTGAAGTTCCTATGGCCACCTTCCGGCTCCATCATCAGACCCTGGTTACCATATAGTATCAAAGTACTCGTAAAGACGAATAAAATGAGCCCAATTTCGATGGGGTTGCGTCTAATTACGGAGTTCCTATGGCCACCTTCCAGCTAAATCATCAGACCCTGGTTACCATCTTAGAGTGTCAAAGTACTCGTCAAGAAGACGAATCAAATGAGAATTTTTACCCGAAAATAAATAATCGTATCATTAATTCTACTTTTTATCAAAGAAATTTCAATTGGTTTTATCTCATTTAAATACCTACATCCATACTCCTTTTACTCAGTATAATATTGTAGATTACCTATGATTCAATAGAATATTGGACTATGTTTTTTAATAACATTCGAAACAAAAGACATGTCAATTACGTCATGCAAGAAATGAATGAGAAAGGTATTGAAGACAAAAAAGGACAAACATTTAAATGTAATAATGAATCTGCAAAGTATACTCTATCTGTGGGCGATAACGTTGGTTTTTGTTTATTGCTAAGATATTTTTGACTAGTTTGCATGCTTAGAAACCAATGAACAACCTATTTGATAACATCAATATGAACACTCTGTTAGCTAACATATTATTGACAACTGCTTGCTAAGATCTTTTGACCACTTTGAATGCGTACAACAATTTGAGCACCTTGCGTGCCAACATCAAATTGAATTAGTGTTTTTCACATCATTTTGACCACTTTGAACGCCAATATCATTATGACGCTGACTGTACATATATATTTAAGACTAATCATCGAATCGTAAAACCGTAACAAACAAAGCAACTTAAATTCTCATTAGCTTTTTATTAAGGATCCTGTTCCCATCCGGGTCCACAGCTTATTATCTTTCCATCAGATAGTTATCTCTTGACAATAGCACCTCGGGTCGCGGTCAACAACTCCGCTGGTCAACTGATCAACAATATGAGGTGAAAGGTCTAACGGGTTACGTGGTGTCAGCGTCCACTGATGGGACAAGGATACCCACTTCAAATAGTCATAGATGTGTTTACATTACACAATTAGTTTAACAGTCTTACCTATTGTATTATTAGCAATTGAAGGTGCTTAAAGCGCAGTTGTAGGTGATTAAAAATAATCACCGAGGGTAACCAACAATGGTGCGGTCAGTACCTGGATGAGTGACCGTTAGTAGCATGATGCTATGACCGTCTCCGTGATTCACGTGATTCCGTGGTCACGGTAAGCAGTTGGTCGTGGTTGTTATCATAAGTTAAAAGTCGGGAAGCATAGTTAGCATAGCGTTTAGATTGAAACATCCAATAGCAAGATTATGTAGCCAGAACGCTGTCCTGCCAGTCCTAATTACGCACTCGGCCAGTGTGGGGACGTATAAATTTAATTTAGGAGAGGAGACTTCAGCCCAGCAGTGGGACGTCATGGGTTGATGATTACTGGCAATGTTCCTCTCCTCCTAAATACTGACCTACGGCAGTGCATTGAGCAACACAGGTTCGTAGACCGGATAGAACTAGCCATAGGTAGCGTCTATTCCCTTTAGAAAATAGTCAATCGTTTTTTGAGGGTGGAATCTTCACACATACATATTTTAGACTCACATGCAAAACAATTGCATGTCACTATGAACTTACACATAGCAATTAAAACAAAATATATTTTATGTATAAATGGACTAGCTTTCACCAGCGACTCCGCCCGCGTGTATCTCGATTATTGCAGTAAAAAGAAGACTGTGTGTTATTCTGATATATAAGCTATATTACTGGAAGGTTTCATCCATATCCGTTTAGTAGTTTTTGCTTGAAAGAGCAACAAATATGCATACATACATCAGAAATGCAAGTTAACTGAGAATCTTCTCCGTATTTCTATCCATACTATAACTTTGTGTATTTGTTACGATTTTACGGCTCAAGCACCGCTCCGCAAAAAAAACAATAGAGCCGCGAGTAAAAGTTAGTAATCAGTAAATTTAATTTTTTTGACCTATACTCTTTCAAATACCCATGAACAATCATCAAAACTCTATCAAATGTCAGCAAGGTGCATCTCATACGTCATCACATTAAAGAAGACTCTTGTTCTTTTTTTATCTTCCAGGTCTTCAGCAGCGCCGTCCCAAGTCTTTGACCCAGCAAGCAGTATCAGCGGTAGCCGAGGCGTTGACCTCCATAGCCCTGTTTGATGATAAGCAATGCGTGCCTCGTATTCTTTGCGAAGTAGCAAGCGGCAGTTCTACTGGGTCTTCGACTTTGCTAAAGGCTACTGCTAGCCTAGGACCTTTGTTGAGGTAAAGAATTATGTAATATTTTATTTCAAATGCTTTTTAAAATATAACTTCCCGGAATACGCCCTATTGATGTTATATTGTCACATAATCCTTACTAATATTATAAACTCGAAATTCAATCTTTTTTTCTATCCGTCTATCTGTCTGTCCTAGGAATTAGATTCACGGACAGTCCGCCTGAGAAAGAATGTACTTTTTAACGATATAGTTGTCTAATAGTCTTCTTACTTTTCGGAAATAATGAAGTTAGTCATGTACATCTTCTTTTTAATTAATATTAACACTTAGTAATACGGTTATATGACTAAAGGAGGAGACCTAGCCAAGATACAAGGGTTATGCGTCGAATCTATTTCTAAAATCGCTAACTTCTCTGCTCTGTTATCTTGTATTACTTTTGTTAACGTGAATTAACTTTGAATAATGGCTTTTCCATACCAATTATGAGCAAAAACTAATTGAAAATCCTAAAGCTCATGTTAATATATTTACACTTCATTGAGAGTCTTTTTTACTCTTTCAGCATCCTCCAATCATACAACGGCTTAAGTACATCTCCACTATTTCACTTTGGACGCGCGGCAGTCCTCGGCATGACCTCAATTGGCAACCCCATATCCTGCCTCCGAGCTTACCCCGAGTGCCCAAGAGACCCTACAGAACTAGTGAACTATTTAAACAACCACAACGGAGGATTTTTCAGATTCTTCGGCCAACCAGGTCCACAGAAACAGCAGAATTTGGAACAATTCTACAATCATTTAGCAGGACAGACAGGCCAACAACAAATCCAACAGCAAAACTATGCGAATACATACGGTTATGGTAACCAGAATCCATATGTAAATAGCAATGATGCTAATAAATATCGTCAAAAAGATAACGGTGGAAATTCCAAAGAAACAGAACAAATACAAGACCGTATACAAAATAAACCAACTATAGATATTGATGACGAAGAAAATACGGAAGATGCCTCGAAATGGACATTTCCCGAGGAGGATAGACGGAGGAGACCAAGGAAACAAAAGTTTACAGCAAATATAGCAGAAGAAGATGTTTTCAGTCAGAGAGGTACTCTATTCAAATTCCCTGATGAAAGAGGACCAACAGATAACATAGAAAGAGATAAAAGAAGAGATTATATAAGAACGCATAAAGTATTTTTCCCAAATAATAATGATTTAAACTTTGAAACAAACTCTGCAGTTAGTAAAATTAATCTTCAAGAGTATGAATATGATTATAAACATAATTTCTATGTTAAAAGGCCTAGAGAAATTACTAATTTCGTTAATGATGAAGCTCAAGTAGTATATATTGTAAGAGGAAATGGCGATCCTAATCATCCTGAGATTGTTAAAGTGAAACCAGGACAAAGAGCTTAAAACATCTTCATTGCGTCTTCATCAATAACTAATGAAGATCTATCTATATATTCATATTTTATAAATATTATACCTAAGCATATGTATAAGGTGTGAATATTTATAAAATAAAGTATTTAAGTACAATTTTCTGTAGAATCCAAGCTTAGTTTAAGCACAGAATACATAATAGTACCAGCACAGAAGACTCACTCCGAAAAGTAAATTAAAGTTATAGATACCCTCGGTGTCAAAAGATTAAGTTCAATTCAGATCGCACAGCGCCGAACCACTACGATTATATTTACCTACAATTGCGTCTCTTTCTATCGTATAACTCTGAACTGTTCTGACGATGTCTGTTCGACCGGCGTGTCTGACCCGGCAGGCAGCCGGCCGACTATACCTAAACTGCGGAGTGACACCCCCCTGGTTTAAGACAAAACATGTTGTGTAACTTATTTATTTACAGTAAAAAGTAGTCATGTCCTACCTCAGAAATCAAAGTACTTTCCATTAGTTTCCATTTAGCTACATTCCAAATTTCGATAAAATTCGTTCAATGGTTTGGTCGTGATTGTATAGCATAAAAAGTAACTTTTGAATTTATATTATTAGTGGAAATTGAAAAACTCTATAACTTTCAATAATTATTTAAATCACATAATATTCTTAAGTCAAAAACAAAGTCCCGACATACGTTTTGTTCTAAAAAATGCGTATTAAAACAGTTTTAAAATTATTAATATAATAAATAAACAAATTATAATGAAAATTATGGGGTGGAAAATTATGGGGTGGAAAATCCCCAGCCCTTCTTGGAAACGCAATCGTGAAGGTGCAAGGAGTATTACAAGATTCCACCACAGAGGAGGACGCCTATGTTTAACATTGGGCGTCTTTACTTTGAGATGATGATGAGGATAATAATGTAAGGCAATTGCAAGCTTCTCTACTCTACCTGATAGAAAGAATGAGTAGAATACAGGAGTAGAGGCCCAATCCTCATTGTGAGTTAGACATTGCAGCTTGGTGACCCACACTATGGCGGCCTAGCCAGATACTACTGCATCATTACCTCTGGTCTCACATTCACCAACAAAATGCGAATATGACAGCATAAATGCTGCCATTTTACATTAGTTCTCTGTGTGAGGGTAGTACGGCCCATTTATTGTGAAATCAGCGTACTACATTGCAAGATTTAAATACAGTAGAACCTCGATAAGTTCAAGTCCAAGGGAAACACAAAATATTTTAAGTTATAGAGGTTTTAAGTTATCGAGGTCTATGTTAGGGATAGGTTAATATAGAGGTAGATATGTTGTATTGTTCTAAATTAGGGAATTCGGCAATTTTTCGTATTTTACATTGAAAGCTTTCTCCTGATTCTTGTTTCTTCAAGATTTCAGCTTCTTTTTTAATGATGATTGATAATGTACTCTCATGTATCCCAAACTGAGCCACAACTTCTTTCCTTTTCAATCCATTTTTCACTGCTTCTTTAACCTATAATTTATCAGCGTATGTGAGTGTTGTTAGTTTTCTTTTTGAACTCATTTTAAGCCAATTTTATCACACAGTATAATAATCACAATATTGCAGGACAATAATCAAAAACTTATAATCCAAGTAGGTCGTGGTCTTAAGGCTAATCGCCGCATAGCTTTAAAGAATTTCGAAAAAGCAAACAATACGTGACATATGTATTGTTTACGTTAACAATTTAAACCTTTTGTTTTGCACACTCTTTCAAAATGACTAATTGACAAACAATTCTATGTTGTAGAGGTTGTGAAAACATTTCTTTATGTTACTGAGGGCCAATACAGAGATTATTTGTTTAAGTTGTAGAGGTTGCGTATTTTAAGTTAAAGAGGTTTTGGGCTCTGATGGGAAGGGAACATATGTACTTTGAAGTCCATTACACTTTTTAAAAGATAGCAGTATCAATTCTTTAAGTTCTCCATTTTTATTAATCGTCATTATAACAAACTATGCAACAATTATTCGTCAGGAGTCACAATTACAGATATTTCGTGACAACAAAAGTTAAGATATGGCAAACGTGTCCTTACATTTATATTAACACAAAGGATCGTTAACCAGCTTACGTGACGTAACGGGTGTTTATTTACACTCCACGATACGATCTCGTCACGTCGTCGTGTCGGTGCGCTTAGTGTATGTCTAATTTATGAGTCACCAACCGTGTAGCAATACATAATTCTCTTTCTCTTTTATCATTGCTACCGACTCAGTAACGTAACTAGAGCCCGGAACAGCCTTTCATAGGGCTGTAGCTCTACAATTCACTCACTCACACTTACAAGAAGAAGAGTACTTCTCCTCTCCAGTTTTCAACCTTTGCACTTTCATTTACACAGTTGGTCCAACAACACCGGTTGAGATATTTACACTCATTTTTATTAAAGCTCATCAGCATCATGTACTCCGTCTCGGGGAAGAACACGTGGAAGACGACAATTAACGTACAATTAATAGGTACGATCAAGGTCGCGGTATTAAGTAGTCTAATTGTCAGTGTTTATGATCAGTTCGAAACGGACTATATTTGTAAACGATAGTTGACTGTCGAGGCGAATCAGTTCTGCTCTTCATTCCTTCCGTTTCTGCTCATAGGGAGACAATTTTCTTCAAATTGAAATTAGATAGATAGATAGATAGATAACTCTTTATTTGCACACTGTGTTATAAATTCATAAAACAAAACAGAACTTACATTTAATGTACAAAGGGCGGCCTTATTGCTAAGAGCAATCTCTTCCAGGCAACCTTGAGATGGAATAAAATGTTTTGAAAAGACAGTAGTTGACGGTGCAATGAGTTTTGAAAAATTATAATTCGCTCATGAATATAACTTACGAATGCATATATATCTCCATACGTGTACAAATAGATACATACGTATACATACAAACATACATACATACCAACGATATACATACATATATATTATACTAAACATATATCATACATAATATATAATATAAATACATACATATATAATAACAAAACATTCACATAATGTCCAAATTTGTGACTGATCCAGCTAAGCAGTATAAAATTCCTGAATCATTTTTTTAAAGCTATTTATTGTTTGTGCCTTCCTAATGTTCGTCGGTAGTGCATTCCACAAGCGTACAGCTTCAACTGTAAAAGACTGGCCATAAAATTTTGTGGAATGCTGAGGCATCTTCAGTCTCAAATCTTCAGATGACCTTAGACATTTGTCATGTGTGTCATTAAGGAACTTGAAGCGTTCTTTGAGGTACAAGGGGGCTTTAGGATTAAATAAGATATTGTAAAGCAAAGTGAGGATATGAGTATTCCGGCGAGAGCGAATCGGAAGCCACTTGAGCATTCGACGAAATTCGGAGACATGATCGTATTTTCGTAGGCCAAATACAAATCGTATACAGAAATTTTGTAGTCGCTCAAGCTTATCAAGTTGTGCTTCAGTGAGATTAAGATAGCTGACATCGGCATAGTCGAGAATTGGAAGAAGAAGTGCTTGTGCAAGTGCAGTCTTAGTTGCAGTCGGCAGAAAGTTACGTAGTCTTCTCAGAGACCCGGCAGCGGCGTGTATTTTTCGACTAAGTTCTTGTATATGTGGACCCCAAGATAAAGTACTGTCTATTACGATTCCTAAATTTTTGACGCTTGTACTTATCTCGAGAGCAGTGCCATCAAATAGAATTTGTGGTAGATGTGTCCAATTTATTCTTGACACCATCCCGGGACTGCCAATTACGCATACTTGCGTTTTTACGGGATTAACTTTGAGTCCATGATTGTGACTCCATTCGCTAATATGCTTGAGGTCCGCATTGATTATATCAAAAGCCTCCGGTAACAAGTTTATTGGAGCTTGTGTGTATATTTGTAAATCATCTGCATAAAGATGGTAGGAGGAACTTAATTGGTTAGAGATTGAGTTTATAAAAACAGCGAAGAGTAAAGGAGATAGAACGCCACCCTGAGGTACACCAGCAGAAATATTGCACCAAGAGGACACAGTGTCCTCAATGCAAATACGTTGCCGGCGACCAGACAGGTAACTATGAAACCAGTCAATTGTCCTTGGAGATATGTTAAGAGACTGTAGTATACCAAGCAGAATGTGAAAATCAACAGTATTAAATGCATTGCTAAAATCAAGTAAGGTGAGTACAGTGATCATTCCACTATCCATGCCTAGTCTGATACTATCCGTAATGTGTACCAGTGCAGAGGTCGTGCTATGACCAGGACGAAAACCGGATTGGAATGGATTTAGTAAGGAATTTTTGGACAGGAAGTTACTTAGTTGAGAGTGGATAAGGCGTTCGAGAACTTTAGATAAGAAAGGTAAAATGGTTATGGGCCGATAGTCAGAAAATGAGAAGGGTTTAGCTTTTTTAGGTAGAGGGATTACTTGAGCATCTTTCCATGCACATGGAAAAACACCGCTTGACATGGAGAGATTCAGGATATTGCATAGGATGGGAAGGATTTCATCAAGGATGGGTAGAATCATGTTTCGACTGATACAATCACTTTCTACTGCATTCGATGAAATCGCTAGAATGGTCTTCCTAACATCACAATCGGACAATTGGGAGCTGGGATAGAGGAAATATATCGGAGAGTATTAGCTTTAGTATTGGCATTAATGTCAGACGTGGTAGAGAAATGTTTGTTAAGAAATTCTACGTTTAAATTTTTAGGAATAGAGTCTTGACGAGACCTCCCGACTCCCAATGTTCTTAGAAATTTCCAGACTTTTGCTGGGTCTCCGTTTTCAACGGACGAAGGGATATAGTATACGAAAGTATATGAAACAATACAGAAGGATTTTTCTAAATTTCATAACTGATGGACGCCTATATATCTTCCTAGCCTATTCTCAATAATATTTGGGTCGGCTACTAGTTCAACCAGTTTTACCTGAATGTTAGTTTTTCCACCAAGCGACAAGCATTGGACTTTTGTAACCCTGAGGGCAAATTGATTTAGTGGATTGAACTAGTTGTTAATGTATTTTATGGCACTGACTTTCCAAATAATTATTGCCAATAGATGTTTATAACAACCGAGACCGACGGTATCACCGGAAGACAGGCGTGAAACATCGCCAAACTTACATACTTGGAGCTGTTATAAAGAATTTCTTTTTAGAAAACGTTTGGATCGACATGGGAGCCGAACCCATTGGACCAACGAGGCAGTTGAAAACCTGATTATAAAATAAAACTGATTAAGTGAATACAATTTTAAACATAACACTTAAATACGATCTGTTAATTTGTGATAAATTCTTACATCATCTTTGAATAAATAATAATAAATAAATAAATATTTCGGACATCTTACACACAACATCATCTAGTCCCAAACATAGCAAAGCTCGTAAGATGGGTACTAGACAACTAATATAAATACATAAACACACATTTATTTTTAAATACATACTTTTTATAAATAGAAAACACGTGGACTCTGTTTTTTTTTATAAAAGACAACTCCTGCATCAGGAATATGAATTCCTGTGTCGCGGTGGACTTTACAAACATACATGAAACGGACACAAAGAACACCCAGACTCAGAACAACCACTTGTGAATCAGACAAAATGTTATCCCACGCGGGATTCGAACCCACGATACTTGGCGCAGTAGAGAGCGGCGTGGCGACCGCTTAAGCACTAGGCCAACCGTGCAGTCTCTGAAAAAAATATTTGCGGATCAGACAAACATTTGGTCCGACCCTAGAATCGAACCCGAGACTTCAAACACAGCAGTCGCACTGCGCTACAGACGCAGTCAGTTGAATGTATGTGATTTTATTGAATCAGTGTATTCTATAGTTGATGATAAATAAAATATCAATAATTGAAAAAATAATATCATAAAAATGAAATGAACCCACCACACTTCAGGAAGTTTAGGTCACACGTTTAGGTTACCGCCGCAAACAATCTGCATTTTTTTCAAAGCTTACATCGCCTTTTTGCCACAAGTCGAAATTTTATCATTAGATGGCGTTACCGTTGAATTTTTTGGGCCTAAGCTTAATTTGGAGTTCTCAAGCTAGTCATCGAGACACACTTCAAAAACAACGGCACTTAAGTAACTCCTTGTGACGGAGGTTTTGCGTAATCTTCGTGGGAGGCAAGAGCACTCTTCAAATAACACTCCCAGTTTTACTTATAACACTAAATATGATTTTGACGATACCCTCAAGTGGGAACAACTTTCGATTTTTCACTAATTGGTATTTATTTGTGGTATAATTTCTCTTTGGTTATTTTTTTTTATATCACTGATGTTCATACCTCGGGTATTCTCTCCTAGCCAACCTTGTTTTTTTACCGTTATTATGCCTCGTTGGTCTAGTGGATGCGTATGCGACTGCTAATCAAGAGCTCTCGGGTTCAAATCCCGGGTCGGGCCAGAAATTGTTTTTGGCGTTGGGGCGTTGGCCTCCCCCAACTCTTTACACGTTTTTCTGTCTCTGGCTCTGGTCATCCAGTGCAGCCCTAGTCTCTTTGGATCCACTCTGTGTTTTTCTTTGTACATCTGTCGTTTAGCATTCTATATTGTATATAAAGCTGTTTTTAATCAAACAAAGCCTTTTTCGTCTAATAATCACATAACTTTTAAAAATCAGCGCCGGAACAATAATAAGCATCATTTTGTTGATTGTAACCCATTCTGGCCCACACATTCGATGCAGATCCTTCTCTGTTAAACACGCTGTGTACATAATATTATAGTTTTATCTGTGCTCGGTGCTGTGTACTATACTTCGAATCTGTGGGCCAATCCTTTTCATTTATTTTTAATCGTATAATGTAAATTACTTTATGCATGTCCTGTTCATGACATTTTACCCGTTTTTGGGAAAAACAAGAATATTTGCAGTACGGAGCTGTCATATTAAATGCACTTGATATTAAAGAAATATGAACCTCTGGTATTGTTATACTTCCTTGTTTTTATTTGTTGAGTCTTATGGCGTAACCAGCTTGTAAAAATAGCAAAAAATAATAATAAATAAATATTTCGGACATTTTCACACAACGCCAGCTAGTCCCACACTAAGCAGAGCTTGTATGGGTACTAGACAACTGATATAAATACATAAACATACTTTTTTTAAATACTTACATATTATACATAGAAAACACCCAAACTCCAAAACAAATATTTGCAAATCACACAAACATTTGGTCCGACCCGGGAATCGAACCCGACACCTCTTGATCAGCAACCGGACCTAGGAACTGTGTCACATAGGCAGTCAAAATATCGGAAGTCCTTTATTAATCTCTGCTCATTCGTTACTGTAACTGATTGTACTTGAAGACTGAAGTCATACATCCCCAAAGTAGAACGTGAGGTATATCTATCAATGGGTCTGTTGGTCTAGTGATTAGCAGGCTTGACTGCTAAGCTGCAAGTTGTGGGTTCGATTTCCTCACAGGACTGTGGATAAGCACGATAACTTGTTGTATGTCTGGGTATATTTCATTTACAGTAAAAAGGTATTATGAATTCGAAAATGTTGTCTGTCTGTCTATCTGCCTGTTTGTTTATTACGATTTCACGGCTAAACCGCTAAGTGGAATGGATTAACTTCGGTATAGAGATTGAGTGAACTTTTCATAAGAACATAAGATTTGTTTTTGTCGATAATCAACATACACGCACATAGAAAAACTAGTTTATCTAAAACTACTAAAATTATCATAATCTAGGGTATAATTACACATTTCTCTACCTTCTCCTTCTTCTTCCTGGCCTTATACCCAATAGTACTTAGGGTCGGCTACTAGTTCAACCGGTTTTACCTGAATATCAGTTTTTCCACTAAAATTCGACACCCACCTCTTTGGGGTAAATGATGTCAATATATAAATATGTAAATCATTCATTCATCACCATCATCATTAGCATATCGCAGTCCACTGCTGGACATAGGCCTCTCCAATTGCACGCCACTTGGTTCGATCCTCGGCTACTCGCATCCAGCTCCTGCCAGCCGTCTTGCGCAAGTCATCACTCCACTAATATGTAAATAATTTTACATAAAACGTACCCACGATTTCATCACCACAAATTCGACATTGAACTCGCGAAATATCAGAACTATCACACACGATCATTGCAATAATAAACTCAAAATTGTAGCTAATTTATGTTCATTCATAAGGATTGGTGAGTCTTCAGTGAATGTGCATAAGGTTTGTTACATTCAGACCTTGGAGTATTTGATAAACCAACGGTCAAACATAAAATCTTTATTCTTTCATAGTTCAACATAGGTCTCTGGTACACCTCCCTCCTCCTTGCGCCCTTTTCCTCAATTTTGAGGGTCGTGACGCCTACTTAATAGAGTTCTGCGAATGGCGGTTCGCCATTTGTGTGTGCTTTTACATCACACTGTCCAATAGAAAGCGTGTATGGGACTCCCGGAAAATCGGTGCACCCACTAAATACCTCGGCAGTTAAGTGGAACTCCATGAACGCTGGCAAAAGTATATTGATATACCTGCAACTGAAGACATTTGTGCCGTAGCATGGGTCTCCCACGTCATTTAATCACATCACCATAACACATCAACGTCCTATAACACCTCACTGCTAGGGCTCTAATTAACTAGGAGGCTTTGGTCTACGTCACATAATAACAGGAATTAACTACCGCCCACAATATTTTATATAATATACTTACATATTCTTAAAATAATTCACTACAAAGAGTCAATCAAAAACTGACAAAGCGACTACTTACAACTCCAAATATGTCCTGTTATTAAAATTAATGATGTAGCTTCAAAAACTACTCAATACCATTATAATAATCACCAAAGTGAATCTTAATTTGTCTTTGTCTATCAGTTTCATCATCATCAACAGCCCGGTCCCGGCCCCCCTAGCCAAATTGCGTTTCCTATTCTATTCTCGTTTTTCGTTTTCTATTCCATTCTCTATTCTCTTGTATCATTGCATAATATCACTATATCATACAGTCACGTGATCAAAACATAATATTAGCCAATCAAACATGAGAATAGAGAAATAGATTAAAAAACAAAAAACTTGGCTAGGGAGGCTGGTCTGAACATAGGCCTAGATAGGCATAGAAAAGAGGTTTTTGGCCTACGATACCATTCAGACCAGACGGCTTAGTGTCCGGGAGTGATTATACAACAAATTAGTTTCATATCTCAGAAATAAAATAGCTTTTTGAAGCCTTTAAACGCGCCAGGAAGATTCTGTGCTTCAGAAATTGCTTGATTGGCTTACCTAGCCGACCCTACCTATCTCAAATTCCTCTTATTGCAGGTGTAAGCTAGCACACCGTGTTGTTTTATTTGATCCGATTCCGATACTCTCCGAGTATCTAGAACCCCGACGCAAATCCCAGTTGGTTGACGGCCTGAAAGGGACACATTATATTTTATACATTACCTGAACGCCAAAGGCATTGTTTACCTACATTGCCTAGGTATTGTGAGATTTTCGGTAACATGTATACTAAATGTTTCTAAGGATCGTGAAACATAGTAAAAGGTAGGCATACTAAATGTATCTAAGGATCGTGAAACATAGTAAAAGGTAGGCAAGTTATAGCCACTTGACTATTTGTTTACACACTAAACGAACCTTGAAACGGAAGATTTAAGATTAACGTATAAGTAATTAAAATAGCCCAAGGCGGTCATAAATTTCAGATAAAATCTTACTCGCGAGGAAAATTCTAAGCACAACAATCGCAAACACTGCATATTATGCAAACACCGCGCCCTGACAAAAGGACTGCAACTATAGCTAACCAACCATGTACAATACATCAGGAGCTCCAACGATTTATCAGTAATTATTGTCAATTAAAATCGGTTGTGTTATAGTATTATCATTTGCAGTGAAAGTCGACGGACGAAGGACGCGGGACGCGGCGCCAGTGCGTTGCCGACGCTCGTCTCGAGAGCACGTGTTATTTCAAAATAACGAACTTAATACGCGTGTGTTGTGTACGATTTACGATACTGAATGGAATACGACTAAAGTCAACTGATTTAAGTATGTCAGATTTATTTTGTTGTTATTATTACATAAATGATGTTGCGGAAGTTGTTGAGAAGTGTCGTGTTTTGAATTTAACGGTTGACCGTTGCGAATTTGTTGTTGGCGTTAAAACGGCTCCAAGGCGTGCATAAATTAAGCTTTCGGCAAGTTAATGTTTTACCTTGAAAGCCTATTTTAGTCCAAATATTTATAGAAACTAGTCAAGCAGAACCCTGTATCCATTAGAATATTTTTACTTATCAAGAAACACAAAACGAAGACTCTAGGTAGCGTAAAGTGCAATGTTGCATTAGGTTTGGTCAAATATAAATTTCTTTCCCACAAAAGCGCAGTAGCTTTTTATGTAACAACTAACAACCATAATGTTAATTTAACACTAGGTATTTTCATTATTGACGGATAACATTTGAGCTGCTGAAATATACATAATCATTATCTTTTATTGGGTAATTAATCGATTTCTACAATTTTTAAAACTTGTAACACAATTATAATATTAAACGAATAGCCTTTTTTCTAATATTCTTAAGCGTATGAGTGATGCTGATTGAAAATGTTAATTAATTTACATGTTTAATTAAGTAATGATTAAAAAACTAACGTGTGGTCGATGTAATCCGTATACCTACAGACCTACCATACCAGTATACGTACCTATACAAGACCCATTTTTTTCATGTTTATACAGTACCCACATCAACAACTAATTTATAAAAAATCAGTCTATTTTCTGATCTCTGGAACGGCTGGACCGATTTTGACGGGAACGTAGTAACGGGACTAACGTAGGCTAAGTGGAATTATTATTTTTGACTGCACGGTTGTCTTAGTGGTCGCCACGCCACTAAAGGTTTCTCAGTCCTCAGTATATTATTACAATTAGGTAGGTAGTAGAGCCACGCTGATTGCAGCACGAATGGGCCGGCTCAGACCCATTCGTGGAGGCAGTACTACCCTCACACAGAAGAATAACAGTTTTCGTGCTGTCGTCTTTCATTGCTGAGTGTGAGACAGGAGGCCTAATCATTCTGCATCATTTGTCCTGGCCACCGGAGAGAATGATGCAGAAAAATCACCTTTGTATGTACTCACAGTGAGGATGGTGGCCATCACTCCTGGATTCTACTCCAGCTTTCTATCAGGCAGAGTATAGTCACTTTGGTAGACTTCAATATAAAAATCCGATACTTGCATTTAGTTAGTCAAATGATAGGATAAGTCAATGTCCTATATATTATATACTACTTATTTGTTGTGTACGTACGTATTTTAAACAAGTATATAATTGAAATATGTTAAATAATATCTATATTGCCATAATTATCTATACGTATTATTATCAATCCACATGATAAAAAATCACAATGATTAAGTATAAAAATAACGACATCGTGTCTATGGACGTCGGTGAGATACTGTTTTCCCCGCCTACTTGTATAGAACCATAGATTTTCAAGAATTCCGCATTAAAAGGCGCATTTGAAGCACCACCACCACCGGGCTTTTCATGCTGTAATATGCACCATGAAAGGCCCGGGGTAACTTGATCAAGGGTATATAAAGGAAAAACACATTACTTTATATGTTTTCAATATAACTAGTTCATTTAAAGCGTCATTTCATTTACTCATAGAGACATTGCTATTAAGTGAGAGATAAAATCAGAATTTCGTATTGTAAATGGATTTTTTCAGTAGTGTTTATTGATTTAACAGAATTTTAATATTCAATAGATATTTACGGCGTTTTATTGATGTGTAACATTGTCTCACTATCCTATTGTCTATGGAGGCGGTTTCGTAAAATGGCATGAAAATGTGTAACGAGCAATCAAGGAAGCATTCGATAGTTGATTTGACCAATAACAGTGCAGTGTTAGCTGTCAAATTTCGCCATTTCATAAATATTATTTTTATGCACTTTACTTTTATGTAAATAAATTTGTAACATGTCTTGGAGGACAATTTTAACCTACCTAGTTCTTCTAAACATTTGGACCCTAAAGTTGATTTATCTGATTGGTGTTAATAATAATAAACATAAAACAGAATTTTCAATTCTTTTTTACTTTTTTTTTTATATTTCGAACACCTTACCCACAATGTCATCTAATCCGAAACTAAGCTGAGCTTGTATTACGGGTACTAAAGTCGGCACAAAATAAGAAGCCCGTTTTGACATTTGTCATTTGACATGCCGCAATAACTTTGTAATGAACGTTTAAAAAGTAAGAAATTGAAAAATTAAATTCATAATCCTATTTAATTACTATGTTACTCATATACTTACTATTACAACGCGTATCATAAATAAGCATCAAGTTTAACTTTATATTGAATAAATGCACTCAAAAACACGAATTCGCCATGATGACAAATGTCAAAACGGGCTTCTTATTTTGTGACGACTATAGACAACTGATATAAATACATAAACATACTTTTTATTTTATTTCAAACCTATACAAAAGTACTTGTCATCAAGTACATAACATGTAAGCTAATACCAAGGTTTCTCTAGGTCGCATAAATATATCAATGGCCGCCATTTGTCCAATACATTACTATCCCTTGATATAATTTTAATCTGTTAATTTGACGCTAAGGAAGGAAGAACATTGAAAGTTAAAGACACACAGACACACGACCAGCAAGGTTAATTTATAACGCAGTACAAGTTCTTATCAACATACTTTAATGGACCTACTGAGCTATAAAAAATTCAAGTTTTGTCGTAAAACTACTAAAAGGGACAAATATATCGTCTCGACCTTTGCCAAACTAGTGTGTTAATTAAAATAAAAATGATTTATCTATGGTACATAATTGTTTTTTAAATATTAAAATGACAAATTAAATTTTTTATTGTGTTATCATCGTCAGCAGTCTTAAAAAGTGCCACTGTTGGTTATAGGGCCTCTCCTCAGAAAAAGTGAAAAAGCATCTCACTAAGCCGCCATAGTGTAGGCCGCCATATTTTATTGTCTGTATTCGCATCATTGTCTGAATTCTGCTCATGCTTTCCATCTGGCAGAGTTGTCACTTTGGTAGGCTAAACATAAAAAAAATCGGCCAAGTGCGTGTCAGGCCGCACAAGAAAGGGTTCCTCAGTCACCCATAATGGTACGTAGATTTAAAAGCACTTTGTCGACGTAATTACAACACATATTCATGCAGTTTCATCTTTCTACCACTTACCGTTTGGACGGTAAGGCGAGGACGGACGGAGGGACGGACGGACGAATCTATAAGGGTTCCGAGTTATAAACTTCGGAACCCTGAAAAAGAGCTACTGTACCTCACTGGCCAAAAGGGTTGATTTCGAGTTTTTTCTTTATAATGCTTTTGTCCTTCGTATTTAGTGACATCCACACGAGACGAATAGGGGTAGTAATAGTAACACTTCATATTCTTTCATAATCCGTCACCAAATGGACGACTTGAATTGAATGTGCACTTTTTAGGGTTCCGTTGCCAAATGGCAAAAAACGGAACCCTTATAGATTCCTCATGTCTGTCTGTCGGTCTGTCCGTCCGTATGTCACAGCCACTTTTTTCCGAAACTATAAGAGCTATACTGTTGAAACTTCGTCGGTGATGTATTCTGTGAACCGCTTTAATATTTTTACACAAAAAGCAAATAGAAAAAAAGCAATAAATTTTGGGGGTTCCCATACTTAGAACTGAAACTCACAAATGTTTTTTTCATCAAAACCGTGTGGGTTATCAATGGATAGGTCTTCAAAAATGATATTGAGGTTTCTAATATCATTTTTTGTACATTACCATGCAAACTTCCAACGAAAATTTGTTTAAACGAGATCTAGTAAGTAGTTTTTTATTTATAATACGTCATAAATCATAAACCGCAATTTACATTTCTTTCAATCAAAACACTATTATTAAAACATTGATGAAAGTTACAACGAACTACAAAAACTTTTATATGATGCTTCATGGGCGAGTCCGACCCGCACTTGGCCGCTTTTTTTTATTTTAAATTATTTTCTGTTTCCAAACGGTGATGTTAAGAAGAAATTATTGAGGCCGTGTAGATTTGATATCATTGCCAAATTAATTACGCATCAATATTATACTTAATATTACGTTAGTGTGACCACTTTACATGCAAATCCAACAAATGTGTTGCCTGTTTAGAATAATATAAATATTTATGGTTTATTTAGGTAGGCGACATACCTGCTCTAAAAATAATTTTTAACCATAGCTTTTTATTATCTACAATTTATGAGTATTCCTTTCATCAGCTTCAACTATCTTTAACAGTCAAAGTTATGGAGACATAGGTAAGGCCCTCCTCAGAAAGGTGGTTTGGGCCTACCATACCACGCTAGATTGATACAGAGTTTTTCAAGTTTTTCATCTCCTTGCAGTGATGGTGTCCTGCAAAGGTTGTTTTCTTAGTTGGCTCTTACGACACCCATAAGATGAATGCTATTATAAAAAAAAATATCGCATTATAGGATTGGCTATATTAATGTTTTACTAAAATAGTACCGATAGGCGAGTTTTGTGTGTTTTTATATAATTTTCAAAAGCAAAGGTCCGCTAAACATTGAACTATGGTATACGGTAGGTAGTAAAGCCATGCTGATTTCAGCACGAATGGGTCGGCTCGACCGGGGCAGTACTTACTACCCTCACACAGAAGACCATCCTAATAATGACCGCATTCTTGCTGTCGTATTTCGTTGGTGAGTGTGAGACCGGAAGCTTAATCTTCTGCATCATTATCCCGGCTTCCAGAGACCGGGAGAATGATACAGAAACATATGACCAGGCCGCCATGGTATGGGTTACCATACTGAATTAAAGATGTTGGCCCCTACTCATAAATTCTACTCATGCTTTCCATCAGGCAGAGTAGAGTCACTTTGGTAGGATTAGATATAAAAAACTGACGCTATTACCCTTAGAAAACCATCATCGGCATTGATCGACAAATAAGATCTTTAATAGTGCGTAATATACGTTACAATTTAACTAACTCCTGTGTTTTTAAAACTTAGATAACTTATATTGAGTATAATATTGAATCAATTAATCTCACTTATAGTAAAAAAATCTATTTGAACGTGCTCAATATGCGACGGTCGTCAATTAATGACAGTTACTGATGCAAAAAACTACAATTGTATCTTAATGTTTGTCAGATAAAACAGTTACTTAAGTATATCCATAGTAAACTGTTGTGTCTGTCTGTCAAGGTCAAGTCGCTTTCAAGGTTAAATCACTGCACTGAGCTTCTCCATATAGATAAGTACTTTGTGAAAAAATGGCTACTCTTTACCGCGATATTCAACATATTAGATTAAATAATGCAATTCCATTATACACAAATTATTTTTTAATGTCCAGGGAAAAAAATATGTGGTATTCAGCTTTCGATACTGAACATATTTATGTAATTAAAACAAAAAAAAAATACAAGTTAATATTTTCCCGAAAACTACCAAATTTTTGTTCATAACGCATGATATAATTCACGACATGATATTACGTAACAAGAAAGTGTCAATGTCCTAGCCTGCGGGTTGCGGGTGCGAGCGGGGTACCTAATACCTACGATGCGCCGCGTGCGCCTAATGGCGGCATGCTTTGAACTTTGAACTTATTTGACAGTATTGGGCGATGCGTCGCACACATTGAAACAGAAAATGTTATTCATTGATAATTAAAATACGCGTGTGTAAAATATTTGGGTGACAATAAATTATGGGCGTATTTTAACATTTTAAAAACCATAATAACTCAGTTATTTTTGTTTTTTGGTTATTTGTTCTATGGTGTTTTATGTTAGTATATAAGTTCTGTATCTGTCCCTAGGGTTTCTCTGGTAATTAAAAACTAACCGTGTATAATAATGAATGATCGTCCTTGATCTTCCGATATGTTCATTTAAGCGTTGTCCTTATGAATCATTCCTTTTTTAGGGTTCCGATGTGTATGACTCGGAACCCTTATAGATTTGATTGACATTGCCTGTGCCACTAGACTAGTCGTTATTGGATCTGCCTGAGCGAGAGAGCTCATAACATTAATTTCTATATTATTATATATAGTATACCTATACTATATATAAAAAACTGCACCACTTTGTCTAATGGTAAAAATGAGGAGAATTCAAGAGTGGTGCTCATCATCCTCATGGCAGGACAAGCAGAAAGGCATGGTGATCCACACTATGGCGACCTCTCGAGAAGCTTTTTCACGCCTCTTTTAAATCCGTTATTATTACTATTTCATATTATAATAAATCATGAACTAGTAGGAAATAATACAGCTCTAACCTCGATGCACCTACCATACTATATTTTTACTCCCTAAAGGTTGGCTGGTAGAGAATGCCTTTGGCATTAAGTCCGCCGATGTACGAAAGTGCATGAAGTTGTAAAATAAATAAATAATAAGCGGAATTCCATTTCCATACCGATATCCCTACAGGTTCAACAATATCTAAATAGATCAAACTCTTTCTGTGCCGAGAAATTGACACTATAATTTAATTCTTAATTCCCTAACAAAATTGCTCTGGCAACACTAACTATACTCGATAGTCCGGGGTTTTCCTATTGTATGTTAATGACTTTTGTTTTTATTCTGGAGAATGATGAAATTTAAACTTCAAAGCTAACTTAACATCAGTCTTATCAGTTTCAAGGAATAGCTACGGTCAGGAGAAATTGAGTCACGTCCGTTTTATCGCTTTTGACGTATTGGAAAAGCCCAATTGACTATCAAGAATAAGCTGTATAGTATGTTTAAGGAGCAAAGAAATGTCTGAGTTCAGAACCTTTGAACTTAGATATTTCTTTTCTCTTTAATTACTCACCGTGTGGTTTTAGTCGATTCGTCACCCGGTGGAGTAAGGGCCCATGGTGGTATCCATAAGAAAAAATAAAGAGGCCAAGTGCGTGTCAGGCCAAGAACAGGAAAGGGTTTCCTCAGTCACCCATAATGGTACGTGGAAAATCGTATCGTGTCAAGTAAGCGCATTTTACAAGTTAAGCCTCTATAACTCCTGAATTAACAAAGTCATCTAATCCGTTATAGTTTTCCTTTAAAGTTGATTAAATGGACCACCATAATTAACTTTTCCAGATTTTTTATCCAGCCCTTTAGCGTTTAGTGGGGGGGGGGCGCCCTGTTTTTACAAAAAAGTGCCCTTTTATATAGCCAGATCAAAAAATCGTCTTGGAAACTCAGTATTGTTTTTAAAAGACCTATCAATATCCTAACCTAAACCACACAGTGTGCCCTCTCCGCGCTTCTTCGTTTAGGAGTAGGAGAAGTCCAGGGTGGGATCTCCTTCTGAACTTCTCCAGCGCCTGCCCGCTCCTGATGCGGGCACCGTCTCTGTACGATCAATATCCTAACCTACGATATCCCACACGATGGGGTAGCCGCGAGAAAATAAGGGTTCCGAGTCATAATCTTCGGAACCCTAAAAAGGGTTTGTTTCATGCTCGAAAGGAATTTGACTCCCTTAATCGCCTCTTACGAGACGCACGGGATGAATAGGTATGTTGACTGATTTTTTATCACCCTAGAGTGATTTTTTACGTTCAAAGTCCTCACATGATGTGATGTTCAAAATTTGTTTTAAACTTAATAATTTTACTGGGAGAAATGTTCAAGAGGCACGATTAGGGTGATAAAATTTGTAAAAAAATCCGTAGGTATCTGCTAACATAATCTACCAACCAAAATCTGTTTATGTGCCAAATTTCACCCAGACCCGTTATCCATCATCCATATTAAATAGAATAGTATTATTGCAATAGGCCACATTAATTACTCCACATAATTTGATTCACAGATCAGACAACACAAAAAGGTGAAATATTATTTATTTTTATTTAAAATATACTCCTTGCTCATCAGCAGAGATCGGAATTGGATGTGTGAAAATACCTAAAGTTTGCAGCGGGACATAATATGGAGCTGTTACAACCACTTAAGTTAAACCGGGTTTGAATTTTACCGGTTTAGTTTTGTTTTTTTTTTTACATGTTCCTTACCTTTGAAACACCGAACTATAAACATTTACAGCTGCTAATACAGTACTAAATAAATTTTCTGCTAATACAGTTCTAAATAAATTTTCTGCTAATACAGTTCTAAATAAATTTTCTGCTAATACAGTTCTAAATAATTTTTTGTTTTGTACTTTTCCGGTTAAAATTCGGTCTTTTAGTCCCAATAGTTCTTTGTCGGTCAAACACAGAATTTTATATATCTGCAAAATGCTAATGCGGTTTTAATTTCTTTTTTTGATCTGTATCTTAAGTTAAAAAGTTTTGCTACAGAATGATGCAAGGAAAACGAACATTTTCGCGTCTTTACATAGTTTTGAAGTCGGCTTTTTTTTTAAATTATTAGACCTGCACTGCATAAAAAAATAAATTAAAAACATTTATTTCAATTGCAAGAACAGTGGTTGTAACAGCTCCATATTATTATTGCAAACTTACTGCAAACTTTAGGTATTTTCACACACCCAATTTCGATCTCTGCTCATCAGTCATGTGTCAGTGAAAGTCCCATCAAAATCGGTCCAGCCAGAGATTACTCTTAACAAACACACAGACAGACCAAAAAATTAAAAAAAATTGCATTTAAATGTAAGTATCGTATACACTTACATATGAATTAACTATAAATACCGTCAATTTGATATCACTTACAGACATTTCAATTTAATTTATTGTACAGATAATTCTCTCGATCTACTCGATGAAATAAGAATCAACTAAAATGGCTGCTAATTTATCTTGATCGTCTCCTTAACAGTCTGTTTCTTGTAGACACATCTCAATATAGCACAATTATAAATTATACTAAAACGTAGTTTAACAAACATTGTATCATATTATAGTTGTTTAAATCGGAAATTGATTGTTATAGCAACAGTGATCTTAGACATAAAAATACTTTTAGATTGTTTTATATTCATCACCATCATCAGCCTATCTCAGTCCACTGCTGGACATAGGCCTCTCCCATTGCACATCACTTTGATCGATTTTGGGCTTCTCGCATCCAGCTCCTGCCAGCCATCTTGCGCAAATCGTCACCCCACCTGGCCTGTATTATATTTATCAATTGGATTATTTTCGATCTTTTGGACTGAAAAACTTTAAAATGATTTGCTGTAAATCTACACTTAAGATATGCCGTTGATGTCGATTGAATTCATGTCCTGGACTATCAATTCATTTGGTTATTTTCATACCAAATAAATTGATAGTAATGGCAAAACGAACAAACATTTTCGTGTTTTGACATCATCATGGCTTTTATGTGTATAGCGATTTCTTTGCGGTTTCACAACCGATTTTCAAAATTTATGACCGTTAAGTAACTATTGCCGTGAATTTTGTTGGAATTCGAATTTCCCTTCCCAGAAGTCCTATTTAAATTTTCTTCAAAATTAGACCATCTATAGGTAGAAAACAAGTACTTATACATCTTTTTACAATTTAACATAACAATATGCTAATTATATGTCGATAATAGTTAGTACTAAGGACCGGTTACTACTACGGTTGGAACATTTTTTTTGAAAGTAAACTCCCTAATTCATCTCTGTATCGCGCAGGACTTTACAACATACATGAAACAGACACAAAGACATCCAGACTTAGAACAACAATTTATGGATCACACAAAGTGTTGTCTCATGTGGGATTAGAACCCACAACACTTGGCGCAGTACTTGGCCCACCTGTAATCATTTGAAACTCTCACTATTGTAGATAGTTTGACAACTAAGTCCACTGAGTTATAGGGCTAACATTTAAATAGATTTTACTTGTAAACAATCCCTTGCATATTTTTAAAAATCGACCATAGCCCGCTTACAATATCAGCTTACCATATAGTACACCAATCAAACTTTCTATCCATAACAATAATGATATTAAAAACCTCTTAACCCTAAAACTAAATCTCATTTGTATAAAAAATTAACATTTGAATAATTCATATCGAAGCCCTTAAATCGAGATCAGACGGTTGACAAATCGACTAAATTGAATAGCGAGTCTCAACACTAGTTATGTCCGTTGAAGCGACGTTTGAAAACTTGCCGGTTATGTCCAACTTGTTTTTTAACCGTGTTCTGGGATGTCGAGCTTAGGGTCAGGTTTGTCGATGTGCCCTATTGATATTATGTTATAGGTGTGTTCTTGTGTTTGTCGTAGGAGTTGACCCAATGGTGTTCTCTGTGAACTGTTGAAATAGGTTAATTCGAAATAGTTTTGTATCTTTCTTCTGTCTGTTTGTCAACCGATCTTGGCTTTTGAAGCTTCGAGTGTTATGTTATGTTTCGCTAGAAGTATATTTTGACTACCTCAGTTGAATTGCTAATAAATATACATGAAACGGACACAAAGAACATCCAGATCCGGAACAAAAACTTTTATTTGTAATAAAGAAAGTGTCAGGTTCGAACTCAAACACTCACCGCAGCAGGTGACTTATCAATTACTTCAGATTATTTTCTTACAAAATCCATCTTGAATTACTCTAGGATCTGTATATATTATTCATATTATAATTGACATAATAAATATTTAATAAATATATTTCGGACAACTTACACACAACGTCATCTAGTCCAAAACTAAGCAGAGCTTGTATTATGGGTACTGAACAACTGATTTAAATACATAAACATATAATTTTTTTGGTAAATACATACATACATATTATACATAGAAAAACACCCAGACTCCGAAACTAATATTTGTGGATCACACAAATATTTGGTCTGACCCGGGAATCGAACCCGAGACCTCTTGATTAGCAGACGCATACGCTAACCACTAGACCAACGAGGCAGTTATGTATCTAATAATATAATAAAATAATCTATTACTACTACATTGTAAAGTAAAAGTAAGTTTTTTAATAAGACTGTTAACTGAAATTACGCAATTATTATTGTTTAACAGATCAATGCTCTATTTAACTATGTGAGTGACAATCGCATATTACTGATAAAACTATTGAGTAATAATATATAACAAATAGATTTTAAAACTTTATTATGAAAATAACTTATACGAGTTTTAATTATAAGAAATTGGAGGACATAAGCTACTCTTTACTGAAATGGCCGACTTAAACGCGGCCGGATCCGAGGGCAAGAACTTAAACCGCCGAAGTATCTTCTTTGCCTCATTGAAAAGAATGAGAATGAACAGGTTTAAGAATTAATTCATCACTTGCAGAATTCAATAGTGCGACAATACGACTGCCTTGTTGGTCTAGTGGTTAGCGTATGTGGCTGCTGATCAAGAGGTCTCGGGTTCGATTCCTGGGTCATACCAAATATTTGTGTGATCTCCACATATATTTGTTTCGGAGTCTGGGTGTTTTCTTGATATAATGTGTATGTATTTACAAAAAAAAAGTATGTTTATGTATTTATATCAGTTGTTTAGTACCCATAACACAAGCTCTGCTTAATTTGGGACTAGATAATGTTATGTGTAAGATGTCCGAAAAACTATAAAAAAAAATACAGCATGGTGATGGCGGTTTAGATGGTGCTTCTGCATCTCACACTCACCAACTACAAATGACAACACGAGTGTTTTCATTTGTAGTTGGTCTTCTGTTCGAGGGTAGTACTGCCCCCGTCGAGCTGGCCCATTTTTAAAGAAATCAGTCTCCCTCAGTTGCAAACGTTTTTCGTTTTCTATTCTATTCTCTTCGTTGATTGGCGAATATTTTGTTTGGATCATCATCATCATCAACAGCCTTGAACAGTCCACTGCTGGACATAGGCCTCTCCTTAGAAAGGAGGTCTTGGCCTACTATACCACACTGGCCAGACGGGTTGGTATAGTTTTCCTTCTCTTTGCATTGATGTTGTCTTGCGTAGTTTATCCCTTAGTCGCCTTTTACGACACCCACTTGGGATGAATAGGGGTGGTGACACTCTGTATTCTTAATCCGTCACCACAGGGACACGTTTTGATCACGTGACTGAATTGATAAGGAGGACTAATTGGCTCTGCTACCTATCTGCTCTGCTCTACTACAGCTAGTTGTAAACATATTTGAGAAAACACTGTCTACATTAACAAAACGTGAAATAAAACAATTGTCCTGTGTTACACATGCGTATTACGTACAATTGTATATATTACATTACATACAGTGATATGTTATCTTATAAGATATGCAAATCGCACCGAATCTTACACCTTATCGCAAAAAAAGTCTATTATTTACTTATTATATTCAATTTATTCTATTTTATGCCTCGTTGGTCTAGTAGTTAGAGTATGCGAGTGCTAATCAAGAGGTCTCTGGTTGAAATGAAATGAATGAATGATTCACGCCCGTGCCTCGGATAGCACGTGAAGCCGTCGGTCCCGGTTGTCATGAACATCTATGGCAATCGTTATTGGGAATCAAATATACTGACAACTAGTTGAATCTTCGAATTTCAATTCTCCCTTAGGGTGGCGGAGTTCCGATGCCAGTCGCTCCGTGGAAAAACTGAAATTCTGGTTGGACTAGTAGCCGACCAAAATAAACTTGGGAATAAAGGCTAGGAAGATGATTCAATTTATTCTTAATTTAATAATATTGTATTAGTTGGAGAACATCACTGCACAGAGCAGGAAATCTGTGGTTGAATTGCTATAAAATTTCATCAACAACCCACAACGTCCCACTGCTGGTCTCGTGTGTCCTCTCAGGAGAGGGTTAAGGCCATACGTCCCCACGCTGGCCGAGTGCAGGTTGGTGACTGGCAAGACACGTTGTGGCTACATAATCTTGCCGTTGGGTGTTTTTAAGCCGACCGAAGGCCTCCAACTAAGCTTCACTGCTATCTTATGATGACAGCCGAGACCGACTGCTTAGCGTGACGCTCACAACATATCATGCCACAAACGGTCACCCATCTAGGTCTGACCGCGCCGCTGTTGCTTACCCTCAGTGATTGTTTCCAATCACCTAATCCCACTCGGATATAAGCGCTTCGCAATAAAAAAAAAATAAGGAACACAATTCTAATATTATAAATGCGAAAGTTTGTGAGTATGTTTGTATGTGTACAGTAGAACTCCAATTATCCGAACTCCGACTATCCGAATCGCCGATTATCCGAATCACTTTCAAAAAAAAATTTGTCCAAAAAGACCGCAAAACAGCTTACATTGAGGGAGATGTTTGAAAAACAATGATTTTTATTTCTAAACTTGTACATAAGTACATTTTATTTATATTTAAAACATGTGAAAATATCATCTTTCTTTCATTTAATTCAATAAAAAAATAGTGCAAAATCAAAACGTAGCTTTTTTTCTCTCCAATGGCAATTTTTTTTTAAAAACTCCGATTATCCGAATATTTGATTATCCGAATGGGTCCCGGTCCCCATTAATTCATAATTTTGAGGTAGTAGAGCCACGCTGATTTCAGCACGAATGGGCCGGCTCGACCCGGCCAGTACTACCCTCACACAGAAGACCATCCTAATAATGACAGCATTCTTGCTGTCGTATTTCGTTGGTGAGTGTGAGCCCGGAGGCCCAAACATTCTGCATCATTCTCCCGCCCTTCGAAGGCCGGGAGAATGATGCAGAATAATCTAACCAGGCTGCCATGGTAGGGGTCACCATGCTACATTGCCTACCCTCACAATAGGCATGGTGACCCCTACTCCTGGATTCTACTCATGCTTTCCATCAGGCAGAGTAGAGTCACTTTGGCAGGCTTAAATATAAAAAAAAAAAAAAAAAAAAACATCGGATAATTGGAGTTCTACTGTATATAAATAAATAAATTTTTCGGACATCTTACACACAACGTCATCTAGTCCCAAATAAAGCAGAGCTTGTGTTATAAGTACCAAACAACTGATATAAATACATAAACATACTTTTTAGGGTTCCGTTGCCACATGGCAAAAAACGGAACCCTCATAGATTCGTCATGTCTGTCTGTCTGTTCGTCCGTATGTCACAGCCACTTTTTTCCGAAACTATAAGAGCTATACTGTTGAAACTCGGTCAGTAGATGTATTCTGTGAACTGCATTAATATTTTTACACAAAAATAGAAAAAAAACAATAAATTTTGGGGGTCCCCATACTTAGAACTAAAACTCAAAAAAAAATTTTTCATCCAAACCATACGTGTATACCATCTATAGATAGGTCTTCAAAAATGATATTGAGGTTTCTAATATTTTTTTTTTCTAAACTGAATAGTTTTAGAAACTAAAAAAAATATATGTTGTACATTATCATGCAAACTACCAACGAAAATTGGTTTGAACGAGATCTAGTGAGTAGTTTTTTTTAATACGTCATAAACCGTGAACCGCAATTTACCTTTCATTTAATCAATACACTAGTATAAAAACATCGATCAAAGTTACAACGAACTACAAGAACTTTTATATGATGTTACTTGCTGATACGGAACCCTTTATGGGCGAGTCCAACTCGCACTTGGCCGATTTTTTTTTTGTAAATATGTACATACATATTATACATAGAAAAACACCCAGACTCCGAAACAAATATTTGTGGATCACACAAATATCTATGATCCGACCCGGAAATCGAACCCGAAACCTAATGATCAGCAGCCGCATACGCCAACCACTGACCAACAAGGCAGTCAATTAAAAATTTAATTAAAAACCTTTCCATTACTAGTTTTACAATATAATATAAATAATTAGCTCTAAAGCAAAATCCGTCGCTGTATTTGTTTTGAGCGTGGTGTTAGTTAAAATTCCACACAAATATAGAAAGCCGGGAAACCGGCAAACGGCGGAAGGTGACCGAAATTAACGAAAGTCAAACATCTCGGGCGAGTGGCGTCGCGGGTACTTCCTAGTTGTGAAATAGATCAAAGCTGTGCACTCGTAAACACAGACAGATTAATTTTCACCATAATTGTGCTTATTATACATAGATTTTTAAAGAGATAGATCAGGAATGCTTAAGAAAATATTATAATAATAAATAAAATGAAGTGTCTGTTTGCAATCTCAAATGAACAGTTTTTTTATGAAATGTATTTAAATTATATACGGTATATACATTAAAAACACAATTCTTAAAAAAAATCTCTGTCTGTCGGTTTGTTCCGGGTAATCTCTGGTACGGCTGGATCTATTTTGACGAAACTTCCACTGGCGAAAAGCTGATGACCTAAGAAGTAACTTAGATATTTTCTTATTAGACTAGCTTTTCTAGCGATTTAGAAGAATAGCCATGGGTAAAACCGCAAGATTAAGTAATAACTAAAAGTTTAAATATTAAGGTACTAATACAATAGCACACT
Organism: Phragmatobia fuliginosa; assembly: GCA_932526445.1. NCBI lineage: Eukaryota > Metazoa > Arthropoda > Insecta > Lepidoptera > Erebidae > Phragmatobia > Phragmatobia fuliginosa. The sequence continues at coordinate 1,048,324 of OW052078.1, read as the reverse complement.
CGAACCCGACAATTGAACATTGATGAAGACAACGGATTAAGCGATCACTATTGAGCGCGTCTACAGGTGAGTGCTACGTCACTTTACGCGCAATCATACCGCTACACTACGGCTTCTACGATAATATTTACGGACTACGATTATTTTGGTCTGCTACTGCATGTGCTGCACATAAATTCTGAGTGAAGAGATTATTAACCCGTTTGCAAGTGCTTACTGCTAATAATAACGATCTTTGCCTAAAACGCTACTGCATAATTGAAATACACTATGCCTAAAGTAATAAGGACTCCACCACCTGAATCCGAATCTGATGTACCTACGGCCACCCCTCAAACAGTCACCTTTAGACATAAACGTCGCCATATGGCTAACGACGACATCAAGGAGGAGTTGCAACTATTCAAATCTGAAGTAAGGGAGATAATGACTAAAATTTGTAGTGACGTTGCAGAATTAAAAACTCAAAATATATTGATTCAAAAAACATTTGCTGATATTCAGATAACAAATGAAGAAATAAAAAAGTCGATACAATTTATAAGTCTACAATATGATGACATGAAAATAAAAATCGAGTCTATTGAAAAAATAAAGATGGAACAAAACGAAAAAATAAAAACCTTAGAGGATAGAATTGAGGAACTTGACCGTATAACCTGTTTGTCCAAGTTAGAAATTCGTAATCTACCTCAAAAAGAACGAGAAACTCGAGAAGACTTATTGAAAGCTATGTTAAGTATTACAAAAAAGGTAAACATAAACTTCGAACAGCATAACGTGAGGGACATCTATCGGACATCAAATAAAAATAAACAAAACTCGACTGTTGTTATTGATGTGTCCACACCAATTATAAAAACAAACATTTTGCAAGCAGTGAAAGAGTATAACGCAAAATACAAACCTGAAAGATTGAATGCCTCTAGCGTCGATAGCAAGTTCGAACCTAAACCACTATATGTATCAGAATCTCTCACTTTCAAAACTAAGAAACTCTTCTATCTTACTCGTGAATTTGCTAAAGCTGAGAAGTATACATTCGTATGGACTGCCAATGGTAAGATTTATTTACGTAAAAAAGAAGGAGACCCTCACATAATTATTAGATCAGAAGCCCAATTAGATTTGTTAAGGGAAGCTAAATGACTAAGCTATTTAATCCTCATATACAGTTTCAAACATATATTTTCTAAAAATTTTAGTTACTTTATTTGTTTTCTTTGTTTTATTAGATATTTTATTGTAAAAACTATTTTATGTAAATTTAGTGTAACCATTTATGTACGGAAGCCAATTATATTGTTACACAAATTCTCACAAACGACACAACATTTTAAACACTTACCACACATTGTTAATAAAAACGGAATCCAATACTACACAAACCATACTACGTCAACTGTAAAAAGGAGACATTTTAATAATTATTATGTTACTACAATGAAAATAATCACAGACGTAAGTAGAACACATTTTTATTTTAATTTTTATGGGTAATATCAAAGATATAGCAAATGATTTAGATAATTACACGATTTCTAACTCAATGTTGTGCAATACAGATCAGGCTAAGGTATATTTTGACTCTAAGAGCGAAAACTTAAATATCTTTTCACAAAACATTAGAAGTATTATGTGTAATATTTCCCAACTTGAAATTTTGTTGACACAACTGAAACTTCAATTTGACATAATCATACTATCGGAATGTTGGTTAAAAAATTCTTACGGTATACCGAAACTAAATGGCTATTCCTACTTCTGCTCTACAGCGCATAAAACCCAAAACGAAGGTGTAGTGGTCTATACAAAAAAATACCTAAAGGCGCTTATTTACGAACATAATTTAGACGATGCTAATTGCCTAATAATTAAATTAAATACAGATACTGTTATTATTGCTGTGTATAGACCTCCAACATACTGTATTAAAAAATTTCTTGAATCAACTGACAATCTCCTTACAATATTTTCACCTTTCAAAAACATAATATTTATAGGGGATATTAACATTAACATTAAAAAATGTGACAATGAACAAAGAGCACATGATTACTTAAATCTAATGGCTTCACATGGCCTCTTACCAGCTCACCTACTAGCGACAAGAAATCAGAACTGTCTAGACCATATTATGATTAAAACTGTTCTGAATAGTAACGTACTAGTAATCACTACAACTATAACCGATCACTATACAGTCTGTTTGTCATTAGGCAAGAAATTGTTAGAGTATAGTAATAAGCACCCAAAAATGTACATTAACTACCCAGAAGTAATTTCTGAACTAGAGAAATCAGATTTCACTCCGATATATAAATGTGCTGATGTAGACAATGCTTTAAAGCTCCTTACAAACATAATAACCACAGCAATAAATAATAACACCACATTCAGAAAACAGAGTCATCGTCAAAAAATAATCAAGCCATGGATCACACCAGGCTTGTTACGTTGTATTAGACATCGCGACAAACTGCATCTAAAAGCTAAGAAAAATCCTGACAACTCTGAAATAAAACAAATATATATAAGATACCGAAATTTTTGCAAAACTATTATTCACAAAGTTAAATGTGCATATGAAAATTCAGAATTTCAAAAAGCTAAACATAATTCTAAGAAGACATGGAAATTAATAAAAGAGATTGCACATATTAATAAACAAAAAGATAACAATGAAATACTTTTAGATATAGATCAAAACCCACAAAATTCAATAAACATTGTGAATAATCATTTTGCATCGGTGGGCAAAAATCTTGCAGAAAATATAAAACCTGTAAATAGTGACATAATAGCTGCTGTAAATAAGTTATCCCAACAATCAACAAATTCATTTGCTTTACTAGATACAAATGACAAGGAAATATTATCAATAATAATGAACCTAAAGGATGATTGTGCCGTAGGCTACGATGGAATCTCAAACAGATTACTGAAAATGGCCCATCATGTTCTCACACCTGTTATTACCTACATATGTAACATTAGTTTTCATTCAGGCATATTTCCTAAACACTTTAAAACTGCAGTAATTATCCCAGTATTTAAGTCGGGGAATAGAGATAGTGTCAATAATTATAGGCCAATATCTATTCTACCGGCAATGTCGAAAATACTAGAAAAATTGTTAAATAAGAGACTGGTAAAATATTTGAAATCCTTTGAACTTCTATCGGAGAATCAATATGGATTTACACAGGGTAAATCAACCGAAGACGCTCTTAGAAGTTTCACTGAAACGGTAGTTATGTCCCTTGACAACAAACTTAAATGCTTAGGAGTATTTTTGGACCTTGCGAAAGCATTTGACACTGTCTCTATTCCGCATCTCCTTGACAAGATAGAAAACATAGGTATAAGAGGTAAAGAATTAGATCTTTTCAAAAGTTATTTAACCGATAGAACTCAGCGCGTAAAGATTGGTTCATATATAAGTGAGGATGCTCATGTAACTTATGGAGTGCCCCAGGGGAGTATTCTCGGTCCAACACTGTTTTTGATTTACATCAATCAACTATGTAACTTGAAATTACTCAATGCGAGAATTTTCACATTTGCAGATGATACAGCAATTGTTTTCTATGGGAGAAATTGGGATGAGATAGAAAATATCACAAACAGTGGCCTCAAAAAGGTTCTGTGCTGGCTTAATATCAATAAACTCACTGTTAATCTTAGCAAAACAAAATATATAACTTTTTCTTTAACAAAACAGGGAATACCAGATCCGTTTAATATAGTTGCACACACTTGTGAAAATCGGTTAGACAGCATTTGTCAATGCACCCACTTAGATAGAGTATCCAATATTAAGTATCTTGGTGTTTGGATCGATGAGAATTTTAACTGGCACCGTCACATAGAATTGCTTACAAACAGAACAAGAAAAATTATGTCTATTTTCAGAAAACTAAGACATATACTAGACGCAAATGTATTAAAAGTAATTTATTATTCACTGTGTCAATCAGTTATAATCTATTGTGTTTCAGTCTGGGGAGGAGCACATAAGTCGTCACTTATAAGAATTGAAAGAGCTCAAAGAGCCGCCCTCAAAGTCCTTACGTCCAAACCAATGCTATACCCTACCGTAAATCTTTATAAAGAAACAGAAGTCCTTACAGTGCGCAAATTATTCATATTAAAAAATCTAATTTATGCTCATACCAAGTTACCTACCAATCAATCTATAAATAAAAGACGTAAGGATTATGTATATAAAATTATACCTCATAGAACGAGTTTTGCAAAAAGACATCCTTGTATTGCAGCCGCCTATAACTACAATAAACTTACAAAGATAGTATCATTATATAAATTGTCCCTCTATAAGTTTAAGAAAACTGTGATTAAATATTTAAGCGAATTGGACTACGAAGAAACAGAAAATTTTCTCTGCGTCCCCAAATAATTTGTCCATACCCTATGTCTCATACGTAACCAATACACTTTTTTTATACACTTTTTTATCCACAACTCAAACTATTTATCAAATATTATTCTACACATTGACACACCTTCCGTACATAAACAATGTTCGTAATGTAATTTTACTTTATTTCATTATAACTTTATTTTATTTCATTATTTTATTTTTTGTTACTTTCCTTAAAATTTTGTAATTAAAACTTAATAACGTAAGAATAACAGATTGTTGTACAATAAAATGTGAAGTACGTAGCTAGACCAACTTCGAATTGTAACTGTTACTTATAGCACAGGAAACCCTAGTTTAAGTAACAGTGTTCATACTTTTTGTAATTAATCTAATTGATCCAATAAACGTTATTATTATTATTATTATTATTATTATTATTACAATAAATGAATCGCATCGCATTGGATAGAGTAATCAAGTACATGGAAATAATGAAAATTGGAATGATTATATCAAGATTTGACAGGCCTATTGGTAGTCTAGCGGTTACTGATCGTGGCTTTGTGCTCGGCGGCAGGTAGGCATGGGTTCCAATGCCACTCTAGTATTATTAGTATATTTTTCAGCAGGTTATCTCTAGTCCCTGCTAATATTAACTCTGTCTGTCTGTTACGTTGTCACCTAAAACCGCTGAACCGATTTTGATGAATTTTGGGATATAGATAGATGGAACCTTTTAAAAGGACATAGGTTACTTTTTACCGCGATTACAAACACGCTTATGTAGCCGCGGGCAGAAACTAGTTTCAGATAATCCAACGTGGACGTCTGATAACCATGAATCTGCTTTTAATTTCAAATACGTTCCTAACAGTTGATTTTCTGATCTACTAACAAAATATCTATGTTAATATCTTTATAAAAATCTCTGATCTGTTTTGTAACATTTTGGCGCCAACTTATGGTAGTTTTAAAACTTTATAGTCTGTAGCACCCGTTTTTAGTATCTTCTTTGAAGTGAGTTTTTATGGCTAGAATTTGGTGGCTATGGAATATTATATCTTTTGTTATGTTGCGTTCTTCGGGTTTTATCCTATGATTTATTGCCACGCTTCTGCGCATAGTTGCCAAATTAAAAAATGGCATTGATTAATATTTTTAATCTTGAACGGGTGTAAAAAAAGGTTGTCTTATTTCAACTGTCACTCATTCGGAGTTATTTATAAACCAATGTTAAAGCGTCATGTTTGTTAATTTTTAATTAAAACACTGATTTATTTAAATATGAACGTTTATATAAAGGATGGTAATAAAAAATATGTTACATAACGTCAATTTCCTACTGTCTGTCTGTTTGTTCCGTTTAATCTCTGAGATGACTGGATTGATTTAGACTAGACGAAACTTTCAGTGGCAAATAACTAATTACATTAGGAGTAAAGTCTACTAATTTTTTAAGACACGCTTCGCGACTAATAGCCGCTGGTAAGCTTAGTCAGCTAATATTAAATTTACTTGACTGCCTCGTTGGTCTAGTGGTTAGCGTATGCGGCTGCTGATCAAGAGGTCTCGGGTTCGATTCCCCCAGGTCGGACCAAATATTATTTGTGTGATTCACAAATATTTGTTTCGGAGTCTGGGTGTTTTCTATGTATAATATGTATGTATTTACAAAAAAAAAGTATGTTTATGTATTTATATCAGTTGTTTAGTACCCTTATCACAAGCTCTGCTTAGCTTGGGACTAGATGATGTTGTGTGTCAGATGTCCAAAATATTTATTTATTTATTATTTATTTATTATAATTACTTAGTATTTACAACAAGCTTATAAATCTCTAAGGAATTCAAATACATACTATTTATTAACTAGCTTATTAATACCACAAACAATATATATAATTTCAGTTATAATAGCAGCCAAAAAACCCTAATTAATCCCACTAATTCTGTCCACGTCACGGGTTCACCTAATTTCGCGCCATAACTGTTTCTATTTCGACATGGCGCGCTGTCACACACTTCCTGGATCCAATATGGCGTCAATGGCGGCCACTGGGCTGTCACACACAATTAACAACCGATTTTAATCTTTAGCCCGTTATTGTACGACACTGCATCGAATAAAAATGCTTTCGGAATGAAATTTTGAGTATTAACTGTCTGGATCGTGGAGGGTAAAAATAAATTATGGGGCAATCGGTGAGATGTTTCCGATGGAAGCCGAGTGTACGATGATTTCTTGTGTGGTTAAAATTATAATGATGTGAATAGCTCAAAGCAATTTATTCATTTTAAAGTTTATTAACCGACTGTGACAGAAGGTTCGTTTATAAATAAATATTTCAGACATGAATTATTATTTGGGTATAACAGGTAGTAGAGCTACGTTGATTTCAGTACGAATGGGCCGGCTCGACCGGGGCAGTACTACCCTCACACAGAAGACCATCCTAATAATGACAGTATTCTTGCTGTCGTATTTCGTTGGTGAATGTGAGACCGGAAGCCCAATCATTCTGCATCATTCTCCCGACCTCCATTATCTAACCAGGCCGCCATGGTATGGGTCACCATGCTACATTGCCTACTCTCACAATGAGCATGGTGGCCCCTACTCCTGGATTCTACTCATGCTTTCCATCAGGCAGAGTAGAGTCACTTTGGTGGGCTTAAATATATATAATAAAAATATATATAATAACTAGCTGATAGTGGTGTGATGTTATCCCACAGGAATATATTTATTTACCATAAAAAGGTAATGGTGAGCCAACCTTCAAAGATAGACATATGTTGTCGCGGACTTTTTTTTAGAACATTAGTTTCAATTTTTTACAATTTACCCAGGGCATGCAATGGGAGCTCTCAAAAGACATAATTATCCTCCGATTTTGAAACATTTTTGATCGTAGCATAATTATACCATTAAAGACTTTAGCTTTCTTCGATCATTGGGCTATTTTTCTTATTATTTTTTCAAATCTGACCGGTAGTTCCTGAGATGATCGGTATAAACAAACAAACAACTTCATCAGCTTTGTAATATTGATATAAATTAGTATAGATATGGCTCTACAACATAACGCTACGACCATTAGAAGCCGAGCATCAATGTATATGTTACAAAAACGGGAATAATTTATTCCTCTTGTGAGACGTAGATTTGCGTTGATCAACTACTTACTTAGTTGTTACATAAAATTAGAGTTATTATAGTATCTAAGAAGTCAGGTTCCTACCATTAATATCACTAAACACCAAATGATATATTATATTTCAAATTCACCTAAATTTTGTCGCTACTAAACTATTAATTTTTAACTATTACATGACCAAAATCCTTACATATATATTAAATCATGGTTCTTTCAAAATCCTATTGTAAATCAATGCACATAAGGTTGTGTTTCCAATATTTCCAACAATCAATTGTTGTATACGTCATCGTCAAGCGTTAGATGTGATGTGAATAAATAATGATCTTTTTCCATTGAATGATTCGATGTATTCATGTAATAAAGTGAACCCATTGTTCTGTGTACACCGGGAGGTAGCGGCACAAATAGTTGATGAGTTCGCTAATATAATTTTTAATTTAATACTGTTAGACTCAGTTTTACTCGCGTTTATGATTTATCTATAGTCTATCCGTAGAATAAACTTTTAATTGCTTTTAATTATGGTCATTTCACGATTGATTATCGCAGCGTACTCAGTTAACATTAGCACATCAAATCGGCATTACGTTTAGATATTATTATATGTATATCATTACAATTATTAATAAGTCTCTGAACAATTATCAAATTTTACTTAATAATCTCTGCCCTCTTCCTAATAGTTGTAACACATAATAGCTCTTCAATGAAATATGGAAAGATTGTTTTGAATCTCACTTATTATTTAATTTAATTAGGAATAAGTATGCGGTAATACTTTACCAAGAAGTACCATATATTAGTTACTAAATGAATCCAGAACCAAACGAAAATTTACACAACGAAAAATGCAAAATGTTATCCCAAAAATATCACCTAAAAACGATTATTAAAATTTTAATACTTCATTTTGAAAAGGTGAAATAAACCAAAGCATTCTGATTCATTGCACAAATGTGAACTTGCCTTGACCTTGACCAAAACTAGGTATAGTCCGTAATAAGAATCTGAACGTATCTTGATGTCATCGGTCTCCAACTTCACAGAAAGTATTCAAAAGGCCAGATGGGCAGACTTTGTATTTGTTACAATTATAATCTAGTTAGTATATTTATTATCTTGAATAGAATGAGTCTGTAATTGATTTATTGAAATCGAAAGTCCATCCAAGGTAATCAGGTGATCACAAACGCTTTAGCAATCATATACTCGTGAGTTCTTACTTTCATTGACATCTTAATCAGCTGGTTCTACTAATGATTTGATTTTTTATATATTCTCTATACATAACTTACTATTAGGCTTTCGTATTCATGTTCTTCGGAAGTATTAAATTAGTAAATTGACAGAGTTGATTTGTATGTACGTTTTAGAGTCGTTGATATCACTTTCTCTGTGGCCAAACCTATGTTAATAGTGTCATCATTGTAAATAAATGGGCGCTGTCAGTCAACGGTTTACTGGTTAGAAGCTTTACTTGCATGTTATAGAAGTTTCGAGAGTAGTCCGAAATGTTGTAGAATTTCTTCGTTATGGTTTAGTGGTCGGCTGCACGGTTGGCCTAGTGGCTTAAGTGGTCGCCACGCCGCTTCCTACTGCGCCAAGTGTCGTGGGTTCAAATCCCACGCAGGATAACACTTTGTGTGATTCACAATTTGTTGTTCTGAGTCTGGGTGTTCTTTGTGTCCGTTTCATGTATGTTTGTAAAGTCCCCCGCGACACAGGAATGTATATTCCTAATGCGGGAGTTGTCTTTTTAAAAAAGAAAAAAAAGAAAGAAAACCATCGTCATTTATCCTCCAGTGATTTTAGACATCTAGATAATCAGGTAAATGAGGACACCAAGGCACTTTTTAACCGAAAGATTGTTATACAAATGTTTTAGTGTATGTATTTTTTTGCTTGAGTTACTAGTGATATAAATATCTTGAGGAAATTTAGATGTGTCAACTATAATTTCTCTATTAAGGGGTGGGGGATTCCGGAACTATAATTAAAATACATACACTTAGTATAAATTCCTTCTTTCTTTGATTGTGTTTTCAGACATATTAGCAGCCAAAATGACTCTACTAATCACTAGTAGAGCCGGCGGATTTTTTTATGTCACAAAAAATATATCCTAGTAAACTATTAGAATCAGTTAAAAAAGAAAAACAAAACAAACTTTAAAATTAGATGATTGGGTTTGGAAATTAAACTTGTCATTTGTTTCTTCCCATCGTTGTACTTATCTCATGTCGTTTCATCAACGTCAATTAATTTGTTAGTGAAGTAATTGACAGTTAATCGGTTCATTTTCTCTCTATTAACCGATTAATAGCCGAGTTCTTTAAAACTGTTATAGAGTAGCTACTTTTGAAACTGTCCTCTAGCAGTTAAACTTGGTTGGGTTTTGCCATTAAAAAGTAAATGTAAACTTTTAAATAACTACTGAATCTATTTTAAAGTCTTATTTAACGCTTAATTTTACAAGGACTGTTAATAATTTTGTTTGAACTGTAAATATCGAATTAAAGTCGATCGTTGACCCTTCCCATTTAAGTAAAATACTAGGTTTTGTAACTTTTGCCCGGGGTTTCGATTGCGTTAATGATGATATTAAAATCACTTTAATATTGTTCAGTTAATTTCAGCTTTTTTGTCATGTTGAATATCAAATATCTAAGCTTAAATCTCACACATTTTACACCCTTCCGTTTGATCCCAAACTAGGCCGAGCTTGTTCTTCGGTAATAATAAATATATAATAATAAATCAATAAACATATTTATTTCTTTCAAAATCATAAATAATAAAGATAAGTTACACTCAGACACAGCAGAAATGATCGTGCCCGTAACACAACTATAAGTTTTAGGTGGCAATCGAACCTTATCATCTACAAGTCGTAGGTGGCCTGAGGTACGTCGGGTTTCCAGGGACTTCCATTCGAAGGTATACTAGGTTCTTCGGCTCATAGTACCCGACACAGCGTGTGGTTTTAGGCGGTTCAAGTCCGACATAGCCACCAATTGGTGGTATCCTGGGGGATTACCGCACGAAAAAAATAATAGTAATCGAACCTACGACGACCTACAAGAAGTCAATATCACTGATTACTAGATAGTATTGAGACTATTTCGTAGATTTTTAACTTCGAATTTTTTAAAATAAATTTTTACTTTTTTATTTTATTTGCCGAAAATAAAGATTTGTACTCAAACTTTTACTGCCAAAGATAAACGTTTTTAGGAGTTAAAATTTATCTACACTTTATAATCGAAACCTTTTCGAAAATAAAAGTAACAGAAAAGAGTGAAAAAATATAATTTTAACGACCGAAACAACGAGTTTTTGAGCGGACAAGTTTTGGCAAATGCTAAGGTCATTGGCTCCCGGGCTATACGTACGAACATGGAAGTACAATACTGTCAGTACAATGCCATTACTTGATTGATGTTGTGGACTGGGAGACAGGTTTGATGTAATGATGGTCATGTTTCCTGGCTCGACAATGATTGAATTCTTGTGTTTTTATAGGTGGCTTATTGTATTCATATTAAGTTTTATATGCCTGTGAAGTAATGTATGTTTTGTTCTCGATATACGAGTGAATTTATCCCCGGTTTAGTTTTGTCTTTGCGATTTCTTCACTATCTGCAGTTCAAATGAATATTTGGCTATTATGTTACGTTGCGTTGCTAAAATCCTAAGTTAGTCCTTGTGTCATCAGCCATCTTTCAGTGAAAGTCCAAACAAAATTGGTCCAGCAATTACAGAGACTACCCGGAACAAACAGACAGACAGACAGATCAAAAACTTAAAAAAGTTAATTGATGTAAATACAGTACTTACATTTATGATTTTAGTAAAAGACTTTTGATTTGATATTACATACCGAAAAACACTTGAATTTTACCTGTTGAAAAAAAAACTTAAAATTAAAGTAAAAAAGGGGCCAAGTGCGAGTCGGACTCGCCCATGAAGGGTTCCGTAGAAGCAAGTAACACCATATAAAAGTTCTTGAAGTTCGTTGTAACTTTGATCGATGTTTTAATTGCGGTTTACGATTTATGACGAATTAAAAAAAACTACTTACTAGATCTCGTTCAAATCAATTTTCGCTGGTAGTTTGCATGGTAATGTACATCATATATTTAGATGGTGGGGGATGGAATGGGATGGGTCTTCAAAAATGATATTGAGGTTTCTAATATCATTTTTTTCTAAACTGAATAGTTTGCGCTAGAGACACTTCCAAAGTGGTAAAATGTTGGTCCCCCCCCCCCTGTAACTTCTAAAATAAGAGAGTGATAAAACTAAAAAAAATATATGATGTACATTACCATGCAAACTTCCAACGAAAATTGGGTTGAACGATATCTAGTTAGTAGTTTTTTTTTATACGTCATAAATCATAAACCGCAATTTACATTTCTTTCAATCAAAACACTATTATTAAAACATTTATGAAAGTTACAACGAACTACAAAAACTTTTATATGATGCTACGGAACCCTTCATGGGCGAGTCCGACTCGCACTGGCCGCTTTTTTTTTTCTATTTTGATGTGAAAATCTTAATGTGGTTCACAGAATACATCTACTTACCAAGTTTCAACCATATAGTTCTTATAGTTTCGGAAAAAAGTGGCTGTGACATACGAACGGACAGACAGACATGACGAATCTATATGGTTTCCGTTTTTTGCCATTTGGCTACGGAACCCTAAAATACCGGTTGTATGAAATATCGATATTTTCAAAGTTTAAAACACGAAATACGAAATGATAACGCTATTGTAGCTTCAGGCAATATCTACTAATCTATTGAATTAACTACCTTATCGAATAAATAAGTAAAAACATAGATTTTTTTAAATTTAAAGGCGTGTACTTTCTTAAGCCGGATCTAGTACCACCTGTTTCCTCCGCATTCCACAAACGTACCGTTCTTGCTCTTTTTTGACATTGACAGTGAATCATTATCAAATTTATATCCGCTTTATCAATCAGTGAAAGTGTTGTCAGTTACTAAAGTACAATTGAATTAGGTTTACTTTCTGCGGCACAGTGGAATTGCATTATATTGTTAATGAGATTTGTCTAGGATGAATATATCGGTATGTAAAAGTGATTAGAATTAAAGTGGGATGGTAGAACTACCACTCACTGTACAGATGGCAACATTCTGTAGTTCAAAAAAAGAATTAGGTTGAATTTATTTGTTTTTTTTTACATTTGTAACTCAGTTTTTTTTTCTATTTATGAACTTATTTGCAAATATTCACATGGTTTATTTTCCGTTAGCTCTTTTACTTACCTACTTGTGAAACATTTCCAAAATGATTTCTTTTAAAGTTGTTGCTTTAATAGAAATCATTTTAAAGATGTTTTCTTCGATTTTGGAAGACCAAAATCGTAGAGATATGTTCTAGAACGTTCTCCATAAACTCCTTAATAACATTACATTAAATCCATTATGGTTCTATGTTCTCATTTAAATTTAACTTCTATTTAGTGACAATAAGGTGCATTATCGTGTGCAGTGTCACCAGTATACCGATATGGTGTTCGGCCATGATACCGCCTGTGACTAATCGGACGAGGCTCTGCCTGCGCCGACCTTACTTGTTCAGCTGCTGCAACTATTAAATAACATTGTAATGTTATAACAAAGTTTTAAAATAAACAATCATTAGAAAATTGGTCTATAGAAATTTAAAAATTAAAAAAAAACTCCTCCTAAGTAGTTCTACCATTCGTCCGGATTTTCCTGGATTTGTCCAGTTTAAAGACCTTTCGTGTGGGGTTTCATTTGTAATCCGGGACGAACCTGAACTACTACAACCTTAATTGGTAGTAGATCCACGCTGATTTCAGTACGAATAGTTCGTCTCGATCTGGGCAATGCAAATCTCATACAAAAGACCAACCAACAAGTCTTTCGTTGGTAAGTGTGAGACCGGAGGAGTACCTAGTTTAGAAGACAGGTCTCTAATCAAAATTTTACTTCAATGATTTTATATACTTAGCTTTAGCCCGTATGAAAAGCAAAGACTTGAGCTATTGAGCAGGCGAACTGGTACTTAAACGCAATTGTAATAACAACAGCAGTGCCACGGATTCGTCCTTATTCAGTCACAGAGTTAAGATTTTAACCGGTCCGATTCTGATACACCACCTTGTTTCAAACCCCGTAGGATGACAGCTCTATTTAACACATTATAAAAAGTAACTGACAAAATTTGGTGTTGAACTTTTTCATATGGAAATATTATTTTATAAAATGGTCAGGGAGTAACATGGTCGTTCATGGACACCTCAACAGATAGAAGTGCGGTACCAGTACCACCCCTTGGCCCTCTCCTACAGTTGAGGTAGTAGATGTTATCATGAAACCCTCGGATGTATATTCAATAACCCAGTTCGTCGAACTCAATCCTCGTCAACGTTTACAAAACTCATAAAGAGTTAGTTTATGAAAACAATGCCTTATTTCAATGTTTAATTCAACACGCGCAGTTATTGTAACTACCTGCTATAAACACTCGCATATGGTCAGCGTACATTAAACAGTGACGTCATTGTGCATGTACCTACCTCAAATAAGTAGGACAAGTTACTTTGTTTTCTACTTAGTCCCCAAACTTAGCCATGAGGTGTGTTTAATGAGGCATTATTATTTTCTATAGGGGCACGACTGAAATGTATTATAATCCTAAGCCTTTCGCAGTCCACTACTGGACCTGGCCTTTCAAATTGATTGATTCTGGGCCTCTAGCATGGAGCTCCTGCCAGCCTACCTGCGCAAGTCGTCACTCCACTTGGCTTGAGGGAGTCCTTGATTACGTTTGCCGAGACGCGGTCTCCACTCAAGAACTGACGGTTCTTAGTACTGCCACTTCAGCTTGGTTTTCCAAAGAAAATTATCTGGGAAAATCAATATAATCGACGTCTCACAGAACAGAGAGCTCTTCTTAGAAAGGAGATATTTTCAAATACTTTGTATTTACTGTCAATTTGTAAATAAGAAATTGATAATGGATGGTAATCAGGCGATGTTTTGGAATGTCACTATTTGGAAAATACTTTTATAGATAGCCGCATGTCAGCATGTCTTTTCCGTGTGGTGACGGATTAAGAATACAAGTGTCACCACCCCTATTCATTCCATGGGTGTCGTAAGAGGCGATTAAAGGAACAAAATAAGCAGCTAACATCACTGCCAAGAGAAGGAAAACTTGAAACAAACCCTTTAACAACCCGTCTGACCAGCGTGGTATAGTAGTCCAAAACCTCCTTTCTAAGGAGAGGCCTATGTCCAGCAGTAGACTGTTAAAGGCTGTTGATGACTATTATGATGACAGCATGTCTGATGCAACTTTTTTAGACAAATAGCTAGACTCTGCATTGGCCCTTTAGTACAATTAAACAGGGTCGACTAGAGAGAAAACATAAATTTTCTCCCCACTAATTATACCTAAAATTAAAAAGATAAAAATTAAAATTTCCTTTTGAATAATTGCTTCACACATTCAACGCTAACACAAACTTAATACCAATTTAGACAAATAATAATTTATAATTTTATGGTAAACTGTAGACCTTGAGTCCGTAACCCCTTAAGCAATCACCATGATCAATACCATGATTAATAGTTGCCAATATAATTGGATGCATGCACGTGGTGTTGGCTGTGATCATGTCATAATGGATTTGGTACATAATTTTGACTCATTATCCAATGTACTTTATGGTAACATAAGTAGTGTGTCCTTGGCCCAAAAGGTATACCATGTACTTTGTAGATGTGATGTAAATATATTATATAGATAAGCATCTAGGGTAAACAAAGTTTAATTATATGGCGTTAGTTGAGAGTCTCTCGAATTTTGGGGGATTTTGGGCTCTAAAGTCGACCGCAAACATTCGTCTTTGCGCCTCTAATATCGAACATACATATCCAAATTGCCTTGTAAAACACTCATAAAGTCGGTTACAAACAAACATACAGTTGAAGCTAATAATAGTAAAAATGGAAAATTAATGGGAACATTTACCTAAAGCGGAAGCGGACACAAAGAATACCCAGACTCAAAACAACAATTTCTGGATAACACAAAGTGTTGTTGAACATGGGATTTGAATCCACGACTCTTGGTGCAGTAGAGAGCGGCGTGGCGACCGCTTAAACCACTAGACCAATCATGCAGTCCAAGGTTTTCTAAAACAATAATAAAAAAAAAAAAAAACTTAACGAAGGGTCTAAAGAACATCCACTTATTCATACCATTTTGGTGGCAAACAAGCAAACATAAAAAAGTTGGTTCTTTTTAGATATCTGATTAATTACATAACTAAAACTAATAAGCTGGAATTTCTACCTTTAATCGAATACCATAAAAGTACACTTTCTTGTGTTTGTCTGTTCGTTCATTTATATGTTAGTATTTGTATAAACAACATATTAAAAGGTCCATTTGGGGTCATGTTGCTTTAGAACAGCTATGGGAATAACCTTGACATATCGCTGCTTTGCATGAATACCCGCAAAAACCAAAATCACAAATTATACATGGGAGCTATTTAAAAATGAAACAAAATATTTTCTGTCATAACTTTTCATGTATTTGATCGATAGAAGAATAGAATGTAAGGGCATAAATCAAGGATTATTAAAATCTATAAGGATATACACATATATATAATAAGGACTATTTTGCATTTGGCGTGTTACAAACCAGTGTTTTCAAAATTCATACTTTTTTTTTGTAAATACATACATATTATACATAGAAATCACACAAATAATATTTGGTCCGAACCGGGAATCGAACCCGAGACCTCTTGATCAGCAGCCGCATACGCTAACCACTAGACCAACGAGGCAGTTTGGGTATGGTAAGTGGATATGGTAGGGTATGGTGCGAAAAGCATTCCCCGCGTAGAAAAAAAAAGTGCATGGTGCGTTGCCTGCATTCATGACTAGGACAGTGACTTCTACTCTTGGATTCTACTCACGCTTTCATCCAGCAAACTGTCACTTTGTCAAGATTAAATATAAATAATTTTCTTCAAAAAACAACTATTCCCAGTACCCAAATCGCGACAGGTATGCTTATGATATTTGAGGAGTTCCTTCGATTTCTCCAGGGTTCTATCATCAGAGCCTGGTTTCTTTTCATGGGACCACATGAGAGGCACCAGTTTAAAAAAGAATTATCAAAATCGGTTCAATCAAATTGAAAGTTCTGAGGTAACAAACAAAAGCAGTCGAAATTAGAACCTCCACCTTTTTCGAAGTCGGTAAAAAAATACGTGAAGGAAGACTCAAGAAATCTTTTAACAAATTTAAGTTGATTTTATCTTGTTTAGTATCATCATTCATAGATGGCGTTATTCGCTATTGTGAATCACGCTATCGTTTGTTTACTTGAGAGTAAGTAATATTCCTTGTTTACAGAACTCTGTGTAACTCTGACTCGTTGTATTTGAAAATTTATTTGCATAATACGGTTTAACTGCTAATCATTAGAAGATTGTGTACCAATGATGCTTAATTCACAATAAAGAGCACAGGATACCTATCAGTCAGCGCACGCTACTGTTTCTGAGAAACGCATTCATTACTGACACAAGCCGTTTGTTTGATGGAATGCACTGATCTCAGGAAGTCCTGCTTCGATTTAAATATTTTATAGCGCCTTTCCTACAACTAGTCATCATCCTCCTACCCATTATTCCCAAGTTTATTTGGGATCGGCTACTAGTTCAACCGGTTTTACCTGAACTTCAGTTTTTCCACGGAGCGACTGGCATCGGACCTCCGAAACCCTAAGGGAGAACTGAAATTCGAAGGTTGAACTAGTTGTCAGTATATTTGAGGGCACTGACTTCCCAATAACGATTGCCATATATGTTCATGACAACCGGGACCGACAGCTTTACGTGCTCTCCGAGGCAAGGGCGTGAATCACCGCCAAACTTCCAAACTCCGGGCAGCTATTAGGAATTTCCTAAGAAAATCCCAAAA
Organism: Phragmatobia fuliginosa; assembly: GCA_932526445.1. Lineage (NCBI taxonomy): Eukaryota > Metazoa > Arthropoda > Insecta > Lepidoptera > Erebidae > Phragmatobia > Phragmatobia fuliginosa. The sequence continues at coordinate 1,030,759 of OW052078.1, read as the reverse complement.
ACACTTTTGGCCCAACCCGGGATTTGAACCCGAGACCTCTTAATTAGAAGTCGCATACGCTAACCACTAGAAGAACTAGTAGAAGCTGAAAATTAATGAGGATATTACAAAAACGGGAAAGATTTATTCCTTGTGATAGATGCAAACGTACACACACAAGACAACTATTTTATGGGTATAAGTAGTATTGTACACTTGTCTAGAAGCTATATCTGAATAGGCGACAGTCACTCGAACAAGGTTGTACGTGGGACGCCCTATACCGACAACAACCTGTCCTAAACGACGACAACTTTTAAGTTCACCACTCTTTCCGGTATCGAAATATAATCGAATATTAAATATGTGGGTTTCTACTACTGTGTGGAAAAAGTTGTTTGCCACGTTAGTGGTATAACTAGGAAAATGAATAAGTTTTTAATCAACTTTTATGCTCTTCAAGTATAATATGTGTTTATGTTTCTTTTGCATGCCCTTCACTCTAAAGATCTTCATAGATTTTAGTATATGAGGTAGTTATGAGTGGCACTGGGGATATGAATATATTCAAAATGTATTAGTATTATAGGTACTAGACAACTACGCCGCCTAAGAGAGGGTCGTCGTACAGAGCGGGCAGGCGCTGGAGAAGTTCAGAAGGAGATCCCACCCTGGACTTCTCCTACTCCTAAACGGAGAAGCGCGGAGAGGGCACACTGTGTGGTTTTTAGTCGGTTCAAGTCCGACACACCACCCCGCCGTAACCCCCGGTGGGGTGACGGTCCATGATGATTTTCGACACATAAAAAAAAAATGGGTACTAGACAACTCATATAAATACATAAACACACTTTTTTTTGTAAACACTTAGACCCGAAAACAATATGTGCAGATCGCACAAAAATTAGGTTCGACCCGGGAATCGAATCCGAGACCTCGAGCACAGCAGTCGCATTCGCTACCACTACGCCATCGAGGCAGTCATAATAACCAATTGATATTTCGGGTTCCGAAGTTTATGACTCGGAACCCTTGAAGATTCGTCATGTACGTCTGTCCTTCCGTCCATCCTATGCCTACCGCCCCAACGGTTAGTGCTAGAAAGATTAAACTTTGCACGAATATGTGTTGTAATTACATCGACAAAGTGCTATTGTTTATTTTTTAGTTTTTGAAACTCCTCCTAATACTTCTAAACTTCCGAAAAGGAAAACACCATCTTTAATGCATTTAAATCATGATAAATTGTGGCTTCATTGTTTTTAAAACAGAAAATTGAAAACATCTATTTTTAAGTCGGTTGAAAGGAAAATATTGCAATAAAATTACTGAACGTTTTGTCCACCTATTTATAAGTGGATGTGTAATAATTATTAATAATTTCATTCATTCTGAGTCAGTTATTCATAATAGTTGTTACAAAACCAAGTTCTACAATAACACAATATTATAAACATTACATTTTGCAATACTGCTATGATTAATAATCCTGTATGCTCCGGAATACAGTGTTCTACTGTTAAATCGGCATTCACGGGTTCGATTTTTTTCTTCGCAGTCCCAAGAACTCATTTCTATACTGCTACTTTACTTATTACAGTCTTCGAATTCGGTTTGTCCTTAGGGTTGCGGAGGTCCGATGTCAGTCACTCATACTCACGCAGAAAAACTATTATTCACGTAAATGATTGAACTTGAAGCCGACCCCAAAGAACCTAGATAATATTTTAGGCTAGGAAAATTAAAATGAGATGACCAGTAGGAAGTCCTGTTTCAACTCATTCCACCGTCAACTACTACTGTCTCGCCGAAACAATTTGTTCTATCCTGAGATTGCTTGGAAGATAGTATTCTTAGTATTAAAGCTACTTTTGTACACATTTTATTTAAATATCATTTCACATCAACAGTTATTAGAAGGGACTTAGACTTTTACTTACAAATAACAATAATAAATATTTCGGTCATCTTACATACAACGTTATCTAGTCCCAACTATGCAGAGCTTGTATTAAGGGACTAGATAACTTATATAAATACATCAATACACTTTTTTTGTAAATACATATTATACATAGAAAACACCCAAAACCCCGAAACAAATATTTGCAGATCGCACAAACATTTAGTTCGACATCTTCCTAGCCTTATTCCCAATTTTATTTGGGATCGGCTGCTAGTTCAATCGGTTATACCTGAATATCAGTTTTTACATGGAGCGACTGGTATCGGACCTCTGCAACCCTAAGAGAGAACTGAAATTCGAAGATACTTTTTAGTTCGACCCGGGATTTAAATCCGAGACCTTAAGCACAGCAGTCACATACGCTATCCTCTAGACCAACGAGGCAAGGTTTAGGCCTGTTTCATCACATTGGCCAGACGGTTTCTTATAGAGTTCGAGGTCACTAACCATCAACTAAACTAGCTACTTATTTGCTCCATACACTCTAAAAAAAGAAACTCACAGAATTGTTCCCTCTAATTACATATTACTTACCAAAAAGGTTGTCATTAAAGTTTATTAAATACAATCCAATAGCCAATAAATTAACTCGCCATCCATTACCACAGATAAAACATACATCTTAAAATAAGTGTTCGTTATCTATGCGTTTACCATAGATAATAAATTATCTTCAACTAACCTTCTTTCGGTGCCGCTCCGAGAAATGAGTCTATTTATAGCGAAGATTTGATAAGAATCGACTTAGTCATTCCGAGGGCTGGCTGGATGCGAGGGTTCGGAGAAACAAAGGATTTCTACTTTGTTTGGTTTATTTTAAATGTTTTCAGAGTTGCTAAGTGGGCCGGTTTTAATCCATAATTGTAATAAATTATATCTGAATAATTTTATTATTGATCTGTCATGAATTTAAATTGTAATTATGAAGCTTAAGGAAAAAATCTCATTTTAAAACGGGTTATGTGTGTCTGATTTATGGTTCAAAGGTGAAACTTAAGGATCGGAAGGTGCCTACTACATATCATGAATTGAACCCGTGACCTCTAATTTAGCAATCAGGGTGACTAACTACGAGACCAACAATGTCATAAAATCCATACTTATCCATACTATATCCCATATTTATACAAATATATTAAACGAAGTGTTTGTTTGTGTGTTTAGCTTTTAGAGGTAAGGTAGGTAGCGGCGCGAAAAAAATTTACGTCCCCACTTTACGTGTGTACCCTTAATAAAAATATTTTTCATAATTTTATTGTAGCACTTTGTCGACGTAATTACAACACATATTCATACGAATCTATAAGGGTTCCGAGTGATATACTTCGGAACCCTAAAAAGCAAGTTTCAAATGTTTATTGTTTCGTCTAATCTCTGGAACGACTGGACCGATTTTGCAATAGGATAGATGATATCTACAATACATTTTTGATTGCGTTCCCCTAATTGTGTCGGTGTAAATAGTACATACATCTTCGAAAGGTGATATAAATACACACTAAATATGGGCAAAGAGTGGTCAGTTTGAGTAGAATCTTGTTCCGCATAGCAGTAAGTAGGCTCTTCAAATTAGCATTAAGTCTTATCTATAGTATACACTCGTAATTAACTAGGGTGAAGAGTATGGTGGCCATAAGCCTAGCTCCTTACGAGACACGCGTCATTGTAAACAAGCTGAATCTGTCTCAAAGATATCATTATATGATGCCAACAAATTAGTTATAAATAATGGCACAGATGAAATAGCCCATTTAATATTACCATTTTTTTTATAATTACTAATATTATAAAAGCGAAATTTTGTATGTGTGTATGTTTTGTTGCTGTTTCACGCAAAAGCTACTGAACGTATTTGGATGAAACTTTACAGTAATATAGCTTGTATGTCAGAATTAACACATAGGCTACTTTTTATTGGAATAATCGACATGCATGCGGACGGAGACGCGGGCGAAGGCTAGTATAAAATATTTTAGTTAGGGCCACAGCACACTAGCTACTTTTAGCATCGGCGATCGGCGATTTGACGACTGCATCGATGCTGCATCGCGTTTTAGCGACTTCCTGCGTTCGATCGCGGTATCGGAAACGCGCGTTTCAGCGACTGCTCAGGTGCCAAATTGATGCTACCGGCATTCGAATGTGTGCGGAGAGTAGAGTTCAGCTGCTGTATCGCGCTTCTAAAAAGCGACTCAATCTCCGCGTTTGGCGTATTTAAGTGTGCGGTGTAGAGCGTTCGGTCGCCGTATTTAGCTTCTAAAAAGCGATTAGTTGCCGATCGCCGATGCTAAAAGTAGCTAGTGTGCTGTGGCCCTTTTAGGCGTATGTTATTAATCTTTAGGATTATAGTTTCTCTTGTTTGAGATGATAGTAGAATTAATTTTGATTTAGGATGTGAACTATCTCCGGCGGGCTAGTTAGATGCTTCTTCACGCCCCGCTTGAAGGATCCGGGATCATATGAACGAGACCGTATGAAAGAAACACATGAATACTTGAAGTCAGTACTCGACTGGGGCAGTACTACCCTCACACAGTAGACCAACCTAATAAAAAAATGTCTGAGTTCACTTTCAGGTTAGAGTTACTTTGTTAGGCCCATATATAAAAAAATGGGACTAGTCCCAATGTCTGAGCATACTAAACTATTTACTAATATTACTTAATTTCTTTGTTACAGGTTTATCTCAAACTTATACCTAGTGAGACCTGACCTGATTACTACGGAGTGTGAAAATGCCGTGATTGTTGTTAACAAATACTAAAAAACATACGAAAATATAATAATTATTACTAATAGTGAAGTTTAGTGACAGTGGGTGCAGTGTCTATGGTTTTGGATATTCGTGGACTGGTGAGTAGAAAAATAATCAAATTTATATAATAATAAATCTATTTATATTTATTCTGATAAAATTACAGAAAATTTACAAAATATAATAATAATTAGATAACTTCGTGAGAGACTGGTGCCTGATGAAATCTATGTCCAACAGTGGACGGCAAAGGACTGATATACACATTAATTCTTTCTTGCGGCTTCGGGGCCGGGAGAATGATGCAAAAACATCTAACCAGCCCGACATATCGTCATAGGTCACCATGTTGCATTGCTTACCCTCACAATGAGGGTGGTGACCTCTACTCCTAGATTCTACTCATGCTTGCCATCAGGCAGAGTAGGGTCACTTTGGTATTCTTAAATGTGTATTAAAAAAGTTTAGATTTGTATCATATCATCAATTTTTTTCTTAATTTTAAATGTAATATTAATAGCCTGCAGCTTGCCTGAAATTATCTTTCCTTGGGTACCTAATTACATATATTACAGTAAAAGTAAATTAGTAAAGCAATAGCTGATATGCTGGGGTCTGTTTATTGATATGCTCGATCGAAGAAATAAATCGACCCCGAGACCTCTTGATCGGCAGCATACACTAACTGCTAGACGAAAGAGGCCTACAGTGTAAACTGTTTTGTGTAGAATTAAAATATATGTTGTAAACTCTCCATAACGCATGTTTTCTGACCAAAGTGGTTTTATATGTGTGTCAATGGAAAGCCATGTAGGTCACCATTGCTTATGACATATGACATGGTGGGCGATCATAATGGTACTTCAATGTTATTTCTATGTAAATGATACTTCTGTTAAATTGACATATTTTCTTTATAAATGTTGTAAAAGAAATATGCAACACACTGTTTCGAGTTTGAAATTACGACAGTTTAGTTGAAACTAGTCGGTTAAACATGTTTTTTATTTTATTTATAACTTGCCAAAGTGACTTCACCATGCCTGATGGAAAGCAAGAGTAAAATCAAAAGTGGGGGTCGCCATATTCACTGCAAATGCAGCAAGCAGTATCATAGTAGAAAGGAATCACATGAGCTGGCAGTGAGATCCATTTTTTAACTGCTCGGCACGAGGTGGAAGATCCGAAGCACTTAGTTCTGGCGCGTACATCTTCCACTCTGAAGAGGTGACTTCCCAGGCCAGCACGTGTTGTTCTGTAGAGGAAGGGAGGATGGGATGAGTTGGAAGAGCTCTTCAGAACACTCGCTATTGTAAAGACGATAGAGGATTGCCATTGAGGCGACATCAGTATGGTTAAAATCGAATATATTTTTTTATTTATGGTCACTTTAGTATATTTTTCATGGCGTAAGGAGGAAAAGAAATAGTTGGCTCACCCAATGGTCTGAAAACCGTATTCCATGCATAACTGCCTCGGTGGCATCAATACGCCAATGCAAGACTCGTATTGCCACTCTGCAGTTTCCCTCCCTTCAATTAGATGGAGGGAGTACTTATTAATTAGTGAATAATTAATAGTATGGTCTCCTACCCAAGCGAAGCCGCGTTAATTACTAGTATATAACTGTTAGCGATGTCGTAATTTTTTGCCCTAAAACTTGATTAATTGATGGTTTATCTATCCGGTTTATTTTGGAATGAAATGTAGGTAGGTATTTCGGTTTGGTTCCCAAGTAGGGCAATGTGGTTTCCTGTTTTTAAACTTCTCACTATACCGTAACCGTCTTTTTACTAAATATTTAAAATCAAATGCGTGTTTAAATATGCCGTTGATACCACTCGTATCTCATTTAAGCTCTGGACCGATTCTGATGGAACTTCACTGGTACAAAACTGATGACATAATTGCAATTTTTGTTTGTTTTTTCCTAACTAATAGCATTAGAAATGTTTTAACATACTTACGTAAATAAACCTATGTATGTCACCTAAAAAAAAAACTAATAATGACTGCCTCGTTCAGCTAGTGATCTGATCTAGCACCCACATTGCAAGCGGGACTTAGTAGGTATATAATAAATCAAGATGAAACTCCCATCAATTGTCTAAGAAATAGAGGAGCTGATTATAATAAAGGAGTATTGTGACGCTGTCGTTCGATCATTCAATCAATTATTGCTCGATTGATTAGACTAGCACAATTGAAGTGGTTAGCGCTGATCGGCGAGTTGTGGCCAAGGAGTGAGCTTATAGCGAGGTACAGTTTATCTTACACTGGCTAAAGGATTCATACATACAAGTAATAATATAATAATAATAATTATACATCTCTTTATTGTATTCCAGAATAATAACATACAACGGTAGCTTCTCTTCCAGGCACTTAAATGTTTTTAATATCCCAAGCTTACTTAAATGTTTTTTGTTTTTCTTCTTCTTAACTTCAACTATATAGTTTGTACCAGGGGACGATAAAAAAAGTTAACAGGGAATATACATTTCCACGAAAATCTACCAAACAAATCCTATTTCAGAAAATCTATGAACGCGCCTAACATCTTTTGAGTTAGTTGCCAAATGTTCTTCAAATTCAAATGCGAAAACTGCAAAAAAGACTTCAAAAGATAAACATCTATAATCCCTACTAATATTATAAATGCGAAAGTAGCTCTGTCTGTCTGTCTGTCTGTTACGCTTTCACGCCTAAACCACTGAAGCGATTTTGATGAAATTTGGTATGAATATAGAACTGAACTTGGGAAAGGACATAGGCTACTTTTTACCGCGATAACCGACATACACGCGGGCGGAGCCGCGGGCAAAAGCTAGTATAAAATATATCTATGATATCACATAATATTTTCTATTAGGAAATGTAGCATTAGCCAGGTGAGTTATTTTGTTTTTTTTTGTTAGATATACTCGCTTGGAATTTTCTAATTTTACCATAAAATACCGTATTTTTACAAGAAATATACTATATTTCGCATAGCAAATATTAGCAACCATAGTGGTTGTTTTTTGGCAATTTGATCTTATGCTTTGACAAACGCCTACATATGGCTAGGTATTCCCAACCGTGTTGCATAATCATAAATTCCGTATCTAAAGGTCATTTCCCGCTAAATCTTTTAATTTGCTCCACAGACCACCATCGTATTAAAAAAAAAATGGCAACTAGTGAAGTAACAGTTCGTTATAAAATAATTTAGTTATTGGCACGATCTAGTTGTCTCACGGACAGTGGCATTGGCTGCTGACCCCTCTGATTGTGATCGAGTGGATGCAGCCGGTGCTCTATTAGGAAATGGGTGAAGGATATAAATGGTTTTAGGATGTGGTTCACTTGATGGCTCTTGGATGCGGTTGCGTTTGCTGATTGGGGCCTTGGATTCCCCCTTGTGATATTAAGTAATGATTTTTAAATATTTATGTTATTTCTTTGAAAACACCGCAGTTTCGCCTGTACTATTATTTCATTCATGTACCTAGTTACTTACAATATTTCCAATGTAATCCGCATAAAAATCTTTGTGATAACACTTTCTTCATAACTCACTATTTACCAAATCTATTTAAATAATCTGTTTCAGTAAGTACATATTGACAAGCATTTCTAATATTATATTAATACATTTGTTAATCTTTAATGTTAGTTACCAGTTAATGTTAGTTAGTATGCGGCTGCTGATCAAGAGGTCTCGGGTTCGATTCCCGGGTCAGACCAAATATTTGTGTGATTCACAAATATTTGTTTCGGAGTCTGGGTGTTTTTCTATGTATAATATGTATGTATTTACAAAAAAAAAGTATGTTTATGTATTTATAACAGGTTGTTTAGTACCCATAATACAAGCTCTGCTTACTTTGGAACTAGATGACGTTGTGTGAAAGATGTCCGAAATATTTATAATGTATAATTATATGATGACGTTCCGTTTTTTGCCATTGGCTACGGAACCCTAAAAACGTTTAAGTAAGTATGTGACTGGTGAAGTTGAACTCTAGAGCCTTTAAGAGTAGAGTGAACAGGTTTCTTTTGGATGGGCGTGTACCATCTTCGTCTTCATCTACACTTTCCATCAGGTGAGATGGAAGACAAACGCCTATTCCATTACAACAATAAAAAAAAACTCCTCCAAAACGGTTTTATCGATGCTTGTGAAATTTTGTGTATTAATTCAGTAGGTCGCAGAATAGGTCGTAAACAATTTTATATACCCCTAGGTAATAAAGAATGATACGGACGCGAGCGGAGCTAAATGGTATCAGCAGATAAAGGTAGTTCCAAGAGGGTACAATTTCAAAATTATTTGGTTACTTGAAGATAATTCCATGTGTAAATAAATTTTCATTAAATGACAAAGATTTAATAGACACATTCATTAAATAAATACATAGTAGCACCTGTATCTATGCTTATTTGCCCCGTGAATATATTTTATTGCTTTGTTTAATGATTAATAACGATAGTATAACTTAATAACAATACGATAACTAAATTGCGTTATCGTTTTCCCATCACTAATCTTTTTATGTATTTTTAATGATATCAATAAAAGCGTAATTTATTGAGTTAACCCGCATTGAAGATCGGTCAGTGCTACAATTTCTAACCGGAAAACAATTGACAGATGACAATTTTCGTATCCAATTTCATGACTTGGTCCGAAGGGTCCAAAGAGTTTTGTTGTTCACATGTTCCCTTACAGTGGTAAGGCTGCTTCTAACCACGTCTGGATCACCACTATCGGGGAACGAGTGTCGTGTTCCTCCAACACAAACGGATGATCCTCAGGCGAGATGATTCGGAGGTTTGTTACTCCTTAAATAACTACAATATACATTTACGGATACATTGGTATCCGTGGATATATTTTTGATAGATATGGATATTATTCAAGTCTAGCTACAAAAAGGTGTTCGGGTTTCTGCTATTTACCTTATGTTACCCATATTAGTAATTCGGAAACAATTTTTCTGATTTAAATCAACTTTATACTTTGCATGGTTAGCAAGTCCACCAATTATTTTTTGGACAATTAAGGTAATAAGTATATTGGCATTCATTACGATTCTTATAATTTAACAGCTGCTTAAATAATACTTCCTGGTTTTATAACATACAATTTAAACGAGTGTATGATTACCCCGCAACCTTACCCGATCCAGTAGGCAGCAACCTTCACCAAGACTGAGACCATCTGTTGTAGGGAATGTTAAGGTGTTGTTTCGCAAGCTCCTATAAAAGGAGAAACGGGTCATTGCTATCGGAACTCGACCTTAAGAGACGCAAGCGCATGCCGCGTGCTCATGTCTTACATTGATTTGATGTATTCATTATTTTTTAATTTGTATTTGAACAGGTAATGTGTTTAAACTGTTGTATTATCCCTCGTTTTATATCATCTCGTGGCTAATAAGGCTCTTGATGTGATTTATGATTTAATAATAATACCTACAATTTGAGACAGTGGAGAAACGAGCTGTGTTCCTCCAATACAAAGGGAGGATCCTCCGACCAGGCGAGGTGATCATCTCTGGCAAGCCACTGCCCAACGGTTGATGTTCGGATGTGATATGCTGATCGGCGCGAGAATTTCCGTATCGCGATTCAGGATTAGTAGTTACTCCGTATAGTTCATTCCGTGTTTTGCTTCATGGTTCAGTTATCCTTCGGTAGATGGCGCTGTTGTATGTTTTTCGTAGCGCTGTACGCGGAAGTCGCCACAAGGGGTTTGAGAACTATCAACTGTCGTAATTTGCAATACTTTTTTACTGTACTGTTGTGGCCTTGATCTGTTGTCTGTACTTCTTTTTTCCGAGAGGAATTCTTTTCGCACCATACACTTCGTGAGGGAAACGGAGTTACCGGTCTACCCACTAAACTCCGCGGCGGCCTACCTCGCCAGTTGGGAGGAGCACCAGGAACGCATCAGCAGCTTCTGGAGTACCCATGACTGAGGTACATCCCATGGTAGATTTCTTCCCAGTGTCGTTTGCAGCAGTCACGTCTCCACAAGTTGAAATAAACCAATATCTTCTAAGCTTACACCATCAATACATATAATATAATGCCATCAAATTATAATTTAAACCACAACTACATGTCATTGATATCGCGTATTTGTCCATGTTGAGGGCCATTATAAACCCATTAAGTGCCTTATGGGGTTTCGACGTCAAAGGCTATAGATAAACGAGTATTAATGCTATATATTGATACACGAACAGATCTCGTTACACATTAAAATGTAATAAAATTGTGACTTCAGAGGTCGATTAGCCGGTTTCTACTGCGCCCAGTGTTGTGGGTTCAAATTTCACATCCAATGGGATAATACTTTGGGTGTCCCAAACTAAGCAGAGCTTGTATTCTGGGTACTAGCTATCTGATATAAATACATAAACATATTATACATAGAAAACATCTAGACTCCGAAATAAATATTTGTGCATCACACAAATATTTGGACTGACACAGGTTCGAAGCCGAGACGTCTTGATCAGCCGCCGCAAGCGCTAACCACTAGACCAACTAGACCAATAAGGCAGTCGATAATGTATTGATAATGATATGGAACCCTACCTGTACGAGTCCGAATCACACTTGGCCGATTTTTACATTGCAAGCATTACTTAGAATTACTTAGAAAGGGTTGTTTTTTTGGAGATAGGAGAAAGGAGATAAACAGTTGTATAAAACATTTAAAAAATTAGAAATACGTAATAACAAATACTTAAAGTGTAACATGTAATGTAACTTATGTAATAATAATTAGAAATTACATGTAATTACATATTGACATAGATTTCCATCCAAATATTATCTTGTAATTACTTACATGAACATTACATTTATCTGGTATTGAGATCAATTACCTAGATAATTGATCACAGTACATTCAATTGCCTCTCAGGATATTACAAATGTGGGAGATATTTTTCAACACACTTACCTAGATTTTACTGGAATACTAACTGAACCCCGTGATGTTACCGGTGGTAACGTCGAGAAGCGCAAAAGTTGCATATCCTTATTTATCTGTCAGTAAAAGTCCCGTCAATATCGGTTCAGCCATTGCTGAGAATAGCCGAAATAAACCAATAGACAAAATTAAAAAAAATATGTCTTTGATGTACCTAAGTACTGTCTGTACTTTAATATGCGTTTAGTTTAAATAAAAAAATAAATATTTCGGACATCTGACACACAACATCATCTAATACCCAACTAAGCAGAGCTTGTACTATGGGTACTACAAAACTCCCCGCATGGGAGACGCAGCGCCGGGTCCTCACTGCAGTCATCGGAGAGGATCTCTCGCTGCCGGCCGTCGTTCGTTCCATGGCCGGCAGCGAGAGCTCATTTACCGCGGTCGCAACCTTCTGCGAGGACGTAATCACGCAGAAGGAGGCGGCGGAGAAGGCCCGGGAGGACGACATCCAATCGGACCAGATTCGCCGCCGGCGACTCGGGCGGCGGAGGCGCGAACATCTGCGCCTCATGCCGCCTTGAGTGTGGCCGCGGGTGGACGGGACGGGTTTTCCCTCCACCCGCCCTATGTGGCCAGCCGCGAGGAGGCGGCGTCGGTGTGTGCCGGACGCCGCCTAAGAGAGGGTCGTCAAACCGAGACGGTGCCCGCATCAGGAGCGGGCAGGCGCTGGAGAAGTTCAGAAGGAGATCTCACCCTGGACTTCTCCTCCTCCTAAACGGAGAAGCGCGGAGAGGGCACACTGTGTGGTTTTTAGTCGGTTCAAGTCCGACACACCACCCCGCCGTAACCCCCGGCGGGGTGACGGTCCATGATGATTTTCCACACATAAAAAAAAAAAAAAAAAAAAATGGGTACTACAAAACTGATATAAATAAATATTATATACTTTTTTTTGTAAACAACATTTTATACATAGAAAACATCTAAACTACGAAACAAATATTTGTAAATCATATAAACATTTGCTCCGACCCGGGAATCGAAGCAGAGGCCTCTTGATCACCAGCCGCATACGCTTACCACTAGACCAACAAGGCAGTGAAACTGTTAATTTGAAATTATAAATATCTCTCCTGTACCCTTGACCTAAAGAACTTAAATACACATTACGATTTTATGAGTAATTTTAGCGTCGGCGTGTTAAGGAAAACAATAATTTTGTTGGTTTGTTTCGATAATGTGATGTCATGAGGCTCCTGCCGTGGCGCCACCACGTGGGTTTATTATTACTCATTGCTGCTTCTATTACCTATGGGATGATATTGTAGGTGAAACTACGTATTCCATTGAAGGTTTAGCACGAGCCCAGCATTGTGGACGTTATGGGCTGTTCTTGATGATGATTGAAAGTTTAGTAGTAGATAAACAAACAATTCATCATCAACAGCCACAGTCCACTGCTGGCATAGGCCTCTAAGGCACGTCACTTAGTTCGATCCTTGGCTATTCGCCTCCAGCTCCTTAATACATTTACTTACAAATTTTTTTTTATATGAGTCTTCTCTGAAAGTAGGAGCAGAATTCAGGAGTAGGACTCACCATTGTGAGTGCACACATAGACTAAGTGAGATTCTTCTGCATAATGGGCCCCCGGTCTCACACTCACCAACGAATGACGATATCACGAATGCTGTCAATTTGGGATGGTCTTCTGTGTGAGGGTAGTACTGCTCCGGTCGAGCCGCCAATTCGTGCTGATATCAGCGTGGCTCTACTACCTTGAAAAGAATCAATCTTCACCTAAGTTAACTTTTAAACATATAATATGATGAATGGAATGTTAGGATTTAGTGGTTAGTAATCCTGATTATTGAACTAGAGGTTGTGGGTTCCATATCCACTCAATACAAAATAAATACTTACTGTGCTAATATTCGGCTTTTATTATATATATATTATTTATAACTAGCAGAGTCCCGTGGGTTTTCCCGCGCCTACTGTTTTGTAAATCTCAAGTAACGCGCGGAGCGAAGTTAGTCCATCAAAATTAGCCCATGTTACTCCTTGTTTCATCAGCTTTCTGCCAATGCAACTCTCATCAAAATCGGTCCAGCCGATTCAGAGATTAGCCGGAACAAACAGATAGACATACAAAATTTTAATAACTGCGTGTATACTTCAATATAAATTTAATAAAAGACTGTTATTTGATATTACAAACAGACACTTCTAATTAATTTATATGTATATATGCGAATTTATTTAGGAATGTTCTTCAATAGACTTGACCCCACACTGTAAGTGGGTCCTCCCTGAGGGACATCGTACTCATGCCTCCACAGCAGCCCTCAAAGTGCTAATTGATAACCTGACAGAGAAAATTCAAGTAGCTTTCTCGGCTCAGAATATCTTTGTATTTTGACATCCAATCTACAATCACCAACATTTCTTCTTCTTCCTAACTATTATTCCCAAGTTTAATTGGGGTCGGCTACTAGTTCAACTGGTTTTACCTGAATTTCAGTTTTTCCACGGAGTCGAGCGCCTGGCATCAGACCTCCGCAACCCTAAGGAAGAACTGAAATTCGAAGGTTGAACTAGTTGTCAGTATATTTCAGGGCACTGACTTCCCAATAACGATTGCCATAGATGTTCATGACAACCGGGACCGACGGCTCTACGTGCTCTCCGAGGCACGGGCGTGTGAATCACTGCCAAACTCCCAAACTCCGGGCTACTATTAGGAATTTCCTAAGAAAAACCCAAAAACACTTTTTCGCCCGACCCGGGATTTGAACCCGAGACCTCTTGATTAGCAGTCGCATACGCTAACCACTAGACCAACGAGGCAGTTACAATCACCAACATTTATCACACACAAAAATTCCCACAACCGGAAACCCACACGAATTGACTCGTCACCATTTGATCACCAAGTCACTCGCTGCCTATAAATAAACAAAAGTTTTAACGAACGGTTCTCGGAAACCATTCCTGTTGCGAAGTATGTGGGCGCGAGACGGTTACTGACTCAGGAGCTTAGCTTCAATGACCATTTACTATAAGGCTTAGAACTGTGGTTTTTGTTTTCATTCATACATATATTATTACGGTAGAATTTTCCTTAACGGTTGTTATAGATGCATGCAATTGCTTCTTATTTTATACAAATTACAATAGACTAATCGCCTTCAGGAAGCTGGCAGCGAATAAATAAATATTTCGGACATTTTAAACACAACGCCATCTAGTCCCCAAACTTTTTTTTAATATTATTTTTACGGGAATTAACGCGATTATACATACCTCTGATTTGCCTGACGTTTCGACCAGGTTGCACCGGCCGTGGTCACAGGCTGACCACATCATGGAACGCGAAAGTTTAAAAGTTAGTATTTTTTTTTTGTAAATACATACATAGAAAACACCCAAATTCCGAAACAAAGATTTGCGGATCACATAAACATTTAGTCCGACCTGAGACCTTTTGATCAGAAGTCGTATACGCTGACCACTAGACCATTGAGGCAGAATCAATGCTTGCTGTGGGAGACCGGGATGGTTTTATATGATGTACTTCGCATACGAGTATCTCTCATACCATGTTAAATGATATATTTCTGTGGTTGTCAGTCTGCCTGTCTGTCAGTTCCGGCTAGTTTCTGGAACGACTCAACCGAATTTGATGGGACTTGCAGATAGCTGATATGATGACGTAACGTGTAACTTAGGCTATTCTTTGACTAGTTTTGCTTCGCAGCGTTACTTGATATTTACAACAATAATAGATAACACCACGGGTCTGAACTAGTGGAGAATACATTCAGCTTATGGTTTTGATTTAATGAACAAGTATCGGAAATGCGGCAATATTATAATGTTCTAGATCTAGTTTATGTTATGAATTGTGCAACTTCCTTTTAATGGTTCATATATTTTCTGGTAATTAAAAATCTAGTTTATAAGTTAATTAATGTATGCCTAGGTAAAGGTTTAACATTGTAATTAGCGTATAACTAACGTGACATAATTTTATTAGATAACAGGCTAAAAAATAACATTATAAAAAAAAACGCAAAAAGAATAGTTTTCTGTAATGGCACGTGGCTTCCGTGTGGTGACGGATTAAGAATACAAAGTGTCACCACCGCTATTCATTCCATGGGTGTCGTAAGAGGCGACTCATCATCATCATCAACAGCCTTTAACAGTCCACTGCTGGACATAGGCCTCTCCTTAGAAAGGAGGTTTTGGCCTACAATACCACGCTGGCCAGACGGGTTGGTATAGAGTTTGTTTCGAGTTTTCCTTCTCTTGGCAGTGATGTTAGCTGCTCATTTTGTTCCTTTAGTCACCTATTCATTCTATGGGTGTCGTAAGAGGCGACTAAAGAAACAAAATAAGCAGCTAACATCACTGCCAAGAGAAGGAAAACTTAAAACCAACCCGTCTGGCCAGCGTGGTATAGTAGGTCAAAGACTCCTATTCAAGGAGAGGCCTATGTCCAGCAGTGGACTGTTAAAGGCTGTTGATGATGATGAATGGCACGTGGATTTCAAAGCGTTTCCAATAGATAATTGCCCTCCTAGCCAAGTTGCAAACGTTTGTCGTTTTCTATTCTATTCTTTATTCTATTTCTCTATTCTCTTGTTTCATTGGTCACGTGATCAAAACAAAATATTAGCCAAATAAACAAAAGTATACAGAAATAGAATAGAAAATGAAAAACATTTGCAACTTGGCAAGGGGGGCTCTTATGTTTACTTATTATTTCATTATTTTACACGCTTCGCCTGTATTTTTGTATGTTTGTAACCGACTCCTTTGGGTGTGATTTATACCCACTTTAAATTCGACCAGATTTCGTTAAAACTTTGCAGATTTATCGAGGACCGATGACAATACATTACCTTTATTAAAAACAAAAACAAAATAATTATAATAATAATTACTTAGATTTAAGAAATAGTTTTAAAAAACTATACAACCACGATTTAAAACTAAAAAGTAGAAAATAATTTTAATGTAACAAAGCGTGGGGTGCTTTCTGAAAATATTTCAATAACGTCGCACCACGCTTTTACATTAAATTATTTTCTGATTTTTAGTTTTTTTTTTTTTTTTTTTTTTTTTTTTTTATTTAAAAGACAACTCCCGCATTAGGAATATGAATTCCTGTGTCGCGGGGGACTTTACAAACATACATGAAACGGACACAAAGAACACCCAGACTCAGAACAACAATTTGTAAATCACACAAAGTGTTATCCCACGTGGGATTCGAACCCACGACACTTGGCGCAGTAAAAGCGTGTTTGATTTTTAAAACTAATTTTTTGTACGAAGTTTTGCAAGTAAGCGCATTTTACAAGTTTGACCTTTATGACTCTAACAAAGTTATCAAATTATGTAGCTTAGATAACTTGGTTGGTTCTTTGTTACATACAAGTTCATTCATTATGATACATATTTGTATGTAAAATAAACATAATATATATGCAACACGAGTCGTATTCATGCAAACACATACATTAATTTTAAAATATTAATAAAATTAAGTTTATTAAAACTTTAATTAAAATAAATCATAATTATAACCTGTGAATCCCAAGCCATTAGTCTTTATCCGGTGAATTCACATTTAATGTTTATGATGTAATTTAAAAATATATAACTGAACTGTTAATTTAACAGTACTTTTTTAAATATCATAGAGTCAACAAACTTTACACTACCGTGTGTATCATTGTAAATTAATTATTTGTATTAAGTATATTAATGTAAACTTATGTTCAAGACGCTTATCTTTATATATATAATTCTTCTGGGAGTGTGTATGTCACTGAACTTCTCTCAAACGACTGGACCGATTTTGATGAAATTTTTTGTGTATGTTCAAGGGGATCTGGGAATGGTTTAGATTCGCAATTGGACACGGTAGGTGGCGCTGCGATCAAGTTCTGGAATTTTAAAGTTGGGCGGTACGAAGTTCGCTGGGTCAACTAGTAAACTATATAAACAGATTTATAATTACTGAAAATACTATTTTTGTTTCATCGAAATAAACTTCTGATAGTGTAAATAACAAACAAGCACGCACACATATGTTTGTTTGCTGCAACCATTCCTACTGAAGCACAGGGGGAGGGGGTTGTAATCAAATCAAATACGGTTTTACTTAGGTATCTACATTTTATTTCTGTAATGTTTGATTAGTATTACATCAAAAGGTATTTAAAGAATCAAGTATTGACGTCCTTGACCTTGAAATAAGGCCCCCATCGGTACCGGCAATAGTCAAATATTGACACAATCCTTACACACTAGAATAATCAATCTTTGAATGATATAAGTAATCTCCCTTAAAACTTTTTTTTGCTAAGGATGAAATTAGGCACGAAATAAATTATCGAATAAAATTATATTAGGTAGGTATATTATTGATCTAGATTAGCACATATGGACATCTGACACACAACGCCACCTAGTCAGAGCTTGTACTATGGGTACTAGACAACTGATATACATAGCTACATATAATATAGTTTTTTCTTTAAAAATACATACATATTATACATAGAAAACACCCAAACTCCAATGTTTGCAGATTATACAAACATTTGGTCCGATCCGGAAATCGAACCCGAGACTCCGAGATCAGCAGCCACATACGCCAACCATTAGACCAACAAGGCAGTCACTTGTTGAACTTATGTTTTGTTGTCAATAACAGGTAATTGACAAACCGTCAAAAAGTACTGCCAATAATATCAGCAAACTATATCGTCCCACTTCTGGGCTCGGCTCGGGTCAAAGACAACATGATTCGTACACTTACAATCAGAACTTACTGCATTTAGGACTGCAGCAATATTTAAGCCTGCCAAAGTGAAACTATGTAGTCTGCCTGATGGAAAGCATAAGTCTAGGAGTAGCGGTCACCATCATCATTGTGAGGGTAGGCGATGCAGCATGGCGGCCTGGTCAGATGTTTCTGCATGATTCTCCCGGCCTCCGGATGCAGAATGATTGGGCCTTCGGTATCACACTCCCAATGAAATACAACAGCAAGAATGCTGTCATTATTAGGATGGTCTTCTGTATGAGGGTAGTACTGTCCTGGTCAAGCCGGCCCATTCGTACTGAAATCAGCGTGGTTCTACTACCTATTAAAAGGAGTCGTGATGTTATATTATTATTAAAGTTATTGTACTTTCTGCTGCCGTTATTGTTCCAAGAATTATGTGACTTATTAAAACACTTTTAAAATAGTTTTGGTCTGAATTTTTCGAGTTGCGGTTAATTTATTCAACACTTAAATAGCTATGCTATCAAGGATAAATACACAGTTATGTTTATTTCTGAATTTGAGACTGTATCAAAATGTTAACATCATCATCAACAGCCTTTAACAGTCCACTGCTGGACATAGGCCTTTCCTTTAACCTTTAACTACCGACGTGGGGCCTGTGAGGCCGCGGCAGGTTGACACTTTGTTAGATTTATCCCTTCCCCGTGTAGCTCTGAACTCTTCAGTAGCTGCGAGTTTAGTTGCACCGACGGCATTGAATGTGGTAGAAGTGCCGGCGAACATAATTTTAGTAAGTTATTTCAACTTGAAATTCCGAAGCGGCCTCACAGGCCCAACGTCGGTAGTTACGTGATTTTTTTGTTTATGATACGGGCAATGTTAAGTGCCTTGTTACAGAAATCTCAAAAGAAAATTGATGTAGCTGGGACGTTAAAAAGTAAACTGTGTTTATCTATACATAATTCACGTCTTTCCAATTTTTTTTTTTTTTTAGTTTTTTTGGTATATTGTATGTATACTATACATACAATATACCAAAAAAACTAAAAAAAAAAAAAAAAATTGGAAGATTATAGATTTTTTGTCATAAGTTCAGTCAATGTGTTATATTATATTATATGTTATATTATATTATATGTGATATTATATTATATGTTATATTATATTATATGTGATATTATATTATATGTTATATTATATTATATGTTATATTATATTATTATATGATGTGCATATGAAACAAAAGACTGATAGTGTATTTATAACGATTATTATTGGAGCATACGATTACGCAGAGGAGGGTAGTCAACCTACATTTGTCTCGATAGCTTCGTATGAGCTTGGCAAGAATACTTGGTTCTGATATGCTAGATACAGTTCAAGGTTAAGCCAATGAAGAAAAAACAAGAAAAATATGTGCATCTTCTTCACCTATAACTATATAGAATATCCATATATCACAGTGCGCTAAGCAAACATGCCCTGATTGTGTGTAACTTTGTTCTTGGACATTTTTTTTATTTGAAGCTTTCTAAATGCTGTTTATTATTTTTCTAGTAGATTTAAACCTAAAGTATAAGGAAAAGTACTTTTTGTAGTTACTAAGTTGTGAATTTTTTTTTGAAATCAAAATTTTGTCTGGTAGTCATATTTTAATAAAAAAACATAGCCAGAGGAGTTAAGGTATATAATTACTAAGTTAAGTAAAGTTGATGATTATTTTTATCTTTTTTTTAGCTATAACATTCCAAATTAACAATACAAGCTATAATTTGATACTCAGTTTACATATTTTCCACACTATTCAATGTTATACTTGCGGCCTCTCAGGCCCTACGTCGGTACTAGCGTGACAAAAAATCCACGTCGGTAGTTAAAGGTTAAAGGAGGTTTTGGCCTACTATACCACATGTTAACATATTTTTATGATATTATTTTAAAGGAGAGAACTATGACCTGTAGTTAACTGTGAAAGGGTGTTGTTGATGATGATGACGAAATTTTTTAAGAGTAAAAGGTGACAAACAAGGAGATATCTTACCTAATGGTAGTTTCACCCTCCCTCTAGTCCCTCTACCTGCTATTACTGTTCGAAGAATTAGGTACTTACCGTGTGGTGACGTATGAAGATTACTAAGTGTACAACTACCTTTAAATAAAATAAAATATTTTGGAGATCTTACACACAACGCCGTCTAGTTCCAATCTAAGCAGATCTTGTTTTATGGTACATACTAGAAACTTTTTTTTTGTAAATACAAATTATATAGCCGAACTCCGAAACAAATATTTCCGGTACCAAATGGCAGTATGTGTTAAGGATGTCCGAAATATTTATTTATTTATAAATAAATCTTTACCAATCTGTCTGGCCGAAGTGGTATAATAGGCCAAAACCTATTTTCTAAGAATCTACTGGCTTATTTTCAGGTGTGGACTCTTTAAAGCTGTAAATATGATGTGATGAAAAAATAAAGTATTTTTTTATTTAATTGGAACGTTACTCACGATCAAGTAATTACTCACCTTTGAGTGATGAAAATAATTGAAATCAAAAATATTGTAACCACAAAACCACAAATTCCCATTTGTATTATTAATATTGGTTTATTAACGTATAGGTGTGCATTTTCTTATAAATTTATAAATTAGTACATTGGATATCCATTTTGTTGGTTATATTGACGCAAATAAAATATTTTCACCTGAACATAGTTTCACTTGACAATTTCATGAATAATTTTGTTGGCGCACAGATTTCGGTTTTCTTTAATTCCATGTATTCTTACATTTATATGTACCCTTGTGTTTATGTAAATAAAATTACTGTATGTTAACTATTCTTTTACAATTTCTCTTTTTAAACAATCATGTTTATGTCGGCTATCGAAGTAAATGTTTGCCTACGTCCTTCCTCAGGAATCAAAGTATCTCTACGCCAAATTTCATCCAAATCAAATCAGCAGTTTATTCGTCAAAGCCTTACATACAAACTTACTTTCGTTTTTTAACCTATATCTTTATTCTAGACTATCTGGTTATAAAATTTCATTTAAATCTGTGCAGTGGTTTTCGAGTTTATCGCGAACAGACAGACAGAAAGAAGATGCAGTGACTATGAATTTTAAGTTGACTGCCTAGTTGGTCTAGTGGTCAGCATATGCGACTGCTGATCAAGAGGTCTCGGGTTCAATTCCCGGGTCGGAAAAAATGTTTGTGTGATCCGCAAATATTTGTTTCGAAGTTTGGTTGTTTTCTATGTATAATATGTATGCATTTACAAAAAAAATATGTTTATGTATTTATATCAGTTGTTTGGTTACCCTTAATACAAGCTTTGCTTAGTTTGGGGACTAGATGGCGTTGTGTGTAAAATGTCGGAAATATTCGGAAAAAGATTTGTGTATGCTTCAAGAATCCAAATTTCCAATTAATACACGACCCGCTTCAAAGATTATATTTCTCTATTGTTCGTGTCACTATTACTTCTGATTTCTCTCCACAATATACCACACCGAACCGTGATACAGTACAACAAATTAATTATAAAACAAACAAGTAAACTACATGAATAAACACATCACACTGCATTTATTCAACGGCATGCACATACTCAATTAATGAAACAGTCGTAACAAATCAATATAACGTGTTGACCGTCCGAATGCGACGACATTACCGCGAATGCAGATACAGAAATAAATATTGAGTTCTCGGAATGAGTTATACTAGTCTGGGGGCTCAGGCATGCAACAGATTTGTCTTAGAGTTAGATTGTTGTGGAATTGAGCTAATAGTTTAACATTGAATGCCTTGTTGGTCTAGTGGTTATTGTATGCGGCTGCTGATCAAGAAGTCTCCGGGTCGGAGCAAATATTTGTGTGATCCATAAATATTTGTTTCGGAGTCTGCGTGTTTTCTATGTATAATATGTATGTATTTACAAAAGAAAAAGTATGTTTATGTATTTATATCAGTATGTTTATGTATTTTACCATCTCCCACGGACTCACGATTCGTCTGCAATCGCTGCGGCAAAAGATGCCGCGCTGCCATTGGCCTCCATAGCCACCAACGGCGATGCAGAAAATCATAAATCCACAGGCGTTGCAACAATCATCTGAAACAGATGCTGTGGCCAAATATATATATAGTACCCATAATACCAGCTCTGCTTAGTTTGGGACTACACGATGTTGTAATATATCCGAAATATTTATTATTGTGTGACAATTAGTTTGTAATATCAAATGAAAGAAAAAAATGAACGCTACACAACATAACTTCAAAATTTTCACAAGAACCTCTGGATTCGATGTGACTTTCACTGGCAGAGTTGAAGTCATAGTTCGGGGTTCCTCATGATTTTAGTACAACAATAACTAGGAAAAATATTATTATTAAAACATACTTCAGTGCCATCTTAACAAAGACAAACTCTTTTGAGACTGACAGAAAAAGCATATGCGTGATCAGTCAACCTAAAAGTTTCTTAACAATAAAGTCGCTACAAACTACCCCTATTGGTGTCGTGATTGTAAATATCGCTCTAGTAATAAGGGTAGTTTACATGGAAGGTAGTGCCAGGACGTGCCAGGCTAATAGTGGCACTTAGTACCTTTTTAAATTGTTGATATTGTAAGTAATTGTGCAATTATTATTAATTTTATTGTAACAGTAATACAGACTCTTTTCATTTAATATTTAAAAAAATAAATATTAGGATTGTCTACGCAATATTGTATTGAATAGAAAGTTATTACTAATATCATAATTGTTCTGGTTGTTTGTTCCGCTTTCGCACTTTAACCGGTGAACACACGTGATCTAAAGAATAGAAGTCAAGACATACGGCTTCGCTACTCTAACCACTGAACCACTGTTATTGCAGTTTCATTCTGCATACCTTATTACTCGACTACGGTGAAGTGGTCACCGTGCTGCAATGTCCGTTGTGGCAGTGAGGATGGTAGCCTCCACTTCTGGATTGTGTTCATGCTTTCCATCAGGCAGGGCAGAGTCATTTTGGCAGCTAATATACATATATAAAAAAAAGGAAGTGAGTCTTAGTAAGTAATTATGTTGCATCCTAACGCCTAAACTATACAATGTACCGATTATCCCTATTCCCTATTAATTATTAATTATAATATTATAAATGCGAAAGTAGCTCTGTCTGTCTGTTACGTTTTCACGCCTAAACCGCTAAACCGATTTTGATGAATTTGGGTATAGAGATATATGGGACCTCGGGAAAGGACATAGGCTAATTTTTACCGCGAAATTGAAACACTCGCAAGCGGAGCCGCGGGCAAAAGCTAGTAAGTAATAAGGTGACAGTAGATTTTCAATAGCGACTCGGGTCACACTGACTATAAAAAAATTATTTAAAGTTATTCGTAGACGGGTTATAGGTTTTCAAACTTTTTCTTGTTTTACTAAGGTTTCAAATAAGCAGTCAGTGTCACCTGATAGTACTTACTAATATTATAAACGCGAAAGTTTCTGAGTATAGTATGTTTGTTGCTCTTTCTTGCAAAAACTACTGAATGGATTTGGATGAAACTTTACAGTAATATAGCTTATAGGCTATTTTTTACTGCAATAATCGAGATTACGCTTTCGGAGCCGCAGGCGAAAGCTAATAATTTATATCTATCTGCAACTCAGAAGATAAAAATCTGTGTTGTACTTTCAGCCCCATCCCTTTCTTTCCCTAAGTAGTAGAGAAGGGTGATAGGGCTTCTTCGCTAACCGCATTCATACAAAATATTATCATAATGGTCCTTCTCTCTTTCTTACTGTTTGGAATGATCAACATTTCATAATGTCCTACTGTTGAACTGGGGTCTCCTCTCAGGAGAGGGTTAAGGCCATACGTCTCCACGCTGGCCGAGTGCAGGTTGGGGACTGGCAAGACTGCCGTCCGATGTTTTTATGTACCCGAAGACTTCCAACTAAGCTTCACGACTGTTATCCTATGATAACAAATGGACTACTTAACGTGACCTCATTTTGCCACTAACGGTCACCCATCCATATACTGACCGCGGCGACGTTGCTTACCCTCGGTGATTGTTTTTAATCACCTAGGGAAACTTGGCTATTTTGTAATAAACTCATATTATTTCACGGGTGACCTATTTAGTCAAAATGTAAGTATAGTTTTGCTATACACACATATATTTGCATACAACCAATTTGCGCAGATGTTTTTAATAAATAAACAAACTGCAAGACACTAGTCATTGGCATTTCCTCTTTCATCTTTTAAGTTATTAATACCGTTTTAAATCCTGTGTAGATTAAGATATGTATACTTATATACTCACCAGAGAGAGTGGAAGAAATACGCACCAGAACAAAACGGTTCGGCTCTTCTTTCCTATGCCGAGCAGTCAAAGACTGGAACTCACTACCAGCTCACGTGTTTCCTTCCCACTATGATCCCGGGTCCTTTAAGCGGGGCGTGAAAAAGCATCTCACCAAGCCGCCATAGTGTGGGCCGCCATACTTACTGTCTGCATTCGCAGCAAGTGTGGTGGCCCCCACTCTTGGATTCTGCTCATGCTTTCCATCAGGCAGGGTAGAGTCACTTTGGATGGCTTATGTATAAAAAAATAAAAAAAAAAAAAAAACTCACTGGCTGACCCACGCTGCCCCTTCTGCGTCTTCTATTGCCGATAGCGTGATGTTATACCACGGAAACCAATTTGTTTCCCATAAAAAATGTGTTAAATAGTGTGCAAAAAAAATAGTTTTCTATTCTGTTTTATTCTAAACAGTAACCCAAGTGTGGGTTTGTTGTAAGTATGATTCAGGCACCACACTTCGTTATGCGCTATTCGTTATGTGTCTACGCCGTATTCGCCCAAATATTTGTTATACGCGCAAACAACAAACATGCCTTCCACACTTCGAAATGGTATGCCAAATAAGCATCAAATAAGGCAAATATGTGTGTTGTAGAGATGTGTCATTGCCATTTTTATGGTGAACGAAACGAATATACTCTCCACACTTCGCCGTATGCGCGCGAATAACCCGCATAACGAATAGCGCATAGCGAAGTGTGGTGCCTGCTTAAGCTATATTTCAGGTAAGTTTCATCTAAATCCGTTCAGTAACAAACATCTTAGCACCTTATGAATATCGCATCGCATTAATAGTATGTATTATGGATATAAACTACACCAGACACAGAAGGAATGATACAGTATTTGTCCTGCATGGGAAATGAACCCACTATCCTCTGTCAGATCAGTTAGACTAATCTGTTAATAAAGTCGATGTACATGAGTGAGATATAAATATATGTTTTTATACATATATCTTTATTTAAAAAAAAATTAAACTTTGTATTACAGCTAAGATGTTCTGCTACCATTTACAGAATAGTATAACAGTAGTTAAAATGAAACTGAAAATTAATTAAATAACAGTTCTCTTCGAGAAATAATAAAGTTCAATATTCCTCATTTATCTACATTCAAATAAAGATGGAATCCAGAAGTAAAAAAATTATATGTATTATAAATAGTTTGCAAAGTAGCCTCTAGTTTAAAAAGGTTTGAAATAAATAAGTTTAAAAAAAAAAAACAATATTTCTACAGGATCACGTCCGGTCCATGAATACTCACGTCTGAAGACTCACAATAATCACCCACACCTATAAAAAAGTAAATAAACTAAACCCTTAAAGCATTCCTAATCTATTTGCCAACATGCATATTAGCACAAACATCCGAAAAAATATAAAAAAACCCAAGAGCCAAGTGTCACGACTCACGAACCCTGAATGGGAGGCGGGTTATATCGGGAACGAAAAAAAAAATACTAAAAACTCCCGGTTACCGTTCGGGGAACTTCGGAGGCGGTCGGCTTTACACCTGTCTTGCGCCGGCGCCGATCTGGAATTTAAACTTTAAATTGTTTGCATTCTTTATTAATTTGTTTGTAAACAAGTGTTTTAAGAAGTGGTTGGGTTTTATAAGGGCGTGTTTGAATGTTTCATAAAAGTATGGTGGAATGTTGGTGTATTTTTAAACTGATGAATCTTGAGTGTGAATCGCTTGACGACTTCCTGAGCGACGTGCTGTGGCTTAAAATATTTGTTTTTATGAAAGTATTAAAGGAGAAGAGATCAGATGAAACTCCGTTCAAAATTAGATTTCAATCATCTTGTCACGGTAATCCCTTTTCCGACGGTTAATACTTAGGACTGTGACATTCTGATTTTTATGGTATGGGTAAAGTGACCATTTTTTTTTCGTGTCAAAGCGGGACGCCTACGGAATTTTCTATATTTAATAAATGAATACATTTATAGGGTACATCGGTGTAATTATATAAATATATATAATATAAAAATTATGATTTAAAAATGACTTAAAATAATTTATTGTTGTATCTTATCCTCACTGGCATCTAAATTCTTACACCAACTTACTTAAATAATTTCGCAACAAAAAACTACTTTGCTACAGCACAATCAGTTCTACGGTTTAGGCATGAAACATAAGAACCCGATTAGAGTTACTTTATTATGTATTTTAAACCGACTTCAAAAAGGAGGAGGTTCTCAATTCGTCGGATTCTTTTTTTTTATGTACCTATGTTCAGCGATAATTTCTTCGTTTATGAACCGATTTCAAAAATTATTTTTGCATTGAAATGGGCGTAACTTACAGGTGGTCTCATCGTCATCATATCGGGATCTGATGATGAGATATTAATTTGCATTTACATGTGTTTTGTATAACGCTGCACTGCGCTGCCGTCTTTTGCGATATAATAATGTAGGCAAGTAATAAGTAAGTAGGTATAGAGGTTTATTCGTAAAAGCGGGACAATTTTGTTCTCGTTGGGGACAGCGGGACGGACAGCTTGAAAGCGGGACAATCCCGCCGAAAGCGGGACGTATGGTCACGTTAGGTATGGGGGCAAACGAGGTTGATATTTTTATTTAAGAATTCCTAATAACCTTGGTGCACCTAATCAATTATTCCTACAACTCTTTAAACTTTGTTGTGAAGTGATATAGTGTTTATGTGTGTGATTTTAGCAGGTTCAATTCCGGCTTGAACGTAATAAGAGAAAATATAAAGACTACAGCTTTTGTCCGCCAGCGTGTATAACGGTTGTTGGAATAAACAGTTGCCTGTGCCCTTCCTCAGACATCAAGGTATCTGCAAGCCAAACTCCGTCCTCCAATATGCTGTTTATCGCGGCAAAACGTAGCCTATGTCCTCTTCCAAGATTCGTTCTATCTCTATACCGAAATCGGTTCAGGGATTTAGTCATGAAGTATAACAGACAATCAGACATAGAAAGTTACTTTCGAATTTACAATATTAAAGAATGGATATTAAGTTTGAAAGTGGACTAATAGTAGTTGACTTATAATCTTAATAAAAAGATACATATAAATGCTTAATATCCAAACTGCCTCGGTGACACAAAGGTGAGAGACTGCTGTGCTAGACGTCTCGGGTTCGATTACCGGGTCGGGCCAAAGGTTTGTGTGAACTGCAAATATTTGTTTCGGAGTTTGGGTGTTTTCTATGTAAAATATGTAAGTATTTCAAAAAAAAAGTATGTTTATGTATTTATATCAGTTGTCCAATACCCATAATACAAGCTCTGCTTAGTTTGAGACTAGCTGGTCTTGTGTGTAAGTTGTCCAAAATATTTATTTATTTAATAGCTACAATATAGATGCACCAGTAAATTGCAAGAACACATCCAGTTACAGCGGCCCCAAGTGGCTCTCATTTCATTGCTATTTATCCTATTTGCTCCCAGTTCTCATGTCCGAGAAAGGGCCTGTCCTATTAGCCATCAGTATAAAGGGCTCGCCCTATAACCATCAATGTCATTGAGATTTATGTGAGCGAGGACCGAGAGCCTGTACATCAATTGGATAATTCCATAACCAGCGGACATGGGAATCTTGTTGTTGCGATTTTTTTGTTTAATTCTTGCCCATTTTCACCATTAAACAGTACCCTTACGTATTTCTCCCCCTAAAATTTAAATATACATCTATGTACTGCCCGGTGGTGCAGTGGTACGGTATGCGATTGCTGTGCTTGACGTCGATTGATTTCGGTTTCCGGGTCGGACTAAATATTTGTATGATTTACAAATATTTGTTTCAGTTTCTGGGTGTTTTCTATGTATAATATAAATAAATATTTAAATAAATATTTCGGACATCTTAAACACAACATCATCTAGTCCCAAACTAAGCAGAGTTTGTATTATGGGTACGTAAATTTGGTTTGGAGGTTAGCTACTAGAAATTGTAGTAACCTGTGGGATGAGGTTGGAATTGAATGTAGTTTTCTGTCTTAATTTTAATTGCTAGATTACGTGCAAAGTAGTAATTATGAAAATTGGTTTTGGAGACGCAAGGTCCTTTAGGCTTAGCACTGAGTATCACAAACCCCTAGAGGTCAGTCATATGAGAAATAATAAAATAAAAGAAAAGCCTTATTATAATGGCCCAGTGGGTGACAACATACATATGTATGTTCAAGACACGAATTAGCGAGATAACATCTTGTACTACACAGTGTACTTATATTTGATCACCTTTTATGGGCAAGGATTAATGAGAAATAAGGTCTTGATCACACTGAGATTAATTGTTATTATCATTATGTTTATAATATCTATCATCAACAAAATAAAAATGAAGTGTATTTATGTAATATCAAATGGACACTTTATTTTACTAAATCAAATAAATATATATATAAATAATAAATGTATATCAAAGTATTTATGGTACCAAGATCAAAATGCAATTTTTTACATTTTTGTCGGTCTGTCTGTCTGTTTTTATTTTTATATATTACAAAGATAGTCTTACCCGCGGTTGTTGTAATTCGGGAGTAAAGTTGCGAAGCGAAGCTAGTCTAAAAAGTTACTCCTTGTGTCATTAGTCATCTGCCAATGAAAGTCCCGTCAAAATCGGGCCAGTCGTTCTAGAGATTACAAGAAATAAATCGATAGAAAAAAAATGCGTTTCTGATGCGTGTACCCTATTAACTTTTACATGCATTTAGCAAAAAACTGTTCATTTGATATTACATACAGACACACTTATTTATTTGTATTGTGTAGATATAAATTTGAAATTATGTATAAGTAAATAGATTATATTGTCATCTACAAAACTGCACATAATATAAGATAGCTACTACTACTCCATATGAAAGATACAGTTCCAAAATATATATCAAATTTTATCTTATCATAATTTTTAATTATACAAACGTGATAAAATTACCTACCAAGATAACACGACCACATAACCAAAATGTCATCAAACTTATTACAATCTTTCAAAATGTCGTATTGCCTAACATCGTTGCAGATTTTCTCACTTACACACGAAAAGTAATATAAGTGAGTTTGACATTGGCATTTATTAGACCGACTGCGGTGGGTAAATTATTCCACAAGTGTGGCAACATTATGCAGACAGTATGCTCAGATTTGTGCTGAAGTGTACTTGTGCAGAAGTGTGTTGTGCAGTGCTGTGATTTGTGTTGTGGTTTGAACTTGAACAATTTGATTGATTGCAGTGAATTGAGTGATTTTTTGTGGATTTGTTTATGGTTTTAAGTTGAAAATTGAATGGAAATATTTGCGTAACGGTATGTAGATGATTTTTTTTGTGAGTTTATTGAGTTGTTTGCTTGTTTTTTTTTTTTATTATTTTACGTATTGTAATTATGAATAGGATTTTTTTTGACATACAATTATTATAACAGGTTATTGAAACATTTTGGTTAGCTTTTGAGTTTTTTTACATACGATACAAAATTTTATTCAATTTAATGATTATTTACTAAATAGTTTTCTATTCAAATGTAGTATTATAAGGATTTTTGTTCTATATTTTTTTTAAGAAACAGTTAAATGGTTAAGAATCTATCTTGCAGATATTACCTTCCACGGCATCATACACGATCACGGGTTGGATTCCCACTCAGAGCAATAGGGTACTAACTACTATTAGGTACTATTATCATCTTCCTAGCCTTTATTCCTAAGTTTATTTAGGGTCGGCTGCTAGTTCAACCGGTTTTACCTGAATTTCAGTTTTCCTACAGAGGGACTGGCATCAGACCTCCGCAACCCTAAGGGAGAACTGAAATTCGAAGATTGAACTAGTTGTCAGTAAATTTGAGGGCACTGACTTCCCAATAACGATTCCATAGATGTTCATGACAGCCGGGACCGACGGCTTTACGTGCTGCTCTCCGAGGCACGGGCGTGAATCACCGCCAAACTTCCAAACTCCGGGGACTATTAGGAATTTCCTTAGAAAAACCAAAAAACACTTTTTTGGCCCGAATCGGGATTTGAACCTGAGACCTCTTGATTAGCAGTCGAATACGCTAACCACTAGACTAACGAGACAGTTACTTCTATATTCATTAAAATATTTAAATCGGTATTTTTACCATACTGTGTCACCATACTGCATCGTCTGCATTCACAATGAGGATGGTGACCCCTACTCTCGGATTCTCTTCATGCTTGCCACGGAGCAGCCACGGTGATTTTAGTCCGACACCACCCATCACCATTCTCGATGGAGAGAAGATTATTATGTGATCCACCCGGGTGATGGCTTCCACCAGAATATAAAGGATCTACCTATTAAACTATTTAAGCTATTACATCGTTTTTTTTGGTTTAACGGGACTTATTCAAAAGGTCACTATACCTATATCTGGTCTATGTGCGTTAAGCTAGTGGTTTAAACGGTCGCATTGCCGTTCTCTAGTACGCCAAGCATCGTGGGTTCTACTCCCGTGTAGGATAACACTTCGTGTTATCCAGAAATTGTTGTTCTGAGTCTGGATGTTCTTTGTGTTCGTTTCATATGTATGTTTGCAAATTCCCTGCGACACTTGTATATTCCTAATGCGGGAGTTTTTTAGAAAAACAAAAATTAAAATAAATATTTCGGACATCTTACACACAACGTCATCTAGTCCCAAACTAAGCAGAGCTTGTATTATGGATACTAGACAACTGATTTATATACATAAATTATAATATCTATATTAGCTTCTCCTGTATGTTTGTTTGTTTGTAACCGACTCCCTTGGGTGCGATTTTGACCCACTTTTCCAGATTTGTAGATTTATCGAGGACCGATGACAGTAAACTAATTTGGAAAAAAAAAATAACAGAAGAAATGTTTAAACCAATTAAGTTGTCATTTTAGTCTAGAAAAAAAAATAGTTTTAAAAAACTAAACAAACAAGCTTTTAAACTAAAAAGTAGAAAATAATTTTAATGTAACAAAGCGTGGGGTGCTTTCTGAAAATATTTTAATAACGTCGCCCCACGCTTTGTTTCATTAAAATTATTTTCTACTTTTTATTTTAAAAACGTGTTTGTTTAGTTTTTTAAAACAATTTTTACTTAACATACAATGAACACAACCAAACTCCTAATATAATAGATGATATAGAAAACATACAAATATATTTAAAATAAGCTAATATAAAAAAAAACAAATGCAATTTAAGATGTATCAAGTTATTCTTATTATTATGTAACAGTGTGTAAACATGACATTAAGATGGTATCACACTGATTACAGTTGCACCTTGGTGTTGCTGCAACAACATAAACATATGTAGAGACGACAGTTTAGTAACTTATCGCACTTGTGCTTAAATGTGGCCTTAACCAACTTAACACTATTGCTTATTAACATAACAAGCAAATGCAAATATATTTCAGACTCTTCAGAACCCACACGAACATAATCAACATTGGGTTTAAACTCTGTATCAAATTTGTCTATGTACTAGCTTACACCCGCGGGTTCATGCGATCGGTGTAGGTCTAATTCATCGAATTATAATTATATTTATCATATTACTGTCTATTGACTACTTTGATAATTTATTTATTTATTTATTTATTTACTTAAAAACTCTTACAATATTTTAACAGGATTCATTCCCAAAACAACATTGCAAGCTTATTACGACTATACGACATCGATTAGTATTATTACAGTATACAAACGTAATATAAATACCTTATTGGTCTAGTGGCTAGCGTGTGCGGCTAGTGATCAAGAGGTCTCGGTTTCGATTCCTCGATTTGTGTGTTCCAAAAATATGTATGGAAGTCTTGGTGTTTTCTAGGTATAATTTGTATGTATTTACAAAAAAAGTTTTTTTTTTTAAATGTACTTATATCAATGGTTTAGTACCAATAATATAAGTTCTGCTTCGTTTGGGACTAGATGACGTTATATGTAAGATGTCCTATAAATGTTTAAAAAAAATGTAACGAACTTTCGTACAACTGTTCATCTTCTACTTTACCCCCTTATAATTTTCATAAGCCCTTTCTTACTGGGTCTTCATAAACACGCTTATAGACTAAATTTTGGACTGCGGCGATTAGTCTGCACAAAAATCTTTATATAATATAAAGCAGCTAGATTATAAACAAGAGAACTTAAAACTCATTCATTCATTCATGAACGATTCATAGGTTCGATATTCAGGGGTGATCTCATTGTACCCCAGACCTATGTTCGCAAAAACTGACCTAAATAATGGTGCTGAACAAGGTGAATGACATTTGCGGATTATCGCGCGCTATTCACACCAAGTGATCACTTCCTGTTTGCGCCAAATATATAGGTGAAATGTAATTAGGGCGGGTATACTGGTTCGACTCTGTTTGTGGTCACTGTCTATTTCTGGATGATGACTGGATGAAAAGTGTGTCATTATCTTTACTTTTATAGTATCCCACTTCTGATGTAAATGAGAAAATTTGAGTTAGCGTCTATAACACCAGAGCTAGTGGAGAGATCTGAATGTTTGTTTTTATATTTCTTCCCCTCCCTCGCCCGATTGAGGGAAGGGTGTTTTGGATTCTATTTTTACAGGAGGGTAATGCTTTTCGAGCGTTTGTATGTATGTTAATTCCTTTGGCACGCCCTAGAACCCAAACGGCTAGACGGACTTCGACATATAAGGTGTCATTGAATTCGTTAGAATTGTGGTAGTGACATAGATTGCGTAATTTTTCCAAATGGCTCCCGCAAAATAGAAAAAAAGAGGGGGTGGGTTTGATTTTTTCTTTCCCTAGCGAGATGGGTATCAAATGAAAGATTTTAAAAAAGCCATTTCAAATTATATACATCATATTACATTTATATTCCCGTATTAACATAAATTGACAAAAAGCGTACAAAATATATATCGGTACGACTACGGGATTTGAACTCTACAAACTGATATTTAAAAAATAAATTAATATATCGGACATCTTTACACACAACATCATCTAGTTCCAAACTAAGCAGCGCTTGTATTATGGGTACTAGACAAGTAATATAAATACTTTCTTTTGTAAATACATACATATTATAAATAGAAAACACCCAGACTTCTAAATTGTTGTTTTCTAGTGGATCACACAAATATTTGGTCCGACCCGGGAATGGAACCGGAGACCTCTTGATCAGCAGCCGCATACGCTAACCACTAGACCAACAAGGCAGGCAGTCAGTAAGTCAAAAAGAACTTATCAGTTTATAAAAGTAAAAAGTCTGAAATAAAATAATTTTATAGTAACAAAAACCCGACTGCTTAAATGTAACGAACTGAAAAGAGGAAAATAAGTATTACAATCTTTATCTTTATATATATAATTCTTCTGTGAGTGTGTATGTCACTGAACTTCTCTCAAACGACTGGACCGATTTTGATGAAATTTTTTGTGTGTGTTCAAGGGGATCTGGGAATGGTTTAGATTCGCAATTGGAACCGGTAGGTGGCGCTGCGATCAAGTTCTAGAATTTTAAAGTTGGGCGGTACGAAGTTCGCTGGGTCAACTAGTATAAGTATTTAATTCTTGTGTGAGTGTGTATGTCACTGAACTTCTCTAAAACGACTGGACCGATTTTGATGAAATTTTTTGTGTGTGTTCAAGGGGATCTGGGAATGGTTTAGATTTGCAAATGGACCCGGTAGGTGGCACTGCGATCAAGTTCTGGAATTTTAAAGTTGGGCGGTACGAAGTTCGCTGGGTCATCTAGTGTCTATATAAAAATGAAACTGACTAATGCATTGTTTAAGTTTACGATGCTACCCTATATGGTGCTGCGGGCGGGGACAATTAAAACTTTATTACCTACGGGCAAAGGATTATAAACCGAAACTACATATGTCACCGCATGCGGCACCATAAACCGTTAGTAAGACACTACAATGCAACAGTCAATCCAATTTTTTATAGACATTGTGATATATATTTTTTTCTTTTTAGTTTTTTTTTTTAATATTGAATACAGCCAAATTGACTCTGTTCTGCCTGATGGAAAGTATGAGTAGACTCCAGGAGTAAGGGCCACCATCCTCATTGTGAGTGCATACATCATACTCCCGACCTCCGGATGCCTATAATGATCCAGAATGATTGGGCCTCCGGTCTCACGCTCACCAACGAAATACGACAGCAAGAATGCTGTCATTATTAGGATGGTCTTCTGTATTAGGGTAGTACTGCCTGCTACTCTACTACCTGCTTAAACCTTCGGGTTTTTTGTTTCTATAATTATATTATTTTCACCTGTTTAACTACAAATATTTGTGCGTCTAAAACGGTGTTCTGACAAATTAACGCCTTCGTGTTAACGCCCTGTCACATTCTACTGATTTCACGCAGATTTAGCGCGACACGTTACTTCTAAGCAGCCATTCTAAGTGTTAGAACAAAATGGAGCTGGTTAAAGTGGGACCTGGAATGTGGCCATAACATGATGGCTTTCAAATATTAATAGGTTTGGACCTCACACACAGCCGTTTGATCTAAAATTAGGCTGAGCCTGTACTAATAAATAAGTAAATAATAAATATTTTTGACATCTTACACACAGCGCCATCTAGTCACAAACTAAGCAGAGTTTGTATTATGGGTAGTATAGACAACTGATATAAATACATAAACATACTTATTTTTGTAAATACATACATAGAAAACATCCAGAATCTAAAAATGCGGATCACACAAACATTTGGTACAACTCGGGAATCGAACCCGAGACCTCAAGCAATGCAGTCGCATACACTAATACTGCGCCACCGAGGCAGTCATGGCATGACAGGACAGACATTTTTATTTATTGTGTAAAAGACAACTCCGTCGTCAATACTAAACATTAAGTCTCAGGACTTTATAAACATACATGAAACGGATACAAGAACACCCAGACTCAGAACTATAATTTGTGGATCACACAAAGTGTTGGCAAATAGCAAAGCCGTATCCTACTAATATTATAAACGCGAAAGTTTGTAAGTATGGTTGTATGTATGTTTGTTGCTCTTTCACGCAAAAACTACTGAATGGATTTTGATGAAACTTCACAATAATATAGCTTACATATCGGAATAACACATAGGCTACTATTTACCGCCATCTTCTTCTTATCGGATTAATGGCAACACTGTACATGGTTTTGGCCCATGTTGGGCATTAATCAATTAATATTTTAATCATCATAGTAATTGATTGAAAAATTAATTGCAATTGATTTAATCACAATTAATTTAATTGCAAAATTTTGCAATTGATTTAATCACAATTGAAATCAATTGTTAAAATTTTGCAATTGATTTAATCACAATTGAAATCAATTATGATTAAATCAATTGCAATTAATTTTGCAATGAAATTAATTGTGATTAAATCAATTGCAATTAAAATAATGCAACTAATATTTTTAATTGTTGCATCAAACAATTAAAACTAACAATTAATAATCATGTTTTTCTGCACTGCACCTGTGTAGGTGCACACAATATAAATGATCTTCCTTGTTATCTTACTTATAACTTCCTGTTTGTTGCTGTGTATTTTTCAATGCAAACTGTTGTTACCTGTTGTTGTTCAGATACAATCCTTTTTTATTCGCGCGGGCGCAGGTAAGCGAAAAGTCAGTTCAGTATGTTTAGTCAGTCCTGTCAGTTGAGTTCAGTCAGTCAGTCTTGTCAGTTCAGTATGTTTAGACAGTACTGTCAGTTCACGTCAGTCAGTCCTGTCAGTTCAGTCATTCCTGTCAGTCCATGTCAGTCAGTCCTATCAGTTCAGTTCAGTCAGTCAGTCTTGTCAGTTCAGTATGTTTAGTCAGTCCTATCAGTTCAGTTCAGTCAGTCAGTCTTGTCAGTTCAGTATGTTTAATCAGTACTGTCAGTTCACGTCAGTCAGTCCTGTCAGTTCAGTCATTCCTGTCAGTCCATGTCAGTCAGTACTATCAGATCAGTTCAGTCAGTCATTCCTGTCAGTTCAGTTCAGTCAGTCCTGTCAGTTCATTGAGTCCTGTCAGTTCAGTTCAGTGAGTCCTGTCAGTTCAGTCAGTCCTGACAGTTCAGTTCAGTCAGTCCTGTCAGTTCAGTTCAGTCAGTCCTGTCAGTTCAATTCAGTCAGTCCTGTCTGTTCAGTTCAGTCAGTCCCGTCAGTTCAGTTCAGTCTGTCCTGCTGACTGCAAGGTTATCAGTCAAGTGAGAGCCCTACCCTGTGCCACTCCTCCATCTTCTATTTACTTTATTTAAATTTAATTAAAGTTTAATTGCAGAAACAATTAACAATTAACAGTTAACAATTGATTAATTGTTAATTGCAAAACTAACAATTAACAATTGATTAATTGTTAATTGCAAAACTAACAGTTAACAATTGATTAATTGTTAATTGCAAAACTAACAATTAACAATTAATTAATTGTTAGTTGATATTTTACAATTAACAATTAATCAATTGTTAATTGTTAATTGTTTCCTTGCAATTAAATTTTGCCCAACACTGTTTGGCCTAGTGCTCGGCAACGCGGATTGAGTTTGGCCTTGTGTTGATCCATTGTAGTGAGAGGATTTGTCACCTAAACTCTGCGATACCGAGTGTTAGGTGTCCAGGGTGCGCCGGACCGAGGGACTCTTGTTCTGTTTTTTACGTCGTTCGGGGAGGCTCCTCTCGTGCACCCGCCATGACGGACCTACACGCGGGCGGAGCCGCGGGCAAAAGCTAGTATACCATATAATTTTGATTTGTGTATGTAAATATTTATTTAAATAAATGTATCTCTTTAATTAGTGATAGAAGGAGATTGATACTTCTGCAATCGCAGACTGAGAAGAGAAATTTAAAAATAAAATTCTAAAACTTTCATTATAAAGTCATTTTGTCACTATCCGCGATGGAGCGATATATCAAAAACAGTACTGAATGCTATGCAGCATTAATTATCAGATAAAATATGCATTAAAGATAAGTGTTTGATCAGTTTGGACAACGAGCGACCTTGACAATGTTGTAGATAAAAGATAAACGAAAACATTGATTAATTTATTTATAAATATACTAGCTGAGCCCCGCGGTGTTACTAACTAGCGAATGAGCCGGCTAGCCGGCCGGGGCGGTACTACCCTCACACAGAAGACCATCCCAATAATGACAGTATTCTTGCTGTCGTATTTCGTTGGTGAGAGTGAAACTGGAGGCCCAATCATTCTGCATCATTCAATCGAATGATGCAGAATTATCTAACCGGGCCGCCATGGTATGGGTCACCATGCTACATTGCCTACCCTCACATTGCAAAATACACGTGATATAGGGGGGGAGGGTAGTCTTTAACCTCACCATGTATCACTAAGGGGGAGGGGGGTTAAATTTGCCAAAACAAATGATCACGTGATTAATGGACGGCCCCTTTAAACTGCCAAAAAATTTAACCCTTCCTTGTAGCTTCGCCGCAACCAGCTAAAAAGACGAGTTGAACAATTATCATATCACTGCTGTTTCTACTATTTATTGGTATATTGACCAAATACAATGTTTAAACAGATCTTCTTCCTAGTTTTCATTCCCAATATTATTTGGGGTCGGCTTACTAGTTTTACCCGAATTTCAATTTTTCATGGAACGACTGGCATCGGACCTACGCAACCCTAAGGGAGAACTGAAATTCGAAGGTGAAACTAGTTGTCAGTATATTTGAGGGTACTGACTTCCCAATAACGATTGCCAAAATAAACCCACCGCTTAACGTGATCTTCGAGACGTGAATCACCGCCAAACTTCCATACACGGGGCTGTTATTAAGGATTTCCTGTAAGAAAACCCAACAACACTTTTGGCCCCAGCCGGGATTTGAACGTGATTACCGATCGCATACGCTAACAACTAGCCAAGGAGGTAGTCATAATATTTAAACAGATATGACTAATAAACAGTAAGTTCTCTGTTAAATTTTACTTCTAAAAGCGCAGTTAATCATGGTTGTTCAGTGTTCAACCATCCCGAGAGCTAAATGAAGAAATCAACTCACAAACTTTAACTGTCGCGAAATGCGTTATAAAATTAAGGCCACTTTGAACGCATGCTTAATCAATTTGACTCATGCATTCTTGTTCGTTCCCGAGCCCTGTGCGAGCAAGCAAGCTCTGCTTTAACTATTGTTACACAGATTAAAAATACAGACACGACACTTTTGAAAACGAATTTAGACAAATATTAAACATTAACCATCATTTGATTATTTCTTATTTATAACTTTGAATTGATCTTGTTTTCTCTTCGTTTCTAGATTTTAGCGACTTTTAAACTTACCCATGTTTTTTTGCTGTAAACGGAAGTTTAACAGGTAGACTAACCGTGATCATGAGCGGTATAACCCGTTCGAAACGTCGGAAAGTATAAGATATCGCAACCTTTTTAATTTTATCGCGAATAAGTCCCGTTTATAGCAAAAAACATGAAGAGGCCTATGTTCAGCAACGTACTGTAATAGACAAATAAAGATAAAAAACGTCAGCTTCTATAATTTGTGGTTTGTGGCCACAACGGGTGAGGCTTTATTTCAGTCACTTTTGATGTAGTTTATATTTTGTATTTTGTTTATATTTTGGTTTCACTTCATAATAATTACGTTCTTTAGAAAGAAATGATAATAAGATTTGTAATAAGGATACATTTTTTTTAAAGACAACTCCCGCATTATGGATATAAATACTATGTCGACTTGACTTGATGTACAAACATACATGAAATGGACACAAATAACACCCAGACTCAGAACGACAATTTATGGCTTACACAAAGTGTTGTCCCAACTTGGGATTCGTAACCACGAC
Source organism: Phragmatobia fuliginosa (assembly GCA_932526445.1). Lineage (NCBI taxonomy): Eukaryota > Metazoa > Arthropoda > Insecta > Lepidoptera > Erebidae > Phragmatobia > Phragmatobia fuliginosa. The sequence continues at coordinate 991,111 of OW052078.1, read as the reverse complement.
TCTTGGTGCGGTAGAGAGCATCGTGGCGACCGCTTAAACCACTAGACCGATCGTGTAGTAATTGAATTTACTGATTGCATCTATTTACCCTTAAAAGGTTGCTAATGAGGCTAGTGACTGCCACTCCTGAATTTTCATGCTTTCCATCAAGCAGTCAATTTGACAGCTAATCTATTCAAATAAATAAATTTAAATACCTGTTTGTAATTTCAAATTAATAGATTTTTAGTAAAATGCATGTAAAAGTACACAACAAAAAACTATTTTTACAGCGGCTGGACCGATTTTCACGGAATTTTCACTGGTAGATAACTGATAACTCTGATAACTTAAGCTTACTTTTTAAACCAACTTTACTCGGTAACCTCGATCGACATAATCCTCTGACAAATTCACTTAATTTCAATGGACTGTCTTGTCTGTGTGTATGTTTAGTTCGTAAGTGTTGTTAATATATTGCATGAGTAATACAGATCATAATGTCTGACGAATGGAATCGAATCTCGTAATCCAATAGGATATAAATGGATGGAGTTTATTATGGACTGTACTTACTGTCTTTGTTATATTCCTTGTGTATACTCTAATAATAAGAAATAAATAAAATTGGAGTGTCTGTGTGTAATTTCAAGTAAACAGTTTTTTACTAAATGCATATACATATATCTAAGTATAATCATCATCATTCGATATGTGGTGTTTACCTGTTATTATTTGTTTTATTTGAATCAAATAAATAAATCAGCCCATCGCAGTCCACTACTGGACATAGGCCTTTCCCATTGCACACCACTTTGTTTGATTTTGGGCTTCTCGCATCCAGCCTACCAGCCATCTTGCGCAAATCGTCACTCCACATGGCCTGTGGACGTATCTAAGTATATAGGGTAATTAAAAAAAACCAAAGACCGATTTCCATCAAACATATCTAAGAATACTCCCGACTTATTCACCTTTCAAACAAAAAAAAAACAAAATCAGACTTGTCAAACTTATGACACCCCGTCGTTTTTGCGTCGGGGGTTTTAAAAAAGCAATTTATTATATATATATATTAAATTGTATATAATTTAAATTGTATATATATATTATACAATTTAAATTTTTTTTACTGCTTTTCGCTTTATTCCGGCTAATCTCTGGAACGGCTGCACCAATTTTGACGTAACTTTCACTGGTAGAAACCTGATGACATAAGGAATAACTTAATCATTTTTTTTTGTTTTTTTTTATGTAAGCCCACCAAAGTGACTTTACTCTGCCTGAAGGAAAGCATTATTTAGGCTAGCTTCATTCCACAGTATTTAGTATTTTATGTATAACCACGGGAATATAAATAAAAATACATACGGACCGACAATAAAAAACAAAAGATAAGATCAAAAACAAGGAAACCACACCCACTGGAGATGTAAACGAGACATAACCAGCTTGTCAATTTGCATCTAAAAATACACTATACACACCATTACCTTGTCGACTGCATTTATTACAACACATTACATACTATTTACACTCCATTATCACAAACAAAATTGTAAATTATTTTCTATATTTTAAAATTTTAAACTTCAAATTTATTTATTTTCTTTTTATTTTATTTTATTTAATTTATTCTTCTAACCATTAATGTATATATATCTAGACAAGTAAACGTAAATTAGAACAAAAGAACTAAGCTCTTAAAATTGGACAGTAAAAATTTTTGAATATAAGGAAAATGGTAAAATATATGAAAGAGCTAAGAAAATATATAAAGCATTGAAAATAAAAATGTAAATATTATATGTGTAAATAAATAAACAAAAACTGTATATAAATCAACAATACTGAGTATATACTCAGTAAATTATTATAAGTATAGTAATAAATGTAAGACTAGATGTACAAGGTCCTGATTAATGATCGGGGAAAAGTGACGGGGTCAACAAACCGACCCTTAAAAAAAAAAAAAAAAAACCACTGGAATAACTGCCTTGTTGGTCCTTGTTGGTCTAGTAGTTTACGTATGCGGCTGCTGATCAAGGGGTCTCGGGTTCCACAAATATTTGTTTCGGTGTCTGGGTGTTTTCTATGTATAATACGTAGGTATTTACAAAAAAAAGTATGTCTATGTATTTATATCAGTTGTCTAGTACCCGTAATACAAGCACTGCTTAGTTTAGGAATAGATGACGTTGTGTGTAAGATGTCCGCAAACATTTATTATTATTATTATTGCGTAATTGATAAAATTATGCAACGGTTAGATGTATTTATCAAGAAACGATTTTCATAATTGATGATAAAGTGGCTAAATGTGATCTGATGATCAGATATCTCAAACAATGGATTAGTCAGCCGTGATTACTCGGTGGATTAATATCGTTGGAGTTGAGAGCTTTGTATCTTCTATGCGTTAGTTTAATGAAATAATGCAGTTGAATGCATTTAAGAGATCTATTGTTTAGGTTGCCGTACCCAAGGGGTAAAAATGGGACCCTATTACTAAGACTTCGCTGTCCGTCCGTCTGTATGTCACCAGGTTGTATCGTTTTTTTACTAATAATGAATAAAATGTTTAAAAAAATAACTAATATTAAAAAAAATATATTTAAGGGAATCCCATTCAAATCTAAGTCTAAGTATGTTTAGTTATTTAAAACCTCGTTTATCGCGTAAAGTTACTTAACAAATAACACCTCCAATGTCCTTTGAAACTGGGCCAAGGTTCTCGACAACATAAACATACAGCTATGTACAAACGGCGCAATTGTTAAAGTGATCGACTTGTTTTCACGTATTGTGTTTGGGGTTCGATTCTCAATTAGAACAATTTTTTTTCGAAACTAAAAGCGTCTATTAAATATGCAAATAGTCGTTCTGAGTTTGCGTATTTTCTAGTTACTTGAATAAAAAATGACGACAGCTATAGCTCCCTGTACACAGTTAAGTCTATGCTAAATAGTTCATTGAACAACATACTTATATTATGATCTAGATGGCGTTACGAGCGAATTAAAAGTCGGTATTAAGAGTCTCTAGATGTGAATGAGTTTTGTTTGATATCTCTATAATATTCTTAGATCCGTGGACCAGTTTTGTTGCCGGGGTCTATCTCTAAATTCTAATAGTTCTGATGCACCCAGACTCCTCGTTGGTCGAGCAGTTAGCGTATGTGACTACCGATCAAAATTCGAAAGGTTTCAGGTTCGATTCCCGGGTCGGTACTTAAGGAGTTATCGGGTTTTTCTAACCAGATATTGATAACATCCCGGAGTATATGGAAGTTTGACACGGTATGGAAGTTCCTTTATAAAAGAATGCCTTGTCCAAATGTAAGTGGATCTGCGCAGGCGCAAGCGATCGTTGAACTTGCGATGCGCAATGACCGACTAAATATATTTGTATTTAGACCAATACCGGCGTTATGGACGTGTCCGATTGAGTGGGGGAGATTATAATTGTAATCATACTGTATGTAGGTATTGGATAATTGAGGAATTGAGGCACAGCATATTCTGATCTACTGGCAAGTTTGTCTGTTTTGAAACCGCTTACAAGTTATAAGCTAAGATGGTTTTGGAGTTTTAGTAGCTATTGTAAGGGGTAAAGACTATTGACTAGGGGACACCTCGATGTAATATTACATGAATCACGTTTCGCTTTTTATTAGCTTCACCTGTATATTTTTATGTTTGTAACCGACTCCTTTGGGTGCGATTTTGACCCAATTTAAACAGTAAAAAGTAAAAATAAACAAATTAGTCTTTTTTAGTCTTTCTAAAAAAATGATTTTAAAAACTAAACAAACACGCTTTTAAACTAAAAAGTAGAAAATAATTTTAATGTTAATTTTTTAAGGGCTTTTCATCGAGTTTCTATAGATGATGGTAATCAATTACCATCCATTATATCCATTATTGTTAAGCAGTCGGTCCCGGTTGTTATCATAAAATAATAATCCTGAAGTTTAAATGGAGGGCTCCTGGTGGCTTAACAGCATCCAACAGCTAGATGACGTAGCCACAACGTGGCTTGCCAGTCCCCAACCCGCACTCGGCCAGCGTGGACCCGAGCCCAATAGTGGAACGTTATAGGTTGTTGATGATTGATTATTATACCTATTACATCAACTGACCATAAAAAAAATCATTTCTAGTGCAAGAAGTAGGGTAAGAAGGAATAACGGGCGACGCTAGTTCTTTAAACTAGTCACATATAACACTATCGTTCTACAAGTCATCTGACGCGTTAGAAACTTGTTAAAAACAAATTCGATGAAAAACATTAAACATATGATGTATTATTGATAAGAATATCGGCTGAATCACTTGTTCACTAGTGAATTCTCACGTAGGCTAAGGTACGACTACTTAAACTCCCCTCTCCCTCTAATTCAACTGAGGAGGATAGATAAAGGGTGACTACGTTTGTGGCGCTTGAACTGCTTAAGCGTTCCAAAATTACTACTCCGCTTGGTGGAAAGCATGAGTAGAATCCAAGATTAGGAGTCACCATTCTCATCGTGAATGCAGACAATGCACCATGGTGACCCATACTATAGCGGTTTGTTGATATGCATCTGAATCATAAGGTCTCCGGTCTCACCACTCACCAACGAAACACAACAGCTTCGATGCTGTCATTTGACGTTAGACTTCTTTTCGCCCGCTCCATTCCTGCTGCACGAATGGTAGTGTATGTCTTCAAGGTAGTTGTAAGGTAGTATATGTCTTCACCTTGAAGACATATACTACCTTAGAGAGAAGGTTTTGGTCTACAAAACCACGCTGGCAAAATGGGTTGGTATCAGGTTTGTTTCTAATTTCCTTCCATGCAGTTTTATTGTCTTGCGTGATTTTGTTTCTTTATTCGGTTATTAAGCGTAGAACGGAATGGGTAGGAGTTTTGGCACTCCGTATTATTACCTCCCGTATCAATACGCACACGGACATATAATATGTTAGTTCAAATATAAATTACTAGCTTTCACCCTCGGCTCCGCCCGCGTGTGTATCAATTACTGCAGTAAAAAGGAGCTTATGTGTTATTCTGATATTTAAGCACAAACAACTTTTTTTTTTCATAAAAAGTATCCTATGTTACTTCTAATACCTCCAAGAATATGTGTAAGTACAAAGTTTCATGATGATCGGTAGTTTTCGCGTGAAAGCGTAACAAACAAACTTACATTCACATTTATAATATTAGTAGGGATTTTACGTAATATGTTAAATTTTGATAAAAATGATTTTATCGAAGATTATAACATTCTTGTTCTAAGCCTATTTAATTGATAAAAAGAAAACTATCAATAACCATTTTAAGCGTTGTTTTGTACGAATTGAAGAAAGGCTTTATTTGTTACTAGCTCAGTAACGCCGCGGAGCGATGCTAGTCTAAAAAATAGCCTAACGTACTCTCGTATCTCATCAGCTGTTTATCAGTGTGGGTCCCGTCAAAATCGGTAAAGCCTTTCCAGAGATTAGCCACAATAAACAAACAGAGATTTTAAAAATACTTTTTTGATGTCAGTACCGTATTTACTTTCCCTTAGGGTTGCGGAGGTCCGATGCCAGTCGCTCCGTGGAAAAACTGAAATTCAGGTAAAACCGGTTGAACTAGTAGCCGACTGAACTTGGGTATAAAGGCTCGGAAGATGACCGTATTTACTTTCATATGGATTTAGTAAAAACGATCCATTTGATGTTATAAACAGACACTTCATTTTTTTATTTATATAGATCTATGGATTAAATTCCCACTCGAAACAAAAAATAACTCTCCGAGAGTTTGAGATTCAGAGAAAATTACCTAAAGATGTTTAAAATAATGATTAATTTTGTATAAATAGATTTTTTTTACATTTTATTTAAATTTTATCAGTCGGGAAATGCGATAGAAGGTCGTTTGTTATCAATACAATCTGTTATCAGTCAAAACGTCACCTCGATTTAATAATAGTAATTATTGTATTACGTATTAATAATGGCAATTGAATAATAGACTTGTATAAACAAGTCTAAGAAAAAGGAGGAAAATTATTTACTTCACTAACTTTCGCCCGCAGCTCTGCTCGCGTATATGTAGGTTATCGCGGTAAAAAGTAACCTATGTTTTTTTTCAGGCTCTAGACTATATATGTACTAAATTTCATTTGAATCGGTTTAGTATTTTTGGCGTAAAAGCGCGACTGATAGACATAGTCACTTTCCCATTATTAATATTAAATATGGATTTTACAACAAAATGACCGTGGAAGAACTATGCTTGAGACTCTAATGGGCTCACAGCTAAATAAAAGGAATTATATGCTATCCATATTATCAATGTGACGTGTGGTGACGGATTAAGAATACAGAGTATCACCACCCCTACTCATCCCGCGGGTGTCGTAAAAGGCGACTAAGGGATAAACTACGCAAGACAACATCAATGCAAAGAGAAGGAAAACTTGAAACCAACCCTATACCAACCCGTCTGGCCAGCGTGGTATAGTAGGCCAATACCTCCTTTTCAAGGAGAGCTACTACTACTACTATGTCCAGCAGTGGACTGCTAAAGGTTGCTGATGATGATGATGATATTATCAAGCTCCGATTTTATTTTACGATTCTTGCTTTTATATTTCGTTGGTGAGTGCTAGACCGGAGGCCTTATCATTCTGCATTTGAATGCCGCCATGGTATAGATCACCATGCTGCATTCTTACTTCTGGATTCTACTCATGCTTTCTATCAGACAGAGTGGAGTCACTTTGGTAGGCTTAAACATAAAAAAAGAAACTGTGTAGTTAAACGCGAGAGAAACCGTATAAAACAAACCTTCAAATACTGCACGTGTACGCTTACAAATACAACTGTACGCCATTTTGAGACAAGTCAATGTATTCAACATTTGCAATATGCTAATTATATTTACACACGTTTTAGAATACAAGAGAAATTCTCAAAAGGAAACATGTCTCTTTATTCCTTTACAATACTGACAAAGTTAGGTGAAGTCAGGAAACAAACTAGTCGTGATAATCGTGACTCGCTTCGTAAACGCCCATAACATTATAAACTAATATAACCTGACCCTTCATTCCTTAAGGGTCCGCCCATTTATCACGTGAGAGGCGAAAGAATGGGGGGGGGGGTTTGACAAAAATCACGAAATATCACAAGTGTATTTATTTGTAACCCGAAGACGGCGTGCAATGTCCCCTTGATTCATCGTTTTCAGGCTGAATTTTAAGATTTTTGAAGGTTCTAAAACTACACGTGGTTTAAGTAGGGGGGTGTTCACAACCTCACCACGTATCACCAGGGGGGAGGGAGGGGTTAAAATAAGGACTACAAAAATATTACGTGGTTAATGGACGGCCCCTAAGGCGTAAGAGATGATGGCTGGCAGGAACTACACTCGGTTCCAAAAATAACGGGTCAGTCACATAAACCCGAATATCTCCCGAACTACGTATGCCATCCTAATGAAACGAAGACTGTTCAATTGAGAATTTAATTATACAGATAAAAAATAAAATAAAACTTAGTTACACCCACAATATTAATCTTAAATTAAAAAAAAACTAAAGTAGTCATATTTTTCTTAAGATTACATTTTTTTTATGATTGTTTTTTTGCTGTTTTTCATCACTGGAGGCTTCATCACGTGGAGGCAATACAAAGTATTAAATGAAGAAAGTGATGAAAAACAGCAAAAAAACAATCATAAAAAAAATGTAATCTTAAGAAAAATATGACAACTTTAGTTTTTTTTTAATTTAAGATTAATATTGTGGGTGTAACTAAGTTTTATTTTATTTTTTATCTGTATAATTAAATTCTCAATTGAACAGTCTTCGTTTCATTAGGATGGCATACGTAGTTCGGGAGATATTCGGGTTTATGTGACTGACCCGTTATTGGTTTATGTGACTGACCCGTTATTTTTGGAACCGGCTATAGATGCGTGAAACCCAAAATCGATCAGAGTAGTGTGCAATGGGAGAGACCTGTGTCCAGCAGTGGACTGTTAAAGGCTGTTGATGATGATGTCACACTATGTTTAAAGGCAGTAATGTGTGTCCTGTAAAAATCAGTAGAAAAAAACAGTTCTTCTGGCAATCCTTCCATCTCTTAACATCAGACCTTGGTATTACTGTATAATTTTATCAAACAATCAGAAATACTACGCTCAGATATAAAGATTCGTCTCCCTACATGGTGTGTGGAGCGAACAATCACTTGAATGCGAGAATACTTTTACTTATAAGGGCAGTCGGGAAATGAGAAAGTTATAGACAAATACTAGGGACTTATCTTTTGGAAGGTAGTTTTAAAACTTTAGTTACCCGATATTAAATATAAGAGGTGTATCTCTTTTTCCACATTTATTAGCCTTATCAAGAAATAGTCGCTTTTGATCCTAAAGTCCTCTTGAACGAGCTCTTTTTTTGTGTGGATTGTGACTATCTCGTTTCTCGACACTGCCTTTGATTATTAGATCAATGAAGTAGAGCCGCGCTGATTTCTACACGAACTGGCCGACTAAATCGCCACATAGAGGATGGCGAACACTATTCTTGGATTCTGCTCAGGCCTTCAATCAGGCAGAATAGAATCACTTTGGAAAGCTTAACAATAAAAAAATAAGACGCATATTTTGTTTTGTATTCTGCGAAACACTCAGGCAATAACGGGAGGATCTTAATGACAACTAAATGGTAAGGAGAAGGTAGACGTCGAGTGATTCTGCTCATACCACATCAACAATCTTACATAAGCCTCTTCTTAGAAAGGTTTCGATTTATTAGATGCTGACCAGACGAGTTTGTTTATGGTTTGGGTCAAGTTTTCCTTCTCTTTGTAGTGCTGTTGTCTACTATAGTTTGATCACTCACTCCTAACTCGAAGCACTGTACAATATTTATTCTTTCTCTAACAATTTATACCACATAAATAAATTAGTACATACACACTTAAATAATGATACGCAGGTACATATTTTTTTTTTTTGGATATCTTACAACATCATCTAGTCCCAAAGTAAGCAGAGCTTGTGTTATGGGTACTAAACAACTGATATAAATACATAAACATACTTCTTTTTTTTGTAAATACATACATATTATACATAGAAAAACACGCAGACTCCGAAACAACTATTTGTGGATCACACAAATATTTGGTCTGACCCGGGAATCGAACCCGAGACCTCTTGATCAGCAGCCGCATACGCTAACCACTAGACCAACAAGGCAGTCATGGTATATGTAGTCTAAATTTAGAGTAGGTACCTGTTCCAAACTATTACCATTCAAGATTTTAGCAATATGACTTCCACTGTAATTCATATGGGTCTTCAAGGAGACATTTTAAAAGCAACTAACATCCACTCGATTTGCGATCTTGACAAGGTCTTTTTGTTTTTGATATTGTTAATGAGTGAGTCTGATAAAATGAGTCTAAGGTTTTTCTGATATTACTTACTTATTGCAATGTTGTATTAATTAAACAACAACGAACCGTCTTATTCTAGTTATTCTTTTATCAACCTTGATGATAGACTTTCCACATCACTCTAAGAACTCTTTTGCTTGATTTTTATAAGTATCCTTCACGACAATGATAATTAGAGCCCGTACCATAGCCAAACACCATAGCGAAAGCCCTTGATTGGCTACACTCATCAAGCGAAATGATGTCTTATTACAGCGTCCGTCGCCTCACGCACTAGCTCCATACTTACATTAGTGTATGGTCAGACCTTACCAAAATTAAGCGTGAAAATTGTTGGGTATTTTTTTCTTAATAGCGTAGGTATTACGAATTGCAAATATCCTTGCGGTCCGTGGTATTTTTTTTTTAATTCATTATATATGAATTGCGGTCACGGGTTTTCTTTTTCATTTTATTAAATACTACTAGACAGACAGGGTTTTTTTCGAATATATAATATCAGCAAGGATGATGTAGATATTTGTTGTATTTAAAGAACTTAAGTGTATTGCAGGAGGTCGATTGTGACTTGTGATGTGTGATTTCACTAATAAACACGCACGGGCCTTAAATTTACTGTCGTATACATTCTCTAGACACAATGTTACTGTTAATTAATCTAGTGGCTTCATATATCGCTAGACTACATACAGCAGTAAAGATTTCTAGCTACACGGTTTTATAATTATGGTGTAATTCCGAAAAGTAGAAACTTTCAATATAAGTCATAAAATTAAGAAACAATCAACTAATAGCTGAAGTAAATCGTACATACTTCGGATAAAATGTTCTTCGTTTTAGTTACAAAAAGCTTTTATTATGAAACCCCCCACGTTTATTAAATATAAAGAAATCTAAATAGCATTAAAAGAAAGTCACCGGAATGAAAATGATCATGTCAACGCTTTTTTATGACTGAGATTAGTTAAATGGAATTTTTGTAGAAAAGAATCCATTTGGTCTAGATAACTTGTGAATTGTTACTAAAATTACTATTAATATGTGTATTAATGGGACTAATATACATATAATTGAAAATGTCGCATTGTTACAAATGTATTAAACATTCTTAAAATACTGATCATTTTGAGTTTAATAGGTAATGAGCGGTTAATTGTCTCTATGTTTTATTAGGCCATAAGAAATAGTTGATAGTGTCAAGTGTCTGGCAGATCTATTAAGTGATTTTGACTATTATACTCTGTCCATTCCTATTCCTATTTCCTATTCCTATTATATTTTTGACAGTTCATAAAATTTCGAAAATAGTCACGCCTCACACGTCACCGATTCGATTTGAAATCAAAATAAATCGATATAATATTATTTAATTCAGTATTGTAATAAATAAAATGTGCACTATTATGATATATAATTGGCCCAGAACAAAGAAAACTTCCTAACACAGTCACTTGAAGGTCGGTTTAGTAAGTATTATGTGATTTTTCAAATGTATTCTCTCATAACTCTGGATTTAAACATTATTAACCACGCGTTTCAAAGTTAAATTTTACTAACACGTGCATAGTTACATTTTAAGTCAGTGGTCCAAAATAAATTAGGAATTAAGTAGAAATTTTGGAGTTTAATTTCCTTTTTATTTTATTAAATTTACAGAAACAATACTTACATGAAGTCAAATAATTTTGATCATAATAATATGATAGATTTTTATAATCGTTTAATCGATTTATCGTATTTCAAGAACTATTTTATATGTTGTTTTTAGCTATGCACACTGCCCACTTCCCTACCCGTCTATAAAGTACGACATTTCTGTAGTACATTTTTACAAAAAAAAAACCGGTACTTTATAGGCGTGACCTGTCAAAAAGACAATAAACGAATGGACCAGGTATAGGTTTTTTGAATAAGACATGCAATTCCTTGTGAAGTGACCAACGCCCTAGACAAGTTGCAAACGTTTATCGCTTTGCAATCGCTGACGCCTTGATTCTCTTGTTTAATTTAGCTAATTGTCACTGAGTCACATGATCAAAACAAAATATCAGCCAAACGAGAATCGAGGCGTCAGTGATTAGAGAGCGAAAAACTTTTGCAACTTGGCTAGGGGGCGGGTCACTTGACTGCATTATGGTATGTGGAAAACTTAGTAACAATACTGTTTTCAAGTCTTCGAGCTTTCAACGAGGGAGCGTGTTGACGAATTAAGATTTTCGAACAACACTACCCCTTTTGATCCCTGAGGAAAAACTAAGCAGGTCAACAGTACTACAAAAGAAAATAAATACTGTACTGACACCAACCCATCTGTGGACATACTCTCGACTTCAATTCCGATCGATCGGTATTGGAATTGTGACGTTTTGTACTGTTGTTGAAACTAGGAACAATTTTTAACGCAACTTAAAATTAGTATTGGATACGTATTAGATTGAAATTGAGATTGAATTCAAGAGTAAGGCCGTTGGTCTGCGAAATAACAAGACCAATTTAGCTAGTCTGGCCTTAGCTTTATAATTCACGTAAAAAGAGCCCCACAACTGTTCTCTGTTCATCTCTGGCGTCTCAAATCGACCAGTTTTTTGAAATAATAAAACAATCAGTTATAGCCGCAATCATTTACATAATTACGAGTAATATACAACATGTTACGTAATGGTTCGTCCGCGAATTCTCACGGCAAAGATGCGCGTGCGCAGCAAGCGATATGTTTGTTTGCGCACGAGTTTCTGTTATCAATCTAGCATTATGAGAGTGAAAGCAAAGTAGACGCATTGATGATATATTTAGAATCCTTTTTAGTATTATAAACACGAAAGTTTGGTAGTATGTATGTTTGTTGCTCTTTCACGCAAAAACTGTTAAGGATTATGGGGATAATTAAAGATGCAAGATTTGTAACATAAAACGTGCCTATTATTCGTATCTCAAACAACATGGAGAGTGTATAACATCATCCAGAACCTTCCTTTACAACTAACGCAGTGCTGCCATTACACTACAATATTTTGTTCTATAAATCATTGTTATGTAACTAAAACTACTGAATGGATTTTGATGAAACTTTACAATAATATAGCTCATATATCTGAATAACACGTAGGATACTATTTACCGCCTTGATGGTCCTACACGCGGGCGGAGCCGCGTAAAAAAGCTAGTAGATTATATTTTGAACAGACAGACACGACGGTAACGTATATACTTTCATATGAATGTAGTTAAAAGATGTTTTTTTTTAAATAACATTCAGACACTCCAATTTAATTATTTGTAAAGATACATACTTAAATATATTGTGAATGAAAAACCGTTAAAAATAAAACGGTGCCATTAATTTCATAAATGTGTTAGATTTCTAAAACATAATTAATTGTTACTGTTAATTGTAATTTCATTCGGTTTTTATATTTGATAATCAACCATATTGGAATCGTCATCTCGTTGTAATTAATATTGCATTGATGAAATTCCTCGGCACACGTACAAGATCGGGATGGCTGGCTGGATGCATGAAGCCCAAAATCGATCAGAGTAGTGTGCAATGGGAGAGACCCATGTCAAGCAGTGGACTGAGATAGGCTGATGATGAAATTCCTCACCCTTGAGTTAGCCTATAAAGTTATCTCATATTTAAGTATAAAGCAATTATTTATACGGAAGTAATAAATGGTAATCTAAATGTTTTTTTTTTGCTTTATTGATTGTAGGATACCAACTGTTTAAATTACTAATTCTAATACCGAATAGATTTCGATTCTTTTATGCATACAAGATTATATGTATTAAAATGATATATTTGACCTAATTTGAAATGTTAAAACCACAAAATGATATATTTGAATGCATTTATCAAAATTCCTTTTGGTAATTAAGCTTAGACCGATTCTTCTGCAACATACTAACTATTATACTAGGAAATATACCAAAAAGAAGTTTTTTTTTAGTTTCTATAGTAATTCTTTCATATCCATATAGTGAAAATCTTTTAATTTCAAATCATGTAAAAACAGACACTAATTTTAATTATTTATATAGGTAGACGTAGATACATCCAATCAATCCAATCAAAGACTGCACGGTTGGCCTAGTGGTTTAAGCGGTCGCCATTCCGCTCTCTACTGCGCAAAGTGTCGTGCATTCGAATCCAACGTGGGATAACACTTTGTGTGATTCACAAATTGTTCTTTGTGTCCGTTTCATGTATGTTTGTAAAGTCCCCCGCGACACAGGAATTCATATTCCTAATGCGGGAGTTGTCTTTTAAAAAAAAAACTATTCCTAACCTCCTTACCTTACGTTAAAACTACTAAACCGATTTAAATTTAATTTAGTATATAAATAGTCTAGAGCCTGAGAAAAGCCAGTCTACTTTTTACTGTGTAAACCGACGCGGGGAGAGTCGCGTACGAAAGCTAGTACATAATAAAATATCAAATATCTAATACAAGCTATTATATTTGTAATATTATTCCACGTTACTAAATCACTCAGTAGTGTCTTCGTGACAATATTACTGTACTCATTAATTGAAAATAACTTGTGACGTAATTATTTTATCGGAGTGTTGGCTGTCTTGCGCGCAGAGCCTTCCCACCCTAGATAACTACTTTACTTACAGTACTACAGAAAACTATAACCAAAATGACGGTCTGGTGCTATTTATAAATAAAAAAATTAAGCATAAAGTTGAAGAACCTGCACTAAGTGAGGCTAACTGCTTAGTTATTAAGAAAAATAACGATACTGTAATTGTTGCAATCTACCGACCGCATTGCTTTAAGGATATCGATAATTTTTTAAAATCATTAAATACACTTTTATTACAATTATCATCATTTAGAAATATATTTATAATAGGTGACATAAACATTAATATCTTAGACACCAGCGGTAACACACTTCGATATCTGGAATTGTTATCGTACCATGGCCTGATCCCCGCATACGACACAGCAACTAGAGACAAATCTTGTATTGATCACGTCATTGTTAAAAGTAAGTTAAACTCACTTACAATGATATTAAATTCCGCTCTAACGGATCATGCTGCGGTTTTATTTTGTGTTAAAACAAAATTTGAATATTCAACTGGCAGTAAAACCGTTAAGAAACTAGACTTAGAAAATATATTGTTAGATATAAAAAACACAAATTTCAGTGAATTATTACTTAAAGTAGATCCAAACACAGCAACAAATAATTTAATTGAATGCCTTCAAAATATAATTACTAGTAACTCAATTAATATTAAAATACCTTGTAATAAAATAACTATAAAACCGTGGATTACGATTGGTTTATTAAGATGCATTAGGAATAGGGATCGTATGCATTTTAATTTGAAAAACGATCCAAATAACGTTGTTTTGGTCGCAACATACAAAAAATATCGAAATTTTTGTAACACGATACTCAGGAAATGTAAGGTTAATTACGAAAAACAATTAATTGACTCGGTTAAAACCAATAGTAGGAAATTATGGCACACAATAAGAGATATCACTAACTCACACAAGTCAAAGGAATCAAATCACGAACTATTAACTGTGAGCGAGACACCTAAAAGTTCAGTGAACGTAGTCAACAGTTTCTTCGCCAATGTTGGAGCAAATTTAGCAGCTCAAATCAAAATAAATACACTACTGACACCTAACATTGGTGAAATAAAGGCCTCAACCTCCTCTTTTGTCTTACTTGACACAGATGCAGATGAAGTGAGCCGTATTATCTCTGGTCTGAAACCGAATTGCAGTACTGGTTGGGACAAAATTTCTAGTAAGATATTAAAACTAGCAAAGGATTATTTAGCACACCCCCTTTCAGAACTTTTCAATTTGTGCCTGAGCCAGGGTGTTTTTCCTGACGCATTCAAGAAGTCAATTGTAGTACCCATTCATAAGGGTGGTCATAGAGATTGTGTCAATAATTATAGGCCAATATCTATCCTGTCATCTCTGAGTAAGATTCTAGAGAAGATTATTAATAAAAGACTCGTTAAGTTCTTGGAATATAAGAACTTATTATCTGATGCTCAATACGGGTTTAGACAGGGTAGATCAACTGATGATGCAATTCATTCTTTTACAGAATTCATCGCTACAAAGTTAGATAGTAAATATAAATGCCTAACAATCTTTTTGGACCTAGCGAAAGCATTTGACACAGTCTCTATCTCCAAATTGCTATTGAAAATGGAACGAATGGGTGTCAGGGATACTCAACTGCGCCTATTTAAGAGTTACCTATCAGGACGTACTCAGCTGGTTAAGATTGGCGATTACCTGAGTGGGGAGAGTTCCGTAAAATTTGGGGTCCCTCAGGGTAGTATTTTGGGTCCTTCCTTATTTCTTTGTTACATAAACGATCTATGTAGCCTACAACTATCAAACTGCAAAATCATAACCTATGCTGACGACACAACACTCACATTTTATGGGGAATCATGGCCCCAAGTCTACGAATATGCGCAAAAAGGCTTTAATAGGGTTGTTCTCTGGCTTTCCACGAACTCTTTAACCCTTAATTCCGGCAAAACGCATTATATACCCTTCACTTTAAAAAAATGTATTTTGCCGGAACACAATATAGTGGCACATGCCTGTACACCGCTGCTTCAGTCGAGTTGTAGTTGTCCATGTATACAGAAAACTACATCTATAAACTACCTAGGAGTAAGCATTGATGAACATCTAAGTTTTGAACGACATATAAATAATGTTGCCAAGAGAGTCCGTAAACTAACATACATATTCAAACAACTCAGGCATGTAGCTGATCCCGAAGTTATGAGAACTGTCTACATGGCGCTATGTCAATCGATCATTGACTACTGCATTTCTTCTTGGGGAGGAGCGGCTAAAACCCACTTAATAGTGTTGGAGAGAGCTCAACGACTCATTCTGAAAATCAGTCTATTCAAACCAAGACTTTTTCCTACTTCGGAGCTATATTTGCTTGCTGAAGTTCCGACAGTTAGACAACTATATATTCTTGCCGTAATATTAAGACAACATGGTCTCATGCAATTTGACCCGAGCAATCCAACACTATTGAGAAGACGTGAGCGCCAGGTATGTCTGACTAAGCCTTCAAAAACGGTTTCTTTAGACAAATTTTTCTTTTTCCAAGGACCAAGGTTATATAATTTAGCGAACAAATTACATAACATATACCCGGACAAGAAACACAATTGTAAAAGAAAAATTCTAAATTGGCTACTTACACTTAAATACGAAGAAACAGAAGTAATTATAAATAGACACAGGGACGTTTAACATACATACATGACACACACACACACACACACACACACACACACACACACACACACACACACACACAATCACACAAAAATTTTGTTAATTTCTTTTACTTGTAATAAGATGTAATTAGAGCTTATATCAATGTAAATAATATTTTTATTCGGGATTGAGAGGCCAGGAGACCTGTAACACAAGTTTACTTAGTATAGGCTCCTGTCTCCCATCCAAATTATTTTGTTCCATTTTGTTGTTGTGTATTGATGTATCTTGTGGGAGAAATTAAATAAATAAATAAAAAAAAACTCATCCTCACACTGTAGCATCTTACAACATCTCGCGAACTGTACACAAACATTGCAATCTCTTTCTAAATACCGTTTTAGGTCAATGCTGTACTAATAGAAATACTATCCATTGCTATAAAGCTGCCTCGTTGGTCTAGCTGTTAGCGATTTGCCTATCAAGAAGTGTCGGGTTCAAAACTCGAGTCAAGCCATCTTACAATAAATTCTTAATAACAGCTCTTAGTGTGTTAAGCCGTCGGTCCGGGTAATCATGAACGTCAATAGCAATCGTTATTGGGTAGTCAGTGCCCTTTAAATATACTGACAACTATTTCTACCATCGAATTTTGTTCGTCCTCAGGGTTTTGGAGTTCCGATGCCAGTCGCTCCGTGGAAAACCTGATATTCAGGTAAAACTGGTTGAATTAGTGTCCTAAATAAAATAATAATTGCTAGGAAAATGATGAAAGTCGTTAGTTGTAAGTTATTAGATAAATAAAATACTTAGAATTTTTGTAATATTGTTTTTATGTAGATACAATATTTTATCTAACTTTACGACTATTTCTATGATATTTATCATACTTTGATTCATTGTTTACCATATTGATGTGATGATTGATATTTATTATACGGGTGATTCAAAATATTAGACACATTACTTCCTTATGCAGTATTTTTATTTCTTACAAATAAACGGTTGTTCGATTCAGAGCAAGCTGACTAGTTGGTTGCTTACAGCCGCAATGTGTTTTATCCAGTCATGATAAAACGAGGATCTACAGACCAGGCGAACTTGAACAGCGGCCCAATGGTCTTGAGAAGTTGTGTATGATAATCGGCGCGAAACTTTTTATATCGCGATCGCGATACAAGATCAAGCTGATGACATTACGTGTTTGCCGCATGCCGTGTACATATACAAAAATATATTTGGTTTTGGAAGACGAAAGTTAAAAAAATAACTTTCGTAATCCACCAAACTAGAACCTACCAAAGTGACTCTATTTTACCTGATGGGAAGCATGACTATCCTATCAAGAATAGGGGTCAGCATCTTTATTGTGAGTACAGACAATACATCATGGTGACCCACACCATGGCTGCTTAGTGAGATGTTTCTGTATTATTGGACCTTTCAAACCTTTTAGTCATTACATTCTTTTCATTGTTACGATTTATACAAATACATATAGTTCTTTCATATTGATTGAACTGAAATTCAGAAGCCTATGAGGCGGTTAAAAGTTGTTGATTTCAAAGAATTTTGACGTAGGTACATTGATTGAAACAAATAGATCCTCAGTTTCAAAATGTTATATCCTTAAATTCCCTGTTATAACTTATTTAAAAATAACTATTATAGTTTATAGCTTTCTCTGTGCAAAATACCTATTATTAGTTATGTATACCTGTTGCCTGCATGTCGAATTGTTTAGATCTTTAGTGACACCGCGAATAACGAGACAAACACAAACAGACAGATGTCGCTACCATCTATTGTAACATGTATTCGTAACAGTACTGTTTGTAATACTGCACTTATGTTTTCGTATGATGCCGTGCTTGTGACATAATGTCATGAACTTTCTAAAATAGGTCCATTTTTTCTTTCGAATGATAATCTTCCGTTTCAGTAACTTACAAGAATAAGGATAATTTATAACTCTCTTTGAAAATATGTCAATAAATAAAAACAAAGACCCTTTAAAGATCCTCGCATTTAGGACACATATTTCAGGTCTTCCAGATATTAGATTGTTTGAGCATGACTATCAGAGCAGTTAGTAGAAAGACAGCAAGCGTCTCCAAGGATTCAGAGATTCTAATAGACTCTCTAAAGTCCGACGACAAAATAGAACTTGACAAAATTCGACAAAGCATATATGAAGCATTCTTCTTTAACTATAAACACAACCACAAACACAACTAGACCTTACAATTGATAACAAAATTAATTTCAAATTACTTACTGTCACTGTTAATTATAACATGTCTGTATCAGTTCCAATTAGTAAGCAATTTACCGTAAAAACTTCTGGTTAAGAGTCAGTGGCATAACCTTGACCTGATGTGACCATTCATGATGATATTTAAAGCGAAATGTTGAGTGCACGAGCGAGGAATCGAACTTGTCGCCGTTTTATTGGAACAGGAAAATTATTTATATATTATATATGACACAGTTTTGTTTACAGCGAAATGTGGTGTAAAAGGAAAATTAGAAGTTATTTTTTAAGGTGAACTTGTAATTTTTTGGCTTAATAATTTTATTTCTAATAAAGTTGCTTGTGGTGACCTAGAGCACATTTTTACCACACTGCGTCAGAAGTAGGGTAATGTTTTTATAAAGAGTATGTATACGTTACATATGTGACCTTAAAATTTCGTTCATGAACCAATTTGAAATGTTTTTGTGTGAGAGGGTCTGTATTGTATAGTTTTGCTTGGGGATCTTCTTATGTGAGGGAAAATGACACCAATAAGATTTAAAAAATAACTGATATGGGAAAAAATTTATAAGATTCTTCATGAAAGCCCAATGAGGTCATTGATACTTTAGTTATACTTCGTATGCATCAAAGTATAATTTCAGTGAAGTTTTTAAATTATGAATATTGTAAGGACTCCATAGAGCTTGTATAATGGGTACTAGACAACTGATATAAATACATAAACATACTTTTTTTGTAAATATATACATATTGTACATTTCTATGTCATCTCTCAAACTAAGCAAAGTTTGTATTGGGTAATTTTTGTTTTATGTCTGTATAAATAAATTTAATTATATTTTAAAATCAACTTCTATCTGAATTAGTTTTAAGTTTCAACGCTATCAACTTCTCATTTGTGAAACATAATAACCTCAAAGTCCTTGAAGTAACAAACAGACAGATGGACAAATATAGTCCAAATAACGTCACTGGACTTATACGGCGAGTGGTATCTGTGACAGCGATCGTTTGAACGATAAAGGGAAGTGCTTACATATAGAGTTACTTACCACAGGAAGTGTGCGTCACGCCTTAATTTCAGGGCTGTCGCGAGTACCGGATGTGTTTTTAGCAAAAAAGATTGATTGACAGGATGATGAATTGATTCTTTTGTTAGTATTCTAGCCATATTATAAGACTAGCTAGTGCCTGTGGCATTGATTACGTGATTTTTGTTTCGTATCTGTAATTTTCAATATGACGAGTTTTCATGCAACTGATTTTATACAACTTATCATCATCATTATCAACCTATCGCACTCTGGACATAGGCCTCTATAACTGCATGCCACTTGGTTCGATCCTCAGCTTCTCGCATCCGGCTCCTGCCTATTCAGCTCCAGATACCAACCTACGAGTGATAAATTTTCCAAAAAACTTTTAGTTCATAACAGAAAAAGCACCAAGTGCTAAAAGTTCGCGTTATTTTAACATGTTGTTTCGACAAAATCAATCTCAATGAGTACTTAAAAAACGATCGAATTAGAGCACTTCAAAATACAAAAATAAATCTTTACTTAAAGGCACAATAAGAATTAACATTTATATCCAATTAACAGGCCAGGTGGAGTGATGATTTGCGCAGGACGCCCTGCAGGAGCTGGATGCGAGAAGTCCAAAATCGATCAAAGTAATGTGCAATGGGAGAGGCTTATGTCCAGCAGTGAACTCCGATGGTCTGATGATGATTAGTTTTTAATTATTTAGTTAATTAAAATGCTGAAATATAAAAATTACTTCAGTCTCGTAACATCCATAACAGTAGAATAATGTCTTTTCAACATAATACTATGTATTCAGATTACAAATAGGAAGTGACAAAAGTCATGTCTATTAAATATGGAGCCTATATCCTTAACATAATTAGGATTCAAAACGTCAAGCCATTTAGTAACACTTAATAAAAATACTTTCACCAACCCTAAGTTGCATAAGGCCATGCACACACTCGCGATTTAAAAACGCATTATGTGTGACGGTGCATACTGTATAATAGAAATGCGACACGCCCTTGCATTGTTATGGTTTTCTATGCCATTAGTCATAGACCGACTGACTACTGAGTGCTACTTTAACTTAAGTTAGTAATTGAGTACCTTTTGTTAAGTTTAGTTTAACAAAGATAACGGTAATGAAAGCTTAGACAAAAGAAATCTGATAATTATGCATGTGTCGTAAATGAGTTTATATTCTAATTGGTTAGGGAGATATTATTAGTGGTAGCTTTTTATTATATAGGTCACATACCAGACCCTGGCCAACGAAAGCTGTCCACGCTATATTTTCAGAAGTTTTGATATGGCAATAATTAAGACTCTCAAAATTGACACATTGACGTTTCGTACTTGAGTCATCTTGTGTTTACATGCATCATATTTTCATTGATTTTGTTCAAAAATAATGCTGAAAACAATCAAAGGTTTGACGAGGAAGCTTCTATTTACTATGATTGACATATAAGAAAGACATAAAAAGTGATTTGATCAGAAATCTGCAGAGAAAATACTACAACTGGATTCAATCCTTTTACTTTTAGGTCAGTTTATTGAATTTCCAATGAAACAACTTGATACTTTTCGACTATTTATATAATATCGGAATATCTTTGACGGTGTATCTTCTTTTCAGGAAGTATTAATAGCGAGGAGACAAAACTTAAAATTGTGGAAGCAGTAAAGAAAAAATATAGGAATTCCAGGGTCTGAAATGCAAAATTTAATAAAAGAATATTTTCTATCCATAACTGCTGATGACTGGAAGAAGTACACTGATCATGTACTAAATGTGGCAATTCAGTACAAATTAAGACGAAATTGCACCATTCATAAATCATAATACATCTTGGGAACAGTAGCAGTAGCAGCGAAGAAAGCAATGAAGCTGATTTAATATTATCAGGTGTAGAGTTTTGGAATCCGATTTCAACTATGACTCATAGCTCCTATGTTTTGTACGGCTAAAAGTGGCAAGTGCTCATCAATAAATTAAAGCCCTCTACTGTACATAAAATTATGAATTATTTGAAAACAATGAAAAGGCAGAATTAAAAGTACTTTTTTATTTAAACTTATTACTTCATAATACACTCGAAAACTGCAGCTATTTAAAAAAAAAAACTTAAAAAAAATAATATTATCAACTCCGTTTAAGCAGTGTATAGCCAGGGATAACAGCTCTTGATTTTTTAAAATACCCGCCTTTTTTTTTGGACAGCTTTCGCTGGCCAAACTATAGTAATAATATTATTTGCAACTGAAATCATTCTAGAATGATTACGAGTAACAAAAATAGTTGAAAATTAAAAAGATAATAAGAGTTATTTTTTAAATTCTTTTTATTTAAGTATTGCTTTTAAAATGTTTTTAAAAATAAATGTAGATTTGTTTGTTGCCAGTAAAAAAAAATTCGACCAAACCTGAGATTGGACGATCGTCTATAAGGTGTGACATTTTTTTAAACTGAAACTACGTTTTAAATGTTTAAGTATATTAGAAATAATGACGTTCTGTTATGAATTTCATAAATCATTTCAATTATGGCAATCAAGGCGATGCGCATGCGTCGATCTAATATACATTTGTCAATAGATCAATTGAATCATAAAGTTCCCTCGTTATTGGTACACAATGGTTCTTCAACAATTATTGTATTGTTCGTAATCGATATATAATTGTTTTTAGGACAATGAATGTGAAAATATATATATAAAAGGGTGTGTAGTGTCATTGGCCTGTATGGTTCCCCTTGATTGTCTATTTAATGAGCCTGCCCCCTTAGCCAAGTTAATGTTCTACAATGGTAAACGTAATTGGAAAACTACTTGATTAACAACAACATTTTAGCCAATAATACAAGAGAATAGAGGCATTATGCTTATCGAAGTTTTATTTTTTTGTTTTTTTTGGCTGTATATATACTGCCTCGTTGGTCTAGTGGTTAGCGTATGCGACTGCTAATCAAGAGGTCTCGGGTTCAAATCCCGGGTCGGGCTAGAGTGTTTTTGGGTTTTTTCTTAGGAAATTCCTAATAACAGCCCGGAGTTTGGAAGTTGGGCGGTGATTCACGCCCGTGCCTCGGAGAGCACATAAAGCTGTCGGTCCCGGTTGTCATGAGCATCTATGGCAATCGTTATTGGGAAGTCAGTGCCCTCAAATATACTAACAACTAGTTCAATCTTCGAATTTCAGTTCTTCCTTAGGGTTGCGGAGATCCGATGCCAGTATTACACACAAATATTTGAGAATCACACAAATATTTAGTCCGACCCGGAAATCGAACCCGAGATCTCTTGATCAGATCAGCCGTATACGCTAACCACTAGACCAACAAGGCAGTCAGTCAGTTTATCAGAATGCCAATTACCAGTCTCTGTCTAGCTTGGGATCAGATGTTTGTGTGTGTTTATCTCTAGAACCTTACCAATGAAACGAAAATACTGTAGAAAAGAAATCTCCTAACATAACTTCAGTAATGTTAAAAGCTAATCTTTTGTCTAGACACAATTTCTACTTTCACATACTATGCAAATTTTTAAATAACAATACTTTCGTTTTCTCAATAGTAATACATACAGTACTTCTAATATACACATATTAATTGCATATTCGACCCTCGATCGCCCACTTATCAATAAAACAAATGATATTTGCACACAATTGGTAGTCCATAGACAGACAGAACGACGCAATTACATATATATAACAGCTTATGTCACATCACATCACATCAACAGCCTTAAACAGTCCACTGCTGGACATAGGGCTCTCCTTAGAAAAGAGGTTTTGGGTTGGGATATCACGCTGGGCAAACGGCTTGGTATTCAATAAACAACCTGTAATATTGAACCACTGTTGAACTTGGGCCGAGGGTCGGTTGGGGACTGGCAAGACACGTTGTGGCTACGTAATCGTTGGATGTGTTTAAGCCGCCCGAAGGCCTCCAACCAAGTTCCATGACTGCTATGCTATGATAACAACCAAACTAAGCATTTACGACTGCTATCTTATGATAACAACCGGGACTGACTGCTTGACGTGACCTCCGTAATCACGTAAACGCTAATAACATATGCTCGTACGGTCACTCATCTAGGTCTGACCACGCCGTCTTTGCTTACATTCGATGATGTACAGAACCCTTCCTGCGCGAGTCCGACTCGCACTTGGCCGATTTTTTCGAAGTTGGTTTAATAATAAGCTGCACTTTATTACTGCATCTATTCTTATAATATAACAGTAACATTAATAACTCCATAAATATGTCGAAAACTAACAAACCTATGTAAACGAGACAACAAAACAAACACGCCATAACTGCGCCTACGCAGAGAAATCTCCATGACCTACTAGTACACTAAAGTCGAACGAAAAAGGGGCCAGCAGTAGGGCGTGATTTAACGAGACATTGTGGTTTTCGTAGTCATTTTCGAGATAATTTCCGTCTTGTTCTTAGAAATGTTGATAATTAATTATCTCGTTAACATATTAAGTAACTAACTGCTAATTAAAAGCGTGGGCTGAAGTCGACCAGTCAAGTTTCAGCTAAAAACGGCTTAGTGACTTAGATATAGGTTTCACGATGCCAAGGTCGCGTATTCGACACCCAACGTAGTACTTTGGTGTATATAACTAAGTCATATCTATCTTAAAATTTAATGAAACTTGCATTTCTTAAAAAAGTGCGATTCGAACTCGTGCAGGAAAGGTTCCGTACCATTATCTAAACATTTCAAGCTTCTACCTATTACCATTATTAATATCGACCAAAATAAGATGCAATGACAGTCCCCCTTAAATAATTTATTTATTTTGTTGTTAGTATTTGTGGTTATAATGGTAACAGCAATACATCAACTGAAAATTTCAACTTTCTTGCTATCACGGTTCGTGAGATACAGCCTGGTGACAGACAGATAGACAGTTGTACAGACCGACGGACAGCGAAATCTTTTTAAGGTTAAACGGAACCCTTATAATCACTTTGTTGTTTGTCTGTCAAGATCCTTTATTTCGGGAACGCGTGAAGGTATTGTAAGTTGAAATCTTAACCATACTTCATCATCATCAACAACAGCCTT
The DNA here is from genome assembly GCA_932526445.1 of Phragmatobia fuliginosa. Classification (NCBI taxonomy): domain Eukaryota; kingdom Metazoa; phylum Arthropoda; class Insecta; order Lepidoptera; family Erebidae; genus Phragmatobia; species Phragmatobia fuliginosa. Next base: position 966,058 of record OW052078.1, on the reverse strand, counting down.
TCACAGTCCACTGCTGGACACAGGCCTCTCCTTGAAAAGGAGGTATTGGCCTACTATAACACGCTGGTCAGACGGCTTGGTATAGGGTTGGTTTCAAGTTTTCCTTCTCTTGCATTGATGTTGTCTTGCGTAATTTATCCCTTAGTCGCCTTATACGACACCCACGTGGGATGAACAAGGGTGGTAACACTATGTATTCTTAATCCGTCACCACACGGATAAACCATACTACTACTAGTAAAAAGAAATCTAAGAAGACATCAGTAGACAAATAAATAAATCCTACGTACGGATCCCTCGGTAGGAGAGTCCGACTCGCATTTACCCAGTTTTTTTCTCAAAAAATGCATGTATTCAGAAATATAAGTATCTTTATTACCAAGTTTAATTCCCAGTGAACATGCTTTGCCTAGTTTTTTTTATATAAATATTTTAACCTACTAAAGTGACTCTACTCTGCCTGATGGAAAGCATGAGAACAGTCCAGGAGTAGGGGCCACCATCCTCATTGTGAGGGTAGGCAATGCAGCATGGTGACCCATACCATGGCGGCCTAGTCAGATGTTTCTGGCATTCGAAGGCCGGGAAAATGATGTAGAATGATTCTGCCTCCAATCTCACACTCACCAACGAAATACGAAAGCAAGACTGCTGTCATTATTAGGATGGTCTTCTGTTAGGGACCAGACTGCCATGTATGTAGTACAAGAAGTTCTTATTATTTTTAAAGTAAAATATAATATTCTAACTACCGTTACATAAATCACTGTTATTATAAAGAAATCCGTTCCTAATCTGAATCGACTGAATGAAATATGTTACTAAATAGATAATATCATCAAAATATTTACTTAAACTGTTGCTTCCTGTCCCCATAACACCATGGATCATAGTGATAACGTATCTCATGGTACACAAATACTTTCACCTTGTTTACACAGAAGCTTCTACATTCTATGGGATTACGACACTTTTCATTTACAAAACACATGAGTATGTACTCAAAGTTTAATATAAGTAGGTAGGTAATAAAAGTCAGTGCCCTCAAATATACTGACAACTAGTTCAACCTTCGAATTGCAGTTCTCCCTTAGGGTTGCGGAGTTCCGATGCCAGTCGTTCCGTGGAAAAACTGAAATTCAGGTAAAACCGGTGGAACTAGTAGCCGACCCCAAATATTATTGGGAATTAGGCTAGAGAGAAGAGGTAGGTAATATATTAATTTTAATTTGGGTATTCTATATTATACATATCTGACGAGCTGGGTAGAATAGTAAAAAAATAAAAACATTAATTATTATTCTGAATCTAATTTTAACTAATAAATTTATGACATCCTTACTTTTTTTTTTTTTTTTTTTTTTTTTTTTTTTTTTTATATTTAAGCCTGCCAAAGTGACTCTACTCTGCCTGATGGAAAGCATGAGTAGAATCCAGGAGTAGGGGTCACCATGCTTATTGTGAGGGTAGGCAATGTAGCATGGTGACCCCTACCATGGCATGGCAGCCTGGTTAGATTATTCTGCATCATTCTCCCGGCCTTCGAAGGGCGGGAGAATGATGCAGAATGATTGGGCCTCCGGTCTCACACTCACCAACGAAACACGACAGCATGAATGCTGTCATTATTAGGATGGTCTTCTGTGTGAGGGTAGTACTGGCCGGGTCGAGCCGGCCCATTCGTGCTGAAATCAGCGTGGCTCTACTACCTTTAGCGTGGCTCTACTACCTTTAATAAACTTATATTATAAACTAGCTTTCGCTCGCGGCTGCGCCCGCGTCTGTGTTGGTAATCGCTGTAAAATTAAACCTATTTCCTTGTTCAGGCTTCAGTTTATCTCGGTACAATATTTCATTTCGATAGTTGCAGTGGTTTTTGAGTTTACCGCGAACAGTCAGACATACAACCGCGGTGGATGACATTATTTATTATAATATTTAGTAGTGCAAAAGAAACTCTGTCTGTCTGTCGCGTTGTCACTCCTAAACTACTAAACCGATTGAAATTAAATTTGATATACTGATAGTCTAGAGCCTCAGAAAAGATATAGGCTATTTTTACCACGATAACGATATAAGCGAAAGGTAGTAGATTTTATGAAACGTTCCTAACTTTAAACTAGCTTAAGAATACATATAAAAGTCAGTGTATACTTAGATACAGCATTTTATTTCCACCTTTATTTACTAAACACACTCAATCCACTTCAATTATATTTCACCTGTCAATTTTACAAGCGTATCCAATATAATTATGTAATTAAGCTCACTACACTTACTAACTACACCCACACAACACACAACAGTACATACAATTATATATCGATGTACAATTTACATCATTGTGACGCCATCATAAAATACTGAGTCATTTTCATAATCGTTTATTGTATTTATGAGATAATAAAACGTAATTATTTAATTAGCAGTCTTTCCGTGACTGCTCTGCTCCTATAAGTGGTTCCGTGATGTTATTCTTCAACGAGTATCGAAAGTAAGTCGGTCTGTTCTTTCTGTTACGTTTTCAAGGCTAAACCGCTGTACCGTTTTATATGAAATTTGCCTTGAAGATACTTTGGTTTTTGAAGATCGACATTTGCTACTCTTAAATGGTATACCCGACATTGACGAAAGATGAGTAGAAACTCAAGTTTAACTTATTTTTATCTTTATTTTAAAAGTTATTATTATTGCTTTACTGTTTTGTTTTTCACGCTTGTGCTTCGGAGAGCACGTAAAGCCGTCGGTCCCGGTTGTCATGAACATTTATGGCAATCGTTATTGGGAAGTCAGTGCCCTCAAATATACTGACAATTCATTCTTCGAATTTCAGTTCTCCCTTAGGGTTGCGGAGGTCCGATGCCAGTCGCTCCGTGGAAAAACTGAAATTCAGATAAAACCGGTTGAACTAGTAGCCGACCCAGAATAAACCTTGGAATAAAGGCTCGGAAGTTGATGACTTTTTTTGTTTAAAAATAATAAAAAAGTAAATAAACATTTATGGTATGTACGTACGCATTTAAATGAGATGTACAGTTTATTTTCAATTGTAATCAGTTATTTTCATGATTCAATATTTTCATTATAAACTTATAAAGTAAATAAAGTGTCCGTGTGGTGTAGTAAATAAAATAAATGTCCGTGTGGTGACGGATTAAGAATACAGAGTGTCACCACTCCTATTCATCCCGCGGGTGTCGTAAAAGGCGACTAAGGGATTAACTACGCAAGACAACATCAATGCAAAGAAAAGGAAAACTTGATACCAACCCGTCTGGCCAGCGAGGTATAGTAGGCCAAAACCTCCTTTCTAAGGAGAGGCCTATGTCCAGCAGTGGACTGTTAAAAGTTGTTGATGATGATGATGATGATGATGAAAGTAAATAAATATGTTACTCCTTAGATCATCAGTTATCGACCAAAAAAAGTCCTTTCAGAGAAAATACACTAATACTTACACTCCAATTGTTTTAGATCTCTTAACTTTTTATAAATCTCAGAAACATAATATTACCGTATAACATTGATAACTTGCAACGCGTACGGAACCAAACAACAGCTACTACCTAACAGGTGATGGGGTCAATGACACGGTTATCCGTACACCGTGGAAGATCAATGGGCATTATTCCTCCTTATGAATATAGCGTGAACATAGATAGCCCAAAAAAATTAAGAAAATCAGACTATAAAAAAGTGATCTAAAAACAGTAGCGTACGCGACTGGCGATCAGGAGTACTGGGTTCGTTATTTCTTACAAGAAATCTTAATAACAGCCCGGAGTTTGGAAGTTGTAGGTAGTAGAGCCACGCTGATTTCAGCACGAATGGGCCGGCTCGACCCGGCCAGTACTACCCTCACACAGAAGACCATCCTAATAATGACAGCATTCTTGCTATCGTATTTCGTTGGTGAGTGTGAGACCGGAGGCCCAATCATTCTGCATCATTCTCCCGCCCTTCGAAGGCCGGAGAATGATGCAGAATAATCAAACCAGGCTGCCATGGTAGGGGTCACCATGCTACATTGTCTACCCTCACAATAAGCATGGTGACTCCTACTCCTGGATTCTACTCATGCTTTCCATCAGGCAGAGTAGAGTCACTTTGGCAGGCTTAAATATGAAAAAAAAAAAAAAAAAAAAAGTTTCACGCTCATGATCAGAGCTCGTTAAACCATTGATCCCAGTTATCATGAACATCTACGACAATCGTTATTGGGAAGTCGGTGTCCTCAAATATATAATAACAACTATAGTTCATCTTTCGACTTCAGTTCAGTTTGAGTTCAGTCCTCAAGGCTGCGAAGGTTCGATGCCAAGTGTTCTGTGGAAAAACTGATATTCAGGTAATGTTGATCTATTAGCCGACCCTAAAAATTATTGGGTATAATAAAATCTACGAAGCAAAGAAAAAGCTGATTTAAAAAGGTTTTGAATTCCAATTTTAGTGATAGAGATTAGAATGTAAAAATATAAATAACTTCAAATTTTAATTAACATGAAAATAAGTGAAAAACTGCGAAAAAAATAGTTAACATCTGTTTTGTACAGTCAGCGTCATAATGATATTGGCGTTCAAAGTGGTCAAAATGATGTGAAAAACACTAATTCAATTTTATGTTGGCACGCAAGGTGCTCAAATTGTTGTACGCATTCAAAGTGGTCAAAAGATCTTAGCAAGCAGTTGTCAATAATATGTTAGCTAACAGAGTGTTCATATTGATGTTATCAAATAGGTTGTTCATTGGTATCTAAGCATGCAAACTAGTCAAAAATATCTTAGCATTAAAGAGAAACCAACCTTATCACCCACAGATAGAGTATACTTTGCAGTTTTACTACATAGTATAAAACAAAGTCGCTTCCGCTCTCTGTCAGTCCCTATAAATACTTAGATCTTTGAAACTATGCAACGGATTTTAATTCCGTTTTCTTTAATATATAGAGTGATTCAAGAGGAAGGTTTTTATGTATAATTCATGCATAATATTATAGTGGAGAAACATTGACAATTTTAGAGGTTTCTAATGTGATGTCGTAAATAAACCCATTTTTTACGTTTACATTGTAAACGCTGGCTGTACCCTACGAGATAGATCAAAATAATGTACTACATTATTGTATACCTTAAAGAGTCTAACGTAAATCCTATCCTATAACGTATATCCTAACGTAAATGCGATTTGGGAATCGTTACGGGATAATATGCAAGCTGTAATAATTGATAACAATAACTCATCTTCTGATTATAGTGATTAGCATAGAACCTAAGTCATCTTCTGATAATTCGAACTCTGAACCATCAACTAAGAAAAGTAACAATGAGGACAGTACATAGGAAGAACCAAACACAGACATTAGTCTTTCAGGAGAAACATTTGGCAGTGTATCAATAAAAGAGTTAAAAAAATACAGAGTACTAAGCCCGCTTAAGATGTTAGAGGAAGAAAGAGGTTTAGTTATAGTAATGTATGTGTTGAAACCGGTACAAATCCATGTGTAGACCAGCCAATATAACATATAAAGAGGCTTTAAATGGGCTAGAATCAAGAGAATGGTGTAAAGCTTTACAGGAGGAATTAAAATCATTTGAAGAAAACGAATCTTGGAAAGTAGTGGACAACCCAAAACAAACAACAGAGGTTAAGTCTAAGTGGGTGTTCAAGAAAAAAGTGGACAGTTGTGATAATGTGCGATATTATGGTCAGTTAGTCGCCAAGGGTTTTACACAAAGACCAGGCACAGACTATACAGAAACATTCTCACCAGTGGACCGTCACTACAATAAGACTATTGCTTGTATTGAGTGTTAAATATAATCTAGACATAATTCACCTTGATGTAACCACAGCTTTTTTGAATGGGCATTTGAAGATGTGTATATGAGTTTACTATACAATTTGGAATGTCATAAAAAGAAAGTATTAAAACTAAAAAAAGGTGGCTGTGACATACGGACGGACAGACAGACAGTCATGATGAATCTATAAGGGTTCCGTTTTTTGCCATTTGGCAACGGAACCCTAAAAATCGGCCAAGTGCGTGTCAGACAGAAACCATTTCAACTCTAGAGGAATTGCAATTAGCAAACATTCGACACCCTCCGTATTCGCCAGACCTTGCTTCAACGGACTACCATTTTTTTCGTAATTTAGATAATTTTCAACGTGATAAAAAGTTTTCTTCCCAGAAGGCAGTACAAAATGCTTTCACACAGTTTGTAGAATCTAGATCACTTGAATTCTATCGCAAAGACATAAATTACCTTCCTATTAAATGGCAGCAATGTATATATAATAATGGTAGATATTTTGATTAAATAAATATGTTATATGAAAAAATCCCCCACGCACATAAAAGGGTTCCTCAGTCACCCATAATGATACGTGGATTTAAAATCGTATCCAATAGATAGGTGCTATTTTTACGGATTAATGTGTTAATTTATGACGTTTACCAAGGAAGCGCCTTTTACAACTTAAGCCTCTATAACTCCTGAATTAATAAAGTCATCTAATCTGCTACAGTTTTCTTTTAAAGTTCATTATTTAGACCACCATCACGAATTTTTCCAGATTTAACAGGGGTGGGGGGACGCCCTGTTTTTACAAAAACCCTTTAAAGTGGAGTTTCTCGTAAACGGACACCTAAATCAAAAAATCCTCTTAAAAATCCATTATTGTTTTCAAAACACCTATCTAATAATACCCCACAAGATGGGGTAGCCGCGAGAAAAAAAATCATTCCCACTTTACGTGTAGGGGAGGTACCCCAAGTAAAAATATTTTTCATAATTTTATTAACAACACATATTCATACAAAGTTTCATCTTTCTAGCATTTACCGTTTGGACGCTAAGTCGAGGACAGACGGACGGAGAGATGTACATGACGAATCTTTATGGGTTCCGAGTCATAAACATCGGACCCCTAAAAGGCAATCTACGGATTGAAAGAATCAGTTAGGGCATGGTATAAGCGTGTGGATGATTTTTTACAAACCTTGGGGTATAGGAAGTCAATCAATGAACCTTGTTTATTTGTTATACATATTGATAATGTCAGGATGATATATAGCCTTGTATGTGGACAATTTTATTTATTTTTTGTAATTGTAAACTGAATACCTTAAGACTAAGTTAAAATCTAAATTTAAATTAAAAGCCTTGGGAAATATTAGACAATGCTTAGGAATGAGAGTCAGATGAAACAATAATGAGATTTTTGTAGATCAGGAACAATTTGTAGATCATTTATTAGCTAGGATTATCATGAAAAATTGTAACCCAGTCAGTACACCAATGGAAGTAAATTTGAAGCTAGAGAAGAGAGACACTCATTGTACTCAGTATCCTTACCAGCAATTAATAGGAACTTTAGTTTATTTATCTATGTTAATCCGCCCAGATATATTTTATGCTGTTTGTTACTAGAACCAGTTTAATAATAATTACAATGAAACACATTGGAAACATGTAAAACATATTTTAAAATACTTGAAAAAAATCATGCATTTTGGTTTTTTCGTTTATGGGTTATGTCAATGCTGAATGGGCATCATATTGTGTGGACCGTAAGTCTTATACTGGATACATATTTAAGAAGTGTGGTAGTGTCATGTCTTTTATGTGTAAAAAACAACTAACATTAGCTTAATCTAGCACAGAAGCTGAATATATATTATGACTATAATATTTGTAAGGCAAGTAAATAAGCCATTTACTTGAGCAGCTTATTGTTGGAATTAGAATGCAGAAATGAATCACCTATTCAAAATATGTATTGGTATAATCCACAAATAAATTATTAAAAAAAATATATTAAAAATTTCTATATCATTATCATTACTGTAGGTTATTTGAAGTTTATGTTACTCGTAAAATTTTGTCAGTATTGGCTATATATATATAAAAAATAATTTGTTTTTAAGAAACATTGACTTTATATGTGTTCCATTAAAATAATCCTACTATATAATCCTAATAATATTATAAACGTGAAGGTTTGTGAGTATGTATGTATGTATGTGTGTATGTTTGTTGCTCTTTCACGCAAAAACTACTGAACGGATTTGGATGAAACTTTTCAGTAATATAGCTTATATATCAGAATAACACATAGGCTACTTTTTACTGCAATAATCGAGATAAACGGGCGAAAGCTAGGTGATTATAAAAATACATTAAATCGTAGATGTCAAAATGTATCACTGTTTATTTCCTGTCAAAACTTCACAGGTTGTTAGGCATAACACATTTGCATAGCAACCATAATGATACGCGGGTAACACCGCGGGGCGCATCTAGTACAATAATATAATCACATTAATAAATCTTCCCTAAAAGATAACTTTAATTATGATGAAAACCGCGTTTAAATACCTTGCGTAATTTAAATGATCAGAGCGGACTGACAATGCGAGCGACTTTATAATGAACTGCGTAAAAATTTAATATTATTTGACCGTTCGATTAAAATAGGTACTTTCTGTACCCGGCGTGTAGCTTGAATGAATCCTACGAGCTTTACGATATGACAAGATACATTGCGTACATTGTAGGACATTAAAATACGTTCTACAAAGCCGAACAGTTGATGAATATGTAACTTATACAAAAAACCAAAAACGCAACCATATCGCCTCATTTGCTGAAGTTCCTATGACCACCTTCCAGCTCCATCATCAGACCCTGGTTACCATATAGTATCAAAGTACTCGTAAAGACGAATAAAATGAGCCCAATTTCGAGGGGGTTGCGTCTAATTACGGAGTTCCTATGGCCACCTTCCAGCTCCATCATCAGACCCTGGTTACCATATAGTATCAAAGTACTCTTAAAGACGAATAAAATGAGCCCAATTTCGATGGGGTTGCGTCTAATTACGGAGTTCCTATGGTCACCTTCCAGCTCCATCATCAGACCCTGGTTACCATATAGTATCAAAGTACTCTTAAAGACGAATAAAATGAGCCCAATTTCGATGGGGTTGCATCTAATTACGGAGTTCCTATGGCCACATTCCAGCTCCATCTTCAAACCCTGGTTACCATATTAGAGTGTCAAAGTACTCGTCAAGAAGACTAATCAAATGAGAATTTTTACTCGAAAATAAATAATCGTATCATTAATTCTACTTTTTATCAAAGAAATTTCAATTGGTTTTATCTCATTTAAATACCTACATCCATACTCCTTTTCTCAGTATAATATTGTAGATTACTTAAGATTCAATAGAATATTGGACTATGTTTTTTAATAACATTCGAAACAAAAGACATGTCAATTACGTCATGCAAGAAATGAAAGAGAAAGGTATTGAAGACAAAAAAGGACAAACATTTAAAAGTATTAATGAATCTGCGAAGTATACTCTATCTGTGGGTGATAAGGTTGGTTTCTCTTTAATGCTAAGATATTTTTGACTAGTTTGCATGCTTAGATACCAATGAACAACCTATTTGATAACATCAATATGAACACTCTGTTAGCTAACATATTATTGACAACTGATTGCTAAGATTTTTTGACCACTTTGAATGCGTACAACAATTTGAGCACCTTGCGTGCCAACATAAAATTGAATTAGTGTTTTTCACATCATTTTGACCACTTTGAACGCCAATATCATTATGACGCTGACTGTACCACTATGTAAACAATGCCTATCTGTAACGTCACCTCACGGCTATAGGGTTGACACGATTTCAAAGAAAATTTGCATTTAGTTACTTTGATTCTTGAGGAGTATGTTATACTAACTTTTACCTACGATTACACCCGGTGCAGCTTAATAACCGTGAAAGCGTAACAAACATACAGAACTTTCGAATTTACAAAATTAGTATGGATGTTTCTCAGTAGTCTACTCAGCATAAATAAATATATCAAATACTAGTTCTCGAAGTCACGGCAATAATTAGCCGCTAAACATCATTGTCAATTCATCTGTATGTCACGATATGCAAAACTGCTGCAACCTTCACGATTTCACGGCGTAAGGTCAGCAGGCATCGTTCCGCGTTCGACTAATGTCTCTAACTGCGATAACTGGGCTACGTATTATTTCCTTTGCCGATATTTTATGTTGTCAAATACTTACAAGGCTGGTAAATTAGTTAGGGTTGCCACCTACATGAATTATATAAATTACTGATCGTTTCAAGTTTTGATAAGCTGTGACACATTGGAGTGAATGAATGAAATAAAGAACAAAATTGACGTGAAGAATAGATTGTCATAGAATAAATAATCTCTAAAGCAGTTTATATGTAGCAAACCCAAACATACATATTTTTTGTTACATATTGATTTGATTTTGTTTTAAATAGTTTTATTTTATTTTATCTCCTATACATTTCTATAACTATTAAGAAAAATCTATTACACACATACATATAAGCATATACATTCAATATTTCGGACATCTTTACGTTAAATTTGACAATCAAATCATTACAGTTAGATTAATATTAAAATGTGAAATAGCAGAAAGGCTAGATACATATGCCTTTCATAGTTTCATATATAAATATATGTTACTACAAGTTAGTACTAATTTTTTTTACACATTTTCTTTTAAAGTTCTTTAATCTTAATACTGCTGACGAAATAAAAGAAATACTCAAAATCCTTGCCATCAACGACCCAAGCAGCTCACGTAACTGTATTATGAAGTGACAACCCTAGGCATAGAGCAATAAATACAGGTATTGACATTTGTACATGTGCCACTGTGTGTACATTTCCTATTTGAGTTTGACCGAGTTTGATGATATAACTAAAGTAGATATTGACAACTGAGGACCCTAAAGATTTTAATTTATTTAACGACCTAAGTTGGCATATTAATCCCTGCTAATATTATAAATGCGAATGTAACTCTGTCTGTCTTTCCGTCTGTTACGTTTTGATGCCTAAATCAATGAACCAATTTTGATGAATTTTGGTATAGAGATAGATGGAATAGTTAGAAAGGACATAGGCTACTTTTTACCGCGATAACCGATACACACGCACATGGAGCCGCGGGCAAAAGCTAGTGCATTTATAAAACTAACTTTAGTGGATTACTTTTTTAACCGACTTCAAAAAAAAGGAGGAGGTTCTCAATTCGTCGGAATATTTTTAATTTTTTTTTATTATGTATGTTCAGCGATAATTTTGTCGTTTATGAACCGATTTCACAAATTATTTTTGCATTGAGATGGGCTTAGCTTACAGGTGGTCCCACCATATCGGAATCAGATGATGGGATCTCAAGAAAATCGAGGGAACTCCTCAAATATCATAGGCACAATTGTCGCGATGTGGGTACTCGGAATAGTTTTTCTATGAAGTCGGTTCCTTTTTGTTAAAATTATTGTTTTCTTTGATGTAATAATCTCAGTGACTGTAAGTCGGATGTATGTAAGTCTTACTGATTTCAAAACCATTCATTTGTCCAAAAGCTGATCAAATACTACTCATTTCGTACCTTGATAAAGTAACCAAGATTTTTTTAAACTACATATAACTATATAAAATAAATATGCGTTTTTTACACGGGCTATTAAATTAAAAATCTATTGTGCTATGCTACTCAGGTTCGATTCCCGTGTCGGACCCTGTGTGATCCGCAAATCTTTCTTTCGGAGTCTGGGTGTTTTCTATGTATAATATGTTTGTATTTACAATAAAAGTAAGTTTATGTTATCAGTTGTCTTGTACAAATAATACAAACTCTACTTAGTTTGGAAATAGATGAAGTTGTGTGTAAGATGTCCGAAATATTTGATACTAGTTTTCGCCCGCGGCTCCGCCCGCGTGTATGTCGGTTATGGCGGTAAATAGTAGCCTATGTTTTTTCCCAAGTTTAGTTCCATCTACATACCAAATTTCATCAAAATCGGTTCAGTGGTTTAAGCGTGAAAGCGTAACAGACAGACAGAGCTACTTTCGGATTTATAATATTAGTAGGGATTTATTAAAATCTGATTCATTTAGTTCGTTTCATTCGTTCAGTAGTTGAGACGCTACTGTAGAACATATACAAACATATATAGACAACAATATTTTCCTTCCTTTTGACTTCACCGTGGTCGAGATAAAAAATCAGTTATAACAAAAAATAAATAAAATAAGGACAATAATAATTAATCACAGAGCAAGCGTGCGTATTCTGTGTCATCTCAAAACCAAACACATGTTCACAAGTGGGTCAAAACCTCGACTCATGGTCAAAAACATAGTCATTTGCAAATGGCACTACGAACCACAAACTAAATTGTTTAGTTTACTTTATAAACCAGGAACTATAACAGTACTTGGATGTAAATAATTACGTGGAAGTTCAGGGTTGCCACCTATTTGCCAATTATATAAATATTGACTTATAACTTGATGCACACTGAAGGGCTTTTTTTGACAGATGGGATGAAAGAGAGCGTACGACTATCTTTCATCTCAAGCCAATCTTGCCTCCACTAGGTACATTCTACGAGGCTCTGGAGACCGACAAATCTGGAGGAGAATTCCTTGAGATCTTCGGCTCCTTAGGGACACAGAGCCATTGGTATCTATCTGACCTTAGGGCTCAATGTACAATACATTATCTACCTATCCTCAGTAATATTGACTGCCTTGTTGGTCTAGTGGTTAGTGTATGCCGCTGCTATCAAGAGGTCTCGGGGTCGATTCTGGGTGTTTTCTATGTATAATATGTATGTATTTATAAAAAAAAAATGATTATGTATTTATATCAGTTGTTTAGTACCCTTAATACAAGCTCTGCGTAGTTTGGGACTAGATGATGTTGTGTGTAAGATGTCCCAAATATTTATTTATTAAATATTATAAGTGCGAAAGTAATTGTGCGAATGTCTTTGCTGCTTTCACGTTCAATATTGTAACGATTTAAATTAAATTTGGTACAAAGATCGTCTAGACAATGAGAGAGGACATTGGCTACTTTTTACCATGATAACCGACATAGACGTGGGCGGAGCCGCCAACGAAAACTACTGATGATATAAAAATATGATGCGGTGGTTAAAAAATAAAACTTGTCATTGATGACAATTCAAAACACCTAACAGAATAACTAACATCAGATTACACGATAATTCTTACGATTTAGTACAATTTTATCTTGATATTTAAAATTCAAATTTTGTCAAAAAAATCAACATTTACATCAACAGTATTTCCTGAATGCAATATCTTAAATAAACACAATTAAAAATAAATGTTCGGTCTTATACTACCGCGTTCGAATAACTAATAACATAATTAAAAAAATTAAAGCAATTTAAACGCGTGAAACCTACACAAAAACCGATTGTCAAAAGAAGGAGGTTCTATGTTCCTTTGTATGTATGTAATAAGCATTTAATTTTAATTATTAGTCGTACCAATTCTTGGACTTAGGTCTCTTAAATTGTATACTACTTGGTTTGGTACAATCCTAATGCAGGCACCACACTTCGTTATGCGCTATTCGTTATGTGTCTACGCCGTATTCGCCCAAATATTTGTTATGCGCGCAAACAACAAACATGCCATCCACACTTCGAACTGGTATGTCAAATAAGCATCAAATAAGGCAAATATGTGTGTTGTAGAGATGTGTCATTGTCATGTTTATGGTGAACGAAACGAATATACTCTCCACACTTCGCCGTATGCGCGCGAATAACCCGCATAACGAATAGCGCATAGCGAAGTGTGGTGCCTACTTCAGCTTCTCGCATTCAACTTCTGCATAGTCAGTACCCTATTTGTATCTCAAGTAATCATAAAGAACTATAATTTGTTTGGAACTAAACAGGAACACTTTTTTTTTACGTGTGCAAACACCCGCAGGCTGTCACCCCGCCGGGGTTCTCGATGCGGCGTGGCGGTGTATCGGAATCGAACCGACTAAAACCACACAATGTGCCCACTGTGCACCTGAATTTTAGGAGGAGTCCAGGGAACTGATTTCTCCTTCTGGATCTGAAAGATGAACACCTATGCCAGCCCCTCCGAATATATCAGTGGAAGTATACATACTAGCTTTCGGTCTTGGCTTCGCCCGCGTGTAGTCGATTATGGCGATAAATAAGAGTCCATGTCATTCAAGTGTTAGATACATACAGACAGGCCTATTTACTTTATAATTTACATTATTAGTGTTGATAATTAATAATGATACTCGTAGTATGTTTTATAAACTTTCTTTTTCTAATGTTCAGTAGGTAATTGAGAACCAGTTACCGTCAATAGATAAGACTCAAGCTTTAAAGGTTATTTACCACTTAAAGATACTTTTAAATACATAATACTTCTCGTGTTATGTCTTAAGAATATATTTTTTGTACCTATATTTCAATGATAATAAAAGAAAAAAAAAAAAAAAATGTATACGTATGTAAACACTGTACATATGCTAAAAAAATTTTTTTACAGTTATTGTCTGTCTGTCTGTCTGTTTTTTCCGGATAATCTTTGGAATGTCTTGACCGATTTCGACGGGATTTTAACTGGGAGATAGCTGATGAAATAGGGAGTAAGTTAGGCTATTTTTTTAGACCAGCTTCGCCCCTCTGTGAACATCAAACGCGGGTAACACCGTGGGGCTCAACCAGTATAAAATAAAGTCCTCTGTCTGCCAGTTTGCGATAAACTCAAAAACCACTGCATCGATCTACATGAAAATTTTGTACCTTGATAGTCTTAAGTCTGAAAAAGAACATAGGTTACTTGTTAAAGAACATAGTTTACGGGCGGAACCGCGGGTGAAAGCTAGTTTATAATAAAATACGGTATATGAACATGTAATAATCAAAAGAGTCTCACACGTTTATCGATATATTCCGATTTCTTATCGAATTTTCTTATTGGTCATCATAGCATTGTGTTATTTAGACCACCTAACATTTGTACAATTTTTTAATTAGAATCAGCTCCTGAGATTTGCTCGTATGACCAAACAAACAAACGTTTCACCTTCATAATACCCAGGCCAGGTGGAGTCATGATTTGCGCGGGACGGCTGGTAGGAGCAGGATGCGAGTAGCCGAGGATCGAACTAAGTGGCGTGCGATTGGAGAGGCCTATGTCCAGCAGTGGACTGCGATAGGATGATGATGATGATGATGAATATAGAATAATTATGTACCTTCTAAACGTATTAGATTAGTACTATTTCTTAGGTGACAAAATTGTTTATTGGAAGGGTATTGTAATAGTACATGTTTGTCTTGGACAACTCACCATACCTTTGCCGAAGTAATTAATGATAATTTCAAAAGCCAATGCATCGATAGACTAACTTATTGTGTGACAATGCAATCTATTGTTAACAGGCTATACGTCATGTTTATTGGATAGTCAGTACCCATCAACCTTCGAATTCAATCGCCAGGGTTGTGGCGGTCTGATGTTAGTAGTTCCATGGAAAATCTGATGTTCTGCTCAAATTTATTGAACACGAATTAATCTTGGGAATTATGAAGGTTTTACTCCTGTACCTGATGGAAAGCATGAGTAGAATCCAGGACTAGGGTCCATCATCCTCATTGTGAGTGCATACAGTATAGCATGGTCATCCACACCATGGCAGCTTTGTAAGATGTTTCTGCATCATTCTTTGGGCTTCAGGACACCGGGAGAATGATGCAGAATGATTGGGCCTCCGGTCTCACACTCACCAACGAAATACGACAGCACGAATGCTGTCATTGTAGAATGGTCTTCTGTGTGAGGGTAGAACTGCCCCGTTTCTTTACTCTTAGGTTATATTCTTAGGTACGGAAGAAAAGTTACATATTTTCTTTTATTACAATTAAAAGTACATTATAATGATCTAAGACCCAATCTCTCAAACCTAGTAAATTAAATATCGCCGTCGACGGATGGGTGTCCGGTTACCTACAAGCAAGGAGTACTTTATGGCATTCTACGTAATAGAGTATTACCGCCCTTTGGGATTCCCTCCAAAAGTTAGAGGAGGCAAGCCTCCAACAACCCGTCAAACGTGGAAAAGCATAACAAAATGATAACATGGGTTTTTGACACTTCTTTCTAGCTTGACTCCGGTCGAGCCAACTCTTGTATGCCTCTCTAACGACCACAATATTAACAATCAAAAATCAAAAAGCTATTGCCGAAACGTTATATTAAAAACTCTAGCTGCGCATTGTGTCTTTAATTTATGTGATTTAAAAAGTGTATGGTAAAAAAAAGATTTATGTACCGATTAATTATTTAAATTACTTTAAAAATAATACATTAATTTCTTTTACACAACTAATTTGTCTAACAAACAAGTACACGCCTTGTTTGAATATATTTCAAATAAATTGTTGTGCAGTTGTATTATCTAATGTAGGGAAGGAATTAAGATTGATTGTCTATGGATAAAAGAGGAATGTTAATTGAGATGTGATTTATTGAAATTGAGGGTCAAAAGAAGCGTCCTGAAAGCGATGACGATGACCTGAAAATCTTTACTGAATTACTGAAACCTTCACCAGTCTCCGAAATATACGAGGCAGTCTAACAACGGCATTGGGTTGTTCATCATATCCTTGTCCTCCATACCTGTTTATAGTGATACCCTAAATGAATCAATTCAGGGCAGTACTACCTTCACACCGAAAATCAACCTTAAAATGACAATATCTCCATAGTGTTGCTCATGCTAAATTCTGTGCATTGAATGGCAACCACCTGTCCTGGATTCTATTCATGCTTTCCATCAGGCAGAATTGACCTAAATATAAAAAAAAAACACTTTTAAAGCGATACTTTATAGTTTATTCGTTCGTACACCAAACACCTAATTCACAACATGTACACATTGAGCAATCAGTGCACCAGTAGCGAGTTACAATATCGCCCACTATCTTTCATGTAAGCCGACTTGTTTGATGTTGCCGACACATGACACCCGTCAGAAGGCTGTTGAGTGTTCTAGATGCATGTCGTGTTGTGTTTATTAGTTGTGTGGGCGTAACTGTTTGGTTAAAGCGTGAATAAAATTAATTAGTTATATAGCTCATAAGAATCATTGTTGGTACAGTGATTAATGCGTCTAATAAAAAGTTTTTTATTACCTTGCAATGAATATATTTTTAAGCCTAACAAAGTGACAAGAGTAAAGATCACCATCCTCATTGAGAGTGCATATACAGTGCAGTATGGTGACCCACACTACGGCGGTCTAGTTAGATGCTTTCTTAGAGATTCTTTCGGCTTCCAGAGGCTGAATGAATGATACTGAAACATCTGACTATACCGCCATGGTATGGGTCACCATGCTGCATTGCCTACCCTTACAATGAGGATGGTGCCCCTACTCCTGGATTCTATTCATACTTTTCATCAGCTAGAGTGTGAAAGTGACTCTCACTTTGGTATCTCTATATTAAAAACCTAACCAGTCCCCATACCTAAGTTTCAAACGTTTTTCGTACTGCAATCGCTGACGCCTCTATTCTCTTGTTTCATCATCAGCCTATCGCAGTCCACTGCTGGACATAGGCCTCTCAAATAGCACGCCACTTAGTTCGATCCTTGACTACTCGCATCCAGCTCTTGTTTGATTGGCTAATATTTATTTGGTCCATCACGTGGCTGAGGGACATTAGCCAATCAAACAAAAGAATCGAGGCGTCAGCGATTCCAAAACTAAATACGTTTGCAACATGGCTAGGGGGATGGGACTGTATTATACATCCGCATATATTCTTAATGTATTATTAAAACGTATCTAACTCGTATTGTTGTACTTATCTTTTAATTCTAATGAGCTTTGTTAATACTAGGATTAATTATACATGCATTTATTTATGCTCTAAGTGTACCATTAACGTCAGCATATAATCGTACAGGAATTATCGTTTCCTGGTCTCGTAGGATTATACATTTCCCACTGCACCCATCGCTACCGGTCTTACGAGTGTTAGGTTTTCTTTCAAGTCACCGACACAGCATTCTTGTAGTCGACTGTTTATAACTGTCGTATCGTTATACGACAATAATGTGCTAGAAAAATAAATATAATTGTATTTTAAAATAAGTGTTTTGAATGGGTGGTTTCCCATCCTTCATTTCTGTTACTTTCACTTCAACATAATATGTACTGATTTATACATATATTAACCTTATTATTTTATTTGGACAGTAACTGTATGCTGACACGCTTCGCTGTGATGAAATTGAATCCAAACCTTCGTGAATTTGGAAGTGTACACAAATCAACTTC
Organism: Phragmatobia fuliginosa; assembly: GCA_932526445.1. NCBI lineage: Eukaryota > Metazoa > Arthropoda > Insecta > Lepidoptera > Erebidae > Phragmatobia > Phragmatobia fuliginosa. The sequence continues at coordinate 947,829 of OW052078.1, read as the reverse complement.
TGCTTGTAACTAATTTGCTGCCCTTTGACCCTCTCCCAGAGTGCATTAAAGCATTCAACCTCTGCAACCGGTCTCACATGTTGCAAAGCATCGAAATTATTTTATACGTCTATTTACAATTGTACTACATCTACAATTGACAGAGTATAAAATGAAGTCGCTTTTACAGCTTCGCTTAGATCTTTTTAAATACAGCAATCAACATCATCAACAACCCATAATGTCCATCTGCTGAGCACAGGTTTCCTCCCTCAGGAGAGGATTAAGGCCATACGTCCCCAAGCTGCAGGTTGCGGACAGGCTACGTAATCTTACCGTAAGCAAGGCCTCCGACTAAGCTTCACGTCTGTAATTCTATGATAACAGTAGGAACCAACTAACGTAACCTCCGTATCATGGAGACGCTCATGTAAGACGAGCATGCCACTAACGGTTACAGCGTTATCGTTGCTCACTCTCCGTGATTGTTTCTCATCACAGGGCAACTTAGCCATGAGTATCTTAGCAATAGATAAAGTGATTCAAGTGGAAGGTTTATATGTGATTGTGACTGCCTTGTTGGTCTAGTGGTTAGCGTATCGGCTGCTGATCAAGAGGTCTCGGCTTCGATTCTCGAGTCAGACTAAATATTTGTGTGATCCACAAATATTTGTTTTTGGAGTCTGGGTGTTTTCTATGTATAATATGTATGTATTTCCAAAAAAAAAGTATGGTTATGTATTTATATCAGTTGTTTAGTCCCCTTAATACAAGCTCTGTTTAGTTTGGGACTAGATGACGTACTGTAAGATATTCGAAATATTTATTTATGTGTTTAATGCATATTGTTGTAGAGGAAGGATATTCGAGAATATCAAATACGTAGTATATATGCCCTGTGATGAGAAACAATCACGGAGAGTGAGCAACGATAACGCTGTAACCGTTAGTGGCATGCTCGTCTTACATGAGCGTCTCCATGATACGGAGGTTACGTTAGTACATAATTTATAACATCTCAATCTATTCTGTATCATACAATTTATCATAATGACACATAAAGTTAATTATATTTTCTTGTTACAGATTTCCTCATGTTATCCTGCATAAGATAATCGTAAGTAGATCTAACACATGTGTTATATAAGGTTTTAACCACAGATATGGAAATAATTGAGTTATTTGTTATTTTAATTAGATTTAAGATTGATGACTGAGCTTTGAGGCTGAGTAATATTGATGTTGTTTTGTATTCCAATGCCTGGCTAAGAGATTTATAACCGAAGTCAATTCAAAATATTTTGATTTATGTTTCAAGTTGTCTAGTCCTTCTTCATTCACTGACAAAGGACCCCAATTAGGCCCTACTACTGATTTTATTTGATTTTACAAAGATTATTCAACGTAAATATCGGATATTTGAAATAAAAACTATTAGAAACGAATAAGCTAAACAATGGTGTCGAGTTCAATGAGACAATTATTTTTTATTTTTACTTAGAACGATTCTGACTATTGTCTATGAGTAACAAACTTATAATTATCAATTAGAATCCTGATAAGTATTTTGCACTTTTTTATCAAACACTTAAACTTATAAAACCTTTGCTTTACTTATTGTTTAATGAAAATCATGAGTAGAATCTAAAATAATATATTATGAGTAAATTGTAACCTGTTTGTATTTTATTGTTTTACATTTCTGAATATTCAGGAGCGTCTTTACATAAGGTGCAGAGCATAGGGTGCACAAGGGTGCAGCGCTATCTAAATCCGATGTGCCTGTTGCGACCCTTTTCTTAGACCCTTAGTCTCTGTAAATATCTCACATCTATAACTGAATTATTCTTAATATATTTTGACCTAAAAAGGACTTATTATTATTTCCTTTGTCCGCTATGATTTTAATTTAAAACGTAATAGACATGAATCTTTTAATATAAACCAGTATAATATACCACAGTCTTATTAATATAGTCGCGACAATCTGTTCACAAAACAAAGACTGGGACAACATATGGCGCCATAAAAACTCGTAATTAATCTCGTTGTAAAGGACAAATAGTCCTTTTGTTACAATCTAGATGCCACGGTAGGAAACGACATGGCAAACCAAATATGGCCCCAGAATACTACCTTGGGGTATGCCATTATACCAGTAACGCTGTTTTACCATTTAAGTGAATAAATGTTTTAATAGATTTTTATAAAGTTTATATTTGTGCTAAGTTCCTGGTTGATCTGGTTTATAAGCATGTGGCCTTTTCCGGTTAGCTGTATTATTTTCCACAAGAATGTGCTTGTCGAAGTAATCAAAGGCTGATCAATAGTCGACAGCTTATTATGTCATTTTAATTTGTCATTGTAAATTACATATATTTATGAATATTTTTAGATTTATTTCATACTTGTTTGCAATAAACTATAATGCTAACTAGCTAAACAATAATTCATAGTTATTATTTAAAATTATTGTCACTTTTATGATAGTTTCCATTCAATTAATTTACATTTTATTTTGATTGAAAACAACTTTCGTAAAGGTTGTCTCAGAGAAAGTATGACAATTCAAATGAAATTAAATTTAATACGACATAAATTCATTTTCTAAAAACAAAACGATTGTTTTTAAAATGTTGTTATAATTTCTAAACCGTTTATTGATTTTTGATTTTTAAAAATCTAAAATAAATAAAGGACCGACTATGACATAATCCTCCTAGCCATTATTCCCAAGTTTATTTGGGGTCGGCTGCTAGTTCAACCGGTTTTACCTGAATTTCAGTTTTTCCAACGGAGCGATTGGCATCGGACCTCCGCAACCCTAAGGGAGAACTGAAATTCGAAGATTGAACTAGTTGTCAGTATATTTGAGGACACTGACTTCCTAATAACGATTGCCATAGATGTTCATGACAACCGGGACGGACGACTTTACGTGCTCTACGAGGCACGGGCGTGAATCACCGCTAAATTTCCAAACTCCGGGTAGCTATTAGGGATTTCTTAAGAAAATCCCAAAAACACTTTTTGGCCCGACCCTGGATTTGAACCCGAGATCTCTTGATTAGCAGTCGCATACGCTAACCACTAGACCAACGAGACATAGCATACTATAACAAGGGTCATTAAATATTGTCTGTCAAGCCAAGATCATGGCTCCTGCCTGTCACTTGTTAACAGATGTATCAATATTTCAAATGTGTCACTGCAGGCACTAAAACATCCGTTAATGTTATAAATCGATTCTCTCAAGCCAGATCCAATGATGTCACCAGAATACTTGGAAGCGAATTCATTCAATAACGTCGGGTGTATAAATATGCTTATAAAACAACTTTAACATACTCGTAGGTTAAAATATTGTACAGTGTCAATGGCGTCTATTTATAGTTCCTTATTTTAAATGGATTACTCCCGCATTAGGAATATACATTCTTGTTTTGGGGAATTTTATAAACATACATAAAACGCACACAAAGTCGCGTACGCACGCAATAATAGTCAGACTCATACAACAATTTGTGGTATTTGACAACACTTGGCTCAGTAGAAAGCGACGAAACGTCCACTTTCAGTGCTGTTCAGAGCTTTGAGGGAAGGCTATGTCCAGCCGTGGACATCTCAGTACCACATACCAGTTCCAAAATAAGGTACTGAAAAAGCACAACGTTTTCGCTCGTTTGAATCGTGTATTATAAGAAACATAACATATTTTTAATTATAACCTGATAACTATACCCATGTCAAGGAATCATAACTAATGGTTTGTATCATGTTGCATTTTTAATTGTTCTCCGAAAAGGAAGAAACGAAATAACCGCCTTCATAATATTTGGGAACAAATAAAAACAGTTATAAAGAATCTGCAATACAAAATGTAAAATAAAACATATTTTATTTTACATGTTTGAGTTGTATGTTCATTTTATAGATATTTTTTCTCTATCCTACTAATCCTACTAATATTATAAACGTACAAGTTTGTAGGTATGTATGTTTGTATGTGTGTATGTATGTATGTATGTGTGTATGTATGTTTGTTCCTTTTTCACGCAAAAACTACTGAACGAATTTGTATGAAGCTTTACAGTAATATAGCTTATATATCAGAATAACACATAGGCTAGTTGTTACTGCAATAATCGAGATACACGGGCGAAAGCTATGTGATTAAAAATACATAAATCGTAGATGTCAAAATGTATCACTGTTTACCTCCTGTCAAAACTTCACAGGTTGCTATGCATAACACACTTGCATAGCAACCATAATGATAGTTTGTAAATGGATAATTTAAAAATAAGTTCTGGATAATCACATATGTAGGCTACTTTTTATCCCGAAAATACGCGGGTAACACCGCGGGGCGCAGCTAGTATTACTATAGGCTATAACTTCACATTTAAATGTAACCAATGTTGACTGCTAATCTACTACCTAGCTAACGTAATTATAGACTTCTTTCTTTTTGAATTCTAATAAAATGTTCATACCACACACTACAATTTTAATACTTACTGAAGGTAGAGGAGGAGGAGGTAGTTCGTCCCACTGATGGGCTCAGGTCTCCTCTCAGAAGAGGGTTAAGGCCATACGTCCTTACGATAGGCGTGTGAGGGTTGAGGACTGGCGAGACAACATTGTGACTACGTATAATCTTTTGGATGTTTTAAACCGCCCGAAGGCCTCCAACTAAGCTTCACGACGTTATTGTATGGTAAGAACAGGGACCGCCTGCTAAACGTGAGCTCCGAATTACGGAAACGCTCTTAACATATCTTGCCACAAATGGAAGATAAAAATGGTCACCCATCTAGGTAGTGACCGTGCTGTCGTTGCTTACCTTAAGTCAGCTGGCCATGAGGGCAAATCTATTTTGAAAAAAATATTTTTTCTTTAAATGCTGTTTGTTTTACAAGTTAAATTTCTTAACAAATCTGCAATATTACAATGGATTAGAAAACAAAGATTGAAGTCGCTATTGTTTGAATTTATTTGAGACTAGCTTTTATGTCGGTTATCTCAGTAAAAAGTAGCCTATGTCCTTTCCCAAGTTTATTTCTATCTTCATACCAAATTTCATCAAAATCGGTTCAGTGGTGTAGGCGTGAAAGCGTTACAGACAGACAGAGTTACTTTCGCATTTCTAATATTAGTAGAGATTAACTGGGGCCGTGTTACCCGCGGTTATTGTTGTAAATCGCGAGTAACGCCGCGAAACGAAGCTAGTCTAAAAAACATTAGCCTTAGTTTACTCCTTGGATCATCAGCTTTCAGGCAGTTAAAGTCCCGTCAAAAACGATCAGGCCATTCTAGAGATTACCCGGCACAAACAGACAGACATACATATACATTTAATAAAAAACTGTAAACTTTAATTATATTTATTTGTAGAGACTAGACTCAGTCAAAAATCACCAAGATTTGTTTATTCACTACGTTGTATATTATTTAAATACAAGCCATGTCAACCCTATTTTATTATAATCCCATTATCACCAAGGTCATCGACACCTTACCCCTATACCCTATCATCTACCAGCAGTTACACAATAAATCTATACTGCCTTAATTGGACAGTGATCACAACATAACAGGGTTCAATAAACGTGACAGCCCTGGAGCCATAAGTACATTAACTCGGTAGTATAGCTTCTCATGTCCGGTGCGGTAAGCGTCAGCATGTCAAGTAGAGATTTCCTGTCAGGGTTGTCACTTTACAGTTTTTTGTTATTATTATATTATTTACGTTTATTCCCGTTATCGCGGCAAAAGTAGCGTATGTGCTTTCTCGGGATTTAGATTATCCGTGTACCTAATTTCATATAAATCGGTTCAGTGGTTTTGGCACGAAAGTGTGACAGACTGACAGATTTAGTTTTCGCATATAATATTAGTAAAAATTGAATTCGTGATATAAACCAGAACAAGATACCTATTCGAAATGAAGAGTTCTTTCTGCTTAACGCTTATAATATTATTTAGTACTGGTAAAAGGTTATTTGAATCATTGATATGTATGTATTTACAAAAAAAAAGTGTTAATGTATTTACATTAGTTGTCTAGTTTCCATTAGTACAATCTCTACGTAGTTTGGGACTAAAAGGCGAAGTGTGTCCGATGTCCATAATATTATATTATATTTTTAATTAACCACCAATTTTAGTTAACCAATGTAACGACGCCGCGGGGCAAAGCTAGTCTAAAAAAAGTGCCCTAAGTTACTCCTAATATCCTCAGCTATTGGCCAGAGAAAGTCCCCTCGCAATCGGTCCAGCCGTTACAGAGATTACCCAAAACAAACAGACAGACAGACAGACAAAAATTGAAAAAAAAAATATTTTGGCATATGTACCGTGTATACATACAAAGTGATTATTTTAATTTTACAAACAGACACTCCAATTTTATTTATTAGTATAGATAAGTCTTTAATTAACAGCTCCAAAGAGTCTTCCTTTTGTAATGCAAATGTCGCAATAAATTATTACTTATGTTCAAATTTTCATAAATTTTAATTTTTAGACAAAAATTAATGTTTTATGTAAATTTTTAGTAGGATCACACCTGTTTGTATTCTTTGAATATGTTTTGTATTTGTTTATTTACATATAAATTATTGTGGGCTTAGGATATTTTATTTTGACAGATTTTTTGGTCCTTCGGTCAGTAATCCACCCATCTCTGCGTAAATCGAACTCAGGACGAGTTCGATTTACGCAGAGAACAAAACATCTTATTATCTTTCTTATAAGCATGTATACTTGTCTGTGTAGATAAGTATTTATTTTAAGATCTCTGACTTGTTCATATTCATGTTAAATTTATATTCGATAACTGATCATTGTGTAGAATTAGCAAAGTATTATGACAAGACAACCTGTTAACCTTTCTATTATAATTATTATAAATAAAACATATAATAAATTAAATTTTTGAAAACATGTTTTTAATTAAATCAAAACAAATTCACATTAAGAGATAATTAGGAATAAATTGTTATATTTCTTGTCAAATGCGTATTAACGAGTAGAAAACCTTTTAAATTGCGAAATCTAATGAAAAAACGTAAGTGGTCCAAACATATGTTGTAATAAAAATTATAATTATTACATTATATCCTGTATTTTTGTTAAATAAAACTAGAAACAGAGTGCTGTATCTTTTTATTACCTGTTGTTAATAGCTAGCCTTGAAATACTACTGGACAGATGGTGCGGTGTTTCATTTATATTGTAATGAACATTTAAACAAATAAATACAATATGATTATGTTTCTCATATCGTAAACATAACCTTCTGTTTACATACTACTGATGTGGAAACAAATACTCAACAATTCCATCTTTACTGTACGTTTGTCATTCTAATTTCTTGAATGGATAAGCTTTATTTTAGAGTCTAGTTTTGCCCTTGGCTCCTCCCGCGTGTAAATCCGTCATGACAGTAAATAGTAGCCTATGCGTTATTCCGATATGTAAGCTCTATTATTGTGAAGTTTCATCAAAATCCATAATAAGTAGTTTTTCGGTGAAAGAGCAACAAACACACATACTCACAAACGCGTTTATAATATTAGTAGGTTAAATGTATTTGTAAGATTATGTACAACTTAATATACTATCATGTTTTACATTTCTTTATATATACCTTCTGAAACTGTCTTCATAATTTAACGTAAAGAATGGAATATAATTTTATTTACAATATTAACTTCAAGAATATTTAACACTTATGCGTCTAAAAATTCCCCCGCATCATCGCTTACTGGTATCGTTCCCAGAAGACTGGCAACATTGCGACCTTGTATGGCAATACTAATTCTATTAATTTTACGTATAGGTCTGGAAAACGAGTTCAGTTACTACGCTATATAGTTTAGATATACATCTTATACAAATTTACTTAAAATTTAATTTATTTTTACAGTAATAAATATATCATCAAATAATATCAAAAAAACATAAGTTTTAATAAATATTTAATATTCCAAGTTAATACGTTCGACAACCCTGATTCATCTGTCATCGCTGAGTGTTCAAACAATAAGTTGTTTGTGACCGTCTATGGGCATAACACTAGCGATGCGCCCCGTGTCTGTCCGTTACCGGACGTCATAAGTCTAGCGGCTCGTTTGACAGCTATTTATATTTGATGTTTTATTGATAACTAGCTTTTCGCCCGCGGCTTCGCCCGCGTGGAATTCGTTTATATCGCGCTAGACGGTAAGGGTAGATTAAACAATCTCACATGTTATGTTTGATAATAAGGAACTTCGACGCAAACTTTCGTCCCCTATTTCAAACCCTTCTACCTTTATTTTTGCGATAAAAATTATTCCATGTCCTTTCCCAAGTTCAGTTCTATATTCATACCAAATTTGATCAAAATCGGTTCAGTGGTTTAAGCGTGAAAGCGTAACAGAGAGACAGACAGACAGACAGAGTTACTTTCGCATTTATAATATTAGTAGGGATTACACCATCGGAAAGCAGAGACTTCATTAAACAGAAAACACCCCAATTTCTTGAAAAAAGTAGATATTTTGACGGGTGAATTTTTATTAAGTCTTAAGTTTATTAAATCAAAATAGGGTGAAAAAATAAATATTTCAAATCAAATAAATTACAGTGTATTCGGGACATAAAAAGGTAAGTTTTCACTAAACTTCGTTTACAAATAATTTTATTTGTAAAACATAAACATAAAAAATCGGCCAAGTGCGTGTCAAGCCACGCACAGGAAAGGGTTCCTCAGTCACCCATAATGGTACGTGGATTTAAAATCGTGTCCAATAGATAATTGACTGACTCCCAACACACAGTTAGCGCTTTTTTGGGAGTCAGGGCTGTACAGTGTTATGTTAACCACTTTGTTGCAATAAAGATTTATTATTTATTATTATTATTAATTGTTATGTTTACATATTTATACGTTAATTTTGTATGACGTTTTCCAAGTGAGCGCATTTTACCAGTTAAGCCTCTATATCTCCTGAACTAACAAAGTCATCTAATCCGTTATAGTTTTCCTTCAAAATTCATTAGATGGACCATCATCACGAATTTTTTCAGATTTTTTGAGCCAGCCGTTTAGCTTTTAGAGGAGGGGGCCTGTTTTTACAAAAAAGTGCCCTTTAAAGTGAAGTATCTCGCAAACGGATACCTAAATTAAAAAATTGTCTGGGAAACTCTTTACTGTTTTTAAAAGACCTATCTAATGATACCCCACACGATGGGGTAGCCGCGAAAAAACAAAATAACATCCCCACTTTACGTGTAGGGGAGGTACCCCAAATAAAAATATTTTTCATAATTTTATTGTAGCACTTTGTCGACGTAATTACAACACGTATTCATGCAAAGTTTCATCTTTCTAGAACTTACCGTTTGGACGGTAAGTCGAGGACGGACGGACTGACGGACATGATGAATCTATAAGGGTTCCGAAGTTCATAACTCGGAACCCTTATAGATTCATCATGTCCGTCCGTCCAAAAACCCAAAAATTGGTTTTTTGAATTTTTCACAAATAATTTGAAAATATGTGAAAAAAAAGTGAAAATAAAAAATCGGCCAAGTGCGTGTCGGGCCACGCACAGGAAAGGGTTCCTCAGTCACCCATAATGGTACGTGGATTAGAAATTATATCCAATGGATAATTGTTATGTTTACGTATTAATGCGTTAATTTTGTATGACGTTTCCCAAGTAAGCACATTGTAGAAGTTAGCCTCTATAACTCCTGAACTAACAAAGTCATTTAATTCGTTATAGTTTTCGTTTAAAGTTCATTATATGGATCTAATGATACCCCTCATGATGGGGTAGCCGCGAGAAAAAAAAAATCCCCATAGGGGAGGTACTCTAAATAAAAATATTTTTCATAATTTTATTGTAGCACTTTGTCGACGTAATTACAATACATATTTATGCTTAGTTTCATCTTTCTAGCACTTATTTGAGATTGAACTTTTTTCCATAGGACTTGTAGTTTTGCCGGAAATCGAGATAAACCCTTCTTTACCCTTTGTTTTATATATTTAGCCATCCAAAGTGACTCTACCCTGCCTGATGGAAAGCATTAGCAGAATCCAAGAGTCGGGGCTACTACACTTGCTGCGAATGCAGACATTTATGTATGGCAGCCCACACTATGGCGGCTTAGTGAGATGCTTTTTCACGCCCCGCTTAAAGGACCCGAAAACCTCCCCCCCTACCCCTTCCCGACCTCAGATCCCCCGTAAATTATTTTTCCTTTCATTTTTATAATATTCTCCTCCTTTTCCAATAGGTTTCATCCTACTATAATTTTATTTGTTTTCAAAAATTATCTACCCTGGACTACTGGTCTATACGTCATTGTCAAACTATCAGTATGGTTGCCATGCAATTGTGTTTTGCCTAGCAACCTGTGAAGTTTTGACAGGAGATAAACAGTGATAGATTTTGATACCTACGATTTATGTATTTTTATAATCACCCAGCTTTGGCCTTTGTATCTCGATTATTGCAGTAAAAAGTAGCCTATGTCCTTTCCCAAGTTCAGTTCTATCTTCATACCAAATTTCATCAAAATCGGTTAGGTGGTTTAGGCGTGAAAGCGTAACAGACAGACAGACAGACAGAGTTACTTTCGCATTTATAATATTAGTATGGATGACTGTAATAAGTGGTTGCGGTTGTGTTATTTGATACCGCCATGACAGTTTTATTTATTGTGAATATTCGGTACTATTAATGATGATATTGATGCCTTGTTGGTCTAGTGGTTAGCGTATGCAGCTGCTGATTAAGAGATCTCGGGTTCGATTCCCGGGTCAGACCAAATATTTGTTTCTCCAAATATCTGGGTGTTTTTATGTAAAATATGTATGTATTTACATAAAACATTACGTTTATTTTATATCTGTTGTTTAGTATCCACGTTGTATGTAAGATGTTCGAAATATTTATTTATTTATTTATATTAGTGTAGTTTATGTAGTATTTAAGTGTTCTTTTAAAAATCTAGATTTATGAGTATTTCTTAAACGTTTTTCAAAGACTAAAGTTGTTCAAAAAAGTCCCAATAAACGTAACTAGCTGTTGTAGTTTACATTTGCAACAATAATAGGTAACACCTCGGGGCTAAGCTGGTCTAAAAGGAAAAGTGACTAAAGTTACTCCTTCTATCATCAACTATCAGCGTTTATGAATGTATCTGCATAAGACAGACAAAAAAATTATAGGAAAGCATTTAGTAAAAATGTTTTCGGAGTTTGGAAGTTTGGTGGTGATTTACGCCCGTGCCTCGGAGAGCACGTAAAGCCGTCGGTCCCGGTTGTCATGAACAACTATGGCAATCGTTATTGGGAAGTCAGTGCCCTCAAATATACTGACAACTAATTCAGTCTTCGAATTTCAGTCCTCTCCGTCTCCCTTAGGGTTGCGGAGGTCCGATGCCAGTCGCTCCGTGGAAAAACTGAAATTCAGGTAAAACTGGTTGAACTAGTAGCCGACCCCAAATAAACTTGGGAATAAAGGCTCGGAAGAAGATTTAGTAAAAATTCAATTACCAAAGAACTCTTCAATTTTATTTATTTGTATACAAATATATATTACATCCGAAGACTAACTTATCGTGATCATCACAATTATTTGTCCTAGTCACAGAATACATAATAGTACCAGTACAGAAGACTCACTCCGAAAAGTAAATTAAAGTTATAGATACCCTCGGTGTCAAAAGATTAAGTTCAATTCAGATCGCACGGCGCCGAATCACTGCGATTATATTTACCTACAATTGCGTCTCTTTCTATCGTGTAACTCTTATCTGTTCTGACGATGTCTGTTCGACCGGCGTGTCTGCCCCGGCAGGCAGCCGGCCGACTATACCTAAACTGCGGAGTGACACCCCCCTGTTGAGATTGAATCTACGTCTCCACGCAGTCGGAATTGTTAACTAAAAGACAATCAGGCCTATCAATAATAGCAGAATTGGGAGTATATTGATAAGGGTACTTTCCGTGTAGTGACGGATTAAGAATACAAGGTGTCACCACTCCTATTCATTCCATGGGTGTCTTAAGAGGCGCCTAAAGGAACAAAATAAGCAGCTAGCATCACTGCTAAGAGAAGGAAAACTTGAAAGAAACCCTTTACCAACCCGTCTGACCAGCGAGGTATAGTAGGTCAAAACCTCCTTTCAAAGGAGAGGCCCTATGTCCTGCAGTGGACTGTTAAAAGCTGTTGATGATGATGATGAGAAGGGGAGGTAAGATCATACGAGTATACCTAAAAATTAAAAGCAACAGTGGGAGATGGTGATTGTCTACAATAGATTAGGGGCTACAGCTCAGGTCAAGGTCCCAAACCTGTAACTCAAATAGGCTATCGTAATGTCCGATCTATCACCGACTGTGCCAATTATCATATATTGAGATAGCCATGAGTAACTGCGTGAGTGCAGCGGTGACCAGCGGCGGCTGTCGGTTTAGATCGGTTGTGTAACTAAAGAACTACAATATTCAATATCTTAGGTGAAGTAATTGGTTATGTGGGTGGTTTTTTTTCATATTAAAGCCATATTTAAGGAGCACATCCTCATTCTGAGTGCACACAATGCAGCATGGTGCCTTCACCACGGAGGCTTTGTGAGATGTTTCTGCATCATTCTCACGGCCTCTGGTAGTTGGGAGAATGATGAAGAATGATTGGGCCTCCGGTCTCAAACTCACCAACGAAAGTAAAAAGCACGAATTCTGTTATTTGAGATTGATCTTCTGTGTTTGGGTAGTACTGCTCCGGTCACGCCGGCCAATTCTTGTTGCCAATCAGCGTGGCTCTCGTTTTTATTTGAGATGTTAAGGAGATAAATATGATGATTAGTTTATAACTAATATAATTATAACTTTATAAAGTTAGATAAAGATATTAGTATTGGATAGAGATATCTAATGTTCATACGGAATATATTACTCCCTTAGTGTCCCAACTTCTTTACTGTCATAATCACTAACTTAGTGATTCTTACCGCTAAGTCGTTGGTCGTGGGTTCAATTCCACCTAGATTAAAAAGTGAGTGAAGTGTGATGAGTACAATCATTTTTTCTGTTCATGGGTGTAACTTTTGTTAAGTGAAAATTGTATTCAGAAACATTTATTTTCCTACTAATTCGAATATCATTAAAATCAATTTCGTTTACGCATATTAGAAGCGAACACCCGTAAATACAATTGTACACTGTAACTTTTGTATTTTTAATATTATTAGCATATCATAATAATAAAACAACAAACTCAATAAACAATGACCATGAATTGTAACACAATTATTCACTAAAGCTAATTGTTAACCAAACAAGTCAGTGTACCGCTCAACATTATTATCTTGAGAGATTACAGATTGTCAGTGAGCTCGCCGGAGGCTGCTGTCAATATAATAATATTGCATAACAGACCAGTTTCAAGGTCTCTGTCGGAGCTGCGCACGCGCACCTCACGGCGAGACGTCCGCATGCGCCTCGGCACACTTTTTGTTTTTATATATACTTACATCTATACAAATAAATCAATTTGATGTGTCTTTATTAATTACAAATTATCAATTTTTCCCTAAGTACAGATGAAAATATATACGTTAGCCAGACAGACAGATGGACACACAGAGGTTTTTAAAAAAATTGTTTCTCTTTTGTTGATAAATTATAAATGTATGTAATATGTACTTTCAAATGAATTTAGAAAAAAAACTGTTCAATTGTTTTTAAAGTCTGTGATTACTTTTGCTCTTTACAAATAAGTAATGGGTTTATTGAATCTACCGTTACTAAGTTTAAGGTAAAGTTAACCTTTTCACAGTTTCTATGTGTAAACGTTATTTACCGTTTACAGACGTTTCATGATGGCTATATTCCTGACCACTCCTTATCACGTTATAGTTGAACACCAAAACGTTAAAGTTTAGCAGTTAACTAGATGCTTTATATATTTAAGGTCATATTCCCACGATAATACTTAAATTGAATGCACTTTTGGACTAGTGGTTAGTGGACTTAAATGCATGGATCGTGGGTTCTAACCCAGTTTAGATTCAATATTGTGTGAATTCATCACAATCAATACTTTCGCAATCATCGTTATCGACAGCTTTATAATAGACCATAGGCTTCTATTTAAAAAGCTGTTTTTTTATTATTTAAGCCTACCAAAGTGACTCTACTCTGCCTAATGGAAAGCATGAGTAGAATCCAGGAGTAGGGGTCACCATCCTCATTGTGAGTGTAGGCAATGTAGCGTGGTGGGTCACCATGGCAGCCTGTTCAGATAATTCTGCATTATTCTCTCGGTGTTAGTAGGGCGGGAGAATGATGCAGAGTGATTGAGCCTCCGGTCTCACACTCACCAACGAAATACGACAGCAAGAATGCTGTCATTATTAGGATGGTCTTCTGTGTGAGGGTAGTACTGCCACGGTAGAGCCGGACCATTCGTGATGAAATCAGCGTGGCTCCGTTATCTCTTAAGGATTATTTTCTTCTGTTTTTCAAGGGGCTGGAAACGGACCTATAGCTCTTAAGTTGCAGATATCCGCGGGTTTATTTAGTCACTGCCCATGAGAAGTCCTGCCTGTTAAATTTCCCTCTATTTCAGGTTAAACTTGCTGATCAGGAACACATGACACACTTGCTAAACAATTCTGACCCTTATGTATATAGTTCAAAGTAGATAATTGCCATTATCATCTTGTCAAATGTTTTTTAGCACTGTGTTATTTATTAGTGTTGCCAGTTGTCAGCTCTCCCCATTTATGGGCAAATAAATCGATGTCTGTGACATATATGCCCATTTTGTCGTTTACACCTTTCCGTGCAAATGTGCTTTGTCAAGTGTTCTGTCATGATTTAAGATTGACAGATGCGGTTTTTTTTACATCCTTGTTGGCTCCGGGTCAGCGTTTTGATAACACACTAAGGTATACCTGTCATTATTGCCGGCCTATCTTTCTTTAATGGATGTTTGTAGACATCGATTTTCTACAAATTCGATTTGAAGGAAAATAACAACAGAAGATATGTCGATATCGATATAAATATGTTAGGTTACCCTAAAATCGATTTGAAACTAAAATAAATATGAAATCTGTGCTTTCATGTGTGCATAGTTGTGTTGTATGTGTCATAGTGGCCACTGCCCAACGGTCGATGGTGGGATGTTGTATATATCCTAATCGGCGTGAGAATTCTCTATCGCGATTCAGGATTAGTAGTTACTCCATATAGTCCATTCCAAGTTTAGACATGATTAAGTGTCCCTTCGTTAGATTGCTGTTGTATGTTTTTCGCTTGCGCTGTATGTGGAAGTAGCATCAAAAGTAAAGAAATAGCCCAGTCATATTAGGGCTTTCACCTCGGAATGAAAGATAATAAGCTGCAAATTGGTATGAACCTTTGTTTTGTCATTCTAAATGTTGTCTCAAAAGTCACAATCGTTATCGTGTCCGCGTCTCAAGATATTCAAGGTCAAAGGTCACAAAAATCGGTTTTTCGCGAATATCTGGCTTCCTATCGGTTAAATGAGATTTGCATTTATTATAAAAGTTGTAGGCTATAAAATTCCCTACAACTTTTGTTTAAACTTTTTTTTCATACGACCAACCGTTTTGAAGGTAGAGCGCGAAGAGTGCACATCGTACAGTCATATACGGCCTAATGCAAGGTCAAGCGTGAGTTATGGTTATCAGTACGTTATAAAGTCAATTATTTACTTGGAAATTATAATTATTAAACAATGCCTATTATTTATGTACTAACTATTAATTATTTATATTTAATTAAAGTAAGTAACTTGATTATTTATATATAATTATTCATATTTAACTATTTAAGTATAAAATATTATTAATTCTGGATTATATATTTTAGTTTTATTTTAAGTTAAAATGATAGTAAGAGTATATATTTTACACATATTTTTATTTATTATTAAATACGGCATAATATACATTTAACAAAATGTGAGTTCAAATATCAAAAGTATCTTTGTTGATTTTAATTGTAATGAAATTGGAAATGGAAGCTAATTATCTTCTTCTTCTTCGTCGTCTTCTTCTTCTTGTCGCTCAAAAATGTCCGATTCATTGTCATCATCCTCATTATCTGTCATGTTCATCTCCAAACCTTCCAGAATATCGGGATCATATGTATTTTCTTCATCGGGATTACTTGGATAGTGAAGCGTTGAGGCAAGCTTGTCCGTTGCACTGGCCGCAAGCCTTTATATAAAGAACATTGTAGCCCTGATTTTCTGCATCCACAGCGGGAACCACAACCATTTTTGCAATTGCAAAATATTACGTTTAGTAGTTCGGCTGGTGCTGGAGGTAATAACGTTCGTATGGGCTCCAGGATTTCATTTTCAAGCATCCAGCCCCATTCTTGAGGTTCTAAGTCCTTCCCTAACCACGTTTGAATCTGGTAGTAGACACGTTTTATGTGTTGATGAGCTGCTACACTTGTTGGTGGAAGTGTTGACAGTTGTACAGGTTTATTTAGTTTTGTAAATTTGATGAATTGCGTGTAGCGGAAATGATCAATGTTGTCCTCAGATTTTGGAGCATTATATAATGCCAACAAGATGCGCACTCCATTTTCTAATAATGTTTGTTTTGGGCAGTTTTCTTGTTGAAATACTTCCACCAGTTTATCTAAATCAGGAATTTTTTCCAATGCTCTAGTAACACTTTTTTTCCTTTTTTAAATAGCGCAGAAGTCGTGTCACAGCCACTGAATGCGTGTAAAAATAAAATTTTAATTGTCCGAACCCAACTTCACTCAACGGAATTTTGCGTTTTTGTCAACATCACTCAAGCAGCTATGTATTGAGAAATTTACGCGTTTTAAAGAAAAGATATATAATGTCGTGTTAACTTAAAATAAAACTAAAATATTATAAGATACAGATACAGATATACAGATATACAGAATTAATAATATTTTATACTTAAATAGTTAAATATGAATAATTATATATAAATAATCAAGTTACTTACTTTAATTAAATATAAATAATTAATAGTTAGTACATAAATAATAGGCATTGTTTAATAATTATAATTTCCAAGTAAATAATTGACTTTATAACGTACTGATAACCATAACTCACGCTTGACCTTGCATTAGGCCGTATATGACTGTACGATGTGCACTCTTCGCGCTCTACCTTCAAAACGGTTGGTCGTATGAAAAAAAAGTTTAAACAAAAGTTGTAGGGAATTTTATAGCCTACAACTTTTATAATAAATGCAAATCTCATTTAACCGATAGGAAGCCAGATATTCGCGAAAAACCGATTTTTGTGACCTTTGACCTTGAATATTTTGAGACGCGGACACGATAACGATTGTGACTTTTGAGACAACATTTAGAATGACATAACAAAGGTTCATACCAATTTGCAGCTTATTATCTTTCATTCCGAGGTTGACCCCTTTTTTTACCTAATATGACTGGGCTAAAACAATATTTAACACCGGTTATCTTCTAAGCATCAACCCCGGTTCAACCGAGCCGATATAATATACATATAATCTCTCTCACGGCTAATTACTTACACACAACCAGTTTTGCTACCTCAATCACATAGAAAATTATTCTTAGAAGATGCCGACTTTTTACGGTGAGGACTCTACACAACATTGTAACCCGATCCTGCACTGATCAGTTCGGATAAGTGAAGATGGTGGAACAAAAACTTGACGAAGACACGCTCTTGACGTAAGGATCATTGACCGTTCCATTAGCTATATGATCCTTAAAGTTTCGGCCTGAGACGAGCGGAGCGATAAAATTACTAAAAAATATACAATTAAAAACAGAAGTTGTAACTGATTGACCCTTCGGTGTAGTTGTTACTGACTCTGACTGCTAAACCAAATTCATTGTACCATAAGCGTCTCCGGCTTCGGGCGGATTAAAAACATCCAACGACAACATTACGTGATCCCCAACTTATGCGTCGAGTATACTCGTAGTCTTTATCCTGTCCGGACAGGAGTGCTGTAATGTAACTTTATCAACAGTCTGACAACCGTAGAACAGGCCCAGTTTGAAATCAAACTCTCGCGTCATAGATAAAAAAGTATTATTCTTCTCGTAGACATTTTCAGCACAATTTTTCTGACTAATATCCTATTAGGCAAATAAACCTTATGTAAACAATATACTAGTAGTTCTCGCTCTCGCTAATCGCTCCGCTCGACTCTTCATCCATCCGATACGGACAACAGACAGTGTGGGTAGTTAGAAATTGATACAGTGTCGGCTCAACTTGTTCAGATTGAAAAACAACAGTAACAAATGTAACCCAGACGCTGTAATCAATGCTGCTAACTGCCCTTTCCTGCGCTGATCTGATCTTCTTAACGACTGGTGTAGACATCTTTTCCTGTCTGTTGTATTTTGAATAGACCTTTTGTTTCTTAGACTCAACAGCAAGGTATAAATTGAACAAGAATATTCTTGGATTTAAGTTGGTTATAAGAGGTTTTTGTTGCTTTTAAATCGAATTATTGTTCACTGTTTCATGGTTTTCGTAATCCTATTTTTAGTTAAATAAAGTTAAAAAGCCTAATTTACTTCTTAGCATATCACCTATCTGGCAATTATTGTCGTTTCAAAGATTAACTGAAACAAACAGGCAGAAAACAATTTACAAATTGATTTTGATTTGAATTCCTCGGTTGCGAATATCGTAGCCTATGCGACTGCTGTGTTTGAGGTCTGGGGTTCGATTTCCGGGGCGGACCTTATGTTTGTGTGATTCTCAAATATTTGTTTCGGAGTTTGGGTGTTTTCTATGTTTAATATGTATGCATTTACAAAAAAAAAAAATTTGGTACTTAGTTTGGGACATGGCGTTGTGTGTAAGATGTCCGAAATATTTTTGATATAGGTACCGTTATATTCCATATGCATTAAGTTATCGAGATAAAATTACAAACAGACACCTTCATTTTTGTTATTTGTATTTTCTCACAACTGACAATACCTTAACTTAATTAGTTCTGCTTGAAATTCAAAGTCTAGACTTAGGTTTAAAATAGAACTTATAAGTACAAGAATCTCCACTCCCTGCTAACTTTCATTCAACATCAGAAACCACTAAACAACATGCCAAGAAATCCATTGTTCACGAAGACACAATGTTGTCCATATTAGCAGTTATGTGTGCGCTTGCGCAGTGAAAGTGACCCGACTTTGACCTTTAACTGCGCTCTAAAGGGCCGGGTTGGGCAATATTGATCTACATTCAAGGTTTGTTTATTGAAAAGGACTTGGATAATATCGTGTTGTAATTGAATTAATAGTTAACTGTAAGAACTTTTGGTGCAATGTTTAATTACCTTCATTTCTAAGCCAGAGGTCTTGGGTTCGATTCCCACTTAGGACAAATTTGTGTGTGATGAGCACAATCATTTGTTGTGTCTGGATGTAATTATCTGTATTTTACGGACTTTTCGGGCGCGTAGTGTCTGAGGGAACAAAGAGTGCACTTCGCTTTTGCCTACACACTCGTGCAGTGTAATATCATCAGATTGAGACTGATCGCGGTGGTCGTAATCTGATAGAAATTCATCATACATATAACAATAATATGTAGATTACAAAAAGTGTTGTCCCATATATGCATAGCATTCACGACAGTCATGGCCGTTTATACGAGTACCAACGTCCCCTAAAGGGTCCACTTAGAGAGAGCTATACCCTATGTGATATTTACCTTTAGGGGATATCCAAGTGCTTAGATTATCCTTAAACTTTAGCGGCCACCTACGTCAGGGAGCTTCAAGCAAAAGAAATCGTTCAAATTTGGGGAAAACGGGTCCCAATACGGCGTTAATGTATGAATGTATGTACATATGTGCGATATTGGATAAATGATAAATATTTTTTGAATCCAAAGTTCGCTTGTTGTAAGTATAAAGTCTTTTAATTAATATTACTTACGGAAGAGTTGAGCGTCGAACAAAAAGTGCAATTATTGGGTAGTTTTTGCTCGTTTCTCGGCAAATAATAATTACGAGAGTCGGTAATTCATTCATTTATTATTATCTAGTTTTGTTTTGAAATTCCTAAAAACAGCCTGTAGTTTAGAAGTTTGGCGTGTGATTCACGGCCGTGCCTCAGAGAGCACGTTAAGCCGTCGGTCCCGGTTGTCATGAACATCTATGGCAATCGTTATTGGGAAGTCAGTGCCCTCAAATTTACTGACAACTCGTTCAACCTTCGAATTTCAGTCCGATGCCAGTCGCTCCGTGTAAAAACTGATATTTATATTAAACCGGTTGAACTAGTAGCCGACCCCAAAATAATATTGGGAATAAGGCTAGGAAGAAGAAGAGTTTTGTTTTTAGTGGACTTCTATTAACGTGCGAGGTCTTGTACAATTCTCTTGTTGTTTATTTTATAGATAGCGTTTAAAAAGGATGCTTTTATTATGGAATATTTGAGCCCCGGGGTCATACCTCTGCTTTGCCTGGTGGAAAGCATGAGCAATATCCAAGAGTGTTGGTCACTGTGTACACAATGCAGCATGGTGATCCATACTATGGTAGCCTAGTGACATGCTTTTGAGCCTCCAGTCTCTCACTCACCAACGATATACAACATAAATGTTGTCATTTTTGGTGGGTCTTCTATGTGAGGGTAGAACCGCCCCGGTTAAGTCGGGCCCTTTCGTGTTGAAATTAGCGTGGCTTTACTACCTTGGCCTATATCACACGGACCATTAATATAACACGCTTCAGTGAAACATACATAGAATACAAAAACTTCGCCGTAGTCATGTAAGAACAAAACAAACGGTCGATGAATTCATACATTTTTGTCTGGGATAAAATCAAACCAACCAAAATCGATTAATGGTTAGCATCAATAACCACTAGACGAAACGGAACCGAAAACTAAATATTGAAACATTTCGGACATCTTACACACAACGCCATCTAGTCAAAAACTAATCAGAGCTTGCCTTATGGGTACTAAACAACTAATAGAAATGTATAAACATACGTTTTTGTAAGTACATACATATTATACATAGAAAACACCCAAACTCTAAAACGAATATTTACGGATCACACAAACATTTCGTCCGAATCGAACTCGCGACTTCAAGCACAGAAGTCGCATACGAACCTAGTGCGCTATCGAGGTTTATATTAAATTTGTTTATCTGTGTTTTTACTCTTTCATTCAACCGAGTTATCTCGCATGACCATGATGCTGCAACATAAGGGCACAACCCTGCCCTGACCAAACTCGTCGAGGTAACACGAGGTCACCCGGAGGTCAGACGATGCTCAAAACACGGTGCATTAACTTCATCACAAGTTATTGTGATACGGTGGTTATTTTTGGATGCCTGGTTATTTTTAAACTGTGAGTCAGTGATAAGATATATATAAAATTCTTGTCACATTGTTAAATAAATAAATAAATTCGGACGAAAAACACACAACGCCATCTAGTTCCAAACTAAGCAGAACTTGTATTATGGGTACTAGACAACTGATATAAATAATAAATAAACATATTATTCTTTTGTATACATAGAAAACACCCAAACTCCGGAACAACTATTTGCGGATCACACAAACTTTTGGTCCGACTCGGGAATCGAACCCGAGACCACATGTTATAACGTTAGTGACTATACTCCTCTGAAACGGCTTGACCTAGGTCTGAGAATCGGCTACTACCTATTTTCTTATCTTTAGGACGCGAGCGGAGCCGCGGCCATCAGCTAGTAATATATATTTATTAAAATAAGTAAAATTAAAGTGTTTATTTGTAATTTTATTTTGACTGCACAGTTGGCTTAGTGGTTAAAGTAGTCGCTACGCCGCTTTCTATTGCGATCAGTGTCGTGGGTTCAAATTCCACGTGGGATAACACTTTGTGTGATTCATAAATTGTTGTTCTGAGTCTGGGTGTGCTTTGTATTCGTATCATGTATGTTTGTAAAGTCCCCCGCGATACAGTATTTTTATACCTAATGTGGGTGTTGTCTAAAAAAACTACTTTTACTAAATGCATAATGAAAAGTATATACCTACGATACTTATATCAAAGAATCTTTTTATTTAAAATGTCTGTTTGTTCATCAATTCTCTGAAACGACTCGACTGATTTGGACGGGTCTTGCCAATGAAACATCTTCATAGCCTTTATTCCCAAGTTTATTTGGGGTCGGCTGCTAGTTCAACCCGTTTTACCTTAAAAACAGTTTTTTCACGGAGCGACTGGCATCGGACCTCCGCAACCCTAAGGGAGGACTGCAATTCGAAGATTGAACTAGTTGTCAATATATTTGAGGGCACTGACTTCCCAATAACGATTGCCATAGATGTTCATGACAACCGGGACCAACGGCTTTACGTGCTCTCCGAGGCACGGGCGTGAATCACCGCCAAACTTCCAAACTCTGAGCTGCTATTAGGAATTTCCTAAGAAAAACCCAAAAACACTTTTTCGGCCCGACTAGGGATTTGAAGCCGAGACCTCTTGATTAGCAGTCGCATACGCTAACCACTAGACCAACGAGGCAGTGCCAATGAAAGACCCATCAAAATTGGTTTATCCGATAGCTAATGATTTATGAAGGAACTTAGGCTATTTTTAGATCCAGCTGATCTCCGGCGATGTAAATGACAAACATTACATTCAATTTTATTTCTTTGTATAGATAACCTTCAAGGAACATTACAAAGGCGAGGCTACTCCAAAACAGGTATCTTCAAAGTCAAGACAACAACAAAAATGTATCCTTAAAAACAAAAATCATGCCTCAGGAATACACACCACTATCATTAAGACAGACAGACTTATCATTAAATTTATATCAAAAGTTCCACGTAATCATTACCAGGATTATGCAAAAGGAGCTTTAAGCTTAGAAATACTTTTTTAAAACGTTTTTGAATTGCAAGCAAGGTTTTATTTCATCGTTTTTAAGAATTGACTGCCTTGTTGGTCTGATGGTTATCGTATACCGTGTTGTTGATGTTTCGGAGTTTGGGTGTTTTCTATGTATAATATGTCATCATCATCATCAACAGCCTTTAACAGTCCACTGCTGGACATAGGCCTCAAAAATTGCTTAGTACATAATGGGGACAACACAATTGCATTGGAAAAACAGCGCCCTCTATAGAAATTGAAACAAAATTATTACATCTTCAGTTTGCAATTTAACAGATATTCTTTTTTATTTCATCGATAAAATGTTATTATTATTTATCTATCTACTAGCCAATTTGTTTGTTGTGTCTGGGTATGTACGTTAAAGAGAAATCATTACAGAAGAGTCTTGTTCAAGTTTTGGTTAGCAGAGCGTGTTTCGATAATAGGTATTTGTTTTAATGTACTAATTACTTAATATACCAGTTCAAGAAATGATTTAAGGAGTGCTTAGTCATTTGGAACGTGTCAATTTATTTTGAAGGTTAATAAGTGTACTCTGTCAACGGCTATCACGACTTGTTATTGCGAAAGTCATTATTTCTTAGTACCACTATGCTATAAATTCTGGTGAATTTTAGAAGAGTATTTTAAAAATATTACTGGCTTCAAACTGAAAGCATATTTCAATCCGCGTGAGTACTTTGAGGGCGTTACTAAGGTGGTACTTACTTCGCGGAAGCTAGGTGTTTTGAATAAAGAGAGTAGGTTCTCGCCTGTAGTACTGTTATCATCTTTCAGATGTATTCCTGCAGTATTTGCTTGAAGCTTTCGATCAATAATTAGAGTAGCGAGCAGTCAACATTATCATCAATCCGCAATGTCAACAGTCTCCAACGTCCCAACGAGTCCGAAGCCACCGAGTCCTTTGAGCCTATGCAGTTGCGAAGAGATCTCGCCTCAATAGCCTTCTTCTATTGTTACATACACATTTCATACGAAATATTAGACATATATTAAAAATGACAAATATCATCACTGAAAGGAGAAGGAAAATTTGTAATAAATTACATACTAACCTGTGGTCAGCGTGTTATAGTTAGAAAAAACCTTCTTTCTAAGGAGTGGTTTATGTCCAGCTATGACTAGATGATGATGATGATGATAAAGAATTGAGGCTCAGAAAATAATTGCAGTACACCATCATTTGACTGCCTTGTTGGTCTAGTGGTTAGCGTATGCGGCTGCTGATCAAGAGGTCTCGGGTTCGATTCCCGGGTCAGACCAAATATTTGTGTGATCCACAAATATTTGTTTCGGAGTCTGGGTGTTATTCTATGTATATTATGTATGTATTTACAAAAAAAAAGTATGTTTATGTATTTATATCAGTTGTTTAGTACCCATAACACAAGCTCTGCTTACTTTGGGACTAGATGATGTTGTGTGTATGATGTCCAAAATTTTTTTTTTTTTTTTATTTATTTGTGTGAGTGGCCTTAAGTGATTGGAAACTATCACCAAGGGAAAGCAACGACGGCGCGGTACAGACCCAGATGGGTGACCGTTTGTGGTATGATATGTTATGAGGGTGTCGGTGATTCGGAGATCGCGTTAAGCAGTCGGTCCCCATTGTTATCATATGATAACAGTCGTGAAGCTTAGTTGGAGGCTTTCGGGTGGCTTAGAAACATCCCCACCCGAGCCCAGCAGTGGGACGTTATGGGTTGATGATTCTTTCTTACATCATCAATTATCGTCTCCTCGACACAGGACATATTCCTAACGCGGGAGTTTTTCTTAAAAACAAAAGTGTTTGCGTATTGTTTTAACCTTCATTTATCCTCTTAAATCTAAAGGACAAACAGATAAATCTAAAAAAACAGGATAAAAGAGACATCCTGATAAAAAAGCTATTTATATAAAAGCTTTTAATCATGTCGCAATCATCATGGTGACCAATCTTTATCGATACACCCACACAAAACGCTAATACAATTCTCACTTAATATAATGGGTTGCCACAAGTAAAACAGAGTAACGATTCGACCTTGGCAATCCACTCCCACGCGTGGGCAACGAGTTTAGTTGTTTATTCCTGTTTTTTTATCTTACACACAACGCCATCTAATCCCAAACTAAGCAGAGCTTGTATTATCGGTACCAGACAACTGATATAAATACATAAACATTCTTTTTTTTTCGTAAATAAAATACATATTATACATAGAAAAACACCCAAACTCCGAAACAAATATTTGTGAATCACACAAACATTTGTTCCGACCCGGGAATCGAACCCGAGACCTCTTGATTAGCAGCCGCATACGCTGACCACTAGACCAACAAGGCAGTTATATAGGAAGATTTGATAAGTAGTGTTCAGTATAATAAAAGGTTTAGTTTAGAGTAAAATGTTGGTTGTACGTCAGCTAAGGACGTATAGAGAAGTAATTTTGGTGATTGACTGCCTCGCTTGTCCAGTGGTTAGCGTATGCAATTAGGGGGTTTCGGGATCGATTTCTGGGTTGTGTGGCATAAGTGGTGTTGGATTATTTTAACAAGAAATTCTTAATGACAGCTTGGAGTATGAAAGTTTAGCGGTGTTTCAGACCTCTCAACTTTGCCTGATGGAAAGCATGAGTAGTATCCAACGGTAGTAGTCACTATGGGTGGCAGAAGTCTTTTATATTATTAGACGATGCGTAATATATTTTTTTTAAATAGCTCTTCTACCTAATCTTCAACAACCTGTAACGTCCCACTGCTGGGCTCGGGTAGGAGACCTCATGAGAGGTTTCAGGTCATACGTCCTCATGCTGGCCTGCCTATAAGGATATACCTCTATTATTCCCAAGACTATTTGTGGTCGACTTCTAGTTCAACCAGTATTCCTAAATTTTAGTTTTTACACGGAGCGACTGAGAGGTAACTGGAATTCGAAGATTGAATAAGTTATCAGTGTTATAAGAATAATAATAATAATATTTATTTGGATATAAATATAACAAGTTTACACAGAGTACAATTGAAAACGATGATATCTGCAGAATTAAAGAAACTGTGTAGCATATATCATCGCCCTCTCCCAGATAAGAAGTCCAAACAAAATAGAACTTATGGATAAAAATAACAAAAAAATTGAAAAAAATACATAAATTAACATTTATACAAAGCCAAATACTTACGACAACAAAAAACAACAAAAACAAAAAGAGAGCACTGACTCCCAATAACGATTGTTATAGATGTTCATGACAACCGGGACCGGGACAACAAGTGCTCGTAAGAAAACATGCTCAAAAACATTTTAAATAGTTATAAAATGGTATTCTTAGTCCCAAAGGTATCGACATTCTCTCATCTATAATCCGACAGTCAAGACAGTGCCTCCTATCGCCCACGTTATGACCTTGTCAGAGGCTTCGTTCACCAACTATTCGATGTTGATTGATATGCATGCCTGACCGTCCGGTTTATGATAGCAATCGACAAGCAAACATATGCGCTTATTAATTATAAATAATTGTTTGAGTGAACAAAAAGCGTGGTGACAAATACTGTTTCTTTTTTGTGTGATTCTAAAGGGCTATACTGCTATAAATACACAGAGATACAAAACAAATGATCAAGTTTGTCAATATATGTATTGGGTGGGAATTGAACTTATAACTTCTGGTTGAGCAGCTAGCATTACTTAATACTAGCTCAATAAATTAACAACGTCTTTCATCTTATGTATATTTACTTTCATCAACAGCCTTTACAAGTCCACAGCTGGACATAAACCTTACCGCAGTACTCGTTACTTTTGGCTTAATCTTTTGAATTTTTGAGGAATTCTTACATCTTACAAATCCAAACGCTAGGCAGTATTTAGGGGAAGCCTCTGTGACTGATTCTGGGGAACCTGAAATAACATGGTCCGTGTCCTCCTTGGAACAGGGTGCCTGAGACCTGTAGTCGGGGTGGTTTTTAGCAGAAACACCAAGAGTATGTGGTTTATCCTCAGTCACCGAGTAACCAGAGATTCGCAGGGTTTTTCCACCCTGTTTCAACAAATAATAAAGTAAATACGTGAGAATATGTAAAGATTTTTAATAATAATCACTAGTTTTTAGTAACGAGTGCCTTTGTTAATGTCTTTAGCCACTCCGACTTACTTATTACTGAAAGGAAAAAACTACAAAAAACGGACATGTATTTGTACAAACATCGACGAAAGAAAATGACTTTTTAAATCCAATTGACGTAATACAGCGAACGGCTGTCTAGAAAAAATTGCAAAATATTCCATTCAGCTTTACGTATTCCCAGAGGTCATAGTTTTCCTCCACATTAGAATGCAACATACAATTATTTAACACATGCCATTAACACGCAACATCTCGACATAATCCTCCCGGGCCGGAATCTTCATATCTCTTGATCAATAGATTCTCGGAACCTTTGTTGTGAACAAGATGGACTGAGGATCGACGTCTTGCATGTCAATTGGTTTAGCACTTCGTTGGTGATGCTTAACATGTGGGGTATTGGGTTATAGGGTTGCCGCTTTTTGTTTTTAAGTAGCTTGTACTTTCAACGCTTTATTCAACGGATTGGCTTGGAATTTAGTATTAATTATTGCACATTTAAATTCATATTAAATAGTTTGAATATCAACGTGGGTTTGTAAATGAAATACACTCGGTTCCAAAAATTACGGGTCAGTCACAAAAATTGAAATACCTCCAGAACTGTAAAAGCTAGATCAATGAAATAAAAAACAGAATAAAGACTTTTTAGTTGCGCTTCTAATAGCATATTATTTAAACTGGTTGATGAAAAAAACTTCATTAGAAAAACAAAATTTAAAAAAATGACTATTTTTAAAAACAAAATTTTTGTTTCATGTCATTATGGATGCTTTCCATTTCTATTCTGTCACAAAAAAAATTATCGTGAACGTCTTCCACGTGCATAATTATTATTCTGTGAGGTGAAGCATGGCAGTCACGCTAGAGGAATGTACCAGAATCCTAACTTTTTTGGAACTTGGGCGGAGCCAGCGTGAAACAGCCAGAAACATTGGTGTATCTTTGTCGACTGTTCAGCGGGTAGTCCAGCGGTACCAAGAGACCGGATCACACCTTAGAAGACCAGGAAATGGCAGACCAAGATGCACAACGGCCAGGGAAGACAGACAACTGGTGGCTACAATGCTCCGAAATCGTTTTCAAACTGCTGTTGGTCTAAAAACTCACTTTATTCGCTTTGGAGGTGGCAATTTAAGCGCTCAAACAGTAAGAAGACGTCTTGCTGAAGCAAATTTGAAATCATTGAGGCCCGCAAATGGCCCCAAACTGGAACGGGGACATCGAATTGCAAGACAGAGATACGTGCGCGAACACCTAAACTGGACACTAGACGATTGGTCTAGGGTAATGTTCACGGACGAGTCTAAATTCATGCTTTATAAGCATGATGGTAGGCAGTTGGTGTACAGAAGACCAGGGGAGCGCTTCCATCAAGCGTGTGTGGAGGAAAAAGTGGCGTACGGTGGAGGCTCCGTACAAGTTTGGGCTGGGATTTCTGCTGAGGCCCGCACCGAGCTGGTGCTCATTCAAAATGGAACTCTAAATGCAGAGAGGTACGTGGAAGAGATCCTCAATGAACATGTAGGTCCTTTCATGGCCAGGATGGACCGGCATGGCATATTAATGCATGATAATGCGCGTCCCCATACCGAAAGAATTGTACATGACTACCTTGAAGAGGTCGGTATCGAACTCATGCAGTGGCCAGCGCGAAGCCCGGACTTAAACCCCATCGAGCACGCCTGGGACGAGCTTCAGAGATGCGTGAAAGGTCGAAACCCCCCACCAATCACGCTTCCCGAGCTCATACAAGCACTGGTGGAGGAATGGGAAGGTATTCCTCAGCACCGGCTCCGAAATTTGGTGTACAGCATGCCTAATCGCCTGGAAGCTGTCAGAAGAGCTCGTGGAGGCAATACAAAGTATTAAATGAAGAAAGTGATGAAAAACAGCAAAAAAACAATCATAAAAAAAATGTAATCTTAAGAAAAATATGACTACTTTAGTTTTTTTTTAATTTAAGATTAATATTGTTGGTGTAACTAAGTTTTATTTTATTTTTTATCTGTATAATTAAATTCTCAATTGAACAGTCTTCGTTTCATTAGGATGGCATACGTAGTTCGGGAGATATTCGGGTTTATGTGACTGACCCGTTATTTTTGGAACCGGCTTTAGTTCAGTTCAAAATGCTCAAACTTAGGCAACAAAGCCAATTTATGAAATATTTAAAAACTGTGTTTTTTTACAAACCAGAAATTGGAACGTTACACTTCCGGTAAGGCTTTCCAACATCAAGTCGTGATCTTTAGAGCCAGAGCAGTGACTGTCGACGCGAGTGCCTACTTCAATTTCACTACATATTTATAAAATAAAATCATCCACCGCGTCTGTCTGTTCACGATAAATTCTAAAACCACTGTGCCGAATTAAATGATTTTTTTCACCTAGATAGTCTTAAAACCTTGAGAAACGACAAAGGCTACTTTTCAACGCGATAACCGCCATAGACGCAGGCGAAAGCTAGTTTGTTATAACTTCATGACGGACTATTAAATTTGGTGTAGCGACAACCCTAGGTCTAAGTAAAATACTGCGAATCTAAGTGATTATCATTTTTGACTATGTATGTCTTGATGTGCCTGTTATGGCACTAATACGACGATATAATGGGGAACACAATGGTTCATTACCTGTAGAAGTGTCTATTTACTAGTAGGTGTGTGTTGTCCGATCTTCGATAGATATCAGTGTATTAAATGGCGATGGAGCTTCGTAGGTTCCGCAAGTAAGTTGACATCATACACTCAGAGCAAAGATCTGGGTTATTGAAATTATATTTTGGGCAATGAAAGTAAAAGTAACAAAAAATAATAAGTAACCTAAAAGTCATATTATTATAAATAAATATTTCGGACATCTTATACACAACGCCTTCTAGTCTCAAATCAAATAGAGCTTGTATTATAGGTACTAGACAACTGATATAAATACATAAACATACTTTTTTTGTAAATTTACACATATTATACATAGGAAACACCCAAAACTCCGAAACAAATATTTGCGGATCACACAAACATTTGGTCCAACTCGGGAATCGAAACAGGCATCGAGGCAGTCGAAATGATAGCATTCGTGCTGTCGTATTTCTTTGATGACTGTGACGACGGAGGTCCAAGGATGCAGTTTCATCTTACTAGGCCGCCATATTGTTCACAATAAGAATTGTGATTGTGACCCCTACTCCTGGATTCAACTCACGATTTCCATCAGGCGGAGTAGTCACTTTGTCACTTATGGTAATGCCGTCCATTAATCACATGAGGCTCGAAAGGGGGGGGGGGGGTTAACAAAAATCACGATATCATGCGTATTTATGTTTTCGTCAGGTGCGCGATTTGTAACCCGAAAACGGCGTGCAGTGTCTCCTTGACTTGTTTTCAGGCTAAATTTTAAGATTTTTTTATGGTACTAAAACTACACGTTATTTTGGAAGAGAAGGGAGGGTTCAAATCAAATCAAACCATTTTTATTTCAAATACACCAATACAACGGCACTTTTGAAACGTCAAGTAGTCAGTCATGAAGCTAATTGTCTGTTCCAATTCGTAGATCCTATGGAGAAGAACAGACTTGAAACTCCTTGGACACTCTTTTCCAATATAGGTTGTCCTAAACCTCATTTCGTATCACCAGGGGGAGGGAGGGGTTAGGGGTTGTACGGCCCCTTTAATAGGCCTAAATCATAAAAAAATACGATTAAAAGGGATAAAACACAGATCAATCTTTCCAGAACTTTAAACTAGGGCTACCAAGACCGAATCATAGATTTCGATTTGGTCTGGATTTCAGTTATTTCACCATTCTAAGTATCTATTTATAAAGGTGTTTGGGTACAACAACAGGTATTTGTGCATACATAAAGGACAGAGCGAACAGATCCATTCTTTAGGTAGTGGTTCGCGTGGGTAGACGGCATGCCTTCATTGGCTGTTGGTTCATGGGACCAGGTATAAGCTGAAGCGACTTCTGTTTAAGTATTTGAAAAAATATGGTATGGTACTCGAAGCTAGACAAAAACATTTCGGACATCTTACACACAACGTCATCTAGTCCTAATCTAAGCAGAGCTTGTATTATGGGTACTTAACAGCTGATATAAATACATAAACATACTTTTTTTTTTGTAAATACATAAATAGAAAACACTCAAACTCCGAAATAAATATTTGTGGAACACACAAAGATTTGCGCCAACCCAGGAATCGAATCCGAGACCTCAAGCATAACAGTCGCATAAGCTACCATTGTGCTGCCGAGGCAGTATGTCGATGTGACGTCATGTCTGAGGTACTGCTTGTTTTAATTCAATTGTATTTCAGAGGTTTATATAAAATAATTATAGTTTGATATGCTCTTCTTTCAAGATGTCTTCTCATCATCTTCCTAGCCTTAATTATTTACAAAATAATTTGGGCTATTATTATTTATAGTCCTTTACCAGATATAAATTCTTATCAATGTGCACATAGATTATTGATTTATATTACATTTATATTACACACATACGATGCAAGTATAATGTAGAAAAGGTGACATTTTTACCAAATAAAATCTAAGCAACTACAAAGGTTGCCTAGAATTTATTTGTAAAGCGATTTAAGTTTATAACTTAAATGTTAATCAATCAACAGCTTTACCTAGCCCCGTAAGTCCCTATAACTTGTTCCTAAATAAACACTCGCTTATAAAACTTAACGAATGGAAAAAATATTTTGTAAATAAGTAAATATCAAATTTGTTTGCCAATTTCCCTACAACCTAATTTCGGACACAATTATCAATTTACAGAACAACTTAAAAATATTTGAAGCAGCTTTTGCCC
Source organism: Phragmatobia fuliginosa (assembly GCA_932526445.1). NCBI lineage: Eukaryota > Metazoa > Arthropoda > Insecta > Lepidoptera > Erebidae > Phragmatobia > Phragmatobia fuliginosa. Next base: position 915,935 of record OW052078.1, on the reverse strand, counting down.
CCGCAATATTTGTAGAATTTTTGTTAATAATTGCATTAGGTAAAGATATATGACCTCTGGCCAGCTTGACCTATTGAAGGAATACTAACGTGCCACCTTCTGCCTGGTCGAGCTATTTTTCACCCGGCTACGGCAAAGCCAGAGGAGGGTTCTAATTTTGACAGGCTTTGTACGAGTATGTATGTATTAGGTATGTATATTCATCTCTTCCTTCATAGTTCCTCAACTACTTAAAAGGAGGTTTTGGCATACGACGCTGGTCAGACAGGTTGCTATATTTGTTGTTTCAAGTTTTCCTTCTCTCTGCAGTAATGTTGTCTTGGGTAGTTTCTCCCTCAGTCGGCTTTAACAACACCCATGGGATAAATATGTGTAGACCCCCTACCCGTTAGGAAGATACCTATATAGGTATCAATGAATATATGTCGTACAATATAACAACACGATACAGTTGGCTGTATGCCTTAATAAAAGATGTAACTGGTTATCGTTAATTTATTCAGTGTCAGACACACTCATAAATAATGTAGACGCCCTCTTAAAACATTAACCTTAACACATTCTACAACCAGTAGCGTCGATAGTTGATAGAGGTGCGCTCGCGCAGGCGTGCTCACGCAACTGTGCCGCGGATCATCTACGCCATCTATGCCTACCTTGGCATAGTAATAGGAGATTTACCACGGGTTTTAGAACAGAAAACGCTCGACTTCCATTCGAGTTTTAGTGAGACTTGAATTAAAATATTTTTTTAATTCTTGTGTCCCGTTCTTGCTCATGATGTCCTTAGAAACTATTCAACAGATTTTCACGTTTTACTAATGTGTGTAACGCTTTGATCAATAGCAGCATAGAGACGCAGGCGAAGTTGCATGGGTCAACTAGTAAATTATAAGTATTTGTAATATATTTTAGGTAAGCTAGGTACATCCAGATCAACAGCAAGTGATCATGCTCAAAAATGGGTATTCAACTCACTATTTCTAGATTGAAAGTTAGCACCGTTTACTAAACAACATACACTTCAATTTGTTAGACACTAGCTTTTGCTTGCGGCTACGCCTATGTGTTATTTTGATGACTTTTTTCACCCTTTAGGGGTGGAATTATTCAAAATCCACTCTTGCCTACGTTCCTCTCAGAACACACATGCCAAATTTCAGCATTCTTCGTCCAGTAGTTTCGGCTGTGCGTTGTCTGTCAGTCTATATATATTTACTAGGTGACCAGACGAATTTCTTACCGCCCAATTTTGAAATCCCAGAAATTGATCGCAGTTTTACCTGCCGGGTCCTATTGCAAATCTAAACTATTCTCGATCCCACTGGGGCACTCACTAAAATTTTCATCAAAATTGGTCCAGCTGCTTAGTAGGAGTTCAATTACAAACACACGAACAGAAGATTTATATATTAAACTAGTTGACCCAGCGAACTCCGTACCGCCCAACTTTAAAATTCCAGAACATGATCGCAGCGCCACCTACCGGGTCCAATTGCGAATCTAAACCATTCCCAGATCCCCTTGAACACATACAAAAAATTTCATCAAAATCGGTCCAGTCGTTTGAGAGAAGTTCGGTGACATACACACTCACAGAAGAATTATATATATAAAGAAGATAAAAAGATTTACCAGTAGTTCCAAAAAGCTTCGACTTCCAATCTGAAACATGTGGTATCTCCCATACAATGGTGACTATATGGTGTGAACTTTATGGCGCTCGGATGACCCAAACCTATTGTTTGTAACGTTTATACTCGTAAATGTGTGAAGTGGTATATAAAATTAATATCGCCGTCATTTTATGGAATCTATATAATTATTACATCATTTTTAGGGTTCCGAAGTTCATAACTCGGAACCCTTATAGATTCGTCCTGTCCGTCTGTCCGTCCGTCCGTCCGTCCTCGACTTACCGTCCAAACGGTAAGTGCTAGAAAGATGAAAGTTTGCATGAATATTGTAATTACGTCGACAAAGTGCTACAATAAAATTATGAAAAATAATTTTATTTGGGGTACCTCCCCTACACGTAAAGTGGGGATGATTTTTTTTTCTCGAGGCTACCCCATCGTGTGGGGTATCATTAGATAGGTCTTTTAAAAACAATAAAGGGTTTCCTAGACGATTTTTTGATTTAGGTATCCGTTTGCGAGATATTTCACTTTAAAGGGCACTTTTTTGTAAAAACAGGGCGTCCCCCCCCCCTCTAAAAGTTAAACGGCTGGCTCAAAAAATCTGAAAAAAATCGTGATGGTGGTCCATCTAATGAACTTTGAAGGAAAACTATAACCGATTAGATGACTCTCTTAGTTCAGGAGTTATAAAGGCTTATCTGGTAAAATGCGCTCACTTGGAAAACGTCATACAAAATTAACGTATTAATACGAAAACATAACAATTATCTATTGGATACGATTTTAAATCCACATACCATTATAGGTGACTGAGGAACCCTTTCCTGTGCGTGGCCTGACACGCACTTGGCCAATTTTTTTTACTGCTGTTTTGGCTTTATTTTTTCTGTGGGGGTGTGGTACTCGTGTGACTCTTTAGCATTCTTACAGGTTAGAGTCCTGAAAATTCTTATAATATGGTTGAATTCTCGATCAGTCACGTCATCCATTGCTGTGAAATGATCAAGGACTCCAAGTTAGGGGGTATTCGTTAAATATGTGAGGCGTTTAATCGGTGGTGGGAGGAGGTCAATCGAAATATTATAGATAAGATTTGTACCTGCTCTTACTAAGCACCTTTAAACTTGCAGGAAAGCTTGTTGTATGTTTTCTAACCATCATCATCTACAGCCATTGATAGGCTACTTTTGGACATGGGCTATTAAAGTTTCGGGGCTACCTACGTTCCTTGTAAACCGTGTCTCGGTTTATAAATAATATTTTGATATTTCGGACATCTTTCTTACACACAACATCATCTAGTCCCAAACTAAGCAGAGCTTGTATTATGGGTACTAGACAACAGATATAAAGACATAAACATAGTGTTTTTCTTTGTAAATACATATATATTAGGCATAGAACTTAGTTGATGAAAACGGACATCATCCTTCGGAGGCCGAGAGAATGATGCAGAATGATTGGGCCTCCGGTCTCACACTCACCAACGAAATACGACGGCAAGAATGCTGTCATTATTAGGATGTTCTTCTGTGTGAGGGTAGTACTGCTCCGGTCGAACCGATCCATTAGTGCTGAAATCAGCGTGGCTCTTACGACACAATTTTTTTTTAAACCTAAGAAGAGTTTTCCTACTCCATAAAGGAGCACATTTTCTACTCCTTCATTCATAAACCAGCTACTTGAATGAATGGATCCAGTATGATGCAAACAACATTCTCTAATAGATAACAGCCAAGAACATAACGATACAACCGGCAATTTATTTCGTAATATATCAACTATTAATATAAATTATTGTCCGAATGCGGACCGGTTGCAAATAACTTGAATGTTAGATAGTATCTGGAATTTGACAAATTATGTCTAGAGTACAGGTGTTGTAATTTATTGGAAGCGCCTGCAGTCATTGCAGGGTTTGATAAGCAGCCCTTTCTGTTTAATGGAATTTTCAGTGAAATATTAGTTGGAATTGAAGAGTAAAACTGCAAAATATATCGTGCTTGTGATTGTTGAGGAGGAAGTCCGCGATTGTTTAAACTTTACTCTTAATTATTCTTCGCATGTCAATAAAATCATTATTTACATGCTTATTATTATTTATTTAATATTATAAATGCGAAAATTCTAAACCGAAAAACTGTAGTGTGATTTGACTCGCCGTTTGCCAGGCCAAATTTTAAGATTCTTTCTAGGTACCAAAAATACATATGATTTTCACCACGTGGGGGGGGGGGGGGATCACCAAGAGGAAGAAAGAGGGGCTTAAATGATAAAAAACATCACGTAATTACTGGTCGGCCCCTAACGGACATACACGCGGGTGGAGTCGCGGGCGAAAGCTAGTAAATAAATAAATATATTGGACATCAAACACACAACACCATCCAGTCCCAAACTAAGCGGAGCTTATACAAGACAACTGATTGATATAAATATATACATACTTCTTTGTAAATACGTACTTAATATACATAGAAAACACCAAACTACCATCTTCAATTTAAAAAAATATATATTTTCCAAAAAGAAAAAATTACATATTTGGAAATGCTGCATCTTCTCCAGGGGTTATCGTCTCATAATCGTGTGAAAGTAAATAATAAATCTAACTTCCTGATTCCGAAGAATTCAATTTATAACACACCAAAATCATTGTGCCATAAAATATAATGTTTATGAGACATATTAACATAACAACATATATTGCATATATTTGTGATTTTTGATATACACTTAATAAAATACTTTCGCACTTATTAAATAGTGTGTAGTATGCTATTAAAATATTAATTTTTTCATGTATCTTACATAATTAAAAATTATATATCTACCTACATCTTGGTTCAAAACTGCCTTACTCTTATTTAAATCTAGATTATTACTAGAAAAATAGATGTTGGCAGATTTTCAGACCTATCCGATATGCACACAAAATTTAAAAAAATATGGAATGACACATAGGCTACTATTTACCGCCATGACGGACCTACACGCGAACGGAGTCACGGACAAAAGCTAGTAAGACATATTAAATTTAATAATCAAACATGACCATGAAACCAATACCTAGTATATAATAAGGAATGTTATTGAAATAAAAGGTTTTTTTTTTTTATTACTTGTTAAAAAGTTTTTCCTATCTCTTACTTAATATATATTTAACGGTTACAGCTATTTTTTTATAAATTACACGTCATCGTATGAATAAATTTAAATTGTTCAATATGGTGATCAATAGGTTGACGACTTTTTAACATACGGGCTTTATATTAAAACCTCATTGAATATTTAAATTCCATATCTGAAGGCTAAAGGTTGGTGGTTTATGGGGCTGTCTACAGTGTTCATTGTATATGGTATTTAATCTATACAAACATTTTTTTTTAAACAATTTACATATTTGGAGAACAAACCAATTTTCAGTTCGTTTGTTAAACCTTGACTACTCACCTATAATGTTGTAGTATAACAGAAAGTAGAATAACAGAAAAGAAATAAAAGAAACAGAGCTAATAATCGATTTTGATTCAGACTTCACAAAACAAAAATAGTCCTACAAAATAGAATTTAAAAATATTCCCATAGAAATCTTGTCTAATAAATTATTCTATTAAAAACACGTGTTATTTATAAGATATTCATAAAATAACTTACTCAACATTGCAAGCGAAGCCCCGGGGTACATATACATAATTTACATTCCATTCCACGGTACTGTTGCAACAAGTACTTATCAATCTGCATTATTTTGCATGTTAAGTACCTTGTAGATGATTTGGTGGTAACCTTTTAATTGATGTTGAAATTTTAAATTTTATTACACATATATATGCCTGTGTTTGAAGTCACCGGTTACACTCACAGCATGCCGTAACTGACCCCCCAGTTAGTTCATGAATAATGGAGTTTGATGAAAAATTTATGGTTTTGAAATCACAGGACGCGTACATTTAAGAGACCATTTTATTTTCGTTGATTTAGTGGTTAGCGTATATGACTGCTGATCAAGAGGCCTAGGGTTCAAAGTGTCGGGCCAGAAGTGTTGGGTGTTCCTTACAGGAAATTCTTAATGACAGGCCTGTGCACGCCTGTGCCTCGGAGAGCACGTTAAGCTGTCGGTCACGGTTGTTATGAACATCTATGACAATCGTATTTCGGAAGTCGGTGCCCTCAAATAGTCACAATTCACAATAGAAGTCAGAATTCTGACTGTCTTTTACTCAACTTTAGCCTATTTTGTTTTTTTCTTCTGTTGTTCCGTCAGAAAACTGAAGGAGATTTAGTGTCAGGGTGCTTGGTTCTAAAAGAAAAATACTTTGAATATTATATCTTGAGCCGACTCCTAGAAAAAAGTGTTCAATAAGATATATCTACAAGAATATTATACCAGGAATAGAATATTGTCCTTTTAGCACGAGTCACTGGAAGGCGGGTAAAATACGTCGGTTCCTTTACACGCAAGCATGACTTTACGCCAATTTTGAGTAAATTGTAAAATGACAAATCTTTGAACAGATTTTTTTTTTAATTTTCTAGAACTAAAACATAGTGATGAGGCATAAACTAAACTACAATTATGTATTTATTTTATGAAGCTTAAAATAGGAACACTAACTTTTTAAATTACGTAATATTTTTTTCTAAAGGCCAAAGAAAAAACTCATTAAAAAGAGTACATACTAGGAAGCCTTTTATGGGTTCGTCTAGCTAGTATTTACGACTTTAAGTTAAACTATATGTAATCCGCGTAACTTGTGTTCCCACGTAATCAAGTAAATCCGAGCGCTATTTGCTCATAAAATCTAATTGCTTTTACGATTCGGCAACGGTTTTGATAGTCAGATCAGCCGTTCGACCTTATTTAACCTACTGCACAATTATTAACAAAATGCAAATATCGTCTATAACTGACGCCTTTTTTAAATTTTATTAAGTGTTGAGATTTGTTTTAGATTTCTTAACGGTTTTTATATTTTTTGGAGCCTGTTGTTTTAAGGGTTAGCGATTCGAACTGCTTATATGAAAATATTTTTTCTTAAGTTTTTAATAAAAATTCTATCATCGTCATCAGCCTATCGGAGTCCACTCCTGGACATAGGCCTCTCAAATTGCACGCCACTTAGTTCGATCCTCGGCTACTCGCATCCAGCTCCTGCCAGCCGTCTTACGCTATAACTTTGTAAAACTCAATCTTTTAAAGATGCCCAGCATAATCCCTTTTCTTTGAATTTGTTTTAGAGCAAGTATAATTAAAATGTAATTGTTTTTGTCCCCCACCAGTTCGGCGATGGAGAGCCGCGTGGGCTTGGACTACATCGTAGAACATGCTGAATACACGGGCAAGCTCGCCGCCGCACTCACCTCGCCGGCACCACCTGTCAAGAAGCAGGTAATCATCAGCACCACCATTATTACTGTCTGCACTATAACAGGAACTTAAAATAACTAATAATTATTAGTAAATTTAGTAGAATACACAAAGTTTTTGATACTTATGGTATTTTTTTTAATAAAAAAAAGTAAAACCTCAACTACGACAAAACAGCGATTCAACCACATAATGGAAGTATTGGCAGTAGTAATATAGATATGGGCTTAATTGACTACCTTGATTTTGCAGTGGCAGCTTATCAGACTGCCGTATTTGAAGATCTAGTTTCGATTCCCGGTTTGTATGATCAGCAATGTACGCTTCGGCGTTAAGGTGTAACTAGTAACTAAAAAAAGTGGCCAAGTGCGAGTCGGACTCGCCCATGAAGGGTTCCGTATCAGCAAGTAACATCATATAAAAGTTCTTGAAGTTCGTTGTAACTTTCATCGATGTTTTTATACTAGTGTATTGATTGGATGAAAGGTAAATTGCGTGTTACGATTTATAACGTATTAAAAAAAAACTACTCACTAGATCTCGTTCAAACCAATTTTCGTTGGTAGTTTGCACGGTAATGTACAACATATATTTTTTTAGTTTTATTACTCTCTTATTTTAGAAGTTAGAGGGGGGGGGGGACACATTTTTCCACTTTGGAAGTGTCTCTCGCGCAAACTATTCAGTTTAGAAAAAAATGATAATAGAAACCTCAACATCATTTTTGAAGACCTATCCATAGATATCCCACACGTAAAGGTTTCATGAAAAAAATATTTTTGAGTTTCAGTTCCAAGTATGGGGACCCCCAAAATGTATTGTTTTTTTTCTATTTTTATGTAAAAATCTTAATGCGGTTCACAGAATACATCGACTGACCAAATTTCAACAGTATAGCTCTTATAGTTTCGGAAATAATTGGCTGTGACATACGGACGGACAGACAGACAGACAGACAGACAGACTTGACGAATCTATAAGGGTTCCGTTTTTTGCCATTTGGCTACGGAACCCTAAAAAGTATATATTTATTAATATCAATTGATAAATAAACGACAGTAACTACGGTACCCTATACTGGTAGTGGCTGTACTGTAATTACTATGTTTTTCTCGTTCTAATCTATTATTCTATGTTCGTACAGGTGTTCGAGCTTCTATCAGCGCTGTGCGTGTACAACGCTGATGGCTACGCAAGGGCGGTCGACACGCTTGAGCGATATAAGGTTATTTTATATTACTCTGTAGCATACCTATTAATATATTATGTAAAATTTATGGATAAAGGATCTTTAATTAACGTTAAATCAGTACTAAAAACGTAAAATGGCCTGTAATGTGGCTTTAGAAACGTAATTATAATAACGTACTAGTTTTAACCACGTCTTCGGCCACGTGTATGTCGGTTTTAGCGCTAGGGAATAGCCTATGTCCTTCTTCAAGAATCAAAGTGTCGCCATGATAAATTTTACTGAAATCTGAGCAGCAGTTTAGCTGTGAACGCATAACAGACTGACAGTCACTTTCTAATGTAATAAATTAGTATGGATATTAATACATTTGGAGAAAATTCTCATTTTCTTCGTGAAAATATATGAACACTTAGGTAATGTATATGAAAATATATGAAAACCATGGTGAGACGAACCGCGTCTCAATATTTGATGATGAAAAGTTGTAAATGTGCTAATTTACGTGAGAATTACCCATAGCGCGATACAGGATCAGCAGTTTCTCCGCAGTTCCGTATTTCGTTGTTAGATGGCGCTGTAGCGTATTTTTGTTTTTCTCTCGTAATGTAGATAGATTGCAATCCTGGAAAAATGGATCGACACGACTCCAAAGGTTTTAAGAGCCTTACAACATTAAAAAAAAGAAACAAAACACATTTTTTTATATTCAAGCCTACCAAAATCGATTCTACTCCACCTGATGGAAAGTTTGAGTAAAACTCCACGAGTAGTGAGTACTATCTTCATTGTGATGACAGACATTGCAGCATTGTGACCCACACTATGGCCAATATGTGTTTCTTCTGCATCATTGACCTCCAGTCTCACACTTAACCACGAATACGGCACAAATGCTGTCCTTTTTTCATTAAATAAAGTCCATTCTCTTAACATTGTACCCAACCCAGTATTACATCGAATCTTAAGTTTCTACTCATGTTCCTGATGAATGCTTTTCCTCTCCAGACCTTGAAAGATGAGAGATATCGTTTGACCGTGGTAGTCGAAGAACTGAAGAATGCCACCACTACAGACTACAAGACGGCTCTGGTGGCGTTTATCAACTGCCTCATCATCTCCGCACCACGCTTGCCTGACAGGATACGGGTTAGAAATGAGTTCATAGGTAAGTTCATGGTGTTTATTATTAGCAAGATTATTTGGGGTCGGCTACTAGTTTTTTATATATATTTATGCCTACCAAAGTGACTCTGGGACTTTACTCTGCCTGATGGAAAGCATGAACTGAATCCAGAGGTATCGGGTCACTATCTTCATTGTGAGTGCATACAATACAGCATAGATCTATAAAAAACTCTTTATCTGTACACCTTATTACATAATTACAAGAAAGTACATGAAATGACAAATATACATACGAGTATAATGTACAAAGGGCGGCCTTATTGCCAAAAGCAATCACTTCCAGGCAACCTTTGAATGGATCAAAATGTTTAAGACAGTAGTTGACGGTGCAATGAGTTATGAAGGATTCTGATTAGCTAATGAATATAAGTAACGCATAGTGCCCCCACACCCTGGCGGCTTATTCCCACGGCCTCCGGTGGCTGGGAGAATTATGCAGAAAGATTTAGAATTTCCTGTAAAAAGAACCCAACAACACTTTTGGCCTGATTCGGGTTTCGAATTTGAGACCTCTAGATCGGCAGTCGCATACGATAACCGCTAGACCAATCCAAAAGTTCTTTATCTGTAATGTTTTGATAACGCTATTAAATATTTGTTTTCAGGTCTGGGTCTACTACCAACATTGAACAATTTGAGGTAAGAATACACAACTAATTTTAGACAAAAAAATTATAACTTATGAGATACCTACCTTACTAGATATATTTGTTTTTAAAACATTTTTTAATGATGCTAGGCCCCTATTGGTTGTAGCGCGATGTTATATAGCATACTAGCATGCGCCCGCAGCTCCGCCCGCGTGTATGTCGGTTATCGCGGTAAAAAGTAGCCTATGTCATTTCCCAAGTTCAGTTCTATCTTTATACAAAATTTCATCAAAATCGGTTTAGGGGTTTAGGCGTGAAAGCGTAACAGACAGTCAGACAGAGTTACTTTCGCATTTATAATATTAGTAGGGATAAGGCTCGGTCTCGATAAATTTTAATGTGCTGTCCTATAGTTCCTGTGGTCAGCACTTTCAACCAAACAAACAAACTCTGCAGCTTCACAATATTTATATGAATTTTCACTGTCACACTTGACTATAGGACTATAGGATACTTGAATATATTATTATTATCTGCCCACTGTCTCAAACTCAGGCAGTTCTACAAACCAAACTACCAAATATAAACACATTTCAGACATAATGCAACTTACCTAACTATAAATTATACACCGTATGTGTACGAGCTACACAGTAAATTATATATCTGCCTGATAAAGAGCTTTTAGTAGCAACACAAGATATTTGAAACACAGTGTTTCAAACAGGAATCGATATTTGAAACACAGTGTTTCAAACAGGAATCGATATTTGAAACACGGTGTTTCAAACAAGAATCGATATTTGAAACACGGTGTTTCAAACAAGAATCGATATTTGAAACACGGTGTTTCAAACAAGAATCGATATTTGAAACACAGTATTTCAAACTAGAATCGGCAAACGACTTTTCGTTTGAAAAGTAAACAGGAAGTACCTATGTATAATATTTGACCACTTATAGTTCATTTGATCTTTTACTGTTTTAAGGATAAAAAAGATTTAAAATAATAATAATATAGAAATGTAATAATAAGTAATAAACTATTAGATTTGTAATAACAGCTCGGGTCACATAGGCTTTATAAGGTTTAGCGAAAGTTTTGACGTGTTAGTAAAAACCCGTTTTAAATGTTTTCTTATTTCTCTAAATTGTAAAGTCAAAAACTTTAAAAATGAGAATAGTATTAAAACTGGAAAAAATGCAGTAGTTGAAATACATTTTATTTCCTAACACAGAAAAAGTAGTAAATGTTATAAGTTTATAGCAGCATAACTCATAAAGCAATGAACCAATTTTGATTTAGTGCTTTTTGTGTGATCAAGATTAATCCTTAAAAATAGTTGTCATTATAAAATTGTGATAATCATAATAGTAGTGAAAGCAAATATGTAAAAACTGATAACATGTGTTCAATTTATTATCCTTTGTACGCTTGTCCGACTCACACTTGGCCGGTTCTTGTTATGCCAGCGCCCGCGCCGAATGATTGAGCTTAGTAATTGAAACTACAACAAAAAATAGTAAGACCATTAAGTTTTTTAAAGTTAATATCTTTATTTAGTAATAAAATAATGATATGTATATTTTTTTTTTGGAATGGACTAATTTTCTTAATGTGCCGGATATTAAAAATAATCTACAGTAGCAAATCTATGATTTGTTATAATTGCTTTATTATAAAATTTAATCAATACATTTACTATATACAATACTTACAGAAGCACTCATAACCAAATGGCATTAGGTAATTAGAAACAATCACCGAGGGAAAGCAACGACAGCGCGGTCAGTACCTAGATGGGTGACCGTTTGTGACATTATATGTTTTGAACGTTGCCGTGACTCGAACTCGTACTCGGTCACGATAAGCAGTCGTAAACCAGTTGTTTTCATAATATAAGTCGTGAAGCTTAGTTGGAGGCCTTCGGGTGATTGAAATCATCTAACGGCGAAATTACGTAGCCACAACATGTCTTGTCAGTCCCGAAGCCGCACTCGACCAGCGTGGCGATGTATGACCTGAACCCTCTTCTGAAAGGGAACCCGACCCCGGCAGTGGGACGTTATGGGTTGTTGATGATATATATGATCAGAGTCATTATATTATCAACCGTATTGCAGTACAACATTGCGATTTCAATGAAGACTCTTTGGCATGGAGACTCTTTAATTGTTATGAATACATAGGTTACTTTTTACCGCAATAATTGAATACAGTATGTCTATTATTGCTCTATTATAGACTTCATAATGTTTTTAAAAGGCTATCACGGTTGACAGAATTATCCAATTAAATATTTACGCCCGTTTCATTTACGAGTGTCAGGTATATAAAATAAATTAACACCAAAAAACAGGTCATAATATAGTCAATAGCTAAAATTAATCACGAACAGCAAAAACTATCTCGGTTTTGTAATGTGTTTGTATAATGGAAGCCGCTGATCAACACTGTGTGACTGACACACAAAGTACCTACTTTAAATCTATAAAAATACATAAAATTGAAGTCTGTTTGTAATTACCAACTGACAGGTTTTCATTAAATGCATATATAAGTACATAGGGTACTTACAATAAAATCATTTTTTAAATCTTTTTGTTTGTTGCGGCTAATGTCTGAAATAGCCAGATCAATTTTAACAGGACTTTCACTGGCAGATAGCCGATTTTATAAGGAGTAACTCAGGCTATAAGAAATCACAAATAGACACAATTCTATTTATTTATATAGATTTGTAATCATCGATTGTTACGAAAATTTCGTCACAAAATATTTGATTTTGTTTACATTGGTTTAATCCAATCCAACACAGAGTCTCTGTGTTCTTAGTAGGAAAACCTTAAGAGAGGGAGCGTGGGCGCATCGGTTGTCCCTCACCAAATATGGCTGGTCAACCGCTCTGAATAAACTCGTTAAAATATAAACAGAAACGTAAAATCTGACTAACTCCTCGGAACCGGTTCCTGAGTGGACATTGTAACGTTTATGCAAGAATTATGATAATATTATACAAAGAAAAACGTTATATATTTGTCTGTAATCTTAGCTGCACAAATTATTGGGCGAGTTCATGGCCACATTATTTAAATTATAAGATAACTAAAAAGCAGTGGCTCCTGTGTCCCAAAGAAGTTGAAGACCCGAAGGGAAATTCCATCCCATCACAAAAAAGCGGCCAAGTGCGAGTCGGACTCGCCCATGAAGGGTTCCGTATCAGCAAGTAACATCATATAAAAGTTCTTGTAGTTCGTTGTAACTTTGATCGATGTTTTTATATTAGTGTATTGATTGGATGAAAGGTAAATTGCTTGTTACGATTTAAGACGTATTAAAAAAAAAACTACTCACTAGATCTCGTTCAAACCAATTTTTGTTGGTAGTTTGCATGGTAATGTACAACGTATATTTTTTTTAGTTTTATCACTCTCTTATTTTAGAAGTTAGAGGGGGGGGGGGACACACATTTTTCCACTTTGGAAGTGTCTCTCGCGGAAACTGTTCAGTTTAGAAAAAAATGATATTACAAACCTCAACATCATTTTTGAACACCTATTCATAGATACCCCACACGGATAGGTTTGATGAAAAAAAAATTTTTGAGTTTCAGTTCCATGTATGGGGACTCCCAAAATGTATTGTTTTTTTTTCTATTTTTATGTAAAAATCTTAATGCGGTTCACAGAATACATCGACTGACAAAATTTCAACAGTATAGCTCTTATAGTTTCGGAAATAATTGGCTGTGACATACGGACGGACAGACAGACAGACTTGACGAATCTATAAGGGTTCCGTTTTTTGCCATTTGGCTACGGAACCCTAAAAATGGGCCAATTGCGTGTCAAGCTACACAGAAAATAGGGTTCCGTAGTTATCAATAATGGCATGTCCAATAGAAAATAGTTACGTTTACTTATTATTTAGTTTTGTACAAAGTTTAACGAATAAGTTAACAAGTTAATCGTCTATAACTCCTGAACTAATAAAGTTATCTAAGCCGTTAAAGTTTTCCTTCAAAGTTCAGTAAGTAAAGTTTATTATATATTTTCAGACATGAAGCAGCTAGCCAACCAGACCTGGGCGTCCAGCTGGATGTGTTTGAAGAGCAGAGAGAAAGCGACGAAGCGCAAGGTCCTGGAGGAATCAACCTAAACTCACACCTGGATGTGTTCTACGCTATCCTTAAACAGGTACGAAATTATAATTATAAATAGGTAATTAAATATTTTAGATTTCTTACACAACACCGTCCAACGCCAAACTAAGCAGAGCTTGTGTTATGGGTACTAGACAACTGATATTAATACATAAACGTACTTTTTTTTTTAAATACATACATATTATACATAGAAAAGACCCAAACTCTAAAAATGTTTGTGGATCACACAAACATTTGGTTCGACCCGGGAATCGAACCCGAGACCTCTTGATCAGCAGTCGCACACGTTAACCACTAGACCAACGCGGCAGCATAAAGTTGTAGAATAATAGAAAAAAAAACAAGAGAAGCAAGAGCTATTAATCGATGATTCTGACTTGCATCACACTTTTCCAAATACATACATTTTATTCATAGAAATCACCCGACCTGGGAATCGAACCCGAGACATCTTGTACCTTGAACTCCAATAAGAAAGTCATTTAATTTTGTTTATTAAATTTGCGTTAATACATTTTGAGTTATTTATTTATTTATATATTAAGGAGAATTTACAGCGTTTACATTCAGAATACGAACTGACAAGAAAATAGACAGCCAATTACAAATCCTCACTTAGAGAAACAGAATATATTTATATTTGGACATTCAGACATCTTACACAAAAGATGTCAGAGTATCCGAATTATAAAAAGAACATAACACATAAATACCTATTAATATCAACAGGATGTCAACCCAATGTTTATGATACGCTCAACTACAAACAATCCATTAAATATTTCATATGTATATTATATCGATCAAGCCAAGATTATCAACAAGTCAACGACCGAATGGATGAATTAATACATTAATATCGACTTCATTAGAATTAAGATAATCTCCTATAAATCGTGCTTGATGAACAGATAGTACGTATATAAATAGTACGTATAACGTATTTATTATTATTAATTTGATTGGATGGATGGATTGATTGAAAGGAACAAAATAAGCAGCTAACATCACTGCCAAGAGAAGGAAAATTTGAAACAAACCCTTTACCAACCCGTCTGGCCAGCGTGGTATAGTAGGCCAAAACCTCCTGTCCAAGGAAAGGCCTATGTCCAGCAGTGAACTGTTAAAGGCTGTTGATGATGATGATGATGAATTTGATCTGTTGTAGGTGGCAGAAACACCACAGGAGATCCCATTCCTGAGCATCCTGCAGCATCTGCTCAAGATAGACCCGAAGGAGCCAGTAAGCGACATCGTGTGGGACACAGCAGAGACGTTGGTCCATCGTGCTACGTTATTAGAGAGTAGGGAAGATGCTGCAAAGCTTCTCAGAGCTCCTAGTGTTCAGGTACGTAAAACGTGATACGATTTGAAATTAGACGTGATTACGTGAGTTCCCTAGGAGCTTCTGTATGCCGATGTTCATCGCCTTAGCATCATAAGTTGGAAATGGCTTTAAAAGACCAGCAGTTTTTTTTAAGCCTACCAAAGTGACTCCACTCTGGCAGATGGGGAGCACCTGTAGAATCCAGGAGATGATCGAGTCGACCCGCACCGTGAGGGTAAGAAATGTAGTAGGGTGACCCATACCATGGCAGCCTGGTTGGATGTTCCTGCATCCTTCTTCCGGCCTCTGGAAGCCGGGAGAATTGTGCAGAATGATTGGGCCACCGGTCTCACACTCACAAATGAAATACGTCAGCAAGAGTGCACTCATTATAAGGATCGTCTTCTGAATGAGGGTAGTACTGCCACAAAACTATTAGTAGTTCCTTTAGATTAGTTTAGATCAATCTCTAATCGCTTCTGTTGTCCACCAGGCCAAAGTCGGCTGCACTTGTCAACACAGAGATCTATCTAGTGGTGCTAGGAAGCAAAGTCTACAGCGAGCCTTATCACCACCACCGCCGCCCCCACCGCCTGTCATGGCACCACCAGCAGGTAAGACTTAACATGAACAAATATTTAAACACCCACCTGCCTCAGTGGTACAGTGATAGCATGTGTCACTGCTATGCTTGAAGTTTCGAGTCTGATTCCCGAGTCAGACAAAATATGTGTATGATCTGCAAATATTTGTTTAAATATTTTATCTATTCTTTATATACGAGTAATATCTGTGTATTTAGTTGTTGAAAAAAAAGTAAATTTGTATGTCTATCACTACTTTTCCAATAAAAATACTAAAAGCTCTTCTTAATTTAGGATTAAATGGCGTTATGTATGACGAAAAGACTTTCACCTTTTTTCGTTGTTTTTATTAAGTCTAATAGTCAAAATTTCACATTAACAGGTATCCCCCCACCGCCAGCTCCAATGCTGCCCCCTCCACCCCCGTGTGGTCCCCCTCCGCCCCCCGTCCCGCCGCCCCCTTCAGCCCCTTGTCCCGCCCCACCAGCTCCGGTAATAGACGTCAAGCTACCGCAGCAAGAGACGCCTATACCAAAAACAAAAATGAAGACTATTAACTGGAATAAAATTCCTAATAATAAGGTGAGTATCTTTTTGACCACAACTGGAGAAACGACGGAAGTTTTAATTAGCATAATTAGCTTAAAATTATTTAGGCTATTAGAGTATCTAAAAATTATTGTATTTTCAGGTCATTGGACAAAACAACATCTGGTCATTAGTAGCATCAAGTCATAAACACTCACCCAAAGCTGACTTGGATTGGAGTGAGATCGAAGGTCTCTTCTGTCAACAGGTAAGTCTACCAGAAGTCCCTTAAGCAGAAGATTGGTCATCCAGAAATTATCAGCTATAAAGTTATTTCGGTAATTCCCAGATACAGCCTACAGGATCTGCCGGGTCATCACCAAGATTAGGCCGAAGCCCGATCTGCGACAGTTCAGGAGAAAGGAAACCGAGGAAAGAATCCTCGGAGATTACACTCTTGGACGGCAAGAGAAGTCTCAATGTTAATATATTCTTGAAACAATTCCGCAGGTAAAAAAAGTTCTGAATTTCAAAAATAGGCTTTAGATGCTTGATTTATTTGAACCCCCCCATGGGGATTTTATCAAGACGAAATAGAACTTTCTAACAAGAAAAACATTGGCCGTTCATAGTCACAATTATATATTTATTTCATTTGGCAGTAATAGATACAACGATTTGGATAAAAAAAAAATCGATATGATTTTGCTTTTTAAGTTCATGCTTTTACGGTTTCCGGAAAATTGATCATGTTTAGGTAAATTTTGATAAAAAAAATTTTTACAATATAAGATCGGTACCCTTTATTATACCATTGATTGCAGTTCAAACGAAGATATTATCCAGTTAATCCGCGAGGGTAGTCATGACGACATCGGCACAGAGAAGCTGCGAGGTCTTCTCAAAATACTGCCAGAGATAGACGAGTGTGAGATGTTGAAGGCCTTCTCCGGTGACGTCACGAAGCTGGGCACTGCTGAAAAGTTCCTGCTACAACTAATACAGTTGCCTAAGTAAGTACTTTAATAAATGTTAACATGACCTCTTCAAACTACTCTCAATTCCGTTTCTCATCCATAACTGTCTCCCTTTTTCTAGATTCGGTTTCACCTTATACCAATTTTTCTTTTTTCCTAGCTACTATGATTAGTTCAGTAAGGTGAAATGTCAAGTCAAGGTTCTTATAAAATTTAGAAATAGACACATGTATAAAGATGATGACAATTTAGTAATCGCAATATCATTTCAAAGTGTACCGGAACATGCTCTCATGTCCAAAGACCACACTAAAGATTATCATCAAGTACTTAAATGGCCTCAGTAGTGTTCTACTTCTGAATGAAAGCATCCCTGCAACAGAAGCACAGTCTATCCTGATTTTGAGCAGTCCATAGTATCAATTCAGTTGTATGGAATATTGGCATATGATATAGATTAGTTACTATAGATTAATTACTTTATTCAATGTATTGGTATTAAGGGATTATTTTTTTGCAAACAGTTACAAACTCCGCATTGAGTGCATGCTGTTGAAAGAAGAGTGGGGTTCGACGTCAGGGTACTTGGAGAGTGCCATCAACGCTATCCTCGTGGCTGGAGATGATCTCATGTCTTCTAGAGCTTTACAGGTAATTGCTAGAGATGATAAATACTATACCAGGATTGAATGAATGAAACGACATCTTGAATAAATCTATCTCAAACATTATTTCTGAAAATAATACTTTTGATATTTTTAAGATATTATTCCAACATTAGCAATTAGAATAAAAGGTAGCCTATTTGTTACTTTAGATTATGATCTATCATGGTACATCATCATCAACAGCCGTTAATAGGTCTCTCCTAGGAAAGAGGTATCCATATCCATGCAGCGGATTCGTCGTGATCAGTGACATACGAGTATATTATATCAAGCCATTCAAACATTCGCTATTTACAATAAGAGTTCTAAAGAGATTTTTATCTTAATAAAACTAAATGATGATATCAGTAAGACTATTATAATTAGCGGCCTTACAATAATGTTGTACAGTCAATCATATATCAGGCCGACTGTATGTCACTTATTACAGGAGGTGCTATACATCGCTCTGATAGCTGGTAACTTCCTGAACGCTGGTGGTTACGCGGGCGGTGCGGCTGGAGTCAGACTCGCCTCGCTGCAGAAGTTGCCAGACATTCGCGCCAACAAACCTGGGGTCACTCTAATGCATTATGTAGCTCTGGTAAGATTATATTATCATCATCACGATTGTTCTTGTGATAGGTATTTATTTATTTTAAAGTAAAAACAATCGTGATGGGAAAGTTCTCTACGCGTACTAGAATAAAAAAATATATTTCTCGTAATTTTATTTTACAACACATATTCATGCAAAGTTTAATCTTTCTTGCACCAACCGTTTGGGTGGTAGGTCGACGAAGGACGGACGAACATGACGAATCTATAAGGGTTCTGAGTCTAAACTATGGAACCCTAAAAATGATAGTATTATTTTGTAGTTAGCGTTATTTAGTTTAAAAAGCAGTAACAAAACCTTCTGTCTAAAAATTAATTTTCTCTTTGATGCTTTTGGTCTTCATATTCTTGATGCATTTGGTACTTTTATTTACGGTGTAGTATTTGATAAAACAAAAAAAGTAATGTGAATTCAAAAATAAATTACACCCACATATGATGTTATTTTTATTCCCTATCAATAGCAAGCCGAACGTAAGAATAAAGAGCTAATTCACTTCGCGGACGACACCCGCGTTTTAGAAGAGGCAGCCAAAGTCAGCGTTGAGCAGCTAAACAATGAAATTAAGACATTAGAACTTAGAATAGCTACTCTTAAGAAAGATATCCAGTTGCCAACCACGCAGCAGGACATCAAGGAACAGATGGGAGAGTTCTTACAGGTTAGTTTACTTGAATATATTTCATAAAAATGTAGATGTAATATTGTTTTATTTATTTTGTTTAACTGAGAGATAATGTCGGTCCCAAATGAGACCCTTGGGGAACACCGAATACAATTTATTAACGTTTACATTGCATTCGATTAAATTATAACTATCTGCTTTCTAAAGTGATATAACACATTTAGTAAATGTATTATCTTGACTAATTCATAGATGCAATGCAAGCATTACTTCATTTTGTGTTTGGGAAGAGTATGGTCAACTGTATCGAAAGCATTACTTCTGTCCCTATGTATAGCTTACACAGAAGAAACGGATGACATTTTGCTTCGAAAGCTAATTTGTTTAATCATGAAAGAAAAAATGTTATTATGCACATTTTTAAGTACCGCAATTTTTAGTAATAGATAGTGTTGGTAAAATTTAAGATCAAATTTGATTTACTAGGGAAGTGCTTAGAACCTATGTCAATTGTCTGAAATTTCATATAATTTTTATGTTACAGATGGCAGAACAGGAAGTGTCAGCGCTCAATAAAGATATGGAAGAAGTAGAAAGCATTCGGAAACAGCTGTCAGAATTCTTTTGTGAGGATCCCGTATCATTCAAACTGGAAGAGTGCTTCAAGGTAATTATTTATTACTAGTTATAACGTAACTGTGGCAATCATTCGTGTGGTGCCCGAGATAGGTAGGTTTAGCCTAACTTCTTAAAATTAATCATAGAATAGACTAATTACAGAACCATTTCATCAGAAGGTGTGCGTATGAAGATGAACTTAAATGAAATCATTCTCCCCTATTTTAGCTTAGTAATAAATTAACCAAAAAAGCATTCTCAGGAGGTGTTTACAACGTAAAAAGCATTTAGGCAGTGACAGGTTAATTTGTATGTGCAGATGTTTGTGTGGTTCCTGTGCAAGTTCCGCGCGGCCGTCACCGACAACGCGCGCCGCCGCGCCAACGAGGAGCAGGCCGCCGCCCGCCGACGCGCCCGCGACCTCGCCGCACAGAGGCTGCGCCCCGGACAGACAGGTCGGTACCGCACCAGCTCTAACCTAAAATGACAACATTGTTGTTGTTGTGCTTCTTTGATGAGTGCGAGACCGGACGCCTAATGACACAAAAGCATCTCTGCTGCCACAGCGTGGGTCACCGCTGCGTTGTATACCATATTCTTGAATTCCACTCATACTTTCCATCAGGCAGAGGATAGTCACTTTGGCAGAGTTATAAAAAAACAAAAGTCTACTGATGATCCCGTGGATCTGAATGAATTTATGACTACACGGTCGCCACTAATTAAATCACGAAGTTACGTAACTGATACGAATTGTTTTAATAACAGGCAATGGCAGTAGCGTATGCAGTACCCCTGTGTCAGAGTGTGAGTCTCTGATGGAATCCCTCCTGCTGGACATTAGAAATGGTCTCGGTAGGAGATCCTTGAGGAAACCTCACGATCCATCACCTTCACCTGGTGAGTATTTTCTAGCTAAGAGGACTTAGGAAAAGCTAAGAAACACATCCCATTTTGTACTGTTGTGGCTTGGTACTAGTTTATAATTATATTTTTTTTAGATGTAACTCCTACAGGCAGTTTACGCCGAAGAAGTAGGGCTAGTCCCGGAGATGACGAAGAGGGTTTGCTAGAGTTTCTGCGCCACTCATCGCCAGCGGCCAATGATCTACGAGAGAGGAGTGCTTGGGGTAGTCTCGGTATGTTAATTACTTTTTTCATGTGTTACGAACGACATGCGGGTGATTTCTAATAGTAATGCACATTGTGGCAAAGAAAAATAAATTTTACGGGCTTGTTTACGTTCGAGACAATATTTGCTTTAAAATAGTTATTCAAATGTTTTAAAGCGGTTGGAATTTTCGAAAATAAAGTAATGGCAGATAATAAAAAAAGCGTCTCATCGACAGTCAATCAGTTTAAACTACAGTGAAATACATATATTATCTGTGTGATATGAGTGAATAATCCTGTGACCTCGGCGATCATTAAAGACGATTATTGTGTATTATTTAAAGATTTTAAAAGTGTCTATAATAAAGTCTCATTTAGTCGTAACAAGGTTCATTTTTAAAATATTCGAATCACAACACGTAACACATGTAGAAATACCTAATTTATATATATTTTTAACATTTTTGCACATTTTCTAGATCGTTCGTGGTCCCGTCGTGGAGCGTCCCGCGCTCGCCTGGAGCTGCCAGGTCCGGGGCGGGAGAGGCCGGCCTCGCCCCGCGCCGCCCCCACCCCCTCTACCCCGCCCGCACCCACCTCCGCACCCATCGTCTCGTCCGCACACTCGCCCGACATCGCGCCGGGTAAACCCAAGTATGATCGACTATTCTATTCCTTCATAAGTAATTGTGTTAGATAAAGAAACCAGACCTTCACAGTATGGCCCTTCGGATCATTTGGGCTCGAAGGACCATATTACGACTACTGTGGGTTTTGCCAATAACCATATTCATTTTAGCTCCAGATTTTTATTTCCAATATTATTATTTACAATTACCTTTTTTACAAATCTTTTTAATAAATATTTAAATAAATATTTGGGACATCCTACACACAACATAACCATTTATGCTCTTTTTCAGAGAGTGGCGACAGAAGATCGAGTCGTGGCTCCGAGCGAGCAGCCAGGAGGAGCAGAGTGTCCGCTCCCGGCCCTCCCGCGGCACTCCCACTCGCCTCGACCGGCGCTCCTTGGAAAACGACTCCGGTCAGTATATTATATTATTATTGGAAAGGTCATGTCCGTATTTCCTAGGTTAATTGGACTCTTACAGAACGAACAGTGTTTAATATAAAAAAGTGTTACGTCGACTGCCCATCAATTTTGAACAACAGTGCGATAAATATCTAAGTAATAAATAATATTTCGAATATGTAACACAGCGCCATCCAGCTTCAAACTTAGCAGATCTTGTATTATAAAAGATTGGCCGGTCGATTGTATATATTTAGTGAATACATGCATGTCACGACATATTATAAAATTAGGTCCTCCGACGTCTGTCTGTTCGCGTAAAACTCACAACCCACTGCACCGATTTAAATAAATTTTTGTACTGTAATTTTTGTCTAAAGCCTGAGAAAGGATATGTTTATCGACTCGTGGTCGAAAACTATGTGTACATAGAAAACATCTAAATTATACCTAACAGACATTTAAATCATACAAACATTTTGTGCAATCCAGGATTTAACCTCAAGCACAACAGTCGCATATACTACTTACGTCAGTCTGTAGTAAGTTAAATCAAAAATATCTAAGTGATATAAGTGATTAACGCAATGACCTCGGCGACCATTAATGATTCAAATTCAAATTATTTATTGGACGATTATTGTGTCTGTTATAGGTTTTAAGAGTATAATATAGTTGCTCCGTTGCTTGTCATAAGGCTTACTTTTCAAATTGTTCGAACTGTGACACGTATGCATCGTTATTAATGGTTATCGATACTTATGTGACCGGTCGTAGACTGCGATAGGCTGATGACTATTGATAGTTTGAAGGTCACAGGCTTAATCTGTAAGGTTGTAATTCCAGAGAGTTGTGGCGGCATGTCGCTGGAGCCGCTGAGCGCGGTGCCGGAGGGTGAGGGCGAGGCGGGGGGCGAGGGGCGCGCGCAGTGGCGCCGCGTGCCCAGCGACACCGATGTCGTGCGCGCACTGCACACCGTCGAGGGTACGGACCTGCACACACCCACCCTCAGACACTCGCCCCGCACACACGCCTCACATACACTCACCCCGCACATACGCCTCACACACACCTTCACACACCGCACATACCCCGCACACACACACGCACAAATATACAAACACACAACCATCTATAGACAAATACACAACCACCCTTACACAAACACACAACCACAGACAACACACACCCATACACAAACACACAACCACCCATACACAAACACACAACCACAAACAACACACACCCATACACAAACACAGACAACAACGTACATACCAACAAACACACATAATCACCTATTATCACTACACGTATTCACATCACACAAAGACACACACACAAAAAAATACACGGAAAAGATGCCAAAGGTCTTCGACATCCTCATGCGTTGACAATCATGTCTATTGTATTATTAATAGAATTATTTCAAAAGTTTCTAATCGAAGATATTGTTTTAGATGTTCAACCACAAAAGAAAGACAATAAGGTGCCTTGGAGAAAGACGGAAGAAAACGAAGAGGTGAGAAGGCTCCGAAGGCAGCGGTCGAGACAACAGATCGAATCGGCCCAACCTCTAATATCCATTGTCGAGGAGAAGCGCAAACTGCCTGACATTCAAGTCACCACCGAAAGAGATCCGAAAGTGGAGAGGTTAGAAAAATCCGATAAGGTAGAGATAGATTCTGACAACATAGAGACACCACCGGCTCAGAGAAAATTCACTTCCAACTTTAGTCCACCTCCAGAACGAGAGCCTTGTAGAAAATACCAACCGGCGCTTCCTAGCCGGCTAAAACAACCTAGCTTAAATGACAAGGCTACGACGGAAATGAAAGAATTGTGTCAAGAAATCTTAGGAGACGGCCAATTTGACAGGTTCTCTGCCGCTAGAAGAACTCGAAGGTACAAAAGAACTCCGGATTCTAGTTCCCCTGAGGAAGAAAAGAAACCGGAGCTGACTCCTGAACTTATCGCTGAAACTCAAGTAGTAAGACCTTCAAAATTGGAGGTCCAAGCTTCGTACAAAGTGGAAGCACCGCAAGAAGTCGCCAAACCCGTCGAAATCACTAAAGACGAGAAGGAAACTAGGCTAAAGCGATGGCAGGAAAGGCTAAAGAACCAAAGTACAGACAAACCGACCAAAGAAACGAAGCCTTACCTTCGGATGAGGAGACAGACTTCGATAAACCAGGAAGACGTGCAGAAAGCCATAAGAGAACTGAAATCTCCTGCTGAAAGTCCAGCTGGAGTGTGGTCCAGAGACGCGTACAGGAAATCGATGAATACCAAAACGGAGAAAGTGCCAGAGAGAACGACATCGCCAAGAATGTCCAAAGTCAAGAGTGAGCATGAGCTGAATGACGAAGGTTTTGAGGAGACGCAAAGTTTAAACTCAGAGAGCGCGTCTCAGGGTGCTTCGTCAGGCTGTAATGTGGAATGCGAGTCCCCGGTCCCAAAAATAACAAAATCACCTGTAGCCCCAAAGAAGATTTCTACCAAAGAGACGAGGACTCCACCTCGAACACCCTTAGACCCCAAGCGCGTGATCCCAAAGCGGGCTAGCTCACTGAGAGTGGAGAGGTCTACCTCCCGCACTTCTCTTAGAAGTTCGCGAAGCTCATTAAACAGTTCCGCATCGGTCGCGACTGTGAAACGAGCACCGCCTTCCCCAGTTAAACCTATTCCGAAACCAGTTCCAAAACCTGTGTCCAGGATGCCTGCATCCAGGTCCTCATCTAGTGGTAGTTCAATTGGTACTTCAAGGCCGCCTTTGAAGAGTCTCAGCGGTAAGACAACGACGTCAGGCTTCATGAGGCCTACTCAGGCCTCTAAAGGCAAAGTGGGACCGACGGCGCAGCAGGTCTTGAGAGCGAGTGTTAAGTAAAACTAATTTTTCTCGTTTGCTTTGGACAAACTATTTAGTATTGTTACAGTATTTTATAGTTTGTGTTAGGTAATGTTTTTCAAGGTGCTAATTTTAATTTGATATAAAGACAAAAGGCAGAACAAATATATATTTATCGCGTGTTTATATACCAGTGAGTCTAGAGTCAGAGTTATTTAATGGAGATTTTTTTTAGTTTACTTTTTTATATTTTTATTTAAAGTGCGCGCGATGAATTTATACGTATTATTTATAAAGTGAGAATCCAGTGCCTTGTTAATCGACCAGACTTGTTAGTTATAAATAAAATAAAATTAAAAAAATATTAATCTTTAAATAAACAGATAATTATTGGAAACTTCAGATAATGTAGGCGTTAGAATCTCAACTGATATCAAATAAAATCTGAAGTCTTCAATGACTGATTATTTTTAATTTAAGTTTGTATTAGATCTGTTTAAAAAGATTTTTATTGTCAAATACGTAAACCCGTGTCTATTTTATGTTTTATTTTATAATTAATTTAATGAAAATATAAATTCAAATAATGTGCCACAATACAATACGGGTATGTTATTTAAATTACCATAAAACATAGGGCCACCGATTTGGGATTTTCGGAGACTTTCCATAAAAAGGAAATATCTATTTTTCTAAGAACTGCAAAAAATACTTTGTTATTAATTGTAATGTAATTTATTTTACATATTAGTTTCGCTATCCTTAATCTACTTACTCAGTCGTAGTAAGTGTAAAAGAGATAGCATTAGTTCGGCAGCGCACTTTTATTCAATTGAAGTTATTTCGACAGTTCTTTGAAAAATATTAAAAGTTTCCAGAAAAAAATCTATTCATAGTCCCGATAAAGTCATTGTTGATTATATTTTAAAAGTAATTATTTTATTCAATGAATTAAGTATATAAATTGTTTTTATTAATTGATGTACAGAAATGATCTGATTTTGCAACAATACAATAGATCTTGGTCGAAAGACACATTGTCACAAAGTATAAATAATATTAAGGCTTTAACCCAATAGTTTATTGTACGTGTTTATTTACTAAACGATAAACAATAAATTTGACATACCTACGACATAATATTTGTATTATTTTAAGGATTGAGGCAGAAAGTTTGTGGATTTTTAAGTATCTCATTCAAGAGACTTTTATTAGCGTTCCGAAGTTTATGACTCGGAACCCTATAGATTTGTCATGTCCGTCCGTCCGTCTTCGACATACCATCCAAACGGTAAATGCTAGAAAGATGAAACTTTGCATGAATATGTGTTGTAATTACGTCGAAAAATGGTACAATAAAATTATGAAAAATATTTTTATTCGGGGTACCGCCCCTACACGTAAAGTGGTGGTGATTTTGTTTTCTCGCGACTACCCCATCGTGTGGGGTATCATTAGATATTTTTTTTAAAAACAATAAAGGTTTTCTGAGACGATTTTTTGATTTAGATATCCGTGTGCGAGAAATTCCACTTCAAAGGGCACTTTTTTTAAAAACAGGGCCTCCCCTGTTATATCCATCTCCATAAAAATTCATGATGGTGGTCCATATAATAAACTCTAAAGGAAAACTATAACGGATTAGATGATTTTTGTTAGTTAAGGAGTTATAGAGACTTTACTTGGAAAACCTCGTACAATATTAACTCACTAATACTTAAACATAATTATATATCTGTTGGATACAATACTAAATCCACGTACCATTATGGGTGACTGAAGAACCCTTTGAAGAACCCATGTGCGTGGCCTGACATACACTTGGCCGAATTTTTTAGATAGGTTTGTATTATCAAAAGTATCGAGCGATTCCTACACACGATAAGTGGGTGTTATTTATCCCCAACATGCCGTCCTTCTGCAACATACTCAGCTTCTCTCAAAAGACGTTTTTATTCTGTTCCACCATTTAAACTTTCCTTGCACTTCAAGATAGTAGAGTCATGCTGAATTGAGCACGAACGGGTTGGCTCCCACAGAAGACACTTATGACAGTATTCGTTGAGTTCAAGACCGGACCGGATCAGAAGAGATGCTGTCCATCACGCAGTCTACAGTCTCTTTGGTAAACTAAAATATATCATTTCAAAAATTTGCGAAGTATTCAAACCAAAATAAGCCAAAGCGATTCAGTAATCACAAGTTTTAGTAAGTTTAATGAACTATGCTATTTATTTTTAATTATAAGAAGGTATATATGTACTTGTATCACGTATCAGAAATATCGCCTTGTCCCCTTTTGTTGGTGAGAATATTAACCCTTCGGGTGCCTGGTACCTAAAAATCACTTCGCATGCCTGGTGGGTCTGTGAGACCCGTAAACAAAATGCTTGGTTTTTACCTACTTAACGAGTCAGAAAGCTAATTACAGGGTTTTTATTAATTTTCACTGACATTTAAATTATATGTTTAAAAAAATTAAAACTAAAGTTGTTTTACAAAATGTTTATTACCTAATTTACAATTCTCATATTTTACGTAACAAAAATTCACAATTTTCCGATTATCTAAACAGGCCGCCATGGTAGTATGGGTTTCCATGTTACTTTGCCTACCCTCACAATGAGCATGGTGGCCCTTACTCCTGGATTCTACTCATGCTTTCCATCAGTCAGAGTAGAGTCATTTTGGTAGGCTAAATTATAAAAAGAAAAAAAAATCGACGGGTGAGACAAATTACTCAATGGCTGAGACATCTCAACATCACTGTCATCACTTTCACTATTATTGGGTTCAGCATGGACTTCTGCTACTTCCTCAGCACTATCTTACCCATGTGGTACATCCAAGTAGACTGATTCATCTCCACTATCATCAAAAACCACACCTTCGTATTCATATTCTTCTAAATCTCTCTCCAAAGCTTGACAGATTTCAAAATTCGTTACTAACCATTTTTAACTGATTAAATATTATTTTCGTAAACAATATACCACACAAAACATAATAAACAAGAAAAAACAAAAGTAAGTACTTACGGTATAAAAGTTACGCCGCGTGCCTGGTCGGGTCCCTGAGACCCGAGCGCACGTAAAACACCTCTTATCTGAATGCGTGTGCGTCGCGGATTACGGGGGAGGAGACAAAATGGCTGCTAGTTCATATCGCGAAGGTACTGAGAAGCGCAGCGCGTTAGGTTAAAAAAATAAAAAAATATCGTCGAAGTTTTGAAGTGATGGGTCTGTCAGACCCACCAGGCACCCGAAGGGTTAAACTGTAAAGTGTGATTAAAACGGCAGTGTATGAAGATACACATAATTTTATTTATCAATATATATGACTAATAATACAGAACAATTCCAGAATTCATTACTTAAGTTAGACAAATTACTGTTAATACGTATATATATAAATAATAGGTACTGTGGCGGCTTCCACATACAGCTCAAGCAAGTAACATACAACAGCGCCATCTATCGAAGAAACATTGAACTACGAAGAAAACAAACGTAACGATCTATACGGAGTAACATTCTCGCTCTGATTAGCATTATATACAACATCCTAACATCAAATGTTGGGCAGTAGCCCACCAGGCATGATCACCTCGCCTGGTCGGAGGATTCTCCCTTTGTGTTGGACACCCGTTCCTCTACAGATGGTATGAACAGAAATGAGTACAGTTATTAACATTATATATCGCTTATCACGCGGAGTGAAACTAGCCTCAACATAATTAGCATAAGATATTTCTCATATCATCAACTATCCACGTGTGAGAGTCCCTTCGAAATCAGTCTAGCCGTTCCTGAAATTATCCGGAACAAACAGGCGGACAGACAAAAATGTTTAATTTGGTTTTATGTAGGTAACAAATATACTTTCAAATAAATGTAGTAAAAATCAGTTAATTTGATATTACACACATACATTAAAATTTTATTTATTTGTGTAGCTAAGAATTACGCTTACATGCTACCAAATTAATATTTTCGAAAAATATTTAAACTAAGTTTATAAATACAGTTTATTACAACATACATTATATAAAGTTTCTTGTATAAATTACGTTAAATAATAATATAATTATATCGCAATAAATCGTAAAGGTATCATATATAAATCCTTCTTCATTAATTATGAAGTAAAAAGAAGATAGATAATATAACGAGGAGTTCTTGCACAGTTATATGACCCCGTTATCGACAAGTGCTGTTAGCAACTGCGTCATTCTTCTTCTGCACTCTGCGTTTGAGGTGTGCACAGGCTGGACTGCTTCATCTTGAGTAGCAGCATCCTGTGGAGAATATAAGATGGTGTAGTTTATTCTATTCTCAATTCTGCCAAAGCAACTCTATTCTGCCGGAGGGAAAGCATGAGTAGAGTCCAAGAGAAGTGGTCTCCATACTCTTTGCGAATGCAGTCTGGGTCAGCGAAACTCATACTGGGTACCATCAGGGCCGTCTTTAACTGTGCGGGAGGTCCTGGGCACACAAGAGTTTGGGGGCCCCAAATTATCAAATTATTGTGTGTCTACAAAAATTTTAATCATAAGTACTTATGATACTAGAGACTATGTATGAGAGTAACAATTGTCTGTTCGTTGGCGGCCCCCTGACGATGGTGAGCCCTGGATACAGACCCCGTGTGACCTTATGGTAAGGACGGTAATGGGTACCATGCTGCAAAGCCTGCATTCTACAGTCTCCAGTCTCGCACTCACAAACAAAATATGACGGCACAAATTCTGTCATTTTAGGTTGGTTTTCTGAGAGAGGGTGGTACCGCCTCGGCCGAACTGGCCCGTTCGTGAAAAAAACAGTATACTATATTGAAGAGTTTATACATAGGCGGAGGATAGGCATAACCCAATTCAATACATAACTATTTGATACTGAAATCCTTAATATCTTTACTGATTTTCTTTATTTTCTTTCGTACTTTAAATATCATTCAATTCAATTGAACTTCAACATTTGAACTGGGTATCTGCAGTATCCCATTAATGCGCCTGTCAGTAAAAATTCCGCAATCCACATAACAAGAAAAATGCTTTACAAAAGTCAGTAATTTACCCTAAATGGTGTACCCTGTTGATTGTTCTGGGCATTTGCTAGTTTTTCCAACTCGGAAAGACTGAATGTGGGCTAATGAAATCGCATACATTTTATTTTAGTTAATGACTAAAGACTATTTTAGTTTATGAATAGCTATATGAAATCTTATTTAAGTACAACATGGTCAGTCACATGATTAAAAATAATGCATTCAGTAAGTATTGTAAACGTTATAGTCATCTTTTATTAGACGAATTGGCCCATTCGACCGGGGCACGGCGGTACTGTCCTCTCACAGATCAACTTAAATTGACAGCGTTCGTACTGTCGCGTTTCATTGGTGAACTCTGCAAAACGTGACGCGGATAGCAACCACGGTGTAAGCATTGGCAGCCATCATTACTATTTATGCACTGGTTTATACCTCTAACCTTACTCACTAAGATATGAATATTGGTACCGACATACAACTACATTATATTTCCTAAAACCTATCACTAATTGTAGTGATAGGTTTTAAGAAATATAATCACATCTTGATCTCAATTGATAATACTCATATCTGAAATAGTCTGGCCAAGCTTATCTATATATGAATTCTATCAATTACTTCAAACAATATACTCGTATGAAGTAGGAATACTATTCGCCGTAATATTATTTAAAAAGTTGCGATACCTTGATAACGATAAGTATTTCGTTTGAAACGTCGAAATAGAAAAGATATCGAAAAATTCGCTATACAACAGAAACTATGTTAAACACTCAAACCCTATTGGCCTTTACCTCAGCTTCGTAAACGTTAGGCGCCTCGTCACTGTCACACGTCATCGCAGGGAACATGTCCAAAGCAATGCCGAGAGCAAACTCTCCACAACGTTTCCACTCTTCCATTACTCTGGAACAAAAAAATTGCCGGTGCTCTAAACAATTATTAAAAACCTGAGTCAAAATTGACCTAGCTTTTTGCCTTCGATTTAAAGCTAACGACATAATGAGTCTCATGTTTTTATGCAGTGTGTACCAGCTTTCCAGCATTCTACAATCGTCGTCATATGCGAATGACTTTATTTCAACTATAAGTCACTTGCTCAAAACAAAGTATTAGCCAATAAAACAAGAGAATAAATGTGTTGGCAATTTTAGAAAGAGATTTTAATCAGAACAGTGCTATATTTTACGTATTGCTAGATTGCTGCTGATCTTTAGCCAACTTGTAGAGGCAAAGCTAGCATTCTGAATAGCTTCATTAGATTTCTGGCGTAGTGTTAGACATCCGAAATAATTCAAATAAGCTAAATAAATATTATGTAGGTACTCGCATCTCTGGAAACTTCAAGCTGACCGTTATTAGGACTTAAAAGAAATTAATTGAAATCATTTGGGTATAGAATATTCATCATTTACTGTTGAATACTGAACATACAAGGCCTCATAGGCCTCCTTTTAGGAACGGTGATCAGATGGGCAAGACCAGACTTTTGCCCACGACTTCACCTATAAAACCCTCTTTAGTGTTTACCATACCAGTTTTCAGCTTCCTGCGCCCAGCAGTTACGCTGTGCGTTGTCTGTCAGTATGTCAGTAACGGAAGAGTTTTCAAAAGAAGCAAGACCTATCCGGATTGTTATAATTAAGGTACTCACAATTTATGCAGAGCATCACGATTCAAGGTGGTAGTAAATACTGAATCCTCTTCACTCATCTGCAGAAGTCTTCCGTGCAATTCGTCAGTGTAGA
The DNA here is from genome assembly GCA_932526445.1 of Phragmatobia fuliginosa. Lineage (NCBI taxonomy): Eukaryota > Metazoa > Arthropoda > Insecta > Lepidoptera > Erebidae > Phragmatobia > Phragmatobia fuliginosa. The sequence goes on along the minus strand of OW052078.1, from coordinate 884,072 downwards.
AATCCAAAAGAGAATTAATATGTTCATCATGAAGTTTCCGGTCTATGCTGAGGTGCAGGATGTAGACAAGGTCTATAGCAGGCGATGAGTACCGTACTAGTTGGAAGTCTAATAAGTACATCTGGAATTCAAATAAAACTTGGTACTCAAAATCTATGTTTTGAGCAGTGTGAGGGCTTCCTTTTGTGTGAAGTTATAGGTTTTATGATTAAATAAAATAACTCTATGAGACTAGCAGCCGTACTTGATTTCAATTTCGATCGCACAATATTGCAATTTCGACGTTTTGTACTCTGGAATTCGACAAGGCGTTAATATTTTCATCGTATATTGAAATTGGAATTTGAGTTAGTTTTTAGGGTTATGAAGTTTATGACTCGGAACCCATATAGATTCGTCATGTCTGTCTGTCCGACCGTCGACATACCGTCCAACCGGTAAGTGCTAGAAAGATGAAACTTTGCATGAATTTGTTTTGTTATTACGTCGTCAAAGTGCTGTATGAAAAATATTTTTATTTGGGGTACCTACACGTAAAGTGGCGGTCTTTTTTTCTCGCGGCAGCCCCATCGTGTGGGGCTACAAAACAATAAAAGGCTTTTAAGACGATTTTTTGATTAAGGTATCCGTTTGTGAGAAATTCCACTTTAGGGTACTTTTTTAGTCTCTAAAATCTAAACGGCTGCCTCAAAAAATCTTGGAAAATTCGTGATGGTGGTCCATATAATGAACTTTAAAGGAAAACTATATATATATATATATATATATATATATATATATATATATATATATATATATATATATATATTTATTTTAGATGACTTTGTTAGTTCAGGAGTTATAGATGTTTAACTAAACTTGTAAAATGCGCTTCCTTGGAAAACGTCATACAAAATAAACGCATTAATACGTAAACTCCTTGTAAATGTAATAAGAAAATATGTGTACAATAGAGAATAAATAAATAAACATAACAATTATCTATTGTATACGATTTTGAATCCACGTACCATTATGGGTGATTGAGGAACTCTTTCCTTTTATTGAAGTCTATCAAAGTGACTATACTCTGTCTGATGGAAAGCATGAGTAGAATCCAGGAGTCCGATAGGAGTCACCATCGTCAACCCATACCGTGGCGGCCTGGTCAGATAAAATATAATTCTGCCGACTGGTCAGAATGTTTGTTCCGAGTCATAAACTTCGGAACCCTATGAATAAAATTCACACACACACATTTTGTGTCATAGGAATGCAATGCACGAAAGACATGTTTTATTGAGTAGGTACAATACTTTAATACACAATATCAGCCCCACTGGCCAATTTGCAAACATTTTTCGTTTTCTATTTCTCTATTCTCTTGTTACATTAGCGTCACGTGATCAGAACAAAATGTGAGCCAATAAAACATTAGATTAGAGAATAGAATAGAAAACTAAAAACCTTTGCAACTTGTCTAGGGGGATGGAATTTAAAAAATGAGCAGTATATGTATAATGTTTTCCATCTCACTCTGATATCTCACCTTGAAAATCGACAAATCCTAGCACCGCAAGAGCTCATTGGTTCAATTTAAAATTTCCGTGACTTCCCATTCACACACTTTTGACTCCCATAGACTACAGGATAACGAGAAGAAAGATGCGAAAGAACTTGGGACAGAAAAAACCTAAATACCTAAATATTTACTTACATCAGCTAAATCCCCATTCACGTTTTTGAACAAGAAGTTGTTAGTCCAACAATCGCCGTGACTTATTACTGCGAGGGGTTCCTTGGGAGTGCACAATTCTACCATCTTGTGGAAGAAATTATCCTCGCAGCAGAAGCTTCGGAATTTGTCAAGGTACACTTCTTTGTTAGGTGACTCTGCAAGTTCTTCTTCGATCATTGACAGAGCATTCCTTATCGCTTCCTTGTAGTAGTTCTTGTAATATTCGCCATTTTCTTCTACGAAGAACACTACAATGTAGGTGATAGTATGCTTGAGTTATATTAATAGTCGAAATATTTATATCTGGACGGACTCGGTTACGCATTGGTAGCGTATGAGGTCTCGGGTTCGATTCTAGGGTCGGACCAAATGTTTGTTTCGGAGTTTGGGTGTTTTCTATATATATTATGCATGTATTTACAAAAAAAAATGTATATATGTTTATGTATTTATATCAGTCGTACACTGTCGTCAGTACACTGAAGAGTTTAATATCCTAAGTTTTTCCCACGGTTCCATCTGCATACAGGTCAGCACATACCGCCCTTCCTCAAGCATCTTTCTTTTTTAAATTAAGTAATGTCATTTTAGCCTGCTAAAATGACATTATTGTGACTAAGTGAACCTAAAGTGAACCTGTACCTGTGAAAAGTGTAGAATGGCAATAGTAAATGACCACGCTATGGCGGCATATTACGATGCTACTGCATAATTTGGCCTCCGGACTCACACTCACCAATGAAACACGTCAACATTCGTGCTGTGGTGTTTAAATTTTACCAAAGTAAAAGTAAAACACGACAAAGAAAAGTTACCTCCTTAGTCGAAGTAGCCGTGTCTCATTTTTTTTAATATTTTAGCCTACCACAGTGACTCTATTCGGTCTGATGGAAAGTATGAATTAAATTCAGGAGTTGGGGCTACCATCCACATTGAGAGTGCATACAATACAGCATGGTGACCCACACAGTGGCGGCTTATTAAGATGTGTTAGGCCCATTTGTGGTAAAATCAGCGAGGCTCGACTATCTATAATATTATTAACTGTTTATTTTCCTTAGTTATTCTAGGCTCTTAACTATCAAACTCACCAAACAAACTCACCTTCGTTGATCCCTTCTTTATCATTTAATAGCTCATAGAAACCTTCCGGATCGTGACATTTCATAGCCAAAGACAAAGCGTGGAAATGTGACAATTGTTTCAGAATCAGATAGCATTGTTCTAAGTTCAGCCACTGCTTCCTATCAGCCATGATGAAGCCCTCCCTTTTCAAATCCTTCAATACCACGCATTCATTGTGTGCTAAATAACACTTAGGAATTGACACAAACGGATGTGGCAAATTCCATAGATTTTGAAACTTTAAAAAAGCTGGCCAAATTTTCGTATAAAAAGCCACCTCATTGCAGAATAGCTCTGCACTTTTGAAAGCTTCCCTCCTCTTAAGACTTTCCGGAAGGCATTTATAAATGAGTGAAGTCTCCCAAGGCTCCTCGACTTCACTGGAGCCATCTGGTGAAGAGTGTTTACGTATACCAGTTAAGGAGATACGGTACACCATGGAAGTGTAGTTGTCGCCCCGTTTGGTGCCTGGAGCACCCTAAAGTTTGGAGAATAAATATGATTAGTACCAAATTCTCCATTGTTTAACATTATATGTGTACAAAAGTAACACGAAACTTACCTCAAAGTTTTGTATAATGACATCAGGATAGTCATCTTTCAGCAGATCCTGCAGAAAGTCAAGCGTAATCTCACACATACTGTCTCTGAATGAAGAGCTATAGTCTCCCGTTCGGCTCTCGATGTAGTTGTCCCATTACGGCTACTACACTTCAGCATATAAATATAGACAGTCCTGATTGTATTTCATTACAATAGATGCTCTTTATTATTAGAGACAAACAGGAAAAAAATTATATTTAATTTAGTTTTTGTGTGTTTCTCCAATATCTCGTATAAATAGGTGTTAATACTTTTATGGATTAATAGTACCTAAAGTTGAATGTGATATTAAATTATTTACTCTGTCAAACCTATGTGAGTTATGACATAGGATTATAATGCAGATGAATCTATTATCTGTTCTAATATTATAATTGGGGTCTAGTAACCTCATTGACTGGTTAACACTAAGTCACTCGGTGACTCGGTCAACTCGGAAACTCAACGTGGTCGAAGAGAAATCAGCCGTTGTATGAGACGACCCATACACTAGTCAATTAATTGAATAATTTTAGTGCAGCACTAGCATCTGTCTTTTTTTCTACAGCACTAGTGAAACTGGTTGATTTACTTTGTACCGCGAAATTCTTGGGACAAGGGTGGTGGTGGGGGGGTAGTTTTTCGATAGAAGTTAGAAAGGTTATTTTGTTGATTTTTGTCTAAATTTAGGAAGAGATTAGTAATTTAAGTGTTTAACATGAATAAAATAAAGCGTAGTTAAGTAATAACACGAATGTCTCACAAGTAAAACCATCATTTTGAAAATAAATTTCGTTACCGCGGGAAAACTGTGAAACGAACGTTTGACTTGTATAATGGCCGCAAAAGCGCCAATGCTTTACATGTTTGCTGATACAATATGAAATGTGTGATAAAACTATGCCTCTCCAATGCTGTAATTGAGAAAGAAAATAGTCACTGAAATGGACATCAACGCTGATTAGTGTTGGCTAGTGAACTCGGTGATGTGAAAATTAAGTGTGATTCTTAATCCCGCCCGCCGCCACTAGAACAGTTATTAAAAGACAAAAACACTTACAAACCTATATATAAATATATAAAAAAATACTATCAAAACAATTTAAAAATGAAGCAAAGTGAAAGTGCTATGTTTGTTTAAATAAAATAAGACTTGACTTAAAGGTCTTAGTTACCAGGTCATTAAATTAAAAAAAACTTAATAAAAAAAAACTTTGTACCGCGTGATACTATCTAAGTCCCGCGGTTATTGTTGTAATTCGCGAGTTATGCCGCGGACAGAGCTAGTCTAAAAAAATATCCTAAGTTACTCCTTATACCCTCATCTTTCTGTTAAATGATAAATGATAAATGATGATAAATGATATTTATTTCTGTAAGTAAATCTTTTCAGACATTTTTACAAGTCGGACTTATAGCTAGAAGGCGCCGGCATTTCCTACGACTCACTCTGGGAAGAAACGCCGAAACAAACCACAGAGGTGTCTTTTTTTCTTTTTTTTTTTAAGTCCGTGTACAATATTAAAGAGAACTATGTGAGTGCAGTATAGGGTCTGGGTTGGCCTTTTGAAGAAAGAACCATAGTTTTGAGTCGACCTGTCCATACAGACGGCACACGGGCCCCAGCCATCGTGTAGCCTAACCGATGTAGTCAGGATCCACAACCCGGAACACGACACTGCCGCCAGCAGGACACTTGAGTAGGCCGTGGAAACACTCAAAACCACCAGAAAATTACTAAAATATAAACTAACATTACAAGCCTACACTATACTCACATTTACAAACTTACACAAAAAAAAAAAAAACAAAAAATAAATAAAAAATACTATACAATTCAGGACTTAAATTTGTTAATACTTAATTCATGAAATTTGCTTGGAATGTTATTGTAGAATCTCACACCCTGACATCGAAAAGACTTGCTTACTTTTTGTAGTCTAGTCGTTGGCAACACGAGTTTATCTTTATTTCTAGTGTTTATATTATGAATGTCGCTAAACTTTGTGAATGAATGTATATTTTTCTTAACATACACTAGGTTTTCATATACATAATGAGATGCGACTGTCATAATACCAATTTCTTTAAACTTATCCCTCAGTGACTGCCTATAACTGAGATTATAAATTGCGCGAATAGCTCTCTTTTGCAACACAAAGATACTTTGAATGTCAGCAGCATTTCCCCACAACAAAATACCGTATGACATTACACTATGAAAATAGCTAAAATACACCAGTCTTGCGGTGTCTACATCAGTTAATTGGCGAATTTTATAAACCGCGTATGCTGCAGAACTGAGTCTATTCGACAAGCCATCAATGTGTGGGCCCCACTGCAATTTAGAATCTAGAGTTATACCCAAAAACTTAAAAAACTTAGTGGTCTGTCAGTGGAAAACGGTCCCGTTAAAATAGGTCCAGCCGTTCTAGAGATTACCAGGAACAAACACAGTATTTTTTTCAATTGCCTATTTGTTGTTAGTTTCGTATATACTTTCATATTATGCATTTAGTAGAAAACTGTTTATTTGATATTACAAGTAGACATTCCAATTTTATTTATTTGTATGTGTAGACCAAAAGTGAATTACAGTACTTTTTTCTATTTAATTGAGCATAGTTTTTTTTAGCGCCAACATCCATTGTACAAAAAACTTCCGTTAGAGAAGAAGTTACTTGACTATTTCAGGAAAGTATCAGGATTCCCTAAAACATGGTTAGCCTAGTATCTTTTGTGGGTCGCATGATTAAATTGCTGGGCGCAGGGGTCCGTATATTGAATAATACCGGTTGTTTCTTTCATAACCCTATCATATCAACCAATTGTGCATATAGATTCCAACCGTGAATGCAACCAATGTTATAGGGTTTTTTCCTAACAGTTCTATTTTGACGTTATTAAAATGATTCCAAATATTCTACGCCGAAAACTACACGCGCTATCTTCTCTAAACTATACATAATAACCCATCTCTAATAATCCACCCCATCACCTATCATCTTCACCAACATACGACACGTAAACCTTCCATACTCCAGGAATTTCCTGTAAGAAAAACCAACAACACTTGTGGCCGGACCCGGAATTTGAACCCAAGACTTTATCAGTAGTCGCGTACGCTAACCACTAAACCAGGCAGTCGGATCAAATGTTTGCATGATTTGTTTCGGATTTTGGGTGTTTCTATGTATAAAATGTATGTATTTACAAAACAAAAGTGTGTGTTTATGTATTTTTAACAGCTGTCCAGTTCCCATAGTACTAGCCCCGCTAAGTTTGAGACTGGATGGCGTTTTGTGTACCGTTGTGTACTTGTGACCGAAATATTTCCTAACAATAGAATTTATTATTATTAATAATACCACGCTTGGTATCAACATAGAGTTAAGGAAAAAAGTACTCGTAAATTGAGCTTAAACGTTGATGATCGAGACTTGATGTACTTATGTTAATATGAGTACAAAGGAAAAGAACTAAAAATAAAAAACAATACGCACAAATAATTTCATTATGCGTTGACACTTAAATCAAATTTCGCATAGCGTATCTGGCAACATTAGGTTAAGTTATGAAACTCCCACCAAAAAGTGCGTTCGGAGACCCTTAAGAATTTACCTCAGAGAAAAACATATTTAAACGCGGGTTATACTTAAAGTTATAAAAACTAAGAAAACATTATTTTATTTATCATTGACTCCTATATTATTATTTTTTCTCATTAGTTAAAAATTTAAATCTGTTATTTATACCCAGGACCTACCGTTATTATTTACAAAAATGAGCTTTTGGAATACAAACGTCACTGTCATATGAAAATTTGATTTTCTCCCCGTAAAATTGGTAGATTCGTAAATGCTAACAGATTTACTAGATTTTATCAAGTAATTGGTTATTTATCCTTTCTTCTACAGTGACGAGTGAATATAAAACGATAAAACAATCAAAATGCCTGTAGAACAAATTCAATACTCCGAGCGATACACTGATGACGTCTATGAATACAGGTAAAATTTTAAATTGAGATTTTACAGTTGTTTTTGCATGAAATCATTTTATAAACACTCTGAATACGTAATTTGTGTACATTTGTTGTTTTTCTACGTTTACTAGGCAGACTTAGATTACCATACAATATGCCGTACAGTAATACGTTGTGATGTGAAAGTTTGAAGACCATTGTTATTTTGTCATTTTATCAATAAAATATGTATTAACTGCATAATTTTTAATCAGATCACTGTACTGTTTATCTAACTAGAAATCAAAAAAACTTCTCTAACTAATTCTATCTGTATGTTAAAGCCTAAAACTTCAATGTATTTCAGACATGTGATCCTGCCTCAGGATATCGCCCGCTTAGTCCCGAAGTCGCACTTGATGACGGAGACTGAATGGCGTAACCTCGGCGTTCAGCAGAGCCCCAACTGGTTGCATTTCATGGTTCATAACCCGGAGCCCCATGTCTTATTGTTCCGGAGACCTAGGATGGATATAAAAACACCTGTGAACGGTCTGGATAGCAATACCAATTCAGCTGTTAAAGTATGATGAAATTTGGGTGTAGGGAATTATTATTTATTGTAGGCACTGATGGAATACTTTTATTTCAGTTGTTATCTAGTTATGTTTATAAGAGATGGGGAATAATGTTGTATGAAAAATCTAAATGATTTACATAAATATTAAATATCATTTTTTTTTAAGTATTAATAATTACCATTATTGATTCACTTAAAGAGGCTTGAAAAACAGCACAACAAGTATTAAAAACAATATATTGTTTTAAACTTTCATGGTCAGTAATGTTAAAACAGAAATACCTTTTTTTTGGTGAGTATCCGATATTTTGGCGCTGTTGCAAGAGCCATGATCACGGAGTAACTGAAGATCTTGAGGGTGGGATGTTATTGGCAGACATCGGTCTACCCTCTTTCGCAGTCTTTTACTACGATCGCCCCACAAGTTTCCCTGAAATATTTAGATATTAAATTATATGCAAATCTGAATATTTCAGGGAAACTGAGCCTAATCAAATAATTGAGGCTTTAACAAGTGTTACCTCTCTAGCATTGGTATAAATTGTTTATTTAGCTATCTTAGACTTTTATTATTAGAAAATATGTCTCGAAAGATTTCAATAATTTAACACCAAATATTTTTTCATATATTTATTTTGTTTTGGAAAATATACAGCTACAAAAAAGAAAATAATTTGAAATGCAAAATCAAGCCAGTTATAGATTTTCACGGAATGCAATTTATACTTTCATTAAGGGTGTAAATGCACCATGCTGCATTCCTAAGTAAAAGGAAAATAGCTAATGGACAAACTGTTCTCCAGGTACTCATACTTAAGGCGGGCCTGTCACTTAGCCGCCTGGTTTCTTGAGCTTTGTAGTATTACTAAGCAACGAGATAGCAGAAGAAATTCCGTCATGGTAATTTGTAGTGTATATGTGGGTAGATGCTGTCATATTAGTCTTCCATTAGTGCCTACACATAACCAAACTTAAAATGTATCCTATTTTAACTAGATATATAGATTTATGCAATTTATAACAATTCTATAATAGTTTTTATTATTAATGAAGACTAATTAATAACATAGTTATGTAGCCAAATAGTTCCATCCAAAAATATTAATATATTAATAAGCCTAAATAATGTCTATCGATGACGAAGTGATTTATTAACCAATACTTATTTTAGTGTCTGTTCTATTAAACAAACATACAAACATTATTTTTATTGACAAAATATAATATAATCTATACAAAAAAATAAAATCGGAGTGTCTGTTTGTAACATAAAAATAAATGCATATGTATGTATGCACGGTACATTTGCCAAAATAATTTTATTTACAATTTTTGTCTGTCTGTCTTTCTGTATGTTCCGGGTAATATCTGGAACGGCTCGACCAATTTCGACGGGACTTTCACTGGTAGATAGCTGATGATATAAATAGTAACTTCTTCCTCAGGATATTTGCATCCACTGTTGGATAAATGGTTCTGCATTCGCTTCTCGATGCAGCGTATCTAGTCCAGGTCGGACCTACCGTCTTTTTTATATCGTCTGACCACCTGGAAGCTGGTCTACCAACACTTCGACTTCCTTGTTCGGGGTCGTCAGAATAAAATTTTATGGTTCCATCTATCGTCCTTTCTTCGGCAGACATGTCTGGCCCAATGCCGATTTTCGATGACAGGTGACGTCTACAGATGACGTTGACGCTTCGATGCTGACAGGTGGCAGGCGGTATGATTTAAAATGAGAGGGTAGACTGACTTTGCGTGCGTTGGCGAATGTCCTCGTTCCTGACCCTATCTAGCAAAGAGAACTGAGCATTGTTCTCTCCATCGCTCTTTGCGCGACTTTCAGACGATGTATTAGCCCTACAGCAATGTACAGTAAGTGTCCATGTTCCGCAAGAATAGGTCATCACTGGAAGAACACATTGATTGAAGACCCTTGTCTTTAGGTGTTTGTGGAATTGTCGACTTGAACACGTCTTTGAGTTTGCCTAAAGTCTTGGGAGTTTTACGAACAACTATATACTCCGTAGTAGAGATGTATTCTGGGTGGAATGTATGTCCATTGTTATTATATAATTGTGGTTTTTGCGATAAGAAATACTCTTTCAGAGGATGATTACCACAGAATGGCTAGTGTCGGGAAAAATTACAATCTTTAAACAATATTAAATCGTATATATACGGTATTTAAAGTCTATTTTACCAAGTTAGGCAATTAACACGTGGAAGACGATCTTGGTCAATAGGCTTGGGGGCCATTCATTAATTAGTTAAGATGATTTCGGGTGTAGGGGGGTCGGCCGTGTCTTATTTTTTCTTACAAGTGTGGGATGGAGTCTTCATAGTTCTTACGTAAAATCACAAAGATACGCAAAGTACTGATTGCACTGCACCTTTGGTTGTTATGAGTCTGGGTGTTCTTTGTGTCTAGTTCATGTATGTTTGTAATGTCCCTCGCGATACAGGATTTATATTCCTAATTCGGGAGTGGTTTTATTCAACATGTTTGGAATTGGAAACTTTACAAAAAATAGCTAAAGGTATATTAATTTTTTAATTAAGTTTCGTATATAATAACTATTAAACAGTTTGGGGTCCGCCTATTCTTATTTAAGGAGGGAGGTACTCAAATACTCGTAAAAATTGTCTTACGTAATTAATGGGTTGCCCCTTCCCTAATGCTTATGAAAATGTCGGCTTCATATGCAGTTGGTGAATGCAGCTGAATGCCTTTATTGTGTGATATTGTTGTTAAAATATATGCAGTTGCTAAATATTTGTATTTTTTATTAATACGATGAAATACAGTCTAATGTAGCTATGAAGAATACAAGTTTATGTAGGTATATTAAATTATATTAATAAAGTATTAAGTTGTTTTATTGTTAAGCTGTCATGCTTCTTGGAAATACCTTTTTTTTTTATTTAAAGCTATCAAAGTGCCTGCCTGATGGAAAACATGAGCAGATTTCAGGAGTAGGAGCTACCAACCTCATTGTAAGTGCATGGTGACCCACACGATGGTTACTTGGACCTTCAGTTTCACACTAACCAACGAAAGACAGCACAAATGCTGTCCAGTTTGGGTTGATCTGTGTTGGGGCGGTACCGCCCCGGTCGATCCGGCCCAGTTGTGCTGATATTAGCTCGTCTAGTTATTTATACAGATAGTGTCTGTGTATAATATGAAATGATCAGTTTGTAACTAAATGCATATCAAAATATATACAGTAGTTACATTAAAAAGGGAATTTCCGTCTGTCTGTCTGTTTGTTCCGGCTAATCTATGGAACGGCTGGACCGGGAGTTTTTCTGGCAGAAAGATGATAGCGCACATTTTCAATTATAGAAGGCATTTTTAGGGTTCCGTTGCCGAATGGCAAAAAACGAAACCCTAATAGATTCGTCATGTCTGTCTGTCTGTCCGTCCGTATGTCACAGCCACTTTTTTCCGAAACCATACTACTATACTTTTGAAACTTGGTAGGTAGATGTAATTTGTGAACCGCACTAAGATTTTCACATAAAAAGAGAAAAAAAACAATACTTGGAACTTAAACTTAAAAAAAAATTTTTCATCCTACCCATACGTGTGTGGTATCTATGGATAGGTCTTCAAAAATGATATTGAGGTTTCTAATATCATTTTTTTCTAAACTGAATAGTTTGCGCAAGAGACACTTCCAAAGTCGAAAAATGTGTCCCCCCCCCCTGTAACTTCTAAAATAAGAGAGTAATAAAACTAAAAAAAAAATATGTTGTACATTATCATGCAAACTACCAACGAAAATTGGTTTGAACGAAATCTAGTAAGTAGTTTTTTTTTTATACGTCATAAATCGTAAACCGCAATTTACCTTTCATTCAATCAATTCACTATTATAAAAACATCGATCAAAGTTACAACGAACTACAAGAACTTTTATATGATGTTACTTGCTGATACGAAACCCTTCATGGGCGAGTCCGACTCGCACTTGGCCGCTTTTTTTTACTTAGAACCTAACGAAGAAATACCTATTTCATAACAAAGCTGTAATTTCTGTTCGAGGCCTTCACTAATTACTTCGTCTTAGTTTAAATGAGGTACCTACGTAATCGGAGTTATATTCGACAAACTGATTCGACGTTACAGACCGCACAAAATATTGTGTGATATGTCGAAACGTCATGAGTACGGCACCCTGCATTGGGTATGTCACGACTCACGACGCGCACATAGCCCTTAATTTAGTTTCTAGATAATAATGTCAGTCCAAAGGCCATCTCCATGCCCGTGTCTATGTTACTAAATTAGAAGTTTTATTCGCTGAGAACATGCGATAGCCGATTTCATGGTTTGACTCAATGATGATAAATATACTTATATGCCATACACGCACTAGTGACTTGGTAAACTTTGTCATTGTCAATAAAATCACCGGTTATCGAGAAAGGTATATCATCACATTACCACCAAAAGGGATATCAAAGAGAAATGTTGCAAAAACAGGGCAAAATTATACCTTTGGACAGATTTTATTGCCTGCGCTGCATTAATGGTTAAAGTAACTGGTTACTGGTGATTTTAAGGGGCAGTACTACCCTCACACAGAAGACCATCCTAATAATGACAGCAATCTTACTGTTGTATTTCGTTGATGAGTGTAAGACCGGAGGCTCAATCATTCTGCATCATTTTATGTATATATACATCATTCTCCGTATAATGTCGAGCGTGTTAGAGCGTCAATTCGGAAAAATCCTGGGCTCTCTACTTGGAAGCGGTCTAACGCCTTAGGCGTGCACAGAACATCTTTGATTCATATTCTTCACAAAGATTAACGTTTACATCCGTACAAAATTCAAATGGTACGAGAATTAAAGCCTCAAGATCACATTTCAGACGATTCATTAATTGCTGTTCATGGATTTTTTGTGCAAAAAGTGATATCCAAAAGAAATGCCACTAACTGGCCACCTCGTAGCCGGGACTTATCCCCAATGGACTTCTTTCTTTGGGGATACCTAAAAAGCAAAATTTCAACAGCAAACCAGATTCCCTAGAGGAATTAAAAGAAAATATTCGAGACGAAATGCAAACATTTCACGAAACGCTTGTGAGGCCTTCATTGAAAATTTTCACTGCAGGTTGCAGCAGTGACAAAATAGTCAAGAATCACATATGGACGATGTAATTAAAAAAAAATGAAATCCCCATTTGTACTTAAATAATTAATAAACACTTTTTATCTCATATAACTAATTTCTTTTAAATCATCATTTGAAATGGAAACGAAAAAGTGTTTTTGGGATTTTCTTAGGAAATTCCTAATAGCTGCCCGGAGTTTGGAAGTTTGGCGGTGATTCACGCCCGTGTCTCGGAGAGCACGTAAAGCCGTCGGTCCCGGTTGTCATGAACATCTATGGCAATCGTTATTGGGAAGTCAGTGCCATCAAATATACTGACAACTAGTTCAATCTTCGAATTTCAGTTCTCCCTTAGGGTTGCGGAGGTCCGATACCAGTCGCTCCGTGGAAAAACTGAAATTCAGGTAAAACTGGTTGAACTAGTAGCCGACCCCAAATAAACTTGGGAATAAGGCTAGGAAGATGAGATGAGATAAGACGGTGTTTGCCGTTCGGACTTGGCTGAGCCTTAGATCTGTTCCCTATCATGACTATGTCTGATGAAGATAGAAACGGCACTTATGAACAGCTGGTAAGAGTAACATTCAGAATATTTTCATGTCTTTAAGCCTGCCAAAGCGACTCTACCTGATGGAAAGCATGAGCAGAATCCAAGAGTAGTAGTTACCATAATCATCGTGAATTCAGAATGATGCTAATTGAGATTCTTCTGGATCATTGGGTCTCTGGGTCTTACATTCACCAACGAAACACAGCATTACAAATACTGTACTGAAATCAGCATGACTATTAATTTATTTACCTAGAGAGCTCATAAACTCGTTTGCTCATCATCATCAACAGCTCTTAATAGTCCACTGCTGGACATCATATCCTTCTTTCGAAAGAAGATTTTGATCTACTTTACCGCGCTGGCCAGACTATCACAGCTCCTGTACTATCAACTATTTAATGATCCTCTATAGTTAAAGGGTTTGCTATGAGATTTGCATATTTTTCTTCCTTCTTTTTATAGCCTGGTCTTGATGCGAAATAGGACCCGAATACATCGCATACCATCCTACCGTTAATAGCGAATAAAGAGTGTAAAAGAAGGTTGACGCAATTGTTTCTGAATCTGATGGAGTAAGGCATTCTTTAATACATGTCATTGTGATCCATTTTTTTATAGCCTACTGCCGTTCACTGCTGTAATCCATGTACTTAAACATAAACTGCAATATTATAACCCAAACATTTCATAACTAAAAAAATTGCAAAACTATTATATATTAGTACTGTACACTGTTTTGCTTCAATTTCTTGATTCATTCGCAGCATTGTGGTTGTAAAAAGTAAATAAAAACTATCTTTAGATAAAGTAAAACGTGTTGAAATTGTCATAATTTGTACTCAGTTGGTTTATAAGTTTTTTGAGTATTTGAAGTCACATAACGCTAGCAACATACACAGTAGCTGACCAGCCAAATGATGTTTTGCCACATTCATAATTTATAAATAAACTATGTTGGAAAAGAATGTCCATGGAGTTTCTTGTCTCTTCTTCTCCATAGGATCTACGAATTGGAACAGACAATTAGCTTCACGACTGACTACTGACTGACTACTTGACGTTTCAAAAGTGCCATTGTATTGGTGTATTTGAAATAAAAATGGTTTGATTTGATTCTAAAAGAGGGGTTTATGCTGGAAGGGTGTAACTTAAAGGTTAAATATATTTTTTAATGTTAAATTATAAAACAATGGAAACTAATATTATTTGGTGTGGGCTACCCTAATCATTTAGAGGTATGAAATAGATAACGATCTATTCTCAGACCTACGGTTTTGAATTGGTTACAAAAACAATTACACAAATTGAACATAGGACCTATCATACTTTAGGTACTATAGATAAATTTTAAATAAATATAAATAAATATTTCGGACAACTTACACACAACATCATCTAGTCCCAAACTAAGCAGAGCTTGTATTATGGGTACTAAACAACTGATATAAATACATAAACATATTTTTTTTTGTAAATACATACATATTATACCTACATAGAAAAACACCCAGACTCCGAAACAAATATTTGTGAATCACAAAAATATTTAGTCTGACCCGGGAATCGAACTCGAGACCTCTTGATCAGCAGTCGCATACGCTAACCAGTAGACCAACAAGGCAGTCAGTAGATATCTATAGACAACGCTTTCTCGTCTGTTTATTCACATAAACTTAAGCAGTCCTCCAAGTACATCTTAGGGGGGGATGAAATAAAATAACCAACATACTATGTTGAATGTTTATTTGTGTTTTAACTTCTAAAAACATTATGAACACAGTAAAATATACAAATAAATGCGGTAGTAGTACATTTCGTAAAGTTGCCAATGTTAAAATAATAATTAAATGTCGTAAAACAGAACACTATCGTACTACACAATAACCAAAAAATAAAATTATTAACAATATATTAGTGTAAACTTTTAATTTCTATTTTCGTTAAAATAATAATAATAGATAATAATAAAGATTGTGCTTTTCCCTTATATACTATATTAGCGAAATTAATAAGAATTTTTAAGTAATGGTCGTTAGGTGAGCCGAAATTTTTGGAACGTTGCCAGCTCAAAAAATGCTGTGAATTTAAAATTTCGGCACACCGTCACGACAAAAAATAATTAAATAAACAATGACACTGTTAGATCAGAATAAGTTCTTAATGTAAAGTTAGCTTCAACAGGATTATTTAACGATCGTATAAAAGTCTCTCCAATATATCCTTATCTAATAAAGGTAGGCAGCATCTTACTAGCAGACACACGGTACATATCGAGATACATTCGGTATGCGACATAAAAACCGTCGCATCCGATATTAGCCTAATCGAAAAAAGTCTCATCCTGCCTTTCGTTAAAGTGAAAATTTGGATACATGTTCCTAAGAAGAATCTACAGTCAGACAGTATTGTCAAACATGCAATGCAATTGTCTCCCAATCAAAAGAATTTTCGAGGATAAATTTAGTTCTCTCGATTGTTACACAATCGCTTACACAATGTGACCTAACAATGAAGGAAAGGGAACCGTCACTACACTGCATAGAAGCACTTCGATTATTTTATTTTCATCATCTAACGATACATTTTTGATAACTCGATAAATGTTTAACATACACAAACATGCATATAAATAACATGCTTGATATCATTTTGGCTACATCTAAATACTACTCGCAAAACGTTTAACGAATCAGTTTTATCTACGGCCATACTATACGTATGACATACATTTTTTATTTTAACCGGAGACGACTATCTAAATAACAATACACTTTCCACTAAAACTTAGGCCATCCCAGTAAAACGGTACGGTACACGGTAAAACTCCAACTTTGCATTTGTTATTGCATTTTTTATATCAAAATATGTCAATGTAAAGGATTAAAGCTAATATTGTGATCATATTAAAGCTTTCAGCTTCTCAGTGTGACCACATGTCTGAAAATGCTACCAAAGTAGTAGTTTCATATGTGTCAATGTATAATTGTAAAAAGATTTTGTATGAACTTAGAACATTGATATGGTAAAAAATATGGTCCACCCAATGGTGTTTTATATTATTACAAATCACTGATAGTGATAAATTTTAACTGATATTCGTTTCACGTGATTATAATACATAGTTATGCCAGTATTTTACACAGCAAAATGATATGGAAGTATACAAGAGGTGATATGATATATAATGGAGATTGTACTAACAAGATATGTACTTAAACGATTAAAATATAAAGTATCGACAAATTTGGTACGATTTTCTTGTTAAATATATATAAATTTATAAATGCTCGTTACGTGTCTTTTTCGTTGGATGATATCGTTCTAGCAACACTGTCGGGGTTGCTGAGGGGAAAAACAAAAATAGTAGAAATACTGTTAGGTTTACCTAATAGAGTAATAATTTTCGAAAAAGAGGAGCGACTCAATCACGATACGTACTGCAACAATGGCATGCCCTTATTAGTACAATAAGCGTTGCATACGACTATCGTTTAAACACGCTACAAGGAACTATAAGGATTATTTCTAATAGTTCTATATAGCCGGTTCCTTTCAGGCTTCTACTCTTAGTATCTTTCCCCGGGAAGCCTTCAGTTAAAGATTCTGTGAAATGTTAGAGCTTATGTATAATAAGGTAGAAACAGCATGTGCAGGGTTAGTGATGAGTCGAAAATTAGTAGAAATTACTGTACAAAATTCGATGTTGTCAGAATAGAAATTGAAAATATTCAAGCAATTCTTTGGTATGCTCGACAGTGTTGCTAGTTCGAAAATTATTTTAGTACAGCACCATCGCGTCGCTTCGATGTGTTGCTATTCTTTAGCGGGAGGTTTCCCGTTGGTATACTGCGGGGGGGATGTCGATGTTTGGTTGGACTGGTCCTCCGTCATTACCGAAACTAGTTCTTCGACGGCGCGGCCAAGATCATCTGGAAGAAAAGATTTTACTTTAAATATTTATTTTTCAAAATTATATATTTGAAGTTAGAATTAAAAAGAAGAATTAGAAAAAATCGATTACTAGTAAACTGAGGTTATACATAATGTTAATCGAACTGCTTTTGTGACAACGAAATACTTTACCTCAAGGTATACGTCCTGTTAGGTTCGCATTAAACAGAAAAATAAATTGCGTAAGTATTATATATTGCAGAAAGGTAGACACTAAAACATGCGACACTTTTAAATTCATGCAGCAACCTAGAAACGACTAACGAAAAACAACATCTAAATTCACACAATCTCAACAAACTCGATTTTTTTTTAATGCGAACACACTATTAGTCTGAGTCTAAAATAGCACTCGTGAACTTAAAATACAACAAAATAGCTGTTTTAAAATGAAAAGATCTAAAAAGCCGTAGGATCGACGAGAAAGCTTCAAACCAACGTGTTAGGGTAGTGGCGGGCGCTGACCTGCGCAGTGCATGAGCGAGTGCACGGCGTGCGGCGGCGGCGGCGGCCGCTCCAGCGCCTCGCGCTCCGCCCCCCAGCGCCCTCCGCCGTCTTGGGCCGAGCACACGTTATTTAGAGACGAGACTGACTTAACTTAAACTATGGGGGACCTACTACCGAACCCTGTGGCACTCCTTACATTTTTGTTTCACTAAGAATAGTACATTGTTCACCGAGGGAGGATAGGGACCGATTACTAGCAAGGGAGCACTTTGTTGGGGGAAGTCGCAGCCTAGGGCCACAATACTCCCGAGGTAGGAATGGGACTTTCACCCGAGTGCTACACAGTGCTTTATACTACTCCTGTGACGAACATTTAAAGTATTTTTAAAATAAATTCAAAACGTAAGACAACATTGTAAGACACAATTTAGCTTAGAATTTGACCAATATTTCGCGCTTCTTTTGTTTTTTTTTATTCTTCACAAAAGGATGTCAGTGGCACGGAGATTCCATATTTAAATTATATGAAAACTCTTTGGGGCAGGCGCGCGCCATAGATAAGATAACACATGAGAAATGAAAATTCATACAACTTTCTCTCCCGCTAAAACACGTTAGAAATGGATTTTCATACATTTTTTCCTCTCGCTTATTCAGGTCGAGGAAAAGACTAACGTTCTCTTTTCATTTTCAGGGAATATTGACTACTGTTTCGATCAGGTGTAGTATAAAAGTATTTTTCTAGATCAGTGATTATATTTTTAAGACTATTCAGAAGCGTAATTTGAATTAATCAGTTCCATTTTATGATAGTTTTTTTTTATTCGCTGTACTTATAAGAATACTCGTGAAGGATACCAATTATTGTCAAAAGCCTTGGCAATATCAAAGAATATTAAATTGTTACTCACTAGTTTGAGACTCGTGGTAAAGTCCGTTATGCATTTTGGCCGGCGAGTCCGTAGCGAGTTGTGACGCTGTAACCGACCTGGTCTGGAGAGTGCCAGTTCGAGCTGGAGGGGATCCCTGAGCAGGCTGTAAAAAGAATTTAAAATATTGATATACATACATTAAACATGCTAAATAATTCATGGACTTAGATAATTAATGCATTTATTGTTATTGGCATTTAAATATACGACAAGTTTTCGACGATCTATGATTAGTTACCTCATCGAGCAGTCTCCTAAGTCGCTGCAGCTGTGCCTCGAGCTGCCGGTTGTGCTCCTCGAGGATCTGCATGCGTGCCTCCAGTCGACCCTTGTGTTGACGAAGTAGACGGGCCTCAGCCATCATGTCCTGAAAAATATTTACATTAAAAATTTAGAAAAATATATCCAGGACTATGATTATTAAAGTTTCTTTGACTACGAAAGATTATACAGAAGCAGTATTTGTTCTGCTGGTAAATTAAATAATGAGGCTAACGATTCAAAGACTGATACCTGATCAACAGGAGCGTTTCTATTTTCATTGACACCATGTTGCTCCTCTGGCGTGGATCCAGGAGTCTGCTTTGCCTTCAAGCGTTCATACTCAGCTTGAAGACTAGCATTCTCTTCTTCTAATTCTCTGTAAAGTTTAATTCGCCGTTAGATTTATGGAACTTTGAGGAGTTGTAGCTTAATAATGACAGTGTTCTTTATATAGTTTTTAATTTTAATTTGGGTACGATCTGCGTAAGGCAATTACCTGATCATAGCTTCAAGCTCATGACGTTGCTCTCTATGTATGATAGACACGACTTGAACAGGCGAGCGCGGTGCGTCATCAGTTTCTCCACCACCGTTCAGTGATGCGCAATATTGAGCGATTAATTGATGTTCTTCGTCACTGAAAAGTAAAATTGATCAATATTTTATTTTTAATTCTATTTACGATATTGCATGACATACGTAAATGATATTTTTTTTGTGATTAATTACCTGTCCGGAGTGTCTCCTGGCTTAGCACCTAACTCGACCTGGGCAAGTCTGGTGGCGTACAGCTCAAGTCGCGAGTGCATATCGTCTCCACCGAGGGCGGCTCCTGATCCACCTACGTGTTGTGGAGATGGTGCTGGAGATTCTAAAGCATCTCCTGGAAAATTAATGTTCGTATTTTGTTAATTATCTGTGCATACATCACTAAATTAAAGCGTTTTTAATAAGTGAATTGAGTAACTACCTTCTAAGACTGTCTGTACAGGCAAATATCCAACTCTAGGATGTTTCTTGAAGTATCTTGCGGACTTGAACTTGTTACGCAATGCGCGAGTAAAGTCTCGTACATCTTCTCCAGATGTCGTCTGAAACAGATAATTTTAAAGTTCAAGTTATCATGCTATATCTAATGTTTCGTTAACATTGAGTGTTCATTTCCACGATAATACTTACAGCAGTGCAATACTCCTGCATGGGATGGGTCAATTTGTGGTTCTTAGCTTTGCGTCCATTGAAGAAGCACTTCTGACACATATCGAAGTTGAAGCATTTCAAGCAGCGGTATCTGTAATTGTAATAAAAATATGATATTTAAGATTTACTTCTTCTTCTTCCTAGCCTTATTCCCAATATTATTTGGGGTCGGTTAGTTAGTACTACTAGTTCAACCGGTCCCGACCCCCACAACAATAAGGGAGAACTAAAATTCGTAGGTTGAACTAGTTGTCAGTAGATTTGAGGGCACTGACTTCCCAATGAAGATTGCCATAGATGTTCATTAGACGTGCTCTCCGAGGCACGGGCATGAATCACCGCTAATCTGCCAAATTCTGGGCTGCTCTATTAGCAGCAGTTTTTCGTAAGAAGAAACCAAAAACACTCTTTGGCCCAACCCAGGATTTAAAATTTTAATGTAATAACATTAAAATTATATAGGACTTAAAGAGGTATCTTGTGATATATCAAATAAGTATCATCATCATCATCAGCCTATATCAGTCCACTGCTGGACATAGGCCTCTCCCATTGCACACCACTTTGATCGATTTTGGGCTTCTCGCATCCAGCTCCTGCCAGCCATCTTGCGCAAATCATCACTCCACCTGGCCTGTGGGCCTCCTACACTACATTTGCCGAGACGCGGTCTCCACTCCAGAACTCTCCTACCCAAACGGTCATCAGTTCTGCGGCTAATATGGCCAGCCCATTGCCACTTCAGCTTGCTAAATAAGTATGAACCAATAAAATTCAAATTGCATACCTGAATCCTATAATGGGATACTCCTTGCAGATATTGCACTTGGCTTGGTGTTTAGCAGTTTCAGCAGCAGCTAAACGATGTAGTACCGGTAGCCAGACCATTGATTGTGGCTCCTTTTGAAGCCATTGTAAGAAGTGGAATGCTTCAATGAACTGCAATTGGCCATCCGCGTCACGTTCCAGTGTTTTCTCTTTTGCGGCTTCTTCTTTTTCCTTTTCTTTATCTGTAAAGTTTTGTTTCATTTTAGGGTTCTGAACAAAAAGCTTTTCTGCAAGAAAATGTTTTTTAGTTGCATTATATCTATACTCACCAGCTTTTCTATCAAGAGTACCACCCTTATTTCCTTCTTTGGTAGCAGCAGACGCTTGTTCAAAACAGCTCCTAACTGATGGTTCGATATTGGATCCTCCAAATGCAGCCACTTCACCGAGTTGTCGAGGTACCTTGAAATTGATTATTCAGCGTTATTTATCGTATATTGAGAAATAAAAAGAGTTGAAGATTAAGTTGGTTTAAGACTCACTTGAATGCAATCGTGCAGTAACAATCCAAGTTTTCTTTGGTCAGCTCTACATGATGGATCAGCGATCAGTCGGAATAAATATCTGAAAGTAAAGTTTAGAATAAAAATTATCACACAATTAATTCATATTTTGGCATCCTCTAAATGAAATTTAAACGAGATATTGGTCTTTCTTTCTTACCTGTACTTCTCTTCAAGATGTCCTTTACATAGTAATACTAAGCCAACTTTGAAGCTAAGAACTCTGATTTGTCCTGTCCTCTGACTATCGTAAACGTTGAGAAGCCAGTTGATGGACAAGTCTAGACAGAGAGGTACGTTGACTAGGCTAGGATTTTCTGCCGCTATAACCTGCAGAATTTAAAAGAAACATGGAATTTTTATAATAAATTATAGACTTTTCATCACATATTGTCACATTGTTGTATAAAACCCATACGCTTACCTCGTAAAGAGATGTAAGCACATTGATCATTTCAGGTATGTCGATGAGACGGTCGTTCTGGGCACGCAAGCCATGGCAGTCGAATGCTTCTAGTGCAGCTGGCAGCTGGAGCATATGCACTGAAAAATTAACATTAGAAATTAACATTTAGGTACTTATGAGATAAATGCATGGTTTCTTCTGGAAATTTTGATAGAGATTAATTCGCAATAACTGCAATACTGTAAAATGAGAAAGAAAGACGAGGAGAGAGATAGATAAGTAATATCTTCGAATTTACTTACTGCATAGCGCCTTTTGCACAGTCCTCAATTTCAATGCTGTTCTATACGCAGAGAATCGAACTTCATTTAGATCAGCTAAGGAGTTCATCAGGTCGATCATTTTCGGATGGTCCCAATGAGTCGTCTCTAGTTCATGACTGAAGATATAGAAAGAAAATAATTATATTATGACTAACGAATACTGAGTAGGGCTACTTACTTACATAGGTAGTAGAGCCACGCTGATTTCAGCACGAATGGGCCGGCTCGACCCGGCCAGTACTACCCTCACACAGAAGACCATCCTAATAATGACAGCATTCTTGCTGTCGTATTTCGTTGGTGAGTGTGAGACCGGAGGCCCAATCATTCTGCATCATTCTCCCGCCCTTCGAAGGCCGGGAGAATGATGCAGAATGGTCTAACCAGGCTGCCATGGTAAGGGTCAGCATGCTGCATTGCCTGCCTCACAATAAGCATGGTGACCCCTACTCCTGGATTCTACTCGTGCTTTCCATCAGGCAGAGTAGAGTCACTTTATTACATACGACAACTTTTACGTGTTTAAAAAAAAGTGCGCATAAATTTCAAATCTTAAAAAAAAACTAAATGATTTTAAATTTTCTAACGACCTTCGTAATAATAAAAGTAATCTTTACAAAAGAGTACATAGGTATTCCAATTTTGTAATTCATGAGAATTTCGGAAACTTTGTGCCCAATGAAGTTTAGTGTATATTGTAATGCAAAATGATTTTTTATGTATCGTGTCAAAATGATTCTACTCTACCTGATCATGAGTAGAATCCAAAAGTGGTAATCACAATGCAGGTAATGTAGCATGGTGACCCACACTAATGAGACCTAGTGAGATGCTTTTTCAGGTCTGTTTAAAAGACTCGCATGACATGACATAAAAGTTGTCAGTAGCCAACTTTCAAGATGATACTTGGATGACTGATGATAATGATGAATAGTTTAAAAATGACTCTACTCACTTAATATAGTAAGGTACATTAGCAGGAGTGACAGCTCTTTCCCAAGGCGTCTCGACAGAGCCCGCAAGGAAACCTTGAGCTGCCCCTGCACCGCCGTCCCTGGCTACGCCGGCTAACTGTCGCACTCTTTCCTCTCCACCGGACACGAGGCCAGATACCCTGGAAAAATTAATAGATGGATGGTTATTTGTTTGTCGATCATATTATGGATTCATTCCATTTCCAAGTAGAAGATTATCATCAAGAATACATGATATGACTGTATTGTAGTTAAGTGGTACCAGGCTTATAGTAGAAGACAGATGGGTCATATCACATATGTACTTCATTAAAATAGGCGATTCCTTTTTTTGTACATTTTGTAAACCCCCTCGGGACCCCACCCCACCGGGGTAGCAGCGGGGCGACGTGTCAGAATCGAACCGACTAAAACCACACAGTTTGCCACTCCGTGCCTGGGATGGGAGAGGTCCTTTATTAGGACATCTGGACCCAAAGTAAGCAATTCCTAATTCAAGCATTAATTTGAGCTGGGTGTGTTATCAAGCATATTCTATAGTATATTTCTGATTTTTGTTCCCAGTATTTCAATTTTATTGGATTAGAATAAATTTATATAAGCTTAAGTTAATATAAGTTATTGTTGCAAATCACGAGTAACGCCGCATAGCGAAGATAGTCCAAAAAAAATTACACGCCTACGGTACTCCATATTATTATGTTATTAGCTTTTTCTACCAGTGAAAATTTCGTCAAATTTTGTCCAGCCGTTCCAGAAATTAGCCAGAATAAACAGACAAACACATTTATTTATATTTATAATTTATTTGTATGTCATAAAATCATTTTTTTTAGAAGCAGATGTAAAAAATTTACACACGCGGGATACAGATTTTAAGCAATACAATTGTGATTTTTTGTCCCCAGTATTCCTAGAAGTGATTGTTCTATAAATCTTTTAACAAAAATGAACGAGCATTACCTGGTATTCAAATCATCAAGCCTTGCCAACATATGGTCAGGCAATTGAATCTTATCTCTTGCTAGCTGTTGAGCCTGAGCGTGCAGTTCATCAGCCAGTCTCCTGAGCGGTGGGAGTTGAGCGCGCGCTCTTGTCACCGCGTCGAGTTGAGCGCGTGCATCGCGCGCGTCTCCCGGTCCTCGCCATGAGGAACGTGCTGCTTCTGCGGCCTGCACGCGCCCGGCGAGCTCGTCTAATGAAGTTGTGAAGGTGCGGACACGCTGTGAAAGAAAGAGTTGAAAATATATTAATAGTCAACTTAATAGATGTAGTTCTTTTCTCATAAAAAGTATGTAAGTAGTGTAATATCGGGTAGACTGGCGGTTGTATTGTTCCGTAAGTTTATTCTAGAGATTTATTTCTAAGAAGAATAGATCCTACTAATATTATAAACACTAAAATTTGTGAGTATGTATGTGTGTATGTATGTTTGTTCCTCTTTCACCCAAAAACTACTGAACGGATTTGGATTAAACTTTACAGTAATATAGCTTATATATCAGAATAACACATAGGCTACTTTTTACTACAATAATTCCGATACACGCGGGCGAAAACTATATGATTATAAAAATATATAAATCGTAGATGTCAAAATTTATCAGTGTTTATCTCCTGTCAAAACTTCACAGGTTGCTATGCATAACACACTTGCATAGCAACCATAATAATATACGCGGGTAAAACCGCGGGGCGCAGCTAGTTTATATTATAAATGCGTAAGTAACTCTGTTTGTTTGTCGTGCTTTTACGCCAAAACTACTAAATCAATTTAAATGAAATTTTTAAAACATTTAACGATACAAAGAAAACCTATACCTTTATTGTCATAACAAAGATAATATTCCATTCTTTATCAATCATTTTATCAAATTGACTCAAATTCAGCTTTGAACTCTATTATTTCAAAGGTCTCATTAATATTTAAAGTGTTATAAGTTCAGTCAAGGTCCCCTAGGATGTACAAGGTTTATTTAACGCTCAGACCGGTTGCTGGCAGTGACCTTCCAAGGGCGGACCACCTTGCCGCTGGTATTGGGTTACTCGCACAACCACAGAACCACAACCTCCGCGGTTGTCTGTACATCGGGACTGGAATGCCGGTTTAAACTATTGTATCGCTATTACAGTACAAGGATTGTTGAAGCGAATTGTGGGTATTATATAAATGGTATATTTAAGGGCTAAACCCCTCTAGCCAGAGAAAGAGAATGGAATACAGCATAGACAACGATAAACGTTCGAACCTTGACTAGGGGGGGGGGGCTGTCTAGGGGGGCTGTTCCCTATTATATTTCTCTATTCTCTTGTTTCATAGGCTAATGTCACTCAGTCAAGTGATCGAAACAAAATATTAGTCAATGAAACATGAGAACAGAGAAATATAATAGAAAACGACAACTTTGCAACTTTGCTTAGGGGTGGTTCGATCTAGTTCAATCAATAACTTGATGTTGATGGGTGTAGTTATAAAAGTATCTAAGTATTGCTGTGTGTTCTAGATTTTTATGTGAAGTTAAGTAAATGATTAGAAATACACTTGAGGTTTATATGTACATATGTATTCAATAAGTTATGATCATTGTTTTTTTATTCTGTTAATTTAACCAGGACCGTCGGAAATAATCATAATCATATTTCTGCAAAACATATTTTCTATACCTAGTCGATTTATAAGATACTAGATGAGTCTCTCTCGGAGCAAAGGACTTTGACTGCCTTGTTGGTCTAGTTGTTGTAGGTCTTGTGGTTAGCGTATGCGGCTGCTGATCAAGAGGTTCGATTCCCGGGTCAGACCAAATATTTGTGTGATCCACAAATATTTGTTTCGGAGTCTGGGTGTTTTTCTATGTATAATATGTATGTATTTACAAAAAAAAAGTATGTTTATGTATTTATATCAGTTGTTTAGTACCCATAACACAAGCTCTGCTTACTTTGGGACTAGATGATGTTGTGTGTAAGTTGTCCAAATATTTATTTATTTATTTATTCTAAAAACAATTAGCCAAGTTACTCCTTATCTGATCAGCTTTATGCCAGTAAAAGTTTCGCCTAAATCGGCGTTCCAGAGACTAGCCGGCAGAAACAGACAGACAGACAAAATTTTTAAAGAAAACTTTCACATACATTAAGAAAAAAATCAGACAGACACATTTTATTTATTTGCATAGATGTCCGTCTCGTTTCGAGAATATTATAAAAAGATAAATTGAACCTTTTTATATTGTATGAGATCAGCATATTTGCGAGCCTTCAGCGATATAATACACTCGTCGATAAAAGCTGGATGTCTGTTCCGACGTGTGTCAAATACCTGTGCGCTGACACTTAGGGGTGCGTAACGATAGGGGAGGTTTTGCTTACGCAAACTAGTTTCGTTACCGTGGTAGATGCGAATTGAGGGAATATTTATATGGTATTTTATGTTGATTTTTAGAGGTGGGTGACAACTGAGTGGATGGATCAAGTGTTTACTTAAGAAAAAGGAATCCGTCGGTAAATCTGAACATAGCGGTGATTGATGTGAAAAAAATAATGAACAAAATGTAACCCGAGGGAAGCCTCAGACAAAACGCTTAAATTTTTCATGTATAAACTTTTTGGTACTGGTGAAGTAAATTGAGAGGTAGTCAAAATTCATCCACAGAAATACATTTAACACAGAAATAACCCCGTAATTATAAATAAAAGTTACAAATTACTCAATTCCAACTTAATTGATAAGTACTGAGAGACAATTGGGTTGATTAAATAATTGTACACAAGTTGGCCGAACATTCAACTTGACGATGTGATTAATATGAGTTTTTAGTGACTTCGAAAAAGTATTCTTGTTAACTGGATATTTTTTGTCCATGACATTATTTTGAACACATCTGAAAACAGTTATTTTTAGGGTTCCGTAAACAAACAGTAAAACAGAACCCATTACTAAGACTCAGCTGTCCGTCTGTGAATGTGTAAATGTTAATAAAATTGAAGTGAATGTTTGTAATATCAAATGAACATATTCATACTACTTTCTTTGTCTGTGTGTCTGTTTATTACGGCTAATCTCTAGAATGGTTGAACCAATTTTGACGGGTCTTTTCCCGGCAGGATAGTTGATGACATAAACAGTAATTAGTAAGATAAGTTTTTTTAGATTACTATGGCCTAAACCCTTTTGAAATTACCTCTTACCCAATATCGAATTTATTACAATTACGAAATATGCATCTATATTGAATAACATTAATATTAAAGAATTCATTCATCCAGTCATTCATAAAAGACATCAGATTTCCCGTTAAAATTTAGAACAAATTCAGGGTACGTCAATCAAATTTATAACAGGAATGGGATTTTGTAATCAAATTTAGATCAGACACGAGATCCACACTGCATAATTGAAATCGGTAAGAATTCTGTTATCGGAATTTAGAAAAGAGACGTAATTTATTACCCAATGCTAGGCGTACCAATTGTTATATAAATTTAATACTTAGAAACTAGAAATTTAAGGAGTTTAGCAGGGGTAATATTGTACATGTCTTTTTTTGTACATAGTTCAATGTACAAATAATGATAAATTATTTTTATAATAGAAATCAATGGCAGTGAAAGTTTGGATTTCAGGAAAATTAAAAAGTATTTGTTAGGCACGGCCCGTAGTCTGAACGATTTGAAAGGGTCGATAAATCAGATTCATCATAATTATGTGAGTGACATTGGTCTTTTTTATAAAGTTCCTGCTAAAATGACTACTCCACTTGATGGAAAGTATGAGTAGAATTAAAGGACCTGAGATCATATTATAAGGGAAACAAGTGCGCTGGTTGTTAGTTCTAGGTTGTGACAGCTCGGCACAGGAAAGAAGAGCCGAACCGTTTAGTTCGAGAGCGTATTTGTACCACTCTAAAGCGGTGATTTTCAAGACCAGCATTTGTTGTCGACGAAGAGAGAAGGTGGAACTCGATGGAAGAATACTCGTTAGAATACACTTCATGATAAAGATATATTCATAATTACAGAGGTATAAACTGGTGGATTTTGTTTAAGAAAGGTATTAAATAAATATGTGATTTCAAAATTTTAAGTAGTATCTGTTTTTTGCTCGAATGTTACGTCATACGTCATACATAATTTTTTTAAAGTTGCACATACATTCAAAGGGTCAGGTATTTCCTATTTTATGTACGAGTACCAACATACTATTTTTTATCGCCTAATATCCCTACTAATGTTACAAATGCGAAAGTAACTCTGTCTGTCTGTCTGTTACGCTTTCACGCCTAAACCACTGAACCGATTTGATGAAATTTGGTATGAAGATAGAACTGAACTTGGGAAAGGACATAGGCTACTTTTTACCGCGATAACCGACATACACGCGGGCGCACCCGCGGGCGAAAGCTAGTATGCCTATATAATTGTTCATTATAATCTGAAAATGCATTGGAAATTTTTCCTTTTTAAGTTGATTAATCAATATCACCTTTTCTATACCTTCAGTTTTCGCCTTTTTAAATTTTAGTTAGAGAAAATTGTATCACTTAAACATTTTATTTTTTAGGAAGCTGAGATTTTTTTATTTATTATTAAATCACAAAAATATTTGAGATAAGACAATAGAATACACCCCTGTACCCGGTTAAATGCGGGCTCATATCTCGGCAGTGATCTTACCCGGGTATGATGTCCGATATGACCGGGTGGACCCGGTTATCAAGCGAACATCAGCAAGTACTATGAACAAGGGAACGATGTACTTGTGCATTTTGACCGTCTCTTTTTCTTGTTTTTTAGATGTCGACTTTAGTGTTAATACGAAATTCGTTTATGTAGTCTTCAGTGGGAGTACTGTAATGATTAGAAGACCAATAAAAGAATTAGCTAAAAAAGGTTTTTATTTCCTTTTCTTTACCAGGATAATATGATTGTCTGATAGCGCGAACATTTATTTATGTGGTATTTATCTATAACATGTTCGTAATGTAATGTAATCCCTACTAATATTATAAATGCGAAAGTAACTCGGTCTGTCTGTCTGTTACGATTTCACGCTTAAACTGCTAAACTGATTTTACAGATAGTCTAGAGTCTGAGGAAGGACATAGGCTACTTTTTACCGCGATAACCGACATAAACGCGGGCGAAATCTAGTAAGAAATATATAAGTACAGCTGTCTGATTATATTACAGTCTTTGCCTAGTTTGGGATGAGGTTACTAAATATTTCGGACATCTTACACACAACAACATCTAGTATTCAAGTCCAAACGTCCCAAAGTTTTTTAAATTTCTCCAACGTAGTGCTAAGATTATATTACACGTTAATATTTTGTTGCTGTTTTAATTTTATAATTACCTCTGTTGTGTTGTGTTTTTATTGTATTTAATTTGCATCTTTTTAGTACATATTAACCTTTAAATACGAATGAAAATGAAAATTTCACACACACTATTGTATACTGTTCAGTAACAAATTTGTTGCAGCCCAAGATACAAGCGTAGCTCTGTTTGGGTGCCACCAGTAAATATTATAATCATTGTGCATGTACTTATTTGAAGAAATTGATATATAAATGTACACTGGCTTTCGCCCGCGGCTCCGCCCGCGTGTATGTCGGTTATCGCGGTAAAAAGTAGCCTATGTCCTTTCCCAAGTTCAGTTCTATCTTCATACCAAATTTCATCAAAATCGGTTCAGTGGTTTAGGCGTGAAAGCGTAATAGACAGACAGAGTTACTTTCGCATTTATAATATTAGTAGGGAAGTAGGGATTATTAAAATAATAAATATTTTTTATAAGCAGACTGAACAAATGCCTCATAATAAGAAAGTGTCTTATACAAAATACCCTGACCGCTCCACTGGGGGTTGGTTGACCGACACGTCTTAAGATAACGAGCCAAGGGTTATTTTATATCAGCCTTATCTCGGGAACTAGATAAAAACAATGGAGCAGAGTTTTTTTATGCTTTATAAGTCCCTTTTGCAGTTGGTACAATTTGTGGCTTTCTTCATCACAGTAGTTTCATTTTGGGAGTTATCAAGTAAGTCTTTTTAAAAAGAATATATCCTTACTAATATTATAACTTGACCCTGTTTGTTTGTCGCCTTTTCACGCCAAAACTACTAAATCGATTTAAATTTAATTTGGTACACAGATAATCTAAAGTCTTAGGAATGACATCTAAGCTATTTTTTACCACTATAACCAATACAGAGGCGTGTAGATCTAGTTGACTGAATGACTGTTAAATTCTCCCCTAAAAAACTGAACAAAAACACAAACTACATTTTACAACCGGAAATACTCGAGTTGTAAACAAAGTTCCAAACGTTATATAGATTACAAGGTCACCGCACACAGTGCGACCGACTACACTCGTCAGTGATTCATGGTTTAGTGTGTGCTGTTCATTATCAGATCATGGGATCAATGAACTGTACTTAGGGAGTATGGTGTATGTTTCAGATTGGTTATTAGTATATTTTTTAATAGCACTCAAATTATTATTAGCTATTTAAAATGATAGTCAGTGGTTTTTTTATATTTAAGTCTACCAAAGTGACTCTACTCTGCCTGATGGAAAGCATGAGTAGAATCCAGGAGTAGGGGTCATCATCCTCATTGTGAGGGTAGAGAATGTAGTATGGTGGCGGCCTGGTTAGATAATTCTGTTCCGGTCTCACACTCACCAATGAAATAAGTCAGCAAGAACGCTGTCATTATTAGGATGGTCTTTTGTGTGAGGATAGTACCGCCCCGGTCGAGCCGGCCCATTCATCACCACTGCTGAAATCAGCCGTGGTGATGAATTAAAAATATCACCACCTCATTTCATCCCGTGGTGGTTGACTGCGCAGGACTATAACAACGAGACGAAAATCAACCAATCCGTGTGACTAGCGTTGTCTTGCATATCAAAACCACCTTGCTAAGAGGAGTTCCAGCAATAAATAAATAAATACTTCGGATATCTTACATACAACGCCATCTAGTCCTAAACTAAGTAAAGTGGGTACTAGATAACTGATATAAATAAATACATGACGAAACTATAAGGAGCTATAAACAGTCGAATTGAGAACCTCCTTCTTTTTTGAAGTCGGTTAAAAACTGTTTATTTAAAGACAGACGCTTGAATTTAATTTATTTGTACAAATGTATATCACATTGAACTCAATATAAAAGTAGTTTGTAGCAAAAGTAGTAGCTTCAATATAGATATTAATATGTAATAAGTATATCGCACATTATTGTTATTATCACATGTAGTAAGATACCAATTTCAGTGTAATAAGCATTCATTAATAGGTATCTCTATTGGCCCATAAAGCAAGTCGAACTACAAACATATATATCTGTATTCTATGTATATATCTACAGAACGCTTCGGTAACGCGGAAGTTATCGATAACCGTTATCGTAACTCAATAAACCGAATCATCTTGTGTTAGTGCGGTTTAAGGTACATAACAATAATTAAATAATACACAGAAATTGATAATACTGTAAAGTGCCCATAGCCGAGTCGTTTTTGGTGATTGGGAACAACCACCGAGGGTAAGCAACGCCGGCGCGGTGAGTACCTAGATGGGTGACCGTTTCTGGCATGATATGTTATAAACGTTTATGTGTTTCGGAGTTCACGATAAGCAGTCGGTCCCGGTTGTTATAATAAGATAGCAGTCGTGAAGTTGGAGGCAATCCGACGTCTTAAAAACACCCAACACCCAACAGCAAGATTACGTGTCTTGGCAGTCCGCAACCTGCACTCGGCCAGCGTGGCCAGGGTGGATTGTCCCACGTGGGATTTAAACCTACAAAACTTGGCGCAGTAGAGAGCGGCGTGGTGACAGCTAGGCCAACGGTACAGTCAATATTAATCAAATAACTTTAAAGTATCTGTTTGATGTTCATGACAACCGGGACCGATGGCTTAACGTGCTCTTCGAGACACGGGCGTAAAACACTTCCAAACTTCCATACTCCTAGCTGCTATTAAGAAATTCTTGTAAAGAAACCCTAACATTCGTGATTCTAAAGTTACAAAATAGTTTACAGATTTAAACAAACTCGCGAATTTCACGGATGTTTGCATATTTGACTTAAGTGGAAATTGAACCCACGGACCTCTAGCTTAGCATAAAGGCTCGCATTTTTATTAAGTACCGAAGCTTTGACATAAGTAGCTAATTAATCGGGTAAGTTATAAATTCATCAGCTAATCAGGTTGATCCGTTAATTTCCATACAACTTTAGAAAAAGTCTAGTTTTCTATATACGGTCTGCATAACGGACAGACAGGTTTTACAGTAACTTGTAACTTGCATCTTGTCAGCTGTGTCCTGTGTGCGTGATGGCTTAATGAGCAGGATGGGTAACCGATTTTAACTAAACACTGGGGCTTGCATCGTGTCCTCAGTTCCACTCTTTTATTACACGCTTTATATTAACTTCACCTGCATGATTGTTTGTTTGTAACCGACTCCATTGGGTGCGTTTTGACCCACTTTAAACGGCCAGATTTTGTTCAAACTTTGTAGATTTATCGAGGACCGATGACAATACACTAATTTGAAAAAAAAAACTTAAAAAAAATGTTTAAACAAATTCTAGTATAGCAGTCTTTTTTAACCTAGAAAAAAAATATTATGCTGTGCTTTCTGAAAATATTTCAGAAAGTTTTTACTCTTTGTTAGATTAAATTTTTTACTACTTTTTAGTTTAAAGATTTGTTTGTTTAGTTTTTAAAACTATTAAAGTTATATAAGTTTTAAATTATTATTTTTTTAATTCCATAGCGCAGTGGCAGTATTCGACTGATGTGCTTGCGGTCTCAAATTCGATTTCCGGTCGATTTGAGGTCTCAAATTACCTAAGTTACTACTTATAATATCAGATATCTGTCAGTAAAAGCTCCATTAAAATTGGTAGAGCCGTTTCAGAGATTAGGTAAATATATATTTTTTTGACTAGCTTCTGTCTGCAGCTTTACTCGTGATTTTCAACAATAACCGTAACACCACAGGATTCAGCTAGTTATACAGTATAAATTACATCTAAACACGAAAAAAATTGTACTCATTATATAATCATCTGTCCCACGTGGGAATCGACCCTCCGACCAAGTCTTTATTCTTTAACTATTAAACCAACGGGCCAGGTTAGTTCCTTATCTTATTTACGTGGAATAAATTTACAAAGCTAAATGGTACACAGGTTTAGCTAATAAGAGAAACATATCACAGCCAGGAATCGAAGCCGCGCCAACTGGTTGACTCACTAATTGGCATACGTCCAGTTTTCACTAGCTCTAGTGTTGGGACACGCTTGTATATCTCGCCTATGTTTATTTAAAACATTTTAGAAATTAATATTATGCGACTCTATTTTGCTTTGTTGTTTAACCAACTTTGACTGCACGGTTGGCTTAGTGGTTTAAGCGTTCGGCACGCCGCTTTCTTCTTCGCTATGTGTTGTGGGTTCAAATCCCACGTAGGACAACAGTTTGTGTGATTCACTAATTGTTGTTATGAGTCTGGGTGCTTTAGTGTCCGTTTCATGAACGTCATTTTCTATCATTATCTAGTCCCAAAGTAAGCAGATTATGTACTATGGGTACTAAACAACAGATTTTTATACATAAACATACATTATTTTGTAAATACATACATAGAAAACACCAAAACTCCGAAACAAATATTTTCAGATCATACAAACATTTGGTCCGACCCGGGAATCGAACCCGAGACCTTTAGATCGGCAGCCGCATACGCGAACCACTAGGTCAGAACTGTATAGAGACTACACAATTGTAAATATTTTATTTTAATTTAAGAAAGTATAACATGTTTAGAGGGGAACAACTTTAATTAGTAAATATTTAAAAACAGTTTTTAGCAAATATCTATCACTTTCAAAGATTCGTGAAAAAAGTATATTAAGGCTGCCAAGTATCTGTCATCTTGTCTGATCCTGCTATCACTATTTAATACTTTATCTATGTCCTAAATTACTTTTTCGATACCTAAGTATGATATTTAGGAGGTAAATCATTTAACTGTACATATTATGATTAAGCTATGTTGGAAAAGAGTGTCCATGGAGTTTCTTGTCTGTTCTTCTCTATAGGATCTACACATTGGAACAGACAATTAGCTTCACGACTGACTACTGATTGATTACTTGACGTTTTAAAAGTGCCGTTGTATTGTTGTATTTGCAATAAAAATGGTTTGATCTGATTTGAAGACTTTATCTTTCTTAGATAGATATATTCTGAAAAAAATCAGGTAAGGCCTTTTTTTCTTTTTCTTTAATCTTTTTATATCAGCCCCTCTAGCCAAGCTGTAAACGTTTATCGTTATCTATTCTATTGTATTTCTCTATTCTCTTGATTCATTGGCACTCTGTCGTGTGATCTAAATAAATAATTAGCCAATGTAATAGATATAGAAAGAAATAGATAGAATAGAAAACAAAAATCGTATGCATCTTGGCTAGAGGTACTGGTACTACATTGCTTAATTTTACTAACAGTTTTTATTTAATTAGACTTTTTT
The DNA here is from genome assembly GCA_932526445.1 of Phragmatobia fuliginosa. Taxonomy (NCBI): domain Eukaryota; kingdom Metazoa; phylum Arthropoda; class Insecta; order Lepidoptera; family Erebidae; genus Phragmatobia; species Phragmatobia fuliginosa. The sequence continues at coordinate 849,031 of OW052078.1, read as the reverse complement.
GCTAACACAGTGTTATAACAACAAATTAACAATCGAAATCATCAGTTAGATTTGAAGTATTCTTTTTATATCAGATAAAAATATTTATTAAGGAATAATAAATTTTAAATATTTCAGGTAAAAATTCAGGTAAAACTGTGAAAAAAACTTGTAACCATTGAGGTGCTGGTGTCTATGGTTACGTAATGATAATCCCTTACCACGAGATGACCCTCAGATCATATGATCAATGATCAGTCAGATGACTCCTCATTTTCTTTCAGTAGCAAACTCAAATAGTCCATATTATCTACTTCAAATTGAAAACATACTTCCTATACAGTTCGTGTAAAGAATCATAGCGTCATGTTTATACTAATAACTAAAACTAATAACTATCGAATGCAATCACTAATCGATTTAATAATTCCAGGGATACCAGCACAGTTTTAAGGAATAAAACTCCTGATAAAGAATGTCCCATCACTAAGTTCGAGTGGGTGTACCACGATAGCCAAGTGGTAGTTACGTGGGCCGGAAACACGCTGGTCCCATACCAGTTATGCATCATTGTGGGGGTAAGCAGTAAGTGCAATGCTAACTGGTTTGTGTTCAGTATTAGCGATGTTAGAAGTGAAATTGTTAATATAAACGTACTTATGTTTATTTAATTACTAGCTGATGCCCGCGGCTCCGTTCGTGCCCTAGGGGTATGAAAAATATATGTATATGCATATATATATGCATATAAAATTTCATAAAAATCGTTCAAGCTGTTTCGGAGGAGTATGGTACTCGTAACAAACATTGTGACACGAGAATTTTATAAATAAGAAGAAGATAAAAGTTGGGTGGCTGAGCTGCAAGATATGGGACCTTTTTGAGTATATTTTTCTTTTGGACTGTCGACATGGATTCTAGGAATGTGATTCTTTCAACTCAATTTTAGTTTAGATCGTATAAGACTGTAAAATTTCGATCGAAACATCAGTACCCTTCTATATTTATGCCTGCCAAATTGATTTTACTCTGCTTGATGGAAAGCAAAAGTAGAATCCAAGAGTAGTGATCACCATCCTCATTGTAAATGCAGACAATAGAGCATGGTGACCCACACTATTGCGGCCTAGTCAAATGCTTCTGAATCGTCGGGCCTCCGGTCAAAAATTTCCCACAAACATCTTATGATTGTCAAAGAAGAAAATCTTAAGAAAAAATCGCTTAAATAACTAATTAATTTGTTTTTAAATCTGATGTAGATGTCTGTCTATTTCGATTTTAAGGTATATGTAACGCTGTGGAGTACTAAGTTAGGATCAAATACTATTACCAGCTAAGAATAGAAGTCCCTACCTAAGAAGTTAAAAGATACATTTGCATTAGCTGTAAAGATTTCGTCAAAGTAATATTTACTTATTCATAGTCGATTTAGTTCTTTTAAGGCTCTCCAGATTAGGTGAGTATTTAGATAAATGTATGTAAAAATGAAATTTGAACCATTTGAATAAATTAAACAGGATAAAGAACGGCGCTGTAACGTGGACACTGACTGTAGGGCTAGTCCAGAAGCTTAAAGTCGCTCCACGGTCTATGGCAAGAGATATACTTGGAGTCTCTCTGAAGGACAAAGCAAGCAATCCGTCAAAAAACCAAGGTGACTGACATAGATCTGATAGTAAGTAGGTTGAAGTGGTAACGGGCTGGTCATATATGTTGCAGACGTGATAACCACTGGAGTAAGCGTGTTCTGGAGTTGAGATCGCGTCTTTGTAGAAGTAGTTTGACGCGCCCTCTGGCTAGGCGGCGGTGAAAAGCAGCAGACCGAACTCTATGGTATGCGTTGGAGAGGTCTATGTCTAGAAGTGGACTGTAACGGGTTGATGTTGATGATAATGATGATAATAATGAGAAGGTAAAAATTAAGGTTTAAAATTCCTATAGAACGAGACCAAAGAATCCCTTCTAGGATATTGATGAAAGCATGTATAAACACAACATAAAGTATTCTAAGAGAAAAGATATTGTAGGTAAATAATTGTGCTTTTATTATTTAACACGTCACAGGAAATCACACCCTTTGTCTTTTTAAATAAGACCTAAATTTCCGATTCCAATAAACATCGTATCCCCCTTATTCTTTCCAATTAACCAGACATATTTTCTTTCGCAATATTTTGGCTAGCAACACAACATTTCTAATATACCGGTATTTACCAATACGTGGGTAAATCCCCTGGGTGGGCCGTATACGGATGTCGGGAATAAAACCGGACATAACAAACTTCCACGGCAATAACCGAATTCTGCAGGTCATGGATAACAGTTTTTGGTATGGAAGAAAGTATATTGGTGGAGTAAAAAAATGCCCTGAATATCAGAGAAAACCTCGCCTTTAAATTATAAATAAATAAATAGATACATATTTCTGACATCTTACACACAACGTCATTTAGTCCCAAAATAAGCAGGACTTGCATTATGGGTACTAGACAACTGATATAAATAATATACAAAAACATACTATTTTATGTAAATACATACTTAGGTATTATACATAGGTAACACTCAGACTCCGAAACAAATATTTGCGTATCACACAAACATTTGGTCCGACAATTGAATTAATTAATTTAATTGATCCAAGATAGAACAGAAAGAATTAATTTAGTAATTTATTTATTCCTTTTCATTGTTTTTCATTGACGTTCAGCTCCGGTCGGTATTCTATAGCCTATTAACTTTTGCCCGCGGCAAGCATAGCCTATGCCCTTCAATAAAGAATCAAAATATCTATATACACATTACATTGTAATATGCCATCTATTATGTTTTACGACATATTCAAAGTAATCGTGTGACTTATATCTTGATGAAGCCCTAAACACAGGTTTTTTAGGTCAAAGCGTCGTAAAAACACCACAAACAACCATCGGAACAAAGGTGACTCAGTTCTACCATATGGCGCCAATTGGCATCATTAAAAAACATACTTTAACGCATAACAAATACAGTTTAGATTGTCTTAACAGAATGATAATGGGATTCCATGCAGGGCACAATTTTCTAAGAAATTTCTTGCTATAAATAGTCTGTCGGTGTCGGTTGAAGGAATTTAAAGCTTGAATGGCATGTTTAAAGTATAGTTTTAAGTGCTGTTTGTATAATTCCATATAACTTTTTTTTAAATGAATGACAGGTTTCTTTATAAAAAGTGTTTTATTTACATACCTTTAGAGTTCAAAATATTGATTTTGAATATATTTTTTGACAAATGATGAAGTGATTTGGTTTGTAGCGATTACCGGTAGCTGTTAACAGCTTTTGGTAACCGTTTTATGGTTTGAATATCTGTTTACCCGATTACTACCCCAAACGAAAGGGTAATTTTGTTTGCTTAAGTATGTCGGGGTTGAGGACTAGCCAGCCAACCTTGGGGCTACATAATCTTGCCGTTGGATGTTTTTAAGCCGCCCGAAGGCCCACAACTAAGCTTCACGACTGTTATCATATTGTAACAATCGTGACCGTAGGCTTAATGTGATTTACAATCACGGAGACACGCATGGTGTCATGTCTATTTAATAATAATTATTTTTTCCGTTAGAAAATTGTCAACATTTTGAAGATGTTACAGTTCCCTAAAAAGGATAAAATCAGACACATCTTATATGCAAATTTTATCATTTCGAAGTCAATTACTGTACAATTTCATGGATCGGAACACACAGACAGGCGAACATGTCGCGAATTTAAATTACCCTTTAATATGTTGCCTTTGAGAATACTTATTTGGCAACACCGAAGCCTTGATTAAGTTTTGTTTTAGAGTAGTTGAAAATACTATTATATCCTTACTAATATTATTAACGCGAAAGTCTGTATGTATTTAAGTTTGTTGCTCTTTCTCGCAAAACTACTGAACGGATTTGGATGAAACTTTACTGTAATATAGCTTATATATCAGAATAACACATAGGTTACTTTTAACTGCAAAAATCGAGATAAACGCCGGCGGAGCCGCAGGCGAAAGCTAGTATATTTATAAAGTAGCTTTTGTCCGCGGTTTCGCCCGCGTATATCGGAATCGGTGCAGCAGTTTGGCCGTAAGAGACAGATAAAGTTACTCTTAAATTTATAACATTAGTATGGATAGATTCCAGAGATTAACCGAAACAAACAGACAGACAGAAAAAAATAAAAGAAAGTTTGAAAAAGTAGCCTATATACTAGTCCCAAACTAAGCAGAGCTTGTATTATGGGTACTAAACAATTCATATCAATACATAAACATACTTTTTTTCTGTAAATACATTCATATTATAAATAGAAAAACACCCTCCGAATCAAATATTTGTGAATCACACAAATATTTAGTCTGACCCGGGAATCGAACTCAAGACCTCATGATCAGCAGCCGCATACGTTAACCAACAAGGCAGATTTATAATTACATACATACACTTGAATTTACTTATTTGATATAGATTTTAGCAGTCAATACTTATTAATCAGCTAAGTTAACCATGGAGGTTAAGAAAGCTGAGAAGCCATATTAAACAGTAAGTAAGAAACGGGTAGCTGTTACGCCCCTACTGTTAATAAACAGGTACCAAGATATACAACGAGTGTACAAGCTGACGATTGCACACTTAGATTACTACCCCAAAGGCAAGTCGGGTTACACCTTTGATAAACTTAACCAAGACTAACAGTACACGAAATTGTGTTTTCTGACTCACGAAATAGTAATTCATTTTGTATAAATCATGAGTTTGCTGCTGAAATTACTCTGCTCAGTCTGATCAGGGGGGTGTCACTCCGCAGTTTAGGTATAGTCGGCCGGCTGCCTGCCGGGTCAGACACGCCGGTCGAACAGACATCGACAGAACAGTTCAGAGTTACACGATAGAATGAGACGTAATTGTAGGTAAATATAATCGTAGTGATTCAGCGGTGTGCGATCTGAATTGAACTTAATCTTTTGACACCGAGGGTACCTATAACTTTAATTTATTTTTCGGAGTGAGTCTTCTGTGCTGGTACTATTATGTATTCTGTGGTCTGATGAAAAGCATGAGAAGAATTCAGGAGTGGAGGATACCGTCTTCATTGTCAATGCGTACAATGCAACACGGTGACCCACATTATGGCGGTCAGATCACACCCCGCTTGTAGGCCCCGGTATCATAGTAGGATGGAAACACATATACAACAGGTATATAACATAATATTTGTAAAATACATAAGTTTGATAATCGGCAGTCTCGATACTGAGGCTTTGCCTAGTTAGGCTTCAGAGGGCCGTATGTGTACTCAAGGTTCTACTAATATTATAAATACAAGGTAAATCTGTCTGTCTGCCTGTAGATGAAACCTTAGGAAAAGAAACGGGCTACTTTTTATCGCGATAACTGACAAACACGCGGTCGGAGCCACGGGAAAAAGCTAGTTTTTCATTATAAAATGTTTGATTATACTTAAACACTTCTTATCCTCCTAGCCATTATTCTCAAGTTTATTTGGGGTCGACTACTAGTTCAACCGGTTTTACCTAAATTTCAGTTTTTCCACGGAGCGACTGGCATCGGACCTCCGCAACCATAAGGGAGAACTGAAATTCGAAGATTGAACTAGTTGTCAGTATATTTGAGGGCACTGACTTCCCATTAACGATTGCCATAGATGTTCATGACAACCGGGACCGACGGCTTTACGTGCTCTCCGAGGCACCGGCGTAAATCACCGCCAAACTTCCAAACTCCGGGCAGCTATTAGGAATTTCCTAAGAAAATCCCAATAACACTTTATGGCCCGACCCGGGATTTGAACCCGAGACCTCTTGATTAGCAGTCGCATACGCTAACCACTAGACCAACGAGGCAGTTAAAGACTTCTATTATAATAAAACAATCTACGACAAAGTTTGTAATAAGTATATAATTCATAAAGGTCTGTTATAGCCAATTACGCTGGCTGAGTTCGGGTTGGGGAATGGCAAGACACGTTGTGGCTATGTAAGCCACAATGTGTTTGATATTTTTAAGCCACCCGAAGGCCTCCAACTAAGCTTCACAACAACCGGGGCCGATTATTATGGAAACGCTCAGCACATATCACGCCACAAGCGGACCCATCTAGGTCTGACCGCACCGTGGTTGCTTACCCTCAGTGGTTTTTCCAATTCCCTAAGGTCACTCGGCTATTAGCGCTTAAATCATCAAAGTAGATTTGAATTGAACTTAATTTTCCCACAAGCAAAGTTCAAGGTAAGTATTTACAAGACCGCAAATAATGTTATTTATTATTTAGTTATTTATTCTTGATCTTATCGAAGTATTTGGCAAGAGATTAGTCCCATTAACACTTAATTGGATTGACCATAAATGGAATTATTTATGGATCAAGAATTTCACGATTTTTTTAGTTGAATTAAATCCAATTTGTTTGAGATTTGCGCAAAATGTTTTTGATTAAAACCTTTTGTGAAAGAGATCGGCGTCAAGGAGCCCTCCTTGACGCCGATCTCTTTCTGGGAATGAATTGTACGGACTAAGGAAGAAGGTAAATTGGCCCACCCAATTTCGAAAAAATGTACTAGCTTTTATCCTATGAAAACAACCGGGACCGACCTGACCTGACTCAGAGGTTAGGTTACATCACGTGGTAATAATAAATCTCTTTATTGTACACCAGATAACTTAACGTGGATCTTAATGCTAGTGTCCAGTAAGTACAAGTGGCGGCCTTATCGCACTTCAGCAATCTCTTACAGGCAACCATTGGATGGAAATAAAGAACGGATAGGGCAAATGTATAGGGTATTTTCCGGTGTATTAGAGTGTTGATTGGAAAAGGAAACAAAGCGCTGTAGAAATGTATATACAATACACAGTACAGTTAGTTACCTCGTGGTATCATGTCACTAACGGTCACCCATCTAGGTACTGACCGCACTGTCGTTGCTTACTATGACTGCTTGGCTATGACCGCCTTACTTATTTATTTGAGTAACATAAAAGTAAAATTAGTTATCGTTACTGATATATAAAAAAAAGTTGGTGTCACACGATCCTTAGTTCCACGACCACCCGTTGACACATTGTGAACGTTCCAAGGGCTGGTTAAGAGGTAATATCCGGGAGACAAACTTTTGTTCATCTTTACTCAAAGGGTATATTGTAATATCGTTGAATTGTGTATCCAGTTTCTAAATATCAAAAACTTCTGACCTTTAAGTACTGAATACTGCTATGATATTTAATGTCGCATACCTGTAACAAAAATACAATTGAATTAATCAAATGTCAGTGTGACATACTGGAATTCTAACCTAGATGATGTAAAATGATGAATATAATAGATGTAGCATCGTGATCAATGTTAGTAGTCGTATTTAACAACACTGACTGAAGCTTTCTTGCAAATAGTTCTGTCAAATATCTTGCGTGAAACTACAACTTTTCTCGCAGCGCAAAACAGGGGAGAGAGTTATATCTATATGTTCTTGCAGCGTAAAGAGATCATTCTCCGATCAGCCAATACGATTACACCTTCAGACAGTGGTCTAAAAGTTGATTGGAAACCATTAACTTAGAGCTATTCGGTGCCAATCTTTATTGCGCAATGCAGGATATATTGTTAGTAGCTGGTTCAATCGGTGTTCGCTAGATGGCACTTTTATTTTTGACGCCAAAACCTTATGTATACATAAACAATATTATGACGTGTTTTACTAAGAAAACTACTAAACAAATTCATTCTAAAAACCGTTTGAAATATCAATGGTCTTCCCATTCAATGTTATGTTAAACGATATAATATATTCTTAACATGTGAACAGTCATGAGAAAGAATGTAAACGTCGACAATGACTGGTAATGATTTGGAATTCATTAAAATTCATTAATAGCATGGTAAACAAGTTGACAAAGAGTTTAGGAGCAAGTTGTCAACGACCTATAATTCCCACTCACTGCTGGGCTGTGGTCTCCTGTCAAGAGAGGGTTAAGCTCATACGTCCCCATGCTGACCGGGGGCGGGTTGGAATTACTACTGGAACTTTGGAATTCTTTAAACGAACTTACAAATATAATAAAACGCTAAATGGAGACATGTGAAGTTTCATAGCTAAGAGTTTTTTAAAAAAAGGCGCTTACTCTTTAATTAATTAATTAGCTGCGTAGAAAGGTTTAATATAACAATAGCCTGTAAGTTTGTATTTCAACAACAAAGGAGCTATAACAATCAGATGACACATGATGCCATAATAGGTAAGCGATCTATTAAACTAGACACTAGCTTTATTAATATTACTTCAACATAATGGTAGGTGTCCTCTATCATCGCCCTTTTCTAAATCTTAAGTTTTTAAAAATAAAGAAAAAAAAATAAAACACTAAAATAATGATAACCATTAATCATTTCCTAATTAGCGTCAAGCGACAATCCTGCTTTCATAATACTCTCATGTCACATTCCAAAAATTAATCTTTCACACCTGTCAACTTTAAAAACGCGTTAAAAAAAGATGGCCGACGATCCGTCCCGTCAGTGTAGTGTTAAACGTCAAATTTGAATTTCGAAGAACAATGCGAGGCTCACGTGTGCGTGAGTCATGGCGGGAATGTTTTGACATTTCACTTATTTCTGTCCTCGGCGACGGGAATGTCATCATACGAGTACATGACATGGTTGAGGTTTGAAGGACAATAGGTGTTACTAGTGCCGTGTTTAAAATCAAACACCAATGATTGTATTTCAATATATGCTGTATTTCTTTATACGCATTTTTTGTATTGTATAAGAGAATTTTATAGTGTATGAACTAACCGTAATAGGTAATGGTGAAGACTTTTAACGAGTATTATTTTTAATTAAAGCATAATAATGATTGTATTTATGTTTAATACTTCCATTGGCTGTTTTATATTTTCTATTATTGGTATCTTCTATTACTGGACTTAAAATAAAGGAATGAATAAAAATATTTAACTGAAGAATTTCCCTATGGAAACGTTTGAATTCTTCTTCTATATAGAAAAACAGACATGCAGCCTAAAAACTTAACATGAAAGCGTGGATAAAATCTGGTTGACTGGATTTGCAGGTATCGTTTTGATTTTACAAAGTGTGCCTAAATTGATACTGAACTTGTTTCTGTGGTAGTTGCACAACAGGTTATTTTTATGCATAATATGCAGAATTCGTGTACCTTTCTGAGTATTATTACACAATCTTTTCGAAAGCAGACTATTGAGTACCTCAAAGGACTTGTTTTGTGTTCATAAGAGAACACCCTCAGTGTTATAGTAAAAACAAAATAATTTATTTCAAAAAAGGATCAGTTTTAATAGGCCTGTCATAAAGATTTGCGCAATTTAATTTTTATTTGCATCTATCAAAACTGAATTGCCTCGTTTTTGTATCGATTTTATCGTATCGTGATATTAAATACCATAATATATATCAATACATGGGTTATCTATCTCTAAAATATTTTTTGTGTGTTTCTTTTCAATCATGTTCGGCTTCTATAGGTTTAGACCTACTTATATACTCATTTGTATGCATTTACAAATATCATTAAAGTTGCAATTTTGTTTTGGAGTCCTACAAATCGTTTCAACCGAATCAAGTACCTCTTCTTCGTAAAATCGCTTCCTAAAGGTAAATTCTTAGATATAAACGAGAGACAAACATTGTAGACATTTAGTCGACAGTGTGGGCGACATTATACCGTAAGGTATTTGTATTAGTTAATCTTGCGCCGTTTTTATGCAAATAATTAAGACAGATATAGATGGGGACATGTTCAAACAAGTGATTGACTTTTGTAATGTCACTCTCTTAAAGATAACTGTAGCGGTTCCGGCAATTAACACAGCGTTGGTTTTAGTATGGATTACTTTTTTACAGGAAACAAATAAGGTATTCGATGGTAACTACCTCACTTTTTAGGCTTTTGTAGTAGCCACAGTGCGTTAATGGCCTTCGAAAATCTAAAATGCTTGAATATATAAAGTTTATAAAGTTATATAAAATTTTAAATCGGGAGACTTTAGTTTTTAAAATTATACCCAGTATCACTCTAATACAGACCAGTGGCGTAACAATAGGGTGGCAGGGCTGGCAAAATGCCACGGGCCCCCGACCCAAGAGGGCCCCGGCCCAAAAGGCTGCGAGCTCAAAAATATTTTTTTACACTGTACCTGAGTATTTTATTTTATTTGAAAGGTATATTTTTATAAGTTCTGCTTAAAATCCAAAGTGAGACAACTAAAGACCTTTACAATTTCAAGTTAATCGTTAAGCATTTCAACCAACCTAAACAAAAATATTATGTTGATTCATTTTTAGAGATGTACACGTTACCCGTGGCGAGTAATTTTACTTACTTATGACCGTCAAAAACCCGTCAATAATCCAGAACAACCACAACAAGGTACTAGCAAAAATCAAAGAGAATTATATTTTAGCATGAACAATATTGTATCTTTGCTATATGTTACTGATAAGGGTAATTTTAAAGAGCTAACTGATCAAGTGAAAAGGTTCGTGATTGAAAACGGACATTGTAAAACTAAGGGCCCTTTCTTAAATATTTCGGACATCTTAAAAGATAGTGACAATAGATCTTTTCTAGAAAAACGTTTCCAATCTGGCGTGAAACTAGAACGTACATGGCTATCTTATTCTTTAATACCATTCAGAAGGCGTATTGTGAACCGTGTTGGTTATTCGCAAATCGGGCATCTAAAAAAATACAAAATGTTTGGATTATGGGCTATGACGACTGGAAACATATTGTAGATGCCATACAAAGACACAAGACATCAAAAATTCATCTGGATTCCTGTCTTTCGTATCAACAGTGGCGGCTACATGGAACATACTCGATGAAGAGCAAGGGTCTATGATAAAAAAAGAGGCTTAGGCTTTCTAGGCTCCTTGATGTTACTCTGACACCTTCAACGTGTTCTTTAGCCTTTCGTGGCCACAGAGAAAACGCAGATAGCAGTGATCCAAGCTCTAAAGGAAACTTTTTTAGTATTTTTGAGTTATTAGGTAAATACGACTCGATTTTACAAGAATTGTTAAGTAAACTAAAGGGCCAGATAAAATATTTAAGTCCAAAAATACAAAATGATCTAATTTCTGTCCTGGTTCTAAAAGTAGTGAAATTCGCTGATAAATGAAGTAATGCCGCACTATTCTACTCTATCATATTCGATACAACTCAAGATATTTCACAAATTGATTAAATTTTTTGATTACCGTTATTGTATGATCGAAAAAGAAAGTAATGGGATCCCAAAGGCACTTGTCATTAAAGAAACATTTTTAGGATTTCATGAAGTTAAGGATCAAACTGCCTTAGCAATGTCCAAGCAAATTATTAAATCCATAAATGACAAATATATTCCACTAAATAAGTGTCGAGGACAAGGATATGATGGTGCTAACACAATGAAAGGGACTTATGTTCAAAAATTCATAAAAATGTTGAGCCGAATGCCGTATATGTTCACTGTCCTGCTCATAATTAAAATCTAGTACTCAATGATGCAGTGAGAGGTTATTGATATGCAAAAATATTTTGAAACAGTTCAACAAATTTATAATATTTTTGGGCATGGTATCAAAAGATATTCCATATATTTTATCAAGTTATGTATGTAATAAAGAAATTGAGTCTTCAACTTCAATAACATTAAAAACATTAAACCCTACTAAAAGGGTTTGGTTTTGCTTTAAAAGTTTTGTTTGTTGAAGTCCAAAAATCAATAACTCTTCTATGGATGAATGTGAAGTCACCAATACGTGTTAGGCTAGCGTGGGTACTATAGACCATTGCCTCTCGCCTAAGAGAGGAGGCCTATGGTTATTAGTGGGACATATACAACATGTAATTCAGTACGCTAAAAATCTCTAAGTTTATTAAAATTAAACTGAGTATAATGTGACAATTTTTACTGATAGGGCCCCATCAAAAGAATTTGCCACGGGCCCCAGATGGTATTGTTACGCCACTGATACAGACATACCAATGAATAACATAACCTTCATTCCGGAGCAGTCGGGTAAAACTGCACGTATGGTTTAGTGGTTTAAACGGTCACTCTTCCCTTTCTACTGCGCTGAGTGGTGAGGGTTCAAACTCCACAGACGGCAAAACTTTATGCAATCCACAAATTTTAGTTCTGAGTCTAAGTGTTGTTTATGCCCGTTTTATGTATGTTCCTAAAGTACTGTGAGTGTGGATCACTACATAGTATAAAACAAAGTCGCTTTCTCTGTCCCGATTTTTATTTTACGGATTTTTATGAAATTTTCTTTAATAGGTAGAGTGATTCAAGTGGAAGGTTTTTATGTATAATACATGCTATATATAGTATATAGTAGATAATAGTTTTAGAGGTTTCTAATGTGATGTTTTTTACGCTTTTATTGCAAACGCTGGCTATACCCTACGAAATAGATCAAAATAATGTACTACAGTATTGTACATCTTAAAAAGGTCTACAAAAAGTCCGCGATGGTATATGTCTGTCTATTAGGGATAACCCACAATAACCATTTTTTTATTTTTTCTTTTTACGAGAAATAATGGTTTATTTATGAAGCGATTATAGGCAACACAGTATTAATCTTTATCCAATTAAATACCTTAAATACATTGTGTATGTAATATAGCTTAATATGGCCCTGTACAGTATGTAATTTAAATTAATACTTTTGAAGTTATTACAGATTTAAAATGCAGGAACAAAGCAATTCTGGTGGTACCGGAAGGGGCGCGTTAGTTGGCGCTGCTGTCGATTTGTCCCTATCAGTTAATATCTAAACACAATACTTTATTATGAATTAATATTCTAAGGCGGTACGAAGTTCGCCGGGTCAGCTGGTTGTCTATAAAGAAAAGATCCCTTTCTATATATATTCAGGCATTGTATTAATAAATATTATATATCTAAAGAAATCTGCAATTTGCTGACACCATACGCATCAACAATGTTCCCGAAAAATAATCAATAACAGTTTATAATCATTAAGAACAATTGTTTGAAAGTCAAACAAACTGTGCAACATAAACATAATAATTTACTGCATAAACAATAAAGTACATTTGTATTTTATGCAGTTTTGTATTAAAAATATTAGGTATTTTATGACATACCTAATTATTTAAGTGGGTCTTCGCACTAATAATTTTAAAGTCTCAATAAATATTCAAATATGTCTAGATGCTCACCAAGCAAACGGTAATGATGAAAATTTAATTAATCACGTATATAACAGTAGAAGACGAATAAAGAAAAGAAGTCTGAATTGAGTGAAAGAGGATTAGCCTAGAAATACACTTAGAGTAAACTGATGCAAGTAACAAATTTTGATTCTCAACTATTGGACATAAGGCCTGAAAGCAAAAATGATGTTTTGTCAAAATATTTATATTGTGTGGACCAAAAAAATATTTCAAAAAAGGGCAAGTTGATAGTGATTGTGGTTTTAATTACCACTGAGTACAAATAGTTTTCTATGTGAATTTCTATGTATACGTAATTCCTAAGATTTACAAAATGGTGTAAATACTCGTTTCCTATCTCTATACTTTCCTAAGCTGTTTTTATAACATCTCAAATTTATTTATTTTTATATATTTTTTATATTTAGTAATACATTATAAGTTTGACCTTAATCACTGTTTCTGCACTAAGCTCGTGGCTTGAGTCTCGAACACCAAGACGACATTTCCATTTATTCATCGGTAATTCTGTCGTTTAAAAACTCTCCAAATAATAATTTATATTTGTATTGTATTATTTGGATTACTAATAATCCATAAGTATTTATTTTAATCCATTAAAATTTATATTTTCGATATTAACGTAGATACTATGTTCAGTTTTTTGGCGAATACCATAATTATTGCACACTATAAGCCGATATTATTTATATTCCACAAAAAACTCAAGTTAACCAAACCGACAATATTCCCTCTACACGCGATACCGAGATTATTAATACAGCATCTTAAATTCTGTATCCATCCAAAACATGGCGTGCACCATGCCTTTTATTAACCCCCAACATTATTATACCGGAATAGGAACTGTGAGATGAGATGAATGATGCTGAATGGAATTTAAAGGAGTATTCAGATTCGTATAATGTAGACTTTTTGTTGGTGGTAAAGTAAATATATATGTACAATTTTATGGGAAACACTACTGAGTTATAATATTTTGACTTTGAGGTTGTGACAGTGGCATGTGATCTAGTAACAGTAATAGGTAGTAGATCCACGATGATTTCAGCACGAATGGCTCACACAGAAGACCATCCTCATTTCTGTCGTATTTCGTTAATGAGTGTGAGACCACCGCCATAGTATTGAGTCACCATGCTGCATTGCCTACCCTCACAATGAGGATGGTGACACCTACTCCTGATTTCTACTCATGGTATCCATCAGGCAGAGAAGTCACTTTGGTAGGTTTAAATATAAAAATATGTGAACCGAGTAATGGTATCGGATTCAAACTCTACTCGGTGCATTAGCAATAATTTCACTCGGAGGCGGCGCAATATGTAAGATAGCCAAAGAACTCTGTTATGGTGTGAGGAGCTAATCGAGCAGATCTTTCATTTGTTGGAAAGGAAGGACAATGGATATCTGTACCTCAAGAGACACAAGGAAGTCATCGCTTTTAAGTCCATTCCCTCAGAACCAACAGATGAAAAGCAACGAACGATCGGTTTAACAAGGGTATTTTTGGTGGTTATATTTTATTCGTTGTATTGAGGTCAGTAAAGAAAGAAGGATCTGCCATAATTTATTTCTCAATTTATTCGTATATTTGCATGTAATACGGTCATTAAGAGAATATTTTAAATACTGCTTCTCACGACACGGATGCACCAAAAATCGTTACGTAAATATATCGATACCGTTGTTGGAAATCGACTGGCAATTAAAAATATGAACCATATTTTTATGAAACTTTTTATGATGTTTCGAAATAAATAAAGTCGTAAGTTATGGATTTTATCCGATTTCCTTTTTACTCGTTGAAAAGCAATGTTTTAAATTGGGAAGTGTGAACAAGTTTTATAAAGAAATTGATTTAAGCTTTCATTTTTCATGAATTTTGGTTATGGTTAAGGTTAGTCAAAACGGTTTATAGATACTCTATTTGAAAAAAATGGTAAAGAGATAAATTATACTCTTTAATAGCATATAATCTACTTTTTATCTAGGAAATCAGATCATGGTCAATCAATCGATTGAGAAAATCGATGTAAATGCTAGTGATGTTTTATAATAGTACATCGCATGGTTTGAATCTGTTTTTATCAGTCAAAAACAACTAATTTAATTATAATTTGTTAGTAAAAAATTGTTCGACAATAATAACATTTATTCATATCAATAAAGCTAATAAAACAGTTATAAGGCCAATACTTATGTACGGGTGTGAAGCTTGGACGCTGACACAAAAAGAGGAGAACAAACTCCTCATTGCAGAAAGGAAGGTCTTGCGAACGATCTTGGGCCGTGTGCGGAAACCTGATGGAGGATGGCGAATCAGGAAAAACGTGGAAGTTGAGGATGCCGCGGCGGAGCCAAATATCATCGGCCAAATCAAAGCACATAGGCTCCGGTGGCTTGGTCACGTTGAAAGAATGGGAGAAGATCGAAGAGTGAAAAGAGCCTATCTGGGTCGTCCAATCGGACGACGTCCGGTTGGGCGACCCAGATATCGCTGGAGCGATACAGTACAGGTGGACCTTGGGGAGCTTCAAGCTGACAACTGGCGACAAGCAGCCCAGGATCGAATGAAGTGGCGTTCTCTTGTGTCGGAGGCCAAGACTCACTTTGGGTCGCTGAGCCAACGGAGTAGTAGTAGTAATAAAGCTAGCTATTAAGTATAATTATCCATAAGTATCCATAAATGTTTTCACTCAATAGCGATGTCCCACAGCGTAAAGAGAATACTGCAATATATTTAAACCCGATATACATATTTCCCCACTTACTGTTAGCGATGAAATCTTCACTTAAACCAAAAATAACATGTAAAGATACCCCACACCAAGCTATACAGACTTAGATTGTGCTAAAACCATACTGGCTTTTCACCCACTCAAATCAAACAGCTTCAATGTACCGTATTGAAAATATTTAGACAGTTCAAACAGTATTCCTTCAACACATAAAGTAACGAATATAAGAGCAAGCAAACAAAGTGTTGAACCTACGGACGAACGTATCGCTAATATTATGAATAATTTAAAGGTGAATGACCATGTCCCTTGTGGAGCGAAATTCGCAAGTGTGACGCATGACCAGTCTTCATTTGTATGTGGTCAAGTCTTTAAAATAATATTGTTATTAAAATTAAACAAGGCTGCAATTGTTGAAGATGTGATTTAACCTCAGCGTCAGGGATCGCGGATTCAATTATATCTTAATGATACATAAAATATATTTATGAAGTAAAATATATTTGTGAAGATGGATTTGTAAATGGTTTCTTTGACGAGAGTTTGGTTTCATAGGTTTAGGAAATACTGAGAGTCAGAATAGTGTGAATTTTTGCATAAATCAACTTAGAATCAAAATTTATTTAGTTATAATTTTTACATTAACTGTAAATAACATATATGTTAACTCTTTAGTTTTAAATATCAAAAGAACGGCATTCATCTAGGACATAGGCATCTGCTTTCTAAGTGTGTGTTAAAGGGTGATGATGATGGTGAAAGTTGCCTTTTATGCTTATCACTACATATTATAAATTAAAGTCCTCTTTCGCGTCTGTCTATCTGTTTGCGATAAACTCAAAAACCACTGCACCTATTTAAATGAAATTTTGTATCCATTTAGTCTAAAGTCTGAGAAACGATATAGGCTATTTTTTACCTCGATAACTAACATAGACGCGGGCTGAGCTGCGGGCGAAAAGTATTAAAATATATTTATAATAATAGATAGATCAGATATTTAAATGACGAAAGTCATTGTCCGTGGTCTAATAAATACCTGATGGTGACGTAACACCATCAAAGTTCTGACGTAAGGCTTTAAGCACCTTGGCAGGAAGTGTTTAGATGGGCTACAGGAGACCACATATTAGACATTTCGTAAGCATTCATTGGTTCCCTATTTTTAACCTTACGTCATCAAGGAATTGTGATTCAGACTCGGAATTTAGACCCGTGTCATATGACAGGTTGTGACGTGTCGATATCTCGTGTTCTACCTCAACATTAGCCGGTAGTAAGAAAGTAGATAACTTGATAAGCTACGTCACGACTGCACGGTTGGTCTAGTGGTTCAAATGCCAGATGGTATAACAGCTTATGTGATTCATAAATTGTTGTTCTGAGTCTGGGTGTTCTATGTGTAACATAGATGAGTATGTTTGTAAAGTTGCCCGCGACACAGGATTTTTGTTAAAATTAATATTTTTTTCTAAGACAAATATTCAAGCGGTAATTTTTAACGAAAAAAATATCCTACAGGTATTATTACAGATACCGTTAATTTTAACCGAAAATTTACTGCAAGTTACTACTTCGAGAGTACTAGTGAACCATCTCTGCCTGTGAAGATTCCATACAAATTAGTTCACTCATCTCGGATCTATACAGAAACAAACAGATGGACAGACAAAATCCTTGAAATATACTTCTTGATTAACTAGTAACAACTGTTATTATGATTTTGTGTTGACATACATAAATGACATTTTTATTTATTCACACACATTTAAAGTGATGACTACGCCTCTGTGGTTTGATGATTTATGTTAATTACTATTTATTTCATAAAAAAATTTAACTTAATAAATAATTATTCAAAATAGTATGGTATAATTATACGATATCATTAATAATTAGTAGAGTGACGCTGATTTTAGCACGAATGGGCTGTCTCGAAAGGGACAGTACTACCCTCACACAGAAGACCATCCTCATTATGATAGCATTCTTGCTGTCGTATTTCGTTGGTGAGTGTGAGACCGGAGGCCCAATCATTCTGCATCATTCTCCCGGCCTCTCTGACCAGGGTCTCCATAGATAGATAGATAACTCTTTATTTGCACACAAAATTACAGAGTTACAAAAGAAAAAGGAACACAATGATCAAATATAGAGTGTACAAAGGGCGGCCTTATTGCTGAAAGCAATTTCTTCCAGGCAACTGCATTGCTTACCCTCACAATGAGGATGGTGACCCCTACTCCTGGATTATACTCATTATTTCCATCAGGTGGAGCAGAGGCTTAATATAATTATATAAAAAAAATGTGATCTTATTTTTAAACAAATTTCGATGATAATATCGTTCAATGAACCAACCCACTTATCAACAGGTTACTCATTAATCATTTAGACATATTCTGTAGCGACATTAATTCTCTTTGGGCAAAAAATATTGGGAAAAAAACATCGCCACTTAATATTTAACGGTGTGCCATAAATAATGATGAGACGGTACAGATTTATGGATTTTGAATTTAAATTGTGCAAAAATAAAGTAGGTTTTAATTTAAACATTTCAATGGTAATAATAAAGTTGTCAAGTGAGATATCTCAGAGATTAATTTTCAATAAAAATATTGTATTTTGACTGCCTTGTTGGTCTAGTGGTTAGCGTATGCGGCTGCTGATCAAGAGGTCTCGGGTTCGATTCCCGGGTTGGAACAAATATTTGTATGCTCCACAAATATTTGTTTCGGAGTCTGGTTGTTTTTTATGTATATTATGTATATATTTACAAAAAAAAGTATGTTTATGTATGTATATCAGTTGTTTAGTATCCATAATACAAGCTCTAAGCTAACTAAGCAGTTTGGGACTAGATGATGTTGTGTAAGATGTCCGAATTTTTTATTTTATTTATTTATTTATATTTGGAATAATTAAATTCCACGTACATTCTTACACACGTCATTTAATCCCAAACTAAGCAGAGGTTGTATTATGGGGGCTAGACAACTGATATAAATACATAAACATACTTTTTTTTGTAAATACAAACATATTATACATAGAAAACACCCAAACTCCGAAACAAATATTTGCGGATCACAGAAACATTTCGTCCGAAACGGGAATCGAACCCGCGACTTCAAGCACAGAAGTCGCATACGGACCTAGTGCGCTACCAAGGTTTATATTAAATTTGTTTATCTGTGTTTTAACACTGTGGGTTTAGAAGACACCCTGTGTAAAAAAAACTACGAGAAAATCTCGAGTACTCTTTCATTCAACCGAGTTATCTCGTATGGCCCTGATGCTGCAACATAAGGGCACAACCCTGCCCTGCCCTGGTCCGACCCGGGAATCGAACCCGATACCTCAAGCACAGCAGTCGCATGCGCTCCCATTGCGCCACCGAGGCAGTCGAGTCGAAAACTATACAAATAAAGATAAATGAAAGTGTCAGTTTTTAAGACTCGTTTACAGTAAAAAACATGAGTATGTGTGTGTGTTCTCACCGTTTCTTCCTCTTCAAGTGCTCTGATGAGTTCATAGTACAGCATCTCAGCCTCCTGAGATATCTGGACCTTCTCCTCGCAGTTGTACGGTATCTCGCACGACAGATCCATTTGTAAATGCATCTTCATTATTTTTCACACACAACTTTACACAAAAATATTTTCGATCTAATCTAGCTTTACTTATTAATCACGATTGTGGTCACAACACATATTGTAGTCAATATTTTGTGGTCACTCAATCTTTTTTCTTTGGTGAATTAACACTATTTTCAGACATCTGATTTCTAAAAGGATTTATTTAAGATTATTAAAATGAGTTTCCTATAATCCGAGTCATGTTTTTCTTAAAATCTCAAAACGATTAGATAGATAAGTTTAAATTAAAAGAACGGTTTTTTTAGCAGTCAATGCACCAGACGAATCAATTTTAATTATCACCAGTCCAGCCAAAGTACATAATTTATCACCGAATGAAAGTGCGAAAATTATTAATAACATCTCGTGTGAGCTCATCCTGTCTCCAAGGGCCGTCGACAGACTTAGCCCATGCTCCATACATACATTAATTCGTCACGGTTTGGTATCTTTTACAATTATACGACACGACTTTAGCGTAAAATGTTAAAGGTTTTTATTGAAATCAGACATTAGGTTGACATTGACAGTTCTAAATGTGAATAATGTCCATATTCATGGATGTTTATATTTATTACAAAGTGCTGAATGGATCTGCGTAAAATTAGGCTCAGATCATAATTATAGACTACTTTTAATCAAGGAAAAATTATTTGAGCAACATTAAAGATAGTGCCTTTATAAACATTTTTTTCCTTTGAAAGTTTGTTAGTTACTTATGACCTTATACTACTTTATTGCTACACTGACTATATCTAATTCATATCATTAATTTAGTAAACTTAAAGCTAACCAATTAAAATCGTTCCGTGATCGTGTCGGCGTCGTATAGTGTAACGAGTCAAAGGCGTTATCTACACCCCGTCACGGGGTTATTCATAGCTCGGCGCATTCAGGGATTTAGCTATAATCCCCCAAGTCATCGAGAAATTTGGTAGGTTCTCGTGGATTTGGGGATTATAAGAAAATATGGTGGAA
Source organism: Phragmatobia fuliginosa (assembly GCA_932526445.1). Classification (NCBI taxonomy): domain Eukaryota; kingdom Metazoa; phylum Arthropoda; class Insecta; order Lepidoptera; family Erebidae; genus Phragmatobia; species Phragmatobia fuliginosa. Next base: position 828,425 of record OW052078.1, on the reverse strand, counting down.
ATAACGAAAAGGTATTGTTGCATAAGTGTTAATTAGTCAGCATGATTATTGTTATAAGAGGGTAGTCACTCTATTTTAAAGATGTATCGTTACCCTCACACAGAAGACCATCCTAATAATGACAGCATTCTTGCTGTCGTATTTCGTTGGTGAGTGTGAGACCGGAGGCCCAATCATTCTGCATCATCTTCCCGGCTTCCAAAGGCCGGGAGAATGATGCAGAAACATCTGACCGCCATGGTAGGGCTCACCATGCTGCATTGCTTACCCTCACAATGAGGATAGTGACCCATACTTCTGGATTCTACTCGTGCTTTCCAACAGGCAGAGTAGAATCACTATGGTGGGCTTAAATATAAAAAAAAAACATCACCGGAAATCACATGAACCAGGTTCTTTCAATTGTAGGGAGTTTGTGGCTGGTTGTCTTGATGGGTTTTAATGGAAAATTTACTAAGCTGTGCTGTGCTAATGGAAAAGATTCCTGATACATCCATCTCGTGAACAAAAAAATATTAGTGCTAAGTTATTTGTTAGGATTTTATAACACATGGTATACTCTCTTCTGTCTCAAACCCTAGAAGAACTAGAGGATAGGTCTTGAGGTTTCTTAGATTGTGAATAGAGTACCCATGGCCATGCTAGAATATAACTCTATTTATATATTTTCAAAGCGAGTCTACTCTGCCTGATGGAAAGCATGAGCAGAATCCAAGAGTAGTAGTCAGCCTGCTCATCGTGAATGCAGACAATGCAATGCAGCATGGTGACGATGAATTACTGACACTAAAGCGACTTATTGTGATATTTCTGCATCAGTGGGCCATCTGTGTTTATAGCATATGCATCTTAGATCACAAATATTATTGATCGAAGATATGCATATACTCTGGATCTGGCGAGAATAAAGAGAAACAGGACTATGCCAGTAATTTGACTTTGATTACCCCTCTCGAACAGATAGAAGGGGAGGGAGAGAGCGGTGGAAATATTCAAGGATTTAAAAACACAATTTTGTTCTCATTCAGATTTTTTAAAACAGTAACTTTTTATAACTGTCAAAAAAAAATATAGTAGAAAACCTCAATCTACTACATGGCAACATTTGTGAATCTCCTTTCAACAATAACTCAACGGTATAAATAATACATACTTGTAATACTTGTACGATGGCTTTCCGTGAGTTTGCCCATTCTTTTTGCATACCTCAGGCCTGATTTAACCCGGTACACGTCGGGTATGCCGTATTAGACATGCACAAACATGCATAAACTCGTATTTCAGTTACATCCTTTGAAGTATCTTTAGAAAGCGAAGGCAGTAAACAAGTTTAAGCGTGATTTAAAGGGCTGTGAATGATCGGCTTAGTGCTTAATGTGTGGACGAGAATAGGTTTGATTAATTAATAGCAGTTATAGCTTAAGATAATTATTTTGTTGAAGGCCTGATGCTAAATGCATTGCATGGTTGCAACATTCCTCAGATGTTCGTTAGTTGTTTTAACCACTTTTATAGATGAAACTGTTGCTATTTATAAAGTACTAAGGCTAATGATATATAATAATAACAGTACGGAAACGAACCCGGAACTAACCACACGGAAGGCAGTGGCTCCACCATTAAGCAATTAAGCCTAAACGACATATCTGTACATAAAATAACCAAGGAAGTGATGTTCAGCACAATTGCTTACTTTCAAACTTGTTAAATCTAATCATTCCCGTTAATCTAGATTTAATATTAAATAAAATAAAGTAGTAGTAAAAAACTAAATTTAACAAAAGTAGAAATAATGTTCATAACAAACTTAAAATTCAAGATGGCGACTTCGAAACGTCAATAAGTGCAACTGTCATACTCAGTGAAATTGGCGAGTTGCCAGTATCGGATGCGATAAATTAATTCTATGATGAAGTACTGTTTGTTTACTGGGAATAAGTTTTTCCTAAAATTGCATGTTTGGACATAACTACAATAAATAACAATAGCAGGACTATGCTTTAGTTAAATTTTATCAAGTAACACCGGTGAAAAACGGCTTGATCTTTAAATATCAATTAAGCTGGAACGCTAATATGTCTCTGTAATATATATTCTTTTATAGGCCTGACAAAATCACATTTCAACCTATTTGTCAGTTGCATGTCTATCTAAAAATGCTGTACCCAGAATTAGAAACTAAAACAATGTTTTGTAATCTTTCCGGCGCTTACCGTTCACTTCGAGTCACATTTCCAGGTATTAAGTACTATTTCCAGATCAGTAGTGAACACTTGGCTGTGTAGTCGGCCAGCAATCCATTACTAACTTTGTTCCGTTGATTTGCAGAACCTAAGTTCAAATTTGGACCAACAGCTTTTATGCTGGATAGATTTGTGAAACTATATTTAACTGTATACGACTATACCAACATATTAGTGTTTCTAGAAATCTGTTTAATATATATATTAAAATAAACGAGGATTCTTTTTAAGCGTGATAAAGCAATGTTAATCGTATTTTATGTCATTTTTTAGATGAAGATAGGGCATTCAATACCTCTTGAGTTATTACATGAAATTTAGCAAAATTAGAAAAAAAAGCCGTTCAATTTACTAAATGTTCCCTTGTATCGCACTACAAATTTATAAAAAATAAAACTCCTTGCTACCGTTTAGAGGTTTTTCCATGCAAGATGTAAGATATCCACACAGAATCTGCTTTTAAAAGATACAGCGCAACTCTTAACGACTTTTTTATTGAGGTCGACGATCTCCAGCGAATAAAAAAAAGATCTGCCACAATTAAGGGCACGGAGGGTGGCAATTTTAGGATTATTTTACTCTGGCAACAATTTTGAAATGGAGAACGTTAAAAAATTAATATTTATTATTACGTTTACGGCTCGAAATGATATGGTGATGGGGCCTAAATGCTTTTTTTTACTACTTTGGTTAATGTTTTTAGGAAGAGGAAATAACAGTGCGTGTAAAGTTTTAGAAGTTATATATCTATATATTACTTGGGTTACTTCCTTATCTGGCGGCTTATTTCGAAGTGTAATAATTTACTTTTAACAAAATATTTAAGTATGCTAAAACGGGTAACTCAGTCAGAACAGTCGATTAAATAGGATAACTTTGTGGGTAAACGGAGCTGAAAGTGAATTTCTCTCGAAACTAGTGAAAATATCAAGTGTTGGAGCCGAATCGCAACCTGAATACAGATAGCGCTAATATGGCAGATTTTGTATGCTATTGGCAACACTGATTAAATTAAATGTCAAACATTCTTGACATTTGCGGGAAGGTTAGATTTAATTTAATTGTAAATGTTTTGTAAGTGTTTTTGTCCATTATTGCTTATTATAAATAAAACACTTTTCCTAATAGACTTTTGAACTTTTGTATGAAGGTTTTATATTTTCAATATTTATACATGAATACATTAATTTCTTCATTTGGATTGGAATTCTTTCCTACTCATCTGTTTTATATAAAATATAGACTTCGGCAACTAGAAAATAATAGTTCCTTTACAATCAGTAATTTTCTTTGCGACAGTTGAATGACAAAATAAAATTGTGTAATAACTCCCATTGTTTTAGCCATTGCACTAATACGCGTACAGTTGTTGCAAAACTCATTCAACTATTACAGGATGTTGATAAGTAATGACTCAGCAAGATTAAAATAGTCTATGGTTAATGAATACAGACGCCATTAGCTCAATTAAATAAATTTGTAACTTATCCGTTAAAATTGATTCCTATTTTAAATTTCTTAGCGGCAAACGAATGTGAAATTTAAATTTAGAATTGAATTACGTATATGTCAAACTTTTGTAAACATTTTTTTAATGTTACCAGTAGTAACAAATTTGAAGATTGTTTTTTTGATATTCAGCTTATATATGTCATAGCTTCAATAAACAAGTTATTCAACATTAGAGCAGTTTTTTCAATTTGTACCTGTAGTCCCTCAGATTAGCGCGGTAAAACACAACACATTTGTCAGCTCTTTATAATATTGGTATAGACTACAGCAACATCAAAAAAAATATTGCCAAAGTACGTAAAATAAAAAATGAATGTATTATGTAATTTATGTATACCTCAGCAGTGATTATAAGAAGGTATAAGTGCACTCTGTTTGCAAGATTTATATTTCAGATTGAAGTTTTATCGCCATTGTTCACACAGTAATCCATTATTAGTTGATTGCCCTGCTCAGTAGCTGACATAAGTCGAATGTTTGTGTATACCTAAAGGTAATGTATTTAAAACATCACACGGCCACAGTATATGCACCTGCATAGTTTAAATGCTCAGGTGTTGAGTAATTTCACTGATTGTCTATGACACTCCTTGATTTAGAAACTTGAAAGGAATTCGCACGAACTGATAATCACGAGCTGGATGCGAAAAGCCAAAAATCGATCAGAATGGTGTGCAATGGTAGAGGCCTATGTCCAGCACCGTAATACAGAACCGTTTCTATAAAACGTAATTGCACACATGCTTTAAATAAATTTCTTAATACATTACAAAGAGTCTCTCGTATTTTCATGGTCAACCGTCTGCTATTATTATTGGGAATATCATTACATTCAGGTAATGCAGACAAAGGTGGATTAGATTGACCGGTAATCAAGACTGAATTGAGATTGAGACTATAACAACCAGAGGCACAGGGTTGTGTACAATTATGCTATTAAAAACTTAAAAATCGTATGACGATGAAAGATAGTTTAAAGGTGTCTATATAAAAGATAAAGCATTTTACATCATACAACACATTCCATATTATCTTGATGTGTCATTGCAAAATATTGCATTATATTTTTACACGTAATTTATCTACACTTTGCTGGAAACTAAACCTTAGATCAATTACATATCATCACGGAATAGATTAAGTAATTCACATTCACACATTTCTACATTATTTTGTATAACATTCGTGTTTAGATCTATTATTTCTACATTAAGATTAAACATACCGAGCAATGTACATGCATTATCATTTATGTTCTTATCTAGTAAATATGTCAATAAATGGGTGTGCGGTTCTATCGAAACAAATGTAGAAATCATTTGATAAAGTTGAGTGTTTAATTGAAAGCGGAACTTTGTTGTAAAGTTTAAAATCAGGTTTGTTTTTAATTTAACATAATGATAAAAATAGCACACAGACAATCCCTACTAATATTATAAATGCGAAAGTAACTCTGTCTGTCAGTCTGCTACGTTTTCACGCCTAAACTGTTGAACCGATCTTGATGACGATGATGATGGAACCTTGGGAAAGGACATAGGCTACTTTTTACCGCGATAACCGACATACACGGGTGGAGCCACGGGCAAAAGCTAGTAGTTATATAAAAACTAGGCAGAAGAATATCAAACAGTCATACTAATGTCGTAATACGTTAGATCCACAAATGGCTGTAAATTTATATAAATTAATATTATAAAGAGGTAGAGTATATAAATTTGTCCCCTACAACCTCACAAACCTCAAAATCTCTGTATTTACTAAACCAATTTTGATAACTTTTTAACTTACCTATAGAAAGCCATAGTACGAATATATGTGAATATATCGTAGTACTCGAATGTGTTAGAAAAAGTTTTTTTCAATGATTTGTACATATTAAATTAAAAATATACTCGTAACCCAAGTATTTGTCTTGACTGAGAATCGAAGATGCCATAGGTCTGGTTCAATTCTCTGTTACGTCGAGGCCAATTAACATTAAAGTAAAATTTACACAGAAGTGACTAAAACTAACATAATAATGTAAGTCTACGACACGTGTATTATCTCTAGGGACTTATCGAAGTCTCTCCTAAAATGGACTTCGGTAGCTGATAGCCACTTTGATTGCTCCCTTTCCTTTTTAAACAATCTCAAAATGGTTAAGACTATCTTATTGTAATGGTTACAATGATCCACTGTATGTTATAAATGATTTTTTTTTAGCTTTATGCTCTGCTAACTTTCGCCCGTGGCTCCGCCCGCGTGTATCTCGATTATTGCAGTAAAAAGTAGACTATCTGTAATTCTGATATATAGGCTATATTACTGTAAAGTTTCATCCAAATCCGTTCAATAGTTCTTGCGTGAAAGAGCAACAAACATACCTATATACACACATCCTCACAAACTTTCGCGTTTATAATACTTGTAGGATACGGTATTTATTCCGAGTGTTACATTTCTAGCAATTTAAGTTTCCCAAGAAATAGCCCAATCTTCTTCCTTCTTCCTAGCCTTATTCCCAATATTATTTGGGGTCGGCTACTAGTTCAACCGGTTTTACCTGAATATCAGTTTTTCCACGGAGCGACTGGCATCGGAGCTCCGCAACCCTAAGGGAGAACTAAAATTCGAAGGTTTAACTAGTTGTCAGTAAATTTGAGGGCAATGACTTCCCAATAACGATTGCCATAGATGTTCATGACAACCGAGACCGACGGCTTTACGTGCTCTCCGAAACAGCCCAATCATTTCTTGTAATAAATAAATAAGACACTTCGCAGCACATAAAATGTTACCTGTTTAAGAAAACATAAATCCAATGTTGTTAGCCATTTTGATTACGAACATTACTCCTTATATGGTATTTAATTTGATGGGGACAGTTTAAGCCTCATTGGTTACGAACCCATCACCGCATGACTGAAATTCCAGGACAATTGTTCTCTGGCAATGCAATTAGTTGATGTGCGTTTGTTGCATATCAAACTATTTCGTCATCGGTGTCTGCATCAGATTTGTTATTATTTGGAATACATTTGATGCATGTATAAATTAACTATTTATTAGTGCTATTGCTATCTATATAAGTACTGCCTTGTTGGTCTAGTGTTTAGCGTATGCGGCTGCTGATCAAGAGGTGTCGGGTTCGATTACCGGGTTGGACCAATGTTTGTATGATCTGGACCAAATGTTTCGGAGTTTGGGTGTTTTCTATGTATAATACAAAGTCTGTATTTAAAAAAAAGTCTATATCAATTGTCTAGTACCCATAATTTGTGTGTGTACCCATAGTGTACCCATAGTGGAACTGGAAGATGTTGTGTGTAACCTGTCCGAAATATTTATTTACTTATTGGTCGTCATCAAATTGGGTTATTATTATACAAACATTGTTATATTATTTTTGTTGTACTGTATTTGTTTTTGTTACAATTGGACTTTATCTATTCTAACTGAACTGAACAAATATGATATTAATAAACTTATGCGGTGTAAATCGTTATTTTAACATAAAATATATCATATGTCTTGTTATAAACTCTTAAAAATATAAATAATATAATAATAAATAAATATTTCGGACGTCTGACACACAACATCATCTAGTCTCAAACTAAACAGAGCTTTTGCTATGGGTACTGGACAACTGATATTAATACAATATATACTTTTTTTGTAAAGAAATACATGTCTAAAGTATACATTTTGTGATAAATTTTCAAGTACCTAGTTAAGGCGTGAAATTGTAAAAGTAAACTCATTTTCGTACAATTATTACTTAAGGATACCGATATTCATTACTAAAAGAAAGTATATTTATTTATATTATTTGTTATTATAACAAAAAATAGAAGCGGTAAATAATAATATTTTTAAATCGTTTATTTATTCTCACAAACATATTAACTTAGGGGATGAATTGTCATGTCAATCAGTTCATAAACTATGGTGCTGCCAATAAAAAATGTGTATTGTATACCTTCGACTAAGCTTTATGATTAATATAATTTGAATAATTAACGATGCAATTTTACGTAATTGTTATTCATTTTAGCTTGTTCTTTAAATAAGGGTAACGCCTACCGCGAAACCTTACCCTTGACTAAGGTTGCGTATCTACTCAGAGCAGGGAACTTGCATATGACGTCACCAGACAACCGGTTAGGGAAACCAGTCCGTTGCTGAATAACCTAAATAATATGGAATCAGATCATGGTTATTAAAGAGCAATAAAATATTTATGTAAACTTTGTGACCATCTAGATACTATTAACGTATAAATACCTGTACCTATATTTATTAGATTTCCTTTTGTTATATGACTTTAACTAGTTGGAATACGATGGCTAGGCTACATGGATGAAATTTTTGTTTTATTTTACTTTTGTCTATTCCAGTATTTTTCGAGCTACAACTTGTGGCTGACTATAATATTGTAAATTATAAAGGCTAGGAAGTTGAAGAGGTGGTATTTTTTGAGGTATTTTCTTCTGAATAAACGACCTGTCTTAGCTCATTTAAAATGCGTTGTTAGTGTGGAAAACTTAAGGATGTTCAATTGAGTAATTAAAGCTTGAAAGCGTTACAAAAATAAATAAACAAAGCTCTCTATCATTTCAGAATATTTAGTGAGATATTTGACTTAAAGTCTAATTATTAAAACTATTTGTCTTTAGAAATTGCATCATTGCAGATGTCATTCTCATGACTTATTATTTACTTAAGCTAAAAACCATGAAACATACTTATCATTGTAAAAGAAGAATGTAAATTTCCTTAGATTATATTATATTTGAATAAAAACCGTTCGTAAATATTTTATATTGTGTTTTAAGTGCTCTTGCACACATGAGTATAAATATTTGGTTTTCTTTAGAGCTTTGAATGGTCTGAGCGAGCTTTTCGGTGAACGATATATTTTTGGAGCTGTCAATCTCTGTGTCTGTTATTTCATTTTACACATTTAAGCGGGAATTTAAATCTTTGTTCGTGAACGTAAGTCGTGAAAGTGAATATGTTCCTGCATCAAGGGCATTAACTGCATTCTTAGAACTAAAGGAATCTAGCTAACTAAATAGACCAAGTACTAGGTTAAACAAACAAATTAATAATTATGTGATATAAAAGATCAAACAATAACGCGATATCTCTCGTATGTCATACGAAACTCATTACAAGATAACATACATTGCAACTCAATCCTATTAGAAATCAGAGCAGGACACACTTCACTACACTTGAACCATAAATACATACACAAACACTAAAAGATAATAAAAGAAAAAAACACTCGCACGGTATTGCACTATTAAAAAATAAAAATGTCATTTAAAAAGTGTCGGTTGTCTATGAGTCGGCGCGCGTGCGCCGTGCGACGGGCGCCATGACACTGTGGGGCTAACGCATGCGCAATGGGCACATTTACATATTCATTATTATGCGTGGTCCTGTAAAAGCTACTGCATTTGTGATTTGTGAGATTTATTCCTTTCTTTGCTAATGGGGCGAGCCTTGTATGGGTGTAATTAATTCATAGAACGATTTGGCTTGGAAGGAAATGGGACTTACAATTGGAATGAATAAATGTCCATGTCGTAATACCTTTTCCAAAAATGAACTTTTTAGTACCCCTTAAATCAAATAAGTGACGCTGATAATTCGTTTTGATTGAATAGTATTCGTTGATTGGTTATATATTATGTATAGTTGGTATTTTAAGTTAATCATTTTGATTAGACTTGATCATAGTGATAGATCGGTCATAAAATGCTGAGCTTACGATACATATAAAATCTATCAATAATTATTTTTATTAACAACAATAGTATATGTAAACTCCATTCATAATACCTAGTATATAACTGAGTACATTAACCAAGAGTATTAAGGCTTGGAACTGAAATTTTCCCTACCATTTTCATCACAAAAAATGTTCTAGATATCTTAACTGTTAATAACTGTCGATGATGATGGTGATCTTAGCAGAATGCTTCAAATCAAACCGAACAATGTATTTTAAAAAGAAATAAAGAAACACACATAAAACTTAAATCCTAAATTATATTTTAAATGCGAAAGTAACCGATTTAAATGAAATTTGGTACGCCGATAGTCTATAATTGAGCCGAGCCTGAGAAAGGACATAGCGATAATTGACATATACTCGGGTGAAGCCGCGGACGAAAGATAGTATTAATATAAAATGGCGGTAATTCTTTTTAAGAACATAGACCAGTGTTTGTTTATGGCTATTTAAGTGTCCGTTAGAGTGTTTATGTCCAAGAATAGACATTTTTTTCTTTTTAAACGTGAAGTTAAAAAAGGAACTGAACTCGTGAGCTTATCGCACCGTGTAAGTCATAAAAGTCATTCAAGTGAGCAAGTTGCCATCACATTGCCTTTGTTACAACGGGATAAGGAATCGGTAATAAATTATTACATATGGCGACTTTGTGAACCTTTGACCTATAATAACGGGGAATTTAGAATCATAGCCAAGTTACCCTAGGTGATTGGGACAGTCACCGAGGGTAAACAATGACGGCGGTCAGTCCCTAGATGGACGACCATTTTTGACTTGATACCATGAGCTTTTTCCATTGATCTTCAAAAAATGACACGAAGAGTGTTTAATATGTAAAAGTTGCTCAATTATATGTTTTACTTCACTAGTCGGGCATCTTCGATTAACTAAACAACATTTGTTACATCTGACACATAAATCAAGCTATAAACAGGTACTTACATTACAGACTTATAGAGGCTTTACCAAACCCGGAACTGAACCTATTACCCGCGGGAGGCATTGTGCGCGTCCCATTTAGCAACATCCTGCCCACACCTCAGTTCAGCGACCGACGGACGGAGAGAAATTACGCAATGTTCATATAGATATACATAGGTCGATTATTACGTTGCGGTGTAAATGAAATTCTTTTAGTTTTAGATTATTTTGAAGGTGGTATCTAGAATTTGAGAACTGGAAATATAATCTGTGAGATATCGAAGTTAATTAGGATCTCTCAAGCGGCAGAATAGCTGTGGGATTTGAATTTGTGATCGCATTCAGTTTAAAATCTTTAAAAGTGGTGAACACAATAAATCTAGAACCTCTGTTAGACATAGGATTTCCTTTGAAAGAAGGTTTTATTCCAGCACACTACCAGAACCCCAAAATCGATCTGAGTGGCGTGCAAGAGAGAGGCCTATGTAAAGCAGAGACTGAAGATGGTCACATCACATTGGCCAGATGGGTAAAATTTGTCAAGTAATCAAAAAAACTACCAGACTTTAGAGCTAGCCACTAATTCCAATTGTGAATTTTAGCACCCACAAACCCTTCAGACAAAATTGTGCAACAGTTAATGAGGAGTTCATTAACATACACAATACACATACACACATAAATTATTACAACCAAAAAATATTAATAACACTGAAACTAAAATCGCAAATAAATCTGCTTGTATAAAGTATTTTAGCCAACCGACAATGGTAAACTTTTAAAACATTCCCTTTTATGAAAGGCGCTTTGTTCAAAATAGTTGTACAAAACAGTATAATTAAATGTAACCGCCGGGATGATGCTCCGACATAGTTTTGGCACGAAATTTCGAATGTTTCGTGCATGCGGGTAGTATCAGATTCCCGAATAGTTCAGTCGGAAGAAATGATTATAGTATAATGCGAAATATTAATAATAATCCCATGGTTTTAGAAGATACAAGCTGAGTTCTGTGGTGTTATTCGTGGTTCTTATGTACACGCGAGATTTATTTAGTGGCCATTGCTCGGGATAAATCTAGTCTTAAAAAAAGCGGCCAAGTGCGAGTCGGACTCGCCCATGAAGGGTTCCGTATCAAGCAACATCATATAAAAATTCTTGTAGTTCGTTGTAACTTTCATCGATGTTTTTATACTAGTGTATTGATTGGATGAAAGGTAAATTGCGTGCTACGATTTATGACGTATTAAAAAAAAAACTACTCACTAGATCTCGTTCAAACCAATTTTCGTTGGTAGTTTGCATGGTAATGTATAACATATATTTTTTTAGTTTTATCACTCTCTTACTTTAGAAGTTAGAGGGGGAGTAGTTACACACACACTTTTCCACTTTGGAAGTGTCTCTCGCGCAAACTATTCAGTTTAGAAAAAAATGATATTAGAAACCTCAACATCATTTTTGAACACCTATCCATAGATACCCCACACGTATAGGTTTGATGAAAAAAAAATTGTTGAGTGTCAGTTCCAAGTATGGGGACCCCCAAAATGTATTGTTTTTTTTCTATTATTATGTAAAAATCATAATGCGGTTCACAGAATACATCGACTGACCAAATTTCAACAGTATAGCTCTTTAAGTTTCGGAAATAATTGGCTGTGACATACGGACGGACAGTCAGACAGACAGACAGTCAGACAGACAGACTTGACGAATCTATAAGGGTTCCGTTTTTTGCCATTTGGCTACGGAACCCTAAAAAGTAGCTTATGTTACTTTTCATGTCACTAGCTGTCTACCAGTGCAAGTAACGCGATTTAAACTTGCACTTGCGATTAATCAATACAGCCAGCCATCCAATTAATAATCTGATGGTAAGTTATCACCGACGACCACGGCAACCTGAAACTCACGACATGCAAATATGTTGCAATTCAAATGCTCCCTCCAGAATGTTTTGTGTCTTCGATAACTTTACTTTCTTAGTGAATAACAGTAAAAATACTGCTCATGAAAAAGTACTGCAAAATCTCCTTGCTGAGTTTAATAAGAAAATATACTGACATTAATAAAGAGCTCTCGACGAACAGTTTATTATATATAATGAAGAGAAGATAACCCTTTAGAGTAAAAAGATGATGAGATGAGAGGAACAAGTGAGGTCGTAGATAAAAAATATATAGCGTCATAATGACAGAGCGGGCAGTCCACTGTTTAATTAAGAATTTATGAACAAGGGTTGAAATACTAACTTGTTAAGGGAGGTGCGTTAGTAACGAGCGCAGCGATTGTTTAGTTAATACATCAATTTTTGATTGTATTAATAAAAAACTAGAGTAGTCAGAATAGTAATGACTGCACGAATGGCATAGTGATTTAAGCAGTTGCCACGTCGTTTTCTTTCGTGCTGAGTGTTGTGAGTTCAAACCCCACACGGGACACCACAATAACACAAGCGAGAAGACTGCTACTTGTACTGAACTAGCATTAATTTAAATATTTAGTTTTCTCGTTTACAATTAAGTAATTTATTATTATTATTGATGTTCCAAGTCTAGATGTTATTTGTGTCCGTTTCATGTATGTTTGAAACTCCGCGAGACGGGAATTATTTATAATCCGGGCGACCTTTTTTTTAAAAAAAAAAAGTGTAAGTAACTGTTTCTTGGGTTCCCTATGCAGTTATATGTAAAGTTCTGTGAATTAATTAGTAAGATATGTATTCCGAATATTTCTGACTACTTTCGGACTCAGCAGGGACTCGTCTTAAAATATGAAACGCCAGGTGCAAATTTTAATTAAATACTTTACAGAAAATTTACAAGTTATTATAAACTAGTTCGACACGCTTTGCTCTGAGAAATGAGGAACAAAATACATAAAATTATTTATAAAGCGTGTTGAAAATTTTAGCTCTATCCAATTTTCTAGTGTTTGAATCGTTCACAAATTAATATTCGTCGAGCAGTCCTGTAAAAAGAGGAAACTGATTGTAGATTGAGTATCATATTACATATACACACCAACAGATTTTAATAGTCTACTTTTAGATATAGATTCCTCAGAAGAAGGGAGTTTTATGGCTTACTATACAACGGTAGCCAGACGACCAAATAAAAACGTTAATTACACAAACATCGCTGTCTCTTAACAAAGTGTCCTTACCCTAAACATTGCACCACCTCTCAGTTGTGGTTAATTAGGACACTATTTTGAGAGGCACTTAGCGTGGACTAAATAAATAATCTACTCTTGACACTATCCGGCACCTCATGAATACAGCAGATATCGCAGACCGCATGATAATTAGGTATAACATACATATATATGAGGCCGTCAGCGCAAAAGCGGCCTAACCCACAATTTTCCATATTCCGACTTAACTACAAAAAGTGATTCAAAATCTGATAAAATATCATGCTAAATCGGCCTATCTTTAATTTATTATCCTCAGTAAAAGTTACGCTGCAAAACTAGTTTTTGAATTTATTATTTTTTGATTAATCGTAATGCAAGAGTGGCCTAAGCCGCTTAGGCCATTTTTGCATACCGTCATCACAAATTTTTGGCGGGACAGGCTGCTGTAATGACGAAGTGTACGTACGACGAGAGTGAAGATCTACCTACTCCGGGTCCGAACCTGAATTTCTGGAAATGTATAAAACTTAATTCTTCAACTTCTCAAACTGTAATATTTTTATTGGAATTAAAAATGTGACTAAAACGTTCACTAACACAAAATAAATGAAGGAAACGAACATGCCATATATAACTACAGTTGTGACAAAAAGGTGTTACTTGTAAAGGTTGTGACTTTTATTATATGTGAAGTAGAATCTAGGAATTCATATCTAGGTGTCGTCATCAAAAAATAGAGAAGCCAAATGTAAGGATTATAAGTTAATTTCAAATTTACCTACTCAAAATATAGGTATACGAGGTGTGAATAAAGTCGATTAGAATTTCGCGTTGTATTATCTAGCTATGTTAGACATGACTGTGTTCTAATTTATGTCTATTCCGTGTAATAATAATCATAAGAAGCATCAAGTCAATGGGCAAAACCTAATTTTTATAATAATATGTTATAACAGGACAGGTAGACTGATTGTCGCTGGAAACGATAATACTTATATCTTAGAGTGGAGACCGCAATGAACGTAATCTAGGGTGTTTATCAAAGGATTGATATAGAATGCCTACGAGATCGAGGTGTCTGAAGCTCCTTGGGGGAGACCTTTGTTCAGCAGTGAACGGCGATATTTTGATAAAAAATCGAGAATGTCGTGCCCGCTTGCACCATTAATCGAAGGACTACTCCGAGATGAATTTTACATTACCCCACGAAATTTATAAATATGTATTTGTAATGTGTCTTTTATTATTCAAGAGCACCCTGGCAATGTTAAAAGTGCCTAAAACACTTTAGGCCGAAAAAACCTATTCTAAAAGTTTTCATACTAAAGCGGACAGTGTACTCAATTCGGTACAACCCTGAAATTATATGAAAACTAAAGTATTTTAATTTTTCACTTATATTTGCTGTTTTTGTATCCTTATTTCAATATAGAAGTAAAGATATTTTTTATCATATTGGTAATTTGCATTTACCAATATTAAAAAAAAAACTGCCTCGTTGGTTTAGTGGTTAGCGTATGCAACTGCTAATCAAGAGGTCTCAGTTTCAAATCCCGGGTCGGGACAAAGTGTTTTTGGGTTTTTCTTAGGAAATCCTAATAGCAACCCGGAGTTTTGAAGTTTGGAGGTGATTCACGCCCGTGCCTCGGAGAGCACGTAAAGCCGTCGGTCCCGGTTGTCATGAACATCTATGGCAATCGTTATCGGGAAGTCAGTACCCTTAAATATATTGAAAACTAGTTAGTTACTAATCTTCGAATTTCAGTTCTCCCTTACGGTTGCGGAAGTCCGATGCCAGTCGCTCCGTGGAAAAACTGAAATTCAGGTAAAACCTGTTGAACTAGTAGCCGACCCCAAATAAACTTGGGAATAAAGGCTAGGAAGATGATTGGTAATTTGCGTTTGACCTCTAATGGGTTAAGTTTTTTTTTTTATAAAACCGGAAGTATCCAGTACTAACATCTTTTATAAACGGCCTAACCTTGGTCATAGTGGTGAATCGGTAAAAGAATTTTAAATGCAAAAGTGGCCTAAGCCACACAAATAATACAAATAAATGGATTTATTTCAAAATACCAAACTTAATTTTATATACCAAACATAATGTAAATACCAAACTTAATTTTGAAGAATTTAGGACGGTAATTGCATAAAATATGCTTATGGACTAAAATCCACTACAATAAATTATATGCAAATTAATGTGAAATTCGTGATTATACAAAACCTATTATTTTCATACTGTTTGTCTCAAGGTTAGGCCACTTTTGCGCTGACAGCCTGATATATAAGGGACAGTCACTACAAGAATATGGAATGTTGTAAATATTAGTACTATGAGATTTTATTGCCAACTTGAAAAGATGTTCGTATAACTGAACTTGAGAATTGATATTTCGATTCCTGTAGCCTTTAAGATATTTTAGTACATGGCCTGTCATTTCTTCTTCTGTCATATGTTTATGTATATGTTTATTTAAAAATATAATAACATTTAATATATTTAATAGTATAAAAAAAGAAGGACGGTGTTTTAGAACAAATCGTCTTGTTTGAAGTGATTCCACGCAGAAAATCGGCTATAATCAATTCTTTGCGTTGAGCGAGATTACCGGGGGAAATTCTGAAAGAGGGCTGAAAGGAAGGTACTGGGGAATCTTAAGTTGTATATGTAAATCATATACAACTTAAGATTCCTTAAGAACTTAAGATTCAATCATGGAATCAGGTGGTCACTTTCTATCAGAGGAACTGTCTATTCGTTTACAGTATATATGTATATTTAAACCTAGAAGCAGCCAAAATATAGAGGTGAGTGTAGATAGCAGAGAAATTAATGACCAACATATTCAGTATCAATAACAATTCCTGTTAATGACACATAATGCATAATGTCAATACATATATCGGTGTTAATTAGAGGCATGTATTTCGGTGTATTAATTGTTTTGGGTATAATGTGGGTTCAGACGGGGATAGTGGCTATCTAGCTGCGAAAGTGGTTAACGTGAGAGGACAGTAATTTGGGTCGTAGTACTAATATAATCGTCATGTAGTATTTTGACGCGATGTAAGGTAAGATGAAGATTGACAACGTTTCTGATTAAAAGTAGTTGTGGTGTTTGTGTTGTTAATCATGTATTAATTAACTTATTTGGTTTAATATTTATTTATATGGAAAAATACGGTATTGGAGGCAAACAAGTCAGTCGATAAGTGACGAAATTCATTATCAACAGCCTTTAATCGTCCACTGCTGGACATATGCGGCGGCAATGTTTCGGAGTTTGGGTGTTTTCTATGTATAATATGTATGTATATACAAAAAAGTATAAATGTATTTATATAAGAATCTGTTCAATCTGTAAATAAACGATCCCCTTGTCTTCTCAATGTGTAATTTTATTTTGAATTTAAAAGTTTCTACCAACCCCTTCGGGGATAAAGACAACCCAAAATATCAAACTGTGGCTCGGGTCTTCTCTCCGGAGAGGGTCATACGTTCCCACGCTGGCCGAGTGCGGGTTAGGGACTGGCAATTGCAAAACACGCTATTGCTACGCTATCCCACCGTTGGACGTCTTTTAAGTCACCCACAGGCCTCCAACTAGGCTTCACGACATAATCATCCAATGATAACAACCGGGAGCAACTGCTTAACGTGACCTCCGGAAATCACGGAAACGCTCATTAAATATCATGTCACAAGCGGTCACTCATCTAATTACTGAACAAGCCATTGGTGATTGTTTTCAACCACCTAATACCACTTGTCTGTGTACTGACGGATTAAGAATATATAGTGTCACCACCCCTATTCATTCCATTGGTGTCGTAAGAGGCGACTAAAGGAACAAAATAAGCAGCTAACATCACTGCCAAGAGAAGGAAAACTTGAAACCAACCCTATACCAACCCGTCTGGCCAGCGTGGTATAGTAGGCCAAAACCTCCTTTCAAAGGAGAGGCCTATGTCCAGTAGTGGACTATTAAAGGCTGTTGATGATGATGATGATGAATACCACTTGACTATGAGCGCTTAAGACAACCTACACTCCTTTAAAACTCCATACATATTACTGTAGTGTAAATATTCACCCGATGCTCAAACCGACATTTGACTAATCCACCCAAACTTAGTTCAATAACTAAACCCGTGTGGACCCGCCATAATTACCCATCACTCGACCGCTATTGAACAGGCATGGCAAATAATTGCCTGAAACCAGCTGATTGAGTGATCGTGACGTAACAGTATTGAGAGTACCTGAGAGTGATTGTGAGGGAGAGGGGTGCTATTGATTAATTAACTTTAGGCAAGTATAATTCGACAACTGTTTTGGCTTTGTTAGAAGCGTGTGGGCCTCTTTGGAGATTAGATGTATGTCCTTTAATATGACGGTTAATGTATGGTCAGAGATTCGTCGGTAAATTACATTAAAAGTGATTTAGAAATTAATTGGAGTGTTCTAGTGTGGGAGTCATGCTTTGACAAATAATGAACCGGCTCCGGGTTGATTTTTTAATCAAAACATTAAAGGCAAGGGCTTATCGACAACTTTGATTTAAGTCTTGAATAGGCTCTTAAAAAATCCATACATATGTACTTACTCATTTATAGGGACATAATCAAAATCTTTTATTTTATAAGAATAAGTTAAAATCATACACTTTTAACCACTTAAAATAATAATGAAATTTCTTTTCTTGACAAAAATACACACTTTTGTCAGATACTATTAAGTGCCTTCTTTGTCACAAAGAAAAAAGTCTCTTTGTGACGAAGTGAGTATTTGGACAGAAAAAATAATGAAGATTATAGCACTAAGAGTATTACAATCTCATTGAAGAGCGTTTGTGAAAATTTTAAGTGCTTTTTATCGACAAAACTTTCAACGTCAGAGAGCCTGTGTTTGATTCTCGTCATGTGCAACTATTTGTTTGCATGGTTATGTATGATTGATACAGGAGACGTACGTAGAGTTTGTCTGCCAGTTTACCAGTCATAGAAGTAAATTTTAAAATGACTATTTCGATGGTGATCTAATGATACAAAACTATCTCACTAGGCCGCCATGCTGACCCCATGCTGCATTATTTGCGTTCACAATGAGGATGGTGACTCTACTTTTAAATTTTACTCATGCTTTTCATCAGGCAGAGTTGACCTTCTGCCAAAAATCTCATCAATTGACTACCTCGGTAGCGCAGTGGTATGCGTATGCGACTGTGCTGCTGTGCTTGAAGTCTCGGATTCGATTTCCGGGTCGAACCAAACTTTTATATGATCAGCAAATATTGAGTTTGTGTTTTCTTTATATAAGATATATGTAATTCTAAAAAAAACATGTTTATGCATTTATATCAGTGGTCTAGTACCTTAACACAAGCTCTGCTTAGTTTGGGCCCGACCTGTCGGACGCCCAATTCGGTTTCCGAGAAGGGCGTTCGACGGTCGACGCGATCCTGCGCCTGAGGGCCGTGACCGAAGAGGCGGTGAGAGGCGGTGGAGTGCTGTTGGCGGTGTCATTGGACATCGCCAACGCCTTCAATAGTCTGCCATTCGGCTGCATCAGGGCCGCACTCCAGTACCACGGAGTGCCAGGGTACCTGAGGCGGCTGGTGGCAGACTACTTAGAGGAGCGTACCGTCGAGTACGAGGACCGAGGTGGCGCCTTGAGACGCAGGGCCATGTCGTGCGGTGTTCCGCAGGGGTCTGTCCTAGGACCACTCCTGTGGAACATGGGATACGACTGGGCCCTACGAGGGCGTCTCCCCCCCGGGCTGGGTGTGATCTGTTACGCAGACGACACCCTGGTCACGGCCCGGGGGGCAAACTTTGAGGAGGCGGCGCGCCTGGCCACCACGGGAGTCTCCCGGGTGGTCGGGCGCATCGAGGCGCTGGGTCTGCGGGTGGCCCTGGACAAGACGGAGGCCCTATTATTTCATGGGCCCCGTCGCGGTCCGCCCGCCGGCGCCTCGATCGAGGTCAACTCGGTCCTCGTACCGGTCCGGGCCCAGATGAGGTACCTGGGTCTGGTCCTCGACGGTAGGTGGCTCTTCGACGAGCACTTCCGACAGCTTGGCCCTAAGTTGGTGGGCACTGCCTCCGCCCTAGGGCGACTTCTGCCCAATTTGGGCGGGGCCAGTGTCCCCACTAGGCAGCTGTACACGGGGGTTGTCCGGTCGATGGCACTTTACGGTGCACCGGTGTGGGCGGCGGCTCTGTCCGCCCAGAACAGGGCGCGCCTCTGGCGCCCCCAGCGGATACTGGCGGTCAGAGCCATACGTGGATACCGCACGGTGTCCACAGAGGCGGCGTGTGCCTTGGCTGGAACACCCCCGTGGGATTTGGAGGCGGAAGTGCTCGCCGAAGTTTATCGGCGAGTGGCTGACTTCCGGGCGGAGAGCGGATTCCGCCCTCCGCCCGAGGACGTGCGCGAGTGGCGCGAAGCCGCTCGCCGAGCCACCATGCTGAGATGGTCGCTCCGGCTGGAGACCCCACGCGCTGGCTTCGCCGCCGTGGAGGCTCTTCAGCCGGTCATCGAGGAGTGGGCAGGGCGGCAGCACGGGACCCTTTCCTTCCGGCTGACGCAGGTACTTTCCGGGCACGGTTGCTTCGGAAAGTACCTGCACTCGGTCGCTAGGAGGGAACCGAGTCCCGCCTGCCACCACTGCGACTGCAGTGAGGACACGGCCCACCACTGCAGTCATCGGAGGGGATCTCTCGCTGCCGGCCGTCATAAGATCGATGGCCGGCAGCGACAGTTATTTTACCGCGGTCGCAACCTTCTGCGAGGACGTAATCTTGCAGAAGGAGGTGGCGGAGAAGGCCCGGGAGGACGATATCCACTCGGACCCGATCCGCCGCCGGCGCCCTGGGCGGCGGAGGCGCGCATACCTGCGTCTCATGCCGCCCTGAGAGTGGCCGCGGATGGGCGGGACGGGTTTCCCGTCCGTCCGCAGTAGTGGCCAACCGCGAGGGGGCGACGTTCGCGTGTGACCGGACGTTGCCTAATCAGAGACTAAATTTTTGAGATGGTGCCCGCAACAGTCCAGAAGGAAATCCACTCCCTGGACTCCTTCCAATACAAAGGCGCAGAGAGGGTCACACCGTGTGGTTTTAGTCGGTTCGAGTCCGACACACCACCCCGCCGTAACCCCCGCCGGGGAGACGGTCCGCGGGGATTTCCACACGTAAAAAAAAAAAAAAAAATAAAAAAAAAAAAAAAAATATATAATAATAAAAATATAATTAAACAATGTTTTATTTTGGATTTAAGCAACACCATGCAATAGCAATAGCATTAGTTATTGTAGACACGAAAAAACTGATTTTTAATAAACAAGCTTTTCGTCACCCCCTTGCATCAAAATTGCGTACTAACACCAATTAATCATCATAAAATGGTGCAACATAGCCAGGCGTACCCTGGGGCGCTCAATTATGTACACGTTGCCATAGCAACTTGTCCTTCAGGGGCTGATGACACAGCTACAGTAATACAAGCACGAGGACAAAGGACCAAAGGGAGCTTTGTAAAAATTGAGCGGTTTTATTTTGGGAGCGGAAAATATAATGTATTGAATTAAAATATAAATTATTCATATTAAAATAAATGATAATATGATACTTTATTTCTCAATTCTCTCAATTGTTAAAAAGAACTCTTCTGATTAGTAATATTGATAATAACGTCTCATAACTTACTAGCTAAATAATAAATAAAGAATAAAACAAAAAATATTGTTTTTGTAATTAATACTTACTTGCGTTTCTCTTATATTACTTGCTTAACGTAACATTTTAACCGCTAATGCTTCAAATTTACCTAATTACTAACAGTTAAAAGAAAATCACCAAAGCTAGAAGTACGAAAAAGTGAGTGATCGAAGTCGCAGGCAAGAGATAGTACACGTCACTATAAATTATACTGTCTCAACATATAGCACGTAGATCAAATACCCTAGTGGTCGTGTCAACAGCCATGCTTAGGGTGTTGTGTTGGCTACTAATTAGTACTGTCTGGTGGTGGACAGTGGGCAGTTACGACGATAAGGGAACACAATAGATTTTTAAGTTTTGAGTCCTATTTACAAGTTAAACAGTTTGTATTTAAGAGTTACTGCAGTAGTCATTAATAACTTTTCTATTTTAAACTAGTTTTGTTTGTGTCAGTTATCAGTCTAACATTCAGGAACAGTTCATAATTCTTGTAAGAAAGACAGTTCTGTATCTGTCTTTTTATATTTAATAAAATCTACTCAAAATTCCGTGATAGTCCGTTCAATAATTACGAATTATTAAAGAAGAACAGTAGCAAGAGAAACAAGGAAACTAAAATTAATATTTGTAATAATAGTCCCAAAACACTTTTTCAATTTAATAAGACTTTTTGAGGTTTTAATATTCGTGGATCTGAAGTACTGAATAGTCTAAAAAAATATTATATTAAGAGAGAGCACAGATGGCTACTGCTCCTTAATAGAAAGCTAATATAAATACGTATATTGTTACTGCTTTCTTTTAAAAGGTTTTATAACCACATACCTCACATGGAATCTAACATTCAATGTCTGAAATATCTATTCTATTTCTCTCTAAAATCTAATTACAAAACCATGTATTGTCAATTCAAGGCTTGAAGTAAAAAAATGCTATTTCCATTTGGCCAATGTCCAGACATCGAGCCGGGTGGCCCACTGTGCAGTGATTAACATATTAATGCAGAATGTTATTAGCGTTAACTGATGGTCAGCTTAAGTGCAAGTTATAGTTGATGGGGACACTGATGATTTGAGAGCTCTATCGCTGTTAGTCGTTTAAGATAATTTAATAAAAAAATTAACGTCTTTCAGACTATTCCAAAGTATTGGGAGTGCCAAAAAAGATATAAATATTACACAAAAGTGTATTTAAATAAGAACAAAATAATTTAAACTGATATATCAGTTTTGATGATGAACAAATATATAATTATATATACTGATTACTACAGTGAAAAACGTATTTGCATAAGTTTCTCTCAAAATCGGTTAATTTATCACTAATTTCATAAAACAACAATATTTTTTTCTAAATTTATTTCACAGAGGATAACAAAACAAATACTCGCCAAGTTGTTAAGCTTATTGGCGAGACGCGATACTA
This sequence comes from Phragmatobia fuliginosa, assembly GCA_932526445.1. Taxonomy (NCBI): domain Eukaryota; kingdom Metazoa; phylum Arthropoda; class Insecta; order Lepidoptera; family Erebidae; genus Phragmatobia; species Phragmatobia fuliginosa. Next base: position 805,667 of record OW052078.1, on the reverse strand, counting down.
TACTAAGAATTCCTTTCCCTAATGATGACGCTCCGTTTTTCTTTACGTATTTGTAAAAAGAAAATTGACAACAGACATTGTAGAGTAGGTTTTCCTTGACATGTTTTACTTACGTAATTAATAGTCAACTAACAAAATATAGTAATGTTTATGGAGATATAAATGGTTGCACTCACTTCTTTACTTCAGGAACTTCCTATTATGTAATTTTGGACTCGTCGTAGTGGGACTATTGATTTCATAAAAGTCATATGTTTTAAAATTATTAGTACTATTTACTTACATATCTAGATGTCTTGGCAAATGTTGCTTACCTGAAACATTAAAAATTAACATAAGTTCATGAATTCATTTTTTTTCTTACAACTTAGTTACGAAAGTAATAACCATAATATGTTCATTATTTGCAATCTATTCAACGAATACAACCCGGTGTTAAAGGGCATTAAAAGAGAAATAAGATATGTCAAAATTATAACATGCTAAAAATATGTTATTATTTTTGCATGCTAAGTTTATTAAGGATTTATGGAAATAAAACCCTCTGTGCATATATTCAGTGGCTTTTCAAGTAGGGTGACTTATTTTCAGATTACCGTGGTAGTATATCCTTATAGTTTATGACACAGAACGTCTCATGGTCCTTTGTCGAAACACTGTGTGCACAATGTTGATAAGTGCCCATATAAGTCATACGTATTAATAACTTACGGTGGGTGTACACTGAGGAAGGATAAAATCGTAAACCGTAATAATATTATAAACGCGAAAGTTTGTATGTGTGTATGACTGTATTTTTCTCTTTCACGCAAAAACTATTGAATGGAATCTGATGAAACTTCACAATAATATAGCTTACATATCAGAATAACATGTAAGCTTCTTCTTCTATTACCAAGATAACCTACACGCGGGCGGAGCCGCAGGTAAAAATTAGTATATTAATAAAATCATAACAGAGTTCCAATACCACCTTTAGAAAGACCATCTTAGAAAAGAAAAATGTCAGGGTCAATAAAATCCAGAAACAGACTGAAACGGAGTGACTTTCTAACCATTTGTTATATAACACCGTAACGTAAATATAAATAAAGATAGTAGATGAAACCTTCCGAGATCTGTGTTTCTATTAATTAAGATACATAAGATATCCCAAAATACACACGTGAATAAAACCGTATATCCTCAATTAACACACTGAATAGAATACAACAGGAACGCTTTAACACAGGCAATTAGAATAGAATTCATATGTTCATAAGATAATGTTTTTATCTACAAGATCGCTCTGTTTCCGTTCCTAATGGCACTACATACTAATGTACACTATTAGTTGAAAAACGAGGTAAGATCTTAGGTAATTTGGTCTGTAGGTACTGATATTTATTTCCATAACATATGTGATCTGCGACATTGGACATCTCTTCAGAGGGCTAACTGTCATTACATAAATAGCACGCGTTTCTTAAATTTTCCTCTTTTTCATTTAGTCATTTCTAAATTGCAGGAAAGCAATAGGGAAAGATAGTACGATAAAATAAGAATATACTGGATGGTGCCATGATTATCTTTATCAACGGATCCCAGTTTTCCGCCACTTACAAGTCTAAAATACGCAGTAGATTATGATCTCTTAGGTATTTATATGTACTCGTAATACTGCTATATTCAAATCACACTGTGTCATACAAAACTGATTATTTAAATTCTTTTTTTTAAAGATAACTCTTGCGTTAGGTATGTACATATCCTATGTCAGGGACAAACAGACATGTAACGGACACAAAGAACTCCGAAACTCAAAACAACAATTTGTAGATCCCACAAAGTATTGTGCCATGGGGGATTTGAACCCACAACATTTAACACAGTAGAAAGCGGCGTGACAACCGCTTAAATCATTAGACCAACCGTGCAGTGCAATGAACTACGTGTGCACCCTGCCTAATGGCACGCGTTCCAATCATGCGTGTCACGAATGCGCAGGCGCCGCACTCGTATATCTGTCACTTGTGAACATTTGCAATGTAGTGTACCAATTGTGCACAATGTACTCCGATTGAGGGCCGGAGGACTTCAAACGGTAAGATTTCTACGTAAGCTTTGTACATTGTTTGTAATAGACTTTCAAAAGGCTTTTAACTAAAAGACTTTCTAAATTGATTAATAACTTGTAAATTTTTTGTAACGCGGTTAAATTTGGCTTATTTCGACTATTTAAAATTATATGCGAAATTATGCGAAATTAACTCTGTCCGCTAAAACAACTGAACGGATTTAAATGAAATTTAGTATATAGATAGTTAAAAGTTTGAGAAAGGACATGGCTACTTTTAACTGCGATAACCGACATACACGAGGGCGGAGCTGCGGGCGAAAGCTAGTGCTTTATATTATACATTAAAGTAGTAATGGGTAATGTCCAGCAGTGGACTGCGATAGGCTGATGAAGATGATGATGATGGTTTCGGACATCTTACACACAACGCCATCTAGTCCCAAACTAAGCAGAGCTTGTTTTATGGGTACTAAACAACTGATATAAAGACATAAACATACTTTTTTTGTAAATACATACATATTATACATAGAAAACACCCAGACTTCGAAACAATTTTTTGGGGAACACACAAATATTTGATCCGACCAGGAATCGAAGCCGAGACCTCTTGATCAGCAGCCGCATACGCTAACCACTAGACCAATAAGGCAGTTACGGCATCATGTGTGAGAGTCCCCATGCTGTATTGTCTGAATTCACAATAAGGGTGGTGACCACTGCTCTTGGATTCTACTCATGCTTTCCATCAGGCGGGGTAGAATAATTTTTCAGGTCTTATCAATCATCATCGACAGCCTCTAACAGTCCACTGCTGGACATAGGCCTCTCCTTAGAAAGGAGGTATTGGCCTACTATACCATGCTGGCCAGACGTTTTGGTAAAGGGTTGGTTTCAAGTTTTCCTTCTCTTTGCATTGATGTTGTCTTGCGTAGTTTATCCCTTAGTCGCCTTTTACGACACCCGCGGGATGAAAAGGGGTAGTGACACTATGTATTCTTAATCCGTCACCACACGGACAGGTCTAAATAAAATTTGCAGGTCTAAATTTATAAAAAAATATAAACATACGTATCCTTTAATGTTAAAAGCATTTCCTACTTTGTATGTTTACATGTGTGTAATAAACTCGCTACATCGAGATTTCTGTAATATTTTATGGGTCTTCCATTCGGCGACAGCACAGTCTAGATTCCTATATAGATATGTATTCTAACTCGTTAAAAATGGAAGTAAAACAACAAAGTTATATGAAAATAGGGACATTAGATTCTGCACGGGCTTTGTTCAGGAATATCTAGACGCCTAAACCGTTATAGGGATAGCAGAGGCGTATTAAATACCACCTACATTTTGACAAATATAAATGTTTAATGATTCTTTGTTGGTCTATTGTTTAGCGTATGCGGCTGCTGATCAAGAGATCTCCGGGTCGGATTATTGCGTGTTTATCCCAGGGAGTCAATTAGACGACACGTTGATTGTAATGCTTTAATAATGACTCTCTTATCTCTGTAAGACTCCGACTAATTTGACTTAAACTAAAGCTTATATACAATGTAATATGTGTACAGTTTTAGGTGGGGGCTACTATGAAATATTATTTACTTAATTGCTTAATTGACAATATGTTGTTTATACTTCCTTATTTAATATTTTATAATATTGCTATTGTTTGAGGGCACGTACGTTAACTTTAGTAAAACAATTATTTAATCACGTAACCGTGTAAAGATCTATACTACTATTTTGCTGTGGCTTCGCCCATAGATATTCCCCCTCTAAAGAGAAGAAACATCCTTACATTACTATTATATATTATTGTTGTATAGTTTTGGTTTATATATTATAATTGGAATCTAACCGTCTGGTGGGAGACTCTACCAGAACGTGTCCGTTTTTCTGTTTGCTTATCTGCTTGTGAAGATTCTGTTATCTTGTCTCCGATTGTTCGTTCGCTTATCTTGCTATTGTTTAAAATAAATGCTGGTTTAAGTCTATCGATAGCTACACTTTTTTGTTTTCCGTTTATCAAGATCGTGAAGATCTTATCATTGCGACTGATGACAAGATAAGGTCCCTCGTACGGTGGTGTGAGGCTGGGCCGTAGTCGGTCACAACGTAAGAAAACGTGCCTACATTCCGCTAACTGTGGGTGTACGAATATCTTGTCGTTCTTGCTTTGTCTTTGTGGACGCGAAATCATGTGTTCTAAATTATCCTTAATTTCTCTGATAAAATCTGCGTACGTTGAGTTATTTTGTGTCTCGAAAAATGCTCCAGGCAGTCTAATTGTTGAACCGTATACTAGTTCAGCTGCCGAGAATCCTGTGTCTTGCCGTAAACTCGTACGTATGCCAAATAAAACGGTAGCTAACTCTTTTGTCCAATTTATTGTGTTTCCTCTTGCTATTAGTGCAGTTTTTAATGTTCTGTGCAATCGTTCTACTTTAGAATTTGACTGTGGATGATATGGGGTGGTTCGAATTTTTTGAACTCCCATTAAGTTTGCTAAATTTTTGAATATTTCAGATTCAAATTGGCGTCCCTGGTCTGTGGTAATGTATTCAGGGCATCCGAATCGGGTTATCCAACCTTCGTATACCGTTCTGGCTACGGTTTCTGCAGTTATATCAGCTATGGGGAATGCCTTTGGCCATGAAGTACAACGATCTATCATTGTGAGTATGTATCGTTTGTTTTGAGAAGTGGGTAGAGGTCCTACTAAATCAATGTGCAGATGGGAAAATCTTCCCGTTGGCATGAATTCTCCGAATTGTGACTTTGTATGACGATGTATTTTTGCTCGTTGACATTGTAAACATGTCTCCGACATCTCATTTACGTCTTTATTCATATTTTCCCATATATAGTTAGCTGAAATAAGTTTCCTCGTAGTATTCTTTCCAGGATGGCTAATGTTATGAAAGCTTTCGAAAATAGTTTTCCTGAATTTGAGTGGTATAAAAGGGCGTTGTTTTCCTGTTGATATATCGCAATAAATCTTAATATTTTCATTTGGAAAGTGTATTAATTCTATTTTTAATGATTTATTGGCTTTTAGTCGTTTTAACTCGCTATCATTCTTTTGATATTTTTCTACCTCGTGCCAATCGATTGCAGAGGGTAAGGTTATCGTCTCGATAACTCGAGATAAGGCATCGGCTACCACATTCTTGTGGCCACTGATGTGCTGGATATCCGTACTGAATTGTGATATATAATCCAGATATCTGATTCGTCTAGGGGTATCATCCAATGATGGCTTCTTGTCGAAAGCATGCATTAGTGGTTTGTGATCCGTGTAGACTGTAAATTCTCGTCCTTCTATGAGTCTTCTGAAGTGTTTTATAGCCATATAGATTCCTAGCAGCTCTCTATCATAGGTAGAGTATTTTGTTTGGGCTTCACTAAATGATTTGGAGAAAAAAGCTATTGGTTCCCATTTTGTTTTTCTTCGCTGCTGTAGTACAGCGCCTGCGCATTTGAGACTAGCATCTGTCATTAACGCTATTTGTGCTTTGCTGTCCGGATATGCCAATGTAGTTAATTGTCGAATGTCCTGCTTGCAGCGTTCAAACGCGTGGTTTGATTCAGTATTCCACTGGATAACCGTCTTATCATTTTTCTTACTATTAATTAAATATTTATTTAACGGTGCCTGATGCTTTGCTGCGTGTGGAATACTGCTTCTGTAGAAATTAATCATACCCAAAAAACGTCGTAACTCATTTACCGTTTGTGGTTTAGGGTAATTGTTTATAGCTTGAATCTTTTCCATAGTAGGAGTCAACCCTTGGCTCGTTATATGATAACCGAGGAAATCAATCTCCGACTTGGCGAATTCACATTTGCTTGTATTTATTGTTATGCCGTTTTTATGTAGGCGCTTAAACACCTCCTCTAAGTGTTCATAATGTTCCTTAAGGTTATTTTTCTTGTCAGCGATAAATATGTCGTCCACATATACAAATACGTAGTCCAAGTCTCTGAATATAGAGTCCATAAATTTTTGGAAGGACTGTGCTGCATTTCGCAACCCGAATGGCATTCTGATGAATTCACAAAGTCCAAAAGGGGTTATTATCGCTGTTTTCTCTGGTTCAGCAACGGGCAGTACGTGAAAAGCTTTCTTTATGTCTATCTTGCTGAATATTCCTTTTCCGCTTGCTACATACGTGAAATCGAGTAGCCTTGGCAGCGGGTACCTGTCTGGTACTGTTATTTTATTTAGTGCGCGGTAATCTCCGCATGTTCTCCATTCGCCATTCTTCTTCTTGACTAAATGGAGTGGCGATGCCCATTGACTGCTTGAAGGACGGCATATTCCCATGTCCATCATATCTTGGAATTCTTGTTTTGCAATCCTGTATTTGTCAGGAGGTAATGGACGTGCTCGCGTAAATACTGGGAAACCCTTTGTTATTATTTGATGCTGTACTCGGTGCTTAGTCTGTAGATTCATTGATCTAGGCTTTGTAATATCTTCATATTTCTCTAATAATCCCTTTATTGGTTCCTGTAGAGAAGCGTTTATAGATCGCACGGATGCAATTTTTGTTCTTACTATTTTGGCAGGCGTTTTCAGACCTGTTTTTTTATCGATCAGTTTTTTTCCGTGTATATCCACTAATAACTGATAATGATTCGAAAAATCAGCTCCCAGGATTGGCATCTTGACATCGGCAATGGTAAATGTCCATTTAAAGCTTCGGCGTAGTCCTAGGTTAAGCGTTAAAGTGCGTTCCCCGTATGTATTTATAGGGGTCCCGTTTGCGGCGAATAATTGGTATTCGCATGCTTGGCTCTCCTTATTTGTGCTATTTATAACCGAAATGTTAGCACCCGTGTCGACTAAAAATCTATAACCACTGTTTGAGTCAGTTATAGTTAGACGGTTTGCTGGGTGGATAGCACAGAGGCCCGTCGTATTCTGTGCTAATTTTAGTTTTCCGATAGCCTGTTATTTTTAATTGTATTCCAGGAACAAGGCTTATTGCATCTATATGAATCCTGCTTGAACCGATTATGGAAATAACATAACCCATTATGTGAGTTTCTGTGGCGCGACCTTGACCGTGAATGTGGCGTATGTCGTGTTTGGTATTTGCTGCGTTGCATAGGTCGATTCTCGCGTATGCTGCGTAATGCATTTATTTCTATTCGCATGGCTTCAAGTTGTGACGTTATGTTTGTTACTAGGTTAATGTCAACCGCTGTTTCTTGAATTTTTCTTTTGTTGTAGGTCAAGTTCTCGTATATTTTATCGGCTAACTCGCTCCAGTTGTCTAACGACATATTGTTTGTCACCGATAATATCGCTGTTAGCGAAGCGGGGAGTTGCCTTAGCCACAGCAGGCGAATAGTGTCGTCGTTTATTTTTCCACATCCAGCTTCTTTCATTTTTCTCAGGAGCTGGGAAGGCTTCTGGTCTCCAAGGTCCATTTCTGCTAGTAGTCTGTGGAAACGTCGATGTTCGCTCTCTTCGTAGCAGTTTATTAGACGTTCCTTGATGGTGGAGTACTTGTTTTCGCTGGGTGGGTTAGTTAATATGTCACTGACTTGATGGACGACCTCTTTTGGTAGTTTGGATATTACCATGTTATATTTGTAATCTTCGCCCTGTTTTTGTGGTGCTATTATTGCTTCAAACTGGGCGAACCATAAACGTGGGGAGTCTGTCCAAAATTGAGGTAGTTTGTCTGTGACCGTGATAGCAGCAACTGATTCGCACCCAGTGTCGCCTCTTGAAGGAGTTGTTGTTGGAGCCATTTTTGGGATGTGATAATTTCGTAATGCTATTGTTTTCTAGATTCACTGCTGAACACCATATAGGGTTCCGGTCGTCCCGGTATTATATCAGCACTAGAAACCAATAGATCACGTCGGGGTCACCAATTATTGCGTGTTTATCCCAGGGAGTCAATTAGACGACACGTTGATTGTAATGCTTTAATAATGACTCTCTTATCTCTGTAAGACTCCGACTAATTTGACTTAAACTAAAGCTTATATACAATGTAATATGTGTACAGTTTTAGGTGGGGGCTACTATGAAATATTATTTACTTAATTGCTTAATTGAAATTTTTTGAAAAAATTAATTGAAGCATTAATCCGTGTGGTGACGGATTAAGAATACAAAATGTCACCACCCCTATTCATTCCATGGGTGTCGTAAGAGGCGACTAAAGGAACAAAATAAGCAGCTAACATCACTGCCAAGAGAAGGAAAACTTGAAACAAACCCTTTACCAACCCGTCTGGCCAGCGTGGTATAGTAGGCCAAAACCTCCTTTCAAAGGAGAGGCCTATGTCCAGCAGTGGACTGTTAAAGGCTGTTGATGATGATGATGAATTGCTTAATTGACAATATGTTGTTTATACTTCCTTATTTAATATTTTATAATATTGCTATTGTTTGAGGGCACGTACGTTAACTTTAGTAAAACAATTATTTAATCACGTAACCGTGTAAAGATCTATACTACTATTTTGCTGTGGCTTCGCCCATATGTTTGTATGATCTACAAACACTTGTTTCGGAGTTTGGGTGTTTTTTATGTATGATAAGATATTTATGTATTTATATCAGTTGTCTAGTACCCATAGTACAAGTTCTGCTTAGTTTGGGACTAGATGATGTTGTGTGTGAGATGTCCGACATATTTATGATTTGATTTGATTTGACCAAATTTAATTTAAATCGATTCAGTACTTTTAGAGTGAAAGCGTGACAAACAGTCAGACAAAGTTACTTTCGCTTGTATAATATTATAACTGCCTCGTTGGTCTGGTCGATAGCGTATGATTCAAATTCCGGGTCAGACCAAAAAGTGTTTTTGGGTTTTTCTTAGGAAATTCCTAATAGCTACCCGGAGTATGGAAGTTTGGCGGTGATTCACGCCCGTGCCTCGGAGAGCACGTAAAGCCGTCGGTCCCGGTTGTCATGAACATCTATGGCAATCGTAATTGGGAAGTCAATACCCTGAAATTTACTGACAACTAGTTCAATCTTCGAATTTCAATTCTCCTTTAGGTTTATGGAGGTCCGATGCCAGTCGCTCCGTGGAAAAACTGATATTTAGGTAAAACCGGTTGAACTAGTAGCTGACTCCAAATGATATTGGGAATAAGGCTAGGAAGAAGAGAACAATATTAGTTTTGCATTTATAATGATTTAAGCTGGAAGCAAGAAGCCGAGGATCGTACCAATTGGCGTGCAATTAGAGAGGCTATGACCACCAATGGACTGCGATAGGCTGATGATGATGAAGGGTTTACAGGAGGTGTCCGATTACCACGAGGCGGTTTGCATGTCAGACATGTCTGACTGCTGACAGTCATTACAAACTTATTTAAGAACTAAAAATTTCATGGGCACTCAAAAAACCTCTACAAAAAAACGAGTATTATTAATTTTAACTGGTTTAAAAGTAACAAACAAATTTTGTTTCAATGCATAATATTTGAGGTAAACCGACTGCATTTATAAAGCACATGAAATTAATTAATTTCTACCCGCACACCTTCGCTATATTTAACCCTAACACCTTGAAATAAATTTTATATTGCTTTGTAACAGAATTACGATACTTTTTCTCATTTTCCTGTTGAAATATTATTAAATAAAACAAATTGTTCTGTGCGGTTTTCGCTTTCTGTTGCCTTTTTGACCAACATTAATATGGTTATAGGCTAACTTTTTTTTAAACTAGATCAGATTTTCATATTTTTCATATTCATCGTTGAAATCCGGAAATTTTAGAAATAATTTAAACAAAATTAAGAAAACGTGGTGGAGGTGTTTTCTATGTTATAATATGTATGTATGTATTTACAAAAAAAAAGTATGTTTATGTATTTATATCAGTTGTCTAGTACCCATAATCTCTCTGCTTAGTTTGGGACTAGATGCCGTTTTGTGTAAGATGTCCGAAATAACTAGTTTAAATTTTTATTCTAATATTCGTCCAATCGGAAATCAAAGAATAAACATTTTAGCCCATTTTCCAAAGTGAGAGCTTTAAACTTTTCCATTCTGAAAAATACTTTTCTATACATCGATAGATTACGGTTAAGTTTTCAAGAGTTCAACTTTGTAATAGCAAAAATCGTATTTTTATATCTCAGAAGTATAGTTTTAATAAATTACTTTTACTTTATTTCTTGCTAGCTGAGCCATAGATGCATAGATTAAAATAAAAATCATTGTTTTTTTATACCTTTGAAAACGCGTAGTGACGAATAAGGATCATAGGCCCGTATTATAAAAGGCGTCTCAAGTATCGTTTGAACTCTGATCAGCTAAAACTAGTTTTAACTTCACATCAAGTCTCAAGCGTTACTCTTATTATAGAATGCGTTTTAATGTCTACTCAGCTGAAACTCCTCTCAGGATCTAATCTCAACTCACAGTCTGTTCTCAATTACGTTTTTGCATTTTCGAAATTATTGTTCCGTATCACGCAGCAAAATACTTAAAAAAAAAACTTTTATAAACATATTTTCTTCCAATATGAAAAGAATATACTATTGGCTAGTGTAAAAATATAAATACACTAATAAAATTATTTTTCACTAGAAATTAATAAAGAAAAAATATTAAAAAAAAACAAAAAACAAATAAAAACTTTCATAGATAACCATAAGTTGAAACGGAACGTTCAAATTACGTATCAAGAAAGGCAGGAAAACTGTCATGTCGATTTGAGCTAAACCTGATCTATTGCAATAATTATATTCAAATTTAAATTGTAGTTTACTTCTACCATTAATCAAATTAAAGTTGATTTTAATTGAAACTGATTATTAATTGAATATGCCGTGTGGAAAAAAAAAGAACTTTACAACACAGGTATGTATTTAATATGTATGAATTAAAAGTGCTTCCCTCAACGATGTTTTATTGCAATAGTATGTTAAGTTATTAATATACTTTTATTGCAATGATATATTATTATGTTATCTTAAACAATGGACTAATAATTAAGAAGTTTGCTAAGAAACAAGGTTATTATTTATACCTTCGGGTTAATTATTAATTTACTGTAGTTTTCGTATTTTTGTAATATTGTTTTTGTTTAATATTGTAACTTTGGACATTATTATTATTTGTATTTCAGGAAAAAAATCTACTTCTAGAGATTTTAAAACTGTACAGACATATTGTTGAAAACAAGAAAACGGACAATATACATGCTAACTTAAAAAAGCAAGCCTAGATTGATATTGCAGACAGGTTTAATACGTCAGCTGTTATAACAGAATCAGTAAGTTTATTTGTGTTGTTTATGTAGTTGTTATAAGTGTTCCTTCCTATATTGTTGTGCTTATGTTGCAGGCGACAGGAGATCAATTACGCCGCCTTTGGACCAATCTTAAGACATGCCAAAGAGACGTACTGACAAAAGAACGACAGCATAGATTGGCCACAGGTGGAGGAGGTCCGTGTCTTGATGCTGTAATAGATGTAAACATTGCTGAAATTGCACCAGCTCTCCTAGTAGAGATACCAAACGCTATCGACTCTGATTCTCTAGGTGAGTAATACTGTTTATTACAGACAGATGTATATAATTGTCCAATCACTTTCCAAGCAGGCATATAAAACAGACTGTCTTTGTCTGTGTAGTCTCAAAGAAGTATTGTACCAAGGTATTGTGCTGTTTAGCATCCAATATAATATGATAAGAGAGAAAATTTGATATGTCCTTTTTATAACCCGGTTAACCCTGCATAATTTATTCTATATTTACACATACTGATGTATAATTAAAACTTATTATATTTATATCTTACATCACCTTTGCTGCGAATATTACTGGTAAATCTTATGCAATAAACCTTATAATGTTACAATATAATTTACATAATAAACTTGAAATGTTATGTATTTCTAATCATGATAAAATGTTACAGAAATATGCCAGGAAACATCACACCAAAACCCAGACATAGGTGTATCCACACCCATCCCTATGTTTAGCCCCAACCAGTTTTCTGCACCTACAAATATTTCCAATGAACCATCAACATCTTCTCTGGTACCACCAACAGCTCCTGTGACGACATCACAAACTGTCACACTTACAACATCAGACAATGCCTCCAATAGTAATTTCAATTATTCATTGAATGAAAAGAAATTAAGAGTGCAGATCCTAAAACAGGAGCACATCAGTAGAGAGAAAAGGGCTGAAGAACTTCACTCAATGGAAATACGCTTTAAAGAAGAGAAGCATCTGTTGGAATTGGACATTTTAAACGAAAAATTAAAAGAAGCAAAAGCTAGAGCAGAGTTGGCACAAAGAGATCTGTGCCAATAACTATTAGGTATCTCTATAAGGAGAAGTCTGTAATTTTAGTCCAGATTGTTTTATTTTTTGTTAGTATTTTGTTGTGTTTATCTGATTATATGTGATGTTAATTATTTTTAATGTTTATAACTTAATTATTTTAATTCTATTGAAAATTTAATTTGTTGATTTTGTAATAAATGATCTCAAAAGTTAATTGTTGTACATATACTTATCAGTAAATAAATAATGTGACTCCTTTCCAATGCACCCTTTTATTATTGTTTTACCTAAGATTACTTTTAGTCATCTTCCTAGCCTACTAGTTCTACCGGTTTTACCTAAATATCAGTTTTTCCATGGCATCGGACCTCCGCAACCCTGAGGGTGAATTGAATTCGAAAGTTGAACTAGTTGTCAGTATATTCAAGGGCACTGACTACCCAATAACAATTGCCATACATGTTTATGTCAACCGGGACCAACCGGCTTAACATATCTTCCATTCTCCAGGCAGCTATTAAGAATTTCTTGTAAGAAAAACCATCAGTCAGACCCGGGAATCGAACCCAAGACCTAGTTGCTTAAGCTAACCACTGGACCAACGAGGCAGTCACTATTTAGTATTACAGTAAAAATACATTAAAAACTGTGCTTGTTGTTTCTACCTTTGCAACAGCAACTGTGGGGTATGGCTAGTGGAAAATAAAACAAATACAATATCTTGGGTTAATTTAATTATAACCATCAATAATACTTTGACGTGCGGCAAATCCATCGACTGAGCCTACATTGGCTGCTTGTTCTATTGGTGGTTCTGGTTCGTCAACTTCATCATTGATACCCTCTTGTATGGATGATGTCTCATCATTTACTCGAAGACCAATGTTAAACAGTATGGCACATGTTACTATAATATTTGATACTGTACATAGTTTATTGCCTAGGCCTCTTCGAAGACAGGGAAATCTTCTCTTCCACATACCAAATGTCCGTTCCACAACATTACGTGTTCTGGAATGCACTTTGTTGTATACTTGTTCAGAGGAAGTCGTTAGTGAGTTCAAGGGCGTCAGAAGGTATGGCAAGCAAGGATAACCACGATCACCTACCAGTATCCCATCATGGACCCTTTCTCTGTATTTCATATTTAGTGAACACATTTGAAAAATACGGCTGTCATGAGTGCTTCCTGCCCATCGTGCCACGATGTCAAGAAAATCTCCTGATGTCCAACAACTGCCTAAAAATCACACAATTTTTATTAAATATTAAAAATAAGAATGATATCAAAAATCCAAAACCAATTAATATTATTAAATTAGTTCACTATACACACTAATATACTCACTTGAACATTGACAGAAAAATAAGATTTTCGATTTCTGAAAACTTCGTGATGTTGTACTCCTGGAGTGTCCACTATTTTAATATGAGTGCAGTCAATTGCACCATCAATGTTTCGCAGACCAGGGTGTTGATTATATTGCCCAAGACAGGTGAAAGATTGTCTTTGAGCAGTCTTTTCTGTACTTGTCATGGGGTATTTTATAAATTGAGGGTGTTTTTGTGCCAGTAACAAAGAAATTTTGGCTATTACCATTGAGACTGCTGGCTGTGACACATGCAGTAGATCACCACAAACTATCTGAAAAGTAAATTACTTATTAAAATTAAATAAATCTGTTTTGACTTTAAAATATTCATATTCAACAGCAAAATACTAGTTTACCTGGAATGAGGCTGTGGCATAGAACCTCAGACATATCAAAATCTGCAGTTCTGGGGCTAGTGGCAGTCCTCTTTTATTCAACTTTATCAGATCATCAGCAATTAGTGGTAAAATAAAATTTTTCACAGTTTCTTGACGAAATCTATATCTAATTTTAAAATCAATTTCACTAATTGCATATGGGTCTTGCGCATCGCGTAAATATCTACGTGGAATATTAGGCATTTCCAAGTTAAACAATATTTCGTAATTGTCCAGGAACAAATCATCGTAAAACATATTCATTTTCCGCTAAAATGTCTCTATATTCACTGATGTTTTCACTGATTACTACTTGAGAATAGATTCAGCTTGTCTCAAGTAAACAACGATCACACCTGTCAAAATCTCTTCCTGAGAGAAGATTTTGACGTAAACATCGTTCTAAAATAAGCCATTCACAGACAATCACTGATCTATACTCACTTGATTAACGATCAGTGAATCTTGTTTCAAGAGACGTTCTATAATAACATCTCTTCTTAAAACTAGTTTTAAAACTAGATTCACGACTGAGACGCCTTTTATAATACGGGCCATAGAGTGTCACCACCCCTACACATCGCATGGGTATCATAAGAGGCAGGTAAGGAAACAAACTAGACAGGACAGCATCAATACCAAATTACCAACCCATCTGGTCATAGTAGTATAATATGCAAAAACCTACTTTGTAAAAAAAAATGATGATATCATTAAATTCATCTTCCGTCTTTAACATTGAAGTATACTTACATATACATATATGTACGTACTGGAGAATACGAGCCAAGGTTCGAAGCCATCAATACATCACAGAACTATTTTAATTACAAGACCGTCCACTCGCCGTTCACCAACATACATATGTACCTATACACCATGTTTGTATGTTAGTGAGTGTGTTCTCACTGGTAAGCTTGGTTTCCTATTTCCTAGTCTGTGAGTACTTTATCTATTTCTATATTTCAGTGTTGCTTTTCATCTGCTTGTTGGTCTAGTGGATAGCGTATGCGACTGCGTATCAAGAGATCTCGGGTTCAAATCCCAGGTCGGCCCAAAAAGTGTGTTTTTGGGTTCTTCTAAGGAAATTCCTAATAGCAGCCTGGAGTTTGGAAGTTTGGCGGGTGATTCACGCCTATACCTCGGTGAGCACGTAAAGCCGTCAGTCCCGGTTGTCATGAACATATATGGCAATTGTTATTGGGAAGTCAGTGCCCTCAAATATACTGACAACTAGTTCATCCTCGAATTTCAGTTCTCCCTTAAGGGTGCGAAGGTCCGATGCCAGTCGCTCCGTGAAAGAACTGATATTCAGGTAAAACCGGTTGAACTAGTAGCCGACCCCAAATAGTGTTGCTTTTTATCTATGGTATCTGTGGCCATCGTAATTCAGATGTCAGTGCCCTCAAATTTAGTTACAAATAGTTTAATCTTTGAATTCAGTTTGCCCTTAGGGAGGTCCGATACCGATACGATTGTCCCGTTGAAAAACTTAGATTCAAGGAAAATCGCTTGTACTTGTAACAGACCCCAAATAATCTGGAGATTAATGAAGGCTAAGAAAAAAAATGGGTGATGTGCAATGGGAGAGGCAATTTGTCCAGCAGTTAATTGCGATAGGAGAATGATGAGAGGATGATAGAAGAAATCGTTGTTTTGCATGAAGTTTTATGAGCTCAATTGTCAGTCATCAGTGGCAATATACCTACTTTTGTCTCTCCAATTGCGGGGGCAAAGTCAAAGCAAGAAGTCGCTTCGGTTGTCTGTTCATTTAGTTACTACACAACTGCAGATTTATATGCAGTTTTCAAACAAGAAAGAGTGATTTACGTGAAAGTTTTCTATTTGAAATACATGCATATTATAGTAGCGGAAATTCGAGAATATCAAAGAGTAAATGCTGGATCGCAAGACCTCATAAAAATAACTATGAAATAACTTTCACTCTCTCAAAGCAATAGCAGTATTTTATTTGAATATAGCCAGCACAGTGCAGCACTAATCCTGGTCATATCAGGTTGCTTAGCATTTTGTCGATAACAATGCACGGCGGTTCGTTATCGAAGTCGTTATGCTACCACTTGCGATGAGTATTAGGGATGGGATAACTGGTATCGGACGTATCGATAAAATCAATATCTTGCCACTTCATTTCTTCAATGTGATAAGTAAACGTCTTTTGTTTGTAAATTCTTGCAGTTATTTTCTATTTATTTGCTTTTATATATGACCAGAAATCGCGTCATGTTTATCCCAATTCCTGTCACTGAAAACTATATTTAATCCACAAAGTCTCATTTTCAAGTAAAATTTCCTATGTGTGAGTTTAAAAATCTTGCGTGAAACTCTGTGTAACAAGATGTAATATAGGGTTGGTAGAAAGTCGTAGAAAAGGTACCATCACGATCTAAATTTAATAATCATATATAAAAATAAAACATTATACTGTTTTGCATAAATAATGATCTATCATTATTTTGAAATATCACTTTAGAAGATCAACGTTATAGGAATTAAAAATAATTTTATCGACATAGACAAACATAATTATGACAGTAACATCCCTATATAAAAGATTCTCATAGCACCTAGCTCGTTAGCACTCCGATCGGTTGAATTCATTACAATATTTCATACTTTTCGTTACTTGCTTTTAAATAATCCTCTATCTAAGATTTCAGCATAATACCATTTACAGCTGAAGATTTTATGTCTTATTCTACACACAAAAATTTCAATAATTCCTTTATATACCTAATACATATTGTATTAGCAAAGAAACCTATTAAGGTAATTTTTACTGAAACCAGTAAAAATTACTGATATAAGCTTTCTTTACTCACAGAAACGTGTTTATACAATCCTATTTATATTATGTATGTATTTAGAAAAAATATATGTTTATGTATTGTATCAGTTGTTTAGTACCCATAATACAAGCTCTGCTTAGTTTGGGATTAGATTATGTTGTGTGTAAGATGTCCGAATTTTTTTTTCATGTATTAAGCGTCAACTGCTTGAAGAAGTCCAAATACACAAATGATACAGCTTACATGAGATCTAATTTTAAGAGATACTCAGCTACTACTGTTCCTCTGAATAGTTCCACCTAATTTGAAGGTTGTCACAAAGGTAAAGAGCAAAAATCCAACACGAAATTCTTTCGTCTAACTCACAAATTCCACGAAAATTTGTAATTCCAATAACATACAACTTTAAAACCGCCAACATCGACATAGGCACTCATACATATCGGCCTTTGAATGGCCCGCATTATAAATTCAATTCTGTGCTATCTGTGGTCCTCTGACCGCCATTACTCACCGCCTGATGTTTATTTTTGTCAAAAAAGGATTTGCAGTTTTAAAAATGTTGTTTATCTTGTATTTCATTTTTATTTTATCTAGTGGGTAGATCATTTAAATATATAATCACTGTGTTCTGTTTGCCAACTCCTGATTCGTAAATACATATTTTGTGTTATTACTTGAATGTTCCAGAAGGTAATGGAACATATAGGTTTCAGACATAGTTGTGGTGAATATTTTTTTTTGGAAAGATAACTCTCGCATCAGGAATATATTCTGTGGCGCGGGAGGTTTTACAAACATACATGAAACATATACAAAGAACACTCAGACTCAGAACAACAATTTTTGGATCACACAAAGTGTTGTCCGAAGTGGAATTTGGATCCACTACACTTGGTACATTAGAAAGCGGCATGGCGAGCGCTTAAACCACTAGGCCAAACGTGCAGTATTTTTGGGTTAGTTTTCTGTGTGAGGGTAGTTTATTACGACTTTATTTACCGTAACCTTTAGGTTTCTTGTGTAGTATTGTTTCATATTTTAAATGTACAATGGCTTTGTTGCTTATCGTTGTAAAGTTCTACTTAAACCTTGTCTCATTGTATTCTAAATGTATGCAAACTGTATAATTAATCCCTACTCAGACATCGTTAAATAGTAAATTAATCAGCTACGTCTAGATTTACTGAATAATTTTAAACGATTTACGACCGTGGAGAATGATGCAAGTCATCATGCATTGAAGGTGTCAGATCGAACCTAATGCATTGAGGTACATTAAACGCAAGTCCTTACGACCGACTGGCAAACAATCGTCAGATAACATCAAAAACACTTAATTAAGTTCAATTTATGATAATTCGAAGATAAAAAAGTGTAGAAATTGTTGACGACATTTGAAAAGTTCTTAAACCACACTTAAACCACGCTTCTTGAAGTTGCGATCCTTAAACCTGTTGATAGCTTTATTGATTAAAACCTAGTCACTGGTAATCAAAGGTCAGCTACTAAGGGGTGGAAAACTCCATGGAATCTTCTAGAAGCTTCCAGGGCCTCTAGCAGGTCAATACAGGATTAAGTTGTTTGTAGTGTTTTTATCAAAATCGATTATAAACGCTAGCCTCAGATGCCCTACTCTGGGAAAGCCCTAGACCATGTGATTTCAACTCCTCTCTCCCAGAGTTTTCGGATGTACCCGGTTTTTCCAGCAGTTGATACCTTTGTTCTACAAATAAAAAAAATGATAGTCCAAAAAATCGAATTCTACTGCAAAATACAACTTTTTTAAACTACAAAATTTAATTTATTTTACGATTTAGTATTTGTTCTGAGTCTGCATTTGAGCAGCGAGTCCTAGTTTCGCTCTGCGCAGCCATATTTTTTAATCCCACGCTTGGCTGTCATTACTGGCCCGCTATACAATGTACACACGTTGAGATCTCCAAATAATGTATGCGGGCACACGGTTCGTCACTGTACGCAGATTAGTGTCGCCATAAGCCTCGATTGAACCGGACATGTCTCCGGTTTCTGAATAGAACGGACGTCTGAGAGTATACTTGAACTCCATTCATTCAAATGTTGATGCGTTGCTTAAACCGTGGTTTATTCCATGTGTTTGTGTATTAATATGATACTTTCAATGCGCTCTCTTGGAATATATTTAATGAATTTGTACGAGTGATTATTTAGAACCGTGAAAATTGTAGATTATAGTTTAATCTGTGATAAGTTTATGAGCAATTTGTAAAGCAAATTCCGATCATTAAAAATTTGTAAAGACTAATTATGAACGATATTATGTTTAATGACAAAGGGATAGCTACAAAATTTTAAAAATGCTAACAAATGCTACATAAGCCGTAACTGTTTTGGGTTCGTGATTAGCGATTCTGACTGCTAAGTCAGAAGTCGTGAGTTCCAGTACTTTATTAGACAAAAATGTTCACAATATTTAGTTTCTACCAATTGCAGTTGCTCTGTGGTATTTACTGATTTAAAATATGTTTTACATCTGTCAATCACAGGCTAAATTCAGTCTAGATAGAGATCAGACGTCCGTATCTAAATTTTATATAGCAAATATTCTTTATATTTAATTCATTATCCTGCGTTTATTATTTTGCATGGTCTCCCTGTTTATATGTAGCATAAATGCTCGGAGCGTGACTTTGCAAGGGAATTTTTCGGGAATACGAAGCTCTATACAGAGTGCAAAAATGTGTCTAATTGATACACCGGGTTGTGTGTTTGTGATGAATACCGCTTGTGTCCGCTGATACGGTTATACTTACGATGACATTTAAATTGTGTTGTGTTTTAGTTCTCCTAATGCAATCTTTTGGAGGAATATTAAGTTTATATATTTCTCATTTTGTCTAAACTAAATCGTTAAATAAGTATTTATTTATTCAATTTCCGTTCCATTAAATTGGTAACTCAATTGGGGTCGGATCATTCGTGTTGCCATCTCTAAAAATTGAGCTCTGAACTTAACGAATCGTAGGTTGGCAATAAATGATTTGTCTAACTAAACTAATGGTAAATGGTTACTACTACCTACGATAGCAGTGTATTTGCTAAGTCAGGCAGTCGCTTAGAACACTAAATAAATAAAAACATTAGCTTGATTTACTCAAAATGATTAGTTGTTTTCTGCAATATTTCGATCTGTATCACTAATATTATAAATGCGAAAGTAACACTGTCTGTGTGTTTGTCTGTTTGTTACGTTTTTATACCTAAACCGCTGAACTGATTTTGGTATAGAAATAGATGAAACCTTGGAAAAGGACGTAGTTCGTTATAAATTCAAATACTAGAACAGTTAAAAACTCTTAGTTATTTTTTACATTTAGATGTACTTCACCACATTAAAGAAAAAATAACCGTGTTTTTAATTATATACACGAAATAATCAGCATTTCACATACAGTAACGGGTTGGGTCCACATTGAGGTGAAACAATGAGCACTTCTAACCGATCTGTGTCGCTTTTGTGTGGATGCAGCGAGGTGGAGACTGCTGCAACACTGAACTTGCTCACAGAAAACGACGTAATACGTTAAACTGAAGCTCCTGATTAATGGGTACATGTATTCTGAGCACATCTATAGCAGTATTTTTTTTTAATATTTAAGCTTACCATAGTGACTCTATTCTGCCTGATGGAGCATGAGTACAATCCAGGAGTAGGGGTCACCACCCTCATTGTGAGGGTAGGCAATGCAGCATAGTGACCCATACCATGGCGATCTGGTCAGATGTTTCTGCCTCCAGTCTTACACTCACCAACGAAATAAGACAGAGAGAATGCTGTCATAATTAGGAAATAACGTCCATCTAGAATTTCAGTTTATGTGATTTTATGTATTTTTCTGATAGCGGCCTCTATGGTAAATGTACGGTAGCTATCTTAAAGGTGAGAGGTGTAGGCTGAACTATCGACTATCTAAAGTAAGACCACTGATTCTGACAATCGATGTCTGGATTTTTTTTTGTTACAATTTCATGCAGTTCATAAAACCCACAAGGCGATGTATAAATTTTAAAAAGTATTCTAATTAGCCGTTCCTTAAGTTTATAAAATTAAACTATACACTTTCAGTTTTCGATTGCCCGCTTATCGAGTGAGGCTAGCTATATCTCACTACGACCAAAAGAAACTAAGTATCGATGAAAAAAATTGCAAAAACGGGGAAAAATATCGTTTTTTAAATCGTTGAAGTTTCACAAAAATACTGCAGTTATATTTATTACACTGATTGTGCGATTGTAAAACTATTGCAAGTATCAAAGCGAGGAAATGCCGTTTGTTTATCGAACAAAGCTTTGTTTCCTCGGATCGTATCGGTGCTGTGCAGCCAGCCTTGACTGCACCAATGACAATTAACGCATCAGACGCACCTCGTAATAATGTACATATCTTGTACCCCAGAGATGGCACAACTAGATGTGACTGGTATAAACGATACACAGACCAATATCTTGTTATCAAATATCAAAACTTGATAAATCCTTACTTCCTTACTAATTTTTTAAATGCGAAAGTAACTCTGTCTGTCTGTCTGTTCGGCTTTCACAGTAAAGCTATTAAACCGCTCCTAAATCGAACATAGATAGTCTAAAGCCTGCGAAAGGCCACAGGCTACGTTTTACCACGATAACCGAATATACGCGGGCGGACGTGCAGGTGAAAGCGAGTTAACCTTAAGTTAACTAGTTTAAACTCAGAAAATAAAACAGTTATTAACGTTTTCATTATAATTTATAAATGTCTACCAAAATCAAAACAAATCTTATTAACATAATAGACGATTTAATTGAATGTGTTCAAATGCTTTAAACTTATACCAGATGATGGTTCGGGTTTTTTAAATATGATATTAACACCAACGACTCAGGAGAAAATTTGTTTCGTTTACTGTTTACTGGAGTCCCTAGTAATCTAGGGATTACTTCCGGTAATCCTTAGATGAAAATCATTGAAAAAACTGTTAAAACTGTTATGAAATTTATGTCCACACTAGAAAAGAACTGCTGATCTTCAAACATATTTCTTTATTTCCAAAAACGCTTTTGATGAAATCATTTGTTAACAAAAAGGGTTTATCAGTTAAGAAGTTATGGTGGCACAGAAATATCTCCTCTCTAAGTTCAAGGTTATAGAGTATACTAGCTTTATAGCATCTGTCTTTTGTCGTGGTAAAAGGTAACCTAGGTCCTCTTCAGATATTAGACTATCTTAGTACAAAAATTCATTTAAATCGCTGCAGTGGTTTTTGAGTTTATCGCAAACGGACAGACAGCCAGACTGACGCGGCGGAGGACTTTATTTTATAATATGTAGTGATGATTAGTTGACACATTTAGTATTGTTGGATGTCCGTGTAAGGATGTTTTAGCAATACATAGTTGATTGAGTCGTAGTTATTTAGGGCGAGGCGCGATCCGGCGCCATTGCGCACCATTGTGTTGTGTTGTTCCTGGTTTATTTCAACATGACCACATGCACGTACCTACTTGTTGCTGGATATAAAATGTATTCTTTTAATGTAGGTTTTATACTGGGTGTTATCAGGCTGCTACCGAAATGAATAAAAATCTTGACACATAGTTTTCTCCGCCTATACTATTTTTTTATAGTTTTTAAGGTGCTGGACTGGCACCGCTCGTTTTCAATGGATGTCCTGTATATGGATATTTGAATACAGGTATCTTCTTATGAAGCAGGTTTTGGATGGATATATTACTATACTATTTTTAATGAACTATTATAAATTATTAGTGCGGTTTTCTGTTCATTCTCGTTTGTTAGTAGATTTTAATTATACAGTTAATTTCTATGAAAGCGCTAACCTTATGGTTGCGATTACTGTAATATCTTTAGGGTCAAATTATATTAGATGCTTGAGGAAGGGCATAGGCTACTCTTTACCGCAATAACGGACATACACGCGAGCGGAGCCGGGTACAAAAGCTAGTATTTTATAAAAATAATTATCAATATCGATTACTATCCTAATAGATACATCATAAACAGACATGTCTTATAATAATGAACCCTAACCCTAATAGTATTCTAGATTAAAGATTATTTACTAATTATCTATTAATTAGCTAAGTAATATATTTTTATAATAGATGTTTTGTTGTTAATTCCAAGTCTCCAATTAACTAATTTCCTAAATATCATTAATTTCTAATTTCGTTTGTCAGCATTAATTCTAATCACAAATTTTGCCGTTTACAAACCTCGCATACATTACCTCATTAAAATTGAGATATAAATATTATGTACTCTGCTAGAGCAAATCATTGATTTTGTCGGATCAATACTCTAAAGTCGTTTACTAATTTTTAACAAGAAATTGAACGAAGTCTGTAGAATACTTGAAGACGAAGTCAAACTCAAAATACCCAAGAATATTATAGACGCTGAAGTGACAACACACTGGCTAAAGACCTATGAAGAACTTTGCTGAACCTTTGTTATATCGTACGTGGCTAAAACTCTGCTCATATCTTTCTCTCTTCATTCTTCCTCCTCCATCTACTACTATTTCTTACTTTTTATTTATATTTTATAACTTAATAAAACGATGTCAAATTCAGAGTATATTAAGACAACCGAAATTACTTTCGAGACTATATTACAATTAATGCCCGAGTTTGATACTAACAATGCCTCGGAAGTTTATCGATACATTCGATCGTGTGACACCGCATTCCAGTTATCAGACATCGCACAACAGGAAACTGTGCTTACTTTCGCATTAAATAAAATAACAGGGCCCTACTCTGCAAATGTCCATGCCAAAAATTTTTTAGACTGGTCAGAACTAAAAACATATCTAATTTCAAAATTTACAAAAACACTAGCTGAATTATACTTAGAACTTCGATCCGTATTCCAGAAACCAAATGAAAATGTCACAGATTACTTTCATCGGGTAGATTTGTGTAGAAGTAAAATTGTAGAAAAAATAAACATGATGGTCTCGGATAAAACACTGATAGAAAGTCTCACTACTGCCGAAAAAACCGCGCTTAATGTATTCATAAAAAGACTTAATTCTGACATAGGACCTATGCTCAGAGTAAAAAGATTTACAAACCTAACCGAAGCAGGTCGTTTTGCTATACAAGAAGATGAAATACGTGCAATGAACACTGCACTTTTTAAGTTAACCGATCCCCATCCCTCGCCACCCCGCGTAAACGTACAAACTCGTAAACGTCAACGATTGCAGCTTCAATCTCGACCACACGCGCAGCATGATGTTTTAAACAATCATTTCAATTGCAATAAACACGTCGGGAAATACTGTAACTATTGTACAAATTCTGGATTTGCCCATAGCGTGAAAGAACGTACATCATTTCTCTCGCGAATAATTGAAATCAACGCGCACTTCCCGTACCCAGAGCTTAAAGAAGTCAATCAAACTCAGATGAAAAGAAGGAGACGAGTGTTGCTCAAGAAATAGCTTCAAGATCCTGCTTAAAGCCACACTCCAACACTATCGGAAATTTACACCTATCATCAACAGTAGATTGACGGTCAACGTATCCAGTGACAAACATAACACCAATCAAATCTTCATAACTTCCAATATTACTAAATCCAATAATAATTTTGAAACCCACGGATTGCTAGTTTAAAATTCCCGGTTATGTTATTGAATTGTGATTCTACATCCACTACATCAACTATATGTAAATCTACAATATCTATTCAATTTACATTTACATCTTCTTCGTTATTTATAACACCAGCAACTGTAAATAATTTGCATACTTTATAAGACTCGTCCCCATTATCAGCATGTGTTCATTCCGATCGCATAGTATGTTTATGTAATCTTTATTTTGGTTAAAAATAAACCTCATACTTTCTATATGATATATTTTCCAATCCTATTCAACATCCCAATACATTTCATTATACCACTATCCTTCCTGAGCAAGTTTTCCTCGCCACAAATCTTAATAACGATTCATACATCATCATCAACGACAGGAACATTTTAGCAGTTCTAAAGAAATTTATCTGCAAAAGTCTATTCCACAGTAAGTCCTCTACTTAAGTGAAGTTGACTTCTTGAATGCAGCACGTATAGTGCTGAATTCAACGATGCCCAAGATATTGACTACAATAACGATAGCTGCTAATAAGCATATTAAAACATCTTCATTTGGGTAATGGACCACTCATCCACGGGTCTATAAAAGCCTCGTAAAGAATCATCTCTCTACCACAAAAATGCAAACTATATCTACATGGAACGCAGCACCATACGAAAACATTACGAACTACTGATTCCAATTTATGACTGTCAATTTTTCCGAAGTTGTGAAACGACATAAGAATCCAGAACTCAATGAAACACTTCTAGATGACGTAAAACAAATCAAGAATTGTCGAAATAAACACAAAAAAAAATATTAGAAGATTAGTACTCCAACATTGAACTATAACCACCAAACAGCTTCATTTGATTGTGTCTAAGAATTTGTACAACAATATCGGCATATCAAAATGTTTCAACTCCCGGTAAATCTCTTCGCCACCATCGAAACATCTCATCATTATCTTATTGGAAAGACGACTTAACTCTTAATTAAAATGGGGTCACACAATGGACCTAAATCCAATTTGTAGTATTTTTTAAGCTGTTAAAATTGTTTGTTTTAAATTTAAGATTATAAACTCATTAGTCATGTAAGACCCTATTGTCACAATTCGAAGGTTTCTTATATTCTGCTAGAGCAAAATAGTTACCAACTACCTAGTTGGTAAATCCGAAATACCTATTTCGGATCAATTTTGTAGTGATTTATGAAATAAAATTATTTAATACAGAGCTTTGTCGCTTTCACTCAACCCACATAAATAATACCGTTTGTATATTTTTAAAACATCAGTCAGGAAATAAATCACTGTATAAAAAGAACAACATCAATAGTATAATATTGTATTCAGTCATTCAGGATATCCGGCTCAGCAGCTGATTGAATGAGGTCTTTATAAAGATGTGTTTTATTCATTTCTAATTGTAGTGCAGCGCGCCACCTATATTTCTTATAAGGAACGGACTATATATGAATTCGACGCTGCCGCTGCGGTCGATTAAAAGTTTTCATTTGAAAACATAGGTGGCGCTGTAATAAATTTCTATTTAGGATAACATATTTTTGTATATAGAAAACCAGATTTTATTATGGTTTGCATTATAAGCCTTAGTGTAAAGAAAATAGAATAGTATTTAAAAAACATCCACGTACCTGTACAGCGTCATCCAAGCACCGTCCCCATGCATCGCTCCTGTCCACCAGAGTATTCCACTTATCCGCTAGCTTGGCGACTTCCCTCCTGATAGACCTGGCGAGTTCCCGAGCCTGCTCCTCTGCGGAGCGATATCCTCGGGAATCACCTTCGTTCTCGCGGCTCGCTGTCAAAGAAAATAAACGTTTAGGAACAATAAACAAATCGCCTTAAATAGGTGCCTGCTTAATTGATACAATAAGTTTTTTGTTATTTTACAAAGCAGAAGTCAAAAAGCAGACGACTCCCTTGAAGGTAAGTCAATACCGTCGTCCATTTATATCTACAACTTAAATGATACCTGGGTATTAGACTACTCCCCCACTTAGATTGAGGGGAGAAGATTCCGGTAATTCAAACGGTTTTACCTGAATATCAGTTTTCCTATGGAGCGACTGGTATCTGATATCAGCAATCCTGAGGAAGAACTGAAATTCGAAGGTTTAACTAGTTGTCAGTATATTTGAGGGACGGACTTCCCAATAACGATTGTCATAGGTGTTGATAACAACCGGGACTGACAACTTACTCTCCGAGGCAAGGGCGTATATCCCCGCCATACTTCCATACTCCGAGCGGTTATAAAGAATTTTCTTGCACGAAAAACCCAACAACACTAACGTTAACCACTAGACCAACGAGGCAATCAAATTAATTTAGTAATTACAGCAAGTCTAATCTTCGCTAAAATGTATTTATAATCAGATCGTTAGAAGTCTATTCCGTAAAGTTCAGAACATGTGCTAAACAGAAATAGTTCAGACTCCAAAACTTCTTCAGCAATTAATCAACGTTTACTGAAACACCTAGTCTAATTGATGTATATCGTTTAAGTTGAAAATAAGCTTAAAGGCAGTACTATCATAAAACACCTATCTTCTAATTGATAGGTTTTTAACCGATTTCAAAAAAATGGAGGAGGTTCTCAATTCGTCGGAATCTTTTTTTTTTATGTATGTTCAGCGATAATTTCATCGTTTATGGATCAATTTCAAAAATTCTTTTTGCATTGGAATGGGCGTAGCGTACAGGTGGTCCCATCGTCACCATATCGGGCTTTGATGTTGGGATCCCAAGGAAATCGAGGGAACTCCTCAAATATCATAAGCCCAATTGTCGCGATTTGGGTACTACGGAATAGTTTTTCTTTGAAGTCGGTTTCTTTTTGTTAAAATTATTCCTTTTGCTCAAATAAAAGTTTGTATTATGTATTATGAAGATGCCGTGGCAACGTGTGTGTGTTTGATGATAATTGGAGAAAAGGTACCTCAGTTTATCATATATACTAGTTTTCGCCCGCGGCTCCGCCCGCGTCTATGTCGGTTTTCGGGGTAAAAAGTAGCATATGTCTTTTCTCAGGCTTTAGACTATCTGGATATAAAATATCATTTAAATCCGTGCAGTGGTTTTCGAGTTTATCGCGAACAAACAGGTGCGGTTTAGGACTTTATTTTACTATATGTAGTGATATATTTTAGTATTAATTTTATGAGCGGAAGCTAAAAAGTAGTAATAAAATTTCATAACTTTGTTTTATGCTACTTGTATTGGGGCAAAGTTTATTTAAATAGTCGATCCTCATCATGTATATCTGTTGCAATCGTTACGCTTACTATATGCCATGTTATATTTATTTTATAAGCTGGCAACACCATTTAATAGTTACTAAAGTTGATATAGCAATATTAAACTTCTTTCGATTTTCTGTTTCGTCTGTTCGGGAGACCACGTTGGGCGTTTTATTTAAATTATCATAGCCAGTCACACTGCTCACAAAACCCATAGCCGTGTCTACTTGGTGTTACCTAATACTTAAGTTGTGGAGGTCTGATGGTAGTCGCTCAATGCAAAGATAAAAAATCAATGTAAAGCCATATCGTAGCCTTGAAATCGTCTCCAACCTAGTTTGGGAACGAGGCTAGGAGGAAGTACATCATCAGCCTGTCATTCTTATTACAATTACAATATCTTGACGCCATTAATCGATTTTCTTTGTGAAAATTTCTAAAATTGTTGACAAAAATACGCGGGATGGTGGATTTATAATCCTATTCTTATTTGAAATGCAATGTAGTATTACAAATGCAAATATCACTCTGTCTGTATGTCCGTCGCGCTTTCACGCCAAAACCACAGAAACGATTGAAATGAAATTTGGTACACAGATAGCTGAGTCTAAGGAAGGACTACTTTTTACCGCGATAAGCAATGTAACCTGTAAATACGATATCCAAGCAAATCTCAAACTAATGCACTCTTTTGCACTGGATACAATAGATATTGCAACTTATCAAATAAACTTAGAAAATAACTAACAAGAACTAATCACTGCCTTATTTTAACAAAACAAGTTGGTTTCAAGTCCACTTGCCTTGTCACTGGTGCATGAATCTAAACGAGGCACTCAACAGCGACGCCGTGAACCGAAATATTATTCAATTTTTTTTACATCTTGCAACATTTTCACATTTTGCTTTTTTAATAATTCAGTTAGCGGAGGTTTTAACTTTGTTTTCAAGAGTACTAGCAGAGTCCTGCGGTGTTAGCGGCGGTTATTGATGTGAATCACGGGTAACGTCACGAACCGAAGCTAGTTCTAAAAAAATAGCCTAAGGTACTCCTTATGCCAAACAAATCGCATAAAAAAATAATTGTTTTTTTGATGTAAATACCGTGAATTGGATACTACAAACAGACACTCCAATTTTATTTATTTGTATAGATGTATAGTGGAATTAAGGAATTAAGAATGAAGATGTTAAATTCTTGGGGAAATAAAGTTACATCTAACTAAAAAAATCGCTCTATATTTTTCAGTAGGCACAAACTTAGTAGGTCCCTAAGAAATATTGCAACCATTGTAACCCATATAGGCACATCTTCGTATTTTTAAATTATACTACACAATGAAATTCCTAGAAAATATATGGAAAAAGTCCTTTCTGTTTTTGTTCAAACCCGGAAATGGACTCACAAATTTAGTCGACTATTTGCACATCTCTAGTTTCGTCGTAAGCAAAATGTTTCCATGTTGTGGCGCGAAATGTTTGTCAAGGGATTTCGGTTGTCTGTAATCTTGAAATATAGGCTATACAGTAGGTTTTTTTATTCATTAAAATGAATAAAAAAACCTATATACTGTGTCTAAATAGAACCACCAAGAAACTGATACGATAAACAAAAAAAAACTATTCCCAATTTTTATCAATTTGTATTTACTTATTAATTCTATTTTGAAAGGCTTTTTCTGGCTGGCTTCTAATCGTTTCGTCCGCTTTCATTGCATTTCCATTTGAAAATATAAGAAAGAGATAAAATATTCAAGAGCTGAAACACTAAAAGTCACGTTTTGATACATCCGCGCCATCTGGCTTAGTGCAGCGGTCTGACTTTAAAAGCCATGGAAGCAATAAAGTTCGGCCAACGTTTTGAAAATAAAATTGAAGTGCATTTCAATTTTCTTAAATATATTTAAAGGAAGCATGAAAATAGGCATAAGAAACAGATTTCGGCCAATATCGACAGCTTAATAAATGGAAAATCTATTGCCGTTTGAGTTCGGAGTTCAATAGAAAACATCAATAAGATGAGTAGGTAAAGAGCTATTGCTTACAGGGTAAAACTGATAGAAAGACTTAAAAAAAATTTGTCCTCTAACGTAATTTGTCTTTGTTTGTTTGATTGCCTCGGTAGCACAAATCTACAAAGCTTTTAAAGTGGGACAAAATCGCACCCAAAGGGGTCGGTTACAAACAAACCAACATACAGGTTAAGCTAATATAAAGCGTGTAAAAACCGATGATACTGAATCAATCTGACCAAGTACTCTTTAATTTTATCGATTTGACGAACGACACTTAAGATTGCACGTGGTTACATTCATCTAACAATGCAATCTGACCACGGATACTGATCCGAATCTATGGAATATTCAAATCAATGACGATTATAAAATCAGTTCTATCGCAACTCCTTTGACAATTCGAAATAACAAAATAAAAAAAAACTTCTCTAATTTTCGTATAAATATGACAGTTACGCTGGCTAGATGAGGTATTTGAAATCACTCACGCCATTGGTCCCTCGAGGTTCCATTTTCAAATTTACGACTAGACCAGAGCTCGTAACGGACGTTCTGTCGCCCGCCCCGATGTTTTATCGATATAGCTCCGGCTCCTTGAGAATTTTATCGAATATTTTTCAATAGGATATTAGTTCTGTGATAGACTATCTATGGTTCCTTTATACTCAAAGAAATTACTTGCCAAGGTGCTATATAATAATATAGAATTTAGGGTTAAAGACTATCGGTAACAGGAACTTTTTACTCAGGTAATATATTATGTACATACCTGTTTCTGGTTGAGAGGGTTTTCGCTCGAAAAAAAAAGGTTAAAATAACTAAAATTTAAGCGTTTAATTGTAATATAAAATGATTTGTTTTTTAGAACTGGGCATATAGATAAGGTGTAACTTAAGTCAAACAATTTTTATAGACTTTCGATCCGCGTCGTTTTTGCGGCTCTCAACAATATCCGCTGGTCACACCGCGGGACTCATCTGGTTATTATCTAAAAATACACTCATACAGATCACGATCAAATGATGGAACTGACCATAAAACTATTAGTCTGGGTAGTTATCGAATCAACGAGCTCTAGCTTAGCAGTCACTAAACCCTATTCAGAGCAGTCAATTTTGACGTAGCTTGTCACTCAATTTATTACTTGGCAACATTTCCTTTGTACTTGGCAGTTGGCAGGTGCCAGGGTGCGGGATTATCTGTCAGTGTAGAGCTTAGCTGAGATGGCCGGCATCTGGTGTCAGACAAGGTATTGATGCTTCTAAGACAAGCAATTCTGCTGTATACAGCGTGTTACGAAACGATCACATTGAGGACTTTGGTTTGTTAGTGGTATACTTCTAATTATATATTTTTTTCCACACACGTATTGTTACAAATATTTTAGCACTGTCAAGTTTAAAAAGCTAAAAGTTATTCATTTATTTTGATCTTTAAATAATAGATGGAATAACTGGAAATAAATATTGAATGAATAGGACCTATTGTCCTTTGGGACAGCTTCATTTTATTTTTGAACTAGCCAAATCCCGCGGTGTTATCTGCGGTAATTGTTGTAAATCCCCAGTAACGCTGTGAAGCAAAGCAATCAGTTTTCTGCCAGTGAAAATCTCGTCGACATCGGTCCAATCGTTCCAGAGGCTACCCGGAACATACCATATATTAAACTTAGATATGCAGTTAATAAAAACCGGTTATTTGAATTTACAAACAGACACTTCAATTCAATTTATTTATATTTATTGTATTTTAATTTGTGCATCTTATGAGCGAAGCAGAATCAAAGATAATGAAAGTAAATATTAAAACCGCAACAGTCGACTGACCACTTAAAAATATAATCTTTCCATTCATTCCGCAATCAATTAAACCTTGGTGTTGCTAGATTGGCAAGCCGATTGCTATCACCTTGTGAATGCAAACTATATTGATTGAGCCTGGCCGCCTGCCGGCACGGAATTTGCAATTAGCAGGCCGGTACGATTCTAATTGCGTTCACTCGTTCATTCATTCACTCGGTCATTCATTTAATTTTCTCTGTGCTTTATTTCAGCTGTGCTTTTGTGATGGAATTTTAGCTGTTTATTGATTTATTTGCATATCATACTAATTGGTATTTAGTGCTATGATTTGTGACTACATTCAGATAGTAAATTATATCTGACTAGCCTAGAAAATGTGGAGACTAACAAATGTCAAACCATTTTGATGTAAACATCGATATTCTGATGTCAATACCTGTCTGTAGTCGTCACTCATGACGTCACATGACGTCATGGAGCACTGTTCCGCATCGGTGGACAATTTGCACCTTGATTGCTGGCCATCAAAGTTATTTGCATATTTGATACTGACACCAAACTTGCACCGGAGTAGAATCAAAGGGGGAAGAAAGGGAATAGAGTTAAATAACTCATCGAACAAATTTTGGATTGTCATAAGTGTCATGGTTTAAGGGTATCGTTTCCATAATTGCTCGAAAAAGCACTTACGGATATGACAAGAGAAACAAATTAATTCATTATTTGACAGTAAAAAAAATATCTCAGTTCCTTAACTAATCAATCTATAGAGAGACCGAGTAAAATTACTAATACGGTTATTATTTTTCGAGAAAAAAATCATCAACAGTGACCAAAATCACCGAAATCGACCTTTTCTGATTGGAATGTATCTAGTATTATGTTACTTTATTTGAAATAAATATTATATTAGTTGCAAGAAAAAAGTACAAAAAAGAGATTAACCATTTAAGGTTTCTATTAATTCTCACCAGAAAGTCATAATTTAAACTTAAACATCATTATTTTTTAGCGGCAAAAGTTCCATACATTTTAGTATGGAGAAATAATTTGCAATAAAACAGAGTTCACGCGATCCTAAAATTCAGTGTTCTCCGAATATTCAAGGCGAGCGCACGCTCGTTTTTAGCTCCACACGCACTGTCACGCACACACAGATTTGATTGTTTACATACGACGACGTGACTGTGTGTAACTTTTGATAATATTTGGTAGGTCTGAGAATAGACACACCAATCTTTATATTTTATATTAGTATTAACCAACTTCAAAAAAGGAGTATTATTTATGTTTAACTAAATGAATTTTTTTTATTGTACATTCATTGATTACTCTGTCAATAATGTCGACCGATTTTTAAAATTCTTTTTATATGACTGCCTCGGTGGCGCTGTGGTAGCGTATGCGATTGAGGTCGCGGGTTCGATTCACGGGTCGGACCAAATCTTTATGAGATCCACAATTTTTTTTTTTTTTAGGTGTTGGGTGTTTTCAATGTTAGTTTATAGGGAAACCCTAAAATTTTATAAGCACGTTATAATACGCCCCTATAAATAGTTATTATTATTATTTTTATTTTATAAGCCTATTCCAGACGCAATATCTGGTAGCCATCATTTCATGATGATGAGCTGATGGTGGAAGATATAACTTTTTAACGGTTAGGAGTTTTAAAATTATTATTGACTTTTATTACTTTTTGACTTTTATTATTTATTGACTGCCTAGGTGGCAGTTAGTGGTAGCGCATGCGACTACTTTGCTTGAGTGAGGTTTCGGGTTCGATTCCCGTGTAGGACCAAATATTTGTGTGATCCGCAAATATTTATTTCGGGGTCTGGGTGTATTCTATATATATAGTGTATTGTATTCAAAAAAAGTATGTTTATGTATTTATATCAGTTGTCTAGAATCTATAATATAAGCGCTGCTTAGTTTGGGACTGGATGATGTCGTGTGTAAGATGTTCGAAATAGTTGTTTATTTATTATTGTAATATATCATACTGCCTTGTTGGTCTTGTGGTCAGCGTATGCAACTGCTAACCAAGAGGGCTAGGGTTCGATTCCCGGGTCGGACCAAATTTTTGCATGATCTGCAAATATTTGTTTCGGAGTTTGGGTGTTTTCTATGTATAATATGTATGTATTTATAAAAAAAAGTATTTTTATGTATTATAAACTGCGAAATAAATATTTGCGGATCACATGAATATTTGGTAGAAGATATTCTGTGTCATTCGTCTGAAATATTTATTTATTGTTATTTATAATAAACTAGCTTTTCGCCCGCGGCTTCGCCCGCGTGGAATTCGTTTATATCGCGCGACACGGTAAGGGTAGATTAAACAATCTTACCTGTTTTTATGTTTGATAATAAGGAACTTCGACACAAAATTTCGTCCCCTATTTCAAACCCTTCTACCTTTATTTTCGCGATAAAAAGTAGCCTATGTCCTTTCCCAAGTTCAGTTCTATCTTCATACCAAATTTCATCAAAATCGGTTTAGTGGTTTAGGCGTGAAAGCGTAACAGACAGACAGACAGAGTTACTTTCGCATTTATAATATTATAATATAATATTAGTAGGGATATATGTGTTACCTTTAGTCGTATCTTTCAAGATGTTCAGCTGATGATGGAAAGTAATACTACTCAATGGTTTGGTGTTGGAGGCGTGAAAAGGTAACAGACAGACAGACAGACAGACAGAGTTACTTTGCATTAAATATATATAAAAAAAACACAGTCCTCTGCCTCTTCAACCTGTCTATTAAACTCAAAACATAACGTAACTTAAAAACTACTGCACCGATTTTCATGATGTTTGCAGCAATGGATAGATTGGTTTTAAAGGAAGGTATAATTTGTCAAATTTTAAATGTTTTTTAAATACCTATAAGACCGCGTATCGTTAAACACACATTATTGACATAATAAAATCTTACACTGAGAGTCACTGGTGTAAGATTACGGCCAATTACGGTGCGACCTGGATGAACGCTCTGACGTATTATAAAATATTTATTTAAATAATATTGTGTAATAAACAATTTTATTCTACATGAAATGCTTAAAATGTCTACAGTATTTATTAAGATAAGGATTAATATTACATTGTTCCAAATTACTTTGAAATTATAATTTACAAATAAATTAATAAAGAAATATTAAAAAAGTATAATTAAAAAAGTATTACTGTAGGTTATTCCTAATTTATGTAACTCGTAAAATTTTGTCAATATTAGCTTTATTTATGTGTTCCTTTAAAATAATAAAATAACATTAATAAATCTTCCTTAAAAGATAACCATAATTATGATGAAAACCGTATTTAAATACCTTGCGTATTTAAAAGGATCTGAGTTGACAGACAATGCACGTGAGCGAATTTATTTTATACTGTGTAAAATTATTTTATAATCTTTGCCCATTCGATTGGTATACAGAAAGTATTATGACTTTCTGTACTGAATGAATCCTACGGGCTTTACGTTATGGCAAGATACATTGCGTGCGTTGTAAGACATTAAAATACGTTCTACAAAGGCGAACAGTTGATGGATATTTAACATAAGCAAAAAACCGAAAGTCGGTGATTACTTGCTACGGTATGTATGCGACAGTGCGCGATGCGTCTGTGTGCATGTAAAATATATATGTGGGTGTTCAATCACAAATTCTCACGGTCGGTGTCACGGGCCTTAAGCAGTCGCCACGCCCCTTACTACTACGTCAAGTGTTGTGAATTTAAATCTCACATGGGACGACACTTTTTATGAGTTCTGAGTCTGGATGTTCTTTGTGTCCGTTTAATGTATGTTTGTAAGGTCCCCCGCGGATGTAAAATTCTAATAATAAAAAACTCTTACCTTCAGTGTCACTGGTGTCAGAGAGTGGCGGTTCATTGGCGATGTACTGTCTGCCACTGAGGAGGTTGCTCTCGACCACCGGTCGTTTATCTTCCAGTTGTCTTCTAAACGCACGGTGGTCATCCTGAAAACAAAAGAATCCATTGAACGAATATATCTGAACGAAATTATACATTAACTTTGATTACTAAGGTTGGCTGGAAGAGATTGCTTTTGGATTTAGGCCGCGCTGTGTTCACTAGATATTTGATTATTTTGTTCATTCATGTAACTCTTTAATATGGTGCGCAAATAAAAGTTATCTTTTTATCTATCTATGATATTGGTTCCAAAGAAGACAGTATGTCTGATGGAAAGGTACTAATGCTGATTGCAGACATGCGTAAGTCAATTGCAAAATATATTACTGCTAATAATTGGTTTAACTTACTGAACTGTCTTAAGTTTCACTTAAGTATAAAAACTGTCGACTACACTACAGGTCAAATTTTTGTTCTTAAATAAAGCATACTTTCATCAATTTTATTTTTACTTATTTTTTACACATCATGTTTTAAGTATGTTGGAGGACTTAATGCCTAAGTCTTGACCTATCAGTTCACTTTTAATTGATGCAAAGAATATAGGAAGTAGGTGAATTTAGATTGTTTGTTATATATATAAATTCACATAAATAAACGGATCACATACCAAAACTTATACACGTAATACATAAGAACATACACATATTTAAATAGATATAAATACACACATATACAAAGAAATGCCATAGCTAGTTTAAGATGACATTCATTTGTTGTTTGATTTTGTCAGCTGTTTTAATAAATAGTGCTTACTTTCAAATTTACAAACAATAACCACCAAATATATTAATTCCAAACACTAAAATCTAACCTAAACATGTAGAATAACATTAGCAACGTGGCATGCCCGCCATTTTACCAAAATGGCGCCAATGCGTAACTGATTTAGCTGACGTGATCCAGGCTTAGCGGGGAATAATTATTTACCGCATAAATGCGGTAATCATTCACTTTTCAATTGAAATTCTTGTTTAATTAAATTTGGTATTTCATATTTTGGCAGTATTATTTACCACGAATATTCAGTAGGGTAACTTATAATACAGAATATTAATAGTGGCTGGAAATTTTATGGTTTTAAGGTCGTTTTCACCACCGAACCCTAAATAAACAATAAACACTTAAAGAGAGTTATGTAACTTTTAGTGATATTTTCGTTGTCACCAACATTTAGGGGACACCTAAGTACTTGGATATACCTATAATAAAATTTAAGGAGTACTTACGTTAGGGTACTCTTAGCAAGAAGATAGTTTATGTTTAATTGGTGGAAACGGACATTAGTTTTTAAGGACGATTCCTAAATAAATAAATATTTCGGACATCTCATACACAACGCCATCTAGTCCGAAACTAAGCAGAACTTGTTTTATGGGTACTAGACAACTGATATAAATACATAAACATTTTTTTGTAAATATATACATGTTATACATAGAAAACACCCAAACTCAAAAACAAATATTTGCCGATCACACAAACATTTGGTCCGACCCGGGAATCGAACCCGAGACCTGTTGATCCGCACCCGCATACGCTAACTACTGCGTCATCGAGGCAGTCATATAGTCAGTAACATATAAACATTCTTGCTTTTTTTTTCAATAGCCAAGCCTTATAAAATAATTATACAGGCTAGTCAACTTTTAGTCAGATAAATCCAATTATTCAGTTTAAACTTTCAATGAAAGTACTTTCTCTGTATATTTCAGTATTGCCAGTAGTCTATAACAGAGATCTTTGAACAAGGAGTAAAGCAACATGACAACTCGTGCCTGACCATTGCGCCCGGTTATTAAAAAAAAATTCGGCACCAGTTTTATTTCAAGTTACTTGTAAGTATATACCTTAAGTAGTAGTTTAGATATATTTCGTACAATATAAACTAAAACGAACAGAAACCGAACAAATATACAAGTCCTAACACCGACAATTATTTCTGGTCAAATTGCTTTGTCGTCCATTTTGTGGCGCGAGTGCGACCAAAATGGCGTCGTTTAGCCAGTTGACGCGTGCTAGAATCACTTCACAGAGACATTTCTAGACTCAACAACTTTGTGGAAAGCGCTAAACCAGCTTTATATTTTACTTTGTTCCCCTTTTCTGTGTGTCAGATTGGATTTTTTAAGTCTTTTATTTATTCAATGCGTGAAACTGTAAATGTAGGAACGTATTGACATGAATAAAATAAACGAAAAGGTTCAAATTTGAGGTCAAGTGTCTTGAGAAGAATTACTATCTAATTTATATATTTTCTTCTTGCTGGCCTTTAATATTCCTAAGACTATTTGGGTCAGTTACTAGTTCAACCGGATTTACTTGAATTTCAGTTTTAACACGGGGCGACTGGCATCGAACCTCCGCAACCCTGAAGGCGAACTGTGATTCAAAGATTGAACTAGTTGTCAGTATATTAAAGGGCACTAACTCCCCAATAGCGATTGCCATAGATGTTCATGACAACCGGGACCGACGGCTTAGTGTGCTCTCCAACGCACTCTCTGTCTGTTCCTTCTAAACAGTTATTAAAAATTGTCGTCTGTGTCTAAGAAGTAAAAGATGAGCAATGAGAAATTTACCTCTGCTATTATTAATGATAGAGCAATACAATAGCAGAAGTAGCAGATTGGATGCAAATATAGCATTATATAGAGTTCATTAAATTCTTCTTTTATATGAGAGCCTGTTAAAGAGGAAGAGCAGAGGCATTTACTTTGCCTGATAGAAAACATGAGCAATATCCAAGGATAGTGGTCAAAATACTCTTTGCGAATACAGACTAACTAAGAATTCAGCATGGTGATTCACGTTATGGCGACCTATTAGCTTCCGTATTATTGGGCGAGTTCATTAAATTGTCTGAAAGAAGGCCAAGAAAAGAGGAGATAGGAGACCAGTGGAGGTTGGTGAAAAGATAATTTATAATAGTACCTGTTGTTTGAGTAACGCCGGCAGGTCTCCACGTGGAGGAGCTAATGCATTCAACTCTGTCTCCTTTCTGATGACCCACTCGGTGAGCTCGCGAAGTGACAGAAGAAGCGCAGACCAATGTTCCGCGTTACTTTCAAGACGATTTCTGTGAAAAATAAATAGTGATGGGAATTAGTTACACGATAAAATTATCGAGATTCGATTTTAGTTGTTTGTATTTTGTGGTTCGTATGTTTCGCAATAAGAGTAGTAATACAACAAATGTTTGATAAATTATTAATTTATCATTCTGATCGCTGAATTACAGTGGGTTTGACTTATTTTTGTCTCTAATAACATAAAATTACATATCGGTATTAATGATGATACAGACTCTACCTTGTTTGGATTTATACAATCCTGTTATAATTAAGATGTGTGTTAAATTATATTTATTCAACAATATATTATCAGCTCAATCTTCACTATATGTATTAGAAGACCTGCCCCCCTAGCCTAGCATTTTTCATTCTGTAATCGCTGGGTCGCGCTATTCCCTTGTTTGATTGGTTAATATTTTGTTTTGGTCACGTGACTGAGTGACGTTAGCCAACCAAACAAGAAAATATAGTCGCAAGCGATTGTAGAACGAAAAAGTTTTCAACTTGGTTAGGAGGGTGGATCGTGAAGCAGTTCTATTCGGAATATAAGTATTTGAAAAACTTTCTAAACCCCGCAAAATCCTACAAACAGAATAACTTAAAATCCCTCTAATAAAATCTATACCCATATAAATAAGGGCGTAAGTTACATGAGGTAGTAATTCAAAAACTTGGCACTTGCACAAAGCCAGATGAATACAATTGTTGAAAATTTTGGCCG
Source organism: Phragmatobia fuliginosa (assembly GCA_932526445.1). NCBI lineage: Eukaryota > Metazoa > Arthropoda > Insecta > Lepidoptera > Erebidae > Phragmatobia > Phragmatobia fuliginosa. The sequence goes on along the minus strand of OW052078.1, from coordinate 766,288 downwards.
GAGCACGATGTGTTCCGGCCTGGATTTTGATAACGATAGTGAAGGGGTAGGAGGGTAGTTATCGTATAAAATAATATTATTCGAGATATAGATAGCATTTATCGTACTTTATTTAAATCCTCATTTAAATATATAGTTTTGCATTTTGTGTAGATAGATCTTATAGAAGAAAGGTTTGGTATACGATTGCTTGGTCTCGAGATTTTATTTTATCTTTGTACATCATTTAAATTGGTTCAGTAGTTTTGGCATTAAAGACAGAGTTACTTTCGCATAATATTAGTAAGAACGTAAAAATGTTTTATCAACATCTTGGTTAAAAATATTTCAAAAGTATTTTATCTTTGATTAAGTTTTTAAGTCTCGATCGATATCGATTTTTACATTACGCTGAACATCCCAACACTAAACATTAAGTCGAGTTTAAAAATAAATTTAAGATATCGAAAATTTTTAGATTGTAATAAACGCTACTACATTGTAAGACCCGTTATTTTTGGTTAGCATTTCCAATGACTTCCGATTCTATGCGTTTATTTATCGTCGATTCGATTTAACTATATATAAACCCGTTAACAGTTTCCACAATAACAGACCCTGCGCTATAAAACTCTATCTGCATGTCTACGGAACCCCCTGTTTAGGGAATAAACTGAGATAGACCATTAAAATCACTTTTATTGTCTTTTTTATGTGGCCTTAGAGATAAAGGATGCTACTGGTTTCTGCACAGTTCGATGTGTATAGTTTTATCTGATTCATGTTTTATTTCACAAGAATGAAGATCCGAAAAGATATTTTACTCGTATAATAGTTCTACATTCATCAATATATGTATGATCTTAAAAATATTTTAGTTAGATAAATCTTACTATAGTAATAAAGCATATATTTTTCAACTTAAATATTCTTCAATGTCTTGAATGCGCATTTTATTGTAGTCCCATGACATATACATTGTAGTGACATGAAAATATGGGTATGTACGAGTATGTACTGATATTTGTTGATCCACAATTCGACTCATGTATTACATAATGGAAAGTGAAAGTTTGTTCTGCTCACTACTATTTAAATCATATTTTCATTAAAAGTTCTCATTAAGTGAAATTTATTGCTAATTTCTTTTGAGAAAATAAAGTACTTTAAGCACAACTAATCAACTAAATGGCCTGAATTTTATATACTTACGAATAAGAATATGCACTCTATAGTATGTCATTTTAAAAGAATGCGAAACGCGAAAACAGTCGAATTCAGACAATCGTCAATTTGTGAAGTCCGTGTAGTGGCAGATTGGAAATACAGGGTTTCATCACCCCTATTCGTCGTATGGATGTGGTTAGAGACGTCTAAAGGGAGTATACTATGTAAGATAACATCTTTGAAAGGAGAAGGAAAACTTGAAAAAGAAAAACCAACAAAATCAAGGTCAAAATCACATTTCTAAAGAAAATCTATGTCCGGCAACAGACTGTTAATGAAATAAATACTTCCAACTAATAAGTACAGTGTTATAAATAAGCTTTTCTTTTGACCGATTAAATACTAACAATCTAAAGATATAGTATAGAAGCATTGAGTAACAAGAAAACATTAGTTTCCGTTCTACAAACGACTTCTCCTAGACATCCCTCTTTCCTCCTCATTAGAACAATTTAGGAGTTTACTATCTTCTTCAGGTATTAAGCGAACAAACTGCGCTGCTCATTATTCTGTAAGCGAAGCGTCGAAATAAAAACGGACATTAAATTTCGGGGAGGGTTTTCATTATTTTTTTTACTGTAGCCCGAGCAAGTGATTTCATTTTTAATATTTAAGAAGATCTTCTAAAACTTTTTAATGTTGCCTACTAAATTAAATGTATAAAATACTGTTTTTATTTTTTCTACCAGTACACCTGTAAATTATGAACCCTGGCTGTTTAAAAACTACTGTAATCTTATAAACGGTTGAGTATCTACATGTTCTGTTGGAATATGTAGAATATCTCTCAACTTTTTAATTTTTATTTGTTAAAACTACCGTGATGATGACACGTCATTATAAACAGAACATATATTTTGTTTTAATAAGTTTTCGGGGATAAGGGCTGTATCTTTCGTTACTTTCACAAGCGGATGATTGCGAAGCACACGCACGACTCAATCACGACTAACTACTGACTGACTACTTGACGTTTCAAAAGTGCCGTTGTATGGTTTATTTGAAATAAAATGGTTTGATTGAACCTTCTTGTGGGGCAGATAGGGAATATCGGGGATGTCACAAAGGAGCTGGCTATTTACTAGCCGTAAATAGTTTCATGTATGTAAGGAAATCAAGGTATTTCCTTTCTAGAGGGTACCTGATTCTTCGACTTGTAGTACCCGAGACGGCGTCCGGTTTTTGGTCGGTTCGAGTACGACATACCCACAATGGTGATAGCCGGGGGACACAGGAGAAAAAAGTTGTTGTGAAACTTACAACAGTGACGAAATATTGGAATACTTGGAAAACAAATAATTATATTTAAATCACAAGCTATGCGCGTATGATTTAATATACCTGAAGTATATTTCACACACACCTATAAAGTTAACCCTAAAATTCTAATTTCATGTTTAACTTTACATGATGTGGTTATCTCTGGTTGGGTAACGTGCGGTCACAACTCAAGTGGATTACCTGCGGTCGTATCCTTTGAGGATCACTCCGTTACCCTCACTGAGAAGTTGGAGATATGTGAAACATCTCATCAGATTATGTTGTGGTTTTGTTAACCTGTGACTGCGACAATATTCTTCGGGTTTGTTGCCTATATTGAGGTTCCGCATACATATTTTATAGTATTTCTTTTAAGAAACTTTACCGTTGTGAACGACAAGTTATTGCAGTTCTTATTGTTGATAGTTCTTTCTTTAGCGTTTGTAAACTCGACGCCTATTAAATAAACTAATACCTTATTTGAACAAACTAGACATATGACAAATGCCTTCTTTGTTCCATGTTATAAATATGATTTTAAAAAATTTGTGCAAGTGCAATACAGGATATACTCTTTTAGCATTTTATGGACTTAACTTTACATGTCTAACCACAAGTACGTGGCTTGGAAGCGTCGTGCACATACATCTACATTAAAGTACGGTCTTAGAGTATATTCAGAATGAAACCAGAGTGTATGTCTTGGCTAGTTATTGTAAAAGTTTTATCTATGCCCTATCACTTGTAAAATGGGCCATAAACTGGGTTTATGAGTTCGCCCCGGTGGGTATCTGCTTTAATAGTAAAATTTATATTTTATACGATAATCATAATGTATGTTGAAAGAAGTTTTACTACCTGGAGTGAATACATTATGTGGAAAATCTTATCAAAGGGAGTTTAAAGGATATCTAACAAAAAAATCCATAGAAATCATGAGTAACAATATATTGGTGTGCTTGAGCGCAAGTGGGCCAGCCCGATCGGTAACTTATATGAATGAGTGTGTGATCGAAGTGAGTTATTACACCGAGTGAATGAGGTTGTGAGGTCATAAACTCTCCTCTAGATCTGGGAGGAGAAAGGTTAAGATAGTTATTTTAGTTCATTATAATACCGTCGTGCCGCAAGTGTGTTGATAAATCATAATTCAGCACGCACAGCGTTTGTTATTTCATAATTAATGTTTCGTATTAATCTAGCGATAAATATCTGAAACAAAAGACTAAATAAATACCTAATGAATCTTCCAGGTGAATTAGGTAATTCATCAAAACCTGAATCCATTTACTCCTGGTATATGTTACGATAGCCACGGACTTTAAACGTACGTAACACGTAAGTACGTATATCGGCTGGTAGCAATATAAAATACAAACATCCATGAATAAAGGCCATCACTCATTCTGAACGCGATACACAACCGGGAAGATGGAGTGCTTGTGTATTATTGGGATAAATACTGAAAAAGTACTGATAAAAGGTGTGTAAAGACACCAATGTTTGGTTCGACTTTCAGTTTTAGATATAACATAAACACTCACACTCAAACAAAACTCAAACCGAGTTTAAGATATAACATATCAAAGAAAGAATATTAACAGTCGATTAAATAATGATCATAAAGATTTGCCTGTTAGCAATGGTTTCAACTGTTTTTTTTTGTATTTACATGCCTAATGGAATTGTGAGGGTAGGCAATGCAGCATGGTGACCCATACAAAGGCGGCCTGGTCAGATAATTCTGAATTATTTTCAATTCAGAATTCGGAGGAATGTTAGGAGAATGATGCAGAATGATTAAGCCTCCGGTCTCACACTCACCAACGAAATACGATAGCAAGAATGCTGTCATTATTAAGATGGTCTTCTGTATGAGGGTAGTACTGCACCGGTCGAGGCGGCCCATTCGTGTTTAAAGCAGCGTGGCTTTACTACCTCCTAACATTTTATTATGAGTAGTCCTGCTAAGATCGTAAGGAACACAGCTTGATATGACATCATCATCAACAGCCTTAAACAGTCCACTGCTGGACATAGGCCTCTCCTTGAAAAGGAGGTATTGGCCTACTATGATATGACATACGATTAGTCTATAACCTGAATAGAAATACTATAAGCAATAGACGAGCTAATTTTTCTTAAGAGCTTTCTTTTGAGTGAATCCTTCATTTGAGCTTATAAAGCTTTTTAATTCAGTTACTAATAAAGGTTTTATTTTTAAATTTAATAACATCCTTTTATTCAGACTCTTAACACCTTTTTCGAGGTAAGTGCATATTTAATTTTTCATCTGAAATATGTACAACATATATCATAAGTGCTCAAATATGTACAAAGGGGCTTATGGAGTCCCTCGCATTATTGCACACAGGCAGTGAGGGGTTGAGTCGAGCGCACTTAACAGAATTTGGCGACTCTAAGGACGGCATGTAAGTTATTCTCCAAAGCATGCGTGACTACAAATAAGAAATTGTTGCTGTTATATTTTTAAATATTTGACATAGGTGGTTTTGAGTTAGACGAGTGGAATTTTAGGGTTGAAGTGACTACTATTTTTGAGGTATTTTGCAATAATTATTACGTGGTTATTAATTTTAGTTTAGAACCCCAAATACTTGTTTTATTTGTTTACTTTAAATAAACATTTAAATGTGTTTATTAGTCTATAGTAATGTGAAAATTGAATATATTATGGAATTTCGGTACTAAATCACACCATAATCAGGGTAGTATGAAATTTTGTACAGAGATGGATTATGATCTGAAATAGAACAAATCTTATCCAAGCGTTGAACTTGATATTAATGTAAGCAAAGATACGGGACAAATCTAGTCTTTGTAATTTAATCGTCTAGAAAATATTAAACGACCCTTTTCAGTTTCGATTTTAAATAAATGAAACTTTATGTAAATAGAACAACTGTATACGTCATACACAATATATCGAGTGCTTCGATTTCCCGGCGGGAAAAACGCGCGATTTATAGGGCGTCGTTATGTTTGAATGAGTAATTCACTGATAGCTTCAGAGCCATGAAAACAGCGATTAAGTCGGATCAGCGATTGCATACTGGAAAATAAAATCGGTGATTTCTAGTTCCATTTCAATCCAGTCATAAAAAGTAACATTTTATAACATGATATGTATACCAATAAAGTTGACGTTCTCTAAAGTTCTGCTAAAATTAGCGGTGTCTATTAAACAACTGTATTATAGGCTTTGATTTTTAATAGATAGTTTTAGATAGACTAGCTTTTATTTGGCAACTATTAGACAGAACTATGTGAAATAAAGATACATTTTTTCGTTCTTAGATTCGTGACAAAGTAGAAGTTTCTGGTATTGGTTTTACAACTCAATTGTAAGTATTAGACAGTTCAAAATATTTTCTATAAAAAAATAATGTATTTGTAATTCAGTAGATTTAAGATTAATCAAGCTTACCAACTTTCCTTTCCTGGGTTGATTTGTAGCGGTTTACTTAAATGTGTATACTATGAAAGGTGAAAATATAAAGAAAATATAACATAATCGCTACGCTTATAGCTTCCGCAGTTTCTCGAGCTCCGCAATTCAAAATGGCGTCCTAAATTAAGAATGACCGTTACACAGGCGAAAATTTAATTTTTTACCGAAGGATTATTTATGGCGTTGGCGATCACCATTCACGAAATGGACTTGTTTGCACAGTGAACATAACTGGAAATGGACATTTTATATTAAATTTTAAGTATGGTTACGTTTATTTATTTTTTTGGACCATGTGCGACAGATAGGGAGATTCACTTTCTAACTAACTGGTGAAAATAAATACTGAATTACCATTATGACCTGGTCACCTGTATTTACAGGTTTTCTAAACCTACTTCAGGCACCAGTCTCTCACGAAGCTACCTAAAAACTGAAGCTGTCACCACGCTATATTGTACATTAGCTTAGGAAAGATTTGTGAGAGTGATTATATGGATTATTATTATTATATTATTATTACATGCGTGTAATATCTCAAATACATTACAGTGAAAGTTGATACGAAGCACGAATAAGCTTTGAGGCCAGGTTTTAGCTTCTAAGTTTATGATATGTTGGTATATCGGATTAGATTTATATATGCTTTTAAATTAATGAATAAATAACTACACATATACATTTACTGATATTAAATTAGAGAATTACTATGGTACGTTGTTAGGAAAATATATATAACTGTTCTTTAAACTTTCATTTTTAACACTTAAACAAGTAAAATAAAAAATAAATAAAAAAACCTCGGCTGATTGGATCGATTTTCATCAAACAGAGCTAAAAACACTCCCGAAAACAAGATCAAAATCGGTTCACTCGTTCGGGAGCTACGATGCCACAGACACACACACACATTTATGCGTCAGGAGTTAAAAAAAATAACTTTTTATTTCTTGCAAGTACAACTTTCCAGATGCCCCGGTTAACATAAATCTTATACTGTCCATGTATTTGTTTGTTACTATACAGCCCTTCATAAATTGGAAATCAATTGTTAACCACAACATAACCATATCTAACCATAAATTTTATTATACAACAGTCCATAGATCACTTCGAAAACATTGCCTCTCCAATATCCTAACTCAATAAATTATTATCATCGTCATCTTAACTCAATTACAAAGACGGCGATACCTCTCAGAGGTCCCTTTAGTCACAATATCAATTCCCTCTCATAGTTTCTAAAGAAAAGAGCCTCTTAAAATAATACGTAAAGTAACAACGAGAGAATTCGTTGAAGAAAGTGAATATCTAATTTTCTCTTAATTGACAACCCTGCGCCGTCAACCCTTTTAACGCGGGAGTGGGACGAAATTATTTCCATTTTTAGTTTAATAGAACAGTCCCAAATGTTTTGAATGATGACTCGGAGATATTCCGAGTATTCGGTTGAGTTGAATTAGATTAAATGTACCCGAAATTATGTTCAAACCTGTGAAAAGACTGAGGATTACTGAATAATAATTTTGATTAAGTTTATTGATGTTCTAGTGTATACTGCTTTGATATAGCTGATAAATAGAGCTCTCTTGATTACGCAGTTCATTCTTGATGAGCAATATTAATTTATGCTTCAAGTTATTCTAGTGTCTTTGAGATTTATGTTTCAGTGTTTCAAGCAAAATTTATTTAGTATTTTAGTTGAAAGATACCGTTAAATGTTGTATATATTTTATCTCAAGTAACTGAAGCACAATAAAAATCTATTGGCTTACTGTCATTATAATACTAAGAGTTTAAAAGGTTTTAGATGTAAGCCCTCAGTTCAAAACTAAAATAAAAGTATTGTGTTTTTTGCAAGATCCATGTTACTAAACATTGAATGCTGAAGTACTATTAATAATATTATTCAAGCAGTTTCCAAAGTTAGAAATCTATTATGAGTTGTAATGGCATATTTTGACTTTTCACTTAGAATTTATTATAACCTTTTTAAGATTCACTTTTAACCTGACCTTTTATATATCATCATCATCAACAGCCTTTAACAGTCCACTGCTGGACATAGGCCTCTCCTTTGAAAGGAGGTTTTGGCCTACTATACCACGCTGGCCAGAAGGGTTGGTAAAGGGTTTGTTTCAAGTTTTCCTTCTCTTGGCAGTGATGTTAGCTGCTTATTTTGTTCTTTTAGTCGCCTCTTACGACACCCATGGAATGAATAGGGGTGGTGACACTTTGTATTCTTAACCCGTCACCACACGGATACACTTTTATATGTAGAAACAGTTATTTTACGTTACAATCATAAAAACACTCAGGCAACCAGTTAACATGAACATTTCACCATACTTGTTATAACCTTTACCATATAATCGTTGTCCTTCTCTTGCCTATTACACAACATATTTCTTTTATCGTCTCACGTGATTGTTGCCATGTTTTGTCCCCTCGTAAATAACCTTTAACGGCCTGTTTTTATCCCCTCGTCTGAAAATGAGTTCAACTTTTTAAAGTCGTGTGTATAGGTAGACATTTTAGGGTTAATTTGAGCTTTCAATGTATTCTGTCTCATTTTTATAAGGGCTTCCAAACTCGACGTTTAATGATATTGGTATAGGGACAACTTTGGCTATAAAACGGCTTTGGTGTGGTTTGGATATTAATGATGCGGCTACGGTTGGTGAAACCTTTTTGTTTTCTGCCTGTTTCAATGTATCGTTTTAATTTATTTGTTTTCTATTAGAAAATAGAGTTTAAGTACCTATATATCTAAATATTAGTACTTATACACATATACTGTTGTTTAATGTAATAGGTTCACTTTTTGTTATGTAAATTATGGATTTTGTTTTTCTAAGATCTATATACTTCAAATATATTTTCACGAATACGTCAGTTACGGGTGCTAAAGGTATTCATTATGATTTTTAAAACTCGTCGCAATTAAATTTTGTCCCAATAATTGAGTTCATTTTGTTCTTGTAGGTAACGGATTTTGCTTTATAACTTTACTTAAAACTCATTTTGACGTCTTCCTGAAGATGAAAACTTTTAATTCTGATTAAAGAAAATTTATTTTCTTAAGTGTCAGTTATTAGAATTAAGAACATAGCTGAAGTGATAAGAATAATTACAAATCACTTATTTTTATAAATACTCTAACTTTCGCTCGCGGCTCCGCCCGCGTGTATCTCGATCATTGCAGTAAAAAGTAGCCTATGTGTTATTCTAATATTTAAGCATTACTTTAAAGTTTCAACCAAATCCGTTCAGTAGTTTTTGCGTGAACGAGTAACAAACATACATACATACTCACAAACTCTCACGTTTAGGTATAATATTAGTAAGGATATATTACTATGATACAACTGTAATAAGACTTTAAGAACTTACCTATATTCTAAGAAATGAAAAAATAGCAAGGTAAGAATTTCATACCGTCCGTATACAACACAGTGACAATATTCAATATCAATAGCTCTCCTCGTTAGTGAACGTAACGCGATCATATTACAAATCTGCACATCTGCACATTAATACCAATTATTGATAGTAACTACCAGCGTAATAGGTTTAGCCACTGGTGGCAAACTAGATGGAGAGCCGGCGGCTAGTGGATTGATATCGAGTTAAGAGCATTAGACTGACTGTAATTGTTTTAGATGTTTTAGTGCATTGGAAGTAGAAACTTATAACAAACGAAATGATAAATAATTAGATTGGAGCAAATCCAATTCAATAATAAATAAATATTTCGGACATCTTACACACAACTTCACCTAGTCCCAAACTAAGCAGAGCTTGTACTTATTATAGGTACTAAACAACTGATACAAATATATCAGTTGTTTAGTACCTAACACATACATATTATACATAGGAAACAACCAGACTCCGAAACAAATATTTGTGGATCACACAAATACGACCCGGGAATCGAACCCGAGACTTTTTGACCAGCAACCGCATACCTTAACCACTAGAACCAACAAGGCAGTCGAATATAGAAGGACACTATACATAATTTGTTATATTTTTCTGATATAATTAAAATCCTACCAATTTAATGAAAATAATATGAATTAAGCTTGTCGTTAGTTTTACGTTTATGAAAATGAACCAGTGACTATTATTGAAATGATGCAAACATGTCACAGACAAAGGGGGTAGATATTTCCACGGAAAACAAATGATATAATCAAGAATAACCACATTAAGATAGCTCAGTTTGTCCAAATGGACATCATAGAAACTAAAAATGTATGTTAAAACAGCCAAATAATATCAAATAAAATATTATAATTCGAAATTAGAGTTAATTTGTTCTTTGTCTGTAACGCTTTCACGGCTAAGGCGCTGCACCAATTTCCATGAATTTTTTGAAAAAACATAAGTTAGGTTAGGTTTACTCTTTTTTAAGCGTGATTTAAATTTTAAAATTAGCGTTAACTTAAATACCCACCAAATGCAAACAATTTATTTATTTAATATATATTTTTGTAATAAAACTGAGCAATAACGGATCTAAATGTAGTTGAAAATGTATAACATTAATTAAAACAACTGCAGCCAAACGGTTACATGCCAAATAAATATAAAATGTTTTTTGTCGGACTTTTCCGCGCTCTCGTTCGGTAATCTGTCATTCAAGAATGACGTTAAAAAATGTGTATTCGGTGTTGCTATTTTTTTTTTGTTTATTTTTACGATCCCGTAGAGATTTGTTTTGCATTTGACGTTTCGACAATTATGAATATTTAATCTAAATAAAAAACTACATTTTAAAGTTTGTGTTAAAACAACAGGATTATATTAGTCTTTACCTATGAAATTGCCGTTTTGTATGCAATGAGTGAAATTACTTATTTTTTCAAACTTTTTTATTTCTGTTATTCGAAGTAATCACCCATGCAATCGACGCATCTTTGCCAAATCATTGGCAGTTTATTGATACCCTTCTTGTAAAAATCAGCTGGATGGGAGGCAACAAACTCTTCAAAGGCATTTTGTATTGCCTCTCGGGAATTGAATTTTTTACCCACTAAAAAGTTGTCTAAGCCAAGGCATTCTACAAATCTAAATATTATAAGACAACGAACAAAGACCTGGTGATAACGTCTTTCAACACAAAGTCAATAGGTCAAAACAAACAAAGTATTAGCCATTTATACGAGAGAACAGAGGCGTTAGCAACTGTAGAAAGAGGCTGTATGGGAACTAAAATACTGGTATCGCTTGTATTGGAATTCGTTAACGATAGCTTGAGGCCTGGTTTTATACTAAATAATACTTACCCATTTTTTTTTGGTTACATGTTACAGATCACCAGGCCCTCACCCCAGAGCCGTAAAGTAATAATAATTTGTAATATCCAATAATGAGGATGTGTATCCATTATAGAGCGCGTCTGTATTTTTAAGTGCGTGTGAGTGTATAATGCTATAATGCGTGTGTGAGTGTATGATGTATTGATGTGTGCGTGTGGTGTTATTGTGTGTGTGTTGCGTGTGAATTTACCTAAACACTCTCGCAACACAGTAAAACTGGAGAATATATTTGTTTGCCTTACCTGATAGCCATGCTCTTGGCCTTGAGATGGTGCCATCTCTGGTTCATCTCGTCTAGCCGCCGCTGAAGCATGACGGCGTCTTCTTGAGAGGAGAGGCTGCCAAGGAGCCGGCGGCCGGTGCCAGTAAGAGATGCGTATACATCTCGATGGGTTTCGATTTCTGATTGTAAGTCCTGCAACAACACAATTTAGATATTAGTGTCACTGATATAATCAGGTTAGAACAATATTTCCTTATTCGAGTCATTGTCTTAATTAAGATACAAATCATTCATCAACAACCCATAACGTCCCACGGCTGGTCTTGGGTTTCCTCTCGTGAGAGGATCTGGCCGAGTGCGGGTGGGGGACTGGCAAGACAGGTTATGGCTACGTAATCTTGCCGTTGGATGTTTTTTAAGCCGCCCGAAGGCCTCCAACTAAGCTTCACGGCTGCTATCTTATGACAACAACCTGGACCGACTGCTTAACGTGACTTCCGAATCACGGAAACACTCATAACATGTCATGCCACATACGGTCACCCATCTATGAACGCTTCAAGATACATATATTAGAAAAATATTCGCGGTTTTCAATTAACCATTATTTGATGCTGCTTCCAAGCACTCCTGCGAACATTACCAGCTCATATGGTATTTATTATTTAACCTATTAATTATCCCTACTAATATTTTAAATACGATAGTAACTCTGTCTGTAAACCGATTTATATTAGTATAGAGACAGATGGAACGTTGGGAAACGACATAGGCTACTTTTTACCGCGTTAACCGACATAAACGCGGGCAGAGCCGCGGGCTAAGGCTAGTGACGGATATATCTGATTTTAAAAATATACATTATTCGCAGAAATACATAATTTCAGGAGATGAGATTTATTTTAATTTCTAGCTATTACTCATTTGAAAGTTTTTGTTTTCGAAGGTTAAGAAGTCTAGTACATAGTATAATATTTTGTTCATTTTCTAAAAAACAAGCTACATTTTATAGACCAAACGGAAATAGTAGCGCATTTGTTGACGTGGCAGGGTCATTTGTTGTGGTTCGAGTTGTTGAGATGACAAATGCCGGTCGTTTGGTTCTGTGAGGTTAATGTTTGTGGAATTAAACATCTAACTGTGAATAGTCTAATTTTGAAATGAGAAATTTATTTTAAATGTAATTACTTATGAATGTGTACCGCACATACACATACACACAGTCACGTCAAACTTATAACACCCTGTCGTTTTTGTGTCGGGGGTTAAAAAAAATTAGGTAATGTAGTTTTATGGTAACATAATCATTTCTATTGATTTAAGACAATACAAACAATTTACATCAAACCACTATAGTATTCACATTACACTAATTAATTAGCAAAAACGTTTTGTTTACGTGCAACATGGGCCTACGATTTGGTTACCAACAAATTTAATTATTAACCATCATAAGGGAAACTGGACAACTCATGAATAACTGATAGAAACGTAATCTGCTATATAAAGAACTCCGGTGTTTACTTAAGGTGAGCGTATTGAAGCCAGTTATGTACTTACACCTAAGCTACACTAATCTTAACAAGTATACTGACGATATGATAGTAATTATGTTACAATTGTTATCACTGCCTCGGTGGCGCAGTGGAAGCGTATGCGTCTGCTGTTCTTGAGATCTCGGGTTCGATTCCTGGGTCGCTCGGATCAAAATTTGTTTCGGAGTTTGGGTGTTTTTATATGTAGAATATGTATCTTCTTCCTAGCCTTATTCCCAATGTTATTTGGGGTCGGCTACTAGTTCAACTAGTTTTAACTGAATAACAGTTATTCCACCGAGCGACTGGCATCGGACCTCCGCAACTCTAAAAGAGAACTGAAATTCGTAGGTTGAACTAGTTCTCAGTAAATTTGAGGGCACTGACTTCCCAATAACGATTGCCATAGATGTTCATGATAACCAGGACCGACGGCTTTACATGCTTTCCGAGGCACGGGCGTGAATCACCGCCAAACTCCGAGCGGCTATTAGGAATTCCTAAGGAAAACCCAGAAACACTTTTTTGGCCCGACCCCTGATTTGAACCCGAGACATCTTGATTAGCAGTCACATACGGTATTCAGTAGACCAACGAGGCAGTTTATGTATAAAATGTATGTATTCACAAAAAAAAATTGTTTATGTATTTATATCAGTTGCCTAGTACTAACAATTCAAGATGGCGTTTTGTGTAAGATGTCCGAAATATTTATTTATTTACATATTTAAAACGTTCACTACAGTTCACAAATCATTTTACGAAGAGTTTATTAAACGCCGACGTGGTAAATACTCTTCATACAAAAATGAGTTTCATAGAAAAGGATAAACACTGAACAGTTTTCTCGTTAAGGCTTGACACACAAACCTCCCTCTTTATGTAGGGCAAGGGAGCCAGAGGTTTCGTACCTCAGGGCATTCATATTATAGCTTATGGGAACTGTGTAATATCTGAGCATATGGGTTCTCTTTTATTAAACGTTATGATGTAATATAATGTTAAACATAAGGAGTTTAAAAGTCAAGTAACAATAAAAACCTGAAGACTGCCTTCCCTCCTAGAAAATAAATTGCATTTCTTCCAGTTATATTATTTCTTCTATACACAGGTATATATTTAAGGGATCTATTAACCTGTATTTGTTAACCCATATATTATAAATTTATTATTATTATAAGTTTGACGTGTGTGTGTGTGTGTGTGTGTGTGTGTTTGTGTGTGCGTGCGTGCGTGTGTGCGTGCGTGCGTGCGTGCGTGCGTGCGTGCGTGCGTGCCTGCGTGCGTGCGTGCGTGCGTGCGTGCGTGCGTGTGGTGGTGTGTGTGGCATCGTAGCTCCCGAACAGACGTACTGATTTTGATTTTGTTTTCTTTGGTTTGAATGGTGAATTAGTGGGGAGTGTTCTTAGCTATGTTTGATTGGGAATCTATTCTGACGGCCATACATTCTATCTGTCTCAGCGGCGTGTTTAATTGAGAATGTTTCATCGTAATTGAGCGACATCTAAACTTTCAAGTTTATAACAAAAGTAAAAAAATATGATCGAATTTGATAGTCTTCATATTTATGCTATTTAAATTCTTTTTAATCACACTAATAACAATATTTTTTCCTTTCCCTGAGCTATGACGTAATAGTGTTTGTATAGCATCTATTGTTACGTTAGTCAGGGGTAGGCCGTAATGAGCAGTACTGAGCGCTTTGTACATAATAGTGTAGCTTTATGAAATTAGAAGTTATCGATATTAATATATCGATTGTTTTAATTTAATAGATGTCGACTATCATTCATTACTAACAGTCTTAGTCTTAGAAGTTATCGATATTTTTGATCAATTAGAACTATTTGCCATATAGCCTTCAAATTTAAAATCGGTTCAAACCCACTTCGTTTTATCACCATCAGGGACACTTATGATTAAGTTGCACAAAAAAAATGTTAAACACACATTTTTATTTTAGGACAATAAATCAATCAAATGTCGTTCTAACCAATGAACGATCGCAAAAAATTTTAACAACTCAATTCATATATTATCGACATATCCCATCCCTAAATACGACAGGCCACCCTGACAATATTGATGTTGTTTGCTTTTGCTATCGCTTCCCCACGAGCCACCCTTAATATTATTAAGGGTTTATTATAATGTGGGTGCCTTAATACACTCAATGAATCGCCTTTGTTATTCAGGGCGAATCGATACATTTCTGAGCTCAGGGTAAATGAGCATGATCTAGTGTGGGTACGATGTGGTCTTATACAGGTCTGGTGGGTGGACGTATCTTTAAACGAAACAAGATTAGGAACGTACTAACAGCTTGCAACTGTACGATTCTATTAAAAACTAAAAAGTTATGTTTTCGAGCACAAGATGTAAACGTAATATCTTAAAAAATACAACACATATCAAGCTTATTTTTATTATAGCATGAATGTTTTATAATCTAGTCTGCCATGAAGTCTTTATATAAATTGTTGAATTCATAACTCAAAATTGATTTTAGAATATCGTGACTTCAAGACTAAATTAGAATCTTTAGAACTTTTACTTTTTTATGGTGAAATTAAGAAGTGGTTCATCGAAAATGTTTAACTTTTCTTGGTGTTTACCGTTCAACAGCTGAACAGAATTTTGTTAAGATAAGAATTTTTCTTAGGCATCATGTTTTCATAGTTCGAAAAAGAGATCAACAATAATTTTGAGCCTGCAAAGTTGTATGTTGTAATCAAATTTAAATTTTTTACAACTTAATATTCCATAAGACTTTGTGACAAATTTTATCTTTGAGACAACTTTAATCCCCTCTCTAACTCAGATTTTTTCATATTATTCATTTATATTTTTAGATGTATCTATTTATCGGCAAACATTGTGTAGGATGTCCACAGTGGTGGAGTGATGATTTACGCAAGTCGGCTGACAGGAACTGGATCTGTTTAGCCGAGGATCGAACTAAGTTACGTGCAATTGGAGAGGCCCATGTCTATCACTGTACTGCGATACGTAAGAAGTAAAATCACATAGCTATAAGAAATAATACGAACAAACTTTACGGTGGTTTAATTGAAACCGGTAAATGTGAATAATGGCCGTATTAAACGAGATTCCGGTTAACTATCGGTTATATCAGTCATTTAAAATCAATCGTATCAAATTTGGTACAATTGAATCGGGATTAATTAAAAATTCAATGTGTTGTTCAACCATTTTGTTTGCGAGCCCGTTGATTACAAACGGTAAAAAAGTTCAATTTTAACTTTCGTCTCTACGAATCAATTCGGTTTTTGGTGACTAGTTGTTGGTTTTAACTACATGTTGCGGTTTAGTGATCTGGTTTTTCACATAGTTTTATTTATTTGAACCGAGTTAGGTTAAATAAAATCAGTGTATACATTTGTACAGTAAATTGCTATTTTTTTATCAGATCGTACATTGATATGCAATTAATGTAAAGTAGTCTTAGCTATTTTGTGAGTAGATATATGCAATAACAATAATAATAAATTCAAACACTATATAAGGCCGTCTGAGTCTGTCACTTGTTAACCAAACTGCAAATTAACTTACTTTTACATTTCTAAGTATTTAGATATATTAGAGATATGTATATATCTAACATTTTCTAACTATTTAAATCGGGAACAACTCTAACAATTTCGCTGAAATTTGGTACCTGGAAGTTTTCGGGGATGAAAAATCGATCTAAATTAGTTTTGTCTTTAGGAAAATGCGAGTTTTTGAGTTTTATTAGAAACGGATATAAAGAACTCCCAAACTCAGAATAACAATTTGAGAATCACACAAAGTGTTGTCCCGTGTAGGATTTGAACCTACAACACTTAGCGTAATAGGAAGCGGTGTGGCGACCGCTTAAACCGCTAGGCCAACCGCCAACTCTAACTACCTACCAATAGTCCCGGCGTTACATTATAGGTAGAAACTTATTTGTCGTCTTCAGATCTCTTTGTGATGACAAGAATTTGTATAATAAATAAATACTCGGAGATCGTGCCACGAATATTTTCTTAGCAATATCAATATTTCTTAAAAAAATGTTGTTCTTTTTTCAGATACTTGCGAGAGACGCGACGTAACGTAATAAGAAGTTTGAAGTCGGGAAATAATTTCATATGCTTGTGTTTGATGGAAACTTTTTATGAAGAAATAACTTTTGTATGTATGGTAACAAAATTTAAAGAATTTTTGTGGTTAAAGGAATTAGATATTTTGGTGTTTTCATTTAGTTTTATGGTACGAGGTTACTACAATGACCTTATGTTACTTGATGCTTTTATTCCATTGTATTATTGGCTATTGGTGGGGATAATCACCAGCAGACTAATTAGCTATTAGCCAGCAACTCAATTTAGTTTACCAATTCAGATATCAAAGACACGTACAGAAATGAGTTGTAGTTTAATTAATGACTGACGACTGCCTTGTTGGTCTAGTCGTTAGCGTATGCGGCTGCTGATTTAGAAGACTCGGGTTCGATTCCCGGGTCGGATTTAATTTTGTGTGAGCCACAATATTTGTTACGAGGTATTTTCTATGTATTATAAGTATGCATGTATTTACCAAAAAAAATATTTTCATGTATTTATATCAGTTGTGTAACCATTGGTAATTACAAGCTCTGCTTAGTTTGATACTAGATGACGTTGCGTAAGACATATGGAAATGTTTATTTATTTAAAATCCACTTCAAGTTTCGAAAAACCATAAAGTCATTAACAATAATTAGATTATTAATGTAAACTGTTGTCTTATTCTTTCTTTACAAAGATTTTAAAGAAACATTAATATGTGTCACAACAATGAAGACACCAAAAATGTCTTTATTGTTTATTTATTTTACATTGTTCATCATCAAGTGTTCTCTTACAAAGGATAAGTTAGCACTGTTAAACAAAATCTACTACATAAATTATATCTTCTGCAAAAAGTGTATTCAAATGGGAAAGCTAAAAAATATGAGATAAAGCGGCCGTGATGTTTTAATTTGAACATCGCTTCATTATATCTCGGGGAGGCGATCCATCTTCCTGTCTAACCTGGCCCTACTGAGATTTATTATACACCAGATTTACTTAAGTACTTTTATTCAGCTTGTTACGGCCATAGATTATGATACAGATGTGTAGTAGTTTACAATTGGGGTTTGTGCCTATTTCATACTTGTAGCATTTCGTTACTCATAGTTTGATTTCAATTCACAGCCCCTTTATAGTCATACCAGAATATTTTTATTTTTATTTTTAAAGTTCACCTTGAAAATATAGAAAGCTAGGCAGGTTCTTCAAATTATTTGTGCTTTAGTTCCATTCTATCCAACAATGTTAACTGCAGTTTTTACTCTCTCACCTATAGAAATAGGCAATGTATCTTTCGTAATCATTCTTTTTCATTAAGATGCAATTGTTCTTTTAAAAGTATCGCGAAATAAAGTTCGTTAATCGATGTATCTGAACTAAATATAAATTATTTCAAATTCTCGTATTGCAGTATTCTTTTTTCTATTTTATTCAACTCATGTTAATATTTTTAAAAACAATGACAATTAATTTGGCAAGTATATTTCTCAGTTACTTAAAAACATTACAAAACCTATGTTAGTTTTTTCCTATTTAGAATTTAATCGGCTACCTCAAATGCTTATTCAAAAGCTTTCTCAACAAACTAGGCACGTAACCTGTGTTGACAACATAGGTACAATAATAAAAGTACCGTTCTTCATATTTTATTTACTCTGTGCCGAACACAGGTGTTCTATAAATACACTACCCGAGTAGTGTCGTAATATTTACACAACCTACCTGTAATGTTTTAATGTACTTAGAAGTTACTTTAACACTGCATCCGCTCCCACTTAGCGCAGCTACTGCTAAGATTAGCCTGCAACTATTTATTTATTTATTGGCCCACCAACAATTGTTTACACAGATTTTTACAATTTTTGACATAACCATGTACTAATAACTAGTGTAACTATCTCTTAAAGGTAAGCACCACATGCACATTAACAACAATTTTATATCAATAAGATTGAATTTTTGTCAAAGTATAATAAAAACAATTTACTTAAGTACTGCATAGTATTGTTTAAACTTTAATAGGTTGTTGCTCTGTCAAAATTAACTCAAGTAAAAGTCTGTTTTTTTTAAAAATACTTGAATAAAGAAACACTAGTTTAATTCGGCTGTATTTTTTTATATTTGTTACCTCAGAACTTTCAATTGGGTGCACCGATTATGATAATCATTTTTTTTATTCGAAATCTGGTGACTCCCATGTGGTCCATAGTCTACATAAGTAAACCTGGATCTCATAATAGGAAGAAATCGAGGAAGAAATCTGGAGAAATCGAGGAAACTCTTCAAATATCGCGATTTCGGTACTCGGAATAATTTTTCTTTAAAATAGGTTTTCTTTTGTTAAAATAATTATGGATATGCTGCATGACCAGAGGTCATGAATTCAATTCTCTACTATTTGTTATTTGCCCGGACATTTACTATGTCCAAGTGTAATTTATCTATACTTTGGGATAAAATGGTCGTATGTAAGATGTGATTATGATATATTATCTAACTGCTCCTCGCGGTGTTACCCGGTTGTGCCTTAACATTTAACAACCGTGAATGACTCCGCGAGACGAACCTAGTTTAGCCTAGTGGCCTTAGTTACTCCTTATATTATCAACTACCTGTCAGTGTAAGTCACATCAAAATCGGTAATGCCTTGCCAAAGTAAATACAGTATATAATTTGATATGTATTTATTGGAAAGCTGTTGATTTAAAATGTTAAATAGAAGGAAAGGTTTTATCGTTGACTGTATTATACATTACCGTTGCCACAGAAATATTGATCAAAAATTAATCTAACAGAATGGTACGGAAAACTCATTACGTTACAAAATAAAATATTTATCTTTTTAACATTTCCCTTGAGACTTGTATGTAATATCCGGCATGTTATTTGTTTTCTTAAACAACAATATTCCCTTTCGAGATTATATCTCGTTTATTTCGAACCATAATATCTGATAAAAAGCTTGACTTGTATCGTCGAGATTTGGGTTAAATTGCTGAAGTTACGGGTAAGTAAATCAAGTGAGACTTGGATCTTAAGGCAACTTGTTGATAGCACGACACTATTAATTATACTGTGGCGTGTAGGTGACAAAGTGGTGATGGATTCCCCATCCTAATGTATTCCGTAGTTGTCGTAAGAGATATCTAAAGGAGCCTAGAACACGGCAAAAAGAACAAAACTTGACACAAAGCCCTTCTGGTCAGGATCTACTAACAGGACTACCATCTAATTGAGTTTGACATCTAAGGTAGAAGGTTGACTAGTGTAATACATACATTTTACGATTTTAGTAAAACAAATTCATGAATTTTAAGGACGCGGGTGTCGTAAAAGGCGACTAAGGAATAAACTACGCAAGACAACATCAATGCAAAGAGAAGGAAAACTTGAAATCAACCCTATACCAACCGTCTGGCCACCGTGGTATAGTAGGCCAAAACCTCCTTTCTAAGGAGAGACCTATGTCCAGAAGTGGACTGTTGAAGGCTGTTGATGATGATAATGATGAAAGACGCCGGTGTTTCATATTGCACATTTTAAATGAAAGTAACGTACATCAAATGCTTATTCAGGGTCTTATTATTCAGTCCACGTACACACGTCACATTACACCGGTAACCGTAAAATGAATTAAAATGTCCCCCGAACCCGGGCGAAGTCTGGTGTCAGCTTAGCAGTTGCAAATTAACCGGGCACATTACTGTTACATTTGATAAGGATCAAAATGCGGGTTGAATTGCTAATATCTCTCTTACTGTCATATGACAGCTTATCTTGATGAAGGTGTCTCGCTATAAGTTTTGCACGTGATTTCACCCGGATATACTTTAAGTTATATCAATTAATTATAACGTTACATGGGATTTCTGTATAAGATGTCATTTTTTTATTGAAACGTTAAAATTTGAAATTATTATCTTTATCCATTTTTAAGGAGTTAAAGTTACAAGAAAACGTAAAAACGTAGTTACATACTATTCCTAATTCAGAACTGAATTAATTTACAGTAGCAACTCGTTTTATATATGGTCCGACCCGGGAATCGAACCCAAGACCTTGAAACACAATAGTAACGTACATCAAAATAAAATTAAGATCACTGTGGTTCACACAAACATATGATTGTGTAAACCAAAGTTGAAAATATTTGTTTCGGTGTTTGGATGATATGTATGTATTTACAAAAAAAAGTATGTTTATGTATTTATATCAGTTGTTTAGTACCCATTATAAAAGTTTGGATTAGTTTAGGACTAGATGGCGTTGTGTGTAAAAATTCCGAAATATTATTTTATCAAACTGCTTGTAATTAAGGATGGTCCCACTTAAATTTAATATAAATATTTTCCCTCTGAGGTTATTAAATTTAAACACACACTGAAGTTATAGATCATTTCAAAAATTATAAGAACCTTGAACAAGTTCTTGCTGTTTCTTTTACAAAATAAAAACTATTTAAATTATAAGGAACAAAATTATTTCATTCAAAATATTTCCCGTCACTAGGGACCACTTACTCTCATTTTTCTGGCTATATATGAATTTTGCTAATTATTTACATCGTAACATAGTATACACAATTTCTAACTGTAAACTAAAATAAGTTAGTTCAAAACAATTCCACAGACCAACTTGAAACAGCATAAGTTACAAGAGACAGTATCTGTACTTAAGAGCTAAGTTAAGTTAGCTACAGGTGTATCTAACTGACCCACTTGGGGCAAACGATGTTATATTAAGTTCGTTTCAAGTTACGACTAAGTTATGATAGGGCTGATAACTAACAAATGAACTTAGCATTTGAATAATTAAAATTAAGATCACTTTAGGTAAAATTATTTAATGCTTAGGAAAACTTAGATAACGAAATATACAGCAGATTACTGTTCGTATTAGGAAGCGTTTAAAGAAGTAAAAATAGATATAATATAATAAGTTGTTTAGTGTGATTGACGGGAAAAATAATTTTCTGGCTCTGATAAAACATGTCGTCGTTTAGAAGAGTACCTGAGATCAGTTTTTTACAAATATATAATATTTAAGCCTGCCAAAGTTACTCTACGCAGCCTGATGGAAAGCATGAGTAGAATCCAAGAGTAGGGGCCACCATTAAAAAAAAAACACCTCTGTGGTTTGTTTCGGCGTTTCTTCCCAGAGAGAGTCGTACGAAATGCCGGCGCCTCCTAGCTATAAGTCCGACTTGTAAAAATGTCTGAAAAGATTTACTTACAGAAATAAATATCATTTATCATTCACATTGTGAGAGTAGGCAATACAGCATGGTGACCCATATCATGGCGCCTTGGTCATTTGTTTCTGCATCATTCTCGCGGCCCAGAATGATTGGGCTTCCAGTCTCACACCTACCAACGATATAAGACAGCACAAATGCTGTCATTGAATAAAATAAATATTTCGAACATTTTACACACAACGTCATCTAGTCCCAAACTAAGCAGAACTTGTATTATGGGTACTAGACAACTAATACATAAACATACTTTTTTTTTGTAAATATATACATATTATACATAGAAAACACCCACACTCCGACACAAATACTTGTGGCTCACACAAATATTTGGTCTGACCCAGGAATCGAACCCGAGACCTATTGATCAACAGCCGCATACGCTAACCACTAGACAAACCAGGCAGTCAATTATTACGTTGGTTAAATATGAAAGGGTAGTACTGCCCCGGTCAGGCTGGCCCATTCGTGCTAAAATCAGCGTGGCTCTACTAACAACACTACCTACATAAACTCATTATCTCCTATTCTATAATAGGTATTAACTACATTATACTACAAGAATATTGCTACGAACATCATCGCCCTTTCTGAAGATTTTCGTAGCAAAATTGTTGTTGTAGAATTCGTAGCAATCTTGCTACGAACAACTTGGAAATATTTACCCTTAACCTGAGTCAAAGCTGTAGCGCTGGCTTTTCAAAAATATATTCAATTGGATGCAATAGGTAAGCTTTAAGACACTTGTAAGGTCTACAAAGCATACTATATAACGAGCGAACAGGCAAAGGAACTTAAGGTAACGTCACACTTGCGCTTAAACAGATGACTATTATTTTTTTACACGCTTTATATTAACTTCACCTGTATGTTTGTAACCGACTCCTTTGGGTGCGACAGACGGACAGGATATGCGGTCAGATTTCGTTCAAACTTTGTAAATTTATCGAGGACCGATGACAATACACTAATTTGAAAAAAAAAACTAAAAAAAACTCCAAAAAAACACAAAGCGTGGGGTGCTTCCTGAAAATATTCCAATAACGTCGCTCCACGCTTTTTACATTAAAATTATTTTCTACTTTTTAGATTAAGATCTGGTATTAATTTAAGACAAATTTCATCATCATTAAAGGTAAAGAATAAATATGTTTTTTCGAATAGATAAGTAAAAAAGGTTATCTATAGCAGAATAATTCGTGGCAAGTGTGGATGTACCTTAACCGAGCTCCATTGGAGCGTAACCGCGCTGGGTCGTTATCGCAGGTGGCCGGCCCGGGTATATCCGCCTAAAGCCTGGTTACAAGCTCGCTACCAGCCAGGGATTACTCGCTTCATCCGGTTCTGCAGTCGTTTGCAACTTGATTTATTCACTCCCAAGTTTTTTGCTAATATACCTATATTTCTCTTTAACCAGAATTACACTTAACCGGTCTCATTCTGAATTGTGGTTTATTGTTTAGAGTATTTCATTTTAGTTATTTATTTTTTAGAACTTAAGAGTTATTGTTTATTGGAATTGACTGTGTTTTGTACAAACTCCTCTTTCGGATGTCTGTCCGACTATCTCTATAGTCGGACAGACATCCGAAAGAGGAGTCCTACCTACCTCTATAACATAGTACCTCTGTACCTATGTTATAGAGGTAGGTAGGAACTATTATCTTGACTCGATTAGATTACAGGTAGGTAAAGACAAACCTTTGATTTATGTGAGTACTAGCTTTCCGCGGCTCTGCCCGCGTCTATTTCAGTTATCGCGGTAAAAAAAATCTCAATATGTGTACAAAGTTTCATGGTGATCGGTTGAGTAGTTTTCGCGTGAAACAAACAAACTTACATACACATTTATAATATTAGTAGGAATAGTAGGGATTAGTAGGGATTTATAGAATTCTTATTTTCGGTTATGACGCTACTCAAATAAACTTAGTTGAAATAGATGTTTAGTTTGTCGATGAAGACGCTAGCATTCCAGCATGTAACTTTAGTCCTAGTATACTTTTTACTAATGAGAAACTTTAAATAAATACATATAATCATATAGACAATAATAGGTCCATAAGTTTAAAAAAACGTTAGCTCTATGAAAACCAAAACTATTTCGTAAATAATATTTTAGTTTTCAATATATTCAAAGGCTTGGAGTGGCGGTGGCACTTGTGTGTGAAATACGTGCAAGCCGTGCAAAACGTGACTGGCTTCATTTTGTACGAGATAGCTGGGGGACAACTTATGAGAGGTATGTCGGTGAGAATAGCTAAAAAAACTATTGGGAAGTTTCGTGTTAAGGCCACTTTGGTATTTTGATTTATAATCGTAATAACTATATATGTTATAACTATTATATTCATCATCAGCAGCCTTCAACAGTCCACTGCTAGACATAGGCCTCTCCTTAGAAAGGAGGTTTTGGCCTACTATACCACGCTGGCCAGACGGGTTGGTAAAGGGTTTGTTTCAAGTTTTCCTTCTCTTTGCATTGATGTTGCCTTGCGTAGTTTATCCCTTAGTCGCTTTTTACGACGAGTGATGATGGATTTAGAACACAAAGTGTCACCACCCCTATTCATTACATAAGTGTCGTAAGAGGCGACAAAAGGAACAAAATAAGCAGCTAACATCACTGCCAAGAGAAGGAAAACTTGAAATAAACCCTTTGCCAACCAGTCTGGCCAGCGTGCTATAGTAGGCCAAAACCTCCTTTCTAAGAAAAGGCCTATGTCTAGCAGTGGACTGTTAAAGGCTGTTGATGATGATGAATTCTGTGGAAATCGCGAGTAGCACCATGAAGCAAAGCTAGTCGAAATAAATTTAGTCATACTAACAATTTATATATTTTCATGAGCATTTATAAAAATCTGTTTATTTGATATTACAAACAGATATTTCAAGCACATTTATTTGTGTAGATTTAATTATTTCTTATCATGTCTGCATTCGTAATTAGTATGGTGACCACTAGACTTGGAGTTTACCTTTGCTTTCTATCAGACAGAGTAGAGGTCCTATGGCAGACTTATTATATATATTAAAAATTCAGTAGCTTTCCGTGCTAATCTCGCGATAAGGGCCTATCTCCAGTGGACCCCTTTTTATTTAGCAAGGAGATCCTGTCTTACTATAGCATGCTATATCAAAACTATAAGATATTGTAAGTCAGTGTATTTTTATTGTATTATGTTACTTAAGCATTTATTTTTACACATTATTAACTATCAATAAAATCATCTGTATGTTGTCTACTCGTGTATCAAACCAGCAAACTATTAGTAATTTTAAGTAAACATGAGCAGATACATAATTTTACAAGTTTATTATTTTATTTCTCAGAGCAAGGATTTTCATTCAACACAAAGTTTAAATGTAGTAAACGCAGTGACAAGCCGTCTGCAATCGCAACTAGACTGTTGTAATGAGATTAGTCGCCGTGGTTGCGCTGCGACCAATTTGTCGCGTTTTGTGGACACACCACGAGCTGGAACCTAGGGTTGTCACGCTTAACTTTATCTGGGATTTTAGCTGCTGTAAAAGAGGAGAGGAGATTTGTGACAGAAATTGATTATCAATTATGACGGTAGTAGTACTACGCTGATTTTAAAATAAATGGGCTGGCTTGACGAGGGCAATATTGCCCTCACACTGAAGACCAACTAAAATTAGAAGAAGTGAGTACTTAGAAGTATGAAAGCAATTTATAGCTATAATTTGAGAGAAATTGAATGTTTACTATCTTTTTTATTCAAATCAAAATAATAAGATTGTGTCAATGGAGTAATTAATTGATAATTTTGCTGACACTGCTGTCAATCTCTATTAAAAAATCTACTTGATTTTTTCCTTATATTATTTGTGTGTTCCTATAAAATGAATGATATGAAATATGAATGATGTGATATGAAATAAAATGAATAAACAAAAGAGAATGTAAGTTTGTTTATGGTACTAAAAAACATACGGTAGATTACTAACTAGGCTCTAGGCACCTCTGCCAGAGAGTGGGGACCTCTGGAAGCTAACTAAATACTGGTCAGCGATAGGAGGGTGACCTGGCCACAAATAGCGGTCAGGCCACAACGCATCATGTTTGTGCCGAAAGGCAGGGGAAGCAAAGGATTGTGCCTTAGTAAGCGCGGCGTCGATTCTGGGGAGGACCTGAAATAATATGGTCCGGGTCCTCCTCAGACCAGGGCTCCTGAGACTGTCGAGTGTTTTTTAGTGGACACACACCACATACTCCTGGCTCCTGGATCCGAAGGGATTTTCGATACACAACGATAAACAATACTCGCAATTGATTTAACAGAAATCACAAATTTAGTCTTACATCACAAAACTAACTCAGGATAAAATTCCTTATCCTAATCGATCGTTTTCAGGCCACAGCCATGACGTAATTTGAAGGTAATATATCTTAGCATATTTCCGTCCTTGTCACACCCCCCATCTCGGCCATAATACAGCAACATATCTTCGTAACGGAGCTAATATAAGCGCGAGTTTCTACCCTGTACTATGAATATTAAATAGAGCCAGCGATATGATTTATGATCCAAATGGAAAAGTAACTTGTTTATGTCAAACGAAGATCATTTGTGAAGGCAATATTATGTAGCTGGGTTATATTGTACATTGTGTAATATCGCTCGTAGTACATTGTTATTTTTTTATTACAGATTAACCGACCTTTTTAATATAACCTCCCCTTTCGTGATCCCTTAGTATCAGGGCTATAAAGGATTATATATATTTTTTATTCAAGCCTACCAAAGTAACTACTCTGCTTAATGAAAGCATAAGTAGAATTCAAGAGTCTGGGTCACCATCCTCAATGTAAGTGCATAAAGGCAGGTTTTAAAAGAACTAAGCTCTGTCTTTTATATTGCAACATCTACGCACTTACGCACACGCCGGACTTAGAAGTCACAGCCTCAGGGTAGAGGAAATACGCACTAGAACGAAACGGTTCGGCTCTTCCTTCTTATGCCGAGCAACCAAAAGCTGGAACTCACTACCAGCTCACGTGTTTCCTCCCCACTTTGATCCCGGGTCCTTACATATTTTATTATAATCCATACATACATGAATGAACAGTATATAATGTAAATATTGCGTGGGAACCTTTTAGTTTATCTCACCGAAAAGGTAATAAATGTAAATGTAACGATAAGTAGAGGGTTAACCTTTATCTGACACGTTTTGTTTCATCCTGAGATAAATGCGAGCTTGTTTTGACACGTTTAGGTCAGATAGCTAACTTTGAAAGATAGGTATTGATCCTTTACACCTTATAGGTAATATATTGTTTTAAACTTTCATGGTCAGTAGCATTAAAATATAAATCTGCGGGATTGCTACCATGTACCTTTTTGTTTAGTTCATCTTAATCTTCAGTTACTAAGTGATCATGGCGCTTGCAACAGCGCCGAAATATCGGATACTCACAAACAAAAAGCAATGCAATAGATGGTAGCAATCCCGCAGATTTACATTTTAATATAGGTGATATTTGTTTGATATATAAATATGAGGGAAACATGTGGAAACCAGCGCCGCACGGACACCGTGTAGCATTTTGCTGAGATGGTAACCCATTCTAGCCCACATCTTGATGTTAAGCGTATTGTAATTGATATTATTGTTCCTCTGTATTAATTATTGTGGGTCAAAAATAAAACATTTTCATTTAACTTCGTTTCATTTCTTACCATGAGAAGTCAAAAATTTAAAAAACGGACAAAAGAAAATCTTAAGAAGGCTTCGGAAACTACAGAACCAACAAACCAAGACAGAGGGGCTTGGCTTAGATAAGGGAGGAGACCCGACCCCTCATAACGATACCAGAGAAGGGAGAAGAAGAAGAACTTCAAACACCTTACAGGAAATCATCAGATCTAGAAATGCACTTAATACCGGTGTTAACCGCGGTTATTGTTATATATCGTGAGTAACGCCGCGTAGTGAAGCTAGTCTTATAAAAAATAGCCTATGTAACTCTGTCAGTCCCGTCAAAATCGGTTCAGCCGTTCCAGAGAACTGACAGACAAAAATTTAAAAAAAATGCATTTTTGGTATAAGTAACGTACATACATTCTATCTATAAAATAAAAACTAACTTAATTTATTTGCATAGATAAAATACTGAGATCTAAATGTGATCAAACTTATCTCACAACAAATGTTCTGGGCGAGAACACACACCCACCGGATTAGCAACCAGACTCATTAACTACTAGACCAACAGACATTTATGTACATATGTATGTATAGTTAATAGTCTTACTTCACGTATATCAATGCCTGCCTAAGTCACACTTCATCACGAGCGATACAAGGCAAGGTAATCAGGGCATTCCCTTTTCAATTATTTTATTTCTTAGATAATCTTTTTTTAGCAAATCACTAGTCGTCTATAGATTAAAGTTTAGTAAAGTAAAGAACCATTTTGACTTCCTCGTTAGCACAATTCTAGCGAATGTGACTGCTGTGCTTGAAGGCGCGGGTTTGATTCCCGTGTCGGACCAAGTCCAAATGTTTATATTTATATTAACTGCAGATATTTGTTTGGGTGTTTTCTAAGTATGTATTTACAAAAAAAAAATATATCAGCTGTGTAGTATACCCATAGTACAAGCACTTAGCTTAGCTCAGCAAGCTTAGTTTATAAACTAGATGGCGTTGTGTGTTAGATGTCCCAAGATATTTATTTATATTTAAGTCAACTGTTGGCAATTTTTTTTTTTTTATATATATATTTAAGCCTGCCAAAGTGACTCTACTCTGCCTGATGGAAAGCATGGGTAGAATCCAGGAGTAGGGGTCACCATGCTTATTGTGAGGGTAGACAATGTAGCATGGTGACCCCTACCATGGCAGCCTGGTTTGATTATTCTGCATCATTCTCCCGGCCTTCGAAGGGCGGGAGAATGATGCAGAGTGATTGGGCCTCCGGTCTCACACTCACCAACGAAATACGACAGCAAGAATGCTGTCATTATTAGGATGGTCTTCTGTGTGAGGGTAGTACTGGCCGGGTCGAGCCGGCCCATTCGTGCTGAAATCAACGTGGCTCTACTACCTACAAGATATACTCGTTAGCCAACTGACCTGGAGTCACAAGTTAAAAATATTATAAACATGAATGACGTTCAGGATTGTTACCTGGTAACCGAGGTAATATCCATACCAGACCTAGTAATTTCTCACTCATAAATCATTCGTGAATATTGTAAAAAGGTTCACAGAAGATAAGTTAAGTGAGATTAAATACATTATGTTTACAAGAATTACATATGCGCTTTACAATTTAACCTTTCAACCCCTTCTTTGAACCCTCTAACATAACGCTACCCAACTAAGGGTGTGAAGTTAATTAATACCTGCGTTTCCGCCTGCATTCGACCCTAACCGTGTCAAGCTTACCTGGTCCACATCTCATTATAGCTTAACAACTTATTTACATACAAAAATCAACCTTAATTTCAAATGTTAAGGTTATTAATCTAATATTTGATGATGGATTTATAATTGCCTGTAGGTAAATATGTATCTTATGCATGAAAGCGATGGTTGTTTTTAGATTGTATCATTAAAGAGGGAGAATATTAAGAGAACGTAATTAATATTTAATTACAATATCGTAAAGCGTATTTTCTATGTAAATGACAAATATTTTGATGTTCAAATATGAAATGTTTTGAAACAGAGGTTTTGGAATTTCCAGTAACAGGCCAATGGAGTCAAATTCTGCAATTTGGTCTATTCGAGGTATTCGAGGCACTTTTATTTATCAATACCTATACTGCCTCGTTGGTCTAGTGGACAGTGTATGCGACTGATGACCAAAGAGGTCTCGGGTTCAAATCACGGGTCGGGCCAAAAAGTGTTTTTGGGTTTTTCTTAGAAATTCTTAATAACAGTCCGGGGTTTGGAAGTTTGGCGATGATTCACGCCCGTGCCTCGGAGAGCACGTAAAGCCGTCGGTTCCGGTTGTCATGAACATCTATGGCAATCGTTATTGGGAAGTCAGTGAACTCAAATTTACTGACAACTAGTTCAACCTCCGAACTTCAGTTCTCCCTTAGGGTTGCGGAGGTCCGATGCCAGTCACTCCGTGGAGAAACTGAAACTGGAGAAACTAGTAGCCGACCCCAAATAATATTGGGAATAAGGCTAGGAAGAACAATCTTTATGGAATCAATTTCCCTTCTTATTCATTTTTGTTTAAATATATTCCCTAATTTTCAATTTCATCGGAACATCAACAACCCATAACGTCCCACTGCTGGGCACAGGTCTCCTCTCAGGAGAGGGTTAAGGCCACATGTCCCCACCCTGGCCGAGTGCGGGTCGGGGACTAGCAAGACACGTTGTGGCTACGTAATCTTGCCGTTAGATGTTTTTAAAAAGCCTGAAGGCCTCCAACTAATCTTAACGATTGTATAATACAAGTCAAATACATATGACAGACGAATCCACAGTACAGACGAAGAAAAGGCTAGCCTCTCATTACGCCAGCGGGATCTAAATTACATTAGGCAATGCATTCCATATGATATAATAATAATAATAAATATTTCGGACATCTTTCATAAAACGCCATCTAGAACCAAACTAAGCAGAAATTGTATTATGGGTACTAAACAACTGATATAAATAAATAAACATACTGTTTTATGTAAGCACATACATATTATACATAGAAAACATCTAGACTCCAAAACAAATATTTGTAGATTACACAAATATTTGGTCCGACCCGGGAATCGAACCCGAGACCTCTGGATCAGCAGCCGCATACGCTAACCACTAGACCAACAAGGCATATTTGTTCATAAATGTATGCTTAAGTATGTGTTTGATGTAAATATTTGGGGCCATCAGTTTATTACGTCAGAAGTTTTTTAGTAGTTTTTGACATAATAAGTAACTTAGGTTATTTTTTAAAAGGATCAAAATTAGAATCCATCCTACTTTCGTTTTTTATTTTAAGATTTTTTTAATATAGAAAAGGAACAATTCAATTTAAATTTATAGAACAGACACTCACTTTTATCAAGTGCAATTGTAAGTTTTTCTGTTAAAATGTGAAGTAAAATGTAATGACTTATATAGGTGACTTGTCTTCTATTTTCAATTAATGTTTTTATTTTATTTTAAAAGACGATTCCCGCATTAGGAATAGTCATCCTGTGTCGGGGGTATTTACAATACAAACATACATGAAATGGACACAAAAAACACTCAGACTAGAAAAACAATTAGTGGATCACACAAAATGGTGTCCCACGTGGGAATTGAATCCGTAATACTTGGCGCAGCAGAGAGCGGCGTGACGACATTTTAACCCACTAGGTCAACCGTGCAGTATATTTAATTTATGTCAACAAATCAAGTAAAGTAGCTCAGTATGATGTCGGATCTTAGTATCTTATACAAATATGTACTGTACTGTAAAAAATCTGATTTGGTTTGACAGTTATCATCCCAATTAAACATATATATATGTACATGTATCGTGTTAATGTGCATCAGTTCGTTATTCCGATATTAAAATCAAAACGAAATGAATCGACTTACCTTCTCAAACTGCTTCACCTCTGCCAACAGAACGTAATTGATATGTACAAATCGTGCATCCTCACACGACCTGGCCTTCTGCCTGTACCCTGGCCTACTATAAGAATACCTATAACCCGTATATTCCGAACTGTAAATGTCCACTTTCAACCCCCCCGTGAAGCCCCAGTCACCTCCACATCCGTAACACACCCCTTTGGTAACAAATTTCTCCCAAGCGTCCGTCAGGCCTTGATTGTTCGCCCCCGCATGGCCACTGCGGGGGCGACCAGGCCATGTTCCCGAGCGTTCTTGTGGCCCTAGGCCTTTTTGGAGCCTTTGCAGCTTCCACTCTCCGTAAGTCGTAGTATCAGCTGGTTTTTTCCATTTCCATTTGGATATCACTCGCGATGTTTCAGTAAATTGTTATTTGTTAATCAGTTTGTTTGATATCTTCTTTTTTTTTCAAGTCTTTTTTTATTCGTTGGGTATTTTTTATACGCACTTTGCATTTGAGTGTTTAACACTTTTATCTTAAGAGGTTGGCTAGTACCTTCTAATTTCAGCCGCCCGATAAGTACAGATACTCAAATTTCTTTTTCAATGATTACCGGGTGCTTAGAAGTAATTAGCTTTTAACATAATTGGAGACGGGGTTATTCAAGAGTAAAGAGAGGTAAAGGCGAATCCTCTTTAAGATTTTTCAGATTGTAATTTTCGAAAATTAGACGTCATTTCGTAGATAT
The DNA here is from genome assembly GCA_932526445.1 of Phragmatobia fuliginosa. NCBI lineage: Eukaryota > Metazoa > Arthropoda > Insecta > Lepidoptera > Erebidae > Phragmatobia > Phragmatobia fuliginosa. The sequence continues at coordinate 733,607 of OW052078.1, read as the reverse complement.
GTCAATGGTTTTGTAGAACAAACTATGTTACCGTTTCCAATACTTAATTAGTAGACGCGAATTTATGTAGAAATTTGGCAAAGAATATATAAAGTTTTTTTTTATATAGAATATTAGAAAACATATTGAAATGTATATATTTAGATAGGTTCATTATTACACTTCATACACTATTGTAAATTATTGAAATGAAATTAGAAAAAAATAAAAAATATTTGTGTATTCGTATTTAATACACAAAGGAGAAACTCTTTTTACGAAGGTTATACGAACAAAGAAGTTTGAAAGAAAGAGAGGAAGAGTGCAGAAAGCTAACAAACTGAATTCTGGTCGAATTTAGACCACTAGGTATAAACTAGTAATTATGTATGTAAGTAATGCTTAAACAATCAGCAAAAATATACCTACCGTTATAAGTAAGGATTATTTTTAAGGCAAATTTCCGGAGAAATGGAACGAAAGTCCTTGTCATCCAACCCTTTATATTAAGATTTTAAAAAGCCTTGTAATAAAAGGCAACTTCTTAAATTAGAAACTTGACGTTTTCTCACTTATTAATTAGCAGTTGAAAATCTTAGTACTTAGTGGATGGCGTCTTTTAATAAAATCGCTAAATCATTGTTACACCCCGTTCTCCCCGGCATCAGGGGCCTATTAATCAAATTACTCTCCAGTGATTAATTAGGAAATCGGTAATTAGTAAGAATTCGTTGATATTATGCAAATCTGAGAGGACGAGGAGAGTGGGTTCTAGTGGACTAGGAGGAGGTACTTTGTTAAATGTTAGGGAAAGCAAAAAGTGACGCGATTTAGTAATTGTATTGTCGGAAGGAATAAAATGTATTATAATAACTGTTTGATTTTCGTGACTTTTACACATACTCATGGAATCCTGTCATCAGCTGGTGTAGTAACCATCGGAAAGATGAAGCAAGGACATGAAGAATGAAGCAATGAGGCGTAAAGATGTTATAAGTGTGGTATGTAGGGGTACCGACGTTTCAAGAAATCAACGCGATCAAGTGCGGGTAGATACATCTCGCAGAAGGCGTCGCTAAACTCACATCAGTTCCGTCACTTAAGCAGTAACTTTGCTAACTTTATTTAGACTCATCTAGTAATGAATAAGACTCAAACTCGAATCACAAGCCATTGTTCAATTAAAAAAAAAAAACAAAATATAACCGTTTAAAAAAACATTAAGAATACATTACCAACGAAAAGAAATGTTCAAAATTCTTGTTTGAATTTATTTATCATTTTATAAAACCTGTATAAATCCCCTCTGTATCTTGCCGTGGTAATGTCTCATCCAAATCCTTGATGCTTCATTAGTAGTAAGCCCACTTTATAAGAAAATAAATTTGAGTCTGTAATCCCTCAAGGCAGATTAATTCCTTATTGTGGGGATTGTGGGATAACCGCCGCTAAGAACAAAATGTACATCGCCTTTTAGATAAGACGAAAGACCGAAATGATCACGCTTGACCGGAATATTTTATATAAGTTTGTTTTCAATCTCATTTTAGAACGTTAAGGCCATATTGCACCGGATCAACCAAATCGACAGCAATTCCATTAAAAAGCATTCATTTTTTTTTCGAACAGGTAAGTTGATTTCATACAAAAAGTTGTTCGGATTCACGAGTACTGGTCCACTTCCTTCGCTGCCGTTCGCGTTTTTATTGATTCGAGTCAATATTGATTCCATTGCATTGAAAGTTAATGATAAATCTTAACATTCAATGATATTGGACAATCAAATTAAAATGTGTTAAGATGTGTCAATGCCATTGAAGCAATGGAATTGAAAGCAATATTGAACCGAAATTGATCCGTGTAATATCGCCTTTATTAGAGAATTTTTTTTTTGAATTCTTGAAAGGTCTGGTGTTGTTAATGATAAAAATGGTTTATATTACGAACTAGCTGAATCCCATGGCGTTACCCGCCGATATTGTTGTAAATCGCGATTAACATCGCAGAGAGCAGCTAATCTAAAAAAAATACCTTGAGATACTTATTGGGTCATCAACTTTCTAACAGTGCAAGTCCCGCTAAAATAGATCTAGCTGTTCCAGAGATTAGTCGGAACAAACAGACAGATATACAGTCACACAGGCAAATTTTTATAAATTGCCTTTTTGATGTATGTACGGTATAAACTTTGTTATGAATTAAGTAAAAACTGATCATTTGATGTTACATACAGACAATTTTATTTATTTATATTGATGTAAGGTACATCAGTGCCTTGTATAGATACATATATATAAATAATATACAAGCGAAATAGCTACATATTTGCTATACACATATAGCTTAAGGTGTTTAAGTTGTATATAGGCACCGGCCACCGTTCATTCTTAAGTATGGTTGAAATGTTGTCCGACATAAAATAATTCTTTAAAAACAAGAAATTCATTAACGCATGGACACCTTTGCTCAACTTTATTTAGGTTTGAAGCAAAGGAATCGCGCCGGGTTTGTGTAGGGGCAATCGCTTACAAGTAACTAAAAAATTTCCTTCAGATAGTAAAAGGGAAAATGAATAGGAAAAAGGCTTTTTCTAGCTATCATAATCATCATCTCAGCCTAAAGATGTCCTGTTGAATAAAGTTCACCTTCAGGGGAACAAAGAAACACGGCAAACTAAAACAAATATTTTATAAATCGTGGCCATGTTTTCAGCATGAACCCGCGACTTTCAAGTCTCGAACTAATTGCACCACATTCGACTATTAGCCTTCCATTATAACAATACGGAATGTCAAATAAATCGTCTAACAAGACATAGCCTAAGCGCAGTTTCGTCTTGGCGACGTTCCAGCAGCAATTACCCTTTTGGCTCCTTGACTATACGTACACTGTTTGATAACTTGTTCTTTAAAGAATTTATTGAGTTGGTATTTCTACAGTATTGTGTAAAGCTTCAATTTGATGGTTCGATTTTAACATTCAGGTAAATAAACATTCAACTCGGTTTGACTCCCGTCCAGGGCAAATATATTTATGTGAGGAGCACGATTATTTGTTCTATCTGGGTGTGTATTTATCAAAATAGGTATAAGTATGATTATCATATGTTTATCATGTCTTCCGTAAGATGCGCAAGGGTATTAAAATAAATTTGATAAGGGCCATGGATGATGGCTTACTGATCGAGATAAAGACTGGCATTGTACCCACGGTTAAGGGATCAAGACTGCTAATCACTGGACCATATTATGATTTCATCTCAAAAATATATATCTATTATTAATACTGAAGCAAGAGAAAACGAATCACCCAATGCAATAACATACACAACATCAACTAGTTGGCGTTGGAACAATCCAGTATGAACCAGAACAAACCAGATTCATGTAGATTTTTCCCCGCGGCAAATGTTTTTATCTGGTTGTGCCAATTTCCTGAATCTCGGAGACTTATTATTGCATACTTCTGTCGGGATGGAGTCTTAGAGGGGCCCTCGGGGAACGTTTTGGTCTTGATAAGGTTGCGATTTATTTGTTACTTGTTAGATATTTAATTTTCATTGTTTATACAACCTCTTTAGTTATTAATTTTACCAAAAAATATGCAGGAAAGTATTTGAAATATAAAATTTAGAAAAATGAATATATTATACTTCGTTTAGGTTTAAACTAGAACCTACAAATTCTTTATTTCAAATCCTAGTCTCCTCCTATAAAACCTCGATCGTGCTTACAGAAGTTATTTGTTTCTTCTTGAAAGTCAACATTCGCAGAGCTAGCCTACATTATAATCCAAAAAAGCTTAGAACACATAATATTAAACACATACATACGAAATTCGTGTGCAAAATATGATAAGAAAATGTTAAAAATGTGACAATCTCATTTGCTTGTGGAGATTTATGCAAACTTTTTTTTCATAATCAATTTCATCCCATTCAAAGGCGGTGTAAATATCTCTGCGGGGATGATGCTGGGCCCAAGAGGCGTTTAGGAAATGAAGAAATCCGGTCCGAGGGAGGCTTTAATAGAATTCACTTTCCCCTCTCATCCCTTAGCGCGCGACATGATTTGGTAGAAATTTGCGCCAGAAATAACTTACAATTTTCGGTAAATTAGTGACGAGAATTAGGGATGATTTTTTTATGATATTTTGTTCGTTTATCTCTTACGTCTGGTATATTTAAATTTAATGTAATGGCAATCTGGCATGAAATAATATTGTAAGCTGTAAGGGATATAATATTAACTGAATTTATGACAAGAACACATTTCGAATCACAAATAAGCAGAGTTTGTGACACTGTAACCAATGCTGATGAACACATATGCGAATAAAAAGTAACTCTGTCGGTCTGTTACGCCTTCACGGCTTAAACGCTAGACTGATTACGATAAAATTTGATTCTTCTAGATTTCTAGAAGGACATGGAAATGGACGATTCCTTTAAGCTGAAGTAGAAAACTGATTTTGTAGTTTTTAATTAAAACTAGGTATAACAATTTTATACAGTGGGTGAGGTAACAACTATAAATCAAGAGGCTCCGTCCGTCTGTGTAATCTATCCAAGTTGAAAACTTTGCGATTTATTAACTGCCTCTACTTAATTAACGTCGTGGACAGTTTGTTACTGGAAGCGGCAGAGCGCAATCTAAGCGATGTAATGAGCGTACTTCATTTATAGCTATCGTTCAGGTAATTTATTTGTGTGAAAAATGATACCTATAAGCCTAAACTCCAAAAGTACTAATATTATAAATGCTAAACTAAATCAGTCGGTCTGTTTGTGAAGCGATTTAATTTAAATTGAACACACAAATAGTTTAGTGCCTAAGAAAGGACATTTTTACCGCGGTAACTGATTTACACGTGGGCGCAACCGCGGGCGAAAGCTAGTAAAACATATAACTCTAATGTATATTAATATATTTGTTTGTTTTTACCCTAGGGCTCGAAAAAATTCTAGAAAAAATATTTAAAGTATTGTTTAATACACGCCCTAATTTATCCTGCCGTACTTTTACTGCAATGGTACAATAGTTTTGGCCTATTCAACGTTCTATCAATGAATAATAACCGTTCTTTAGATACTTTTGTAGCAAACACAAACTCTAATATATTGATGAACAAACCTTAACACTTTTATATTTATGCTTTGACATCTGTACCAGTTAATTTATAAAATGTTGTGTTTTTTACCAGTTCTATTGGAAAGGGGATTGGCAAAATAGGGCCCAGAACGTACAACAAGTTGGATATATTAAAAAAAAAAAACATATTTAATTTTTCGTTCTATTTAGGTATCGCTATAACCTCGCAATGTTTATTAACATTAAAAAAAGATTTAATTGGTTATATCCACACAATTGACCATTACATTATTGGCAACTCACTTGCCAGTGCAAAAAAAACTAAAATCGCATATTAATCGTATTATTTTTTCGATGCTTAATCGATAACACTTTTACACTAAAAATTATACAATAGGAAAGAGATTGTATCTATAAATTGCACAGCACCGAAGAACCTACGATTATATTTACCTACAATTGCGTCTCTTTCTATCGTGTAACTTCTTTTAAAAATAATTTTAATATAGGTATAATAAATACTTTTTCTCTAGCACTTTACTTTAGTGAAAAAATAACTGTAAGTACTTTTGTCAACAAATGACGTTTTAAATAATATCACATCGAAATATCTGTTCGCGTCGTATGTATTTAGGTACGTACGACTCGAACAGATTAGTTCCTACCTAATACCTTTCATTCTGACATCCGTAAACAGAACTATATCTTTTACATGAATTAGAAGATCAAGGTTTGTCAGTAGAAGCCATTGTGGGTATTGAAAAGTATAAAAATAACCAATAATGCGCGAGACCGACGCGGCGAAGAACGTGACGCGTAGGTATCGTGCGTAAGCGGCAACCCACCGGAATGGCCTGCGACTGCGAGGGCAGTCGAGCAGCCGACTATACCTAAAGTGCGGAGTGACACCCCCTGATTTTATACATATTTCTATATATTTTATATTTTTGTTATTATTTATATATATATATATATAAGTCAGTTAATGTTCGTCAATAAACCATTACCATTCATTTAAACATTTTTTGATTTTATGAAAAAAATCAATTACTTAAAAACACCAAGTTCTTTTCAATTTTTTCTTTTACCAATCAAATACTGATATTACCCACTGTTATCTAAACATACTTTTATATGTGTACGTATGTGGGCCTAAGTCACCTTGGCCATTTGCCATTGCCCTTTAACTAATTTTTATCTGACTGTAAAGCATTGCTTTAATAAAATTGCTGTATTTTTTCTAATGTTGTAAACTCGAAACTAAACCTGTCCGTTATCTTTTAATGGTTTAACCCGTGGTTATTGTTAAAAATCGCGACTAACACCGTGAAACGAAGTTAGTTTAAAAGAAAGTTACTCCTTGTGTCATCAAGTTACTTAATACAAGTTCTGCTTATTTTGAGATTAGATGACGTATGTAACATGTCCGAAATATTCATTATTATTATTATTTTCAGCTATCTGTCAGTGAAAATTCCTACAAAATCGGTTCAAGCTTCATTATCTATGTATATAATAAAAAATTCTCCATACCACATCTAGTATCTGTACATCTAAATCTCAAGTTGAGTGTAAGTTTCAGTCAAGTACGACTGATGTCGGCGAATGGCTCCAAGACAATCTCCGATGCGTTTAAACTTCAATTCCAAGTTGTTTGGATAACCCTTGCCGAGGGAGTACCACCACTTTGGTTGGAAACTACTTTTTATAATGGAGATAGATTGGTACCGACTGTAACGAAAGTTGAAAAAAATACTTTGTATTTTCTCCCGTAAGGTTTGGTTTTATTTTAGTTAGATCTTCTGTGGTAGGACTTACTAGAGAAGATTGATTTTTACTTTATTATTCTGTTGGTGTGAGTTTGTGAGCTTGTCGTTTCTAGTCAATAATTAATTAACTACTAAGTGACCGTGCGATATTTTGTGAATTAGTTTTTAATACAAAAAATACTCTTTACTTAATGCATTTGAAAGTATGTCTGTCTGTCCGTCTTGTCTGACTGTTTGTTTGTTCCGGTTTATCTCTGGCTGGACCGATTTATAGGAGACTTTCACTAGAAAGTAGCTGATGATATCAGGAGTAACTGTGCTAATTTTAATAGAATCTTGGAAGATGAAAAATCTACATAAATCTTTGTAAATACAATATTAAATTATTTTAGTATTCTTAAATTTGTGATAAGTTGAGATTTTTGATATACATATACTAAATTGATTGATTGATTAAACTAAACGGCTACCTTCGAGCGGCTTAAAAAGCTCCAACAGCAAGATTACGTAGCCACAACGTGTTTTGCCAGTCCCCAACCCGCTCTTGGCCAGCCCGGGGACGTAGGGCCTTAACCCTCTTCTAAGAAGAGACCCAGGCAGAGCAGTGGGACTTTATAGGCTGTTGATGATATATATAAAAAAAAGGTTTTGCGAAAAAACTAAATAAAAATGTTATGTTCAAGGTTAGATTTTCCTACCTATTTAAACGGGAACGTAAAATTTTCCTAAAATTTTACATCATTTTGAAACAGTATATAAACTTCCTCAAAATAATACGAGACATTCTTCTTGCAGCCGAATTTTACACAAAACAAAATTAAAAACCGTCGAAGTAGTTAATCTGGAGGTTTAAACTGTGAAGTTGAAAACTTAAAGTCGATAGCAGATACGAGTAATCCCGGACAGACAGACGGACCGATAAACACCAGACGGTTTGTACTGAGCTTGTATCAGCTGTAAAGATCTTTGAAGATTGAGATAGCAGAATAAAATTGTGTCCAAATATTTGTATTGGACTATTTATTTTAAAAGGGATTTGTCGTAAAAACTGGATAAAATTTTAGTAATGCGTTAAATGTCTTGAAATATATTACTTATTTGGTTTTTGTTCTATTTTATTATTAACATATCCAACATAATCTCAGATGATGGCTGAAAATAGAAATAGAGCTGTGAAAAATGTAAAGAATAGATATGGAAGGTGAAAGATCAGATCACAAGGGAGGAGAAATTAAAAGGCCTAATGGTATGAGATGGATTCCCTAATCTTTAGACTGAGATATAGCTGAGATATTATGTTATTGACACGCAATAGAATAGTTTTGAGTACAGTAATATAATTTGATGCTAAATGATCAGATTTTTCAGTTTGAGGTGCTTACTTATCGACGATCATGGTCAAAATTTACCTTAATACTATAGACATAGATATAGACAAATCAACAACTACTCATAACGTCCCACTGATGGGCTCGGGTCTTGTCTCAGAAGAGGGTTAAAGCCATACGTCCCGACTCTGGCCGAGTGCGCGTTGGGACTAGGTTGGACTGACAGACTGACCAATAAAATCTAGTAATCAATATCGATTGTATGAGTTGTACGTCCTAAACTACGTTTGCCGAGACGCGGTCTCCACTCCAGAACTCTTCTACTCCAACGGTCATCAGTTCTACGGCTAATATGGCCAGCCCATTGCCACTTTAGCTTGCTAATCCGGTGGACTATGTCGATGACTATGTAGGACGCCCACAGGCCCGGTGGAATGACGATTTGCGCAAGATGGCTGGCAGGAGCTGGATGCGAGAAGCCCAAAATCGATCAAAGTGGTGTGCAATGGAAGAGGCCTATGTCTAGCAGTGGACTGAGATAGGCGAATGATGATGATGATGATGATGAATTGTAAGTTTTGTAACCTCTTGTTTATAAAAAAAATGGTTTATGTCTACTTTCGCGTTACTTTACGAATACTGCATATTAAGATTACAAAAAAGTATATCTTTTCATGCTACTACTTTACCGATATTCAGACTTTTCGATATCCATACTAAAGTGTAAGTTCGTGTACTTGTCACCCGATATACAACAGAGTACACTATCTCGAGGCTACAATGTTCCTACACGATTCAATCATCTCTGTGTGATTCCCTGGCGGCTATATCGATCGATAGAGTCGTTGTTTGCTTGCAATACCGCTTACCCTACTTTATATAAACGTCGAGCATGTACCTGTAACAAAAATAAGTGCTTGTTAGAAATAAGTTACAAAAATAGGATATTACAAAATTGGCGTAATACATGGTGAATATTGCTAAGGACATCGTAGCAACAATTTATTCATTTGTACCGTATACAGTTTCTCGGCACAAATTATAAATTTTATGTTAAAAGTACATGTTAACATATAGACTACTAGCTTTTCGCCTGCGGCTTCGCCCGCGTGGTATTCGTTTATATCGCGCGACACGGTAAGGGTAGATTAAACAACCTTACATGATTTTATGTTTGATAATAAGGAACTTCGACTCAAACTTTCGTCCCCTATTTTAAACCCTGCTTTCTACCTTTATTTTCGCGATAAAAAGTATCCTATGTCCTTTCCCAAGTTCAGTTCTATCTTTACACCAAATTTCATCAAAATCGGTTCAATGATTTAGGCGTGAAAGCGTAACAGACAGACTGAGTTACTTTTGCATTTATAATATTAGTAGGGATCTACAAAAAATCTTCTACGTCGATGATAACGTTTTTAAAAAATTACAACATTAGGATGGAAAATTGTAATTTATTATAGTAACGGTCAACGAATGTTTCCATTCATCTCAATAATGTTAGGTATGAATAATGCCTATCTACGTTTAATCCAGTTTCAATTATAATGAGCAAAGTAACCGGAAATTGGATACAATTTTCAAATTCTACGAAAGCGAATGTAAGCTGATTCCGGGGGAAATCATCCCAAATTGTTATAAGAGTACCTTTTAATTTAGAAGTCTCTAGGGCTGTTGGTAGGAGTACACAGTTTGACTTGATTTTTTACATCAGAGGAAAATATATCAAAATATTTTCACAATCTTCAATTTATACAATCCCAAGATATTTCACATTTTCCCAGTGCAAGGAAAATAAATTGGTATATTATTAACTCACGCCGCTCCCGCCACGAAATAATGATCCAAGAACTTTCATAGAACCTTTGATATAAAGTTTATATTGTAGTAGTTAAATTTCTTACTAAATAGTTTGTTAACAACAATCAAAATTGTTTTAATTTTGCTCCGCTGCAAGGAAAGTTCAAAAAGAACATTACTTAAGGCTCCTCAAGAAAATGCATGAGCAAGTTTCCAGCTAAACATTTTGTTTTTACATCAGGCGCTTATTATATATATATAAGGCTCTAAAATCTGTTGTAGTTAAAACGAGTGCATTATATCTAATAATAAAAATTTAAGATATTTATTTTGCTTCGTATATTTAATATATTAAGTATATTATCTTATGTTCGTTTAAAAAGACATGTTATAAATTAAGAATAGGTAGTCTATGAGGGTAAGCCCCTCACAAATGTTTACAATATCGAAGGAAAAGCAATATTATTTAAACTAACACATGTCGCACCGCAGTATATAAACCAGGAACCAGACCAAAACGTTGTATTTACACTTAAAACGACCGCAATCGTAAAAATCCTGATCACTTAGACTGTTTAGAGCGATTAAAGCGAATGTAGGGTATGACCACGAATTATCCGCTACCGTAATGTGGTTTGGAAACTTTTCCTTACGTTCCTTTGACTTTATATAAATTTTAAGCGCTTCTCATTTAAATGTAAGACGAATGACGACGAGGGTAAGTAACGACGGCACGGTCAATACCTAGATGGGTGACCGTTTGTAGGATGATATGTTATGATCATTTCCGTGATTCGTAGGTCACGTTAAGTAGTCGGTCCCAGTTGCTATCATAAGATAACAGTCGTGATAAGCTATTATGGCTTAACATAAATTATTTAGCAGTCATACAATTTTACACAATTAAAAATACGGATCAATAGATGACATACATACCTACTACTGCCAACAAAAAGATTCTTGAAGAATAAAGAAGAAGATAAACATTGGCAGTATCTATAATACTGCCAATGTTTATATTTTAATAATCTTTATTTAGAGGAAATCTATGTACAAAGAAAGAAATGGAAAGATAAGAAGTAAACGACGAAGAGATTGACACAAGCAGATCAGGATCTATATGTAATACAATTTTATTGAACTGTTGGTTCGAGCTGTTGAACTAGATAACTCAATTAAATAATATTATTATGATAATCAATATATTTTCATAAAGAAGCAACAGTGAATTGAACTTCTGCTAGCTGTGATTATGAAAAATTCAGTCGTAAGCGTAACTCAAAAGCGAGCACGTTATTCAGTACAAATTGCTAGCGTTTATACAGTCTAAAGTAATCCACCGTTTTATATTGTTTTATTTAATAACATCTGAGCTAAATACAGGCTATATTACGGTAAGCTTAGTATTGTTATGTTACACAATGTTATTACTTTACATGAATACATCATCCATATAAACTTTTATTAAGAGGATAGCTACAAAAGCTACAAAAGAAGTAATAATCAAAAGTTATCTACGTTTAATATAATGATTAAACGTATATATAGATGGGTACCCGATGACTTTCATCTCTGTGATCCAGAGAGCTAAATTTGTAAGATTTTTTTGTGGCATAAACAAATTATATATATTTTCGTGTTATTAATGATAGTATAGAAGTTTAGAAAACACTTGACATATGAAAGTTTTTGTTTTGAGAAACATATGCCCAAATTACATAGTATAAAACTTTTAAGAATATACTACTACACGCGCACTTTTCTCTTGTACAATATGAAGATAGAGAACTCACTGTACGAAATTAAGTTAATCTGATTTCTTGTGAGTCATTTTCTAAATTAAGAAGTTTAAAAGAAATTTTGATACATTAAGTCAAGCATATTCACTTAAACCTCAACCGTTCTGAAGAATAAAACTCTAAATGCAAATATCAAATTTGTAAAAGAGCTTTAACGGCAATCTTTTCGAAACGAAATTTACAAAATAGTAGCTACCCTTACGTTGAAAGCAGGACTGGGTTGGTCTCGTTTCGACGTACGAATTGTGAATAAAACAAATCTGTCTTCTTGGCGTTTAGCTCTTATTTCCATCCACTTCCCAGCTATTTCCCACTTACGAGGCGGTGCAAAGAAGAGATGTTAGCGTTTTGAAAACATTTTTATATGAACCCATTATAGATAAATAGATAGAACAGTCTTTATAATCACACCATATTACCGAGTTACTTTCCCTACATAGATTCATAACTAAAAATATTTTGTTTTTTTTTTAATTCTATTCAAAATACATTTAAATGAAGAGAAAATCATAGGAGACTATTTATTCAATACTACATGTTAAAGAAGTGAAATTCTAGTACAGTTTTATTTTTCTTCTTTTTTGTTTTATCGTTCTGTGGAGCTCAAAAGTCTTGATATGATGATATCAGATCAGACTACGATTTTTAAACATTCCATCGGATTCGCCTCTTTATTTAACTTGCGATGCGCGCGAACCATTTCCCGTGTTCCGCACTGTCATTGCACATCGTCAACTATTCAGCTTTACCTTCATTCTCCTCGTGTATACTTATCAGGAGATTTTCTCGCTGATTTCTTATTTTTAACAGCAAATATTTAAACATCATATAAGTTTTATGGTGTCTTCGCTAATTTTCGTAGAATGACCATTTTCATCTTTCTTCAAAATTATTTCGAAACATTTAACTAAACAATTTTTTAATAAGCAGAGTAGTTACTAAATAGTCTGTAGTGAATAAAGATGACCGAAAAGGTTAATCTTTGTTTATGTGTTGTTTCAAAATTATGGTAAAAGTACATATACTTTACAGTTTTGAGTAATGCTGTTGAAAAATTTAATTAATAAAACATTGAAAAACTCAGAAAATACATCATCGAATTTAAATTTAATACGTAAAGTGACAACCCGAAAGTGAAGTCAGAAAATGTTCAGCTAATAGGAGTTGGTGTGGATCCGTTAGCGGAGTCTGCGGGAGCAAATCACTCGTGAATCGCTTACCGTACTTATTTCCATTCCAGGCTATTGCACACATACCCCTCAAGAATGGTGACATTATCTGACACACGGAACTACGGAATGTAAAGATTATGACTCAAATTTATACAAACAATTTCTTTTTCCATTAAAGAAATTGCACTTGCATTCATGGGCTTCTGCAATTTGCTCTTTTTGTGTCAGTGTTTTAGTTTAAGTAAGATTTAATTAGGTTTCAAACACATATTTTTTTCACTGATTTAGTGTAAAAACCTTCTAAGCATTTGGACACAAACTTTAAAGTCTGCATTACATTCATTTAATTCATTTTTTGTCATGATTTATTAGAATTTAAAAACAATAATAACGGATGTATCACTCAAAGAAGAAACTATGTTTTTTTTTATATATTTAAACCTATCAAAATGACTACTCTTCCTGATAAAAAACATGTGTAAAATCCAAGAGTAAGCGTTCCATCTTCATGTGAATACAGATGCATAATAATTCTATGCACAAGCAAATAATATCAAACCTCATTTAATTTTTAATATCTACGATAACTTCTCGACTGTGTGTTCCAGTCGCAAGTGGCGAATCTGAGAAAACATGGCGTCTTACTCGATGGAGCGTGAATTATATTCATGTGATATCGAAGAAGGGATTACTGGCGATCTGATCGCATTCATGCCTCTGTTTGGCTATAATCTCGCCCTTAATGTTATTCTGTTTGTATGTATTGAAGGATTTGGAATATACTGATGAGCACTGTGTGAAAGATAGTCTGTTCGTGGGATTACTGTGTGAGATATGTGGTTCGCGTTGACGGCATTTTTTGTAAACATTTATGTTGATCTTATGTTAGTTTTACGTAACTTTTTGTAGCTTGCCAAACATGTAATACAACGCATATAGTAAATTTTAGATTATTTAGGAAATTTCTGGAAATTATTGATGTGCTTTGTTTTTAAAACAATTCATAAGACATAAACCTTATATTTGCATGACTTTAGTTGAGATTCTATTTTAAATTTATTAACTAATACATTAATTTTGTAAAACAATTTTAACTAATGAATCATAAAAAACTATAGCTTGGCTATTCATCGGTTTTATTTGAGTTCTATTATATTTAAGAGATTCAACACGTTATTGTTTATTAAAGAATTCTTTGAATACACATTCTTAAGTACTAAGAGTCAATTCTTTACAGTACACTATTATTTCTATTCCACAGCTAACATTAAATCGCATTGCCAATCGTGTCTGACTTCCCCAATTTCTTATAGCAACAGAAACGATTTGTTTTGCCCCACATCTCAGCGAGAGCCGGTGATTTTTTGCAGTCATTCCTATTTGTAGCAACCTCCTCTCTGAGTGATGATCCTGAGGTTTATTTAGAGGATGTATTGTTTAGTATGTTTGGTTAAACATTGCTGTAATATTGACTCTGTTTCTTTTTACTTGAATTATCTTTTCTTTATGTGAATAGTTGTTAATTACTGAAGAATCGTGACTTATATGAGTATATTTGAGTTTTGATAATGACTGTATTAGTATATTACATAACAAAAATCCATAATATCCCAATGCTGAGCTTGAGTTTCTTCTCAGGAGAGGTTTAAGGCCATACGTCCTCATAATAGCCGAGTGCGATTTGGGAACTAGCAAGACACGTTGTGGCTACGTAATCTTGCCGTTGGATGTTTTTAAGCCGCCCGAAGGCCTCCAAATAAGCTTCACGACTATCTTATGATAATAACCGGAACCGAATGATGATAACGTATAGTTACCAGTAGCCGACCCCAAAATAAACTGAGAAACAATAAAGGCCAGGAAGATGATTCGAGTACCTAACTTCGAAAAGGGTGCATAGTATAGGATGAATCGTATATTTCATACGCATATATTAGGTTAATAACATTTCTAATTTATTAGTTCATGAAATAGAAGGGTAAAAAGATCTGGATTTCGTGAACGAGAGCAACGTAAGTAAGTAATATGGTCTCTTCTTCCTAGCCTTATTCCCAATATTATTTGGGGTCGGCGACTAGTTCAACCGGTTTTACCTGAATATCAGTTTTTCCACGGAGCGACTGGCATCGGACCTCAGCAACCCTAAGGGAGAACTGAAATTCGAAGGTTGAACTAGTTGTCAGTAATTTTGAGGGCACTGACTTCCCAATAACGATTGCCATAGATGTTCATGACAACCAGGACCGACGGCTTTACTGAGGCACGGGAGTGAATCACCGCCAAACTTCCAAACTCCGGGTTGTTATTAGGAATTTCCTAAGAAAACCCAAAAACACTTTTTGGCCTGACCGGGGATTTGAACCCGAGACCTCTTGATTAGCAGTCGCATTCGCTATCCACTAGACCAACGAGGCATACTATGACGATAAGATAAGATGTCCGAAATATTTATTATTATTATACATATTAATGATTAATGAGCAAAACAAAACACATGTTTCTTTTATAAATATCTCCACACTAAATTCATTCGCAAACGTGTGGGTGGCGGTCAGAAAAAAAATGATCCAATCATGTACCAAAATGGTTTCAAGATTAGTTTTCTTTATGCTCGGGAGACATAGGGAGCAGACGAGGGTACGTGGACATCAATCAGTGGCCCCCCTCTTTATCCCTCCTCGGAGTCCGACGCTGACAGCGCCGTGATTTGTCAGGATTCATGTTTGTTTAAAAGTACATTTGATATTGTGAGTTTAGATCTATTTATGTGTAGATTAATTGAGCTTTCTCTACTAGTGATTTTATTTTTAATTTTTTTCGTTATTTTTATAAAAAACAAATAATTTGTTAGGAAGCAAACAAATTAGTAGAATTAGAATTGATTAAGATGTCATTGTGGTGATTTAAACGTACAAGTCGCGAGGAAGTAATGAAACTAGATGCTTTAAATTTTTAAAGAATGTTATTTAAAAACCACGTCAAAACCACTGAACCGATTTAAAAGAAATTTGGTACACACATAGTTTAGAGCCTGAGAAAGGAACCGCGATAACCGACATTACGCGGGTGGAAGCCGCGGGGGAAAGCTAGTTCTTTATAAAGTAAATATTATTTTTTAAATGCTTAATAATTGGTCTAAACATTGACAGCATTAAATCTTTTGTTTAAAGTACATATATCAAAAAGTTTTCCAAATTACGTCAGCAGACAAAAGTATAACATTATTTTTGAGATTGCGATTCTCACACCCATTGTAAACAGAAAAATCTAGTATTTCCGTCACTTTAAACCCCAATATTTTCCCATTTCCCAACTATAGACGTGAATGAACGTCTAAAGTCCCGAGCACAACGGCGCATCACGTCGCCGATATCATTCATCACGGTGAACCAATTTCCGCTTGTTGATACTTGCCCTTATTCGATATTGTTGATGTATCACTTTTTGCGGCAAAGCCTCGAGAGTTCTTAAGGTTCACGGTATTTGGGATTAGATTTCGAAGTATATTCTATCATATTCGATGTGTATTGAGTGAGGTTGCTTGTGGTTTATGTTTAAGGAAGAATAAAACGTAAAAGGCTTTGCGGTAAAAAAATTTGACGAGGTAATTTCAACGTTGACAATATATTACTTAATGTGTTTAATCTATAGAGAATACTTAAGGAATATAAATGAATTATTTATTTGACTACACGATTGACCTAGTGATTTAAGCGGTCACCAGTGTCACCACCAGCACCATTCGACAAAACTGTGTGATTCACTAATTGTTGTTCTGAGTGTGGGAGTTCTTTGTGTTCGTTTCATATATGTATGTAAAATTGAAGAGAGAGAAGAGAAGAGTTGTCTTTTAAAAAAAACAGAAAACAGAAATGAAAATAGTTTTAATTGAAAACAATAGTCTAATCAAAATCTTAGCTGTCTGTAACCAAGTTGTTAACTATATGTTTGTAAATAAATACAGCATATAAATAATATACATCCCAAATGAAGGACAAACTATCGCGCTCATCACACATCTCTTAATCCTGTTGGTGGGGTTTAAAGCCATTGATCGGGCTTAAGAGTTAAGATCACCGTACCAGCAGATATATAAATAAATAAAAATGTACTGCCTTTTTGTAATATCAAATAAACAGTATTATACTATATGCATTTGAAAGTTTATATGGTACTTACATACATATGAAAAGCAATTTTCAAAATTTTTGTGTGTCCCGTTATTTGTTTCGGCTAATCTCTGGAAAGGATCAACTTATTTTGATGAGTCAGTGGAAAAGCGCAGATGACTCGCGATGTACTCAGTTAATGATAAAATATTTCTTGTCAAAGGGATGATCAACCTCAGATACATATCATTAAGACTAAATAAATGTACCCTCGTTTTCCTTAGAGCACACCATAAATTGCATGCTGCTAAAGTACCATGATTAAGTGGTGATCGAACACAGGGCCGCAAGACCCTAAGACCCAAGTAATGGAGCCCGAACCAGCCCGAGGTTAAAAATTGGCTGAATTTGTTGTTTATGGTTGTGTGATTTAGTATCCTCAACCTAGCTACGTAAGGGAACTTTGAAAATGGTGTCGTTATAAGGCTTTGTACTGTTAGAGATGGGAGACCCTGTCTCTAAGATGGCTCTGAGAATTGATAAATAATTTACCCCTCTTTATAATCTCAGTAGATAATTTTTTTACCAGTGTTGAAGATAGTTTAGTGAAGTTTTTTCTAGTAAATGTAGGTAAAGTATAATTACAATCCGTATTAATATTATCAATTTAAAAATGAGTCTGCCTGTCTGTCTGTTTGTCTGTCTATGTGTGTTTCAGTCTGATATGCTTTCATGGCTCTGCTGCATCAATTTTAATGTAATTTTACATGGAGATACTTTGATTCTTGATTAAGGACTCGTACACGCGGGCGGAAGCAATAGTAAAAGGGGCCAAGTGCGAGTCGGACTCGCCCATGAAGGGTTCCGTAGAAGCAAGTAACATCATATAAAAGTTCTTGTAGTTCGTTGTAGCTTTGGTCGATGTTTTAATAATAGTGTATTGATTGAATGAAAGGTAAATTGGGGTTTACGATTTATGACGTATTAAAAAAAACTACTTACTAGATCTCGTTCAAACCAACTTTCGTTGGTAGTTTGCATGGTAATGTACATCATATATTTTTTTTAGTTTTATCCCTCTCTTATTTTAGAAGTTACGGGGGGGGGGGGACACATTTTACCACTTTGGAAGTGTCTGTCGCGCAAACTATTCAGTTTAGATAAAAATGATGTTAGAAACCTTTTATTGAGTTTCAGTTCCAAGTTTGGGGAGCCCCCAAAATTTATTGTTTTCTTCCATTTTTTATGTGAAATTCTTAATGCGGTTCACAGAATACATCTACTTACCAAGTTTCAACAGTACAGTTCTTATAGTTTCGGAAAAAAGTGGCTGTGACATACGGACGGACAGACAGACAGACATGACGAATCTATAAGGGTTCCGTTTTTTGCCATTTGGCTACGGAACCCAAGAAATTAGTACTTTAATAAATATTCAAACGATGTCTCACATTTAATCACAAGCTTAGAGAGAAAATAATATATTCAGCAACGATGTCCATTGGTGAGTTGGTGCCAACGAAATTGGCACATAAGCTAGCGACCGCGCCAATGGACATGCCAATTCAATATCTATTCCGGCGGCATTTCCTCTATAGAAACAAAATTGTAGACTATGATTTTGTTCTTTGAAAGAGGGGGTCTTGGTGTAAATGTGTTATATTATGGCTTTCATTATTCAGAATATAAGGAAGTTAAATTAACTTTGATTTGTCGCTAATCAGTGTCGACTTCTTAGTGGTGCAATACTAATTTGATACTAACGTTGAATTAAATTAATTTTGTATTTAATAGGATTAGACATGTGAATACAGTGCAATATACACCACTTTAGCCATTCAATTGTATAGTTGAATAATTACAATTGAACGACCAGTTAACAATTGTTGTTGTTGTTTCTGTTGTAGGCAATACCTTACTAAATCCCTACTTAATATTATAAATGTGAATGTGAGTTTGTTTGTTACCCTTTCACGCGAAAACTACTCAACCGATCATCATGAAACTTTGTACACATATTTCTGGAGGTATAAGAAGTAACATAGGATACTTTGAAAAAAAAATTCGTTTTTTTTACCGCGATAACTGAAATAGACGCGGGCAGAGCCGTGGGTGAAAGCTAGAATATTATAAATTAATAACTCTGTCTGTATGTTGCGTTTTCACGCCAAAAGCCACAACTCAATCGATTTCAATGAAATTTGGCACATAGATAGCTCAAAGCTTCAGAAAGGATATAGGCTACTTTAGGCTTATCACGATAACAGATATACACTTGTCGGAGCCACGGGCTAATTCTAGTATACTATAAATTTAGAAATAAAACTTCGATGTCAATACGTGTTCACATTTCTATAAAAAAATGATTAGTGGAAGTTGAACTTAAAATCTTATTAAGTAATCAAAACTAAACTAGTAAACCGACAGACAAATCAATATAACTCAAGTAAAAGTTTTTATATCAGGAAAATAGTGATTGTTAAAGCTCTAGGGAGAAAGAGCAACTGTGTTTTGTGTGTTATTTCGTGTTGTGTGAAACTTTGTCGAGGCATTAGTTGAAAACTACCAAGTACGGGAGCAATGCAAACCACTACAAATTGTTGACCAACAACAACTCATGCGAAACATTTGAACTAGACAAGTTTGTGTTATATTTGTGACAGAGTTCCAAATTTAGTTCTATTTTTAGTTGAAGTAATGTATAACGCTACTTCCCCCTTTTTTTTATTTTGAGAGGTGTGTCGGACTTGAACCTACTAAAAACCGTCCTTCCCCACATCAACCTTAGAGTTGCGGTCTGCCAGTCATTATCACCTTGCCCCCCTTTGTCTGAAATCTGGCACAGTTCCTTTCCAAACTGTTTTCTTCATTCCTTGATTTTGTACTCTGGATATGATTATATTACATTGAAAGACCAAACGGGTAGAAAACATTTTTATTAACCTAATCGATTTGTAAGATGTAGTTGTAAGGTAACAAACATCAAAAAGTAGAATCTAGATATTATAGAAACGCTGATTTCGGACGACCCAACCACTCTTAAAAAACTAAGCTAAATTTATAGCATTTACTTTGGTACCCTCAAATATTAACAAATTAGAATTGAAAACCTTTTATTTTTTTGTAAAAATCGTTAAAAATCTTAGGTACACAACGTAAAGCAGTAATTGATATATTTTGGTACAAAAATGACTCTGGTTTAGATAGTAACAAATTACTGGGACAATTTACAGAAGCAATATTTTGCCTGCCGGACACAACAATAGTGCTTTTGACAGAAATCGCAGTTTTATTTGCGGTCATTGTGAATATTGCAACATATGTTAAAATTAATTACCTACTAACACACTGTCGACTCTTAAAGGTAGACCGTAGTGCTGCATTCACGAAACGGACTTGTAGAGCTCATGGTAAAACGGATCGGTGTTCTTTGAAACACCACAATTTAGGTGATTTAGCATACATAGAACCAGATTCTACCTTAAAGAGGTTGAAAAGACGTGCTCCTCAAGACTTGCCCGCATGAGCAGATAGCGCCAATAAGGAGATATCACATATTTTTCAAATCAAATCAAACCATTTTTATTTCAAATAAACCAATACAACGGCACTTTTGAAATGTCAAGTAGTCAGTCAGTGGTCAGTTGTGAAGCTAATTGTCTGTTCCAATTCGTAGATCCTATGGAGAAGAACAGACAAGAAACTTCATGGACCCTCTTTTCCAACATTGTTTTTACAATTTTTGGTTACATTGTTTAAGGCGTTTTATTAAATGCGAGGACCATGTAACGATGCACATTGGATACTGTGCTGGATATTGTGCCATTTACGCCCATTTGAGCAACTCATAAATATTCAGCTCAATATCGTAGAGACAGATTACAGAACATAGACATAAATATATATATAAAAAAAAGCATACACTAGTTTATATGACAATTATTGAACAGGAGAAGTATGCGGCTTCGCGTAATTCAGTCGCAAAGTATTAATCATTTCGTAATTCGTATTGCGTAATCAATAATATATATTTTGCAGATGCACAGTCAGGGTAAGTAATTTTTTAAGATTATGAATCTAATGTATTCAGCTTTCAAACAAAACAGAGCATTCAATAAATTTATTCAGATAGCAGATATAACCATTAGAGGTGATCTCAGTGGTACTGATTTACATACCAGTTCCCTCTTATCGAAGCATTCATATGGAGAGTACACTGCTGACCTGTACGCAGTTATCTGACCACAACACTAAGCGCACATGTCTTGATAATATAGTGCTGCTCTATTATCGATAATAGATGGTGCTATAGACAGTCTGTCTATGATACTAAAATTACTTTCACGATCAAAACCATTTATAGAAGAGAAAAAGTCATTCATAACTAAATAGTACTCATACTTGAATAATAACAAATGAAATAAAAAGGCCTTTATTCTAACGCAGAATGTACAGTTTCACTATCAATTTATATCTTATATATAAAATTCTCGTGTCACAATATTCGTTCCCATACTCCTCCGAAACGGCTGGACCGATTTGCATGAAATTTTGTGAGCATATCGGGTAGGTCTGAGAATCTGCCAACATCTATTTTTCATACCCCTTGGACGCGAGCGGAGCCGCGGGCATCAGCAAGTATTTATATATCCGTATAACTAACTTTTCTATGTAGTCGTCTCCTCGGCCATGGGGCCTTTACAGTTCCACATCCCAGGCATTGCCGTATACTCCTTAAATATATCTCTCCATTTCCTCATCAGCCCGCTTAGATTTTATTCCATTCACTATTCTATTCCTCTATTATCTTATTTCATAGGCTAATATTTTGTTTTGATCACATGACTGAGTTACTAGTGAATAGCCAATGAAACAACAGAATAGATAAATATAATGAAATATGGAACAGAAAACAATAAACGTTTAGAACTTGGCTACGGGAGCGGGTCTCACTCATCAGACCAAGAAGAAGATGGAGAATATTTAATACACATATTTATCTATAAGATATTGATATGAATAAAAAATCGTTAAGTATAGGCCCAATGCTCATTCTTTCATTAGCCAACACGTTACTCAGTATAATATCGAATGCCAATTCACGAACAATTCTTTAAGCTTATGCAGTTGTGTAAAAGCAATCGAATACGCTTATAAATTAAACTCTAGTAATGAACGTTGTATAGAGATTAATATCACTTATCGATACTGAGCACAGCTCTAGGCAACACAGGTGTTGTATTCGTAGTGATCAATTAATCGATAAGCGCTGTGCTTATGGCAGTATGACCGTGAACTGCAGGCCAAAATAAATAGCGCAATCGTGATACGACTATTTGAAATTTCCATTAAAAATTTTAAGTATTAATTGTAATAAGCAAAGTTTCTACAGCTTTCTTTCAATACTAAACTTAATGCAACCGAGATTAAATAATAAAATTATAGCAATTATTAAACAGCAGAGCTGTCTTGTGTGGCGGCCGGAAGAGCGTCCGGATCCGGAAATAAAAGTTGTGCGGGATGTTGGGAGGAGGTGGAGGGGAGGGGCGACTTCGTACTAATCCGTGGTAATCCCCGGACTCCGCAGAGAGGCTTAGTCCATAACGGTCTTTGTAAGTTTGTGTTATACGTATAAGATTGTGTTGATATTTATTACTGCTTGTGTAGACCATTGAGATTTATTTTTTACATTAGGGTTCTCTTTCATTAGCTCTTTGGCTAAGTAGGATATAAAGGTAAGTATAAATACCGGTAATAAAAAGTCTGTGTTTTTACACCAAAAGGATTCATAGCAAAACATTTCTTGCCTTTTTACACGCTTTTTATTAGCTTCACCTGTATGTTTGTTTGTATGTTTGTAACCGACTCCTCTGGGTGCCATTTTGACCCACTTTAAAAGGCCAGATTTCATTCAAACTTTGTAGATTTATCGAGGACCGATGACAATACACAAATTTGAAAAAAAAACAAAAAAAAACAAATTAGTCCTTTTTAGTCTAACTTAAAAAAATAGTTTTAAGAAACTAAACAAACAAGCTTTTAAACTAAAAAGTAGAAAATAATTTTAATGTTAAAAGCGTGGGGCGACGTTATTGGAATATTTTCAGAAAACACCCCATGTTTTGTTACATTAAAATTATTTTTTACTTTTTAGTTTAAAAGCGTGTTTGTTTAGTTTTTTAAACTAGTTTTTTTATAAAGCAAGTAAATGTTTAGTTAACTTCAAAATGTTGTTTTGTATTAGGGTACGTTCAATTGCCAGTCTAAAGTGATAACACATATGTATGTAGTGTGATACTACATCATTCAAAATGTTTACAGCTCACCATTATTGTCTGGGGATCAACTTGAACGTCGTCCAATCAAATAGCACGTGCTTCTTCGGCTTTTAAATAGACTTCCGTAATGAATTGGAAGGGTGAACTAGCTGTCAGTATAATTGAGGGCCCGGACTTTCTCTATAACGATTGTTATGGATGTTTGTGACAACGGGTACGTCAGCTTAACGTAACTCTCAAAGCACGGCCGTAAAACAACGCCAAACGTTCATGTTCGGGGCTCTTGTTGAGGATTTTTTGTAAGAAAAACCTAATAATACTTCTGGTTCGACCCGAGAATCAAACTCGAACCTTTTTGATTGGTAGTATGATTTGTACTTGTCGGTTCTGCTTCATCTAAATTGAATTTATGAACCGCGCAGTTAGAGTCCCATAAGCTAATATACAAATACTAAAGCTGCAACCATTAATTCCGTAGGCTACCCACTACGTATGGTAGCTCCTGGGTCTTGCATAATCCTTCCAACACACCATGCATCTTCAAATACATGTAGGACAGCATCTGGGCGTGGTGTTAACATGAATGAATGTGAATTTCGTCCTAGACGGGGATCTAATAGAATCAGACGGAATTGGAATAGTTCTAGGTATCACTGTTACTGTTCTAACAGACATATATACACATGGACTCTTGTATATAGGTGGATTTAATGCATAGGGCAATGTCTGCCAATGAATCTTTGGCTGGCATAAAAATATTGTAAGGCATATTTGTGGGTAATGAAATCAATGCATATATATGTAGGTACGGAGTTCGATAAATACTTAACAAACACACAGAGCACACAGATATTGTACAAATATATTTATATTTAATAAAAAAATTGTGTGTATATTTTACTTTTATTTAAATAGGTAGTATGAGTACTTTGGGTAGGAAAATTATCGAGGTTTGATAAATACACTTAAGAAAGTTTTTATCCGAAGATTTGAGAAGAAAGAGGTTGTTTTTTGGTGATGTTAAAAATTTCATGTCACCCTGATCTTACACAATATTATGTAATTTTCACATTAATAGTTTTTTTACGATTAATTTGTCAGTTATGTAAAGTTTCTGCGACGTGGCGATTGCCGCAAAAAAAAAGAATTAAATACTTTTTAGGACAAGTTTCGCTTTGTATCATCAGTTACATGCCAGTGAAAGTCTCATCAAAATCAGTCCTGCCGTCAAGGACATTGGACTGATTTTTTTTTTATTTTTTTATTTAAGTACTGTACTGTAAACTTTAATATGAAGTTAGAGTACTAACTGTCAATTTAAAATCACAAATATACACTTTAATTTTATTTCCCTATTTATACAATCTATATTTTAGTAGTGGATACAAAACTAGCCAAGACAAACCAACTGTGGTCAGTACGCCGTTTGAAAGTCTCATAAGCTATGTAAGTTTACCACCAAAATACTCAACACATATAAAGAGGCACTACTTTGACAGGATCATCTCGATTATCCGTCAGATAGTTCTTCAACCCTTAGAGCACAGATTTGTGGCAACCCTCTAAGCCCTCAGCCCTGGTGCTGATGACAAACTTTGTGTTGTATCGAATCTCAAACGAGGATTATAGTGTGGTACAATTTAGAAGAGGTTGGCAGTACAATTATTAGTTTCGGTTTATATAAACAGTAGAAATTAATTGCATTGAAATAATTGCAAAGCTATTTAAACTTTTTGTTTAGACTGAATTCATAGAAAAATGAGACGGACTCAAAATTAATCTGTTGGACGTGTTAAATGTCCGAAATATCTATTTATATTATTCATTTCTATATTTATATTCATAAGATTGACATTGTTTAATTTAAATGGAATTTAAAAACGCTATTTATAAATATTAATTTGTTTAATTTCCTCTACCCCTTGGTTTGGTCAGCGTAGTTTAACAGGCCAAAAGACCCTTTATAAGGAGAGGTCTACATTCAGTTTACTTTTAAGAGCTGTTGATGATTGTGAATACTTGCACGAAGCTAAAAAGAATAACTATTATTTCATTTACAAAAATGGTAGAAAATATTATTCAATAGTTACCGAGTAGCGAATATTCAAGTTACAAAATCACTATCGCTCGTATTTTGTGCCATACAATAGAACCGATAGTATTCGAGTAAAAGATTAAGAAGTCACCAGACAAACACGCTTCCTTACTTTGTTGCTTTAAGTCAGGGTTGCCACGAATAACTTAACGAACATAACTTATGTTTCATAGTACTTTAAATTTCAACTTTATTGTTAAGTAGTACAAGTTTACTTTGCTTAATATTTTTTAATATAGATTGAAGTAACGAATTTCTTTAATTAGAAATTGGATATTTAAAAACTTTGCCATCTTTTACCACTATATATCACCATATTATACACTATATTAGATCATTTTATTTTATATTTTTATTACAGAGACTATATATTATATCTAAAAATTAAATAGTTTTTTTTGCACGTAAATTGGTCCACCTGAAGGACTAAGTGCGGAAACGACCTACTTATCATAGAACATATAGATATTTTTACATAATAATGGCGTTTTTTTTTCAAAATTGTAGATTGTTGTACGTCTTCTATAAAATTATATTAGTAAATATTAAGTATATTATATAAAGTATGTTTCCTTAAGCTACATAAAAGATTCTTTAGTCATACTAGAATAGATTAAACCCAAGTATATCAGTACATTTAAAGTGAATTTATCAAAAAAGTACTCCACTTGATAAATACTTTGTCATAGTTGTCATATGTTTCAAGAAGAATACCTTACATCTCATACATAGTGTTCCCTATAAATTTCTCACAAATCTAGTTCAACGACAATCTGTTTCAAATAGCACTATTTTCCAAATCACAGAGCAAAACTTTTTCGTGAATGTTGGACCATTTAATCACGGAATAAATAAAAATCATCTCACGTACGTGTCAACCCTGAGTTACGCACACACTCGTATTAAGAGCAGCGATCAATCACAGGCGTCGGTCTACACACGCACGGACGCACACATGCTTATAAATCCTGTAATAAAACATTAGTGAGCGTAATAAAAGAATAAGGGTTGGTGCTTGCTACCCTAATAATATACGCAATGAGATTTTCTTGTAACTAAGATCCATTTTCTAGCCTTATATTGTGGTTATGATGGTTTCTTAGAAGTATTTTGAAGTAAAGGTGGAATGGGTATGGGGCGTTTTTAAGATTTTATTTTAGGTCACGTTATTACATTCATAATATTATGTCTTAGAAATAAAATATTTATACCTTACTAAAATAATTTAAATATAATGTATGCATATTAAACGTGATTACATGATATAATTTAACATATTAGATTAGATCCATCTTTTTCTATACTTGTCTACTTAATACATAATTTGTAGTTATTTTATATATATACTTATTAACTTAATAGATTTATTGATATCTACTTAATTTTGTAATTTCGAAAGGAACTCTGTCTGTCTGTTTGTTAGGATTTTACGGCTAAACCGCTACATAAATTTTGCTTCTTATAGAAAGACATAGGCTACTTT
Source organism: Phragmatobia fuliginosa (assembly GCA_932526445.1). Lineage (NCBI taxonomy): Eukaryota > Metazoa > Arthropoda > Insecta > Lepidoptera > Erebidae > Phragmatobia > Phragmatobia fuliginosa. The sequence continues at coordinate 706,705 of OW052078.1, read as the reverse complement.
TTATTGTGATAACCAACATACACGCGGATAGAGACACAGGAAAAAGCTAATCATTTTAAAAATTGGGTATGTTTTGATAAAAAAACGAGTTTTTTAAATAATTTATCAAACGACACGGCGACTTGACGTTAATCTGGATGATCACATCTGATCAAAATGTAAGGCTGATTTAATTTTATGTAACTTTAAAAACATTGTAAGTTTACGTTAATCAAAATCTCGACTCGTGGGCACATTACTCAACAGCCCGGGTCCATAATATTATAATTAAGTGTGCATACTAAGAGGCAGGCCGTGCCGTATCACCGGCCCATCTCACCTGGTGCGGCTAAAAATAAATAGGTTAAAATATAAGTGCGTAGCAAAATTAGCTGCGTGATGTATTTTCAAATTTAAATTGCAAAATACTGGTATCAACTTTTGTTATAAGTCAATAATCTATTATTACTAATTTTATTAGTACCCACATTTATGCATTGGTGGCTGCGTCCTTAGGAATAAACATCCTGTGTCGCGTTGGACTTTACAAATATACATGAAACGGATACAAAGAACACCCAGACTCAGAACAACAATTTGTAGTTCACGTAAAGTGCTGGGATTTGAACCCACAACGCTTGGCGAAAAAGAAACCGGCGTGGAGACCGCTTAAATCACTAGGTCAACCGTGCAGTCAATGCTGCGTCCACTACTAGTATTGAGATATTAAGCCAGTGTACTAACAGCAGTCGCTTCTTTCACTTGCCTACTATAACGTATATAACAAGTTAAAACATTTTATTTGTAATTTTAACCCTGCCGCTGCTTGTTTATTTATTTAAAACTTTATGCTACATTTTTTCATCAACATAATGGTGTTGCCACTGCTAGGCTCCGATCTCTCAGGAGAGGGTTAAGGCCATACGTCCCCACGCTGGCCGAGTGCGGGTTGGGGAGTGACAAGACACGTTGTGGCTACGTAATCTTGCCGTTGGATGATTTTTAAGCCGCCCGAAGGCCTCCAACTAAGCTTCACGACTGCTACCTTATGATAACAAGCGGGACCGACTGCTTAACGTGACCTCCGAATCATCACAAATTACAAGTAATAAAAAACAATATGTCATCGTCTATCTGATCCCAAACTAGTTAAGGCCTGTGCTGTGGTACGAAGCTGGTGATGAAGATACTGTTACATTTTTGAATACATGGATACTACATTTTTGTATTATTTATGAAATAATGAGTAGAATCTTAAAGCGGGTGGTAAGATTTTTACTCTGATCCATGTATTTGTATAAAAAGAAAACAACATCAGGATATAAACGTCACTACTTGCTATTATCAAGGAAAATAATTATGAAAACGTAAGCCAAATCCTGAAATCATCCGTTATCATTTATTCCAGAAGGCTCACGGATTTAGTTCTTGTCAGAAATTCTGATCAATTTTGACATTCTCAATTCCCATTACATGCGAATAAAAGATAAGATCCAATAATTATGTTGAGTTTTGAGCAAAAAATTCAAGTAAGTATCTTTAATAAGACTAACGTAATATTTCCGAAGTAAATCTGACAAGCTGTAATCCAGCTAAACGAGCGAAATATAGAAGATAAATTCAAACGAATATAATCTTCTGATGGTAGAAAATTTATTTTGTAATACTATTGTAAAATGTATAAGATTGATGTCGGTTTAGATACAAAAGCAGATCTGGATATTGCCTAAAATTGGATAAAATTTAAGTTGATCATTTTTTACATTTAGTTGCTGCTTCACTTTCAACCTTCAAATTTCAGTTCTCCCCTAGGTTTGCGAAGGTCGGATGCCAGTCACTCCGTGGACAAACTGATACTCAGGTAAAACCGATTGAACTAGTAGCCGACCCCAAATAATATTGGGAATAAGGCTAGGAAGAACAAGTTGCTGCTTCACTTTTCATAACTGAATATTTCGATAAGGTAAGTGACTACCCATGCTCATAGACATCTGACCAGAAGTAGGGTGGGGAGAAAGATTTGGTACTCCGGTAACTTTACTTACATACAACAAAAGAATATCATAACAACTATTTCTTGTGATGATTGTGTATTATTCTGAGTAAAAAAATGGTTTTCAAGTACTTTTTATTCACTACGGCGAAGCCAAAAAGATGGGTAGTAGTTTTGGTAACCTATGTATGTTTGTATGTTCCTTCTTAGCGTCTAAACTACTCAACCGTTTTTAACTAATGAGGTGGCAATAGATTTATAATATTAGCCCAGGTGATATGTTAATATTATGAAAAGATTAAAAATAAACTTGTTTTCATAATATGTTCATTTCAAATGAAGATCAATGTGTTAATGTATGTAAACCTAAAACAGTGGTTTTAGAATATAAAATAGATCAATAAAATATATTTATATCAAATTGTAATCCTATTTTGTGCACAGGGTAAGTAATACTAAACAAACACTCAAAGCGCAAATTTAGTTTAAACCTTATTTTAAATACCGACAAGAAAAAGTAAAAAAATAAATTACCATCAACAATACACTTGTACCGTTCATCCGGCCAGACGTCCGGATAATCCGGGCGACAGGTTAATCCTTACGTTGCCCGAGTAAACCCTAACAACTATTTTGTAACCCCTGTCTATTGTGATGTTCATTTTGTCCCGCTAACCCTCACCGCGGATTATTTATTTTTTACCTTTTTGTTTATTCGTTAAAAGGCGGGAGTGACCTTTTTAGGGTTAATCTTTTTCTTCTGACTTTAAATGTAAATAAAGGTGTCAGTAGTCTCTACTGCCGTATTTCAATATTCTTATGATTACATGCAGTGCGACTCTTTTGAAGTTTAATTAAATAAATAGTCGTAATGGAACCTTTGTATAAATAAATAAATTAATATTTCAGACATCTTACACAGAACTTCATCTAGTCCCAAACTAAGCAGAGCTTGTATTATGGGAATGAAGCAGCTGATATAAATACATAAACTTACTTTTTTTTGTAAATAAATACATACAAAAAATAAAAATAAAGTATGTTTATGTATTTATATCAGCTGTTTAGTTACCCATAATACAAGCTTTGCTTGGTTTGGGGACTAGATGGCGTTGTGTGTAAAATGTCCGAAATATTTATTTATTATTTATTATATTAGAAAACACCCAGACTCCGAAACAAATATCTGTGAATCTCACAAATATTTGGTCCGACCCGTTAATCGAACCCGAGATCTTGATCAGCAGCCGCATACGCTAACCACTAGACCAACAATGTTTTAAGGTACTCCTAAATGAGAATAGAAAACCGCCACTAAGAGGATGTTTAGTTATCCTGTATTCTGGCTGAGACCATCACGACGATAGTGTGGTGAGGCCTTACCATTTGTGGTAATTAAGTTTCTTATATCGAGCTGCTTATAACAAGGCTAGAACGTAATATCATTATTTACACTTTTGGTTCAGAGCATATGCGCTTGGAAGCTATGAATTTAAAAAGTTAAAATTGCAGCAAACACTGTTGTTTTTCAATGGATAACCAAATTTGATATGAAATAATATTGACGCTGATAAATAACACACCCGCTGACCAATAAAATGACCTGGTATGGTTTTCCAGCGGTTATTTCGTTTAGTTGATGCAAGCATGACATATTACAGACATTCTTACTAATATTATAAACGCGAAAGTTTGTATGTGTGTTTCTTGTTCTTTCACGCAAAAACTACTGAATGGATTTTGATGAAACTTCACAATAATATAGCTTTCATATCGAAATAACACATAGGCTACTATCTACCGCCATGGTGGACCTACACGCGAACGGAGTCACGGACAAAAGCTAGTCCACTCATAATTGCGGAGCGTTTTCCACGCCTACATACATATAATTTCTACCTTATTTTGTGTTTTGTTGGCCTACCTGAGATCACAGACAGGTACACTCTTGCCTTACCCAATGAAAAATATATTTTTACCTCGATTTAGCAACTCAGAGAGTTTACCTGTAATGATACTTTGGTTTTAACATGTCTCACACATTATATCGGTAACTGTAAACAATCCCGCAGATAGTCCGCTACAATGAACTCAGTGATACGACCCCCATGATCGGCTTATCGATTGTTACCACAAATTGCTGTTTAAAGCTATTAATATAATAATAATAAATAATAATAAAATTCTTTATTTGGAACTAATAACAAAATAACAATTTATAAATACGTTCGAAAATGACTGCATTAGTGAAACACTGTGGCGCAGTCATTAACGCCCACCTTTGGGTACGATGCATACGTTCCTTATTTCTAAAGAACTTAAGGACTAAATTATAACTAGAGTTGTGGAGTGTTAGGTTAAGGATTTTAAAGAGTGTGTGTGTGTGTGTGTGTGTGTGTGTGTATGTGTGTGCGCGTGCGTGTGAGTGTGTGTGTGTGTTGTGTGTATTTGTTTATGTTTGTGTGTGATTATGAACTAAGTAAGTGTATGTTGAATTAAATAATAGATGCGATTAAGTCTTCCGTGTTATTGTAGGTCAAACCAAGGAGCCATTCTGTAACTCGTGATTTACACTCGAGTCTAGTAGTGGGATAGATGTTTAGAGTTTTATTTACCCTGTTATACAACGAAGGGGCAAAGAAATTAAAGTGTCGTTTGGCAAGTTGCGTTTTACACAATTGTGTTGTGCAAACTATATCGCTTCTGCGCTTCTTTGGATTCGGAATAAACGCAAGATTCGCATGTTTCCGTAGTACAACAGTTAGGAGAAAGAGTTTTCTAACTGTTAGAATTTTTAGTTCATGGTACAGCTCAGAAGTAGAGAACCATATGGGCTTAAATGACATAACTTTTAACACACCCCTATGTGCTCTTTCGAGAGTAAGGAGTTTGACTTTACCTGCACAACCCCAGGCCGCAATACAATATCCTGCCACTGACTGTACTAACGCCATAAATATAATTTTTAGTATAGGGAAGTCCAGAATTGTGCGCAGCTTTTTGAATAGGTACATAAGTTTCCTAATTCTGCCTGTAGTTACTTTAATATGTTCCTTCCAAGAAAGATGGTTGTCAATCCATACGCCAAGATATTTGATTCTGGATTCACAATCGATTTGGAGACAGTTACAGATGGGTTACAATATGTAAGCTATATATATTATATTAGCTTATGAGCAGTGTATCAACTATGATGATTTGAAGGCGATCATGTATTATCTGAGTTGTCTACAAGTATCTTCTTCCTAGCCTTATTCCCAATATCATTTAGGGTCGGCTACAAGTTCAACCGGTTTTACGTGAATATCAGTTTTTCCACGGAGCGACTGGCATCGGACTTCCGCAACCCTAAGGAAGAACTGAAATTCGAAGGTTGAACTAGCTGTCAGTACGCTGTCACGGGCGTGAATCACTGCTATTAGGAATTTCCTAAGAAAAACCTAAAAAACGGCACGTGGCAATGACAAAACCTCACTATGGTGGCATATGTGGCACTGCTGCATGTCACCTCCGGTCTCTCACTCGAAGATAAAACACGACGGAAAGAGTGCTGTCATCTTAGGTTGGTCTTCTATGTCATATAGGAGACTTTACTATGCCTGATGGAAAGTATGAGTGAAATCCACAAGTGTGGGTCGCCATACTCACTGCAAATTCAAGTAGTATGGCGAACCACATTATCGTGGCTAAGAATGACCTTCCTCAAAAATCAAAAACCAAAATAGATTGAAATCTGTGAAGCGGTTTAGCCGAGAAACAGAAATACTTTTGAATTTCTAATATTAATTATAGAGTATGGTTAAATTAGTACTAATTTTATTACACAAAATATGCAGCGGTTTACAAATGCATGGTCCTATTTTTTTTCTAGATTAAGGTTTAATTTATGAGAATGTAAAGCAGCCAAGTAGGTGTAAATAACAAAAACAATGAATAAATCTGTCCGTTTGTGAAAGCGGTGTAATAAGCGAGGGCTACACGCAAATATTTGTGAGAAATGAGCACAAAGAGGGGTGGCGAACGAACAAACACACAAACACCTATTCAGCGACGTTTATTATAAATGGTGGATTAGTTGGAGCTGCTTGTGTGGTACAAGTAATAAGCGAAAGAGAGTTGTTATTCTGAGTTAATTAAATTTATTGTTAAATGGAGTATATAGATGGATGTATTCTATACATATATTTTTGTTTGTTTGTGATGGATACGTCACCATGCCCATTCAACCCGTCAGTGCTATAAGAAGTGACATAAAGACTAACTACGTAGGGCAACATCACTGTAAAGAGAAGGTAAACTTGAAACAAGCCCTTTACCAAAATCGTCTGCACAGCGTAGTTTTATAAGTTAAGACACTGATGAAATGTCACTGTAGAGATATTTTAGTGTCTGTAAAGTTTCTGACCTATAGCTGCGCCTATACCTATTTGATAGGCTTATATTGACACGTCAAGTAGTCGGTCAGTAGTCAGTCGTGAAGCTAATTTTCTGTTCCAATTCGTAGATCCTATGGAGAAGAACAGACAAGAAACTCCATGGACACTCTTCTCCAACATTGTTTTTACAATTTTTGGTTACATTGTTTAAGGCATTTTATTAAAGTTTAATATAGCCTACTATTGTACAAAAGAACTGAATAAAATAAAAGAGTCTAAACCGCAAGGGGTTCAAAGAGCTAATTTATGTTGTGATTTAATGTTGATTTCCGAATGAATCTAATTTATTAAAGGGGTTCAAAGAAAGCTATTTCTTATTCCTTACACCATCTGACACCTTAACCTCAGCGGTGTTCACGAGTGTGCTAATGAATTTAATTAAATCTGGTGTGTATACACCGAACGATGTAATAGTACTACATACAAGGGCTTAGGGTCTTATACATTATGTCGCAAAGAAAACTAATCTAGCCTTGAGACGTAAATTAAATTAAGTTTATATTAAAACGATCATTATTCTGCATGTGTTTTTGTTGCATAACGCCAAAATTCAGGAGTTATCGGAACTTTTCAAATAATAATTACAGCTATGGAAATATCAATCTGTCTATAACATATACATATTTGGAGTGTAGTAGCACAGAATACATAATAGTACTAGTACAGAAGACTCACTCCTAAAAGTAATTTAAAGAAATAGGGACCCTTGGTGTCATATAATCAAGTTCAATTCAGATTGCACAGAGCTGAATCACCTGCGATTATATTTACCTACAATTGCGTTTCTTATTTTTCTATCCTGTAACTCTTATCTGTTCTGATGATATTAGGGTTGTCTCCTCTTAAAATAATTAAAATATTTATAAACTACTTTTCTATGGTATTTTACTTTATTAAAAAATTACTTTCCAAATAAATAAGGTAGTTGATAGTAGTACTTTAATTATAATATATTAGAACATACCTACTTACGAGTACGTTTTCGAAACCCCCACGGGAAGTGAGTAAGGCCTGATATTGCTCAAATATGTATATTGAATCACACCGCCTTACTATAATTACTGTAGGTACTTTTACTACATACATACGTATACTGTAGGTACTTTTACTACATACATACGTACGACGCGAACAGATTAGTTCCTACCTAACATCTAAAACCTTTTATTCAGACATCCGTAAACAGAACAATATCTTTTACATGAATTAGAAGATCGAGGTTTGTGATTACAAGCCATTGTGGGCATCGAAAAGTATAACAAACATTTCAATAATGCGCTAGAGCAACGCGGCGACGAGCGTGACGCGTATCGGGAATGAGCGACAGCCCTGCCGGCATGCCTGTCTGGACAGGCAGGCGGCCGACTATACCTAAACTGCGGAGTGACATCCCCCTGGTAGTAGTTCAGTGTATTGCTAAACTTACTTGGGTACTTTTATTTTTATAGTTTGTTAGAACTACTCGTAGTCTTTAAATGTTTTTGTACTTGTATTTACCTGTAACAAAGAAATGAAATAATAGTTACCATAGGCACATACACATTAAAAGTATCTATATATTTCAATGTGCCTACATAATGATGAATTGTCATCCAACCTAATTCTTTCTTTTCAATTTTTAATCCTCAAGGGTGTATCTTCAAATAAATTAAAACAAAGTAAGACGTATACCTTAATAAATAAGAAATTCCTAATTAGATCATAAACAATAAAACTATTAAGTAATAAACTTACTTATAGCAATACTTAAGAAATATCTTCTTCACAAACTTCTCAATGTGATCCATAAATAATATCCCAAGTGGAAACAAGAACTACCAAGAATTTCCTAGCTCCCTCCACTTACATTAGCTCATAAAATGATACTTGTCTGAGAATAGACAAGTATATAATACCTAGGTGTTCAGGTAAACACTAGGTATCCGGCACGCCCGTCCATCTGACGTCACATTAGCAAACAGTCGGACCAACTGCATTTAAAACGATGTATCCCACTTTATTTTCGTTCTAAATAGCTACTGTTTCTACCGTTTATGGTTTTGTTTATTGCAATTTAGAATTAAATGGGAATGAAGTAAGAAAAGGGGTTTTTAGAAGTAAAACAACATTCGGACTCTCGGTTTTAATTTTCCTCCCCTACATTTTCATCATTTCAGCACTAAGAAAAAGCATATTAGTTAAACAGTGCCTTCTCCAAGCAACTGGCTTTTTAAGACCGAGTTGACAACCGTATTTGGCGCTGAATTTTACATGGAGATAAAAACCGTCGTCCATCAGCACCTTGAGACGGTTCGGCCAGCTATGCTTTTGCTAACGGAGACGTAAACATACTTAACCTACCTTACGACATTAGCAAATTTGCTAGCTAGCTTTATAGGTAAAATTTCGGGATAAAATAAACTTGTTGAAGTTCTTCAATTTTAAAAACTCTAGAGATCTCCTCGAAACCTCATGAACCATAAGTGCATTGGCTCTCTTTAAGATTCCTTCATACAGAATTAGGTTGGTTCTTTACGAAGGTTTTAGTATATAATTCAAGTTTAAAATGCTTTTTAAATACCTAAATCCACCCGTACGAAGCCGGAGCGGGTCGCTAGTTCTTTATAAGAAATGTAGGATCTAAAACTGTTTCCCAAAATAACAAAATGGCGGGCGATTTCTAATTAATCTATAATTACTCTAAGCCTCTTTATAGGCGGCACATTGCTTCAATTTTCAATGCTTCCATTAAGAGTCCGACCGCCAAGCGGCTTTCATTAAACAAATCCTTCAGTAGGCTTTACTTTGAAACAGATGTTCTTATTTCATTAAGTTTATACTTAATATATACGTTATTATTTTATTTTACTCAACCATGCAATGTATATTTTAATACTAGCTGACCCAAACAGCCTCGTATGCATATTCTCATGATGTTATACCGCGGAAGCCAATTCGTTCCCATTAAAAAGGTTATAGTGAGCCAACCTTAAAAGATAGACATATATTGTCGCGAACTTTTCTTAGAACTTTTAAAGGGGAACAATTCTGTACAACATGATAAAGAACTAAATGCGGAAACCGACCTACATAACATAGTATAGATACTAAACACAGATCTATTTTCGGCTCAAAGAATCATAGATTCACGACTCAATAGTTACCGGATAATATAAATTGTATATATATAAATGTTTATATAATATTTCAATGTGTCGTCAGCTTGAATAGTCAATATTCTTTTAAACTATCACGTTTCATGTATGGTGTCACAACGTGTAAGCTTATTGGTTACTTAATAAAATCGTACTAAAGCATATTCAATAAGCTCCAATATTTTGCACTAACTACAATATAACACAAACAAAAGACTAACCAGAAATGTCAGAATTCGTGCTGTTGTCTTTCGTTGGTGAGTGTGAGACCGGAGGTTCGATTATCCCGCATCATACTCCCGGCCTTCGGAGGCCGAAAGAATGATGAAAAACTTCTCACTAAGCTGCCATGGTGTGGGTCACCATGCTGCATTGTATGCACTAACATTGAGGATGGTAGCCCCTACTCCTGGTTTCTTTTTATGCTTTGCATCAGGCAGAGCCGATTTACTTTGGTAGGCTTAAAATATAAAAAATGTATAACCCAAACTTTTATATATATCTATGTATTACATTCTCTTGAACTTACATTTATAAATCTTGCAAAACCACAATTTTTGTTTCCACGAATGAACTCATAAATGACCATGAAAAATGCCGTCCTAGTCGACGCAAGGAAACCTTTCGTACAAATTTATGTGGGTAAATTGAGAGTAATGTCTTGCAATATTGGCCTACCGAGTTCTGGACAGGCCAAGAATTAGGGGCACCAAGTAAAATATGTCGGCCAAACTTGGGTTAGATAACTTTGCTGAGATTAATATAGCAATTCTTGTTTGAAATATGTTAAAAACTGAAATTTTATTATATAAGTGGATTTACATTGTAAAAGGTATTGCAAAAATGTATTGATTGTTCATTTATTATTAAAAAAACAAATATTTCTGATAAAAACCAGGTCTAAATAGATTAAAATCACAGTGTTTTGGACAGGATCCATGTTTAGCTTTATCTTGAATTGACCATGTTCCCCTTGAATTGAAATTTAAAACCGACAAAAACTAATAAAAAGTTGATGAAACTCACAGCGAAAATTATAATAAACTTTAAATGTTAGAAATTTAAATGATATTTCTAACCGTTGGAGTTATTACTGAGTAGATAGCTTCCAGGCTGAGTCTAATTCAATTTAAGAAGTCTAGAACTTGTGCGAAATAACTTTTCCATGTTTCATAAAACATAATAAAAGATGATTCATTTTCATTTAATACAATAATAGTCTGTTTTTATTTTATAACATTAGTAGATTATGCTTTATTTAGCGAACTTAAATAAGCTACAATGAGAAACTTCTTAGAGAGTCTGTTAAATGTTAGCTTAAAAGATATTAAACAAACCACTATAAATGTATTACTAAATAAACGTATATTTGTGTTTGTTAACGATTTTAAGGGTTTCGTTATTCCATAAAGATTTGTCATGTCAGTCCGTCCGTCTCCGACTTACCGCCTATTGGTTGGTGCTAGAAAGACGAATCTTTGCACGAATATGGTTGTGCTTATGCCGACAAAGAACTACAACAAAATTTAGGTTATCATTTTACGTGTAAGGGTTACCTCCCTTACACTTAAAATGGGGATGATGTTTTTTTCTCGCGTCTATATCATTATTAGATAGGACTTTTGATAACATTGTGAAGTTGCTATAACCAACTTTCGATTTAGGTATTCGTTTGCGAGTTATTCAACTTTAAAGCGTTTTTATCAAGTTAAAAATATAGATTAAATATTATTTACAAGAACAAGTAGAAGTAGCACCTTATTATTAACTAAGTTATAGTTTTCTCTTTTTTCATTTTTCTTAGGTGTTGATCACCTACCAGCATCATAGAATACCACAAGTTTCGAAAAGATACGTTAGTTCTATAGCTTGAAGCAGTTGGGTAGCGTATTTGTATGTCTGTCTAGTTAACAGACAAACTATTGAAAAAATATCGCTATGTTACAATCATAAAAACATGTACTTCCAACTAACAGTTTCACTTAATTTATAAATACACTCTAGGTACGTAAATAATCAGCTGCAATCACAAAGTAATGAATAATTCCTTTTAGTTGCCGAGAAATATTTAAAAAAATATTTCTCAGATTTCCTCCTAAATATTTTACGTTCGTCATAACCCAATAAAGTCCGGAGCAATTACAAAAATTAGCACTTAGCCATTCCGCAATCTCGCAAATGATACGAGAACCCCGGGAACTGTTTATTTTATCCCGTGGGATCTGTCCGGTATCCGATTAATTATCCCGGGATTACGGGCGGTCAACTTTCCCTATTATTTGTTAGTTTTTGCGTGCTTCTGGCATTTTACGGTAAAAGGTGAATTAGTGCAATATTTATTGAAATGACTTTGAACAAAAGAGAAAAAAACTTTTCTGTGAAGTGGTCGTGAAAAGTAAAATAATTGCTAAATATTATACATGACTGGATGCTATGGTGTATCTCACCAGAAGATTAAATTCAGTAGTGAACTGAAATTGATACTATTTGGAACGAAAACAAAAACAGGAAAGTTCGCATAATAACCTTAGAATATAATAAACAAAACTGATTATTACGTTATAATATCCGACATCATAAATCCAAACCCGCTTTCAAATCCAATATAGCAAAGCAGAAAACGTCACGACCTCTATCATCTTATCCCTATAGCCACCCCCAATAAGCCAGATAATCTCCATAACATATTCCCTGAAACATAGCGAGGGACAAAACAAAATATAACCCCACAACACTTAGTCGACGCCGAGAAAAAAACGGCTGAAATCAATAGTACACTGAAGTGGAAGTGGCAAAAAACTCCAATTGGATTTTGGACTCTATTTTTTGGGGATTACGATAAATTTTTCGTTCTAGGATTGGCAGGTTTTACTATACGCAATGGCATTTTATGCAGATTTCATATTCAATCTGCGATAGTAGAATTTATTGTTGCCGTGATGCGGAGCTGTGGGTATGTTGATCTGCTATTTGTTGTTATGCAAGGAAGGCTGCCTCAAATATTTGATGCCATGTGGGACCCTACTGACATATTTTATGATTATTTTTAGGAGTTCACGAATGAAAAACGGATTTAGGAAAGCTTTTGTTCTCGTATTTTTTACGGAGAACTTTGATTTGAAATAAAACTATTAAACTTTTGCATTGTAATCTTTACAAGCTCTTATTAAATACTTATTTACTAACTAGCTTTTGCACATGTCCTTGAATGTCTATTATAGCAAAAGGCTGGGCTTTTTCTCAAGAATCAAATTACCTTCATGTCAATATTAATTTAAATCGATGTATCGGTGTAGCCGTAACGGACATACAGAATTACTTACTAATTTATAGTATTAGGTATGGATAAGATAACCAAATAAAGTTGGTAGTCTCAGGCTACGGTAAGCCGTCGTCGCCGTAAGCCATTGTTAACCCACTGTATATTTCTTCGTAAGATATAAACTTGGTGTTCACATACATCTATACAATACATGTCGAATAGCACTTTCAACTTCAGCCTGGTAATATAATTGACAAATCGATAAGGGTCCGGTTAGTCCACATCAACTGTGAATTTACGCTTCACTTCACAATATACGAAGCGTTGTAACAAACGTACAGTACACAAGTATCCATTTATTATTCAATAGTTAAAGCCGAGCCTTCAACTACGTCCTTGGCATCTTAACGATGTATTTATAATAAAATATTTCCTTCGCAAGTTAAAGCGATTTCCTTTTAAGTTTGTGGATCTTAGAGAGTTGGATTTTTTTTTCAGTTAAGTGTGGTTTTACCTCTTAGTTTAATCTAGTTTGTAAATACGAAAGAAAATAGTTTATTTTTCATTATACAGCAAATTGTGAGACATGTTGGAAGCACTTTATGTATAGGGTTTCTCCAAATCAAATCGATTAGGGAACTAGAAATTTTGGAAGAGACTAACTTTGAGCTGAAATTAATTTGCCGTAAGCTGACAACACACTGATGTAGTCTTTGGACAGAGGTCTTGTTTATCTTATCAGCAGCTCAGTGTGGAGAAGTGGATTACGATAGCCTAATAATAATGATGAAACAGAGACAACATAGGTCCACGGTACTAGAACAAGGCATATTTCAGCACGAATGAGACGGCTCGACCGGAGCGGTCCTTTAAAATTACAGATTTCGTGCTGTTGTATTTCGTTAGTGAGTGTGAGACCGAATGTAGAAGATTCTCACTAGGCCACCATAGTCTAGGTCACCATGCTGCATTGTGTGCACACACAAACCAATATTCTTGGAAACTACTCAAGCTTTCGATTTATACTTGCCTACCTCCTTACAATTTATTGCAATCACCAATCTGATCTGATCTGACCGCACAGATCTCTAATCTAATTCAAAGTGTATATATTAGACATATATTTGTTCAATAACAATCATGATCCCAATCTCGACACTATTCAATACTGTAACGGTGTCAACAATTGACATCAATACCTTGTCCATTTACGGTTTTAGATATATTGCTCACAGTGAACGACACCCTTATTTAGTAGTTGGGTTAATAGTTTATACATCCTGGTCATATTTCTTTGTGAGCATACATCTGCCAGTGGGCATACATATTTATACATGGACTGTGGTCATAACAATTAGCCTTCTTCACATCACATTAACAGTCTTTGATACTCCACTGTTGGACATGGACTTCTTTAAATTAAATAAATATTTTGGTTATCTTACACACAACACCATCTAGTCTCAAACTAAGCAGAGCTTGTATTGTGGGTACTAGACAACTGGTATAAATACATGAACATTTTTTTTTTTTGTAAATATATTATACATAGAAAACACCCAAACTCCGAAATGAATATATGCGGATTACACTAACATTTGGTACGACCCGGAAATTGAACTCTAGACCTCAAAGCATAGCAGTCGCACATGCAACCGCTACGCCACCGAGGCCATCTTGATGATGATTGGGTCGATTGTCGTTTATAGCTTAAAATGTCGAGATGTTATTTTTTTATTAAATCATTTTCCCTTTTCAGCCTTCATTATTTCCGAATTTTCCGATAATATTTGGAGCCTTTTACTTTTTGAAACGGTTTTACCCGAAAAACAGTTATTACATAGAGCGACTGTCAACGGACCTCCGCGATTATGAGGGTGAACTGGATTCGAAGGTTGAACAGGATGTCAGTATATTTCAGGGCATTGATTGCCCAATAAAGAAGCTGAGTAAATATCCATGCAGCGGTTTAGCCGTGAAAGTCCAACAAACAAACAGACTTACTTTGAAATTTATAATTATCGTATGTAAATATACATTACACAACAGTATATACGATCAATATGAAATAAGTATCATAGTTTTGTAAAAAAATATTCTCCACCCAAGCATAGTGACCGCAAATCCTTCACCATTCATTAAGTCAATATCTGTGGACATAATAAGCTCAAACATTTATTACAACTTCCGAACAATGCCATAATGTATTAACAACCAAATATTAAATAAACGCATCTAAACAGATAGGCGATAGAGATGAATGACAGTTACATTAATTGTGTTAATACCTACATAGCATGAATGTGTGGAGCTATTTTCCTTTGTGTAGTGTTAATTCGCTGTACGTTATGTTTGATGAAGATATTTTGTAGATTGTGATACAGTTGGTGAGAACGCTTCCCTTTATTAGACTATTTATAATATGTAGTTAGTATTTTGAGACACAAAATTATGAATATAAACACTGAAGTATGTCAATGAATTTGAAATGTAATAACGAATAAAAAATACGTAAATATTTCGATTTTCGTATCGTTATTTCGGAGAAAAATTTGAAAAAATGTATCAGTGTTTTCTCCCCTCGAACACCATACGCATGTTGGCCGCCAGGCAACTGCTTTAAGCATAGCATATATGGCGGTTCCCTTGGAGCTAAATAAATGTTACCTGAAGGAAATATTTCAAGAACTTAAGTTAGAAACTAAATAGAGCATTCCCCTGGATTATCTGAAGCTGCAGGATTAGTTTGGACTCATTGTATTTTGTTGTATGTATGTGTATTTAGTTTAAGAACATAGAACAACCTATGACTGCTTTAGTTTAGCGCTGTACGAAATATCATAGAATTATATTATTATGTTACAAGCTTGACTTAAATTCGTTTATAAGCGTACTAACAATGAATAATAACTCACGTCAACGCCAAATTGAATTGACACGAAAATGTACCAAATATTAATGAATTATAACCAAACACACGTACTATTTAGAAATTCATAAAGCTAACCACACATTCCTTGAGCCATATTACACAGCAAACTAATATATTAAACTACCTTGAAAATTAATCAAAACCTCTTCAATAGCATGGTGAATTCATAAACGGATTCCACACGACTAATCATTCATCTAAGACGGTGATAAATAGGTCGGGTCTCAGTGAGACAGATAAGGCGTAGGTAACAAGGGTTAGTTAGATTAATTTGACGTGTCTGTAAATATGACATCTGTGTAAACATCATTTGATGTAGGTTATTTGGCAAGGTTTAATAGGGAATTGAAGGTGTTTTCATTGGATGTGCTGTCATAGAATAATAATAAGGTAAGTAAGACGTTAGGTACGAATTATTGAATGTGTAGGTAGACATTACAGACTTGAATAACATAAATTAAGGACTTTCTTAAGTTGCCTAATTCCTTGGACTATAAATAGGTATGATTTAAGAAATATATGAAAATATTTACATATATGTGAAAAATAGGTGATAAAGTGACTGCACAGTTGGCCTGGTGGTTTAAGCGGTGGACACGCCGCTTACTATTGCGCCCAGTATTGTGGGTTCAATCCCACACGGAATTGACACTTTGTGAACACTTTGTGTGATACACAAATTGTTATTCTGAGTCTGGGTGCTCTTTGAGTCAGTTTCTTGTATGTTTGTAAAGACTCCGCGGTACAAAAATTTTACATTAGGTATATCAACTGCATTTAATAGAAAATTTACTAGTTAAAGTCTTATGCCTACTGTAACTTTTCTTACAACTGCAAGTCTTCCTTTTCTTTGCAGTACTTAACATCGGTAGCATTTTAAGTAAGAGAATTAAACCATCTTTTACATTCATTTGCAATTTCCAAACGCTCACACAGGACCACGTGTTCACGATCGATATAGTCCACGACCGGTCCGAAAATACCGCTCGATCGATCACCCATAAATAGGAAACTCAATAGTCTCGCGTTACTCAGAACCGAACCGCACACCGCAGTATACAAGCTCTTCCGGTATAAACCGGTACCGGAGTAGCATTGTATAGTATCTGCGAATCATGATACTGTCTACTTCTGGTATTGTTTGAATATAACTTATTCCAACCGGGACGGCAAGGTTAATAATGATGATGAGGGCTGTACGCCGTGTGTAAAAAATTGGTGGTCTTTCAGCGTTCACTCAATGGGCATAATAGTCCAGGATCCCTGGTTCATTTTTAAAATTGATTACTATCAAGCTAATTTTCCGTGAGTAGCTTCGTTTCGATGAGACGCCCAACTTTTCCGGTGCGAAAATTCTAACCCATCCCAGTACTGCTATGTTCATAGTATTATATTCCCATTTTGTGATGCGTTCGAAACCTTCACATTCAAAAGAATAATATAACAATAATTACTAACTAAAAATATAAGTTTTAATTATTGATATAACATTAGATACTAGCTGAATCCCACGGTATTTCCCACGGTTATTGTAGAAAATTGCGAGTAACGCTGCGGTGCGAAGTTAGTCTAAAAAACTTAGCCTAAATTACTTCTTATGTCATAAGCTTTCCGCAAGTCCCGTCCCAATCAAAATCTGATCCTGCCGTGCTAGATATCACCCGAAACCAACAGACAGATAGACAGAAAAACATCCAAAATTTTAAAAAATGCTATTTTGATGTAAATACCGTATATACTTTCATATGTATTTAGTAAAAAATAGTTCATTTGATATTATATACAGAAATATATCGATTTATTTTATAACTCGATCGTACTTATTTTACTTCTAAGCACCAATCAAAGCCAAAATCAGATCATAAGGTCTCATTAATATTCACAGAATAAGACGCACTCAAAACTGGGTTAGTGTAATAATGGCCGCAGTAAGTACATCGTTAATACCGGCTTGTCCCTAATTATTTGAAAGCGTTGCAGTGTTCAATGAAATGCGGAACATCTGCGCTAGCGCAACTATTTAAGCGTACTTTACATAGTTAAATACTGTTAATAGCAATGCAATAATATTTACGTTTCTCGTGATCAATAGGCTGGCCTTTTTCTAGCATGAGAATTCCCATTGCCATTAGAGTGTATGTGGCTCCTGATTCAAGAGGTCTCGGGTTCGATTCCTGAGTCGGTCCGAATATTTGTGCGATTCGCAGATATTTGTTTCGGAGTCTGGGTGTTTTATATGTATAATATTTATGTGTTTACAAAAAAGTATGTTTATGTATTTATATCAGTTGTCTAGAAAACATAATACAAGCTCTGCTTAGTTTGGGACTAGATGACATTGTGTGTAAGATGTCCGAAATAAGTTAATTTTGTAAATAAATGTTATGATGCAATAATAAATACAGTAGTTTGAATTGATGGATGTTTGTTACCAAGTAAGGCAGATCGACTGAACAAATCCTGATAAAATTTATCGCAAAGATGGTTTATAGTCTACGATAGTGCACAGCCTACATATATCTGTAAAACATTATTGGTTGATAGAATCAACACGAAAGCTAATTTATTTAAGAAGTAATTCAAAAGTTATCATAAATTGTTTTGGCTAAAACCCTCAAGTAAATGCACTTTAATATTCTCAGCATGGTTTTGACACCTTCCTTTTTCTTTTAAAGGGGAAATTCCGCATTAGGAATATAATTATAAACATACATGAAACGGACATAAAGAACACCCAGATCAATCAGATCAATTTGGAATTTTTAACAGTGTTATCCCAAAGTATTATGTTAGATTTGAACCCACAATACTAGGCGGATTAGCAAGCGACGTGGCGGACGCTAAAACCACTAGGCCAACCGTGCAGCCAAAAGTCACAACTCGTTTTGTTTTTTTCCAAGTATTGATATTGGCTCCATATTTTTACTAACTCGTTGAAGCTATTGACTTTTAATTTGAAATTGATCATTTGATGGTTTTCACAGAAATTCAATCACAATTCTTTTTTCCCAAAACATAATAATATCTACATTTTTTTCTCAAACGTCTACAAAAAAGGATTGTATGTTCCACTGTGTTATGTATTCCATGCATCAACTCCTCCAGCGCTCAGATGACACCACGACTTCCATTATCCGCCGTCACTTAGGACAGTACTGTTTACAGTTGTAGGGTGACAGCGGTGATAAGGGTCGTGACACACTTACACATCTTGTCAAAAGTTCTGCCCTCCGGCTGAATAAAGGCCTTTGATTGAGGTGTTATGTTTTCGCTTCGTGTCTCAGAACTTTAGGATAACATATTATATACTTTTTTATATATATTTTATTAATTTCCATTTAATGTTTTAATTAATTTTAATTTAATGTGTATCTATTAATATGAAATGATTGTACAGAAATATTCACTCTTTGCTATTTAGGATCAGAAATATGTGTAACTGCACCAATTTCCTGATATAACATTGTATCCATACTAGCCAACTCACCCAACCTCGTCTGCCTCTTCTATTACCAGTAGTGTGATGTTGTATGAAGCTCTCAAAATAAAATATTTTCCCCTGTTTTCAAAACATTTGACACTCCATTTTTGCTGCTTGTAGCATAACAATAATAGCGAATAACCTTCCTCGATAACTGCGCTATCTAACACTGTAAGATTTTTTTTAAATCGAAACAGTACTTATTAAGATTAGCGACTTCAATCAAACATACAAACCAACTCTTCAGTTTTATAATATCTATCCTTAAATCCTCGCCTCTAAATTAAAACCCTCTAATAATTTGAATATGTGGGGAATCTTAAAGGCGAATATATAAACAGGGCTTAAATCAACAAGATGCCTTAGTGTTCATTTGCAGGCATACTCCAAAATAATAATCAATTTTAATTTAGTTTGTCATTCGGGCTCGATTTGGATCCGAACTCAATCTACAACTCCCCCGAATCGAGTTTCATTCAAACGATATCGAATTATGTTCGAATATTATCGGCATTTCTTTAAATGGGTCAACTTGATTACGTCAGATATTTATGATTGGGTCTTTTATTGGATTTACATTGATTTGACTTAGAAAATTATGTACGAACTACCACATCAACAAAAGATTAAAAAGATAAAATAATAACATAAATAAATAAATATTTCGGACATCTGACACACAACATCATCTAGTCCCAAACTAAGCAGAACTTGTACTTTAAATACTTTTTATTACATGTATTTATATCAGTTGTCTAGTACCCATCAGAGGCCCGTAAAATATTTTTTT
Organism: Phragmatobia fuliginosa; assembly: GCA_932526445.1. NCBI lineage: Eukaryota > Metazoa > Arthropoda > Insecta > Lepidoptera > Erebidae > Phragmatobia > Phragmatobia fuliginosa. Next base: position 686,698 of record OW052078.1, on the reverse strand, counting down.
ACAAAGATAAAAGATTGTGTACTTAGTAAATAATAGGCAGTACTGTTCACTGATAGTTCATTACCACAATACGGCAACATACCAATACCTTAAAGGGATATCTGCGGTTTGTTTCAGACGTTCTACTTCTCGTTTAGATAAAGATGCATTAGTTTCTCTTAATGAGCTAGATTTGTATGCTCTTTAGGTACAATACGATACGAAAGTCCGTTAAATTGTAATCTCGGTCCTTTTCAGGCAAATAGGAGTATGCTCTCAAGGGAATAAATCCGGTATAAGTTATTTGTAAAGGTTTAAAGAAACGTTTCTTATTAAAATGATATAAGATGTATTTTTGAATAATACTGGATACAATTATAAAGATATAGGTGGAGTTACAAAGTTGTAGTTCATTTTAATTATCTTTCAAAAGGAATCTTAAAAAAGATATCACGATTCAATAAGAGGGTAAGGAGATTTTATCTAAGCTATTGCTTAATAACACAGCATATTTCAATCACCCATGATCATTAAAACAGCCCAAGACGACTAATTTACGAAATTCTAAATAAATAGGTCCCATTTTTAGCTGAGATCCCGAGCTTCACCTTCAGAGAAGTAATTGTTTGTAACGTTTGTAAGGTACACTTATTGACTTATTGTTTTACTTTAACATGAACTCTCTTTTAGTATACTCAATACACAAGATTCTGATAACACAAGACGTACTCACCAACTTGTTACAAATATGGTAGTCTCAAAAATGAACCTTACCTGCAACAAAAAAGAGGCAAAAATTAAACATCTGCATTACTTAAAGTTACTTACTCCGCAACCCTAAAGGATAACTGAAATTCGAAAGTTAAACTAGTTGTCAGTAAATTTGAGGGCACTGACTTCCCAATAACGATTGCCATAGATGTTCATGACAACCGTTACCGAAGGCTTTACTTGATCTCCGAGGCACGGGTGTGAATCACCGCCAATCTTGCAAACTCCGGGTTGCTGTTAGGAATTTCCTAAGAAAAACCCAAAAACACTTTGTGGCCCGACCTCTTGATATATATATATTTCTATGCAATGATGTTATAGACTATAATATCATTGTTTCTATGCGTGTTCACACATAAAAGTATATATACATATATACGTCGAATTGAGAACCTCTTCCATTTTTCTCGTGGGTTAAAAAATTACATTTTTAAAATACATTATTAAAAATGTGTAACTCTGTCGTCTACCGGCTCTAGAAAGTTTTGGGAGTTCAAAAATGTGATATTTGTGAAAAAGAAACTTTTTTGGAACATAACGAGCTTTGACAAAAGTTACATAACATTTCGGCCAGCGTATTTGAGTTGACAGAGGGCAGACAAATATAAGAATACTCCTGAGCCTGCCACTTGAAACTGCCATGATTAAAATGTACCTTTTTATGAAACATTTTATCAGCCTTTGAATGTACCTTCCTCATAGGATTAGAAGAGTAAGGAAGTTTATTGTATGGTTACTTCACTCAATCGGTAAAGTGCAATGAAGCAATTATTTACGCTTGTTTTATGAAGGTTTAAATCATCTAGACCTCCGAAAATACTGCAGTGCAACAATTCTCAAACCAAACTCAATTTAAAATTCTTCTTAATTATTCCACACTCACAAAATAAAGCACCACCATATGGGCCTATACAATTACCATAAAAATAAATTTTAAATTAAATAATAAACATTAAAATACAGTCAATGATGTCCCATAGACCAATAAAATAACTTTTATTGCCCCACACAATATGAACATAAATAAATAGTGGGGCGTTATTATCACGACTACGGGGACATTTGTAGGAAACAGCAGTTTTATGGGTGTGGCTTGATGTATTGACATTAATATTGCATGGGGATGTTCGTTGTGATTGGTAAGAACACGTTAAATTGTGATTTTAACTGTTATTTTTATTGTTGGACTCCAATTCAAACATGGGTAGTACTTACGTTACTTAAAGTTTAAAAATAAATCTAATTGCTTCTTTTGGAAACAAACAAACAGTCATAAGGTTATACAAAAGAAAACAATGTGTAAAACAATGAAATCAAAAATTGTAAAAATATGTTGGAAAAGAGTGTCCATGGAGTTTCTTGTCTGTTCTTGTCCATAGGATCTACGAATTGGAACAGACGATTAGCTTCACGACTGACTACTGATTGACTACTTGACGTTTCAAAAGTACCGTTGTATTGGTGAATATGAAATATAAAAGGCTTGATTTGACAACATGTACTCTATTTTAGGCCCTTAATGGATATTAAAAACACAAAAGGGAACGTGAGAGAAAGCATCCAGACACATCTTATAAAGGCCTGGTGAGCGATGGTGTCCATTTCCCATGAGGCAGAACAATAAGACACTTAACATAATTGCTTCCCTAATATTTTGATGTAATATACACGTTATGGCTTCTCATTAGAGTTGGTTTTTGAATGAAGGAATTAATGAAATGGGGTCCAAATTCATTGGTCCATATATGGCCAGTTGGACCACACGTGCAGCCTAATTTTTCTTTTTGTGTTGTTTTTATAGCCGTCTTACAGAATATATCATTATGTGCACTTGAATTTGAAAGGTGATTATTTTCTCAAAATATCGGTGGCTTTACAAGTTAAAAATTGCATATTATTTTTCCCCGTGCCGAGTATCGAACCAAGTGTCGGGCAATTGTAGGGGCACATATGCAACACTGGACTGCTACAGGGTCATGCTGATAGACACTTTTATTTATAAGCATATTTGCACCTAACGAGTAGAAGACCCAAGACTGAATATGCAATCAAAATGATCTAGCCTCGCAGTGTGCCACATTAGACATTTCAAGATGGTTTTTCGCAGTGATCTCATTGCATTTTATTTTCATCGATATTAAAATGATATCTTCAAGATTTATCCGATTCTCTTGAATTGGTTTCATGTGGTGGTCACCATGTTTCATTACCTATCCTCACAATGAGGTTGGTGATTCCTACTCCTGGATTCTACTCATGCCTTCCATCAGGTAGAGTACAGTCACTTTGGTAGGTAGAACAAAAGAAAAAAAAAATGCAGTTATGTTTTCAAATAACGGTTATTGTTATTACGATATTAATATTCAGTTATTCTACAACGCAGGTATTCCAAATGCATTAAAAAATATTGCCACTAACGGCTTACCCATCCACTTGACCGATATTAGTGTAACTTTAAATTGTAAATAGTTTATCGATTAGCATACGGGTCGGGCTCTGATGCTTGCATTACGGTCACCATGCAATCAGGCCATTAAACTGTGTGTACCTGAGGCCACCTGAGTCGGTGATTAGGAAATTTGTTCTGCATCAATAGACTGTGGAGTAATTATCTTAGATTTATGCAGTCTAAAGTACAATTTTCTTATCAATGTTTAGGGAACCAACTATGTAATAAAGAGTAAGTTGCTAAGAGTTAATTCTTTGAAACTGGGTTACATTCTTAGTTGAACTTGTGATAAAACAATTGTTTTCACTTTAACTAGTTTTCATTTAAAAATATGAAAACTATAAGCTGGTTCTTGAAAGTTCAAAAAACTCAAATAACACTCGAACACAAATTTTAAGAAGGTATTAAACGACACGCTTCAAAGACGATTTATAAAATACTTTGTGTCAAATTTATTTCTTATTTTGTATCTATCTGCTATAGGTAAACACTGAATACTTAGTTAATAACAAAAAAAATCAGCAAACAATATAAAAAAAGGATGACTGAGAAATCGAAAAGTGCATCTTCATTCTACGATTTCTATAAACAGTGACTTTTGAATCGAGCCCTATCTACTTTTCAAATAACCGTCAAAAACCCAATCAACGAATATCACTTTACGGTTTTCCCAATAAAATGTTTACGGTAGTTGAAATACTTGTGTACTGATACTAAGCCTTATAGTGTTTGAGGAAGCGATAAAACCCCCATATAATGGTTTTACGACAGTTTTTAAAAGCCAACTTTATAGCTTTAGCCAGTAATAAGATGTCGCGAAATAGTTGACGATATTGGATAAGAGATGGCGTTGTTATAAATATGACAATTGAAACTCGTTATTGCAGTTTGCATTGCTTTGTACAAGTATATTTGGAGGCTTTAATGAAGCTATAACTACTTTAGGATTTTATCACGCAAATTAAGTAAATTATCTTTTTATAATTATTGAAATCAAATGCTTTTCTAGCAAAATAACTTTTATCTTTTCATTTATTTGTGTTAGAAATGTAAGTTAAGAATATAATAATTACTGAATAGCAAAAATATCTACATATAATCACAGACAAACATACATGCACATAACAGATAAATTACATTCAAATACCATATGTATTTGCCCTGAATGGGAATCGAATTCATGACTATTGGATAATGATAAACATTCAGGATAAGTACATGAACAAAAACTCCTCAACTTTTATATAACAAAAACACCAACTTTTCAAATAACTTTTATTCTTTTCATGATAATTCACTATAGGTTATATTATAATACCTTTGTTGCCGACCTTACATATCTGAACAAAACATAACCGACGACGTATATTTACAACACCCACTCAAACTATTGTCGTCCAATTCATTTATCACCGCTGCTACTTAATCATTCATCACTTAAAACAATCCATTATCACCTTATCACTGTTTAAACTCCGTCACAGTTCCGTGACCTAGTTGTAAGTAGTGTGTACGCGTGCGGGTTTGTTTATCTTTGTTTATGTGTAAGGACGCAAGCATTGCGTCAAGCTTCTGAGATGATTTATAGAATAGGAATAGGTAGTAGCTTCTTCCTGTGGCTTTGCTCCTGATTCTGAAGTTTTATTTAGGTAAGGGTCTCTACAGAATAGTACTTGAAAAGAAACTTTCTCCATTTATGCACTTTAGACAAAGTGCAGTTTATAAAATCATAATTATTAGTTTAAAAAAGATTTTCGAGTATATAGTACGAAAAAACTGTTGGTCTAGTGGATAGCGATTGCTAATCAAGAGGTCTCGGGTTCAAATCCCGGATTGGGCCAAAAGCGTTTTTCTTAGGAAATTTATAATAGCAGCCCGGAGTTTGGAAGTTTGGCGGTGATTCACGCCCGTGCCACCATCCTCATTGTGAGTGCATACAATGCGACATGGTGACCCACACCATGGCGGCTTAGTGAGGTGTTTCTGCATAATTCTCCCTTCACTTGCTTTGAAGAGCTAATTTTTTTACTGTATTCGATGCACTTTTACATTTTAAAATACATACCCACTTAGAGAATTTATTTTTCATTATTTTGAGTCGTATTTCAGCAGTGCTAATAGTTTGAAAAACGTTTCAAAAGTACATTAGTACTGGCGTTAAAATAAGCTGTTAACGCCTAGCTTTGGACTGTAGCCAGTTAATGTCAGCCATAACTTAGCAGGATGCAGCTTGCAGTCAGCATAGACATTTATATTTACTTTAGTAAATTGTGTACTATCGTATAGTGCAGAGTTAAAGCAGTACCTAGTATGTAATATACTGGTTTTCTATTAGACCCCGACTTCACCGATTTCAAAAAGGTACTCAATTCGTATGATTATATTCTTATTAGTTATCGCCCGCGGCTCCGCCCGCGTTTATGTCAGTGAAAAGTGTACTATGTCCTTTTTCAGGCTCCAGACTACATTTGTGTAATTTTCACGTGAATGCGCGACAGATAGACAACAGTAATTAGCATTTAAAATATTAGTGAGGATGTATTGAGGAATTTCCGTAATTTTTTCGATACGGGGGGGAGGTCATACCGAATTGCCATTTTAATTTCATAAAGATTTGATGATAGTTTACGGACACATATAATGAAAGTCATTGAAAGATGAGAACAGATTAACAACGATTGCTACATAAATATACATTGTTTACGCAATCATATGACTACATTTAGGCTAAGTACACACGAAGCGTTTTTCTCCCGTGCCCGCTGCGGTTGCGGGCCCGCAGCTTCCGTAGAATGCAGATTTGTATTAAAAAAAACAAAGCACAACACACGACGCGTTTTACGCCCGCGGCGTGCGCGGTTGTTTGCGGCTCCCGCTGCACCGGCGGGCAACCTGTAGAACCGCGCGGGTCGCGGTCGCCCGCGCCCTCGGCGGGTTGCGCCCGCGCGCTCTTCGTTCGCTTGGCGGGAACGATCTCTGTCTTGAATTAGTGGATGCACCCAAAACCTTCTGGTCTTTCTTTTTTTAATTCTTCTGTGAAGTAAATATAATGCAACAGCTCGTTTCTGGTGTGTGTCCATGGCGGTCTGAACCTCAACTGAACATTACCGCATCTTGCAACAGCCTGTCTTGCGATCATTGCCCGCAAACGTGGCGGGCGAAGATCGCAACCGCGACGGCAGCGTAACCGCGCAAATAACCGGTTTCGTGTGTATAGAAAAAAAACCGCAGTTCCACGACCGCAGCGGGCACGGGAGAAAAACGCTTCGTGTGTACTTAGCCTTAAAGTCTGTTCAATTTCATTTTCAAAAAGCGCCCCACTTACCCGTAATGGTCGCCACAGATGTTCATAAGGCAACCGGGACCGATTTGAGCGTACCCTAGGTAGCATGGCTCTACCACATTTTTTTGCCTTTATTATACGTAAATATAAATAAATATAAAAAGAGTTACAATTTAAAAACGTGTTAATTTGAGGTCTTATCGCTCGTGGGGATCTCTTACAGAAAACCTGTGCATGAACATTATAGTATGTGATATTAAATAGGTTAGTAGTAAATAATTGATTTTACAATACTGAATATATATAGTCAAGTACATTACACATTGCTAAAAGAACAATTTTTAACGAATCTCAGAGAAATAATCGAGCACCTGTGCGTTTTGTACCTTAAGTTACTTAAAATACAATATGTATAGTATTGGATAGCGTGTATACCGTCGGAGGGTGAGAGCCTGGAGATCTCCTATACAGGTCTAGAACCTAGTCCAGACTCCAGCTTTCATAAAGCTTTTAACTTATGCGGCTATTATGTATTTTATATAAGAATGCTGATCAACAGGTCCCGGGTTCGATTCCCGGGTCGGACCAAATATTATTTGTGGGATCCACAAATATTTGTTTCGAAGTCTGGGTGTTTTTATGTATAACTAGCTTTTGCCCACGGCTTCGCCTGCATGTATGTCGGTTTTCGCGGTAAAAATTAGCCTATGTCCTTTCCCAAGGTTCCGTCTATATCAATGCCAAAATTCTTCAAAATCTGTTTAGCGATTTAGGCGTGAAAACGTAACAGACAGACAGACAGAGTTACTTTCGCGTTTATAATATTAGTAGGGATATGTAAGTATTTACAAAATAAACGTATGTTTATGTATTTATGTCAGTTGTCTAGTACTCCTAATACAAGCTCTGCTTAATTTGGGTCTGGATTACGTTGTGTATAAGATGTCCGATATATTTATTTATTTGTTTATATAATAACCAACCAATGAACCCCATAACTCATGTTAATGACAACCCATAACGATAATATCAGACGGTAGCACTTATACGGCAATATACACATTATTGATGGTAAACATTAGCTGATCTCATAAACTATTGATTGATAACGTTGATAATCCTAAGGTACACAAATAGGGACGTTTATGTTTATTTTATGACTTTACTCGACATAAACTTATAGTAACGGTTTTAATAATGTGACTGTAAAGCCAGGTGCGATTCGATTTCATTTACATAGATGTCATGATAAATATGTTGTGGGTTCAAATCCTACACGGGATAATACTTTGTGTGATTCACAAATTGTTATTCTGAGTCGGGGTGTTTTTAAAAAGGTACGTAACTATGAACTACTGATTTCGAATTTAAAAAAGTGTAACTGTGTTCTATGTTATGTGGGTGGTTCCCGCACTTAGTTCTTTAAGTGGACTATTGTACGTGAGGGCGGCCATCACTCCAGCCAGCCCACCTCCAGAAGCGGATAAGGTCTCCGAGTCTGTCCAGACATTCTGCAACAGATTTGGGAGATCCAAGGGTGTTTTCCGTGTTTCGGTCACACCTGTGTGTGTAACTAATAGGATATACAGTTGGAACAAAACGAAGTTGTGCGAGAAGCTAGTGGTAGGTAGGTACATAAAGCTGCATTAAAATATTTCAGTAATAACCGGCCAAGTACGAGTTGAACTCGCGCACTGAGGGTTCCGTATAAACTTCTAGTTTATTATTTCGTTCGGAATTTTTCTTTTTTAAATTTTTTTACAGTACACCTAAATTGACACACAGAGTGTAAGTGTTTGTGTAGGTAGTAAAGAAACACTTAACAATCGTCAGTTACATTGACATATAAAACGGTGTTGCTAAAACTGCGAGAAAAGGGACAATAATCACCCAAAGCCACTCATATCCATGTAATAGTGTGGTAAGTACATACATCGGTTAACAGTATTTGTTAGTGTGTTTAACAAGCCATTAGCTTAACTAAGATTAGGTATTACAATATTAATTAAATTTCGGGCTCCGAATTGAGAATAATCCTACCTAAGTATTTGACAGCTAGAAGTTATGTGATTTGAACTATATACCATTCTGATTTATAAATGAATAAATATTTCTGTGTGTGGGTACTATAGTCGGATTTTTAATTAGACGAAGCTACCTGACAGTAGCTAATGTCACTTAGTAAAATAATGCTGCCATATTTAAAGTAATAGTGATGCGTTCAGTTCTCATTCAATCAGATGAATGAACAATGAGTGTGAATAGTTAATCATTTCAAACTATAAAAGAATATTATATCTATTTAAGAATGAAATTGTATAAAAGTGCTCTGATATAAGATACTAGTAGTATGTAACAATCAGTTTTTTGACGGCTCAACGCCGCGCATTAAGTTTTTTGACCCAAAAAACAACCATCCTTTTATTATATTTTTATTAAATAGATAAATTAATTTAAAAAGAAAGACGAGAATTCCTGGTGTCCAAATGTGCTTTGATCAAAATATTTTTGAAGTGAAACTTCTTTAGAATCGTAGTGATTTCAAACCGGATGCAACGAGAAACGACACGTAAGAGACACAAATATGAAATTGGTGAGTCAGAGCGAGAGAGCAAATGTCAGAGTGTACAACCAATCGGAAATGACGTCATGTAAATTCATGAGAGAGATTGCATTACCAATTGAGATGTTGGTAAAAAATACCAGATGTAAAATTAAACAATATTTTATTTATGTGTATCTATTTTTTTACACTTTATACAAAGTGTAAAAAAATTACACTATAATTTTGACCTTTGAAACAGAGATAAAAGTCGCGGCAAAGATGGCGTCCAGCTGTCAAATTTAAATGATTAATAGTGTAAATAAAGAAAAATGTATTTTATTAAAAAAAAAGCGTCGTTAAAAATATTCATCTGATTCTTTTGTCGATTTGCCGAAGTTTCACTTCTATCGTGTGTGAATCGCGCACACACCTTTTTTTTTTTTGTAAATATTAAAAAAAAATTTTTTTATTAAAATCTTAGATCCCATATGAGTTTCTGTAAATCTACTAATGTCCTTCTTTGCGGCTTTAACATACACAAATAATACAAAAATATAAACCATAACATGAAAAATACTGGAAAAAATACAAACAATGTTATTTCAGGATATAATTTTTTACAGCTATATCTTGTCTTAGTTGGATTCAAAACCTTGATGAATAACTAGCCTGCAATAGTACCAGTAATACAAAAAAAAACAAATCCTAATCATCCAGGATCTTTAAGTTACAAGCTTCTCGATTTTTGTACTTTTTTCTTTGGTTTTAGAGTTGATAATAGAGATATTACTCGTCTGAGGGCAAAGGCAAAGCAAACAGGAAGGGTATTGGCAGTTTACATGTCAATAAATTTCACTCTAGTGTTTAAATTACTGAACATCAATAGATTTGCTCTATTGTTTTGGTTTGTTTGTTTGTTGTACTTTCTTGCACATGTGTTAAAATAAACGAATCGAATTGAGTGACAGACAGACAGAAAATTTTGCCTATTTATACAAATTTTTAAAAAGAATCAATTGTGAAAGTCGGATGTAAAAATTAAATCCTCACAATCTTCAAAGAGATCATTTACATCATCTGGTTCATTTAAATCTGATTTTGGTATTTGATATGGTTGGATCAGTTCTAAAGCCCTCACTGGTAGTGGCTTACGGTCTAATTTTTGTAGCCTCTTCACTCTTACATCAGAAATGTACTTAGGGGTCAGACGACACAATTGCCCTGTTAAATAGATCTGTCATGTGTTATTCGCGGCCTGACTTTCTAACATGGTGTTCCCGGTCATATCTCTAAAATTTATTTCTAGATTCACCAGTCTGTCCGGATAGCATGCCTATTGGAAGCGCCGAATTTCTTATGATCTCTTTACCTCAAACCAATATTTTATGTAGAGTTACTGTCATCGGATACCAAGGATATTCTGTTACGTATCTGATGGCTGAGGCGCTATGCACAGCTTCATAATTTGCCACTCACATACCAACAAGGAGGTCGGAGCCTAGACTGACATCCCTCAACAGGTTGGGTTTATTCCTGTTGAGGCAAAGTGGCAACATGGGTCTTTGACGGCTCCATGGTGCTTCACCCCCGTTCCTCCAAAAGAAATGTTTAGGTATGCGGTTTTAACCAAAGTCTTACGAGGGCGGGCCCCTTCCCCATACCACATTTTTTCTTTCATTGGAAAATTCCGGCTTTGATGTATGTCAATAAAAACATGACATAAGTTTGTATTGATAGAAAATACAAAAGAGTTCATAAACAACAAAAAATACTATTTTATAATAAATAATTATAAATAAAAAGTATTTTTTGTTGTTTATGATCAGAAATGTTTATCTTTTTAGAATAGAGGTTCTAGTGTTGGTAGACTGAGTTATAGCAGACGTTCTTCATAGGACATGTTTTTCAAAGAAAATACCATTTTAGTTACCCTTTGTTGTACTCTTTCCAACATTACAATATCTTTTTTTAAATATGGATTCCATATTTGAAACGCGAATTCCAGCAAGGGTCTAATGTACGTTAAATAGATGCTGAGAAATAATTCTTTATTGATAACATAGAATGCCTTTCTAATTATATACAATAATGAGTTTCACTTCTTTGTTATCATTGTAATATGCTCATCCCACTTCAGTTTATGTGTTATGATAACTCCGAGGTCTCTTTGGGAGTCCACTGGTTGTAATGGCACAGAATTAATTGTGTAGTTGTGTTTAGGATTGTTTTTTAATTTTATTAATTAATTTTAATTTTATTAATTTTATTCATTCAGGAGTTTTGTCAATCATTCACTTTGTCACAACACTATTTTTATTTCATCAAAAACTGACAACACAGTAAACGTCAGTGGATGTCGTCTAATTAAAAATCCGACTATAGACAACTGATATAAGTACATAAACATACTTTTCATTTGTAAATACACACATATTACAAATATTTGCGCATCATACAAACTTTTGGTCCGACCCGGTAATCGAACCACTAGACCAACAAGGCAGTCTTACTATTCTTTTTATATTTATACTATTATTATTAAAGACCAGCACAGCCCTGCGGTGTTACTCGCAGTTATTAAATATTTACAACAATTTCCGCGGGTAACACGGTAAATTAGTTATCTGCTTGTAAAGTCTCTTAAAATTCGGTTCAGTCGTTAAAGAAATTAACCGGATAAACATAATCTTTACTCGTCTTTATTGTAGTAATATTAAATTATTATAAACCTGTTGTAGTCCACCGCTAGTCCTCTCTGACAATTGAATAAGCATCAAAAATATTAATACGTTAAAATAAATATGTATGTATCTCTATATCTATGTATGTATCTCTAAATAACATCTCGGTATTCGATACCGAGATGTTATTTGACTAACTAAACCCCAGAAATCAAAAAGCCAGAAAAACTTTTTGGCTGAATATGGGCCACAAATATATATAAACACAAATACATACATATATATATGGTCGTTTCAATACAAAGTAGCCTTACCCTACATAATATTAGGAATACTAATTATTATTCATAGCTGGTCATTAATTAAAATATATAATCATATAAATGTAACTTATTCATGACGTCGGCGACTTAAAACAGAATGTTCCTAATTACCAGATTAAACTTTTCGGACACCCATCATACGTATTAGAGCCAATTAAAAATGAAAGCACACTGACATTTTATGTCCCAAAAAGTTATGTCAAAAGTTTTTAAAAAAATCCATAACCGAACATGAAAGATAAAACCGTCCCTGCCCACACAATTTATCCAAAATTATATTCCAATGTATTAAAAAGTTAAATGCTATAAAATTGCCATCAACAAGCTATAAAACTATGGAATAAGGCAGGCCCTAGAGATGTTCTTGTGATATTTTATGTGATTTATGACATATTTGGGTGAGTTTAATAGGTGATTAAAAATTCAGTTATAATTGATGTGTTTATAACAATGAGATATAAGGAAGCGAATGCGAGAAAGTACGCGTCGTAAACTACTATGGTTTTATGTCAAAAACTTTTGAAGTTTCCGAATAACGAAATACCCGGAACGAAGCGAAATGAATAAGAGAGTAATTAGATAAATGTAATTAAAGAAGTTACCTACTATACAAAATATTTAAAGTATTTGATATTATCTATTTAAGTATATTATATCCATTGAATATAATGTACTTCAAAATCCTTCGACCGATTTTCACGTTTATTTAATGAGTGTTTTGCTGGCGTGCCTATGGCTTACCATACCTAACATTGCAGTGGATGTTCTTAATTAGAAACATTTTTTTTACAGAAGACAACTCCCACTTTTCAATTAGGTCACGCAGTTCTTGAGGTTAGAACGTCAAACTACACAAACAATCAAAATAATCGTTGAACACTTGTCATGATCACCTGACCTGAAAACCCTTTAATCTTCTTCAAAATGTACTAAAATAATCACCATTTATTCCAAATGAGTGATCTATAATGATAAATAATAAATATTTCAGACAACTTACACACAACGCCAGCTAGTCCGAAACTAAGCAGAACTTGTATTATGGGTACTAGACAACTTATATAAATACCTAAACATACTTTTTTTTCGGTAAATACGTACATATTATACAGAGAAAACATCGAAACTCCAAAACAAATAGTAGCGTTATCACACAAATATTTGGTCCGACCCGAGAATCGCATCCGAGAGCTCTTGATCAGCAGCCGCATACGTTAACCTCTGGACCAACAAGGCAGTAAACCTATATAAACGCTATGAGTAACGTAGAGGGTAATAGATTATACTGAGGGCAATACTTTACCAAAACCTTTGAAGTCAAGTCAACACAAATTACCCAATAAATGCAAATACTGCCGTTAGTCCCACGACATTCAAAGTAATTGATACTAAGAGCGGATATTTCGCCCGAGAAAATTCATGACTGTAGTTGATACACACAGCATTGCTCATTATAAATTACTGCCTTTTGACCGCGGCTCCGCCCGCGTGTAGATTATTGCGGTAAATAGAAGCCTATGTGTTATTCTGATATGTAAGCTATATTATTGTGAAGTTTCATCAAAATCTATTCAGTAGTTTTTGCATGAAAGCGCAACAAACATACATACTCACAAACTTTTATCATATTAGTAGGATATTAGAATGTCAGATTTACTAGTACCTACTGAAACTTCTCTTTTTAACCGACTTCAAAAAAAAGGAGGAGTTTCTCAATTCGTCGGAATCTTTTTTTTATGTTTGTTCAGCGATAATTTCATCGTTTATGAACCGATTTCAAAAATTATACTTGCATTGGAATGGGCGTAGCTTACAGGTGGTCCCATAGTCACCATATCACGATTTGATTATGGGATCCCAAGGAAATCGAGGGAACTCCTCAAATATCATAGGCACAATTGTCGCGACTTGGTCGGTCGTCGGTTTCTTTTTGTTAAAATTATTATAATAATCAGTGTTTCAGTATAACTGTTAATAAGATTATTAAATCAATAGTAGATAAAAAGTTCATGTAATCTAACCATTAGGTACCTACTGTTTTTATTTACTAAGACTTTTTTGTGTACTTAGTTTTACTCTTATAGCGAAAATCATCAAGGTGTTTAAAATATAGAACGTACCAAAAAACTATCACAGTACGAACGTACCAAATAAGTACATAAGTTGTAGACAGGCCAGCTTGTAGGTGACCAACTAGCCAAAAGGCTTTATTTCTAACGTCAGCAGTGGACTGCTAAACGCTGTTTGATGATAGTAGATAGATGTCTATCAGACATAATCCTCTTCCTACCTGGGTTATAGAGATAATACCATTTCTTTTCTTAAGATGAGAGCTATTCAATAATCAACCATTCCGTATACATCCTTACTAATAATAAGTTATTACGTTTGTGAGTATGTATGTATATGTTTGTTGCTCTTTCACGCAAAAACTACTGAACGGATTCGGATGAAACTTTACAGTAATATAGCATTATATATCAGAATAACACATAGGCTACTGCAATTATCGAGGTACACGCGGGCGGAGCCACGGGTTAAGCTACTGCAAATATGTAGAGGAAACTTATTAAAGCGTGTCAAAAAAGTAGTTGAATCAAAAGGGAAGATATTCTCCCATGCGTAATCAGCTTCATAACCTCAAAATTTCAACTTCATTTATATTAATTAACATTTAGTATTTGTGTTAACAGAACATGATTAAACAGATAAGTAAATAGTTTAGTTGTTTAGTCAACTATGTGACTAACAATAGTTTAAACAATTGAAATAATTAACATATTTAATTCGAAGATTTTAATCTGTACTGTCAGTTTAGTGGAACAAAGCTGAGTCATTATTTTATCGAATTCCTTGTAAGGGTTCCGTAGCCAAATGGCAAAAAACGGAACCCTTATAGATTCGTCATGTCTGTCTGTCCGTCTGTATGTCACAGACAATTTTATTTCGAAACTATAAGAGCTATACTGTTGAAACTTGGTCAGTAGATGTATTCTGTGAACCGCATTAATATTTTTACACAAAAATAGAAAATATAATTTTTTTGGGGGTACCCAGACTTAGAACTGAAATTCAAAAATTTTTTTTTCATCAAAACCATATATATGATAGGTTTTCAAAAATGATATTGAGGTTTCTAATATCAAACTGAATAGTGTGCGCGAGAGACACTTCCAAAGTGGTAAAATGTGTATCCCCCCCCCCCACTGTAACTTCTAAAATAAGAGAATGATAAAATAAAAAAAAAAATATGATGTACATTACAATACGAACTTCCACCGAAAATTGGTTTAAACGAGATCTAGTGAGTAGTTTTTTTTTAATACGTCATAAATCGTAAACCGCAATTTCCCTTTCATTCAATCAATACACTATTATTAAAACATCGATCAAAGTACGAAGATACGAAGTACGAGAACTTTTATATGATATTACTTGCTGCTACGGAACCCTTCATGGGCGAGTCCGACTCGCACTTGGCCGCTTTTTTCTATTAATATTATTACTTCTGAGATTTTTATTAGTCATTTTATCATCTTCATTCGTAATGGTAATTTTTATAGTTTAATGACCAACAACCCAAAAAAAACTAATTTTGAATATTTCCGGTTTCCTGTTAAGCATATTTTGCTTCTGCCTTCTAGTTTGATTAAAGTATTTAAAGAATTGTCTATTGTTATAACTATATTACTATAGCATTGTATAAAAAAATTCATTTACTGATACCGTTAGAAATGAGAGCTAGGTAAAATTACGTTACTATCTGAACGTTCAGAGATTAGCTGGAACAAACAAACAGACAGACAAAATTTTTAAAAATTGCCTTTTTAATGTGAGTATCGTATTTACTTTGATATGCATTTAGTAAAAAAAACTGTTCATTTCTCATACAGACACTCCAATATTAATTACTTGTATAGATATGAATCAAAAGGATATTGTGTTAAAGATTTTTAATTACAATCTAATTTGATTGCAAACTGTAATAAATTAGACTCGTCTATTTGTAATGCCTAAATCCGTTTTAGCAACGCGTAAAGCAATCATTGAGCAAGTTGGAACGTTGTGTAAAATAATAGCTGTCAAAACCTTTCAACTGTCAAACTGGGTTTATAGTGAAAATATGGCAAAATAGACAATAAGGGATCATTTACTTCCAAAGTTCTGTGTTGAACGTTTTATAACTATAACTATAAATTACGAATTTTATCGAGATCATGTATCTATTAGGGATTGGCCCTGTCCTGTTGTGTTGTGCTTCATTTAATTCATCCATTTTATTGGTTTTCCTCGTTGTCTATTGTCTGGTGGTTAGCGCATGCGAATACTAATCACAGAGGTCTCGGGTTCGATTCCCATACGCTGAACACTGGACCAAGAAGGCAGTCGATTTTTCTCTTGTTACCGAGTGAATGATTTTACTGGAACCCCAAAGGGAAAAGGAATCTCCAAAGGCATGAGGCTCAAAGGACAGCAGCTCCCAAGATACTATTTAATAAGAAATATCCATAAGCTAATGTAAGTAAATTTAATCGACACAAGCTTTAAAGTGCATTATCAAAACCTTAAAAGTGTATAGTTAAACTACCATAATGTAAAGTGTGGGTCCACAGTAGCTGTAATAAAAGGTAACAATGTATTTAATGTATTACGGACCTAAATCTATTTGGATGGACAAGGTAGTGACTTTTATTGGTGGGCTTTGAGTGATATTGCTTTGAGATGTGGCTTTGATGGAGTAATACTTATTGTATATGTAGACGAGGAACTGTAGTTGACTACTTTGTGAATATATATTGGTGTTCAATTGTAGTAAAGACTTATTTCCCCCTAAGAATCTACTGATCTACCATCTGACGGCCAAGTAAAACATAGTTCGCTCATTCAAAAGCACATACATTTTGGACTATCATAGCTTGAAATACACATTTCTCTTTTCCGTTCCTTTTATGAAATAAGTCAAACAGATCACTTTGAAAATTAGAGGAAATTTATCACTTATTTAAAAAAAGTATAACTATGCCTTGCTTGAGGTTTCGAGTTCTAATCCTGAGTCGTGCCATATGTTCGTATGATCTACAGATATTTGTTTCGGAGTTTTGGTGTTTTCTATGTATAAAATGTATGTATTTACAAAATAAAGTATTTAATCAGTCAATCTAACGTTCATAATACAGGATTTGCTTAGTTTAAAGCTAGATGGCGTTGTTAATTTCATGTCAAAATATTTATTATTACATTCATTTATTTGTTATTCAATTGTTTTTTTCTAATTCTTCGTGTGGTGAAGTATTAAGAATACAGAGTGTCACCACCCCTATCGTTCCAATGAGTCGTAAGAGGCGACTTATAGGGATCAAATTATGTATTATAATATCGTGTGACAATGACCTTTCGAAGGAAAGGCCTATGTCCAGCTGTGGATTGTCTAAGACTTTTGGTGATGCAAATGATTTGAATATATTTATAGACTGGTGGTGGTATTACAGTTTATTGAAACAAAAGCCTCAAAATTAAGGTTATATGTACTTTCGAACATTATAAATGACTTTATCAAGTAACAAGTTTATTTTCGTCGGTCACACGGTGGAACAATGCCTCAGTGGGCGGATGGCCAGCGGTGGGCGTGAACGTCAATCAGTTTCTTTGTACAGGGGCTTTTGTTCCTATTATTATTGATTTCTTTTGTTGTTTCGTTGGGAAATTATTTCTAAATTAAGTGTGGGTTTACCGTGCTATTGGTTTATTTGAAAGTGGATTTTAATAAGTACAAACATTGAATCGTTTCTTCTTTGAAGCACATGAGCTAAGAAGGAAACTTAATTATATAAGTACTACGACGTCAAAGGTACTGAACGGATTTTATAAGCGTTTATGATATAATTGATCAAAATTATGTAAAATTATAGTAAAAAAATGAAATTGAATAATTTATTCTGCAAATAGAATGCTACAACATTTGTGCATGTTGAATTTTTTCAAGTAGATTAATCCGGCTTTCTTAAAACTAGACTAGTTCCTGAGAATTTAGGACGAAACAAACTCAAGGAAAAATCATCTCTTTTATAGGTACAATCATGAATGCCGAGCTGAATGTAGAAACTGCCTACTCGGCCTTCCTTGGCAGTACATTTCATCCTTTATTACTTAGAGAAATTATTACTGAATAAAACACAAAATTTTCATAAGAACCATTCAAGCCACTTCGGAGGAGTTTCTGACACGAGAACTTTATAATTTTAGATATGCCTACATCTAAATACATAACTTCTATACATACCTTGTCATTATAGATAAGTGTTTTTTTTTATCACACCCCAGTAATGGTTCAGCTAAATCGTTTAAAAGAACCCAATATCTGATCTATCTATCATCATATCAATAAGATCGTGGGACAGCAGTCACCGCGCCCAATTGCGTTGTCATTCTGTCAAGCGGATAATGTCAACATCCTGTATTGTTTCAAGTGCAGCATCCTGTGATGTAGGGATGTGATTTATTACAGTGGGATTGTGTGGGTAAAATGTTTTGATAGATATAAGTAGGAAGGGGGATCTAGATACATATCCACTGGTAATTTAAGTAATAAGGAGTGATACTATATCTGAAGCGTAAGTAATACAATTGAAACCAAGGAGATGACGGAGACCGTAGACATGAAAACCAACACTAACGCGGGCGATGGCTAATTCGTTATAATTGAACCGAGGAAAGTTGTAGTATAACCGAACACTGGCGCAATGGTTTTCCAATTAAGTAGTTCATCGAACACATAGTATGATTAAAAACGTAAATACTAGTAATATGATATATTTACATTGACCTAAAACCTAATGTTTTAGATTAATGTTTCAAATAGTTAAGCAATATCAAATAACTTGTTCTTTCATTATATTTATAAAAAGTTACACAGAATACATGTTAAAGCAGTATTGTAAAAAATATATTAACCAAATGCGTATTCCAATACCGAAATACTTTCAATACATCAGCCTATCAATATCCGTATATACGGATGAAAGAAACCCCGTATCAAAGGTATAATGAACATCCAAAGCCATGGTTTTATATGCATTTCATCACATAATATTTAGAGTATATTACGAAAATTATTATTCCTCATAATTTAAACTTTACTTCTATGAAAATAGAGTCTATTAATTTTACAAGAAAACGCAACGTCCTCAAAGGTTTGTATTTGACAGTTTCTTTGAAATTAACTATCTATATCGTGTTAAAAAGCACTTTATACATAGGCAAGAAAGTCTAAAATCGAATGTCGAAGCCGCAGACAATTCCATTGAAAATGTGAATACTGCTGTTCCTGAGCAAATAAGATAATAGAAATTTCGAAATTTATTACCAAATGAAATTTTATTCAGCTGAGGTCAATAAGGGGAGAAAGGGGTTATTTGGTAGTACAGTAACGTAGCTTACGATATGACTTTTAATGATAATCGCTTACCACTGAAAGAGATAAAATTTACAAATATCTTTACTAATATTCTAAAGTTAAATAGTTTGTATCTTTGTTTGTTTGGTTGGATACGCTGATCTCATTAATACTTGGTTCGAATTTAAATCTTTTATTTTCGGATAGCATAACTATTAAGGAAAGCTAGATAAAATGAAATTACCCAACCACTAATCGATATCAAAGAAAAATGCAGCTAAATGGAAGTAACTTTAACTTTTTATTCCTTTATAAATACGCAGGCGAAGTTGGCATGGTGTAAAGTCAAAGGATTATGTCACCATCATCATCAACAACTCATAACGTCCCACAGGGTTAAGGCCATACGTCCCCACGCTGGCCGAGTGCGGGTTTGGGCACTGGCAAGACACGTTGTGGCTACGTAATCTTGCTGTTGGATGTTTTTTAAGCCGCCCGAAAGCCTCCAACTAAACTTCACGACTGCTATCTTATGATAACAACCGCGACCGATTGCTTAAGGTGACCTCCGAACCAAGGAAACGCTCATTACATATAATGCTACAAACGGTCACCCATCTAGGTCCGACCGCGCCGTCGTTGCTTACCCTTGGTGATTGTTTCTAATCACCTAAGGCCACTGAAGGTCGCTGAAGGATTATGTATCGCTAGAAAAATCTATAGTCAATTAAATAAAACGGCTCATTTTAAGCGGTCGAAAGTTGACTGAGAAGTATTTGCAGCATATATTAAACCTTGTAATACCAACACAAGACTTTTTGTTCTAAATGTTTTTGTTCGTGTAAAGAATCGTACATTAATGCAGCATCACGTACGGGAGAATGTATCGTGACCGACATACCCCAACAATATTTGCTTAATACCACATAATTGCGTAATTAATTTTGCCCCTGCGTTTGTGCAAAATTACCTAATTGGTCCCCTTGCGGTTGATAATTATACGGCTGATTCGCCCACCGATGGGCCAAGTATATTGTAGCTAATAAGGTGTCCACATTTCCCCATTTTCCTTTCAAAAAAGTGTTTTATTTATTTTGAGTTATCATAAAAATTAACACGAGAACTGGTTTCTGTATCTAGAGCTAACGATACCAACAGCTAAAACGTCGTTAAAAAACTCGCGAAAAAGTCCTGTAACAACTGTGTATATGGGTCTAAATTTATCTATATATATATATATATATCGTATGTAGGTCTGAAAACTGCTGAAAGAAAAACGTGTGATAATAACCTTCCCCTTATTTTATTTACATCTATTAAACACATGTGTTGGAGTTGTTCCATATTGCGTTGTACCTTAATATATTATATCTAGTGCTTCAGATTATATTAAAAGGTTCTTTCTTTCATTTTGTTAGGCGTCAATCGAATACTTAAAGTGATGGTTTTAGAATTACCTGTCATTAGCTCTTGATTTTAATTTCTTAGATTTCGTTTCAGAATAAAATAATATGATGTTCAGCCTACGAATTCAGTTCGCCTTCAAGATTGCCGAGGTTTAATACCAAAACTGATGTTCAGATAAAACCGGTTGACCTAGTAGCAGACCCCAAATCCTGAGGATATTAAAAGATAAAAAGATGAGATTACAGAATAAAGATTAGATTCAGTAATTGTATTAAACCTTTACTTCTGCTTGCTACTTTAATTGCTATATTTTGAACATAACAAACAAATTAAATATCGTCTATGACATTTGTAGTCACAAGAATATCCGCCATTATTCTGCACGCTGGTTACCCCAAAATTACCATAGATAATGAGGAGTAATGTTTGTAAGTGGTTGTATCCGTGGTCACGGAAGTGCCAACATTATCTTACATATGGGATTACGTCTTATTTACTTGTGGGATCTGTAAGATTATTCCCATCGGATTGGTAATAGCTGGATTTAACATACAATACAATTCTGTTAAGAAAATATATTATGTGTATTTTCTTTTCTTGATTATGATATAGGAGGATAATTATATATTTACACATATGACACGTTTATCTGTTTTACGACTAGGCACATATTATACTATGGTAATCAGACTGCTAAAAATCCTTATTAGTATTATAAATGTGAAAGTAGTTATGTCTATCTGTCTGTCGAGCTTTCACGCCAAAACTTCTAAACCGATTTTAATGAAATTTGGTACCCAGATAGTTTAGAGCCTGAGAAACCGCGATAACCGATTTATATGGTGAGGCCGCGGACGACAGCTAATTGCATATGTATATATTTCTAAATCATCATCATCAACAGCCTTTAACAGTCCACTGTTGTACATAGGCCTCTCCTTAGAAAGGAGGTCATCATCATCATCAGCCTATCGCAGTCCACTGCTGGGTATAGGCCTCTCCAATTGCACGGAAATCTGCAATTGAAAGGAGGTATTGGCCTACTATACCACGCTGGCCAGACGGGTTGGTATAGGGTAGGTTTCAAGTTTTCCTTCTCTTTGCATCGATGTTGTCTTGCGAAGTTTATCCCTTAGTCGCCTTTTACAACACCCTCGGGATGAATAGGGGTGGTGTCACTATGTTTTCATAATCCGTCACCACAAATACACACACATTATAGGTATTTGCCCGCCATTTATAGTTACGGTAGTTATACAAACAAACAAGCTATTAATTAAGTTGGTATTACAAAAAAATATTAGTTTCTTGTTACTTAATAATTTAAATAGAATTATAAAAATTGAATTTAAAACCTTTAGCTGACACTAACAAATACTATTATATGTTATTGGCAGGATTTTCAGCTACGCTAAGAATTGCCAGGTGTTCAACGCAAGGTCAAACCGTGAACCAACTGATCACAAATCTGACATTTACACACACAACCAACGCTTTTAAAACCTCATTGAGAAGCTATTCTCGTAAATGTACCTTCTTAGATAAAACTTAAGTATGTTTATTTTGATAATATCATAACGGTATACGAAAGTAACATGTGGTTTTTAAATTGCTCATAACATTGTGTTCATAGTAAAGAGATCACAGTAGATGATCTGGTATGAAGATCTACCTACGACTCTATGTACGCTGTGAGGACTATTTAAAAACTATTTCTTTGAACTAAATATTATAGGTACTGATTTAATTGCATTTTTATATATTTTTTTCAATTTCAGAATTTTTTTGTTATCACTACATGGTTTATTCGAACTGTATCCTTTTTGTTATTTAATAAATCCATTATCGTAAAAGAAAAATACTTAAATTGATAAAATATTCACATTTGTAACAAAAGAAGAAGAATATACCTTTGATAAAAATAATTATATTTATGTAAAAATAATTATTATGTTAAATTCTAATAATACATGAAAATATTCTCTCCTATGAGATAAAATGAGTGCCACTTCTATATTGGTACAATAGTCTATGCTTCATCTACAATACATTCTTAGATAAAATTCTCACACAAACTTTTTTTTTAATAGACCGCGTCAACGACGTGGAAAAAAGGTAGAACACGGACGACTCTCCATTCAACTCACAAAAAAAAACTTAAGGTTATTGGAACAAAAAGTTGTGCCTATTTTTTGTTGTGGTACTTTACGGCGTAGTGGCAAGCAGATTATGGTTTTCACTATTTATTTATCAATATTTATAGAACTCATTAAGTCATAATGTCTTTTTTATTTGTGTATGAGTAGATATTTCCGCACAAGATTAAAAAAGATGTTTATGGTTAGGTATTTTGTTTCTTCTTAAAGATTTATGTTTTAAAGACAAACTTATGCATTGATTTATTATTGGGTATAGTATATAAGTATGTGTTCTATTAGAATGCGAGTGTATTGTATTGATGTTTATTACATATAGTTTTTTGTCAGGGTCTAGTTTTTTTTTTATATGAGCCTGCGTGAGTGATACTGAAAGCATGAGCAATATGCGAGAGTATTGGCTCCCATTCTCATTGTCAGTTCACAAGTGTCATGCAGTATGGTGACCCACAGTATGGCGGCCTAGTCAGATGCCTTTGCTTCATTGGACCTTCGGTCTCGCACTCACCAACTAAAGCTTGAATGCTGTCATCTGTAGATTGGTCTTCCATGAGAGGGTTTATTACCGTCCCGGTGGAGTCGGCCCATTCGTACTGAACTCACCGTGGTGCTACTGTCTTAGAGCTTATCTATAATATGTATATTTTATAAATATATTTTAGTACATACTAATATGTATGACCTAGTTTATAATCCTATGTGAGATGTTCAATGTTAGTTAAAATATAGATTGTTTCTCCGCATATGGACTACTGTAACTAGTCCACCATTGGGTCTAAGAACAGTTACGTTTTACCTAAAATACACATACTAAAAGCATTTGCAATGCCCCAAATGCTAATTTATTTGATGCCAAACTCGACCTATTCCATGCGAAGTTTGGACCAAATTTACGGAAGGCCAGCAACAATAAAAAGCTACATTAGAATTGGGGAAGTTTTAGTGGCACTGCTCCATGACAAATCGTGACCCGAATCTTAGCCGTGTTACTACACAATCTGTGTGTTTGTCCATCTTTCCCACGCGGTACTTTGAACGCAAGACAATAGACCCATTTGTAAGAACAGTTTGTTTTCATTTGAATTAAGTAACGCTGACGTTGTTGTTGCAAATGTTTTGTTCTTTCATCTCGTATTGAGAACAACACTGATTGTGCACTTTTTATATTACAACTAACCTTGAAAAAAAAAGTGGCCAAGTGCGAGTCGGACTCGCCCATGAAGGGTTCCGTATCAGCAAGTAACATCATATAAAAGTTCTTGTAGTTCGTTGTAACTTTCATCGATGTTTTAATTATAGTGTTTTGATTGTATGAAAGGTAAATTGCGTGTTACGATTTATGACGTATTAAAAAAAAACTACTCACTAGATCTCGTTCAAACCAATTTTCGTTGGTAGTTTGCATGGTAATGTACAACAAATATTTTGTTCGAGTTCGATTCCCGGGTCAGACCAAATATTTGTGTTATCCGAAATATTTATTTATCTTGCAGTTTAAATTTTTAAAGCTAAATGAAAACTACTGCCTGATGTCTCGACCTAAATTTGGTTTATACCTTGAGTGTCAAGACAATAATATGGCACCGTGGAGCTCATCTAATGATTGAGCCACAAGACAGTCAAAGGAACTTGATAACTGAAGTAAAACTCATCGATTTTGTACTCATTTGTCTTGTGTCAGCGAGTACTTCGATATTACACGATATCCAGGGACAATAAAAGTTTGTTGTAAGGAAAAAAAAAAAAATTATATTATTATTTTGCAGTGACGTTTAAGTAAAGTAGTTGGTCCTACGCCGGTCCCCAGTCATGTCGGACAGCCATTCCGTTGGATTATAGGATTAGTCCTATAAATTAGTCCTGTAAATGCTGGTGCACTCTCTGTTTCCTTAGGGAAACAGAGAGTGCACCAGCATTTACATGTTCAATTTAAAATCTCCTACTTAGCTGGCTGGTCTTCGTAGAAAATGCTGCCGTGGCCGAAATTGACTAGAAGAAAATCATTATTGTTTTGAATTAATTCCGTCTAATTTTATTGTATTTTACTAACCTATTCCAAAACGCATTTAGGTACCTATTAAACAAATTGAAATGTTAATGGTTTCGTACACATGGTCAGTTTGACCACATCATTCAAGTGGCACGCACCGGGGTTGGGGTCTGAAGGACCGTAGCAATTATACGCCTTTTATAAGCATAGGGGCTATAATTAAATATTTATAAAGATATAATTATTGTTGACGTTTTGACAGAGGGCCCGTAATGGTTTTATGATAGTTTAATCATTGGTTTGTTAGATAACGGACATTTAATTTATTTTTTAGATTCTAATTAAAAGTTGATTGAGAAGGATTATAAGTTATTTAAAATTTTGTACCTTTTCTTTTTTCTTAGCAACTGCCATTTAACAGTACACTGAAATAAATAATATATATATAATACTGCACGGTTGGCCTAATGGTTTAGACGCAGCTTCCTGCTGCGCCAAGTATCGTGGGTTCATATCCTACGTGGGATAACACTTTGT
Organism: Phragmatobia fuliginosa; assembly: GCA_932526445.1. Classification (NCBI taxonomy): domain Eukaryota; kingdom Metazoa; phylum Arthropoda; class Insecta; order Lepidoptera; family Erebidae; genus Phragmatobia; species Phragmatobia fuliginosa. Next base: position 661,184 of record OW052078.1, on the reverse strand, counting down.
GTGATTCACAAATTGATATTCTGAGTCTGGGTGTTCTTTGTGTTTGAGTTGGTTGTGAGTTGTCTTTTTGAAGTAAATAAAAACAAAAATTAGTAAAAAAACAAAAATTATCCAGCAGTGAATGAATTCAAGAATTCAAAATTGACTCATCTCCTAAGGTTCAAATAAGTAAAATCTCATAAGGATCAAGAGAATTGAAAAACACAATGCATACTCTGTCCCTCTCCTCTCAGCAACTTTGAAATGATTCTCTGCATACATTGAGTTATATGTACTACCGTATAACTCAATGTCTGCATAGGATCTAGCAACATTATTTAAAAAAAGTAATTTATTTGAATTCTTGCCTCGTTGGTCTAGTGGTTAGCGTATGCGACTGCTGATCAAGAGGTCTCGGGTTTCCATTCCCGGGTCGGACCAAATGTTTGTGTAATCCACAAATATTTGTTTCGAAGTCTGGGTATTCTATGTATAATATGTATATATTTACAAAAAAGTATGTTTATGTATTTATATCAGTTGTCTAGTGCCCATAATACAAGCTCTGCTTAGTTTGGGACTGGATGACGTTGTGTGTAAGATGCCCGAAAATGTTCGAAAATATTTATATTAGTGTAGTAGTGAGTGATCCCGACTGCCAACCCAGAGGATGAATCCATTCCCATTTATGACGCTATTTTATGATGAGCAGAAACATTTATTTTGTGTAATAAACATGTATTTAACTATTTCAATCTATCTAAATCAAATTGTAATACTTGCTCAACCGAAAGCTATAAAACAACCATTGCAGGATATCCTGACATATTTTCCAGAAATATAAAGACAAATTCCTGGTAAACCAATAATATATATGAATTGGTTTTCGGGAAATCGTTTGCGTATTGGATTGCGAACTAAACCCGAGTTATGCTGTTTGACATTTAGGATAATGTCTGTTGTAAAAATATCAGACCTAAGATAAATGTTAGTCATAATTAGCACACAGTTGCCTAGGTGATTAAATCAATTACCGAGGGTAAGCAACGAAGGCGCGGCCAGTACCTGGATAGGTGACCGTTAGTAGCATGATATTAAGATACCATAAAATAATCATGAAGCTTAGTTAGGCAAGATTACTTAGTCGCCAGTAGCCAGTCGCCATCAGGTACTCGACCAGCGTAGGTACGCACGGCCTTATCCCCCCTCTGAGGAGAGACACGGGCCCAGCAGTGAGACATTATAGGTTGTTAATGACTAGCATTGGTATCACACATAAACCTGCATTGTCTTTAGGAGACAATCCTAGTTATTGAGACGGATTATTGAAACTTTCAGGTGGATTTGGACGTGCTAGATTAATAAAAATAATAAAAATGGATACTTAACTACATCATAGTTTTCCTCAACTCTCGCAGTAGGAATATACAATCTGTGTCGCGGGCAACTTTACAAACATACATGGAACGGACACCCAGACTCATAACGTTGTGGGTCACACAAAGTATTGTCCCACGTGGGATTTGAAACCACGACACTTGGCGCAGTACCGCCGAACCACTACGTCAACTGTTAGTAAAATATTTTATATCTTATAAACTCTGACTCCCTTATACCATTCATGATGTCTGTTATCTGATAAGAGGTCAATGACGTCTATAATTTGTTACTCCTTTCAAGACCCACATCCCAAGATATACTTGTGTACAATATAAATGCACATATTTGTATTTAAATATAGGAAGACTTAGGATTCAAGGTTCATTAAGTAAGTATAAAATATTTGTTTGTTTGTATTACACTTCATATCTAATAAGTGGTTGCAGCATCGATGACTCTCAGATATTCGTCTTGTTTTTTTGTATTCTAAGTGATAAACAGGTATATTATTATCGTATTGTATTCAAATACTCATATTTTGTTAATCAACCTGGTACATATATGTATGTAATTTCAATTTAACGTATTAATATACTTTTGAATACATACTCTATTTTTCTGTGAATACCATATAACATTGCTAATGAGATCTAGTCTATTAGTAATTTGTAGGTTTGTACTAGTAGTAGAATAAGATTATGTCTATTAATATTTTTCTTAATATCCCTAGTTATAATAAATAAATATTTCGGACATCTTACACACAACATCATCTAGTTCTAAAGTAAGCAGAGCTTGTATTATGGGTACTAAACAACTGATATAAATATAGAAACATTACTTATTTTGTAAATACATACATAATTTAATCAGCACATTATTTACATTGTTTAATCTTACTAATATTTTAAACGCGAAAGTGTGTGAATATGTGTTTGTTGCTCTTTCACGTAAACTATTGTATTGATTTTGATGAAACTTTGCAATAATATAGCGTACATATCGCAATAACACATAGGCTACTATTTACCGCCATGACGGACCTACACTCCGGCGGAGCCGCGGGCAAAAGTTAGTCACCCATAAAGTTTATTGACTGTTAGTAAAGGTAAAAGGGTTAAAGATAAATATAATATTGATCAAATTCCAATTCTATAAATAAATTCCTAAAACAAAACCTGTCAAAATAAATTAGATATCATCAATCTCACGAAAGTGCTTCTAAGAAATAACCCCTGACCCCCTGTCAAACATTTTAACTTGAAATTGCAAAACCTCCCATTGTCTTCTTAAAACAATCTAAATGAAGCAATAAGGAAATGTCAGATTGTCAGTCAGAATTACTAATAAAATCTCTGTTGTAAGCTGATGAAGAAAATATAGAAAATTCTATTTGGACAGATTCAGAGTGTGAAACTTTAATCAGTACGTGTTTGGGTATCAGTGAAGTATAAACTTTGTAGCTCTTAAAATTATGTGGACGGAGAAGTATGACTTTTGAAAAATAAGAAGTTTTTATATAGAAGGAGTACACAATGCATTTTTTTTTAATTATGCTTACAAACACATTAAGTTAATAATAAAACTTTACACACACTATCACGTGTTTGACACACATGCGCATAGATACTCTTTTGTCAAATTAACATTGTAGCATAGACTTGGCGAAATCCGTGATTATAGAACTTATAGTCTTTGACAATAAAAACTTAATGATGTTACCATTTATAATTCAAATTAAATAAGTTCGAATTTCGACCACTCGGCAACCACTAGTAATTTCAAATACGCATACATAGATATATTTTTTTTTTTCATGTATGAACTTATCAAAGTAACTGCACTCTGCCTGATGGAAGCTAAGAGCTGTGGCACCATAGGTACTTATTGTGAGTGTAGACAATCCAGTATGGTGACCCACACATGGTAACCTATGGAAATGCTTCTTATTGGGTATCAACCTGACTGGGTATTCTGGAATCTTCTGTGGAAGGTTTTCGAGCAAGTCTTTTAGTGGTTACTCAACTTTTATTAAAAACTAAATTAAAGTAACTAGAACTATGACATCTTAACTGATAATTCAACGTGAGTCCGGCCGCTGTTCGCGTGCTTCCCAGTTCATTGCACAAATACAATGGCTCGTTACAATTCGTTGAATAATACATGTTTCCCCATGTTTTTGTAAGAAATTCGCCGTCATATACCATTTATAATTTAATTCTCATTTGGAAGAAAGAAAGCAACTTGATTGATGTGCGTGACTTTGAATTGTTTATCGTATATCAGGGATATTTCCCTTGATAAATATTCTTTCAAAAATTATCGTACCAAGTAATATAGTTTGGCTCGAAAGACCAAGTAGGATAGCTTGGCTCGAGAGACCAAGTAGGATAGCTTGGCAGGAGAGACCAAGTAGGATGACTTAACACAAGAGACCAAGAAGAATAGTTTGATATGAGAGAGTAAGTCGAGTAAAGTGAATCTTTAATTATCTGATGTCCACTGATGTTCCGCTTAAAACAATATTCGACTCAATTATCGTTCAGTTCCAATGCACTAAGGAAGTTCATGCTATAAAGACTGAACCTACCAAGCAGTCAAGTATTTTATTATATTTTATGATATATTTATAAGTGTTGCTAGAATAAAAAATAATGATTTTTTGAAACCACAACTTCGAGAATTAAAAGTTTCGTTGAACAATCGAAAAGCCGTTAAAAGGCCAATAGTTTAACACTTAATCAATCAGTTAGCTCATTTACACAATTTATTATGAACACTTCAAAACCGAGAGCCGTGAATCCAAACAATATTTAGCCAAGTCAAAATACGAATATTTGTACGGCATTGAAAATCATGAATTATAAGTTGTTTAGTAAGTTTTTGTCAGTCGTAATACGCGGATATAGAGACATGTAAAATAGAGGCAATGTACAATTTCGCAGGCCACGGAATTGACAAGGTCAGTGTACGACCTTGTGTTAGCAGAGATGAATCATCGGTGTATAAACGTCTGAAATTGAGCAAACATCAAAATAACAAGCTACGGCAATCGGAGTAATTAAACGGTGGGATCAATTAACGGAGATCTTGTGATGAGAAACATTGATTAAATTTAATATTTGCGGTATCTATTGTTTATTGAAATAATTAATTTGGTAGCTTCATAACCGATTTAAATAAGGTTTTCAACTCGTTTGTTTTTTTTTGTTTTGTTAATAACCTCAATAATTCATCTTAAAAAACATTTATATTTTGAGACGAAATGCTTTCCATGGATTATATTTAGATTTAAAAATAATGTCACACCTAAGGATGTAAATTGAGATTAAAGAAAACGTTTAAATATAATTCATTAGCTGCTTATAAATATCTGTACTTTATATTAAAATACAGTCTATAGTTTGTTTTTGTTTAGTTGTTGATGATATTTTACGTGTTTAGTTGATTTTTAAGTAAAATATCATAAGCTTAACAGCTTGGCGAGTAGTTTTTTGTCACTTGTAAAATGTTGTTTTAAATAAATAAAAAGAATAAAAAATGGTATATTTATTAGCCTTTCATCAGGTATTAATAACGTTGAATTTATATGGATGTATTTAAACAAAATTTATTAATATTACTTCATAATACAGACAATAAAACGAAATGGTGAAGAAATACTAAAACTTGTGTGTAAATAATTGGCAGGAAGTATATTTTCTTTTAAAATTTAATGCATGAATTACTCTAATAGATATAGAAGTAAATAAAGAAGAAGCCCTTAAGGTATGTTAAGGTATGGGCACAATTCTGACTGAAATTGTGACTTTTACTTCTGACCCTTCAAAACTCTTCATTTTATACATATGTTATAAGTAGGACATACCTTTCCCACGTTTCCTCCACTTACGATTATCGCTAAAGTACTTTTTGCAAAGACATACATACATTAATAAAATCGTAATTAATATACAGCGTTAATTAATCTTTGTGTGTGTATGTTTGGTTTATAAAACTAAATATTTTTAAATATTCTGAATCGAACACACATTAATAATTTTCTTAGGAATTCTTGATCAGGCCAGGTTTAAATCATATTCATTTAATTATATTCAAACTAAACTCTGCTCTTTTATTATCAAAATCAAATTTATTTTAATTTACATTTTATGTTCACATAATATATATAGCGGAAACATCAAAAAAGACATAAATAGCTTTTTTGAATTCATATCCTGAACCATTTCGCTTGATTTAACATTAAACTTAAAACGTGCCTAAAGTATGATCAATTTTACGCTAGTGAAAAAACTAAATAGCATGCAGGGGCAATGACCCGCAGAAGTCTAATCTAAGACCTGTATTTAGCTAGAAACACAGTATTTTAAATTTTTTATTCGTCACGCAGTTTTCTACTCGACCAGGCACTTAGCGGGGTACTTAGTCAAGGTCGATTGTGCATCTTCGTTATAACGGTCAAGAGAATGTATTAGTAATGATCGGCCTATTGTTCTAGTGGTTAGTAGCTCTAACTACTAAGTGGTCACTGATTCGATTCTCACCTATGCCAAATAATAGTGTGATATACCGATTTTTTTTTCTCGGATTTATTGTGCTATCAGTTAACGTGTGCGACTGCTGATCAAGAGGTCTCGGGTTCGATTCACGGGTCGGACCAAGTATTTATGTGATCCACAAAAAAAAATTCGGAGTCGGGTGTTTTCTATGTATAATATGTATATACATATTTACAAAAAAAGTATGTTTATGTACGTATGTAGATGACATTGTGTGTAAGATGTCCGAAATATTTATTTAGACTGCCTCGTTGGTCTAGTGGTTAGCGTATGCGACTGCTGATCAAGAGGTCTCGGGTTCGATTGCCGGGTCGGACCAAATGTTTGTGTGATCCGCAAATATTTGTTTCGGAGTTTGGGTGTTTTCTATGTATAATATGTATGTATTTACAAAAAAAAAAGTATGTTTATGTATTCATATCAGTTGTCTAGTAACCCATAATACAAGCTCTGCTTAGTTTGGGGACTAGATGGCGTTGTGTTTAAAAATGTCCAAAATATTTTATTTATTATATTAAGTATTTATTTAGAACATGTAAATTAACGTTCTAGTGGTCATAGTACATGCTTTACTTGGTTTATTTGAGTTGTTTTGTTATTACAATTTAGTAGTTATTTAAGATTGTTCATAACCTTTTTAACCTTCGCGTGAACCCACGTGCCTAATCTAATTCTTTTAACAACAATTCCCTTATCTTTACAACCGTAATTTAAAACGAGTTGAATTTACAATAGTTTTACATACTGTCTATTTTTTCGATAAACTATTTTGTTAAGTACTGGAAACTGCTAATCAAATTTTTGAAGTTTTTTTTTGCATTTGATAGATTAAAAAGTATAGAAAAAAAATTGAAAAAAAAAGTCACATCAATGTAATTCAATGTTCGTGGACTCATGTTAAATATTTAAAAAAAAATGACAATGTACCAAAAATAGCCACAGGACTAGTATTCGCTTAGAATAACTAGAAAAAATATATTATAACTATAAATCAATCGTATAATAGATAAAATCTTAGAGACTCACCCATAATGATGATATCACATATTATATCATCAATGACTCAAATCCATCACCGTACAATTAACGAGACACAAAGCCTTTTCCGCTTAACAACACTACAAAATCAGCTGATTCCTTACAAAAAAACGTACCTAACGACGCGGTTGAATGACTATATGCGCACGCGCAACCATTGACACATCTATGAATGACGCTGTTATATGCAACGTATACGTCATATGCTGAAACCTTAACACTCACACACTAAAATCGCTAAAACACAGGTTTTCACAAAAAAAAACAATTATTTGTCGTATCACTTTTCCACTAGCAACACCAAATGACACATGCACAGATACCTTTAAAATTTACAAATGGAACACAAAATACAATATTTAAAATTTTGACATCTGTCAATTGCAGTACAATCGTGCAGAGAAATGATTTTATTTTATTGTGTTTAAACGCGTTGTTCGTCGGTGCGGGCACTAGTGACTGACTAACGGCCCGTCTGTCCGTCCGTGCCGCTCTACGGTTGCGTAACTAACGGGGCATAGAGTAAGTACATTTTTGGGTACAGAACGGTTCTATAAATGAGGAAGGATTAGGTGGGCTCGTGAAAAAAAAGCTCTTTGTACGGGTTTTTTGCTGGTGTAGTATTATTGAGCAAGAATTGTATGTGTTTTAGCCTATAGCCATAAATATGGTTAACAGTACAACATCTAGGGCCAACAATTCAAGAGTAATAGTGACAGTGTGATATTTTATTCTTCATTCAACAATACCAGTACCGTAGATATTATCTGTTATAGATATTGAATAATCTATGTATTATAGATCTGATTTATGTTAGACCACATGAGGTTGTTTCGTATTCGACTCAAGTATTTTCTACATTTTTTCGTATGTATGATTGAATGGAGTATTTTAACTCGTAATTGTTGGTTTGTTTATATATTTACTGTTATGTACGATAGCGTAATTGTTTTGTGTAAAGAAACTATTGTAGCGTGTAACAGTTTTGCAATTATAGATTGTAATACCTTTGTCACGCTTTTGTATAGTTTAACGAACTGTATTATACAATTACAGGCATAGATTTGGGACCTTATTCAAATTAAATAAGGTCGTATTTAGTACAAATGATAATGAGTTAAGTTTGTTTCGTGTAGGTTTTGAAAAACTCATGTTTAAATTAGTTATGATTTGTTAAGGTAACGTGTAGTAAGTAAAAATAATGTGTATTTTATTTTAATTACATTTTTTTTTTATAATATACATAATTATAAAGATAATAATGAACCACTCTATAGCATTAGGGTTTTTGTTAGAATGATAGTATTGTACAAGTAAGTAGAAAGCCACGCTGATTTCAGCATAAATGGGCTGGTTTAAATGGGGTGGTACTTAGCTCACATAGAAGACTAACCATAAATAACAGCATCGGTATTTCCGTGTGTTTTTGTATTTGTGTGTGTGTGTTAAAATAATGCAGAAGCTCACCTCATTAGGTCACATAGTGACCACCACTCTTAGATTCTACTCATGCTTTCCATCAAGTTTAATAGAGTCAGTTTGACAGTCCAATATATACATATACCTACGTATACAAAATATCACTTAGTACTTCAGTACGGGTAACCTATTTGAATACATATTTATTATAAATAAATAAATAAATAAATATTTTGGACATCTTACACACGACATCATCTAGTCCCAAAGTAAGCAGAGCTTGTGTTATGGGTACTAAACAACTGATATAAATACATAAACATACTTTTTTTTTTTTTTTTGTAAATACATACATATTATACATAGAAAAACACCCAGACTCCGAAACAAATATTTGTGGATCACACAAATAATTGGTCTGACCCGGGAATCGAACCCGAGACCTCTTGATCAGCAGCCGCATACACTAACCACTAGACCAACAAGTCAGTTTATTATTAACCTCTTGTAACTATGCAAACAAATCTTGGAAGTTGATTTAACCTACTTCTAAAATAAATTAATACAATATTGAAAATTAAACTTTATGCGGATTCTTCTTATGGTACATTTTGGAGGTGATCTGATTGATGGACCGCTTAAGTGAACTCCCTAAGTGTGTACCCTTATGATTCATTTTGACAAATTTAATGGGTATGACTGATAAATCTATTGGAGTCAGTGGGGGTAAGTAGTAGAACTTTTTTTTTAAATCCTATTTTCTAATTGAATACGCAATAATAGCAAAAATGTTGTTTTTAATTTTATCCAAACTATAATTTTATTGTCTTAGTGGCGCAGTGCAGGTCTGAGGTCTTGGGCTCAAATCCTGAGTGGGACCAAATTTTTGTATGATCTACAGGTATTTGTTACGGAGATTGGATGTTTTTTCTTTCAGTTTAAAAGTTTTATATCAATAGTATAAAAACGAATGTCACTTTTCGTTGTAATTTAACTCCTTCTAAACAGCTGGACCAATTTCGATGAATTTTTTTGTGTGTGTTCAAGTATATTCGAGAATGGTTTAGATTCGCAATTGGACCCGGTAGGTGGCGCTGCGATCAAGTTCTGGGATTTCAAAATTGGGTGATACGAAGTTCGCCAGATTAGCTAGTTCTATCAATCAATCTAGTTTTCGTAATAAAATATCTGCTTAGTTTGAAACTAATTGGCGAGGTGTGTTAGATGTCCAAAATACTGATTCATTTATAAATTATTATCGTTCCTATAAAATTAAATAATGTAAAGTTTCTGCTATCCTTAGTAGGCAAGTTCAAAAATACTATATTATTATATCACGATTCCCAAAATATTTGGTATTACGTATCCTTAGATATATCGTATTGAGCTCTAAATTTTTATGACCGTACAAAATAATCTATGTTAAAACCTGAGTGTTGCGCCCACGCACAGCGCAGCCGCTAGACAATAGCACTTTAAATCACTTGCTTTACTGGCCATAAACTTGAAAAGTTTGTACAAGTATTTAAGCTGTGGCTTTAATACGTAGGTGTGGCGGCTTTCATCAAAAGATTAGATCTGCTTACCAATAAATTAAGTTTATTATTGGTAATATTCATTTAATGATAGGTGTTGAAGCAGAGATATTAACAATATATGTACATTAATTATGCAATATAACCCATGTAATTAGAAGTAAAAGTAATGTTGGATAAAATATTTTGTGATTTATATTACACTAGACGTCCGCCCCGGCTCTGGGACATATAGTATTTATTTTAAAACACACAGAAATAACATAGCCTTCTATTGGTAAATTGATTTTCAAAATCGCTTCCGTAGATCCAGAAGTTACCTTTTACAACGTCAAAAACTTATAAATTTTACCTTTTTATATAATAAAAATTTCATTCAATATAGTTAATGTTCACAGTTGCGCGCGGATCGGTGAGGCAAGCGCACGCGTCAGTTTAACCATCCCGTACAATAATGTTATCTTGTTTTTTACAAGTACCCACTTTTATTTTTAATAATGAGTGATCACAGTAATAGAAGTTTAACATCCAGTTTACCTAAATTGTTAAGTGATAATAGTGACGAAGAATTAGAAGTTGTGGAAAAACATGAAGAAATGATTCTAGGCAATAATCTAGATGTTGGAGCGATTCGAAGTAAGAGATTAAGAAACGAAAGTAATAGTGGTCAAGAATATGAAGATGATGAAGGTTTCACGACTGTAAGTAGAAATCCAAAACGACTTAATCGTAGGCTTTCTGAAAGCAGTGACCCAAATAATCAAACGACAGATAATATGGAGAACACCACCAGATATGAGGTATGTATTACGTCATTAGAACCATTGCCCAAACAAATTGCATTAGCGAAAACGTTGAGAAAATACGATATAGATGATATTAAAAGAATAAAATATAAAAGTAATTTTAAGGTGTTGATTTTATTTAACTGTCAAGAAAAAGCCGATATACTTTTAAAGAGCAAAGCAATTTCGGATTTGGGATTAAGATGTCAGATGACATTTGAGTTAAACTTATGTTACGGGATTTTGAAGCAAATGGATTTAGAAATAGACATCAAAGAGTTACAAGATTCATTGAAGTGTGACTATGAAATTGTCTCTATAATAAGACTTAAAAGATTGAATGAGGAGGGTGCATGGATCGACAGTGAAACAATCCGGATCTGCTTTAAAAGTTCTACCTTACCACCGTATGTTTATGGATACGGTTGCAGGTTCAAGGTCGAACCCTATACTTTCCCAGTTTCACAGTGTTCAGGCTGCTGGAAGTATGGACATATAAGGAAATACTGTCCTAAAAAGAAAGTGTTTTGTCCCAAATGTGGTCAAAACCATGTAAACTGTGAAACCAGAGATTTCAAGTGCTTAAATTGTGGGGGGCCACATATGTCTTTAGATAAAACTTGCCCTATTTTCTACAAGGAAAAGCAAATACGAGATATTATGAGTAAAGAAACTTGTTCTTATCGGAAAGCAACTTTCATATATTACAAAAATAAAAATACACAAAAGAGTGAAACAACAACAGTATTAAAAGACACAATGAATAAGCTCCATACACAAACAAAAACCTACCGAGATGTATTAACAAATAGTGAGATGAACATATCCACATTTGATGAACAAGAAAATGACCAAGAAAACGCCACTCATGGCGAAACACAAGTAATTAAAAAAAAGAACAAAAACAGAGAGAGCAGTATAGAAAAGCACAATAAAGAAAGAGTAGAAATCTATGGCCAAAACGAAGCCAGGACACCACGATTCTCAGAGAACGATAAAACTGAAAAACAGAAACCCGAGAACCGACCAAAATTTAGTTTTGTTCGTTTGATGAAAAAAATTAAAGAAATTATTATGTCTAATACAGCATTTGAAGATAAAATTAAAAGAATTTGTAATATGGCAATTAGTGAGATATTCAGTTATGTGGTCGAAATAATGAAAGATGGAAACATTCTAAATCACTTTCTAGATAGTCTTAGTCATGGATAGTAAGCTGCAAAATATCGCGATCAATATAATACAGTGGAACTCACAAAGTATAAGACCAAAACTTTCTGAACTTGAAGCACTTTTGATAAAAGACCATGTACACATAGCAATTATTTCTGAAACGTGGCTCGAAGAAAACAGTTCTTTAAACATATCGCAATACAATATTTATAGAGAAGACCGACCCGATTCATACGGCGGAGTGGCCATCTTCATACATAGCTCAATAAAATCCGAACGTAAATCTACGAGTTGCAACAACAAAGGTATTGAAATAGTACACATTAAAATCCAGAACTGTAAATACCTAGAAAATATATTTTCTGTTTACTGCCCACCTTCGATTCAGACAAGGCGAGATGATTGGGATGAATTGTTTTCCTTTTGCGCTAGTAAAACCCTTGTGGCTGGTGATTTTAATGGCCATCATTCCAACTGGTCGTACAAGTGTGATACTAGAGGTAACCAAATTATGGACGCTGCACTAGAATATGGATATATATCTATTAATGACGGCAGTGCTACAAGGGTAAAGTACGTTAATAACAACTTGCAACAAACATCTCCCGATGTCACGTTCGCATCATCTGATATAGCAATTCACTTCACCTGGATGGTACTATCGGAAAACTTAGGAAGTGACCATTTGATTATAAAAATTAAAATTTTATATCAAGAAACATTTCATGTTAAAAAGAAACGTAATTACAAAAAAGCTAAGTGGGTGGCATATAGTAAAGAAATAGAAACGTCGATCACTAAATTTAATTATATGTCTAGTTTATCTGATACTCAGACAATGTACAGCAAATTTATCTCCATTATTAATAGGTCAGCTGATGCAAACATTCCATTGATAAAAGTATGTAACGATCCCCAGAAGAATTTTAAACCCAAACCTTATTGGAATCCTTCGCTTTCTAAAGTTGTAGCAGAGAGAAGACTGGCGCTGAAACAGTTTAGACGTAATCCTACACCGGAGAATTTAGCTACACTAGAAAACAAAACCTTAACGGCACGAAACGAAATACGCCGAGCAAAAAATATGAATTGGCAAAGCTTTTGCACATCAATTGATAATACAATAACTTCCTCGGATATGTGGCGAAAGATGAGATGGATCAAGGGGTACAAAAAAACCTCGAATTACGTAGCGATAGAACAAAGGAACGAATTATTACGTAGTTTAACTCCTGACTCAGTTCAAACACCTAAACCTCTTTGCATATCGACTAATACGTTTCTAGAGTCTGAGTTTGCATTGCAGGAACTGGAAGCATGTATCAAGAAGAAGGACACTGCGCCTGGATGTGACAATATCACATATTCCATGATCTTTCAACTTCCTGTTAATGCAAAACTAATTCTACTTCGATTATTTAACGATATTTATAACTATTGCTACATACCAAATGAATGGCGAGATATAAAAGTAATAGCAATTCCCAAAGTAGGAAGTAATTCTCATTGTAATTTCAAATTAAGACCGATATCATTAATATCTTGTATCTGTAAAATATTTCATCTTATGATAGCTAAACGGTTAGAGTGGTTTATCGAAAAAAATGGTATCCTGTCTTCCAGTACGACAGGCTTTAGACGAGGGCAATCATGCTTAGACTCCCTTACTCAGCTGATCACTAGTGTACAAATTGGTTTTACTAAGAATATTCCAACTTTAGCATGTTTTATTGATATTAAAAATGCTTACAATAACGTCCTAATAGAGAGCGTTGTTAAAACATTGGACGATTTAAAAGTTGGAAGCCGCATATGCTACTATTTATGGGAATTTTTAAAGGAAAGAAGACTATCAATTAAAGACGATTCGGAGGATTCTAATACTATTATAAGATGGACAAACTTAGGCCTGGCACAGGGAGACCCTCTGTCTCCTTTACTATTTAATGTTGTTACCCATAATATTTGTAAATTAAGTAGTACACAAGTATGTCAATATGCTGACGATTTCGTATTTTATGTTAGTTGCACAAATTTAAATGATAGTATCAATATAATGCAGAAATCCTTAGACAACACTGTTGGAATCTTATCAAATATGGGTTTAGAAATTTCAGCCGCTAAGTCTCAATTTTGTTTATTTAGTAGACGAAATAGAAATCAACCAGTCCAGTTATTTATAAATAATGTACCTCTAGTAGCAACTCAAAACGTCAAATATTTAGGTATGTGGTTGGACTCCTCGCTGCGTTGGGGTAAACATATAAATGAATTATCTCAAAAATGTCAGAAAATGATAAACGTCATTAAGGTTTTGTCTGGTTCTGGATGGGGAACGCACCCTATACATTTAAGACATTTGTACGTATCTTTGGTTCGAAGTCGTATAGATTATGGATGTTTTCTATACGACAGTAGTATTAAATCCCGGTTGTATAACATCGATAAGATTCAAAATCAGGCCATGAGAATTGTAGGTGGTTTTATAAGAACTACACCCATACATGTCATGGAGAGTGAATTAAGCCTACCTCCATTACATCTACGGAGGAAGTATTTGGCGATTAAGTACTGTCTTAAAGCTAATTCGTGGGCTAACAGTGTGTCAAGCACATTACTGTCTGAACTGTGTTCTCTTGGGGAGAATAGATATTGGACTAATAAAAAGAAACCCATCTTAATGGATTCCTTCAATGTTAGTCGAAACGAAAAAACATATACCTCTAGCCGTTTAGACATGTTTAAATTGAATACTTGGTGTAGTAATATAGACATTACGAAGGTCATTAAAACTGGTTTAGAAATTATTAATAAGCCAAAAATGTCTTACGAAATTAATTGTCTAAGAAATGATGTACTGCTAGAACTAAATGCAATGTATAATGGATGGTATAAGTTATTTACAGACGGGTCAAAGAGTAGTGAGACAGGGGCAGCATATTATGATCCTGTAACTAAAAGTCATAGCTGTTTCAAAATAGTGTCCGAAGTATCGATTATGACAGCGGAGCTATTTGCTATTTCGGAAGCCTTAACTTATGCTTCTAACTTAGAGCAGGCTAATATTGTAATTATTACTGATAGCAAGAGTGCCCTCCAGCATTTGGCTCGATGCGCCTCTGGATACAGAGGTGTATCGATAGCCTTTGCTGTGCTGGGTAAAATATACTCTCTGTTATGTAGTAGTGTAAATATTGTACTGCAATGGATACCCTCACATGTTGGTCTACAGGGAAACGAAGAGGCAGATAGGCTGGCTAAAAGAGGTGCTATTTCAGGTCTTGAAATTTATATCTTACCTATTTATACGGAAATATTATTAAAATTCAAAAACCTTTGCTACGATGAGTGGAAAAAGTACTTTGATGATGTAGCTAAATTTAAAGGTATTTGGTATAAAATTATACAAAATGAACCTCTTCGGTTCCCATGGTTCAGCAATTATAAAATGAATCGTAATGTTTTAGTAATGGCCCACCGACTTCGTTCTGGACATATGCCACTTAACAGCTTTGCTTTCTTAATGAAAAAAGTTAACTCGCCTAATTGTCAAGTTTGTAAAAAGGTTGAGGATGTATATCACCGTTTAGTGGAGTGTGTCAAAAACGAAGAGGAAAGAAATAAAATAATTAGGGAATTAAACTTAAATAAGCTAGATTTAGGTGCATTTACTAGCATCTTATCGAGACCTACATCACGTGAGGCTAAAATGTTATATGCACTCGCAAAAATACCGACATAAGGTTGATATTTTTAAATGATTTGTAAATGATAGTATTTGTTAATATTACTTATAGCAGATAGTAGACTTAAATATTGTTCCTGTATTTTTAGTTTTAAATGTTATAAAGATTAGGTTAAGATGGAACTGGCATGAACTCTGTTCAAAAGTTCCTTAATTAAAATAAAGATTAAAAAAAAAAAAAAAAAAAATAGTTAATGTTTGTGATATATTTTATGTATGTATCTATTATTTGACTGCCTTGTTGGTCTAGTTGTTAGCGTATGCGGCTGCTGATCAAAAGGTCTCGGGTTCGATTCCCGGGTATATAATATGTATGTAGGTATTTAAAAATAAAAGTATGTTTATGTATTTATATCAGTTGTTTAGTACCCATAATACAAGCTCTGCTTAGTTTGGGACTAAATGACGTTGTGTGCAAGATGTCCGAAATATTTACTTATTTATTTTATTTATCTTCACCGAAAAACTTGATTTTACATTGTTTAAAAAAATTTTCTTTAATTTATTATTTTTAAAATACGCTCAATGTATTTTTTTTAATTCCAATATAACGCCTAAACTACCTAATCCATTTTATTAATGTTTGTGTGCACAAACTGCTTTATTTCAATAATAAAACATACTTAACAGGGCTACTGGTTATCGCTGGTCGAGGATCTGGAATCTCGTCATGATAAAAACTCCAACAACAAGTCACTGACTTCCATTCTGGAGAATCCGAACCGGAATCTGAGTACACTGATCGGGAAAGAATTTTAGCTCAGCTTTTTCAACGTGAATTTTACCATGTATACTCATGACAACATTGTGGAGATTTAGTGTCTTTTACTTTCTATGAGAGTAACCAAGTCCCGCGGTGTTACCCGTTGTAAGCCGCGAGTAACGGCGCGGAGCGAAACTAGTCTTGAAAAACAGCCTAAGTTACTCTTTATATCATTAGTTTACTGCCAGTAAAAGTTCTGTCAACATTTTTTTGACTGTCTGTCCGTTAATTCCGCCTTTTCTCTGAACGGCTGAACCAATTTTGAGGGAACTTCCGCTGATGATATAAAAGTAATTGGGGCTACTTTTAATATTTTTTAATATTTCGGACATGTTACACACAACGTTATTTATTCCCAAACTAAGCAGAACTTGTGTTATGGGTACTAAACAACTGATATAAATACATAAATATACTTTTTTTTGTAAATACATACATAATATTATACATAGAAAAACACCCAGACTCCGAAACAAATATTTGTGGATCACACAAATATTTGGTCTGACCCGGGAATCAAACCCGAGACCTATTGATCAGCAGCCGCATACGCCAACCACCAGACCAACAAAGCAGTCAAATTTTATTAGACTACCGGCGTTACCTTTAACTTTACTGCAATAACGGCTGGTAGTACCAAGTACCCGGATCAGGTAGCAAAATATAAAATTCAAAATCGGTGTTGAGCTCGTCTGTTTAAATACGTATGTAAAAATGACCAGTGATCTAATAAAGCGAACTAGAATGCCTAAGCGAAGGCCAAGCCTTGACATAAAAGGTCACGGTTTTGGCCAACGGCATGCGGTACAACCTCGAAGTAAGCTTTGTATATTGTGCGTATACCAGTATACTGGCTTGTGGCATTCCGGGCTCGTTAGGACATTAGCAACTCGTGAGACGATCTTGAAACTATGCTAATTATATTAAGTAGACGTTGTGAAGCATTGTTGTAATCCCGCTTACTTTATTGTTGTAATTATCTTCAGTTACTTACGCAACGGTTTCAGGTGTATGCAGTAATCGTGTCGAATAAATCTTTATATTATGAAATACTTACAAATCAAGTACTTAATTACAAACAGCAGTCGTAAATATGTGTACGTACCTGAAACAAATTAAAAATAACATGAGTTAAAAGTTGATTGTTTTAACAAATTCGTGACAAGATGATAACAATTTATTAATTGATTTTAGACTTTAAATAAGCTATACAGAATAGGAAATGTATCTGAAAATGTAATTTGAAAGGAGATATAGATAAAATACATAAATATACATGGGGTGTAAACGGGGCCACCAACATCCCAGGCCGCGTACAGTCAACCTCACCTGCACGTGGTGCACCCTGCCGAACAACGAACGAGGCTCTGGCGACCGACTCGTGGCGGTATAACCACACTAATGCTACGGGAATCAATAAATTTTGAGCCTAGTGACGGGCAGCAGCGCCACTAGAGAAATGATTCTCGTCACTGCGGTCACCAACCCGCCTGCCAAGCGTGGTGACTATGGCAATTTTTTCCCCCCATGGACTGCAATCAACGGCAACGGCCCCCAGTTCCCGGCAGTCGTACTATTCCTGGTCATGGTACCGACCATGGTAACGGTGCGGCAGGGGGTGCAAAGAATCCCCGGGATACGGCAGGGTACCACCGACGACTACATCTGGCGACGTACAATGGACGCACTTTGCGGCTGGACGATCGCCTTTCAGAGTTGGAAGCAGAGGCAGACCATATTAATTGGCATATTTTTGGGGTTATCAGAAGTCCGAAGAGAGGGTGAGGATATGATAGCCCTAGATTCCGGTCACCTCTTCTACTTCCGACAGGGAGACCAACCATCACAAGGCGGTGTTGGATTTATAGTTCATAAATCGCTCAAGGGCAGCGTGGAGGAAGTTGGCAGCATATCGTCAAGGGTGGCGTATCTTATCCTAAAAGTAACGAATAGATACTCTTTGAAGGTCGTTCAAGTATACGCACCTACGTCCACGCATCCTGACGACGAGGTAGATGCAATGTACGAAGACATAGCTAAGGCTTTGTCTCGTACCAACACTTTTTTCACGGTTGTCATGGGTGATTTCAATGCAAAAGTGGGAGTACAAGACTATGGCGAATCCAAGGTTGGACCGTTCGGCTATGGGCGCAGAAATCACCGGGGGCAAAAGCTGGTAAACTTCCTCGAAGCCCAGGGGCTATACCTGATGAATTCCTTTTTTCAGAAAAAACCTCAAAGGAAGTGGACCTGGCTAAGCCCCGACAGTGCGACGAAGAATGAAATTGACTTCATCATCACAAACAAACGCCAAATATTCAGGGATGTCTCCGTGATCAATAGGTTCAACACCGGAAGCGATCACCGACTCGTAAGAGGCACCCTAAATCTAAGGATCAAAACACAACGAGCGCGTTTGATGAAGTCGACGCTTAGACCGACTCTGCCCCAGGTTGAAGCTGAATGCAAAAGCTACCAGCTGGAGCTAAAAAACCGATTCGCCATGTTGGAAACCGTGCAGGACATAAACGACACCGCTGACAGTCTGGTGCGGATCGTTCGTGAGGTGGGCTCTAAACACTTTCGACCGAAGAGCAGTGGACGCAAGTCGAAACTCACAAGCGAGACCCTAAATCTTATGAGGAAAAGACGAGAAACAACAAACGCCACTCCATCTGAGCGTCAGGATCTTAACAGGCAGGTGAAGAGGCTAATAAGACGTGATATTCGACAGTCGAATTCTCGAGAAATCGAGGATGCGATTGTCCAAAATAAGGGCACAAAAGTCTTTGCTAAGCCAAATGCCTCCTATAGCCATCTGACCAAACTAAAAACACCACAAGGCACCACCGTCACCTCTAAATCAGAAGTTCTCGCTGAAATCGAAAAGTTTTACGAGGACTTATATTCCTCAAGAACCCACCCACCCGAGACCCCCAGCGCGGACGATCCGCGTGCTAGACTAACACGCCACCTCACAGACGAGCTTCCCGACGTCGATCTGGGCGAGATTAGAGTGGCACTCGAACAACTGAAGAACAATAAAGCTCCGGGTGAAGACGGAATTACAATAGAGCTCCTAAAAGCGGGAGGTACACCCATGTTAGTAGAGCTCTCAAGACTATTTACTTCCGTCATTCACACTGGCATTATACCCGACGCATGGAGCAGGAGCTTGGTGGTATTGTTCTTCAAGAAAGGAGATAAAAACCTACTGAAGAACTACCGCCCAATATCACTCCTGAGCCATGTGTACAAGTTGTTTTCGAGGGTCATTACGAACCGTCTTGCCCAAAAATTCGATGACTTCCAGCCCGTGGAACAGGCAGGTTTTCGAAAAGGCTTCAGTACTGTGGACCACATACACACTATTAGGCAAATAATTGAGAAGACAGAAGAATACAATCAGCCTCTCTGCCTAGCATATGTGGACTACGAAAAAGCTTTCGATACCATCGAGACCTGGGCTGTCCTAGATTCCATGCAGAGGTGCATGGTGGACCACCGATATATCCAGGTGATGAGAGGTCTTTACGAAGCCGCAACGATGACCGTCCGTGTACAAGAAAAGAGCACAAGACCAATCCAATTGCATCGGGGGGTAAGACAAGGAGACGTCATATCTCCGAAACTGTTTACCAATGCATTGGAAGACGTCTTCAAAATGCTCGATTGGGATGGACGGGGAATTAATATAAATGGCCAATATCTCTCACACTTGCGGTTCGCAGACGATATAGTCATTTTGGCGGAGTCTCTGCAGGATCTGGAAGAAATGCTCAACAGCCTAGATAATTGTTCAAAACGAGTGGGACTGAGGATGAACATAGAAAAAACTAAAGTCATGCATAACAGGCATGTATCACCTTGTCCCGTAACCGTAAATGGCGCTGCTATCGAGGTTGTGCAAAAATACACCTACCTTGGCCAAATAATCCAACTCGGCCGACACAACTTCGAACTGGAAGCTGACAGAAGGATACGTCTGGGCTGGGCGGCATACGGGAAGCTACGTCGTATTTTTGAGTCACAAATACCTCAATCACTTAAGACCAAAGTCTACAACCAGTGCGTCCTACCCGTAATGACATACGGAGCCGAGACGTGGACACTCACCATCGGACTGGTCCATAAATTAAAAGTAGCTCAGCGTGCGATGGAGCGTGCAATGTTGGGTGTCTCTCTGTCCGATAAAATACGTAACGATGTTATTCGACAGAGAACTAGAGTTACCGACATCGCATGGAAAATCAGCACGCTGAAGTGGAAGTGGGCCGGACATGTCTCCAGACGTACTGATGGACGCTGGAGCCGAAAGGTGCTAGAGTGGAGACCGCGATTAGGCAAACGTAGTGTAGGACGCCCTGCGGCACGATGGACCGATGATTTGAGGAAGGTGGCTGGCGGCGGATGGATGCGGACTGCCCAAGACCGGGATGGTTGGCGTTCCTTGGGGGAGACCTTCGTCCAGCAGTGGACGGCGATAGGTTGACACTATAGATAAAAATTAGAAACAATACGTATGACAAATCCCTAGTTATCCCTACTTATCCATACTAATCCATACTAATATTATAAATGCGAAAGTAACTCTGTCTGTCTGTCTGTTACGCTTTCACGCCTAAACCACGGAACCGATTTTGATGAAATTTGGTATGAAGATAGAACTGAACTTGGGAAAGGACATAGGCTACTTTTTACTGCAATAATCGAGATACAAAGGTTTTTAAATTTTTACAGGTGATTTTAAAAATACATAAATCGTATTTGTCAAAATGTATCACTGTTTATCTCCTGTCAAAACTTCACAGGTTGCTAGGCATAACACACTTGCATGGCAACCATAATGATAGTTTGTAAATGACATAAAGACCAGTAGAGCAGGGTAGATAATTTTTGAAAACAAAATTATAGTACGATGAAACCCATTGGAAAAGGAGGAGAAGATTATAAAAATGAAAGGAAAAATAATTTACGGGCGATCTGCGATCTGAGGGGGGTCGGGTAGAGGGGGGAGGTTTTCGGGTCCTCCTCGGACGAGGCGTGAAAAAGCATCTCACTAAGCCGCCATAGTGTGGGCCACCATACATTATTGTCTTCATTCGCAGCAAGTGTGGTAGCCCCGACTCTTGGATTCTGCTCATGCTTTCCATCAGGCAGGGTAGAGTCACTTTGAATGGCTAAATATATAAAACAAAGGGTAAATTGGGAATAAGGCTAGGAAGATGAAAGGGTAAAAAACGGTTTATCTCAATGTCCGGCAAAACTACCAGTCCTATGGAAAAAAGTTAAATAGCAAAGTTGTAGGTAATTAAAAGATCTACTACTTTTTAGGATTCTGAGGTTTATGACTTCGAACCCTTATAGATTCGTCATGTCCGTCCGTCCGTCCGTCCTCGACTTACCATCCAAACAGTAAGTGCTAGAAAGATGCAACTTTACATGAATATGTATTGTAATTAAGTCGACAAAGTGCTACAATAAAATTATGAAAAATATTATTATTTAGGGTACCTCCCCGACACGTAAAATGTGGATGTTTTTTTTTTCTCGCGGCTACCCCATCATGTGGGGTATCATTATATAGGTCTTTTAAAAACATTAAAGGGTTGTTAAGACGATTTTTTGATTTAGAAATCCGTTTGCGAGAAATTCCACTTTATAGGCCACTTTTTTGTAAAACCGGGCATCCTCCCCCTCTAAAAGCTAAACGGCCGGCTCAAAAAAACTGGCAAAATTCGTGATAGTGGCCCATTTAATGAACTTTAAATAAAAACTATAACGAATTAGATGAATTTGTTAGTTCAGGAGTGACAGAGGCTTAACTTCTACAATGTGCTTACTTGGAAAACGTCATACAAAATTAACGCATTATTACGTAAACATAACAATTATCCATTGGATACAATTTCTAATCCACGTACCATTATGGGTGACTGAGGAACCCTTTCCTGTGCGTGGCCTGACACGCACTTGGCCGATTTTTTATTTACACTTTTTTTCACATAACCTCAAATTATAATTTTAAAATTAAAAAAATTTTTTGGTTTTCTATTTTTATCTTTTACAAATAAAATAATTTTTAAACGAAGTTTAGTGAAAACTTACCTTTTTATGTCCCGAATACACTGTAATTTATTGATTTGAAATATTTAATTTTTTTCACCCTATTTCGACTTTTTTCAAAAAAATGGGGTGTTTTCTGTTTGATGAAGGCTCTACTTTCCGATGGTGTAATCCCTACTAATATTATAAATGCGAAAGTAACTCTGTCTGTCTGTCTGTCTGTTACGCTTTCACCTAAACCACTGAACCGATTTTGATGTTATTTGGTATGAAGATAGAACTGAACTTGGGAAAGGACTTAGGATACTTTTTATCGCGAAAATAAAGGTAGAAGGGTTTGAAATAGGGGACGAAAATTTGTGTCGAAGTTCCTTATTATCAAACATAAAATCATGTAAAACGAATTCCACGCGGGCGAAGCCGCGGGCGGAAAGCTAGTCCATACTAATATTATAAATGCGAAAGTAACTCTGTCTGTCTGTCTGTTACGCTTTCACGCCTAAACCACGGAACCGATTTTGATGAAATTTGGTATGAAGATAGAACTGAACTTGGGAAAGGACATAGGCTACTTTTTACTGCAATAATCGAGATACAAAGGTTTTTAAATTTTTACAGGTGATTTTAAAAATACATAAATCGTATTTGTCAAAATGTATCACTGTTTATCTCCTGTCAAAACTTCACAGGTTGCTAGGCATAACACACTTGCATGGCAACCATAATGATAGTTTGTAAATGACATAAAGACCAGTAGAGCAGGGTAGATAATTTTTGAAAACAAAATTATAGTACGATGAAACCCATTGGAAAAGGAGGAGAAGATTATAAAAATGAAAGGAAAAATAATTTACGGGCGATCTGCGATCTGAGGGGGGTCGGGTAGAGGGGGGAGGTTTTCGGGTCCTCCTCGGACGAGGCGTGAAAAAGCATCTCACTAAGCCGCCATAGTGTGGGCCACCATACATTATTGTCTTCATTCGCAGCAAGTGTGGTAGCCCCGACTCTTGGATTCTGCTCATGCTTTCCATCAGGCAGGGTAGAGTCACTTTGAATGGCTAAATATATAAAACAAAGGGTAAATTGGGAATAAGGCTAGGAAGATGAAAGGGTAAAAAACGGTTTATCTCAATGTCCGGCAAAACTACCAGTCCTATGGAAAAAAGTTAAATAGCAAAGTTGTAGGTAATTAAAAGATCTACTACTTTTTAGGATTCTGAGGTTTATGACTTCGAACCCTTATAGATTCGTCATGTCCGTCCGTCCGTCCGTCCTCGACTTACCATCCAAACAGTAAGTGCTAGAAAGATGCAACTTTACATGAATATGTATTGTAATTAAGTCGACAAAGTGCTACAATAAAATTATGAAAAATATTATTATTTAGGGTACCTCCCCGACACGTAAAATGTGGATGTTTTTTTTTTCTCGCGGCTACCCCATCATGTGGGGTATCATTATATAGGTCTTTTAAAAACATTAAAGGGTTGTTAAGACGATTTTTTGATTTAGAAATCCGTTTGCGAGAAATTCCACTTTATAGGCCACTTTTTTGTAAAACCGGGCATCCTCCCCCTCTAAAAGCTAAACGGCCGGCTCAAAAAAACTGGCAAAATTCGTGATAGTGGCCCATTTAATGAACTTTAAATAAAAACTATAACGAATTAGATGAATTTGTTAGTTCAGGAGTGACAGAGGCTTAACTTCTACAATGTGCTTACTTGGAAAACGTCATACAAAATTAACGCATTATTACGTAAACATAACAATTATCCATTGGATACAATTTCTAATCCACGTACCATTATGGGTGACTGAGGAACCCTTTCCTGTGCGTGGCCTGACACGCACTTGGCCGATTTTTTATTTACACTTTTTTTCACATAACCTCAAATTATAATTTTAAAATTAAAAAAATTTTTTGGTTTTCTATTTTTATCTTTTACAAATAAAATAATTTTTAAACGAAGTTTAGTGAAAACTTACCTTTTTATGTCCCGAATACACTGTAATTTATTGATTTGAAATATTTAATTTTTTTCACCCTATTTCGACTTTTTTCAAAAAAATGGGGTGTTTTCTGTTTGATGAAGGCTCTACTTTCCGATGGTGTAATCCCTACTAATATTATAAATGCGAAAGTAACTCTGTCTGTCTGTCTGTCTGTTACGCTTTCACCTAAACCACTGAACCGATTTTGATGTTATTTGGTATGAAGATAGAACTGAACTTGGGAAAGGACTTAGGATACTTTTTATCGCGAAAATAAAGGTAGAAGGGTTTGAAATAGGGGACGAAAATTTGTGTCGAAGTTCCTTATTATCAAACATAAAATCATGTAAAACGAATTCCACGCGGGCGAAGCCGCGGGCGGAAAGCTAGTAATATTATAAATTCGAAAGTAACTCTGTATGTTACGCTTTCACGCCTAAACCACAGAACCGATTTTGATGAAATTTTGTATGAAGATAGAACTGAACTTGGGAAAGGACATAGGCTACTTTTAACCGCGATAAACTACATACACGCGGGCGGAGCCGCGGGCGAAAGCTAGTAAGACATAAGAATGTACATACAATACAAGTATATACAATAATAATAAATAAATATGTTTGGACATCCAACACACAGCATCGTCTAGTCCCAAACTAAGCAGAGCTTGTAAAGGGTACTAGACAACTGATATAAATACATAAACATACATTTTTTTTTGTAAATACATACATATTATACATAGAAAACACCCAAACTCCGAAACAAATATTTGCACATCATACAAAAATTTGGTCTGACCCGAAAATCGAACCCGAGACCGCTTGATCAGCAGCCGCATACGCTAACCAGTAGACCAACAAGGCAGTTTACTAGACACTAGACAAACAAATAGAATGAGAATACTTGTAAGAAAAGTTTAATGATATTTGAAAAATGGGGAAATAAAAAATTTGTTTATAATAGCTCGCTTCTTGTTCTCTCTCTGAGAAAATCAATGTCTTATATTTTATAGTACTATCGTGCAATCATCAATTGTGGTCATTATCACAATATCATCAAATAAACTAAAGGTGCCCTTCACATTCAGATTCAATATTTGATGAGTTGACGAACAGTTGCGACGAGGTATATTCGTCGCTACAGGCTACACTGAACAAACAAATGGCTTGGCACGGCGGCTTTCAAGCGAATAGTGTCAAGTGCGATCGATGGAGTCAGTGCCAATACGGAGGTGTCGATACGAGGAGCTGTGTGCTCTTGTGGCCCGGAGACGGGATTGTGGGGCAGTGCGGGACGACGGACAGGTTGGTATTTGTACAAAGTTGGAGTTCAACTTTTGTGTAGATTTCGACGTACTTAAAATTTGCTTACTAATCTATGTAACATTCACACTTACAGTGGTTTATATCAAGAAATGGATAACTATTCCTAGTGGCTCATTTGCCCTTAAGAATGCCAAGCCATTAAGTGTTAGAATGAAATCGACTGTAAAGTGTTTCAGTTATTAATGAAATCTCTAATAAAAAACAATTAAATAATTGTTGAAGTAAATAATAAAACTTTCATTGAAATGACTTTGAATTCAAAAGTAACTATGTCTGTCTGTCTGTCACGATTTTACACCGAAACGAGTGAATCTGTTTAAGTGGTACACAGATAATCCAGAGCCTGAGAAAAGACGCGCGGGCGGAACCGCGGTCTAAAGCTAGTTTAAAATAATCTTCAATCCCAGTAGCTTCCACATTCTTAAAATGACAGCGTGTGGGTGGTAATACAGGTTCAATGCGCTTGACCGAATTCGAGCCAACTTTTACTTTTCTATAGATGCTCGAGTTCGAGCACCACTGCTGTCAGTATTGTCATGTTAATGGCGGAATAAGATTATTACATGTTAAAGAAAGTGACTGAAATCTTAATTCTGTATGGAGCATTCTTTCTTTTCTTTTTGCGGAAGATTTAAAAGTTCGGAAAGTTTGAAATACCGACGACTTGTTCCGCAGATTGGCTTTACAGCACAGTTAATGAACGGATCTACAGATCGTAGAGTTTCTAAACATTCTTCGATACACCTATCGTAACACTATCTACTAAGAACAGACATACACACACAAACATACATACGCACGAGAAACATTACGTTCCTCCTAGTCGGTCGGGTAAAAGTAGAGTAATCGACTACCTTCATGATAGGTAATAGATAGTCTAGAGAAGGTAGGTACTATTAAATCGACATTAAGAAAGACTAATTAATACACACAATACATAGTCCAGACACCTGTCTCATTTTCAAAATGATTTTAATTTGAAGGACTGCCTTGTTGGTATAGTGGTTAGAGTATACGACTTCTGATCAAGAGGTCTCGGGTTCGATTCCCGGGTCGGCCCAAATGTTTGTATGATCTGACAATGTTTGTTTCGGTGTCTGGGTGTTTGCTATGTATAATATGTATGAATTTATGAAAAAGGGTGTTTATGTATTTATATCAGTTGTCTAATATCCATAATATAAGCTCTGCTTAATTTGGCACTAGATGGCGTTGTGTGTAAGATGACCGAAAATATACTAAAATTAATCTAAATACCACTGCTACCGATATTACATCTATCTCACCTGTCAATTATATACAGTTCTTAATAAATATTATCTACCAAAAATGTCACCGTTCAGCTCCGAACCTGTACTTGAATGTACCAAATCTCGCCGAATAAGGCTGTTGAATTATCAACGCTTTCAAACCGTAGCCTCGCTTGACAAACGTAATCATGATTTATGAATCCAATTCGTTTTCTTTTAAACAGATTTTGCTGTTCTAGTAGTAGATGAAAGAACTCTTCAAGAATATTTAATTTGACATATTTGACAGGCGTGTGGGTTTAGAGATTAGTGATTCTGACTTCTAAGCCTGAGGTGGTGGGTTCCATTCCTACCGAAAGCAAATATGTATGTGATAAGTTTGATGTGAGAATAACTTTCATTATCCCTACTATTCCCTACTATAATCCCTACTAATATTATAAATGCGAAAGTAACTCTGCCTGTCTGTCTGTCTGTTACGCTTTCACGCCTAAACCACTGATGAAATTTGGTATGAAGATAGAACTGAACTTGGGAAAGGACATAGGACACTTTTTACCGCGATCACCGACATACACGCGGGCGGAGCCGCGGGCAAAAGCTAGTATTATAAATGCGAAATTAACTCTGTCTGTTACGTTTTCACGCCTAAACTGCTAAACTGATTTTGATGAAATTTGGTACACAGATAGTCTAGAGTCTGAGGAAGGACATAGGCTACTTTTACTGCGATAACCGACATATACACGGGCGGAGCCGAGGGTGAAAGCTAGTTTGTAATATATTTAAGAACAAATAGCTTTTTTTAAGAAATAGAGGTGCACCTCGTGACAAGTGACTATCATTATAATTTAAGTCAAATATATATGCTAATCCTAATATAATGTCCTCCCACTCCTAATATTTAGATAGCTTTTAATGGCCAGGGACTCCCATACGAAACTGTTTATTTTTCATGGGACCTCTAGTAGTACCCTGCCAAACTTTGTTGTGGTACATTATACTTACACTGATGAGAAATTTAGCAAAAACAAAAACAACAAGAAAAATCTTTGAAGCGGGCTACATTTTGGGTTTGATTTGTTCAGAACTTTTGAAGCGTATACGAACCCACTTAACATTTTTACGCACATATTTGAATTTATTACTAAAACTACACTTATTATGCTTATTATATAAAAAATTACGATGACAAAACTCTCTTTCAAGAACTTTCTCATTACCACAAGTGGCCCATCAAATTTCGATTCCAGCAGCAGGTTCTTACAACACCATCAAAGACTAGTGTGGGCTGGTGTACTTCTCAGATATTTCTCAATCGGTTTGTTTTGACCATCCTACGTATTGGCTCTATCCAATTATGGTAATAGCAAAACTAAGATATTTGTCACCTTATTTGGGCATGTGTTTTGAGAACTATCTTGTTAATATTTATAGAATTGTAATTGTATATTATATACTTTTATTAAGCCTTATATGGGTAGAATATTACTTTGCAAAGCTAATTCAGTATTCATATTCAAAGGAGCGTGAGAAGTGTTTTGATATGTAGATCTGCTTTAATTGGAGTGATTTCAATGGTGAGCGCGTCGCTTATTTATTAAATGAGAAGAAAAATAGTAAACTTTCATTAAATTATAAAGGTCTCATGTATAGAAGTTGTACTAACCTGAAAATCAAGAGCTAAAGGGTTTGTATTATTTCTATTCTACTGTTATAAATGATAAATGATAAATGATATTTATTTCTGTAAGTAAATCTTTTCAGACATTTTTACAAGTCGGACTTATAGCTAGAAGACGCCGGCATTTCCTACGACTCACTCTGGGAAGAAACGCCGAAACAAACCACAGAGGTGTCTTTTTTTCTTTTTTTTTTTTAAGTCCGTGTACAATATTAAAGAGAACTATGTGAGTGCAGTATAGGGTCTGGGTTGGCCTTTTGAAGAAAGAACCATAGTTTTGAGTCGACCTGTCCATACAGACGGCACACGGGCCCCAGCCATCGTGTAGCCTAACCGATGTAGTCAGGATCCACAACCCGGAACACGACACTGCCGCCAGCAGGACACTTGAGTAGGCCGTGGAAACACTCAAAACCACCAGAAAATTACTAAAATATAAACTAACATTACAAGCCTACACTATACTCACATTTACAAACTTAAAAAAACAAAAAATAAATAAAAAATACTATACAAAACAAAAATTAAATGTTCATCACTTGTGGGAGCGAGCAGCATCAGTCCCAAGCAAATTTATCATTTAAAAAATCAGTAACTGTGTAGTAAGCTTTATCACACAGTTTCTGTTTAACCAAGGACTTAAATTTGTTAATACTTAATTCATGAAATTTGCTTGGAATCTTATTGTAGAATCTCACACCCTGACATCGAAAAGACTTGCTCACTTTTTGTAGTCTAGTCGTTGGCAACACGAGTTTATCTTTATTTCTAGTGTTTATATTATGAATGTCGCTAAACTTTGTGAATGAATGTATATTTTTCTTAACATACACTAGATTTTCATATACATATTGAGATGCGACTGTCATAATTCCAATTTCTTTAAACTTATCCCTCAGTGACTGCCTATAACTGAGATTATAAATTGCGCGAATAGCTCTCTTTTGCAACACAAAGATACTTTGAATGTCAGCAGCATTTCCCCACAACAAAATACCGTATGACATTACACTATGAAAATAGCTAAAATACACCAGTCTTGCGGTGTCTACATCAGTTAATTGGCGAATTTTATAAACCGCGTATGCTGCAGAACTGAGTCTATTCGACAAGCCATCAATGTGTGGGCCCCACTGCAATTTAGAATCTAGAGTTATACCCAAAAACTTAGTGGTGTCCACAAGATCCAACTCCTTTCCATTTATCAGAACATTAGTTTTTACCTGCTTAACATTAGGTGTAAAAAATCTAATACATTTAGTTTTTTTCTCGTTTAAGAGCAAGTTATTAACGTTGAACCAGTTCACGACCTTGGAGAGAGTGTTATTCACATCGTCAGTAACTAATTGCTGTCGTTTTAGTCTAAATAAAAGTGAGGTGTCATCCGCAAATAGCACTATCTCCTGATTATCTTTTATCAGATTAGGTAGGTCATTTATATAAACGAGAAACAAAAATGGGCCGAGAATTGAGCCCTGCGGAACCCCCATAGTGACCAGAGACCCGAGGGACCTCTGTCCATTAACTTCCACTCTTTGGGTCCTATTACCCAAATAAGAGATAAGAAGATCCAAAGCAGTATTCCTTATTCCATAGTGATGCAATTTCCTGATCAATGTTTCATGAGAAACGCAATCGAATGCCTTGGATAAGTCACAAAAAACACCCAGCGCATCCTGTTTATCCTCCCAGGCACTAAATATATTTTCCAATAGTTCAACACCAGCGTCACTTGTCGAGCGTCCTCTTCTGAAGCCAAACTGTTTCTTGTGTAGAATTTTGTTTGCGCTAAAGTGAGTTTGTAACTGATCCAGTATAATTTTTTCAAAAATTTTACTGAAAATAGGTAACACCGAAATGGGTCTATAATTTGTAGGATCGGACGTGCTACCCGCCTTGAACAAAGGAATGATCTTACTGTGTTTCATTAAGTCAGGAAATACACCACACTCAATGCACTTATTGAAAATTAAGGCCAAATCTGATGCAACTACGTTAATAATTGATTTGGTTATTTGTACAGAATTACCCCAAAGGTCAGAGGTTCTCTTTACACTAAGAGCACTGAACGTTTTAACAATATCTCTATCGGTGATACAACTAAATCTAAACTCAGTATTACAAATGTTAATATTTTCTTTCAATAATGATTCTGCAATAGTGGGGGACGAATTCAATGACTCTGTGGTCGAAACTGGAATGTCTGTGAAAATTTTTTCAAAAGCTGTGGCAACGTCTAAATCGGAATTTATTTCTTTATTATCAATTAAAAGACTGTAATTATTACCTTTGTTCTTTACTTTTCCAGTTTCGGCATTAATTATTTCCCATGTCATTCTAATTTTATTTGAACTATTACTAATTTTAGATTTTAAGTAATTAATCTTTGCGAGATGACATATTTTTTTAAATAAATTGGAATATTGTTTAACATATTCTCGAAATTCTACACTAGTGTTATAATTTCGTTCTTCATAAAGCTCATAAAGCCGTGTTCTACTTTTAAATATTCCAACCGTGGCCCATTCACTGAAGGTTGTAGTACCCCTAACTGATAACTTCTTAGGAGTAAAAGTTGACTCGAATTCTGAACAATACATGTTAAAAAAAGCATTATATAATTGATTAGGATCATCATTATAACGTAATATTGTTTGTCAACTTAAAAAAAGTTTTTTATATTTTTACATTCAAAATGCGAAAGTTTGTGAAGATGATGTTTGTTAACATAAACTACTGAACGAATTTTGATGAAACTTAACATTAGTTAATAGTAGTAGTTTATATATTAGAACTAAAGTTTGTACGCGGATTTGCCTTCGTATTATTCTCAGGTTTTACACTGATTGCCTTTTATATCCCCATAGGTGTGACATTTTCTAAAATCTTCTCTTAGTGCTCACCTAGACTCCTCAAGAGACCTCCTAATTTCAGCTTCCTGCGTCAATTAGCTTAGAGTATGTGTAGTCTGTCTGTCAGTCACAGAACAGATAGGTATATATTGATAACACATTATCTTCTATTTACCGCAATAATGGACCTACACATGGGCTGAGCCATAAGCATAAGCAAAAAAAAACTAAACAAACACACTTATAAACTAAAAAGTAGAAAATAATTTTAATGTAACAAAGCGTGGGGCTTTGTTACATTAAAATTATTTTCTACTTTTTAGTTTAAAAGCGTATTAGTTTAGTTTTTCAAAACTATTATTTTAATTCTAGACTAAAAATACATTTACTGTTTAAACGTTTTTTTTTTATTAGTGTATTGTCATCGGTTCTCGATAAATCTACAAAGTTTGAACGAAATCTGGCCGTTTAAAGTGGGTCAAAATCGCATCCAAAGGAGTCTGTTAATATAAAGCGTGCAAAAATACTCTCTTTCTCATACAGTTACATACAACATATCTTGCTATCATCATCAACTCAGCGTCAACATGCTTGTAAAAAAATACAGAATAAACTATAACAAGTTATGTGGTTCTTTCAAAGATCTGAATACAGAACTGCCTACATGATAATTAACCTCACACCTAACCTTAAAACAACATGTTATCAATGAAGAAATCGTAAAAGTAACATGTTACAACAGGTTGTACCGTGGTATGGCGCCTTTATCGTGGTATCAGAACTTGTTTGAGATAACGGCACCACGCCCACGATAATAAACATGAATGGAGATGAACCTGGTGCTACGATAGCTGGAGACGGTTTAAATGAGATCGAAGAGAGTGTATGGTAATCATACAATAAGTAAATAAACATTTCAGACATCTGACACAACGTCATCTAGTCCCAAACTAGACAGAGCTTGTATTATGGGTACTAGACAACTGATATAAATCTATTATCATACTTTTTTTTTGTAAATGAAAACTAGTAAAAGCTAGACATAGAAAACACCCACACTCTTAAACAAATATCAAAGATCATACAAATATTTGGTCCTACCCAGGAATCAAATCCGAGACCTCAAGCACAGTAGTTACATACGTGACTTGCGCCACCAAGGCAGAAAAATAACAACAATTCCTGGACAGCCCTGGTATTGCGATTCAAGGTGAAACATTTAAACTGTCACAACACCGTTTATTCAAAGAAACATAAATTGATTAATTGCTATTCTCGTAGTAGTTTCCAGTCATATCTAAATAAAATAATCATTCATTGATAGTTCACAAACTACGTCGGTAAATGATCAAATTAGCTCGTGCGTGGGAGTCTGCACTCTCGATAAATAACGACTTTGGAGGAAAACTTTAGATGAATAATATTATAAGCGGATTTCTAGATTATAGGTCGCGATGTTTGGTTAGCCATAGTTAAGATATTAAGTTAAGATATAAACCGGTGCTGGAGATCTTGATGCAATGGATAGGCTTGAAAATCTAGACGTTTGATCAGTAAATTGTAAAGTATACCTTTGGGTAATTCATAAATTATAGGTGATAATTATTAATTTATAGTTAATCTGATAACTGTAGTTGACTATACGTATTGCGTAATGGGTTTCATGGTCAATTCGCCACTTCCTACTGTGTCCTTTGTTACATTGATCCCAGACTGGTATGAGGCTGAGAATAGGCTTATAAAAATGCGTCATTTGACCTGGTGGTGTGACAAGTTGTACAAGATGATTAGCAGGAGCTGGATCCGAGAATACCAAAATCGATTAGAGTAACGTGCAATGGGAGAGACTTATGTCCAGTAGCAGGTTGTAATTGACTAATGATGGTAGGTAATCCGTAGACAACATATTTGTATTTTTTTGGACATATGACACACAACATCATCTAGACCCAAGCTAAGCAGAGCTTGTATTATGGGCACTAGACAACTGATATAAATACATAAATATACTTTTTTTTTTAAATACATACATATTATACATAGAAAACACCCAGACTCCGAAACAAATATTTGTGAAACACAGAAATAATATTTTTTCCGACTCGGGAATCCAACCCGAGACCTCTTGATCAGCAGCTACACACGCTAACCACTAGACCAACGAGGCAGTCAACTAGGTCAACATTTCATGTGATATACGAAATGTTGTTCTCAGTCTTGGTGATTGGTTTGTGTGTGTTTTGCACGAATGTTTTTAAAGTACCCTGTTACACAAAATTACAGAATTTGTCTTAGAAAAGAATATGTAAATAAATTATTTAAATTCTGGATGCGTATTAATTTTCAAAAATATATTAATGCCTTGCTAGTTTTAACCTTGACAGGGCTACATAAATTAATTTTACATGTAATAAATGACATTACACGAATGACAACTAGATCCATTACTGACTAATAATGAGTTTGTTAGGCATTTTGATTGATTATTGACTTGTCATCTTTCGTCAGTTGATTGATCACCATCATCAAGATACAGGGTGTTGATCAACGCTGCTCAAAAGTTGTTAGTTAAGTAAGAGATAAGTTCATATATGCTGATGTACATGGTCGTTTTAACCAACGCCTCCTAAATTTAAGGACTACGTTAGGTAACCCTTAGTGATATTTTCAATTTCACCAACCTTTTGGGGATACCTAATTGCTTGGAGATGGTTTACTCATAAGTAAAGTTAGTTAAAACGAACATAAATTCATCAAACATTAGTGTGCAGATAAAGATTTATCTATCTATTTATCTTATACCTATCTTTAAGTGTCACTTACTTAGTATTTACGCATTGACAGTTCATAAGGGAAGATTGATTTCTTTATCGAAAAGTACCAAAAAATATTTTTTTATATATACATATATTTTAGCCCACTAAAGTGACTCCACTCTGCCAGATGGAAAGCATGAGTAGAATCCAGGAATAGAGTCACCATCCTCATTGTGATAGTAGGCAATGCAGCATGGTGACCCATACTGTAGCGGCCTGGTCAGATGTTACTGCACCGGAGACCGGGAGAATGATGCAAAATGATTGAGAATCCGGTCTCACACTCACCAACGAAATACGACAGCAAGAATGCTGTCATTATAAGAATAGTATTCTGTGTGAGGGTAATACTACCCCGTTAGAGCCGGCTCATTAGTGCTGAAATCAGCGTGGCTTTACTACCTACCTACTACATTATGTAGTAGGTAGTTGTGTAGTGTGTAGTGGTGTAGTGAGCAGTTGATTAAAATAAATAAATA
Organism: Phragmatobia fuliginosa; assembly: GCA_932526445.1. Lineage (NCBI taxonomy): Eukaryota > Metazoa > Arthropoda > Insecta > Lepidoptera > Erebidae > Phragmatobia > Phragmatobia fuliginosa. Next base: position 626,341 of record OW052078.1, on the reverse strand, counting down.
AATAAAATAAAATAAAATTATTAGTAAGCTGATCATAAACAAATATTCATACTAGTATTATAAAAAAATTGATTTTTTTTTCTATTTATTATGTCCCGATCAAAGTTAAAACCAGTGAACACCTAGTATCGTGAACCTTGATAACCTAAAACTGTTACTATCATTCCTTCTGTATATAAATAATGCACTATCCTTTGAATAAATCACCAAATAAATAAATATAATTTTACAGCATCAAGCGCTAAAAATATATCACATTTTCCCTTGCAATCTGACACCCCTATAAAGTGAAGTATATTTGAAGCACCCTCGGCTGGTCTGTGCCAACATAATGATACGTGGCGCCCTCTACAAGAGCTTCATTTCAATACTATGAAGTTACAATGCTACGATCGAAAATACTTTATAGGATCACAATTTTTGATCTGGATTTTACCTGTATTTTATAATTTATATATGTAGAAAATTCTATTTTGTAAAATTACTTTTTTATAGTAATGCTACATAAAATTATATTAATAATACAATTATTACAACGATACTTAGTTGGTCTTTTACCAAATAAGATTAAAAAGTTGTATTTTAAACATAAAAGAGACGTATATTTAGAATGCAGACTTATTTCTGTGGTCAATAGTTGGTAACTTGATATAATTTGAACCTAATTGTTTGAAAAACTTCAGTTTGAAAGTAAGTTTAAGGATTATCTATGAGTTTTTTCAAAGATATAAAATTATTTGGATTACATTTTCAGATGCAACGTTAAATCTTAAAATGGTTGCTGAAAATAAGTACTCAACAATCCTGGACCAAACAGACTTGCGTTCGGTTTTTAATATAACATCTCAGTACAACTGTTGAGTGATTATTTGTTAATAAGGTTTAAAAGATTGTATGAGTAAGTTTATATATTAATAAATAAACTATAAACATTGTTTTAAATTCCATTTTTATATATCAATTTTAACCAAACATAAATACCAATCAGCAAATGAACAATATCAATAGACTTATAACAGAACAAAATATTACATTTACTTAGCTCTCTAAACAATAAGTAAAATGAAAAAAATCTTCAGAGAAATCGTGGAGCTCTGGTAACCACAATTCAAGTGACGCACAGGACAAACAAATAACATTTTTATAAGACTTTTTTATATCAAGTTGTCAATAAATAAAAAGAGCTTTTCCAAAGAAGAGAATATTTTTTTCGCCAAACAATGGCTGACGAAAGACGAGGACTCGGGTCCCTTCTAAGTTATGACAGCATTGCTTCACTGATAACTTACTGATAACTTATCTGTGATATTGAATTCCAAACAACGGTTGTATAATGTATTGGAAATACTTTCTTCATTTTTTGTATCCTTTTTAAAATGAAGGCGAAAAAGGTTTGGTTGGAGTGTATTGGTTTGAATTCAATATTATGTTTGTGTAGTTGGTTGTATTATAGATGTATAATATGAATGTCATTTATTATCGAGGTTTATGTACATTTAAAATACTAATTATTTTTTATCTTTAGAAAAGTCCTTTCAAATCGCTTCAGCGGTTTAGCCATGAAATTGTAAAAGATATACAGATCGATAGACAGAACGTCGCGGAGCGAAGATAGTTTAAAAAAAAAGTTACTCCTTATTTCATCTGCTATCTGCCAGTGAAAGTTCCGTCAAAATTGTACAATCGTTTCAGATATTAGCTGGAACTGACAGAGAGATAAAAAAATCTGTTTGAAGAAAGTATCGTATTTATAGTACCTACTTTCAAGTTACAGTAAAAACCTATTCATTTAATATTACAATCAAAAACTTCTATTTCATTTGTTTAATATGTAAAGACATATATTTTAATTATCATTTCTCTTTTTAATAAAATTAATAATATCCTGATCTAAATCAAATCAGCTGACAAAGATAAAAAGCGACGAAATTCAGATGTCAGATTATAATCTTCATAACTTTCGGCTGTGGTAGAAAAAATGTCTTATCAGATGATTTGCGTTCGATTCAGAACATTAATTATTATCTTCATTGGATTTCTTTGTTATTTAACTAGGTTACGAATAGTAACCGATATACAAGGTAAGCGATTACCGGTGGCCATAAATGGTGTCTAATGTTGTTTGACTTACAACTTTCTATAATCTAAATTAAACTTGAAGTGTATGTTTACTTAAACAAACTTAAAAGCTATTTATTTATTATAAAATTTATATAAAATTTGTATAAAATTTGTAATAAATAAATAGCTTTTAAGTTTAAACTAGCTTTAAATATGAAAGTATATTCGGTACTTTTTAAATTATTGTCTGTCTGTTTGTTTGACGTGAAAGCGCGACAGTTAATTTCGCATTTGTGATATTAGTAATTATATCAGCTTTTTAAAGCCAGTGGGCATTAGTTCCGTTCCCACTTCTGATAAGTGATAATGAAGACTGCCATTAGCTCTGTGTGCATGCATTTTATTTATAAAATGCATGTATCAAAAGAGAACAGTCGTTAAGCAACGTTAGAGGCCTTCGTTTACGTGGATTTAAGAAAGATTACGTAGCCATAACGTGTCTTGCTAGTCCCCAACCAGCACTCAGTCAGCGTGGGGACGTATGGCCTTAACTCTCTTCTGAGAAGAAGACCCGAACCCAGCAGTGGGACTATGGTTTGTTGATGATTGATGATGTATTTAGATATAAATGAGTAAGTTCATCAAGATTCTGGTCAAGAAATTATAAGTTCTGCCTAGTTTAAATTTAGATTGCCGAGGAAGGTTTGTGAAGTTACTATTGCTATAAATGATCACGTCAAATCACGCTTGTTTTGAATATTTCTATCATAAAGGAGACAACACATAAAGTTATTTTCAAAACCGTACTGTAAGTATACTATATTGTTTATGCTACATATCATCGGGGGAGCTGTGTATCTATTATTTAATGTTCGAATCTGTTTTGAGATTCTATTTGCTTTAATTTAACCCAGTCGCACGCAAACAGAAAGTATAAATTGGTGAGTTTACGAACAACTTAGTTGGCGACACCTGCGAAGACACGCCGGTACTCCGGGACGGGCGGAGGGCGGTGGAAACTTTTGTATACTGATATTCTTACAGTTTAAAGGTGTCACAGTATTCAAGCATTCCCACAACAGAGATCCCAGAATTATTTGGAGTTTCTCGAAGTTTATAAATATTTGACTTAAATACTACAGTCAATTTTTGAAAAAGTAACGTTCATCATAAATGACGTCTGAAAGACAACATATTGGTCAATCTACTATAATTATTTTATAAGTACGTTTCTCACCGATTGGCATGAAATTTTTAAATAAATTTCAATAATTTCTTGGCGCTTATATGCTTGTCAGAATTTTAATTGGTGGTGGTACAAAGTGGTACGAAAATTGCCAGGTCAGCTTGTTATGTTATTAATTAAGTTACAGAGAAATGCTTAAAAATAGTTTCATGATTACATGGTTTTAAGGAAAGCTCATTGAGATTCCTTGAGTTATGCCTATAAAAAGTTGAAACATGAACTTGAAAGTCCGTATAATATAAAAGTATCGCACCTTAATATTATATAGACTAAACTATACTAGTTTTGTTCCAAATTGTGGTGAAACTATATTTTATCTTAATATATATAAATCTCGTGTCACAATGTTTGTCCTCAATGGACTTCTAAACCACTTAACCGATTATAATAAAATTCGCACACCATGTGCAGTTCGATCTAACTTGAGAGATAGGATAGTTTAAATCTCAAATTATAGTCGCAATTTTAATAATCGCGGGTAGCACCGCGGGATTCAGCTAGTTCTAATATAAAAAGAGAACAATTACGATTGTTACTTAGTGATAGAACTAAATCTAAAACTTGTCACGTCCATCTTACAAAGGCAAAGAGCGTGCCAATTTCAAAACAAGAATTATTATGTACTTATATCATAACAAACTATTATTTAGAAATTTTTTTTTCTACCACTTGGCTCCGAGCCACACAATTTATTAAACAAAACAAAATCAAAGACACCAATAGCATCTTCTTGCTAAAACAATGAAAAATTAAAAGTACTAAAGTAGTTCGTTCGAAATACGAAGCAAAGGCGTTCTTGAAATATTTCACAGCTTCAGGAAGGAAGCAACGGAAAGTTCCTGAGCCAAAGTATGCGTCTTGCTACAAGCAGACAGCGATTATTCAACTTATACTTTTTTATTTGAAATTAACTTGTTTACAATACATCTAAACATTTCATTATGAAGCTTATTATTATATAGCTCTGAAAGTTTAAATACTACTTTCCATCATTCTTAATTGGTAAGCATGGTCACCTCGTTTGCTTAGAGGATGCCGTTTTTCGGTAAGAGTGACATTGGGCCGGTTCATAACATGTTATAAAATACAAATTTTTATGACAAGCGCTTTAAATAAAGCTAATGATTATTATGTTTTTTTTTTCAATATAATACGCAGCAGCATTTAGATAGGTAATTCTTTTGTACTTAAAAATTCGCTCCTCGCTTAACAGTTAAAGATGACACCTTCAACAAAGTGTGCCTGCAACTTTGCCTTATTAAAACTTGAGAAACTTTCTCTAATTCTGCCCACAGTACGCTATAGAGTTACAGAGTTGCTGCACTTGCCCATTTTTTCCTTTTCTTAATTAAAAGTATTGTATTCGAGCCGTGGTCATTGTTAATCACACTAATTAATTGTAAAGAAAGTCTTGATTGCTTTGCTTTATGCACTTTTGTTTCAATATAGACCGACACTTAAGTTTAGCTCGGATTCAATTCCGGGGTCGGACCAAATGTTTGTGTAATATGCTAATTTTTGTTTCGGAGTTTGGGTGTTTTCTATGTATAATTTACAAAAAAAAAGTAAAAAGTTGTCTAGTACCCATAATACAAGCTTAGTTTGGGACTAGATGGCGTTGTGTGTAAAATGTCCGAAAAATATTTATTTATTTATTATTGATTTGTACTCATTATAAGCACAATAGTACACACATTGTATATTTTAAGTGCTTAGTAAGTCTCTGCTAGAATTTGAAACTATTAAAATATCCATATTTTATGAAATTACTAATTAAATAACTTTAACCTAAGTTCAAATTTACTGACAAAGACTTTGAAGAAGAAATATCTATTCAAATTGTATTTCCTTTTGAAGAATTTGCAAGAGCATGCTTATGTGCATAAAGATATATTATTCTAAAGAATTGATTAAACATCATATGCAAAGTTTAAGCTCCAACCCTCAGGCTTCGGGTTTTCCGGCGCAACAATTGGCTTAAACACCATAATAGGATATCCAAACACCTTTACACCAAATGAACCAAAGATCAACCTCCCGGAAGCCTATCTAATGAGGGTCCACCTTCGAACCTTCCAAATTTTTGTGTAGACTCTATCTAATGGCGTTAGTGAAAGCAAATTTACATGATCAAGTAAGATATAAGTAAATTTCATTCTTGAGAACATCATTATTATGTTTAACTTTTAAACGACATAAAACTTCAAAGAATACATTTTGGTAAATGAAAAGAACGGATAATCAAAACATCTATAATTATATATACTCTCGTCTCTATTTCTAAAGACGTAGATCTAATAATATTTTTGACTGCCTCGTTGGTCTAGTGGTTAGCCTAAGCGACTGCTAATAAAGAAGTCTCGGGTTCAATTCCCAGGTCGGACCAAATGTTTGTGTGATTCTCAAATATTTGTTTCGGAGTTTGGGTGTTTTCTATGTATAATATGTATGTATTTACAAAAAAGAGTATATTTATGTATTTATATCAGTTGTCTAGTTACCCATAATATAAGCTCTGCTTAGTTTGGGGACTAGATGGCGTTGTGTACAGTAAGCTATCCGAAGTATTTATTTATTATTATATTATTATTATCTTTCTCACAATTTTTTTTGAAGTATACATCTTTTAATGAGTATGCTATGCAAAACAAAACGTAGTTACGCTTTGATCATTTCTTAAATCAAGAAATAACAAAACAGTTAATTTATTGTATCCGAAAAATAAAATGAATAACTATATATAAAATCACGCCTGTTTCAGCGAAGGAGTAGGCAGAGGCATTTAGAAAGCCCACTTTTAGCCTCTTTTTTGATCCCACGTATTATTATTCTTTATGTATTAGAGTACACATTACCATAAAACTATATTCAAGAAATTAAAAAAAATGGCGAAAAAAATTGTGATTTTTTTTCAAACCGAGTTTATAATATAAAGAGAATACAACTTTAACGTTGAAGCTTTGTTAAAATAAAAGAAAGAAGAGGGTATAACGATTGTTTAGCTCACAGAGTCTCTCCGGAAAACATCTCTCTAAGGATTTACCCACAGATAATGGATTTGGAAAATATAGGACATGACTTGACTCATACAACTTGGGTAATAGGGACTGACAACTGACCCTCAAATAAATACATGAGTTTTGTGTTTTCTTAGGGTTCCGTTGCCAAATGGCAAAAAACGGAACCCTTATAGATTCGTCATGTCTGTCTGTCTGTCTTTATTTCCGTCCGTATGTCACAGCCCCTTTTTTTCTTTTTAAAAAAGACAACTTTCGCATTGGGAAGACATCCTATGTCGCGGGGGACTTTACAAAAATACATGAAATGGACCCAAGAACACCCAGACTCAGAACAACAATTTCTGTATATGTATTATCCCACGTGGGATTTGAACCCACGACACTTTGCGTAGTAGAAAGCGGCCTGGCGACCGCGTAGCCATTTGATTTATTACTCACAGTTTCATTATTGTCACGTATTTATGTAACGTTATAAATAAACTAATAAAATATGAAATAAATCTGTTTAGATAATAAATCACTTTTCTCAAAATCATTATTTTCCGTTCATTTGTAGAACAAAATACCTTTATAGGTACAAACAGTTGTCTCAACATATCAGCCTTTCGTTTGACAGTTACCAATTAAATTTAAAGTCCTATGGCAGACATTATTTCGGAAATAAGTTCTCCCTGTACAGTAATTAGGAGAGCCATCTGCAGCATCTGGAGCGCCAGGACTTAAGTCTTCCGAGGAGGTGATTAAAACTGTCTCCGACGTTCTCATGGTTTTGTCAGTCTGACAATTTTAACAACTGATTTACGTCTCATTGGGAAGTTTTATTTGTTTAAATTAAACTGATAGTAATATTTTGATTAAATACTAGTTGAGTCATACGGCGCTACCTGCTGTTATTGTTGTAAATCGCGAGTAACGTCGTAGAGCGAAGTTAATCTATAAAAATTATGCTAAGTTACTACTTGGGTCATCAGCTTTCTACTATTGAAAGTTCCATCAAAATCGGTCCAGTCGTTCCACATATTAGCCGGAACAAACAGTTTTGATGTTTGACCTATATACTCTGATCTGCGTTTAATAAAAAATTGTTCATTTGATATGAGATACAAACATTATTTTTATCAATGAACATTTTAGGCGTGAATTTTTATTTCTATTTCAGTGTTGTTTCCGTTAAGATAACATTTAAACATTAAAAATGTAGCTGATCTATAAACACGACGCTTGTTCATAGGTACTTTGTCGTTTTGTTAGCCATCCGACACAGATATCTAGCTATGCTTTAAGGAATATAGTTGGCCTGAAACAGCAAAGTAGTCACACAGCACTTTCCTTAAAAGCCTTCACATATGTTACCTAAGAACATGTTAAAAGGTTTAATAAAATATTCTTCTTTGCAAAGTCCAAAGAAAAATAACTTTTGCAGAGTATTATCTAGTCAAGCAACTGGCGCATTATTTGAGCTGGTACCCTCTCTCCCCTGCCGTATAATAACAATTCCTCATTAAGGCATTTCCTTCGTCTCAAAGGCTCTGCTGCTAAAAGCGCAGGTAGTAATACGGACAGAATTTCCGCGGTAAGTGACACGCACACCTCCCATTTTGAAATGATACTCTCGACAGGGCTGTCACTAAAAAAATGAGGCTAAAAAAACTTTTCTTTAAAAAGATATCTATATTTTAAAATAAATTGCAACAAAAACTGTGTTAACCGTTTTTAGGCTTTCGAGACTTTTACACATACTCATGGTTTTTGCTGTAAATGTACTTATTCGCGATAAAATTAAAAAGGTACCTTTTACTTTCTGAGTGGGAAAGTAGAAGGTATCGCGAATCAGTCCTGTTTACAGCAAATTAAACTATGTTATTAAGTTCTGAATATATCTAAACTCGACAAAAATAAATATCTTTCTATTAGTATCGCAAGAATTCACTTAATTAATAATGTGAATAATTTAGTGAAGGATTTTTTCTTCGAGAGGCACCAAATTGATAATTTAAAATAATCTAACCTCCATGAATGAAGAAAACAGTTGAGCAAACTTCAATTTTTATTACCTATCCATGGTTTCGTTGACCGTATCTGCGCAAATACAAATATTGTAAAGCGCTTATTGACTTGTCAATAAGGGAATATATTACGTTCTATGAATGTTACATATTTATTTTAACTTTACCTACATATTTCTTTCAACCGTGAATAAGTAAATAAAAAAAATATAGACTTATGTCAGATTACTGGTATTATGTTGTGTATATTATACATACTTATTTTGAATTGGTTTTTTATTGTTGATTTACGATTTCAAGTATATTTAATTTATAAAGGAAATTTACGTATTGAAGAAGATAAATTTATTATATTGTTAGAGTCCAGAAGTGAAAAATAATAAAAATAATTATAATTCTTAACAATTTACTTTAATTCTAAACAATTTATTTCATTAATTACAAAATAATCTTAGAAATGCAATTAGACACAAACAACCGTTAATTAAGTAACGAATCTAAACAAATTACAGTTATACAGCAAGGGCGGTCACATAGGGCTGTACTAGCTGTTAGACAGCTTTCCTCGCACCCACCGCAATTCAGACAGTACTAACTTGTCAAACACAGCTTTCCACATCTGTTAACAGAGTAGTACTAATTGTCCAAAGACAATGATCCACACTCCGCGACGCATTCGTCAGAAATGCGTCCCGATACAACAGATCACTCCTATTTATAACCAAGCGCAGTGAAGTGATGGCGCCACAAAAATGACAACTACCGCCGTTGTGGCTTATAATATATTTAATTTATTAAGTTTAACAGACAAGTTCGTTTAAAAGGAATAATTTTCGTATCAAAATACCACTCTAGGAACAACAGCAACAACATTACAAAAACTGCAACATGTGCATAGTTATAATAAATATTCATAGTTTAATCCTATGCAATTAAAATACACAATATTCAAGATACGTTTCGTGCCAGCCCTATCGCTCGCGTGTTCCGAGCGAAGTAGCAACAAATGACGCGCGGCATCTATGGCGACACACCCGTCGCTGCAAGAGTTCTCACACCAACAACAAATATTAATATTTGCGTACTTTCATTCAATTTACATCTTACTTAAATTAACTTTTAGTTATTACGAATGCGATTAGTAAATTGATCATAAAATAGTCATGAAGATTACAATTTAGTTTTTTTTAAAGCATTAGAGCAATTCTTTCATTCCTTTTCAACGAGTGAGTAATGTTGGGCTTAGACCCTGGCAAGGAGGGTTTGGCCTAAAATACCACACTGTCTAGACATTTTGTTATAGAGTTCTGTGTAGTTTTTTTTCTAAGTACCCTAGGGGGCCATTAATTACGTGAAGTATTCTAGGGGGGAAGGGATCAAGCTAAATCTTTCCAAGTCTCACTTAGGGGGGAGGGGGGTCTAGGAAAATATCACGTAAATCTTTTTCATTACTTTCATATCATATTCGATATTTTCATTTCATTAATCAATATTCTTTATTTATTTTTATGATTAAGATTTTAAATTAGGATAATATTTGCAAATACTAGTCTTTGCTAGTCTTCAATAAAAGTTTGAAGAAGAAGGATCAGGTGGTGTTTTTTTTTTATTATTAATCCAGCACATTTAAAGCCCAAATAGAAGTCTTGAAGAATCTCGTGTGAGTTTAGGGTAGGAGGGAGGGAGTTGAGGAAAATCTTACAATGTCTCACCAAAGGGGGAGAGGAGGTCTAAAAATTCTCAAAAATGCCTAGTGTAATTAATGGACCACCCTACGTTCTAAGTCGTAATTAATTGTCTCTCAATTTACGACTTAGGACTAGGTATTCAATGTCCAACCACGCACTTATCACTTCACTGCAAGTACCCAAGGAGGAGCACCTGTTTACTTCCTTGTAAAACTACGTACATATGTATGGGAAGTACCTTGAATATATATGACGTAGATAAATAGAAAACGTTTTTCGTACACCGTATTACAGTCATAAAAGAATACATACTTATAAATGTTGGACATTTTACACACAACATCATATAATCCCAAACTAAGCAGGACAGGACCCAGGAATCGAACCCGAGACCTCTTTATCAGCAGTCGCATTACGCTAACCACTAGACCAACAAGGCAGTCAATAATGTATAAAGGCTGTCCTTTATACATTATTGCATAGAGCAATTATTAAATCTCTTCCAGGCAACCTCAAAGATATAGGAATAGTTGACTTCATAATGAGTTTCAAATAAAATAACATTTATCTTCAAAAGTGCGCCGATAAAATGTTTTGTAAAGCTTCGATAAGCGGTAACAATTAGGACCTGTTAATTAAAACCATTGTAGTAACTAGGTTGGCTCGAGGAAATTACTTAAAGCGATAAGGCTGCCCCTTGTTCGTTACCGATGTTGCACGTTTTATACCACATTCTTCAAAGAACATTTGGGTGATAATAAAGTGTTATTTTATTTTGTTCTTGTTACTTGGAAACGAAATTATCTAACGTATACAGAGTGTTAAAGAAGAAGTAAAGCACAACCATGTTTACTTTTGAAAATAATGTGATATTGAATACATTTATTTCAAGATTTTTTATGGAGGTCCAGATTTTACTTGAAATGTCTTTCAAATATAATAACATGCCTTAACCAGAAAAGAAATATGCCTTAAGTACTTAACTGTTCAGACAGGCCGTTATAGTGTGGGTCACCATGCAGCAATGTTTCATTGTATTGTCACTTTTGGATTGTGCTCATGCTTTCCATCAGGCCGTAAAGAGCCACTTTGGCAAGCTCACATATCATCACAAAAATACCATCTCTAAAATATGAATAAATTGAGCTATGTTTTAAATATGACAATTCTTATTAGCAGTAAAGTGAATATAAAAGGGTTGAGATTGAATGGTTTAGCTTTAATATACACAATAAGCATGGTGACCCCTACTCCTGGATTCTACTCATGCTTTCCATCAGGCAGAGTAGAGTCACTTTGGCAGGTTTAAATATTAAAAAAAAAAAAAAAAAAAAAAACACATAAGTCTTCTGATTGTGTGTTTGTAATTGAATCCTTCTAAACTGCTGGACCGTTTTCGATGAACTTTTTGTGTGTGTTCTAGTGGGTTCGAGAATGGTTTAGATTTGCAATTGGACCCGGTGGCGCTGCAATCAAGTTCTGAGTTTTCAAAATTGGGTTTTACGAAGTTCACCGGGTCAGCTAGTACATTGTTTAATTTAATGATTAATGAATTATCGAGGGTTACGGTTTGAAGGCTTACTGATGTAACGGCCATGTCCCATGAATATTAATAAAGATCATTAAACTGTCATTCTCGACAATGAATTAGACCCTCAGAGTCCCAAAGGGGTATAAGTGAAAATTGATGTCGGCGTTTATGGGTACTTCGGCCTAACTGATTAACACCCATGGACATTTGCAACTCAAGATACAAAAATGTTGATGGCTTACTGACACCCCACAGGGTAAAGAAAATAATTGGTCACATTTTATAAACAGGGTCCAAGTAGCTAAGGGAACTGTAAGCAGCTAAGCAGATGTCAGAGTACCTGATATAGTTTGCATCTCTTTCACTCTTCAAGAATATGTTTTACCCTTTTTTCAGTCTAACAAACGTATTGCAATACAACAATTGTAGTCTTCTAGTCCTAAATGTCTTCAAACAAAACTGTGGGTGAAATAAACAAAACCGATCAAGGAATGGACACAGTAAAGTAATACCACAGGACTCGAAAGCATGGTTGCTTAACCGTGAATGGAACTTAAACTGCTGCTATCTGTAAACCAATTAGTCCGTGACCGCTCTAACACGTACTAAAGAAAGTTATCAGTCAGTTCCTAATATATACCTAATTCTGTATTAGCTACGCCACTGCACGTATAAATTATAATAAATGAAAATACTGATATTACCTTATCGATGATAAGAGACGATTCGAAATGTCCGTAAATAACATATTTACCTGAAACAATAACAATACAAAATTAAATATTGCTATGAAAAGTTTTGTCACGCAAATCATCGTATTTCAGTATTATTTTTCAATAGCAGCAATAGGTTATAGCAATATTTGCACATTATAGAAAAAAGTTATCGACATAGCCCACAGGATTAGCAAGCTGAAGTGGCAAATGGCTGGCCATATTAGCTGCAGGACCAACAACCGTTAGGGTAAACGTGTTCTTGAGGGGAGACCGCGTCTCGGCAAACGTAGTGTAGGACGTCCACAGGTCAGGTGGAGTGATGATTTGCTCAAGACGGCTGGCAGGAGCTGGATGCGAGTAGCCGAGAATTGAAATAAGTGGCGTGCAATTGGAGAGGCCTATGACCAGCAGTGGACTGCGATAGGGTGATAATGATGATATTCATGAGTGCGGTCTCTGACTAGTCTGATTAATAAAGTGATCAGAAAGCTAATAAAATGAAAATCTAAGGTTGCCTGGAAGAAATTGCCTGTGACAAAGAGGCCACCCTTTGTACACTAGGTACATATATACCTATCTAATATTTTATGTACGCTATTTTAAGACTAAGGCCAGTTTCACTAATAGTCTGAAAATATCCTCATTTTTTATTCTCAATTAATTGTACCAAAAACTCTACTCCGATAGAACGCAGGAGTAGAATCCAAGAGTAGGGGTTACCATCAGCATTGCTACTACACGTAATGCAGCATGGTGACCCACACTAATGCGGCTTAGTGAGATGTTTCTTCATCTTTAGACCGACCATCTCATATTCACCATCGATATACAACAGCGCGAATGATGTCATTTTTAGGTTGGTCTTCTGTGCGAGAGTAGTACCACCCCGATCGAGTTCGGCCCATTTGTGCTGAAGTCAGCGTGACTCTACTACCTTTAGCTGGCGTTAAGGGCCAGTAAATATGTTAATCAGCAGTCTGTTTACCATCATACAAGCACTGCTTGGTTTGCGATTAACTACTTTAAGTCAACATCATCAACTTCTCCTAATTAAACAGCAAATTATTTGATCAAAATAACAGTTGATGATGCACCTGTTTTTTTTACTTTTAACTCTCTTTCAAACGAGCTCACTCACAAATAAGTAAAAAACTAAAGAAAGTTGTCGATCGAAATCGGAATTCCTTTTACGAAATGTACATACGATAGTTAGAAACTAGTTACCAAAAACTTTGCCAAAGGGAAACTCAGAAAAGTCTCTTAATCATTAAGTCGAACAAGTTCTATAATGACATGACAATATCCTTATGGCAAGTTTACATGCGTACATATGCGACGATTGTCACGTTCATTATTTCTAAACATGTTACATGACAACTGACAAAAGAAGGAAAATAATGAATATTATGGCATAAATTCTAACTAATTTTGTACGTTGAAGCTTGGCGACAAGAGCTCTTTGTCGGATTTTGGGTTAGAGGTGACTAGAGTAGAATGTTTTAAACACTCTTACATTACTAAAACTAGATGTTAGGAAGACTACTACTTACTACAGCTACTACAGTTTGCTAATCGACAGGTCTCTCCTTTACACGACAAGCTCCTTTATCGAGGATCAATAATCACACAAAACTCTGAGAAAACTCCAAAACATCAACAGAAAAAAGAAATATTTTCCAATCCACGCACCACGTCCTTGCTTCGCTTGTCAATATTATCGTCGGCTATTTTATTTTAATCAATCATGTGCCCATGTGCCCGCCAAATAAGAATTATTCGTTTTGCAATAGATTTTGTTATACAATTGTATTATGTATAATATGTTACATTTTTCTAATCAATAACTCATACGAGTTCTGAAGACTAATATTGTTAGAAGGTTTTACTTTACCTACGATAGGCTAGGATTAGGCAGGTCCAATAAATATTATAGGCTTTAAGTTTGAGACTAATTTTGAATAGTAGTATACCTAGCTCGGATTCAGGAACAACCTAATGATTATTCTTTTTTACAACGCCATCTAGCTATAAACTAAGCAAAGCCTGTACTATGAAAGCTTGATTTACTGATACAATACTTACTTTAAAAAAAAACACATTTTAGGCATAGAAAAACACCCACTCGGAAATAAATATCTGAAGATCAAACAAACATTTGGCCCGACTCAGGATTTCAACCCGAGACCTCAACCACAGCAGTCTAATTATTATTATTCTCTTTATTTATATTATTACTATTAATAGAAAAGGTGAAAGTTATATTTTTTTCCTAGACTGAGGCAGTTTGACCTGTATATATTGTCTCCTATGTCAGCCATTATGTTGCCTGCTATTAGCAATATTGACATTCATTATCCGTTAGTTATTTCTATTAACGTTAGAGACCTTTGATAGCCTATCAAAATGAGGAAAAAGGGACGATTGTAATCAGAGATCGATCAACAGTACATTAGTGTACATGTTACTAGTAAGAAAGAAAGCAGTATATTATTCTTTATGTTTTATATAGACAAATAACATGACTGCAAAATTATCCTAACAGAACATTAAAAATAAAAACAAAAAAAATTTGAACAAATGTCTTTTTTCCAAAAAAAATAATTTCAAAAATCTAAATAGACACTCTTTTAAACTACTAAAAAGTAGAAAACAATTTTAATGTAACAAAGCGTGGAGTGCTTTCTGAAAATATATCAATAATGTCGCCCCACGCTTTTTTTAAACATTTTTTTAGGTTTTTTTTAGTTTTATTTAGAAATTAGTTTATTGTCATCGGTCCTCGACAAATCTACAAAGTTTGAACGACAGTGCGTCAAAATGGCACCCAATGGGAGTCGGTTAAAAACATACAAACAAACATAAAAAGCGTGTAAAAATCATATAAAACCGATAATTTATATATGTTTACGAACAAACAGACAGTCAAGCTCATATGAAGCTTTCACCGGGACCTACAGCAAATAAATAGCAATGAAAAGCTTCAAAATCTAGTTACTAAAAATATTTGGAAACTTTTATTTGAACTTTTACTTCCAGGTAGTAGAGCCACGCTGATTTCAGCACGAATGGGCCGGCTCGACCCGGCCAGTACTACCCTCACACAGAAGACCATCCTAATAATGACAGCATTCTTGCTGTCGTGTTTCGTTGGCGAGTGTGAGACCGGAGGCCCAATCATTCTGCATCATTCTCCCGCCCTTCGAAGGCCGGGAGAATGATGCAGAATAATCTAACCAGGCTGCCATGGTAGGGGTCATCATGCTACATTGCCTACCCTCACAATAAGCATGGTGACTCCTACTCCTGGATTCTACTCATGCTTTCCATCAGGCAGAGTAGAGTCACTTTGGCAGGCTTAAATATATAAAAAAAAAAAAAAAAAAAAGAACAATAATGGCGAGGCGTTACGCAGGGCCTGCACGTAGATGGCGCCACGGAGCGTCATTAGTGGGTCGCACTTCCGCTTCCGGTGGGTCCCACCCCGCTTCCGACCACCCACCCCATTGTGGCGATGCGCCCCGATTGTTGTCCCTTGTTTTTCAGACGTTTCAAATAATTTTATAATATAATGCTTCGACTGTGGGTCCATCTAAGATGTAATAATAACCGCTAAGTTTCTTTTACATTTAATTCTACCAAAGCGACTTTACTCTGCCTGATGGAAAGCACGAGCAGAATCCAGGAATAAGGGCTACCGTCCTCATTGTGAGGGCATACAATTTAGCATGGTGACCCATGACGGCTTATTGAAGTGTTAATGCATCATACTGAAGAATGATGCCTTCGGTCTCACACTCACCAACGAAAGACGACAGGTTGGTCTTCTGTGTGAGGGTAGTACTGCCCCGTGCTGAAATCAGCGTCAGAGCCACGTTACTTAAAGTACGGATTGGGTTAAATATTTTAGTTATAAGTAAATTAAATTTTGCAAAGGTATATGTGTAATCCCCATCATCAAAATTATAATCAGCTAAAACCGTACTTCTTCAAAAAACAAAAGTATTTGATACTGAATTTATTCCATGGCTATCTGCCACCTTTAACAGGTTATCAGAGAACCTATCGTGGGGATACTTCACATTGCGTTTTAGAGATAGTTACTCTCCTCGAAAATTTTACTAATAGCATATATATGGATACTGGTAATTTATCAAGTGCAGGTAGATTTTAGATACTTCCTAACATAAAATAATGTAATTTCAAACACCCGCTTTGCTATCCTGAACATCAAAGTGTATATGTTGAATAAACGGAGTGCCCTATGACCACCAAAATTGTACAGCGATTATATAAGAAAACAATTACCTTAATTGATTTCCATATTATGTTCACGGCTCGTTTAAATATATATATTAAAAATGAGATTAAATCAATATATTGCACAGAATTTAATAACGAAATTGATTTTTTACACGTTTCAATGCGTAGAAACAAAAAAGGTTTAAATACAGGATCAAGTGAAATCACAGTCATCTTCGGTGAGTTGTCTGCAGCTCACTGTTGGGTCCAAAGTTCAGGGTCCAAATACAATGATGAAGATCAACGGGAGCTTATGGCTTCTATGCCTGTTGGCCGTTGGAATCAGGGCCCGTCCCGAAAGTGGTAAGATATACGCCAAGGTTCACTTCGATCGACCTCAGTGCTTGAGATGTGAATATTTAGATGATAATGGTGTTATGTATTGTAAATTAACATTGCTTAAACATTGCGTGGTGACAGCTGACCTGCTGGCAAGCAGTTCGGAGTACCGAGCAGTACCAGCCACCTCAGAGCACAAAGCCCATACCGAACGCCGTTCTGCTGATGACTCAAAGGATTCACGATTGTCGAGTGCAGAGTCTCTCGTTTCTGAACAGCGATCGGATGATGCAGCAGGTATTTTATGCCAAACCTTTCCTAGCTTATAAATTTTAATAAAATTTAAAATTCCTAATTCTGAAATATGAACAATAAAAAAAATGAAACCCTTGAGTGTAATTTCAAAACTTCACCATGACTTTTTGTATGTTTATGAGCCTGCCAGTGTTTCTACTCTACCTGATGGAAAGTGTGAGTTCTTCCAAAAACGTTTTCTTATGACGTTATCACGTTAATATATCTTCTGTAAAACGAATCAGCAGACAAATAATTTTTTTATCATCTGCAGAATCACGAGACGTTGAAGCAGATGCACGCTCTGAAGAATCCCGTATGTACCGTCCGGCTGATATCTTTTACGGTAATGGAGGACCGCTAATTAGCCCAGCTCCTTCGGGTAATATATTATTAAATAACATTATAACTATAAAATCTAACCAAAAGTATTATTATTAGACACTTGGAGTTTTCCCGAAGTAAGTTATTCCAAAATTGATTTATGGCCCTTCCCGTTATAAAGTTCTCTTTAAGCCTTAAACGAAGTAGAAGCTGTCATAAATAATAAATTTTCAGGACCCGTAACAACTGGAGCGTTGGTCAACCAGTGCACTGCTGAAGGTGACATGTACTACGAGACTAGAGGAGACAGTTGCTGGGTGTGTGGATGTTTCACGGGTTTCGGCGGATTATTCCCGAAATGCGCACCGTGTAATTGCTCTTTGCGTAAGTGTTAACACCACATCTTATTTTATAACATTTAAAGAGTAAACAGTAATTAAATTTAAAGACCCATGAGCTGAACAATGAATTGATTATATTCATATACCTAACGTTAACTTTAATATGGTCCTCACTTTATGATTCTGGATATGATGCATTTTGTCCTAAAGTCTCTTTACAAGACTATTCGTACAATGCGTTACTACAATTTTTGAATTCTTGTAAGCTACTGTCGCTTGCTAGAAATAAACTTTATTTTCTTATTTATATATAAAGATGACACATTTTTCTTCTATATTTTAAATACACCTCGCTTGTTAATCAAGATCATTAACCATTTGACCAAGAATCCCACCAATATAACTTAATTTATTTACAACAAGAAATTCTGTACTTGTCTTTTGCCTTTTTAGTAATATTTTTCTTCCTTTCAGGTCCATTGCCGTATCCTCAACCTATACCAGGTAAGCATATATTAATATTATTTAATTCAACCGTTTTACTCTCGGTCTTCTATCACGTCATATTGTCGGTAGTTGCTTAAACATTTCGTGTGAGATTTTTAATTTTAACTTTCAACTAATGTTTCGATTTGGCCCCCCTGAGTGCATTTTATTGGAATGTCGGGATGACATGTTTATGTCGTATATTCTTAATAGTACCGCGGTTTATTCCGGATTGAAACGTCTCATGTAACGCTTAACTAACTCGTATTTGAAGTATTTGGTGGAATCTCTGAAGAGATATTTGTTATTTCAAGCACTAATGCCTTGAAGATATGAAGATACTGAATGTTAAGATATCCAAATTTGGATGCTTAAAATGCTCCCTTTACCTGGTTCAAGAACTATCCACATTAGATAAGTAATTTTTTAAATTATTTATATACATTTATTTAGTTGTATGTACGTTTATTTGCAGAACAACTGAACATTCTACCAGGTAAACCCTATACATTACTTGCTTAACTATTTTGATCTCGTAATTCTTTCTATTAAATTATTCTATTAATTTCAAGAGCTTTCTCACTGATCCGATTCAGAAATGAAATACCTGTAGTGCATTTAAGACCAATCCTGTCTTTTGGATTCGATTATATGCTATTAATTTTCAAAATTTACGAACGCATATTAAATGTTAGACTCCAGAATTAAGAACCAAATCTTTTTCAGAATTCGTTCCCGATTCGCAAATACCACTTCCAGGTCAGTTTCAATCAGCCAGAATTCAAGCGTCAAATAGTTTATTGGAATTTAATAACCTAAAAAATTACATAGCTAATTTTTTCACAGATGCATCGTCAAACCAAATAGGTCCTCTACCCAATCTATATCCAGGTTAATACTATATTTTATTTATTTGTTTTATTCAAATGTTTAAAAAAAGTCAAAAACCAGGCAAGTCAAAATCAAGTGTGATTTGACAAAAGCTCTAATCAACAACAAGCAAAGTCCATATATTTTTTGTCAAATTTATATTTTTTTCTTGATAACCTCGTTTTGAATGTTTATAATAACTTCTAATATTATGTTTCCAGAACCTACAATCCTACCTTTACCAGAGCAAGGTATATAAATCTATCATTTTCCTTTTCTTAATTTTATAAATTAACTTCTTCAATACTTCGTTTTACTCAGAATATAATATATAGTCTGGTCTTCAGCTTTAACACAGTTTGCTTTAATTTTTACTGACGAAGAGGTTTTCTATTTAATAATATTTTTTTAACTTCTATATTAATTGAAAAGTGTGCATGTTCGGTCTCATTCAAGTTTTGAAGAAAAAAAACATGAAAATTAAGGAATGAAGAGTTACCTATTAACGTAGTGCATCTATAGTGTAGGCTTTAAAGTGATTGTTACTTTAGAGGCTAGTTTCATCACTTGCTGGTAAAGTGCCTGATAGATAATTCTAAACTGTCAATCTGTCAAATTACTTCAGATTTCGGTTTCGCCAATCTTGGGTAAAGACAAACATGTCAGGTGAATCGGCATTTATCTGTTGAATAGTGTTAAATGGCAGATTACTATCTATAACTTTATCAGAAACTGGAGAGACTGGCCGTAAGTGTTGTATATGTTTTACTATTATATTACTTAAGTGCTAAAAGAAAATATGATTCTCGCATTTTTATTTTGACCTTTATTTCTCAAGCTTAAGTTTACTGTATTATGTATGATTTTTTTTAATTTAATCTATTTTATTAGTAATTAGGAATCATGATCAATTACGGGGCATGCTTGATTAGCGGTCCAGCTTGCTGAACCAGACATCGTGAATCTGATTCCGACCCAGGAATTTTTATTATCATTTCTGTCAACTTTTCTAAGATATACATCTTTACAACCACGTCGCTCTGCTTATATGTCTTCAACTAAACGGCTTCAAACATATTATTTAAAAACCTCCAAGTACACAGGTTTGATTACAATATTTTCCATTCCGGTCCATCACCGTATTTAACTAGTAAAAATGAAGCGAAGGAATCAAGTTCCCTATCGTAATCAATTAAGTATCAAAATCTGTTTAAAATTCTGCATCTACCTCATATTACTGCTTAAAGGAGTCCTCTTCGTAACAATAGCATTTTTATTCCAGATCCTATGCCGATGCCGTTGCCACTGCCTGTACCTCAGCCATTCGATCCCATGCCAGAACCATCACCGGTGCCACTCCCGTACATACCAAAACCGTCACCATCACCACAACCATTCTGTAAGTATAACTTTGGTTTGCTCTTTACTAAATATGCCATGACCGCGTGATGACAAATTTAGGATACCGAGTGATTTCATCTTCATTCATCCCGTGGCTGTCGTAAAAATCTTTCTTGACAATACAGTATAGTAAATCAACAGCTTTCTCAGTATAGACCTACTTATGTCCAGCATTATTCTACTAAACTTTTTAACTAGCACCAGTTTTTAATTTTAAAACATTATTTCCTCAGGTCCTCCCCCCGTGGTCATTCCTGGACCTCCTCGCCCGTACCCAGTACCTGTGCCGGTACCTGGAAAACCTGTGTACATACGTGTACCAGTTGCCGTACCTTCGCCACCTGAAAAGATCTACATCCGAGGACCTTCAGTTCCTTACCCAGTAGAAGTGACGAAGAATGTACCTGTTCCGTATCCAGTGAACAGGTAAGTTTTTAAAGATTACTACTATTCATCAATAAGTAAACTATTCTGAGAGGTGAATAATCCAAAGAGTAGTCATCAGGTAAAGCGTTTGCTTGTTTGCCCCTATAGTATAATAAAGTAATGCGGATTTAATTATTAAACAGCAGAATCTTCATAACGCTACCGTTTTCATTCTTGCATTCAAATTATTTGATATTTCAGGCCTGTCCCGGTTCCCGTGCCATCCCCACCAGTGGCCATTCCTGTCAACCATTACATACCAGTCAAAGGAAAAGACGTATTAGTTCCAGTACCAGTGCCAGTCACCAGTAAGTGACAATCATTTTATTTATTTTAAATTAAACGACATTACATTTTGAACTTAACAGCGGTTTCCGCACTAAACTCGGAAACCAGGGCGAGATATATCAATTATTTATTGGTGCTGGTTTTGTCGTTAAAAAACTCTTCAATACTAGAACTTACAAAAAATCATGTTTTTATGTAAAGCCAAGTTTTAATTAAGAAAGATTAACCTAACAGAAGATAGTATAGTTCGTTTATTTTTTTCAACACTGCCATATTTGATATATTTTTTATCTAAGCTTACTAAACCAACATTACTTTTTACAGAAACTAAATACTACGCTGTACCAATCATCATCTACGTAAGTAAGTATCGCAAAGACGTAAATGAGAATATTTTATGAGATACCTAAATATAAGTATTGTATAACATACAAATGTTTTAGATCCTGAGTGCAGACACCGTCCTCCGTTAGTACCATTCCGATCTCCGTATGAACCATGCAAGATCCTTGTATGCAAACTCAAATACAACTACGTGTATCTTGAATCATCCCCTGATAACTCTTGCCTTATCTCAGGTAAATTAAAAATTATTATGTTCTTATAGAGTAGGTATTTAAAAAATAAAACATGTCGAAATTAATTTTAACAGCATCTAATATTGTTTTCCCCTTCTTTTTATTCAGGACCAATCAGTCCTGGCTGGGGATCATCATCGGCAGCAGCTAATGCAGCTGCATCCAACTTTGGAGGTGGTTCCTCGAGTGCTAATGCCAACGCCATGGCTAACACTGGATCATTCCCTGGCTATCCAGGATTCTCTGGTTCCGAAGCCTCTGCAAATGCAATAGCTAATGGAGGTTACTCAGGCTTGGATGGTGGATATGGAGGTGGATTCTCAAACGCCGAAGCATTAGCCAACGCTAATACAGGCTTTGGTTATGACTCAAGTGCCAATGCTGCAGCAAATGCAGTTGCTAACCTGGGTGGATATGGCGGCTATGGAGGTGGTGGTTTCTCAAATGCCAATGCCGCAGCAAATGCAGTTTCTAACCTTGGTGGTTATGGCGGCTATGGAGGTGGTGGTTTCTCAAATGCTGAAGCAGTAGCTAATGCTGCAACATCCTCTTTGGGCGGTTTCGGCGGCTATGGAGGTGGTGGTTTCTCAAATGCTGAAGCAGCAGCTAATGCTGCAACATCCTCTATGGGCGGTTTTGGCGGCTATGGAGGTGGTGGGTTCTCAAACGCTGAAGCAGTAGCTAATGCTGCAACATCCTCTTTGGGCGGTTATGGCGGCTATGGAGGGGGTATGTCAAGTGCAGATGCTGCAGCTAGTGCTCTTAGTGGATATGGTGGCTATGGAGGAGGTATGTCAAGTGCAGATGCTGCAGCCAGTGCCCTTAGTGGATATGGCGGCTACGGAGGAGGTATGTCAAGTGCAGATGCCGCAGCCAGCGCAGTAAATACCCTAGGTGGATATGGCGGCTACGGAGGAGGTATGTCAAGTGCAGATGCCGCAGCCAGCGCAGTAAATACCCTAGGTGGATATGGCGGCTACGGAGGAGGTATGTCAAGTGCAGATGCTGCAGCCAGCGCAGTAAATACCCTAGGTGGATATGGCGGCTACGGAGGAGGTATGTCAAGTGCAGATGCTGCAGCCAGCGCAGTAAATACCCTAGGTGGATATGGAGGCTACGGAGGAGGTATGTCAAGTGCAAATGCTGCAGCCAGCGCAGTAAATACCCTAGGTGGATATGGAGGCTATGGAGGAGGTATGTCAAGTGCAGATGCTGCAGCCAGCGCAGTAAATACCCTAGGTGGATACGGAGGCTTATCTAGTGCTGAAGCAGCCGCAAGTGCCGCATCCTCTACCCAAGGCGGTTATGGTGGATTTTCAAATGCAAATGCAATTGCTAACGCCGCTACACTTGGTGGATATGGCGGGTATTCTGATGCGGCAGCACATGCTGCAGCTAATGCAGGTGGTTATGGAGGCTATGGAGGTTTTGGAGGCTACTCGAATGCCGACGCAATGGCAAATGCTGTTACTAACGTAGGCGGTTATGGTGGAGGATATTCTGCTGCTAATGCACTAGCGAATGCTCACACCAACAGTTATGGTTTATTCCGAAGTGGAGAATCAGAATCAAAAAGCGACGATAAAGCTGATTCCCGTGCTGATGTAGCTGACTCAGACACCAGAAGAAAACGAAATGTTATACACAGAATGAGAGCATAAAAAAATTGTAAGTAAAAAAGTAGAAAAGTCTGTATCTTAAGACGACAAGAAAAAAAGAAAATTGAATAGTTATCTTTAACTAGTATTTTATTGTTGCAGAAAACGACGAAGCCATTCTCATGATCTCTCGACAAGCAACGCATGAAACTGGATTTGATTTAACTTAAGATTTAATGACAAGCATGTAAAATGACAGTAAACTATACACTCATATTGTATTTAATAAAGCATTTAGTGGGATACATATTGTTTTATTTAGATTTTTTATTGTTAATTTTGATATAATCCTCGCTCTCTTTCTACAAAAATATGTAGTATCATTTTAGGCATTTGAACACAATATTTTTTATTTATTTATTTATTTCGGATCACCAACAAATGATACACACATCAAATATGAATATAAAGAAAACAAAATACATGCCCTGTGCTCATTCAGTTATAGGTAATCACAGCCAACAAAGGATAATTATAAGTACCATCTAAATTAAACTAAAAGAATATAATAAAAATGATACAAAGAAAACAACTAGTTAAAAGAGCTATAACAAAACCTAAAAACAGCAATTGAATCAGGATTCTTCGATAAGCCTAAACTCGCCATATTTTAACTCTGGCGAGCCTAGGCTTATCGAAGTAAAGACTCAAAATGGTCTATGATTTTGTCTATGATCTCCAAAAATGTCCAAATCCAACAAACGAGAAAGTTCGTTGTAAGACTTGGCAATTCTGGTAACGGTGAGTTAAGCCCTAGATTAGTCTTATTTCTACGTCTAAACAGTTTGTAGACATTTGAGCGTGGCTATCTACTTGGCGCTGAGATGTTGTGAGATATTTTATAGAATATGCCTATATTCTATATATTCTATATATTCTATATATTCTATATATTCTATTCTATAACGCTGGAATATAAAATGATTAATAAACAAGTTCTATCTAGACACAAATTTTAACCAGCAGTAGTTATATGTGGCATATGCTTGAATGTTGAATGGTTCAAAATATTACAATACAAAATCGTTGTGTGACGCTGTTGTTCACGATGAACTCTGAACCTATCCAACCGACTTTAACGTTTGTTTGTGTTTTGCTAGGGTGCGTAAGATAGGATAGTTGACATCACGATTAGACCAATTGGAGCCGACTATTATTTAAAAGATATGTAGACGAAGTGGCGTAGATCAGTAAGTGTTATTTAAAGATTGTTTGATTAGAAAAACATTGTACATTGTTTAAAATAAATAACACACGTCCTATGCGTAAAAGTAAAGTAACAAGTATCGACATGAAGGATAATATGTGCAGTAGTCTAAAAATTATTGTTTTATAATAAAAAACAACACAGGTAAAAATATTTGTACAAACTTAATCAGAATTACAGAAATCCACAAAACTCTACTTGACATTTGTAGCTATAAATTACAGTGAAAATAATTAAATCATACGCAAGTACATAAATTAACCAATAAATCAAGTTTCGCTACCTTCATAACGCCAAACGGATGTCAAGTCAAATTATAAGACTAACTTATAAATACATCTGAAAAATCTTCAGTATATATTCACTACAGGTAGGCTTGATGTTGAATCAAATTAAAAAGTAAGCCATGCAGGGAGGGGTGATTGGAGGTATTTGCCTCCTTGCCTGCCTGTTATCTGGAGTGCGGAGTGAGGAATCAGATATTTCAAAGCAACTAGAAGAAACCAATAATATAGGAAAGGAGTTATCAGTAGAAGATGTAGACTCGACAAAATTAAAAGTAACATTCAATGATCTCAATATTACCCGTGAGTATTTAACAAAAGATTTTGATTATATTTATTTTGCAAATTAAATGTTTCTTTGGCTTTTTTTTGAAAAAAATAAACTCATACATATGATAGAAAGATAGTCAATCTTTCTATTACGAAATTCTTAGCTAGAAAATTAGTTATTAACACAAATTATTTATAAAATTTTCATTAAAATTATTTTCTTAATTTTATTTCAAAATAATAAAATATGGTTACTTCATATTTAGCAAAAAGTCGAAATATTTTTTTTTATTACAATAAAACTAAAATTCTTTAGTTAAATATATTTAATATTGATGTAGTTGCTAGTTATTCTGACAATTAAATCAAAGGTCTTGAAATAGATTCCCAAATGTATGAGCTATACATAATAATTTATACCGTGTCTGGGTGTAATAATCTTTAAAATGTGTGTCTATAAGGCCTTGCCTTGGAGATCAAACTGCTCTGAGACATGTGCCGGGTTCTCATTATTACGGTTTGGTCCTATTCACGAAACAATGAAGAGTATTCGTGTCAATCAGAAATTTTGGTATCATGGTACAAGCTCTGCCTCTTTAGGGAAAAATGAATAATAAAGTAACCAAACCTAAATCTTATAAGTAAACTGTAAAAATATATTGTGATATTTCTCCTTTCTTTGAACCATCCTTACCATTGGAAGGTTTTAGAAAATTGCTCAAAGGATACGAACAACACGTATTTTGGATCTTTTTTCAGAAGTTGGAAATCACTATCCGGCAACGGGAGCCATAACTCTATCTGATCAAGCTAGTAATGATGAAACATTGCCTTCGTACTCACACAATTCTATCACGTCTTCTGAGGAGTCTAGACGTGACACTAATGTGATAAGTGATGATGACAAACAAACAATGAACGTAGATGGGAGTCAATCTATTGAGAATATGAACGTATACCCGTACAGTCCACCCGGTAAATCAGATTCTAGTGAAACTAATGATCTGCGTAGTGGTGCTCCCAATTATACACCTTTTGAAAATATGGGAGTAAATTCCGCTCAAGCGTACGCAGGAGCTCTTAGTAATAGCTTTTTGCATAAAAATCAAGGATTGAATCCTTACACTTATGGCTATCCTCCTGGACCAGACACTAATGTTGGAAATTTAGCTTCTGCCAATGCGTTTGCACAGGTGTCTAGTGGGATCGCCAGTAAGTACACTTTCAATTTAACTTTTGATATTTTTTTCCACAGTTTTCAAACACAAATTTTAAATCACTTTTATTCTGTCATAACTATTATTTCTTATAATAAATTTAAATAGCGAAGATATTTTGTGAACATTATTGAACTCAAATTAAGTTACTCAGTTATTCATTTCTCATTATGAAAGTTTTCCTTTGTTTACTGAAATATTTCGTATTTCAGACGCACAAAGTTCGGCGATTGTAATCGAGGGTAATAATTTCATTTATTATAATTAATAACGACAGTTAATATCGATTATAACTCAAATTATTATAAATGGTTCCAGATGCACAATCGCGGGTTGTATGGCCAAATGAATTAATATTTCCAAGTAAAATACACGGTAAGTTTATTTACATAAAATACAATATACAGATCTCATGTTCTTTATGTTCTTAATAACTTAAACACATATTCTTAATTTAATATTTGAATTCAATGCTTATGACATTTTTTCACTTTACAAAAAAAAAACAAAACTGAACGACATTTTTTTCAGGAAGTGAAAACACAATAAAATGCAACAAAGAAAACGAATTGTACCACTTCTGGTCCCGTTCCTTCGAATGCCTGGTGTGCGTGTGTCTCAATATATATGGTTTCCTGGAACCAGCTTGCGTCAAATGCTCAGGGTGTCGCCACCATACCCCTTCACACATTCCAAATTTTATGGAACCATCAGCACCTCTACCTCCAGAGTCCTTCTTACCTCCTCCTCTACCTGAACCTATCGTGCCTATGCCTTTGCCGAATGTAGAGCCTTACTCACCCTCTGCGCCAGCCCCATCACTTGTAGTACAGCCTATTGATGAACCAGATGTACAGACAACACAGCATTCACCGATAAATGAAGGTATGATTTGCGTGTATATGATAAGCTTAACAACATTTATTATTTCAAGCAATAATTACATATTGTAAAATAAAGTCCTCCGCCACGTCTGTCTGTCTGTCTGTTTGCGATAAACCAAAAACTACTGCACCGATTTAAATTAAATTGTATACCTAGCTAGTCTGAGAAAGGACACAGGCTACTTTTTACCGCGATATCCGACATAGACGCGGGCAGAGCCGCGGGCGAAAGCTAGTTATTTATAACTTTAGATACTATCAATGGTTCTAAAAAAAAAGTTTGACTTTAATGAAATCAGAACTTAGTATTCAATAATATTTTTAAGAAATGTAATATCTA
Organism: Phragmatobia fuliginosa; assembly: GCA_932526445.1. Taxonomy (NCBI): domain Eukaryota; kingdom Metazoa; phylum Arthropoda; class Insecta; order Lepidoptera; family Erebidae; genus Phragmatobia; species Phragmatobia fuliginosa. Next base: position 598,627 of record OW052078.1, on the reverse strand, counting down.
TCAATGTAATATTTATTTTTTGGTTTATTCCAGTTCACCGTTTTGATAATCTCAACAAAAATAACTTATTTATCCAGTTCTTTCTTTCTTGATAACTTCTCTATGTAAGACTTTCCTATAAACCCATTATATTAAAGCTCCAATATTCTACGTATATTATGTTACAGTTAAAGCCACTTGCAGTCCACTGCCAATTGGGAGACCTTATACAAACCCTTTGCACCCTTGCCAGCTCTGTACGTGTACAGAGCTGGTCAACGAATCTGGTGCAGTTGATGTCATAATTCAGTGTAAAGACAATCTTGAATGCGGTGAGTTATTAGGATCTACTAAATGATATCTGATTAAACAACCAAAAGTCTCTGGAAATGTATATGAAATTACTTAGAGGTTGGGGAAATTAATCATATATTTTCTTATATCTGGTAGTTAACACATCGATCCAGACACAAAAATAAACCAATTATTTTATTCAACGAAAAGTATGGACAATCCTTTTTTCATCTTCTTTTTTCATTTGCAGTTTTGCCTACAGATGTCACTACTTTACGTAAGTTCTTGAGCTGAATAAATTGTACTGTTTGAGTTGAAAATAAGTACTTATACCTAAATGTTTTGTGTTCGTTTTAGCGCCCATACCAGACATACCAGTTCCAGTACCATGTAAGTCTGCGTCTGTATTTATTCTCTAATATTGTATTACAGTTTAATTCGACCAGGCAGTTTAAGTAAGGTGTAATGACTTGGGTGTTTTTCATGAAACAGAATTTGTCCTATACAACTGTCCTTTACGAATTATTCAGTTAGGTAAGAACATGTTGCGCTACCAACTTTATATTAATAAAATTATATTAAATAAAATCATAAAACAATTTCGGGGTTTAAAATATAATGAGACAAAAACTTGTCCGGTTTTAATTGTATTACGGTATATATTTTTTTCAAAGAAAACAGTGTTAAGATATTCAAAATAGCCATCTAAATGAGTCATGTTGGAAGTGGCTTGTTTTTTTAATTAAATTAAGTTGAAAATAAAATACAAAATTTACTGTATAGAAATATTTTATATTTGTGGTTAGTATTTGTACCTATTGTGTTATGTATTCAGTGTGTTGAGTAAAACTTGATTTTTTTTTGTAATCTTTTTGTTACTGCATTTTTTCAGTGCCTCTTTGTGAAAAGTTTCCTCATCATGTACCCTTCCCGCATCCAACGGAAAGATGCAAGGTGTGTAAATGTTCCCTGGAAGTATCACAGACTGGTGCACTTGAGGAGCAGATCACCTGCTACCACGACTCTGAGTGTGGTGAGTGTCTACTTTACAATATATTTGAAGTTTTGTAGTTCTATAAATAACCTAAATTTAGCATCTATGCAAATAAATAAAATTGGAGCGTCTGTTTGTAGTGTCAAAAGAACTTTATTGGCAGATACTGATGTTATAAAGAGTAACTTAATTTTTTTTTTCATATCAGCTTCGCTCCGTAGCGTTACTCGCGATAACTGCAGGACACTGCGGGACTCAGCTAGTAATATGATCTAATTAGTTTTTTTATTTTATACATTATATAATGCTATTCAAGAGGTCTCGGGTTCAAATCCCGGGTCGGGCCAAAAAGTGTTTTTGGGATTTTCTTAGGAAATTCTTAATAACTGCCCGGAGTTTGGAAGTTTGGCGGTGATTCACGCCCGTGCCTCCGAGAGCACGTAAAGCCGTCGGTCCCGGTTGCCATGAACATCTATGGCAATCGTTATTGGGAAGTCAGTGCCCTCAAATATACTGACAACTAGTTCAATCTTCGAATTTCAGTTCTCCCTTAGGGTTGCGGAGGGACCTCCGCAACCCTAAGGTTAAGGTAAGGTTAAGGTTAAGGTTAAGGTAAGTTTTTCCACGGAGCGACTGGCATCGGACGATGCCAGTCGCTCCGTGGAAAAACTGAAATTAAGGTAAAACCGGTTGAACTAGTAGCCGACCACAATAAACTTGGGAATAAAGGCTAGGAGGATGATATAATGACCTTTAAATTAGATTATTGAACATTCAAATTTATGTAAAAGATAATTTTCAGATAAAAATCGAAAAAATACAACCTCTACAGAAACGGCAACACCACCGGCGCCGCCCATACCGATACCTGTAGAGCCTTATGCTGGACCTGTCCCCGAACCATCTCTTGAACCGATACCAGAAAACATCTCCGTTCCAAATAAGCCCCCGATCAGGGAGAGACCGAACACGACGGAAGATCCACGTAAGTGGTATTCACGAATAATTTAAGTAAGTCCAGATTTTTAGACGTAATAGTGGCCCAAAATATTACTCTTTCGCAGTTCCATGGCCTCCAATATCGACTCCTGCTCCTCCGCCAAAACCTTTTCTACCGAAAAAGGGGCCATTGCCAGGACCATCCCCCCGTAAGTAATTACAAATTATTTTACTATTCATTAATTACTGCAAAACTTGTTGATCAAAGGTACAAAATATTTTTTACTTAAAAGTAGTTCATTGAAATTCTGATCATGGTAATTAATATATATTTCAGATGACTCCTGTCGGCCTTATCCGCCAAACCAACCGTTTCAACATCCCTGGGATGATTGTCAAATCTGCCAATGTACCGTGATTAAGGCCATAGGGGTTGTGAACGTTGAAATTACTTGCTACACCAAACCCTCTTGCTGTAAGTATTGCTCCAATATAATAATAATAATAATAAATATTTAGACAACTTACATCATCTAGTCCCAAAGTAACCAGAGCTTGTGTTATGGGTACTAAACAACTGATATAAATACATAAACATACTTTTTTTTTTTGTAAATACATACATATTATGCATAGAAAAACACGCAGACTCCGAAACAAATATTTGTGGATCACACAAATATTTGGTCTGACCCGGGAATCGAACCCGAGACCTCTTGATCAGCAGCCGCATACGCTAACCACTAGACCAATAAAATAATGGATATTAATTATTTAAACCACGTCTTAAGACTAACATAATATATTTTCCAGGCATCGAGTCACCGGAACAGGCGATTTCAGGTAATATACAATAATTAAGCAATTGTATATCGATCTATTTATTACCTGTACTAAATATAAAAATATCTATTTCAGCCATTGCAGGTAAATAATTTATTTAAAGGTATGCTAGATTCAATGTCTTGATACAGTTTTAAATCATCCATGAAATTAATCCTGCTAACTTTAATAACTTTTTTGTTTCAGTACTTTGAAATTATGGTCAGTCAGGTGCAAGTGATCGTTTACACCCTGGTGTCAAAAAGGGTTGGCTGACAGATGGTTACAAAATATGGTGCTATAAAAACCCGTATCAACTAGAACATTAACAGTAGACAAAGTAAAAATTTATGGTCAGTAGTGTCACGCCAACGAGAACGAAACAGGTGGTACAAAAGACGACTTCTTACTACATAGTGAAATTAAAAAGCTATAGATTTGATTTTTATTCTTTCAACCATTTTGGATATTATAGTTGTTCAGTATACATCGTTACCCAATCAGATTTTTTTTTGCCCAAACAACGAATTGAGTTTTGATGGAGCAGAATTATTTTGCTAAAATATAATGTTTGATACAATTCAGTTGGCAATTCTCATCACATTGTTATTCAGAATATTCCTAATTAGAAAACATCAAGGAAAAAGGGGTGAATCATTTCGGAAACACAATGAATGCCGTCAATGAACAACAATGTAAATAACTCACTCGATATTGATTGGCCCTTAAGTGTATTGATGCTCCTTCCTCCATTCATCAAAACCACTCACTAAACGTGATAGCGCTGGTAATTGCGTTTTCCATTCAGGTGCCACCCTTATCACAGTTTATTAGGGCGTCATAAAACATTTTTATTATTAATGAGGTCTAGGTTGTCCATAAATTAAATAATCTGGTAAGTAATTATTTTATTGTTTTAATTATTTGGAGAAGAAGTACAGGATTTACGTGTTCGAAACCATTACTTATTCCCATGAGGACAAGACTGACGGCACGGTTGGCCTAGTGGCTTAAGCGGTCGCCACACCGCTTCCTACTGCGCCAAATGTCGTGGGTTCAAATCCATAGGATAACACTTTGTGTGATTCACAATTTGTTGTTCTGAGTCTGGGTGTTCTTTGTATCCGTTTCATGTATGTTTGTAAAGTCCCCTGCGACACAGGAATTTATATTCCTAAGGCGGGAGTTGTCTTTTTAAAAAGATTAAAGAAACATTGTTGGTTTATTCATAGGATTTTTAAAACGATTGAATTACGCTATTATCACAGTATAACCGCACTCACATGATAATGATTTTTTTTGTTTGACTGACCAGAAATGTACCCTTCTCTGCGACCTTCCAATAAAAATAGTTTTGTACACTTACTACTGCATGCAACCACAAAAGAAATCAAACTTAAATTATTATTGTAAATTCACTAATAGTTTTACTTTCTTCTTTACATAGAGAACGGCATAGTTGAGAATGAAGATAACCAGGCATTACAAAGTAGCTATTTAAGTAGTTCTGTAAAACCACCGATACCCATAAGAACATATGCCTATAATCCAGGATATGCGACAGCTAATGCTATATCACAAAATCATGGCGTTTCGTTTAATCAAGGATACGCTACTGCTAATGCTATATTACAAAATTTAGGAGATCCATTTAATCAAGGCTACACCTCTCCTAATGCTATATCGCAAAATTCAGGAGATCCTTTTAATCAAGGCTACAGCGCAGCTAATGCTATATCACAAAATTCAGGAGATCCATTTTATCAAGGATATACCGCAGCTAATGCTATATCGCAAAATTCAGGAGGTCTATCAAATCAAGGATATGCCGCAACTAATACCATACCATATAAATCACGGAGTTATTTAAATCAAGGTTACGCTCCAGTTAATGCGATATCGCAAAAATCAGGTAATCCCCAGAATCAGGGATATGCTGCAGCTAATGCAGTATCACAAAATTCAGAAGATTCAAATCAAGGTTATGCTGTATCTAACGCAATATCTCAGAATTCAGAAGATTCATATAATCAAGGATATGCTGAAGCTAATGTGGTTTCACAGAATTCAGGAGATTCAGCTCATGCTGTAGCTAATAGCTTAACCTATAACCAAGGTGATTATAAATTACAAGATTTTCAAGATCAAGGACATGCTGCTGCTAATGCTGTTGCCCAGAAATTAGATTTATATAATTCGAAATATCTTAGAAGTAAAGATTCAGTTGAAGCTATTTCTTTAGCTCAAAGTGATGTAGAGAGCCTATCAAATCAGTTATCAGGACCATATCAATCGCCCCGACCATCACTAACTGAAACGAATGCAGCTTACAGTTCACAAGGATCCTTCGAGCCCTATAAAGCGAGAATTCCTCATAAGCAAGATTACTCTGAAAGTAATGCTTTAACCCAAAACACAATTAACAATCCCCTATATTCTGGATCATATAATTCAGCAAATGCATTTAGTAGTGTCAACGGACAGGCTGTAGCTGAGGCAGATGCAGAATATAATAGCCTTCCATTACTAAACTCTTATGATACAGGAATATCAAAAAATCCAGCTTATCTCAGCTCTATTAAAACAAACGAAAAGCTTCTATCTTCCACTTATAAACCTCTTCTACAATATGATTCATATAAAATAGATGCCACACAAAACAATATCTATCCTGAGGCGATTCCTCAAAACAATGATCGTAGAACTAATTCCCAAAAGCCTTTACAAGTCGGACAGTTAAGTCCAGGATTTTCCCAAAATCAAGCTTCAGCCCAAGCAAATGTTCAACAAAGTAGCATTCTGACCAGCACTTTTAAACCTCCAGCATTATTTAATCAATATAATCCAATAATTTCGCAAAACCCAGTGCGAGCCACTCCTAACGCTGTGTATAAAGGAAATATTTCAATGAAAGACAAATCGCAATCAATATACAATGTATATAATTCAGGAGGATCACAAAACAGTTTGGCTGAAGCTATTGCTCAATCCCAAGATTATTCCCTGTATTACCAGCCAGAAACTTCACTTAAGCCAAATTCGAATGGATTTCCGTACCAATCCAATTATTATTACCAGAATCCTCAACTTTACTCAAGTAAGGCCAATACTGGATTAAAAGGTCAGTACAAAAAGATACCTGTAAAAATTGCTGGAATTTATGACTTTAATGGACAACCTGAAAAAATCTACAGCCCTCAAAGTGGTTTAAACCCTTATACAGGATATTCTAAGACGAGGCCAACACCTAATTTATATTCTTCAATTTATCCAAGCGACTACGATATAACTCCTTTATACCGTCCTGGACAATACGGATCAAGTGAGTCAATTATTACATTTTCATTACATTACTTTATTTGATAAATCTTAAAATTCCTCATCAATAAATTATTTCACAGATGTTCAGAGTACCGCAGAAGCATATGCTGGATCTAAATTACAATCTAAATCTGGTAATGGTAATTTAAACTCTGTTTTAAATGAAAAACTTTCTGAATAGATATTTAGATAAAAGTTCGGAGTATTTTAAAAGATACTTTGTGCAAGGGACCTTACAATTGTTTACTTAAGAAACTCTAAGCTTCCGTATAATTTTTAACAAGCATAACCTTGTAATCCCGCGCGTATCCCTTAACTTTTTGGACATAAATTAAAAATATATTAGACGGCCAGATGGCGTAACGTCTGCCATGCAAATTATATTTAATCAAACTTTGAACCATCCACTACTTATTGAATTTCTCTGCAACCTTCTTTGAGAGAGCTTTGGAGTTACTAGTTTTTAATTTGAGTAAGTTGATTCAAAGTTTTGGGACCCAAAAGTTATGGTAGGCATTTATTTTGCAGGATATACGGAAGATTCGGACGAGTCCTAGTGAAGTAATGTAAACGATAAATGTGTGAGTAATACAATATGCTATTGAATTATAGTGTAATGATTAAGGAAAATTGTGACTATCAGTTTTATAATCACATGAATTTGTTCCAGGATATCTATACAACAAAAACGACGACATCGCTTGAAAATGGAATACACGAGTAGATAGTAAGAGAGTGCTTAGCAAAAGATGCTTTAAACTCAGTTTTTACAATATAGTAAAGCATCGTTATTTCTTGTTTTATTGCACTTTCTTCACCCTTAATAGGACTTGATATCATTCATAAATATATCTGCATCAAAACTCTGATTTTATCACAACGATTTTAGCAAAAATAATAAGCATACAACTCGCACATGTTTGACTATTTTAAAAACAATTGTAAAACAACAGTTTTAAAATTTATAGGTAATAAAATATAAAGCGAAAAATAAAGTGTAGAGGTACAGTATTCTCATTTGCATGTGGTTGTGCAATGTGAAACCTTACTGAAATATTTGTATAATGGAAAAATAATGTTATCAAATTTATTTATCTTGTGTTTTATTCATGGTATGTATTTATTTTATGTATATAAGGTTTAAAATGCACTAGTGACAGATCCGGATTTTTCAATAGTAATAGCATAATTAAAGTCAAGATAGTATAGTATCAAGGCTTGTCCGGGACGGTAGTACCCTCGCATAGAAGACCAACGTAAACATGACAGCATACGTACTTTTCAATTTTATTAATAAGTACGAGACCACAGGTCCAATGATGCAAAAGCTTCTCACAATGAGGATGGTGATCACAGCTCATAGATTCTGTTTTGCTTTTCATCAGAGTAGATTCACTTTGGTAGGCTACAAAAAGTTATCAGTAGCTTTACAGCTTGGTGATCACTACAAGCAAACTTTATATCTTAATAACATAAACTTTAATCTATACGCATCGCATTATAATAATAAACAAACATGGGAAGTTGCCAGCGAGAAATTAATGAGATGCTCATAAAATACGAGTAAGTTTAAAGCTGTTGTTTAAACTGCAAAATGATAGACATTCCAGCTGCTATGTCTTGAATAAAACGATGCAAGCATTTGAAATTCAGCTCGAGAGCAAAACTTGATATTAAAGTTGAAACTAATAATTGCATGCATCTTAACTTACAGTCTCGCAAACTTCATATTTAATCAAAATTTATCTCCAAGATATTATTATCTCTTCATTATGATAAACGGGAGGATATTATAGTTCGATCAAACTGTTGTTATAATCTAATAGTCATATGCCCATAGGTCACTATGGACTCCTTCGCTTTACATTTTCCAGAAGGTAAAATAATCCTGACACGGTGGATGGTAGTTTTTCTGAGAATAGGAGATTATTAACTTAGCTTCTTTTTTAAAAAAGAGCCTCCTTTAGGCTGAAAATAAGTTATACATCTTCGGTTTTTATGCAATAGCAAAGAAGTATATTTTTCTATCTATTAATTTATTAAGACCTATTTCTATCACTAAACTCAACCTCATCATCATCATCATCAACAACCTTCAACAGTCCACTATTGGACATAGACCTCTCCTTAGAAAGGAGGTTTTGGCCTACTATACCACGCTGGCCAGACGGGTTGGTAAACCCAACCTATGCCTTTCAAACGTTTTACTGAAAAATATTTCTTCACAAGCAAACTTGCACAATAAATCAAAATTGAGACTTACCCTTACTGCATTTATTATTTTATTATCTTACCTGTAAAATAAAAGAAAATATTATTACTATTTGCATACATTTTATTAATCTGTACCATAAATAATAAACTTAATGAAGTAAGTTTATATAAATTATTATTTTTAAATTTATTAAGCGAACCCTTAGCCATCAGGGCATTAGTAATTATTTTTAATCATGTTAATAATGGATTGTATCAAAATTAAGTCAATTTAGCAACAAAGGAAGATGACAGCTTTGAAGTTTCCAAGTTAGCAGCCCTCACTCCGTATCTGATGCATATCAACGATCTACCAAATGTAGCTCACTTCCAAGATGCAGAGCACCGAGGGCCTGCTTGGTACGATTACTCCTTGAGGTCGAAGGAATCAGCAAGTGACTTGGAGAGTGGTATCAGTTCTATTAGGTATTTATATAGCAATTCGTTTTAAGATTAAGTACTGGTTATAATTAATAAACATTAGCTTAACATGGCAAAAATAAAACGTTTTCAAAATCAGATAGTACATCACTCAGGAACTTTAAATTTAGTTGTGAATGCAAGAACAAATAAGTACATGAATCAATATGTAGTTTCGTTGGTTTATGTGTACATTATATGTTAAATTAATATTCGTATGTAACTATAAAACAATTATCAATAAAGCAGATTTGTTACCGTCATCAAACTCCTAAAACAAACAATATTTGACGATCTAGAATTCTATACGGGGTATTTCATAAAAATATTGAAAGAGAGAATATAATTTAAAAGCATATAGGTTGATTAGTTTCTCGGTCTAATCGTTAGTGATCGTCCTTACTAAGCCATAAGTCTTGGTTTCATTTCCCAAAAACTAATGATTTTACAATAAGCATGATCATTTTTTTGCATCTGATCTGATGTGAAAAATTTATAAATATACATATATCTGTATGTTCAGCAGTAATCTTTTTAACTAAGTGCAACCTCCGTTTAGTTAACCAGCCGTGTGTAGTAATATTTTAAACATATATAGTACATATATGTTTAAAATATTATTTTTACTGATAAATCTTTCTGTTGTACAAATTTTCATGAAAGTATTTCAAAATGAACGAAAATAAATACGAAATATTAACTAACCAATAAACGAGAAACAATGCTAAGACATGTATTTTATTTCAGTGACGCTTCAGATACAGAAGATTCATCTGACAGTCAATCTTCCAGTTTTGCTTCATCTAAAGATACCAGAGAACGGAGAAAAGTGTGAGATATCTCCATGATTATAACAAATTTTATTTAGCTTAGAAAAACAAACAACTCACTAGAAATCCAGCAATATTCTCCCTCTTAAAAAAGACGTAACTTATACGTACTTTTGTATTTTAAAGCATGTCGGTTTTCACAGACTTATCAGCTAACCGGAAATTGTTACCATAGAATGCACGCTTCACATGCTAGTCTTGCATTTTGTGGTTCCGGTCACAAGGATGATTTATGGAAATGAATTTCTGTTGAAATGGCACTCGATCTCGATTTATCTTCATAAATTTACGATTCAAACTCAAACATGTATGTAATTTAGTTCACAAATACAGCAAATTTAGGTCTCTCTGCTTAGTTGGTTTATAGTTAGGGTATGGGTTTGAGAGTCGGACCAAAATATGTTATTTAGATTTTTGATTAAAGAAATGCTTAATAACAATCCGGAGTTTGGAAGTTGGGTTCTCAACCTGTGTGGAAGACCGTTGGTTCGGCACCTGATCTCTGGACCGTCCCATGGAATAATGAGAGCGAGAGAGCAGACAGTGCACCTCTATTTACGCACAGAATTGTGCACCATAATACCTCCTGCCTAGTTGGCTTGATCTCTGTTGAGACTAGCCGCTGTAGTTGAAATCGACTAAGAGTTTTTAAATAGATGCTTAAGTTCAAATTTAGTACCACTTATGTAAAATGAAGATGTCGTCAACCGAGTCGGTAGATGGTGAAATTGGGATCAGTAGTAGAATGACAAAAATAACGTTTATATAACATACGATATATGACTTGAGATTGTAAGTAATATTTAGAATACATTAAAATCAGCTTTGCTTAAAGTGGATAATATTAAAACGATCATAGTGCCGGTAATTGACCTTGCAGTATTTCTAGTAAAGGTTTTAGTAATGTTAGATATTTTTGTTTATCCAAAAAATAATCCTAACAGTACCGATATGCATCGTGCTTGCACTCCCTGTCCTCACGAGATGATGAAGAACTTTAAGAACATCGGTATCAAATGGATCTGCGGCGCCTACCAGAGAGCCAGGCGCAGTTTCAAAAGCGCTTGCATGATGCGCTTTAGAAATTGCCAGGATGGGACTAGTAAGTTCTTTTATGCAACTTTATGGATATGACACGTGGTCTGTTTCATTAAGTACGTCTATGCTATGCTTTTTATGATTAAAAATGTGACTTATGGGATGAGGGATGGAAATTTAGGAAATATCCCAATTCCTATTCACGACAGTATCAAAACTACAATCTCAACATTATGTTTTTAATTTTAACATTTACGCAATTATTAATTATTTTGAAAATTTTCATCTGCATTGATTCGTTTATTAACTTTTTCCCCCTGTTCCGTCCGCATATATGTCATTTATCGTAATAAAAAATAGTCTATGTCCTACTCCAAGGTCCAATCTATATCTGTGGCAAAATCAATATAAATCGGTTAAGCGGTATAATCTTGAAAGAGTAACAAACAAACAGTTACTTTCTAATTTATGCTATTAGTATGGATTTAATCACTTCGTTGCTTTTATGACTACAATATTTCATTATTTTTATTAGCATACATTATTTTGTTTACTTGCTTTCCTCGTCCAAATCAACCTCATCAATGTGTATTTTAACTTGTCGATTTGTTTGGTTCCAGTGTTCGTGAAGATATCTGATCACAAATGCGGTACTGGCTCTGGTAACTTGGGCAATGCTACGTTAGCGTACCACGGCAAACATTGGTTCTATGACTATAAAGTGTGATATGTACGAATGTGTTTTATTTATTTTCGACCGAGGCTAAAATTAAAATGTAGTTTTCAATTTTTATTCTTTGTTCAAAAAGACAATTTGTTCACAAAAACAAGACGAGATAACTATGTATCTTATGTCACTGGAAACTGGAAACAGCAATTTGTTGATAACACAAAGTATTGTCCCATGTGAACTCACAAACTTTAAAGTTTAAACCGCTTCGTCATCTACGCCACTCTTCATTATTTTGTTGGTAATTGCATTGACTAGGTCAGGTAATATACAGCTCCTTTACCCAAGATGTAGGTATTTGCTATAGAATACCTTTTACAATCGCTAACGCCTCTATTCTCTTTCACAAATTGCTAATATTTGATTTCGAACACATGACCTAACGTTGAGAGACGTCATTCAAATACATTTGTTAGTAATCTATTATCGTTGACGTTTGTAGAATATTCAACTTGGTTAAAGGGTTTATCCTAAACACAGGTTTATTATAACCAGCACTATTTTGTTTTACTTATGAGCCTGCTAACGTGACAGTATTCTATCTCATGGAAAGTATAACATTAGTGTGCAATATAGCGACCCGCACTTTGGCAACTTGTTGAGAATTCATTTTCATATTGAAGCCTACCAAAGTGACTTTACTCAGCTTGATGGAAAGCATGAGTAGAATCCAGAAGTAGAGGTCACCATCCGCATTGTGAGGGTAAGCAATGCAACATGGTGTCTGACACCATGGCGGCCTAATCGGATGTTTTTGCATCATACTCCCGGTCCTTGGAAGCCGGGAGAATGTTGCAGAATGATTGGGCCTCCGGTCTCATACTCACCAACGAAATACGACAGCAAGAGTGCTGTCCTTATTAGATTGGTATTTTCTGTGTGAGGGTAGTAGTGCCCTGGTCGAGCCCTCCAATTCGTGCTGAAATCAACGTGGCTCAACTTGCATGTAATGTCGTAGATCGTTTATACGAGTAACTTTAACGTTATTTAATTTATGCTAAATGTGGGTTTTGTAATGGATGAAGTGGATTAACCTAAAACTACTCGTTGGCAAGTGTAACAGAAATATAAACTACACCTTCTTAATAGTACTTAAACCACACACATAGTAGAATATTTCACATCAAAAAGTTATATAAAATATATTAATCTGATATATAGCAAGTAAAGGTAATAAAACCAATTCCAATACTACAAATTTAACATAGCCGTAAGCAAATCATACATATCAGATCGTAAAAATCAAATTGAATCGTCATCAATTTCCCATGGCTTAAGATTTATGGCGTTTTATAGAAAAATGATTTAAGTGATGCATGTAAGACATGGTGTACATGCTAAGAATTATTTTATTGTTGCTTTTGGGTAAGTTGACTGTCCTTAAATGGTGATAGAATGTCGTGATGATGTAGTTTATGTCTCTATCATTTGGTACTGATTTCTTAATTTTATTGTTATGCGAAAATGCAAAAAATAGTTGGATTTATAAGTGTACGTGCGACCTGATGGCCTTTGCTTTTTTAAAAGAGTAACTTATGGAGTTTCTAGCTGTTTTTTTTTCAATGGAATGAAATTTTAGTACCGAGCAAATATCATTTCAAAAGTGCCTCATAAGGGCATTGGTTAATAAAAACTAGTACATGTAGTTGTTTATCTTTCCATTTGCATTGGGTATCGCTTGGGGAAGTGTCTAGTAGTTAAAAATACTATACAGAAATATAAAAATGAAAAAATATCTTTATCATCGTTAGGTCGGCAACTTTTCAGTCCACTCACGTACTGGTATATATGAATCAAAAGCCTATGCCCGCGTGTATGTCCTTTATCGCAGTATAAACTCCATATACTGCCTAAAGAATCAAAGTACCTTCATGCCAAATTACATTTAAATCAGTACAGTTTAGGTGTGTGAGCGTAACGGACAGACAGGATTAATTAATATATCAGTATGGATTTTAAAATGTACTATTGATATTTTTCCAGTGGATCTCGCGTTATCAGCTATATTCACAAGCGAGAAAGAACTAAACGATAAATCAGAGAATAAAAAAACAACAAGGAAAGGCAAAAACGACAGATCAACTTCTTCATCGTCCAGTGAGAAGAAGGGTAAACAATACATATACAACAACAACCCATAACGTCCCACTGCTGGGCTCAGGTCTCCTCTCAAGAGAGGGTTAAGGCCATACGTCCAATACATATACTATATCACTATGATATATTCTTTTAATAATCTTTTAGGGTAGCTTATGCACTTGAGGAAATATTCTCAAGAAGAATTATGTACAAAGAAAATATTTCCCTGACAAATTCCATTGAATTCGGTGCAGTGGTTTGGCCGTGAAAAAGTTATTGAATAACTAATAATGATGCCCTAGCTTGTATGCGATTGTATGCAGTTCTTTAGTAAATAAAGTCCTATTCCAACGAGGTAAAGAGTTGACTATGTTCGGACTTTAAAATCAAATTACATTGAAATTGATATAGATAGTTAGCCGTAAAGTGTAACAGGCAGACAGATTTACATCTGAATTTACAATATCAGTATGGACTGCCCTAATTGAAAGCATTTAATTGCTAACCTATTAAATTACATACATTACATTTGCACTAATTATTATCCAAACCAATTCTGTTTTTAATTGTATTTTCATATTTCGATAATACTACATATAAATTGTAATTCATTGACGGAATTGAAACCAGTTGAAATACAATTTTTAACGATTTTCGTTACAACTAATTTATGTAATTGGTTATTATGTGCAATTAAGTATATATTATATAAATACATGTTAATAGACGTCTTAACAAACAAACTGCGCAAGACAACTTCACTGCGAAGAGATAGAAAACTTGAAAACAAACCCGTCTGGGCAGAGTGTTACCATATTCCAGGGCCACTTTCCTACCTCTTTCGTGTGGAAAACCCTCACGGACCGTCGCCCCGCCGAGGTTTTTCATTCGGCGGGGCGGTGTGTTGGACTCGAACCTCCTAAACGTCACACGGTGTAGAGTACACTTTGCGTTTTTTTTTTAGGAGGAGGAGTCCAGGGTGAGATCTCCTTCTGGACTGGCCACCTTCCTACCTAACCTAACGATGAGACAAGACCTTGTTCCTTATTTATTTTTGTTTGACTGCAGTCTCTTTATAGTCTACATACTACTTCCACTGATGCACATTGAAAATGAAGAACTGCATTCATTCGTTTATATCGAGTGCGGCTATTCTCACAACCACATTCCCAATTTGTTATTGAGTGTTGCTATTTTCACTTCGACGTCGGAAACTTTTCAGACCATCTAATAAAAGTAGACAACCGCATAATTGACATTTAAGTTTTCACAGAGACGATAGATTTAATAAAAAAACATATCTCTTTTTTATTACCTCCACGTATGGGATTGAAGGGGATTCAAGCAGCGGAGACAGTCTCGAATTGGTTTTTTCTGACTCATCTGGCAGTGACAGTGGAGTTAAGAAGAAGAAAAAGAAACATAACAAATACAAACTCAGGTCAAGCGTTGAAAGAACAGGATGGTAAAACAATCATTTTTTATATATTACGGACGTTTGACACACAAAGTCAGCTAACATCAGAAATAGACAACTTATAAACTTTTTTTATAAATATTAATAATGCAGTTGCATCTCACTAGGTCACCATGTTGCATGTCTCATTTTTTTGTATAGGTTTAAGATTATTTGTTTCTTTTTTTTTATTAATACAATAGAAATATATATTCCTGTGTCGCGGAGGACTCTACAAACATACATGAAATGGATACAAAGAACACCAAGACTCAGAACAACAATTTATGGATCACACAAAGTGACGTGGAATCTGGACCTCCGACACTTGGCGTAGTAGGAAGCGACGTGGCGACCACTTAATCCACGAAGCCAAACATTAGGATAGTGACCCCTAATCTTGAATTCTTCTCATGCTTTCCATCAGGTAGAGCAGTCACTTTGATAGGCTTAAATAGAAAGAAAAAAGCATGAGATTTTGCAAAAAAAATCCTGTTATTATGATCATTGGAACCGATAAGTTACAATCAGATTACATCACATCATAATCAGATACACACTAAACTGCACTGTCACAGGAGAAAGTATCACAGAAAATGTCAGCAATGTCCAGAAGATATGACGAAGAAGTGGCGAGATCCCAGCATCAAATGGATCTGTGCTGGCTATCAACGAGCTAGGAGGTCTTTCAAAAGCCTCTGCATGATGCACTACAGGAATTGCCAAGATGGAACTAGTAAGAAATTATATTTTTGCAAACCATGCTATTTCTAAAGTTAGATGTAGAATTATAAATGAAATAAAAAAAATATCAGCTGCAGCTCCAGATATCAAGGATCTCTATGATTGAAATTTCGGCCTCCTATATCACACTCATTAGATAATTTGTTTCCTCAGTCGTAAACAAATCAAAATACCAAATTATTATCTACCCATAAAGATGAAGTTATTTCTTAAAATATAAATAGAATGAACCTAAACTATGCTCCATTAATAGTAGAACTTACTAAAGCCATAACGGAGTACTGTTTAAACAATAAAAAAAACCTTGAATGTAGAAACTTTTCCTGGAATCGAACCTGGAATAGACAAAGTTCCATTCTAAAAATATAGTTAACAACTATATTTACGCAAAGTTTTAATCAACTCAATCCTTGAGTACTTAGAGTCAGATATTAAAATATCTTATTTTTTTGAAATGTTAAAAGGTACGAATGTATTTTTTTTCTTTTCCAGTGTTCACAAAGGTAGCAGATCATCGCTGTCCGAATGACACAGACTCACCACCCAACTACAAACATGGTGATCACTTCTTCTACGACTACTCTGTAGACCTCAGTTTCGATTCTTCTAAATCAAAAAGCGATACGTCTTCGAGTGAAACTAGGAGCAAGTCTTCAGCAATAGACTCAAAGTCTTGGGATTCCGATAAATGGGCAAGCTACGAGAAAAAACTTCAATAGCCATGACATTATAAAAGAAAAATTTTAAATAAAAATTTCGATTTCAATCGCTATCTGTAGAACGACAGATTATAATTAATATTAGTGTTTTTCTTTCATCGATTCGTTCTTAACAAACTTGCCCACGGAATTGGCAACCTCAAATAGCAGCGGGATGGTCATTTTAGTCACAAAACTTAATTGCATACATACAGACTTGTGTGGACGTAAGTATTAAGATTGTGTTTGGATATTTGTCTAAATTTATCCTCCATCGCCTCCCAAAGTATATCTTAAGGCATAGGGTAGTTTATCATACTCATATCTATCTCGGAAAATATTATGATATACTTGTGGACTGTACGAAAAATATACCATATGGGTTACATAAATCAAGTTCCATTATCTTACATCGGATCATAAATCCACATTGCGTCATACAACCATTAATCGGTTTGCTCAAAGCAATTTGTCATGAAGACAGACAGACAGACAAGTGCGTGATGATACACTATTGCAGTCTATTTCTACAAGGCATATGAAGTCTTATGTCTCACACGATTCAATTCAAATTTGCTTAAACGAAATGCATTTGGAATTACGTACGTAACTTCACAAACAACGGCAGTTGTGCAGTTATTTTGAACTCTAAAAGTTTGCGCGATGGTTGCTTTTTATTTGATGTAGGTGGATGTACTAAAAGGTGCAAATGCGTTTTGTAATGGATCAGTTTCAAGTGTCATATTTGGCGTCTATTTTACTGCTTTCTTAAATAAAATCTTAATCTGTTAAAGCTTTCAATTGCGATCAGAAAATGTCATATGGTAAAACAAATTCATTAAATTTTTTTGGTAAGTTTTTAAAGTAGTGCGTAAGGCTTTTAGCTAAGGTGATAATGCTAATCATTAGCCACTTTGTCAAGACAATGAATAGTTGACCTACCTAAATGAAAATCCTGGCAATATTTAAGTCGTAATTTAAACTTGCACAATATTTTTTTGCGCTGTGTTACCAGTCGTTATTAAATTTCTAAATATACATATGAGGCTCATTGCGTGTAATCATGTATTTACATAATGTACAGTTTACCCAACAAAAGAGGGTAGGCGAAAAAATTGCCAGTACCGATAGCAAAAGAAGCATGATAAATATGTAATCAGCACATTTGTTATTTAATGCATAAGGAATTTTGCGTATAGATGAAAGGGGCTGAAATACTTTTAAGTATTTGTAAATTGGAAATGTACAGTCGAAAATGAGTAAAAGTACCTAAGTGAAGTGAAAATTTCAGAACAAGCCACAAGCACTTAGTGTCTAAAAAAAATCAAGTTGGTTTTGTGTAACACTTATTAAATTACCGTCTTATAAAATATCACTAAAAATATTAAATCTTAATACATTATGAAATTTTGAACATGACGTAAATGACTATATTGAATTAGGATTTTAATTTTTTAAACAATGACATGATTGAAGTTACAAGCGAATGAAATAAATAATTATCTAACTTTTTTGCTGTCTCTTCGTATTTATTTTTTCACGTATCACAGGTGACAACTCTCATTTATGGCTCGCTTTAGAGTAGGGTCTGAACAAAAATATTATTCCAACGCAAATTTATTAAATACGCTTTACACATGAAACCATAAAGGCGAAATTTGAATGCCACCGGAAAAAATGGTTGTAAAGAAATTTCTTTGCTTATTTTACAGAGATAAGTAAGAATAATGTGATATAATTTTGTGACGTTCATATTTTATAGTTTAAGAGAATTTTAAGAATATGTAGTCAGTGATACATTTTAAGGTAATTTGAAAGCGTAAACACGATAATTTACTAGTTATCGTATTAAATCGGGTTCCAACAGCAAATTTGAAATAATGTATTTGGTTTTGTTAATTGATTTTAAGTACGTAAGATACCAATCACCTACGAAATATGTATGATTTGATTTACTCCAGTTTCTTCTATCGACTCCACGAGGAAAGATGATGAGTTATATTTTATTGTTCCAAAACCACTAAGGGAGGGAGGGAAAATTTATCAAAGTGGTGTGCAATGGGATAGGCCTATGTCCAGCAGTGGACTGCGATGAGCTGATGATGATGATGAAAACCACTGAAATTTAGTGTAGGCGGAGAGGACAGTTCTCATTTTTCACTAACTAGATTGATTGTAACCTTTTCAAAACAGTCCTTTGTACATGGTTTGGGTGCATATAATGGGAAGAGTTAAAAGTAGTATCTACTTCAGTATGCATATATAACTTCCAAGATAACTGTTTTAAATTATATTCTTAAATATTATCCGTGTGGTGGCGGATTAAGAATGCAGAATATCACCACCCCAATTCATCACATGGGTTTCGTAAGAGGTAAACTAAGGGAACAATCTACGGAGGATAACATCACTGTTAAGAGAAGGAAAACTTGAAACAAACCCTATATTGTATGTGATATGTATTTTATAATTCCCTAATTTTTAAAACAAAAGATTAAATAGTATTGGACTAAAATTATTTTACGAAATGGCGACTCCATTCTTTTAGGACAAGTTTAATCTAGTGTCTATTGACGTCAGAGTAGTGGGGGTGGCCCCACTACGTCAGTGGTTAATCAGCGGTCCCTGGTGGTTACATGAGGCTTGATTGAACCATTGGACGACATGTAGCCCAACACCAATGTAAACGAGGATTGGTAATTAAATGACTGCCGCTATATCAGTGACAAGGTTGGGAAAAACGTTGCTGGACAGTTTATATGGTTTGAATGAACTCAAATAGCTCTTAGAGTATTGTAGTTTAATTTTATTCGTTAACCTTTTTGGATACAGTTAGTCAAGTATATATAGATAAAATGGTAACTTTGGTGTACTAAATATATTTTAAAAATAAATTTTTAATTAGTTTGTTTCTTTAAATTAGAAAGATTCTTGAAATATATTAATTTATTAATTGTATAATATTTGTTCAGTCTATTAAAGTCTTTATATATAGTTGCCCCTTTAACCTTACAAACATGTTTCAGGCATCGTCTCAGTATAGCGATGGATCTCTCGCCATAAGCATTTAATTCACCTTCTTTTAAGCTCTTTCTTTGTCCCGACTGGGAAAGATTCTTAAGTGTGTATCGTAACATTATTACCATGCAAGCTAACTATGTAATAATTAGGAGAATCTAAAGAAAAAAGAAAGATATTTACCTAATCTTACTTTAGTGTCTGCGTACAAGTAGAATTAAACTCGGAATTCGTTACATACCTGGAACAAAAAATAATATTTATATAGTATCATATACATATTTATCACAATCTTATTCAAACAAACAAATAATATCTTGTTCCTGAGAATCTATATAATATATTATTATATTACTAGTATTATACACAATATAAATTCAAACACTTTGAGATGGTGTACTCGTATTAACTTACAATAGCGTGAAAAAAGTTGCTAAAAGGTTTGAAAATAATCGGCCCGAGCCCGTTTTATAAATATACCTACGATTAATAAATCAATTGGCGTCGATGAACCTCATTCAGTAACTGTGACTAAACCTAAACGGCAGACAGCTAAAAGGGTACTGCGAACTTAATTGGAGGTTATATCGAGGAGCGTTATAATCTATATTTACTATACTTTATTGTTTATTTAAAGAAATTTACGATTTGTGTTGTTTATTGATAAATTTTTGGTTCACTCCACTAAAGAAACTGCCGCATTAGGATTAAATTCTGTGACGCCGGGGGATTTTATAAACATTTATGAAACGACACAAAGAACACCCAGTCTAAGATAAAGAATTTGTGGATCACATAACGTGCGTTGTCCCATATGGGATGTATAATAACACTCAGCGCAGTAGAGTTACGGCAGTATTTAAAAAAATATCAAAGATGCAAAACTGAACTAAATGAGGTACGATTTTTTAATATGATATTGGAATTAGTATAAAAACCAGAGCGTATTCTACGATTTTCTATTTGAAAGAAATATTTCCATATAACAGTCATCGCTTTCATTAGTATGTATCAGCTCAACTGGAGTAATAAAAATAAGTGTCAAACTATTCTTCCATTAATTTTCAACGAGTGAATTAAGTTACTCGAGGTCCGAACTCCCCTAGATTTAGATGGAGGATTGGATAATTAGTCCAGTCAATAAAAGCTTAACTTTGCCATTTTGGTTGAACACCTGCAACCAACGCCAAAATTTCCGTAAGTCTTCGTAAATTAATATACTAAAATTGCAGGGTGCTGCAATACCGGCAAAGGGTGCAAATACGTTGCAAAAGGGTGCAAAAACAACTTTTTCGTCTATATCTCGCGATTGGCTGGAAAAATAAAAAAAGATCCTACTACAAAATTGTAGGAAATTGAATCCCCTACAAAAACTTGGAAACGTATTTTCGCGTATCTCTCATAGTTTTTGTACAAAATGCATTTTAAGGTGCAAAATGAAAAAAATGTTACTATTAATCTTTTTTTTTCATATTGAAGTGATACTACATGTTTCATTGGGATTCAAATGATATGTTTCGGGCATTTTTTTTATTTATTTACACCTTTTTTCAATTACCTAATAATCTTGGCAAAAAAAAACATTTAAATTTTACTATATGATTAGCTGAACCGGCAAACTTCGTACCGCCTCAGAATAATCATTAAAATATTGTGCTTAGTTATTAACTGATACTGATAAATTGATAGCCGTGCCATCTAACGGGCCCCGGCCGGTACCGCCACAGTCGCTTTGTTCCTGCATTTCAAATCTGTAATATCTTCAAAAATATTAATTTAAATTACATACTGTAAAGGGTCATTTTAATCTATATTAGATGCACAAAGTATTTTAGGTACTTAATTGGATAAGGATTAATACTATATTGCTTATAATCGTTTCGTAAATAATCCATTATTTCTAGTAAAAAGAAAGAAAGTGTTGTAGAACTTCTTAAAGTGTACAATACTGCAGTACATGATTTTGATCTATCTCGTAGGGTACAGACAGCGTTTGCAATGTCAGCGTAAAAAAATGGGTTTATTTACGACACCACATTAAAAACCTCTAAAATTATCAATGTTTCTCTACTTTTATGCATGTATTATACATATAAACCTTCCTCTTGAATCATTCTATCTAGTAAAGACAACGGCGTCAAAGTCCGTTGCGTAGTTTTAAAGATCGAAGCATTTATACGGATAGACAGAGAGTGGAAGTGACTTTAGCTTATACTATGTAGTGATAATTTAATTTTAGTTTATTTTTATTGCATTGGATTCAGAGCAAAATTGCATTTGAAACGTATATTTGCAGTATATATTACCTCTCCATTTACCTCAGCTATTATAAATTTAATTTCAGGGGGACGTTTATAATAATATATCACTGGCGGAGAAACAGCGTGGTATATTTTATATTATTCTTTCTACTACTATTCTACTTTTTTGCTCCCACTGATTCCAATTTTCTATAGTAAGAGTCTTCAATATAAGAGTGAATAAGTAGAATAAGACAAATATGAGACCCTTGCGCTCGACGTAAATAGTCCCATTTAAGATCTATAGGATAGAATCGAAAAATAGGACCCATGTGCTCGAATAAGACCATACGTTTCCTAACAAGAGCGAAAGAGATAGAGATTCCGACAAAAATGAGAACCTTGGTCTCGACGAAAATAGTACCATTGAGAACACACACATATGCGTTTGTTTTTCTATCTCGCTGAGCGCAATGAGTAAGACTGCGGCAGAAAATGCTCAACTAACTGTTTGTCACTTACTGTCACTATACTCCAAACTGTCGTTTCAGGGATATTTGTGCGTCTAACTGTCCAAAAGTGATTTTTTTACAAAATAAACTTGATTCACTGTTTTCAATTTAAAGGAAACAATGAATCCTTCATTTTTATGTTCTATTTGTATGAAGAAAACGTAAGATGCAACAATTGTTGTGAAAAGTATGCAATCCTCTCAGGATTGCATACTGATGGTAGTGAAGTTAAACGGACAATGGCACTCAAGCGGATACGGTAAAAGTGAGGACCTCAGTGAAATGGCTAAGAATGTGAAATGATCACTGTATGTGCAGAAATTTTACAGGACTAAATAAACTCGTTACGAAACAAAAAGTTATCTACTACGGGACAAATTCCCTGATAACGTTGTATCAGAAATACCTCCACTATAAACTTGCTTCATACATAAATTATTATTAAATGATGAAAATATCGTGTGAGATGAATGTCCTGTTATCCCAAAAATTATACTATTGCCTATAGTATTATTTCAGCACTTCGTCCTAAATCCTTTATTCATTTCTTCAACAAGCTGTTGAGACTACATTTATCGAAAAACAGAATCGATGTTAGTTATCAATCTACTAAGCAAACTTTGTGTTTGCACATCATACCATAATACATACATAATACATGTATTTAGCTTCATGAAGCTTCATCAATAATTTAACCTCAGAAGACTATAATTACTGATGCTTTCCTCCAATATGTCTATGATAATACTGACCGTAATACAAGGTGGGCCACAAGAAACCTCCGTATTGAAAGATGCTTTTTATATTTGCAAATGGCGGCCAATGTCAAATCTGTTTTGACACTTGTAAACTAGACAGATGTAGAATACAAGTGAACAAGCCATGGAGCGATACACTCCCCGCGGAACGCGGGATAATCGTGTCTATTCTTTTGCGTAACAATTCGTCTGTGGTGTTGGCGCAGCGCGAATTCCATCGCCGATTCTCCGGTCGTCCAGCACTAACTACGCAAACACTGCGCCGTTTGGTCAGGGACCACAAGAGACGCTGCCAAAAGTGGCCGGCCCTGGAGCGTCTATTCTGCCAAGAATATCGTAGTTGTTGCTGAGGATGTCAAGCTGTCGCTAGAAACATCGACCAGACGCCGTGCCTCGCAATTACCCATCAGTCGATCGTCCCTAAGGCGAATTTTGGTCAAAGACCTGCGCATGTCCATGCGTCAGCTGCTGCCTGTCGACCACCAAACGCATGTAGCCTACGCCCATGCGATTCTCAATCTCGAGGACGAAGTAGACGATTTTTTGACCAAAATAATAATGAGCGATGAGGCTCATTTCCACCTCAGAGGGTACGTGAACAAGCAAAACTATCGCTTCTGGGGCACCGAAAATCTACGAGTGTATCACGAGGAGCCATTATAATCGCGAAAAGTGACTGCATCAAACGACAACAGTGAACGGTGCGCGCTATATGGCCATGTTAACTGAGTTTTTTCTGCCACAATTGAATGAATTAGGACCGGAGGACATGTGGTTTCAACAAGACGGAGCAACGGCACACACTGCGCGAGACACAACCGATATTCTGAAGGCGGGTCGCCTCATCTCTCGTTTTGGCGATTTGCACTGGCCCGCAAGATCGCCCGATTTAACCGTTCCAGACATTTTTGTGGGATTTTTTGAAGTCCCGTATTTATGTGAACAAGTCCGAGACCCTGGAAGCCCTCAAGGACAACATTCGACACGAGTGCGAGAATCTGTCGCCCGAAGTAATGAAAAATGCCATAAAACGAGCCCGTATAGCAATCGATTGTGGCTGCGCCCATTTGGCCGATATCATTTTCTCGACTTCACTAATAAAATTCTAAAGGTTCAAATAAACATAATCAAAAAACAAAATCGAAGTTTTTCATTTAGAAAAAAATTGAGAGCCAAACAACATCGGATGACTTCTTTTGGCCCACCTTGTATAAGAACCTCAGGTAGTCAGGAGACTTTTCATTGTGTAGGAGGCATAGCAGTGTACACATCAGCAAGTAGTGTTTAATATAAAAGAACTCCAATCAAATGTAAAAAAATCTGCAGCGCAATTAGCATCTACAACAGATATCACCGATGAGATGTATGATGAGAGATTGCCTTCTGGATTAAAAACATCACCTATGCAGATCCTAGTAAACTATGTTTAGGCATTTCACCTCTTGTATCACCATCGTATATAACATTTCTATCGGGCATATTACATGCCTCCCGTTCATTAGATGACCATCCTCTCAAATTTGAAAATTTGCGCTGAATCCGATGGAATAAAACAAATATAAAATAAAAATATCATTTAATAAAATTGAAATGATTTTCTTGTCAAGATTATTAGGTATATGAAAAAAGGTATAAATAAGTAAACAAAAATAATTAAATCCCAAGGAAACACGTAGGATCGCTTCAAAATGAAAAAAAAAGATTAATAATAATATTTTTACAATTTTGCACCTTTATATGCATTTTGTGCAAAAACTATGAGAGATACGCGAAAATACGTTTCCAAGTTTTTGTAGGGGATTTAATTTCCTACAATTTTGTAGTAGGATCTTTTTTTATTTTTCCAGCCAATCGCGAGATATAGACGAAAAAGTTGTTTATGCACCCTATTGCAACGTATTTGCACCCTTTGCCGGTATTGCAGCACCCTGCAATTTTAGTATATTAATTTACGAAGACTTACGGAAATTTTGGCGTTGGTTGCAGGTGTTCAACCAAAATGGCAAAGTTAAGCTTTTATTGATTGGACTAATTATCCAATCCTCCATCTAAATCTAGGGGAGTTCGGACCTCGAGTAACTTAATTCACTCGTTGAAAATTAATGGAAGAATAGTTTGACACTTATTTTTATTACTCCAGTTGAGCTGAATTTACGAAGACTTACGGAAATTTTGGCGTTGGTTGCAGGTGTTCAACCAAAATGGCAAAGTTAAGCTTTTATTGACTGGACTAAATGGCAAGAACTACGTAATAGTCTCTGACTGCACGGTTGGCCTAGTGGTTTAAGCGGTCGCCACGCCGCTCTCTACTGCGCCAAGTGTCGTGGGTTCGAATCACACGTGGGATAACACTTTGTGTGATTCACAAATTGTTGTTCTGAGTCTGGGTGTTCTTTGTGTCCGTTTCATGTATGTTTGTAAAGTCCCCCGCGACACAGGAATTCATATTCCTAATGCGGGAGTTGTCTTTAAAAAAAAAAAAAATTGAACTTTCACTCAAAGAATGGCAATGTACTTCTTTCTTTTAATTTGTCAGTCAGTCCACTAAACACCACGTGTATAGACTGCTCATCTGTCCCCAGGATAAAAGAGTGCGTATTTTTTGCCTAGACTTGTCCAAACGACGACAATATTCCCTAACGTTCTTTATTTTATGCACAGGCATATCGCTGTCTGTCTATCAGGGTATATCGCTGGCCATAGGCCTCTCCTCAGAAAGAATGTTTACCCTACTACACCACCCTGGTCACCCAGACGGGTTTAGGTTTGCTTAATTGTTCCTTCTCTTTAAAATGCTGTTGTCACCCACGGGATAAGCAAGGGTGGTGAAATTTGGTATTTTTAATTCATAATCTGGGCATAGCTCCTGCTAAGTGGCCATTGTTGTCTCAAATTAACTATGCAAGAAACGTAAGACGGATAAAGAACTAAGTTTATTAATAAAGTTTCTCAATTTCTGCAGCTAATTGAAAAATTAAATTTTGGAGAGATGTCACATCCAAATTTGAGTTTATTCGTAATATAAACAAACAATAATATTTTTTTGATGTTTGTATTAAATGCGTTATCGTATCATTGAACATATTACGATAAATATATGGTACTCTAGAAATGTCCGCGATGGTACTAAAAATCTCCCTTAATACGCGTTCTTTTACTCTTCAATGCTTTAGGCGGGAGTAAGTCTATAACGTTTTCTTTCACATTTCTCTTACTTTTCCTATCATAACAAAAACATTGTTTTATAGGTACATCAATAAATGTCACGGCATATAATCGCAACTTAATTTTCTACACGTTGCGTCAAAAAAATCACATAAAATAACCAAGTACCCGGTTATGTTGGAACTTGGAGCGGGTTTTCGTAAAACAGTTATTTTTTATCGACGCCATACAGGCAGTAACAGGCTATAACCGAGGACATCTGGACGTAAAATACGAGCCGCGATACATTGCTGCGGTTATACCGACGCGTAATGGAGTGTTACTATTAATGCACGAAATGGAAATTTTGGCAAGCGATTGTGCAGGATGACAGATGTGTGGTTTAGTGTGTAACGTAAGAATTTTACTACGAATACTAGGCAATTTTAAAATTTTATTCATCTAGTTCACAAATGTCGTTAAATATTATTCTTTCATTCATCGATAACAATATTTTTTTCAATAATAGGTTTGCTGTTAGTAAGTTCCAGTGGTATAGCCACGTCAACTTGCAGCCGCATAACTAAGACAATAAAAATAACACAATAAAAATAACCTCTCATTTTAACCCTTTTTCTTCGGTTGTGTGCTTAAAATTAAATTTTTGCCTTGCCAACACTTTTATCCTGTATCATAAAGATTACGATACCATATTCTTTCTCGTCTGATAATCCTTACTAATATTATAAAAATCGAAAGCAACTACATCTGCCTGTTACGCTTTGAAAGCAAAACCGCTACAGCCATATCAATGACACGTGGCATGGCAATACTTTAAGAGTATAGAGTACGTTCTACCGTAATAACCGCCATAACGGAATTAAAATCATCCAAATTACAGCTGTTTAAAAATAGCATGTAACAAAACTTATCTTAGAAATTCACTTTAGAAAAGAATACTTTATTTTTCTTAGCATACCTAACGATTCTTACTTATGTTACACTACGGTGTGATAGACATTCTCAGTCAGACCCATAACATTAATACGTCCCGTACCCTTTCCGTTATACTGTAGACCCCTACTTTGTTAATTTTTTGCCCTACGGACCCCTATATTTCAAAACTGTAAGGTGTGCAAACAAAACATTATTAAGTGTTACAATTATTTATGTTTTCCTTGTTTTTTTCGTAACCCTTATTACAAGAAGGGTAAAAAAGTTTACGTTTTATTTGAATCGGGTTTTATATATTGAGGTTGTATACACTTGTGTATGTGTGTGTGTGTGTGTGTGTGTGTGTGTGTGTGTGTGTGTGTGTGTGTGTGTGTGTGTGTGTGTGTGTGTGTGTGTGTGTGTGTGTGTGTGTGTGTGTGTGTGTGCGTGTGTGTGTGTGCGTGTGTGTGCGTGTGTGTGTGTGTGTGTGTGTGTGTGTGTGTGTGTGTGTGTGTGTGTGTGTGTGTGCGTGTGTGTGTGTGCGTGTGTGTGCGTGTGTGTGTGTGTGTGTGTGTGTGTGTGCGTGCGTGTGTGTGTGTGTGTGTGTGTGTGCGTGCGCGCGCGTGTGTGTGTGTGCGTGTGTGCGTGTGTATGTGTGTGTGTGTGTGTGTGTGTGTGTGTGTGTGTGTGTGTGTGTGTGTGTATGTGTGAATTCTTATATTAATAATGTATTACTTTGCACAAATTAATGTATTAAGAACGGTTGTACAGATTTGGATGGGACTTTCACTAGCAGATAGCTGATGAAACAAGGAGTAACAGGGTAATTTTATTAGAATAGTTTTGCTTCGCGGCGTTACTCGCAGTTTAGAACAATAACCGCGTGTTGTATGTCAGTAAAGATTATTATTATAGTAACACCTAGTACTCAGTTAGTACGCAATTGAAGAAAACTCTATGTATTCATACAAAACAGTTTTCATTGAAGTTGGTTTACGCTTGAGAATCATGATTCCCGAGATGAATTGTGTCCGAACCCGATTTTTATCTAAGAGTTCTTTTGATAAAATAGGCTTTAAGTTAAGAACTTACAGCTTACAGATTTAGAATTTTTTAAAATTGTGAAATGTTATTATGCATTCACTCCCAGCTCACTAGCTAGGTATTGTAAAATAAACTGTTACATTTGTTCTAGTCTTGTGTTCTCATAACAATGTAAATGAAAAAGCAGATGTTGTTGTCTAGTGGTTGATGATTCTGACTGCTACACCAGAGGTCGTGGGTTCGATTCTCATCCAGGACAAATCTTTGTGTAAGAAACATAATAATTTGTTCTGTGTCTGGATGTAATTTATCTGAAATATATATATATATTTAGAAATACATAAGTACGTTTATTAGTCGTCTGGTTATCATAGCACAAGCCTTGCCTAGTTTTGGGTCAGTCAGCCGTGTGTGAGATCTGTGAGGATTATTCTGACTTAAATTAAGTAATCATTTATAAGAATAGTCAAAGATACATTGAAATATACTAAGTGTTTTGGTATTAAAAAAATCACAATAAAAAAAAAACTTATTGCTATTATATACATATTTCTATGGTATAATATAGTTAATCCGTCCGTGTGGTGCCGGATTAAGAATACAGAGTGTCACCACCCCTATTCATACCGCGGGTGTCGTAAAAGGCGACTAAGGGGTAATCTACGCAAGACAACATCAATGCAAAGAGAAGGAAAACTTGAAACCAACCCGTCGCCAGCGTGGTATAGTAGGCCAATACCTCCTTTTTAAGGAGAGACCTATGTCCAGCAGTCGACTGTTAAAGGATGTTGATGATGATGATGATATAGTTAAAACGCTTCCGCCCATAACTTGCGCCATCCGCTCGTAAGGCCAGCAGGATATCTCATAAATAAGGTATGCGATACACGCCGGGCAGTTTTTGCGTTTAATACATTGCGCGCACATGACGGACGTACCCGTCACACTAATAACCGCCTTATTATACACGTTCAAATATAAATGGTCGTTATATTTGTTTTATCATTATTTACAGTTGTTGTTTTTAGCGATATATCTTTATATATATAATTCTTCTGTGAGTGTGTATGTCACTGAACTTCTCTCAAACGACTGGACCGATTTTGATGAATTTTTTTGTGTGTGTTCAAGGGGATCTGGGACTGGTTTAGATTCGCAATTGGACCTGGTAGGTGGCGCGCGATCAAGTTCTGGAATTTTAAAGTATGGCGGTACGAAGTTCGCTGGGTCAACTAGTAATATTATAAAAAAAGTTTGTACCATGTTACTTAAAAGAGGATTATAGCTCAACACGGATCAAAATTTGCTTTGAAAAGTGTGTTTTGTTAATATATACACATAAATTCAAATTTAGCCTAATGTAGAGAAGAAGTTTTTGAAAAACATATTGTAGACTAGCTAAACACCGCGGTGTTTCTTTTATTTTAAAGATATAAGAACAATCACGGGTAAGACTGTGGAGCCAAATTAAGTCTAAAGTAAATATAGCCAAGTTACTTCTTAAATCATCAGCTATCTGCCACTGAAATTGCTATCACAATCGGTACAGTATTTCAAAAAATTAGACGGAACAAAAAGACATTTTTTTTTTCTTCCGAGCCTTATCCCAAGTTTATTTGGGGTCGGCTACTAGTTCAACCAGTTTTACCTGAATTTCAGTTTTTCCACGGAGCGACTGGCATCGGACCTCCGCAACCCTAAGGGAAAAAAGAAATTCGAAGATTGAACTAGTTGTCAGTATATTTGAGGGCACTGACTTCCCGGTAACGATTGCCATAGATGTTCATGACAACCGGGACCGACGGCTTAACGTGCTCTCCGAGGCACGGGCGTGAATCACCCCCAAACTTCCAAACACCGGGCTGCTATTAGGAATTTCCTAAGAAAAAACGCAAAAACACTTTTTGGCCCGACCCGGGATTTGAACCCGAGACCTCTTGATTAGCAGTCGTATACGCTAACCACTAGACCAACGAAGCAGTTGGAACAAAAAGACATAATTTTAAAATTATTTTTTTAAATATATAAGTACCGTATATATGCTATCAGTGAAAGATTCCTCTTAAATAGTCACTACAATTTTATTTACTTGTATATAGATTACAAAATGCCAACCATACCAAAAAACCTAGTTATTCATAATATTTACCGCTGTACCTGCTGCAAGATTAGCATCGTGAGCTGTATTAACCGTTCACTCCTCCATAAATATTTAATGGCGATGCTGAAGCCTCCAGACCCGCGGCCCGGTCTACATTCAGACATAAATAGGTTACCGGTGAAGGTATGTCCGTCACCGCAGCACGGTAGGTACTCTACAAGCCACTTGTACTAGATTGGATATTTATTGGTGCACTTTTTGTGATTGTATAATTAAATCAAATGAAATCATTTTGATTTCAAATAAACCAATACAACGGCACTTTTGAAACGTCAAGTAGTCAGTAGTCAGTCGTGAAGCTAACGGAGAAAAACAGACAAGAAACTCCATGGACACTATTTTCCAAAATAGTTTTTTTTTTTTTTTAGGCATTTTATTAAGAAAACAGTTAAATGTGAGGACAATGTAACGATGCTGATATTTACACACACAGTAAAAACATACTACATAATTTATATCATTTTATACATTGATAATGTGAACCTTACTCCGTTTTCTGAGTGTGAGAAAGATTATCAAAGTATTTCGGTGTCTTTAAATTCAGTTCCTGAATAGTCAGTATTTATTGCATATAGTTTATGCTTAAGATCCCTCAGAAAATCCCTCTTTTAAAAAAAAAAGACAACTTCCGCATTAGAAATACAAACGTGTGTGTGAATCCTGTGTCGCGGGGGACTTTAAAAACATACATTAAACGAACAGAAAGGTCACCCAGACTCAGAATAACATTTTGTAAATCACACAAAGTGTTTTCCTACATGGGATTTGAACCCACGACACATAACGAAGTAGAAAGCGGCGTGGCGACCGCTTAAAACACTAGGCCAACCGCCAAACCACATTTTAACAACGATCTATGTATTTGTATTGTAATTAAGAACCATTCAGGTTTATTTGTTGAAGTGCTACTGTTTTTAAAGTGCTTAAGTCCCTTGCCATTAATGCCATAAATAAAAGACACATGATAAGCCTTGTAGTGTCTTATAAAAACTAAATATCATTGAAAATTTCATATTCACAAACTGTAAACGGAACACTTTAGGTTTGCAGGTATCCTCCGACAATATCTCTCACGTAGTTTACGTCGCGGAATCGAATTTTCCCACTAGTGGGGTTATTTACAGATAGATGAACGCTCGATGGTGAGACAAATTCAATAAGTGCCATGTCACTGAAAGAAATCTGATATTTTCGAACTTTATTCTTATAATAGGATCGAATATTAGTGGGGGCGATATTGACTTACGGTGGGCGGCTGATATAGTAAATAATAGGTATATAAATTCACTATCTTTTAGAAGAAAAAAGGAAAATAAAGGACTGAATCTAGAGTAGAGAAACGTGTAGGGGATTACTTAGAGAGATAGGGACAAATAGGATAGGTATTGATTGACGAAACGTGACAGTTATTCAGGATAATTGAAAATGAGATGGTACAATTTACTTGTTTAATTAAAATTTATATAATGAATAGCTATTATCTGCGGTTTCGCCCGCGTGTTTCCCGGTCCGGCCCGGTCGTGTATCGCAGTAATCATGTTTCAAGATGATTATGATACATAAAGCCTATAACACTCACAGGTACTGTAGCTGTCTACTGGTAAAAAAATAATTCGGTTTAGTAAATTTAGGAATTACCTCTTACAACATCACAAATTTAGGTTCTTTTTTACACGCTTTATATTAGCTTCACCTGTATGTTTGTTTGTAACCGACTCCTTTGGGTGCGATTATGACCCACTTTAAACATTAAACCCAGATTTTGTTCAAACTTTGTAAATTTATCGAGGACTGATGACAATACACTAATTTAATGAAAAAATGTTTAAACAAATTAGTCTTTTTTAGTCTAGAAACAAAAAGATAATTTTAAAAAACTAAACAAACATGCTTTTAAACTAAAAAGTAGAAAATAATTTTAATGTAACAAAGCGTGTGGTGCTTTTTGCAAATATTTCTATAACGTCGCCCCACGTTTTGTTATATGTATTAACATTTTTTCTACTTTTTAGTTTAAAAGTGTTTGTTTAGTTTTTAAAATTATTATTTTTTTTAGATATAAGGCATATAACAACTCTTTCGCAACTAAATCTTTATCACAATTACGATAAGTAAAATATTTTAGGAATTAAGTCATAGCAAAGTTCAAGATACTAGATCAAATCACAATTCTCTTAAACCATGGTGAGTTCTAACTCTGAAGCCACATCCATCAGATGAAGACGTTATTAGCGTCGTGTCCCGTATTATTTTAATCAACGCTACGCTACAAAAATGTTCAATAACGTGGCTCCGCACAGAGCTTTGACAGCGTTCACGCATAGCTGGGGTTTTTGTTATATCTGTGGTGCAAGGTACGAGCAGAAGCGACGGCGAGTTCAATAACTAAACGATAATACAATATACTACTATTTTATCTAATTTTCAGATTATATATAAAAAAATGTTTCCATGAATCTGATTGTACTTGCCAGAAATCTATTTAAACTTTAATCTATTTATTGAGTTGTCGCTATCTGACAATAGTCTTCTTCTGTTATTACCAGGCACGAATTATTATTTAGCCTGAAAGAAAACTGTAAATATAAATCCGATTTTTTTTTATTTTAAACGGTTTCATCTAATTAATAATATTGAATATTATCGATTTCCATTGATATTTGTTCACTTAAATATAGAATTACGACACTGAAATCGCCTCCGCATTTGTTTGTACGTTGGTAACTTAAACATTACACGTTTACGCATTTAAATGTTTTACATCTGAGTTATTTTTTAATAAATACCCCGTCCCCCCGCACCCCGGCTGTAATCATTGCTAATATTAAAAACATCTGCTTACGCAGAAACGTTGAGTGAAATTCCTGTTCACGTCCTCGCCATGACCTAGCAGACACGCCCAGGAAATAATATTGTAACTTGACAGATTAAACGGCTTGGTACAAAACGGGATACTTTTGGCACCCATTGAGATGAAAATCTCCTGATCAATATACTAAGTTATTGTATATACATAATATCTTACATATACATTACACGTAGAAGGAAACCAAACGATTTTTAAATTTTTTCGTATTTACATAAGCGTGAATATTGAATAGAATCCAAGATTAGTGTAGACGACACTCATTGCGAATGCAGACAATACAGTATGTTGTTTATTTATTATTAATATATAACAACAATCTCTTTAAAGTTTTATTCTAAACAATTATTTCGATAAAAGCTCTTAAACTAGCTAAGGAACTCTTTAAACAGTATTTGAGTTCCACTACATTACTCCCAACTAAATCCTTACAAACACAATATACAATACGTTTCTAAGGAACATTGGTGCGAACATCTTACTATCAGCTCATAATAGAAGGATTCCGAGAGCGGCTTTATTGAACGCAAATTGCCGAAGCGACATTCCCTAGATTGTCTTACGAGACTCGCAGCTCAGCTATTATTAGGTAAATTTTCAGCTATTTCTAGCACTGGGAAAGTGGATGTAAAAAGAGCGAAGAAATATATTGATAGTTAATAATTAAATAAACTATATTCTGTAATACAAGTGGTTTTTAGGTGTAAATTTTTATATTCATGTTTAATTGCATTTCATTAGTGATACTAGCATATATCTAACGAAAATATAGATGGTATTAAATAAAATCGCCTGTCCAAAGCTAATTCGTAAGTTTTATAGCCGTCTGCTACGATCAATTTTAAGGACGAAGCGTGTAAACATTCAGATAATAATACAAACACATCTCACACACCAGTACATGGTGACTTGGTAAATGGGTATGACGTGATTGAGGAACTTGGAGATTAATCATTTTCTATTTTTCGTTAAATCATTTATTGTTAGGTCGTCCTCTGACATCTGCAAATCAATGTTCATACTTCCTTCCCTCAGAGCCAGAAAGGTACCTACCATCTGGTATGTTGATGATGATGTAGGTACTAGCCGATCTGCCATGGTGTTCGGTCTTAATAGCGGCCAGTTAATTACGCAGGAGATATTTCTAGTACTTCTTTAATCAGAAAATAAAAATAAAAACAACACTTTTTAACCCGACTCTGGCACTCGCACCTGAATGTTTTTGATTGGATTTCACATGCGCTAACCGCACCAGGCCAATGAGGCAGTCTAGTGTACCCGGGTAACAGTGGTTATCCGTGAGGTTGTGATGTCATCCCGGTTTAGCCGGTCCATTTGTGCCAAGACATGGGTTGCTCAAGATAAAAAATTCTATAACATTATGACATTTAAGGCAATTATATTTTTCTATAAAAGGAAGGGAAAACGTCTTACAGGATGCATGGCAAATCCATTTCACATGTAAAATATTGAATAATCTTTAAAATCCTGTCAGTGAAGGCATCGCGTCATGTGACGTTTGCCAGGAAAGCCCGTTTCCCCCGGGACGAGGTAAGCCCGTATTCTTGTATTTGCATAGATGAATATTGTCGCTCACAAATGTGTTTGTGCGTCTACGCGTGTGTTGATTCCTCGGATGGATATTTTCGTTTCTCGGGGCATTTGCGAAGGGTTTTCTCGTAAATGTTTTATTTTTATGGAAATTTCTTTTGTCGATTATTATTCAACGCGAATGCTTTATTGCTTTTAACGTTATGTAGGTTGGCACTTTTACACTTTTTTTTTTCATATCTAACTAGCATTTGCTGGATGCGTATATGTCGTTTATCGTCATAAAGAGTAGCCGATGTCATTCGTCAAGCACTAACGTATTTCATTGCCAAATATTATCTAAATCGATGCAGTGGTTTAGCTGTGAAAGTGTACCATACAGGGTTACTTTTGTATTTATCAGTATGGGTATAAAATAATAAGACTATCGCTTTAGGTTTGGTAGGAGAGGATCACAATATCTTATAAGAAGTTTTAGTTACTCCCGATAGTCTATCTATATAGTCCGATGATTTAAAATGAAACAACGATACATATCGCCATCTCGCTAATTTTGACTGTGTTGAAATTGCAAATTAATTATTTGTGGATGTTGATCACACTTTTGTGTCTTAAGTTACAGGTTTATTGTCAGGTTACCCTTTGTTCCATAAAGATTAAACAAATTATAAATGTTGCAATTATGATGTGGTATCCCATAGTTTCATCAGAAGCAAAGATCATCAATAATTTCACGTACATAGGAATACACATTATAAAAAAAACGTAAAAAAATTCAATTTAACCCTGCAAATGAAGTAACGTATATTTTTGAACATAATTTTATAAATGTGTTCTCCGTAAATTGAAATTTTTTACACGTTTTTTATGTCAGTACTTAAAAAGCGGTTTCGCTTGAACTTGTTACACTGAAAATAGAAAAAAACATCTTCATTTCTTAGTTACGAAGCAAGTCAAGGTCACCATTTAAAAGTACCCGTGAAATGTAAGAGGCACCCTTTGTGGCAAGTGTCATTCAAAAACCACCATCTTATAACCACAGTCTAAAATAAAATGTTAAGCGATTTTGAACTTTAATTCTTAAAGGGTAAGATAGTGAGAAACTTTTTAGGGGGTTAAAAATGGTGTGGGGTCATTTTAATGCGAAAGTGGGGTGGGATTAAGTCTCACGTTTTTTAGTATTACCTTACCTTTGAATTTCCTTTGATTGAGGTTGGGATTTCAATGTTTTGTGTTTAACTATTCATAGGATTTCTTCCTAAACATAAAATTGTATACGACATGTGTTCCACCCTGCATTAAAGATTGAAGATTAAAGCCACACTTTCATTAAAATAAATAAATATTTCGGACATCTTACACACAACGCCATCTAATCCCAAACTAAGCAGAGCTTGTATTATGGGTACTAAAGAACTGATTTAAATACATAAACCTACTTTTTTTTTGTAAATACATACATATTATAAAAAAATACAACCAAACTCAATATTTGTAGATCGCACAAACATTTGATCCGACCCGGGAATCGAACCCGAGACCTCAAGCTCAGCGGTCGCATACGCTACCACTGCGTCACCGTGTGCTTATAATAATAAAGTATTAGTATCTTGACAGTTTTCATTCATCTGATTCCAGCCTGAACTATGGTAACAAGACTGCCAATAAATCTATGTATATATTACCAAATACATCATCAACCAACAACCTATAATGTCCCACTGCTGGGCTCAGTTTAAGTTTCATCATCATCATCATCAGCAGCCTTCAACAGGCCACCGCTGGACATAGGTCTCTCCTTAGAAAGGAGGTTTTGGCTTACTATACCACGCTGGCCAGACGGGTTGGTTTCAAGTTTTCCTTCTCTTTGCTTTTAGGTTAAGTTTGTTTTATAAAAAATATTACAATTTAATTTCAGCAGTAATTAACTCTGTCATAATTGCCTTAATAAAAGATTAGTACCTATACACCACATTATTTTATCACGTTCATAAAGTTTACAAACAATTGCCAATAAAACACATTACCGTAAACTCATAAACATAAACTTTTAATTAAAACACACAAACACCAAAACCAAACCTAACTACCGGCTAGAGGATCAACTTCGGGTATTTCCGTAAAACTTCGTGACACTTCGGGTCAAATGATCGCACAAACAACAATAAAAATTAACCGATATAAATTGGAAGGGTTAAAAAATACCTGCGGTATTAGAAGGGTTGGATCCGAAGGGCTATTACAAAGGGCAGCTTCGGCGTGTCTCCGTTAAATTGGTCAGGGTGACCATTGCGGATTAGCTATGGTAAATAAATACTGCGGGTAAAAAGCGTCCCTTAACCCTTTGCTTATGTCCTATTATTCGAGATTACACGATGTTACTCGTTTACGTTTTGTTTTTTTTTAGACATGTTGGTGGGTAATTGAATACGGGTTAATAACTTGTTCTTGTTTTTGTTCTTAATTAAGTCAAATGATAAATATGACTTATCTGCTTACCTCATTTTAAAAACTCTTTATAAAGTCGAAAATATGCGTAAATTGCTGAGATTATTGAGGGTGACAATTATTAGCAGCAATATAATGCCAGACAGTGTTTTTAAAGCGATATTCGTACGTACGAATATTGGTTTGCGTAAAGCGACTCTGATTTGATCATAAATTTAGCTGTGCCCTATTTTTAATTGTATTTTTATTAGTACCAAGGTAAAAACTACTAACTCGACGGTCACTTTATCGTTTTTATCAGCTTTCTGAGAAGCTTTTCCAACTCGTTCTACCTTCTCTCTTCCTCTACACGACAACTCGCACTGTCTTTGGAAGTCAACCCTTTAGAGCGGTAGACACACAACTAAATGGTTCCTTCCTGTGTCGAGCAGTAAAAACCTGGAGCTAACTACCAGCGCATGTTTTCCATTCCACTACGACCACGGGTCCTATAACGCTGTTGTGTTATAACTACTCGTTGAAATCATTTTACGTTTCAGTATAAATTCATTATAATACAATTTTACACTCTGCTAATTTTACAAAGGGAGTCCAAACGCCTGCAATTTTTTGAGTAGCAACATTTCATAAGGAAATGCTTGTTTTAACGTTACCAGAAGGCGTTTAAAAATAAAATTTAAGTACAATTTTTTACTTACGATAGAAATTCGTTTATTGATAACGATAAAAATCTTACTAATTTATAAAAGTGAAAGTTTGTGAGGGTTTACGGATGTTGGTACTCATTCAAGCTAAAACTACTGACAGGATTTATATGAAACTTTACAATAGCTACATATCATACATCAGAATAACACTTCACTACTTTTTACTGTTGAATGTTCAACACACGCGCGGGTAGTTATGTAATTCATTAATAATTTACCTCCGTAAGGAAAAAAGAAAATAAACTTGATCATTGACTTGATTATCACTCTCCTCCAAAGTTACCATTTCTAAAAATACTAAAACGTACAAATATTCTGTTCAAGAATATATTATTAACCAAAACCTAGAACAATAATTTAACTCCGCGTTATTCTAACAAGAGCACAAAACGTACCACTAAGCATTAAAATGTAATAATAATTAATATTATAACACGAGAAGGTAACGAGCCCATAGTGTTGTAGATGCACGGGATTACCGCCTTAACTAATTCAGTCAGAGTTATTTAAAGATGTCTCACTTCCCGGATATAGTCAGGTCAAGTTACAAGATTACGATTATGACTTGTTGTAGGTTCCTGAAAGATATATATTGTATGTTCTACGAAGGGGATCGATTTTGTAAAGCTTGCCACCTTAGAACGTTAAGTATTAAACATGTTTTTCAACTGTGAACCTAATCGCAACACTTTTGATTTTTTTAATAAAAAGCTAAGAACTAAAAACTTTTTCATAATATTTGGGTGATGTGATATGTGTAATGTAATGTGATGTATGTATTAAAAAATAAGTAGATATAATAAACATGTTTGTCAGCAGTCCGATTACCATAGCACAATCTCTGCCTAATTTTAGGAACTTTTTGATAATACATAATAATATTATGTTTTTCAAAAATAAAAGACCCATTTCTTTTACGATTTTATAAGATAGTATAAAGTTACGTATGAATGACATCACAAAGGATCCAATAATATCGCATCAAAGGACACATTTAATATGATAAAGCAAAAATCGTGACCGTTTAACCGTCCGCTCCGGGATTAAAGTCCCGGAAAATCAGCGAGCATGTAGCCAGTTCACATCACTAGCTCCGACCTTTTACTTTAATATTCATATTATTTGGGGGAAGGCAATGAAAATTTAACGCAGAGAAGTAATTATGGAACCGAATGAGATGAGGGTCCCACTGTCCAACATGTTTTGGTGTTTATGTACACACGGAAAGCAAAGTAGTGAATAGTGTTTAGTACGAAGTATAACTAGTCAATAGTACGAAGAACTTGTGATTTTAGGGAATCATCAATGGCGAAATGAGAACTTACGATTATAAGTTACAAATTTATGAGTGAAGAAAGTAAGTTTTTTACGCAATTTACTTTTAGGTTTACTGACACATGTAAACCCGATCAAGAATTGCCGTGTGTAGATATCGGGCACCAGTATAGATACATCAATTGATATAGCAGTTACTTTTTGCAGTCACTCTACCTATTTAATTCTTATAATATTTATACTACACTCACGCCTATAACCCCGAAAGGTTATCAGAGGATTTTTAGTTTTCTTCAATACAATAAAAAATATTCCTTTCTTTTATTCATCACATTTTACATTTTGTTTCGAAACACGACAACCTAGTTTAATAATTGTTATTATCAAGTAAGTAATTAATTTAAATAACTAATAAATTATTCATCATCATCATCAACAGCCTTTAACAGTCCACTGCTGGACATAGGCCTCTCCTTAGAAAGTAATACTTATCAATTAATTTAATGCTGCCTCCCTCTTATTCAGGAGGCCGATACTAAATTAACGCCTGAAAATGATTACCCGAGGATCATAACGGACACTCGTTGCTATAAGGAAATTATCAGGCGCTGGATCAAATTGTATTCGAGCTACAAAAATTTTTTTTGCTAAGATTTCTTTTGCGGCTTAAGGAAATGAAATGAAATTTATATTAATTTTAATGATTCCTATATTTTACTTTATGGAGATTCTGATATTTAATACCACCATTCTGAGTGAATGGAATTTGAATATATCTACTTGCCAATAAAAATTTAAGAAACAGTATAAATTGGACAAAATAAGAAGTTTCAAGTTCAAAATCTCCAGGGAAGTACGCATGTGGGATAAATTACATGACTATTTATAAGTTTTTATTTTTTATAACTTAAGAACTTCAAGTCTTGTACTTTCAAAATATTTTTTCACATCGGTTATCAGAGGTTTTTGTCATAGAGTTTAGTTTAATTAGATTCCTCAAAATAGTTTTTAATTTTTTCTTCATTTTCATCTTACAAGGCTATGTGAACAGTTAGCATAATGTGGACCTACTCATCTTTCATTTCTTCTCATGCCAACATGGAATTTGAATTAAATGCATTTTTTTAAAGACATATGAAAGAAATATGTTCCTGTGTCGAGGAGGCCTTTACAAACATACAAGAATAAGACACAAAGTACACACAGACTCAGAGTACCAATTTGTGAATCACACAAAATATTTTCTCGTGTTCGATTTGAACGCAATAGAGAGCGGCGTGGCGACCGCTTAAACCACTACGCCAAAAGTGCAATCGTTTGTTAATATTTTATGAGTTTAACTCACTAAGTACAAGGATTATTCCGTAAAGGAAACCGCGAACAAAAGCTCATCTAAAGCCCAGCTGCGCAGCAACAAAATCCGTCGTCCTCTAACGAAATTAAGTGAGTGAAAAATGTTGAACTGTAAAAGGTGACTGCTGGGCTCAGCTGTTAATTCTTCTTTGAAGCGCATCCCCAACAAAGTAGGCTGCAAATCGCATTAAACTGCCTTTGTTGGGGCCGTCTCTGAGTTATGTCTCTACCGCGTCCTCGTTCATTTAGTTAGAGGCTAGCTTTTGACCGGTTCCGTTTTAAATGAATTTTAACCTACTTTTCATTACACTACATGACACTACGTTTCTGGAACTTGACTGTCGACTATTTGGTCTCTATAATATGTAGGTCGGGGAAAAATATGAGAGAATTCCAGAAATATACATTTCTTACCTATTGACATGTGTTTAATTTTTTTTAGTTTCGTTTTGAATAAGTTTACCGATGAGGTTTTAATGGCATACGCGTGCATATGTTTTATATAAATACCATCGAGGGTAACAAATTCTTAATATTAAGTACTTTTAGTAAAATAATATTATTATTAAATAGTAATTCAATCTTTATTTCTAATTTCTTGTTCTCATGACGATAACTTTTAATATTTTGATTGCAAATGAAGCTGGTTAAACTTTGAAATATTGTAGATAATTATGGTTTTTATTTATACTTTAGATTTTATAAGGTGTTTGATTTATTCACAGTTGTATTACGTCAAGGTAGTAATCCCATTCTATCTATTAACCCTTAGATTTAAAACACACGTACCTAGCTTAGTTATTTAGAATATATAAACTTAACCTTGAAATAAGGTTGAAGAGAAAAACCGACTTACACCACAGAACTAGTAACTCTCATATGATATCTCACTTCCCCCGATGTAATATCTCCACGTTAGGTAAATCACAATTTCACTTGTACAATGAAATAAAAGGTTCAGTACCCCTGATAAACGGACTGTGCCGTACTGAATACATTAATAATATTTATATGTCGCGATAAGGAGTGCTGTGAGTTATAGTGCCGATATTCTGCCACTAATTATGAGCTGAACATTTAATAAAAATAATTTATTAATAATATTTTGAGGTACTTTACAGCCTGTGGAAAAATTCAAAAGCCGTGAAAAATTGAACTCAATGTTAATGTCTGATTTGTTAATCATTGTTCCCAAGATGAACGGTAGCTTAAGTGATAACCGAATCCGTTTTAACACAAAATAAATGATTTCAAACATTTCCTTTTGTGCGCATGGACTGCAAATCAAATTACAGCCGAGAGCTCTATAAACGAGCGCCACCTAGCGAAAACAATTAGCAATTAAAATAAACAGAAAGCACATTCGATGTGTCAGCACTCCACTACGCGCCAAATTTGTTTGTCAAACAAATTTTGTACAAACCAAAATACACCGTAGCACGTAATGAAACAGTCCATTTTACTCCAGCACAAATTAAATGGTCCAGATAACTTGAAAACCTCCTA
Source organism: Phragmatobia fuliginosa (assembly GCA_932526445.1). Lineage (NCBI taxonomy): Eukaryota > Metazoa > Arthropoda > Insecta > Lepidoptera > Erebidae > Phragmatobia > Phragmatobia fuliginosa. The sequence goes on along the minus strand of OW052078.1, from coordinate 556,514 downwards.
AACTTGTCGAACTAATACTCCCTTCTTACCTCAAAACGGCTAAAGTTTCGCGTGATTCCCGAAAGACGTAAACCGCTTAATGTTGGCAAGGCAATATCAACTTTACGTTATATACCTTTAAGATAAAATGTTACTTGCAGTTTGAAGTATACAGGTTGATATTAAATAATGTAGTAAGTTTGTAAGAGGGTGTTTTTGAAGTGCCAAGAGACCTGTTGAAAGGTTTGTCGACTTATTTTTTTATGTTGAGTAAATCGTTTGTGATAATGTTCTTGTGAATGGTGCGAAAATTAATTTCCTGCTCTGAATTTAAACTTGTTTTTATTGAGAAATGTTAGGGAATTCTATTTAAGTCGCCATTATGAGCTTCACTTGTTACTAGCGATGATGTTATGTAAAGAAAGCGATTTCTAACTTATTTATGATTTTGGTATCAAAAGATCGTATCGTATATAAATGTTTTTACACATACATATGTAAATATTGCTGTGTACTTTTTACAGCTGAATGCAAGAAGCAATAAACAGCTGTTGGTTTCAATTGACTGACGTAGTTTGAATGACGATACTTTATTATAACATCTTGGAATTGACCTGATGATGCTGCCAGGAGGTAGATGGTGGAACTCTGGCAAGAAATCTCAATTCCCAATTTGATCACTTTAACAAATTGGGCAAGGTAACAGTTATTTATAAGTGAACTTAGAAAGTGGTTACCAGAGGTGTGAAACGTCGAATAATAAATAAGCAAATAAATATTTCGGCCATCAGGCACACAACATTATCTAGTCCCAAACTAAGCAGAACTTGTACTATGGGTACATATATATAAATATAATTTTGTTTATAAATACATACATATTATACATCAAAAACAACTAAACTCCGTTACAATCACAATTGATCAGCAGCCGCATACCACTAGTTCAACAAGGCAGTCATGAAAGTTTGAATTTCAGATTACCAACTACATACAAGCCATTTACTTTTTCTCCTAACCCTTGTTCATAGCAAAGAAAGATTTTCCAGCCAAAAAACCGTATCTTCAATGAAGCGTAAAAACCGTTTCATCGACAAACGTGTGCCTGTAGTCGGCAAGTGAAAAACCCTGGATGGCTAAGTAAGCATGCCATTCGTCTAGCGGCGGACATCCCCCTACAACCCCCACCACACACTACACGCGCGCTATTCTTGCCTGACTTCACGAGACATCGCTTTTAATGCGCAAGATGATAAATCTTTTTTAGAATAGATCTTTAAACAATAAATATATAATTTCAAAATTCACACGGTTAAACAATCAAATTTTTTTTTTTCATTCAAAAATAGCAAATAACTAAGAACATTATCTGCAATATCTATTACCTTGCCTATAGCCGTCTGTTTACAAATTAGATAATGACAAATTCACCTTTCTACTGTTTTTACCAATGAATAAAATGATAGACAACATTTGTTTGACATTACCATGCGCTAATGAGTTATAATAATATGGAAACATATTATGTAAGTACATTATAATTATTTTATTAAATATCTCATAAAATATTTCTAATATTTTCTAAGATAGTACAGTAATACACAAGAACAATAATATTATATCGTCCTTTAACACTGCCACCCAAGCGAAATCACTACAGGTTGGTAGCTCTTGATGATATTGTCTTCAAAGCATTAATTTGACAATAATATTGTCCAATATTTCCCCAATGAAATCGTAAGCAAAATCCACATTCAGCATTCAAATACTAGCTGCAAAATCTTATTATTATTATGCTGATTCATAAATAGGGGGAGTCCGTAAGCAGCTTATGTCTTCAAATGGGCAAAGGGTTTAGGTTCGACAAATATTATTATACGCATATTAAATGAGCCTCTGCAACGTATAAGGTTCATGAGAAACTGTACTGAAACTATTAAAATACCGTTACGTTCCTAACCTAGACGTGATAAATATAGCAAGCAAATAATATAGTAGCTTATTCGTAATCCGTTTCAAAGGAGAAGGTTTTTAACGAATTAGCGAAGATGGTATTACTTTTTCACAGAGATCAAACTAAAAATGAGGGCGTTCGTGCTGTTATGTTTCATTGACAATTGCAAGACCAGAGACAACCAGTTCTCGTTTCTTCTACTCGTGCTTTTCATCAGGGATACCATAGTAGTACCATTTTGGCAGGCATTATTAAAACATATATTTGTACGACAATTAGGGATGCAATTTGTAGGAGAAATAGAGTTAGTCAATTCAGAATTCGCATACTGTGCACCTATAGTTCCACCAACTTATATCTAATATATAAAATTCTCGTGTCACAGTTTTCGTTGCCATACTCCTCCGAAACGGCTTGACTGATCTTTATGAAACTTTATATGCATATTCAGTAGGTCTGAGAATCGGCTAACATCTATTTTTGATACCTCTAAAATGCGAGCGGAGCCGCGGGCATCAGCTAGTATTCTGTAAAATTTATTCACACACATTCATTACATTCACACAGCTTTCTAAAGGCTTACTAGAGTTTCCCATATTAACTGACCCGACGTGCATAATATTAAAGAAGAATTAAGACAAAAATCAACAAATCTAAAAGTATATAAACAGTATATCTTACTCGTACCATAAAGTATTTTCATTATATATACAAGAAACGTCTTGTGTATTTTAACGCACGATTAAAACCGCTCAGATGTTCTTTCAAATTGAAATTTCCATAACATTAATACAATTCGGAGGCTTTTATTGCTATTGATTCGCATAAAAAGTCAACGTATGCCTCTCTCCGATGTACATATGCTTCTTGTGAAAATGTCGGTTACAAAATTACCCCTGAAAGACTTGAGTACGTTTCAGGCCATTAGAGAGGGGGTTTATTTATTGAAATTGGCTAAATTGTACTATTTTTATTGCGGTTGCCAATGTTTAGTGTAGATTTCGGGTGTTTTATCTAAAATTCGTAGTTTGTTTTAATGGCGATTTTATTTCTACCTATCTATGTGGTGATGGATTAAGACAACAGAGTGTTACCGGGTTACTCCACTTATTCATCCAATTATTGTTGTAAGTATTGCTTAAGGGCCCTGTAAAGATAAGACAAACTTGTAATCATTGGCAATCTGCCTATATCGTCTATACATATCATAAAACACATACAAAAATAAATAGATACCATTAAATATTAAATTGAAATGTCTGTTTATGATATCAAATCAACGGATTTTAAGTAAATGCAAATCAAAGTATATTTGATTATTTTACAAAATGAAAAGGAAACTTTAAAAAGAATTGACAATATGTTTGCTTCGGCAAAACTCTGGAACGGAATGTATATCACTGACAGTTATCTGTTGATATGATTAGCAACATAGGTTTTTTTTTTTTGACTAGCCTCACCCCGCGACTTATTTAAATATGTGCATATTCGCGGGACTCATCCAGTTACAACTAACATATTAGAAAATGGAATCCTAAATTCTCTACAATATAAATGTTAGGCACTAGTATTCGATACTCTAAGCACAATCTGATTGAGAGAGAGATATGGTTAAATTAGTATGTAATGTGAGATACCGTTCCTTCGTCTCTGCGCTACCTAACGAGATGTCACTGATACTAATCTACCGAAGCGACTTTGAATTATTGTTCTAACTTCGCACGATATCGTGTGATATTTGTATTAAATATACTGCGATTCTGTGGTTTATAACACGTAAGAATCTATTATCGGTAGAAGAAGATACTTTTAATATTTACTATGTTTTATTTATTACGATAAACGGCAAAGGTACTTAAATATAAACACACTCCGTCTGCTTGTAGATCGTCAGATATGTATGACAGTTTCATGTAAGATGAAAATTGAAAAGTTTAGTTCAACCTTCGAATTTCAGTTCTCCTTCGGGGTTGCGGAGGTCCGATGCGATGGAAAAACTGGTATTCAGGTAAAACCGACCCAAAATAATCTTGGGAATAAAGGCTAGGAAGAAGAACAAAAAATTGAAATGTTAGATGATTTTATGTAGTTTTTAGATCTAAGAGTGATATTATAATTCATACTAATATTATAAATTGAACAGTAACTTTGTGTGTCTGTTACGGATAAAGCGCTTCACCGATATCAATGTAATTAGACATTGGGAGATTTTATTCTTAAGGCTTCTATTGAGCGATAACTGATATACACGAGGATACAATAGACGCGGACATACATTAACATACGGACAAACTAGATATACTATGTAGTATTTTTTTAAACATCTGTTTATATTTAACCATTTGTCAAAACTAATACTAGTTACATTCTAAAATTACAGAAGCATAAAAAGAATACACCTTTTTAAAAACACTCCTCCTCTAAACCTTTTTAAAAATGCAAATAAAAAAAAACTAAATAAATAAACAGACAAACTTCGCAAGAAAACTTCCTTATTTTTCGCCAACAATTTTCATAAAAAAAATGGAAAAAATATAGCATTTTACAACACTTGAAGTTGTGCAAGTTGTGTCGTAATTATTTCGTTTGGTAACCGACAGGTGTCGCCGGGGGCGCTTGGAGTAAACAAGTTTCATTAGCAATTCTGCAGGGGGTGCCTCTGTCGGCTCTCACCCCTGATGTCCATGATTTGCGAAAAAGTGGCAAATTACTTCGTCGCGTTATAGCCTTGTCCAAGACAGGTTTAAGTACTACACAGACGAGATACACGTTTGAGTAGGTGGGTTTGTTCCTAACGTGAATTTTTAAAGAAAAAAAAAGACAAGTTATTTGATAGAAATCAACTACAACTGCCAATAAATTTCTTCAATACATGAGGCATGAGTGTCATGCTATTTCTTAAGGTACGCTGTTGTCTTAAAGGATATTGATAGGAACAAATTTACTAAGATGAATAAGTTACCAACTATTGCGGAATTTGGATGTAAACCAAAATAACTATTCTCAGAACAAATCATATCGATACCTAGTTCTTACCATGTTCTGACTTTTAATACCACTTCTTCTTTTTCTTTCTATTAAATTTTATGTGTTGAACATAGTTAACTCGCAGAATCCATGATTATGAACATGCCTTAATCAAATATCATTAAATAAAATATCATCAACGATATTCCTAGTACATACGCAGATTTTTTACTATTTTATTCAAAAGTTCTTCTTTTTTATTGAATCGATATTACACAAAAGTGAATTGATTTCATAATATACTATACTTTTGTTTTTTTGTTACAAACACTTTTGTTACCCAACTAGCAACAATTAGTTGCTGGTCTGAGCAGTCTCCAGAAAAAAATCCGTGAACAAGCGTTTTTAGTCCCCCAAGTATTTAGACAGAAAACATAGCTGTTCGGATAGCGATAGAACTTTGCCAAATTAAGTGGGACAAGTCTCATTTGAAGTTTCCTTGTAAACGTGGACAAGTTTGAGTTGTAGCCGAAATATAACACGCAAAATATTTCAAGAAATTTCTTTTTCTTTCAATTTGTGCTCGTTCTTCTTAGTTTAAAGTGTTTGTTTGTTTATACTTCCTGCACGCAAAAGATATTTCAGCATAGATATTACAGCAACCTTTGGATAAACAAATCGACGGGAGGATAAATAACAAATGGTAGTTTGAATATTTCAAAATAGAAATACAATAAAGGAATAATAATACATTTTTACTTTACACATATGGACATCATACAGAGCAAAGCCTTCAAAATAAGGCTATAGTCCTTAATTTTAAGCAACCATGTTCTAAAGATTGAGAAATTCTGTTACCCATTCGAGGACATAATTTCAGGGAAAACAAGAGGGTAGTGGGAGGGAGCAAATGGATTCCTCTCAAGGTTTGTAGTGTTTATATGTTCGTTTACCGACTCAGCCCAGATTGCGCTCAGGTATTTTGCAACTCAATTTTGAAATTTAGTTGTGAATTTAAGATGTTTGTTTGTTTTTGTTTAAAAATTAATTAAACACCATTGATTTTATTAAAACAACGTTATTAGAACTATGGGTAGTAGGTATTTATGAAATTCCCGAACGTAAAATACTCTAAATTTGTCACTATTCCAAATTATATTTGTCTTAGCAGAACACTGCAATCATAGTTTCGGCTTATGTACACATTTCTCACCCCTACAATTTCCATTACGTTTCAAATTTCGCAGGAGATAAGGCAAGCCAACGACCTGTATTTGAATTGTATTATTTTCAGTAAAATTTAGTTAATCTGTGGTATTTACCACAGATGATAGAACTTCAAAGTAACCTAGCACTTTGAATAGGCCAAAATGACTGGAACCTACTCGATCTATTGTCAAGAGTGATTCTTATATATCAAAATCAATCTTTGAAATAGGGCCCCTAGGTATTTGAAACTATCTTTTTTTAACCCGAAGATCCAGTTCTATATAAATGTTGGTTATCACGGCTAAGAAAGTACAACTTTTTAAATCGTCTAACAATATTAGTAAAAAAACACTACATTTTAAGTAAGTTCACAGAATACATAATAGTACCCGTACAGAAGACTCACTTCAAAAAGTAAATTAATGTTATGATGTATTGTCCCTCGGTGTCAAAAGATTAAGTTCAATTCAGATCGCACAGCGCCGAATCACTACGATTATATTTACCTACAGTTGCGTCTCTTTCTATCGTGTAACTCTTAACTGTTCTGACGATGTCTGTTCGACCGGCGTGTCTGACCCGGCAGGCGGCCGACTATACCTAAACTGCGGAGTGACACCCCCCTGGTAAGGTTAACCGATTTACATTAGAGACAACCGCATCTAAATCAGTTAAGTCACATCAGAAATTAGCGACTACAAACAGATAACGGACTAAAATTCACAAAACTTGTTATTTTAATTTCTGTTAATTTAATAAAGAAACATTTTCATTAGTTACTTTTCATTATGTTTAAAGTACAGACATCATTTTCGAATAGTTTTATTATGAGTAATTGCAGAAATAATTATAGGTAGATAAAGCCTTGGAAAGTTCTTCAATGCCCATAAAAATATCAAATAATCACCTTATCGTTACAATTACCCACTAAACGGTCAACAATACAATACAAAATAAATCGGCGAATCTAACGGTGCTGTAATTTAGCGAAGGGACATAAAAAGGCCTACAATAAGGCTCACATTAAGCCAACTGGACGGTTGTGAAAGTCATTGTCACGTAGTGTTCTCGCAATATTTGGGGCCCTCCGGTCTAAAACTGGGGCCCCGACGAACTTCAAAGCGGTTTAAAGAAATAATGAGATGTTCAAATTAAAAGGTGTTGCGATTCACCCTCCCCGTTGTTGAGTTTGTTATTAATATGTAATAGGTTGGAATATTTAGATGTTTTAAAATGAAAGCCATTGTATAACAAGCTGCTTTGCATTCTCTTTGATTTCTATAATATTTCGAGAGGTTGTATAGATGTCATTTAAGTGTATGAAGGTATTCGAATTTAAGCTTAGTTATTTTTGTTAGAGGATAATTTACGGAGAACTCGACGATATTAAGAATTAACTTGCAGATTGTTGCGCCAATATTAATTTTTATAACTTTTGACATTAAGCTTTTAAAACGAAATAGATTTACCCGTTTTTAAAGCTACGTAAACTTGACTGCACGGTTGGCCATGTAGTTAAAGAGATTGCCACGCCACTTTCTACTGCGAAAAGTGTTGCGGGTTTAAATCAAACATAGGACAACAGTGTGTGATCCTCAAATTGTTGGTCTGAGTCTGGATGTTCTTTGTGACCGTTTACCCACATTTGGAATATTATGTATCCTGTGTATATACACAGGATATATTTTCCAAATATGTGAGTTGGGATTTTTAAAGAGAATAAAAGAGTAGTATATATTTTTTATTGAATGAGAGTAACAAAGTGTATTTTACTCATTATGCAATTTTAACAAAAAAACTGTTATTGTTCTTGACAATAATTTTACGTAGGTATAGAGCTTATGAGAACTATGCTACGAGCTTAATTTTAAAGCTTTCAAGGGAAAGATGAAACAGTGTGCAAAAGGAGTCAGATAAGTACCATAAATGTCTTCCTATGTTTTGCTTTCTTAAAACTTAATATGATGGACCCAAATAAAATAATCAAATGCTTCAACGTAGTTCTTGTACTGAATAGAATAATTTTAGTAATAAACACAAGAAGTGCCTTGCATTTTATAACATGATAAAAGTGAAAACCGGAATAAGTGTAAACAAAAATGTTTCACTATTCATAAAACTAACTTCTGGCGTTTCTACAGTCAGTCTAAAAGAATTAAATACTAAATATCAATAGAGAAATAAATTTAAAACTTAAACAACAAAGTTATTTAAGGGATAGTAAAGAGCCATGTTTTTTTATCACCACTTCTGGGACCAGATCATAAAATCAGTGGCGCAAATTACAACTACTAAAACACATACGAAATACTACGACACTATTTTGGAATTCATGAGAAAGCCTCGCCGAGTGTCATTACGCAGAGCTGTACGTTTTTATTGAACTATAACAGTTTGTACGTACTGGCAACAGGTGACTGTGTGTAGAGACCTTTACCTTACCTCATTTTGACCTCACAAACACCAAACAAATTTCAACTCTCTAATCAGAACAACATGATAAAATTTACAATGGGGCCCCATCTGTTCGAAAGTTAGTGACAAACAATTTTCAACTTCTAGTGAAAAGAATAAGGCTCGTATTTCACGGGTGGGGCCCCAAGTTGATTAAATGGCGGAAATAAAATCTGTTGTTGTTTAGTGTCTTCAAGTCTTAATGTAATGAAAAAATCTTCAGACAGTATTTTCTCTGAGCACAATGGTTGTTTATAGAGGCTAAAGTCATAATAATTATAATAATGGAATATCGTTAGCCAAGGCGAGCGTAAAGTGGGTTATGAACATAATTTCTTAACGTCGGTGTACTGAAAATGTATCTCATAATTTTGCTTTAACTTGTACATTACACAGAGTGAGAATTATGGGAAGAAATATCATCACGATGTAGGAACATAAAATGGAGTTACGTATAACGTAAGCAAAGAACTGTCTAAGGGCCTAGGTTCAATTCAGGAAAAATATAGTATGATAAGCATGGTTATTTCTTCCGTCTCTAAGTATAAGCACTTAGGACATAAACAAAGTAAGGGTATGGTTTATTCCAGAAATTTCCACTGATAATTAAAACAGTAGGTATTACTACTAGTACTAACTAAACTGCAAAATACGATATTTAAAGAAGTCTATCGGTGACCACGAGCGGTAAAATCCATTCGGAACATCGGAACATATAAGGTATCGTTACCTTTTAAAAAAAACTATCGTAAAAAGTTTCGCTGTACAATAAAAAATACGTGTACATAAAGAAATCCAAAATTGTTATCACCAAGTAACTTTAAAAAATAGTTATACCGTCCTGTAGTACATAGGCAAATGTTGCCAGGTAATCTTGGTATGAGTGACACAGTTTACAGCTTTAGACAGTAATTAGTGGCTGGCAACACCACACCATTCCACACGGCACTCACTAAAATAACCATTTTAAAAATTCACCGCAGCTCATTTGTTTACGTTTCGACCTAACGTTGAGAACACCTGGTTTTAAACTTTAAGCAAAAAAGAGCTTTACGTCGATAAGTTAAGTGTGTAATTGGAATGTCAAGTTTTTACTTGTGAATATACCTTCGCCTCTTGTAATTCGCATGGATAGTTTATATCTTTTTCTTTAAAATAAAGTCAGAGGTACGTAAATGTTTTAGTCGTATTTAGATTTCTTAGTTTCCAATACTTTCATACGTATTACGGCCTGGCCACGAGTTTTGGTCTTAGCGAAAAGCGGAGCGGCGTCGGCGAGCGGTGCGTTTTGCACGCCACGAACCCTAGTAGCGAATAGTTGCAGCGGCGACGGTGGACGTATTTAGGTAGTCGAAACGTGTTAAAAATCATGGCGTTATAAAAATTATCACCTGTCTGTTTAGAAACAACTTTTTTTTTTTTAAATATGATAGAATGAGTGCACGAACTAAATAAAGATCGGTATTTAGATGGTGAATTTAGTGACCTATACGAAGGTCCTACCTATAAGAAGTAACTGATGTTTCCAAGTGTTTTGCTAAGTAGGTACTTACAGAGAGAAAAAACTTTAAAAACTTGTCAACTACTTACATTGCGTATGAGACATACTAGTAGTTTCGTGTGTAGTTATATCTACAGACAAAACTACTGATATGTAAACTGTTTTGCTAATTAGGTACCTACTGACAGAGAAAAAAAAATAACTTTTAAAACTTGTCAACTATCCACCTACATTACGTAAACATACCAGTAGTTTTGTCAACACATCAGTAGCTTCGTTTGGTAGGTACCTAGGTTCTATGTTTTTGTGTTATCAATTTAAATTAAACGTAAGTACCATTATATTCCGGAAAACATTGTTTAATTTCTTCCCACAACCTTTTTATATTTATGTTGGGGATATTTTGACATCCATATAGGCGGTCTATTTAAAATTTCTGTTATAAAAGCCTCGGTATCCATTACCGCCATAAAATCGTCTAAAATTTTTTGTTTTTATTTAACGCCGCTGAGTCCGTCACTCCTGCACCGCTGTCCACGCCGCTCTGTTTCGAGGCGTCGCACATACTAACTTGTGCCTTTGTTCCTGCCGCTCTCCATACCGCTCGCCGCTGTAGCAATTCGCTCGGCAAAAACCGCTAGCTTTTTCGCTATGAGCGGCGACTCGTGGCGTGCCTCGTACATTTTTATACTTTTGATATTACCGCTCGGCGTTTCGCTCTTAGCTGCCGCTCACAGCGGAAAGGTCGTGAATGGGCCGATAGGAAGGGTTTGATAAAAGTCGTTTGTATTGTATTGTGGGATAATAGGATTGAATAATTGTTACATGATCAAAGTGTGATTTTAACGCCCCAATTACGACCTTACCGCTGTGAGCGGTAGCTAAGAGCGAAACGCCGAGCGGTAATATCAAAAGTATAAAAATGTACGAGGCACGCCACGAGTCGCCGCTCATAGCTAAGCTTTATAGCTATTACCGCTCGGCGTTTCGCTCTTAGTTACCGCTCACAGCGGTAAGGTCGTAAACGGGCCGTAAGTATCAGCGTCTGAAATTGTATACATAATTGTGTACTAGTAATAGACATCGTCTTGCAACCCTTTTTAGGGTTCCGTAGCCAAATGGCAAAAAATATAACCCTTAAAGATTCGTCAAGTCTGTCTGTCTGTCCGTCCGTATGTCACAGCCACTTTTTTCCCAAACTTAAAAGCTATACTATTGAATTTTGGTCAGTAGAGGTATTCTGTGAACCGCATTAATATTATTACACAAAAATAGAAATAAAAAAGCGGCCAAGTGCGAGTCGGACTCGCCCATGAAGGGTTCCGTATCAGCAAGTAACACCATATAAAAGTTCTTATAGTTCGCTGTAACTTTCATCGATGTTTTTATACTAGTGTATTGATTGGATGAAAGGTAAATTGCGTGTTACGATTTATGACGTATTAAAAAAAGTACTCACTAGATCTAGTTCAAACCAATTTTCGTTGGTAGTTTACATGGTAATGTACAACATATATTTTTTATAGTTTTATCACTCTCTTATTTTAGAAGTTAGAGGGGGGACACACACACATTTTTCCACTTTGGAAGGGTCTCTCGCGCAAACTATTCAGTTTAGAAAAAAATGAAATTAGAAACCTCGACATCATTTTTGAACACCTATCCATAGATACCCCACACGTATAGGCTTGATGAAAAAAAAAATTTTGAATTTCAGTTCCAAGTATGGGGACCCCCAAAATGTATTGCTTTTTTTCTATTTTTGTGTAGAAATCTTAATGCGGTTCACAGAATACATCGACTGACCAATTTTCAACAGTATAGCTCTTATAGTTCCGGAAATAATTGGCTGTGACATACGGACGGACAGACAGACAGACAGACAGACAGACAGACAGACAGACAGACAGACAGACTTGACAAATCTATAAGGGTTCCGTTTTTTGTCATTTGGCTACGGAACCCTAAAAACAATATTTTTTTGGGGTTTCCATACTAATTTTCTAATATCATTTTTTTCTCAACTGGATAGTTTGCGCGAGAGACACTTCCAAAGTGGTAAAATGTGTGTCCCTCCCCCCTGTAACTTCTAAAATAAGAGAGTGATAAAACAAAAAAAATATAATGTACATTACAATGCAAACTTCCACTGAAAATTGGTTTGAACGAGATCTAGTAAGTAGTTTTTTTTTAATACGTCATTACTTGTAAATAGCAAATTACCTTTGGTTCAATCAATACACTATTATTGAAACAATAATCGAAATTACAACGAACTACAAGAACTTTTCTAGGACGTTACTTAATGTCACGGAAACCTTCATGGGTGAGTCCGACTCGCACTTGGTCGCTTTTTTTATTCCTAATACTATTGCGGTTGGCTACTAGTTCACCTGGTTTAAGCTGTCCGTGTGGTGACGGATTATGAATACAGAATGTACAGGGGTCGTAAAAGGCGACTAAGGGATAAACTACGCAAGACAACATCAATGCAAAGAGAAGGGAAACTTGAAACCAACCCTTTTTTTTATGTGTGAAAAATCATCATGGACCGTCACCCCACCGGGGGTTACGGCGGGGTGGTGTGTCGGACTTGAACCGACTAAAAAACACACAGTGTGCCCTCTCCGCGCTTCTCCGTTTAGGAGGAGGAGAAGTCCAGGGTGGGATCTCCTTCTGAACTTCTCCCCCACCGACGCCGCCCCCTCGCGGCTGGCCACATAATGCGGGTGGAGGGCAAACCCGTCCCGTCCACCCGCGGCCACACTCAAGGCGGCATGAGGCGCAGATGTTCGCGCCTCCGCCACCCGGTTCGCCGGCGGCGAATCAGGTCCGATTGGATGTCATCCTCCCGGTCCTTCTCCGCCGCCTCCTTCTGCGTGATTACGTCCTCGCAGAAGGTTGCGACCGCGGTAAATGAGCTCTCGCTGCCGGCCATGGAACGAACAATGGCCGGCAGTGAGAGATCCCCTCCGATGACTGCAACGAGGACCCGGCGCTGCGTCTCCCATGCGGGGCAGACCGCCAGCGTGTGATGAGCCGAATCCTCGCTGCAGTCGCAGTGGTGGCAGGCGGGACTCAATTCCCTCCTGGCGACCGAGTGCAGCTACTTTCCGAAGCAACCATGCCCGTAAAGAACCTGCGTCAGTCGGAAGGTAAGGGTCCCATGCTGCCGCACTGCCCATTCGCCGATGACCGGCTGAAGCGCCTCTAAGGTGGCGAAGCCAGCACGTGGAGTCTCCAGCCGGACCGATCAGCGATCCATTGTGGCTCGGTGAGCGGCTTAGCGCCACTCGCGCACGTCCTCGGGCGGAGGTCCAACTCCACCACTCTCCGCCCGGTAGTTAGCCACTCGCCGATAAACGTCGGCGAGCACCTCCGCCTCCAAATCCCACGGGGGTGGTTCCGGCAAAAATGTGTGAAAAATCATCATGGACCGTCACCCCACCGGGGTTACGGCGGGATGGTGTTTCGGACTTGAACCGACTAAAAAACACACAGTGTGCCCTCTCCGCGCTTTTCCGTTTAGGAGGAGGAGAAGTCCAGGGTGGGAACTCCTCTGAACTTCTCCAGCGCCTGCCCGCTCCTGATGCGGGCACCGTCTCTGTTCGACGACCCTCTCTTGGGAATTTGAAACCAACCCTATACCAACCCGTCTGGCCAGCGTGGTATAGTAGGCCAAAACCTCCTTTATAATGAGAGGCCTATGTCCAGCAGTGGACTGTTAAAGGCTGTTTGATGATGATGATACCTGAATATCAGTCTTTACATGGAGTGACTGGTATCAGATTTCCGCAACCCTAAGAGCGAATCGAAATAGAATGTTGAACTAGTCGTCAGCAAAAAAGTACGTTTATGTATTTATATGAGTTGTTTAGTACCCATAATACAAGCTCTGCTTAGTTTGGGTCTACATTTTGTTGTGTGTAAGGTGTCCGAAATATTTATTTATATTTTAGGGGACTAACTTCCCAACAAAGATTGCAATAGATGTACATGTAAACCAGGACCGACGCCCTAATGTGCTTTCCTAGGCACGGACGTGCAACACCATACGTACAATATTTCGGGCTGCTATTTAGAAATTAAGAAACGAACTCACGACCTCCTAATCAGCAATCGAATACTGTTATTGCTAAACTAACGAGGCATACTACTATAGAGTTTTATTAAAAATAATACGAGAGTATCACAGTTGGTCGGCACTTTCACTTATTAGCACAATTAAGGTCGGTCCGATATTGATTTTTAATCAACTCACATTCGGCGACAAATATTGTTCAAATAAGATGGTTGACGTCATTGGTTGTGACGTCACCGTAAAGAATGGCTCCCTTGTGTTATTGCGCATTACGATAATGATCCAGCACCACTTCTGGGTGTAATATGTTATGAATAATCTAAGTTTTTCTCAGTCAGAAGCCGTGTTTATTATTAACTTTTTAGGCTTTTATGGTATCATGAAAATTAAAACTGCCAAAGGGCACTGTAGTACTTGAAAAATACTTAGGCTAATAAAAATATAGGAGGGTGATGAATCCTTATATACTTTACCGATAACAGTGTCAGCATTACCACAAGCATTACCAACCAACTTACCTGGAAAAGAAAACAAAATACAATTAAAAATAATGTAACATTTACCACAATTTAAAATAAATTTACCAATTACTATCATTTTTACCGGTTTTTATGATAATCACTTCATCCTACGGTTATGTTATATACCACTAGTCGATTTTAGCCACGGCGGCCAGTCTTAAAGATTGCCTGGTGCAACTGCGCAGGAGATATTATAGTGCACAAATGTATGTAAAAATACAGGAGCTCTCTCTGCTCCCTCACTCTCAGGCTCACCTCACACTCTCTCTGATCACTTTTACTACTCAGTAAAAGTGATGTTCACTGAGTATGCCAAGAGGGACAGGGAGACAGCTTTCTGAATATATTATATATTTACTTTACATACATATGTTTTTTATGTGCCTAGTACAGAGTACTCTATTACTAGAAAATTCAAAAAGCTTTGACCACTTTCAGGCTTTCAAAGGAATTAAAATACGCAGATTTGGCAGGTCAGAAGTTTTTTTTTATAAAATTGATACTGAGATTGCACACAACTAAACTCACGACTAAAATATAAAACAGGTCACATTATGACTTCTGCGAGGGTACAAAATAACATTATACTTCTATAGTGTATCCTTCTATATTGTCCGCTCACAGATGCACGCGCCCACTCATTATCGTCGCTAACAGTCGACTCTACTGTGTCACAACCGCACGTGAGCTGGAGATGACATAACGCTTCCTTCTCATTCATTTACAGATAGTACAATGAGCGACTGAATGAATGACTGAGTGACACATACACTACAACTTCATTTTTATTAGCCTTAGTTTTTTCTATAATCAAAGCATAGCCTATTAATATATCATAAACTTCATACAAAACTAACATACAACATACAGTTCGACAAAAATCTCTGTTTTTTTTTTTCCAATCAACCCCACCGATGGTATGTCAGTCAACTATTTGAATCACAAACAGCGGAGGCCCATCAGACCGTAATCGAATGGACTTAATTCATATGTCGATGTTTTACTTTTAGTTTGCATTTTCATAAGTATAGGGTTATACTAATAATAATAGGTGTAGGATTTTAATAAGAATCACTAGTGTTGATAAAGCTACAACATATTATGCCTATTATCATTCGTTCTCAAGGAAAAGTATACTTATTAGGTATATGTAACAAGCTCAGATTTCAGTGTGCCCTGTAACCCGTGTAAGATGTAACGTAACGTGAAGTAAACGTCGTGACGGCAAATGGCATAACGCTCCGTTATGTCCTCAGACCTCCCCTCTTACCTCGAGTCTCACCCAGTTGTGAGTGCGTGATGCAATAAACTTTAATAATATCATGATACAGAAAATCTGAATCCAAATAATTCGACACGGTTTTTTTCTAAGTTGTCTTCTTGTATAAAATAGGATTTAATACTTATTAAATTACAATACGTGCTATTAATACAGTAAAATGTTTTTTTTTTGTAGTACCGATATGCATCATTTCTATTTTCATTTTGCATTTAAATAATTAAAATAAATAGATAGATGAACGAAGTAAGAAAAAAGAAAATCTAAAGTTCTTATCACAAATGATAATGAGTAAGTGTCACCGGAACATACAACCCTTACAATAAGTGGGCGGGTCTGTGAGACCTACCCCGCGTAATTAACCGACAATTGCTCCATTACACAAACCCTTTTAGGTCCGACTCGGTTAGTATGTGTTCCTTGTCGATTATCAATGTTACGGTTATAATGGTTTAAGGTCTAAGAGAACCCTATGATGTCTGTCATTCGGTCATATGTTGCGGCGAAAACTCATTATTGACTCGAGGAATAAACCAGTAGACGGATCATCTAATGAGAGTTAACTAGCCTAATAATGTACTAAAGTTGAATATCTATAGTATAAAAAAATGATTATGACAGTGAAATAATGTTATTTTCTTCTAATTAAATATAGTGTTTTTATAGGCATAATGTAAGCTGTTACGAGTAACGATAAATTTACGCAACGTTACCTAGCTTTTGCTCGCGGCTCAGTTATCCGATAGCTTATGTGTTATTCAGAAATATAAGCCACAAGTATATTACTCTAAAGGTTTATCCAAATCCCTTTATTTTGTAGTTTTTGTTTGAAAGAGTAACAAACATCTATCCTCACAAACTTTCTCATGATATTAGTAGGAAGTAGGATTACAAAAAAAGCGAGTGACAAAGTTATAATGTAACTTTAATCGTCTTACTGCTTACGTTGCTTTCTTCCAGAAAACATTAACACGCATGTTAACTATTTCATGCCCGTTTTCACCAACTTAACTTAAACCGTCTCCTTAATAGGAAACCCCTGAATTTCAAGAGACATCTAAACGCTTAGTTACACCCTAAAAGTTAGTGAAAAGAAAATATCACTAAGCGCTACTTATGTCTCACTAAGTTCCCTCTTAAGTTACAGAGACGTTGATGAAAACTGCCATAAGAGTTACAAAGATAGGTAATTCTTTGAGGATAGTAAAAAAAAAGGATTTTATGCAGTAGGCCTTCAAAATTAACAGAAAACATCTAGAAACCAGATAACAAATGATTAATTCGTCCATTGCAAAATGAAAATCAATTTCCAAAAACCTATATAAGCACATTTCTCCACGAGGCTACCAGCACCAATGGTTTATACAATTTATCGTGATTGTAATTCTAACACAAACGTGTAGCGTCGTTCCAATGGCAGTTGTTGCTGTTGCAGTTGCATTTCGTTTTATTATTACTGTTGCTCTGTTCCAATTAAAGATAGCAACGGTTGTTGAATATCATTACCACAAATCACTTTCCAGACATACTTCGAAAAAAGTGACACTACAGGGTTACAGTGATATGCATTTTTTTTTTAACTGCAGATGTTACATAATGTATTTCTAAATACATACATATTGTAGACAACACATGTTTTAGCCAAATATAAAAATTTACATCTATCTTCAGCGAAAGTTTATCCTAGATGGAAATCGAACTTAACTCAAATAACTATTTCAATATTTTGCATTACCAATTTAATTAGTATTATTAAAGTTATCAATTTAAATGTTAAATATAGCTTAGCCAGGCAAAAGTGCATTTAACCCTAAAATAGCGATGGTAATATAAAGTTAATAATTAAAATTGTCGTCCGCAAAACTTAGCGAACAGAAAATTAAAATGAATTAAATGCAAGCCGGGCTTGTATGAATAAAATCAACCAGTGGACGGTATAATGCGGCCACTTTGTATGCAACACGTCCGCGGAGATAGCACTGCGGGGATATTGTTAGCTCTTGTTGGACTTATATATTATATTAGCGGTATTTTAGTTTGATTAGCAAGGCATGGAAGCAAGTGATACAACATATTATTCTTACACCGTATGAAAGATAACTGGTTAAGAATGCCTCATGGCATTAAGTCCACCTTTGTTCTACATGGGCATGAATTTTTTAAATTTGTGATATGTATGGTTTTTGTAGAAATGTATTTTAAGTTAGGCCTGTAATAAGTTAGATTATCAATATATTAAGTAGATGTTAAGTTGGTTGCTAGGTTAAGTAAATGATGCAAACTACTAATGAAAACTACTCTGCGCATTTTAGTGTTGTCCTTTTTGGTTATATCGTAGAAAATAAAACGACGAACTTCATATAAACAGGTATTGAGAATATTACAATATTTATCAATTATTTAAATTTATAATTCCCGTGCAAATCAAATACTTAGACTGTAACTATTTATAAAACAACACAAAGAAATACTTAACAATCTTCCATATGAACCTAAAAGTTTGCAAACTTTACATAAACAAACAAGAATACTTGTATTCTATCAGGCTGAAGTCTTGACTTTTTTCTAAAAATAACATAGAGTAAAATTGTCAAAGTGCCGACTTACAATATTCATTTAAATTCATCCACTTGTATTCTGCCATGAATTATAATTCGCAGTACCGAGGGGCGATGTAATTAAAATCATACGATTGTTCCACAATTTACTCCGAGCTTTATATAATTAGATCTATAATATAATTAATTCATATTCAACTAGCTCTCTTCATCCGCAATAGAAATCATTTGTTTACTAGAATATAAGGTTAATCTAATATTTACTGCGGTCAACTACACCTTATTTTCGGTTCTTGATATCTTCAAGACATCTTTTAGCACCGTTGCTAGTAAGACTAGATCGACCAATACACCAACATTTGTTCAGTAATTCGTTTTTACGAAAGGTTTTCATGCTTCAAACAGACTTGATATATTGAGTTACCTTAAATCGCACGTCTTTAGTTGTTCACTAGTTAGTTATTGAGAAAAGTTTCGTGATAGTTATTAAATCCAAGAACATGAATTCCCTTTCCTTCACACAACTGTTTTCATTGTTTGAGGTACTTATAGAACCAGTCTTGTTACACTATTAGCTAAGTTAGCTAAAAGTACACTAATTTATACAGTTTTGTTGTCTTTCAATGTTCGCACTGTTTCTACGGTGCCGAGACCCTGAATTGCCGTCGTCATTTCCATAATAGTAAAGTTTAATGTGATAGGATCTGTGAGCTTTATTCTTTTTTCTTATATCTATGACTTTGAAATGGTAATTTGGAGACTATTTTATTTTATGTATTGATGATAAAAGACGCCGAAAATTGCAAATAAAGTGTAATCATAGTGATGAAGAAAACTTGTATATTATGAATGCGATTATAGTCTGGCCACGCTAACTCTGCAGAACGAAAAAAATTATAGAATTTGAAAATCTATAGATGGTAACACCGTCTATACTACGAAAAACTAATTTGATACTAGTTGTTTTTTTTTATTTTGGCCAAGTTATTTTGTTTATATTCTGATTTTTTCTTGGTTAAGAATAGTCATGACTTCAGCACGATGCATTGTCGATTTGATACAGTTTTTGAGGTCATAAGTAGGTACAATACAGGTTGTAATAATTCTGATTCCTAACTTTTAAAAATAGATAGATAGATAGATAGATACTCTTTATTGCACACCATAATACAAGAAATACATCGTAGGATTCAATCAAATAAAAACAGTGGTACAATGGGCGGCCTTATCGCAGACTGCGATTTCTTCCAGGCAACCATAAAATGGACTATACTTAAAGGTAATTGTAGTTAGCGGTGCACATTTAGAGTTTCCTAATACTCATATATATACATACACTCATGCACCTACATACATACATATTATACATATGAATACATACATAACCATACATATTCCGACAGCTCATAGTTGTTACAGAGATAGGTAGTGATCCTTGACGAGTCTCTTAAAAGTATTCACCGATTGTGCCTGCCTTACAGCCTCCGGTAAGGCATTCCACAGGCGTGCAGCTTGCACTGTAAAGGATTTATCAGTGAAAGTTGTCGAGTGTGTTGGAATTTCTAAAGTTCGATTTTCCGATGACCTTAAGCATCGTGTGTGTGTGTCATGAACAAAGGTAAATCTTTTCTTCAAATAGGTAGGAGTTGTTGGGTTAAATAAGACATTGTATAGTAGAGAGAGGATATGAGTATTCCGGCGAAATCGAATTGGGAGCCACTTGAGTTTAGTGCGAAATTCGGATATATGATCATATTTGCGTAAACCAAAAATGAATCTGATGCAAAAATTCTGAAGTCTCTCAAGTTTATCAAGTTGGTCCTCGTTTAGGTCGAGATAGCTGACATCGGCATAGTCGAGAATCGGTAGCAGAATCGATTGTGCAAGCTCAATTTTAGTGGGAGTTGGAAGGAAATTGCGTAGTCTCTTTAAACAGGCTGCAGAGGCGAATAGTTTTCGACTAACATTTTGTAATTGAGCGTTCCAAGAGAGGGTTTTATCGATGAATATCCCTAGGTTTTTAACTGTGTCACTGATAGGGATTATGACTCCTTCGAAAGATACTTGTGGTAGTACAGGCCAGTCAATCTTTGCCATAAGTCTGGAGCTGCCAATGATTGTAACTTGTGTCTTACTGGGGTTAACTTTGAGTCCATACATTGTTGTCCATCTAAATATATTGCTAAGATCTCTATTTATGGCATCGATACCCAGTGGCAGCTCATTTAGCTTGGTTTGAAAGTAAATTTGCAAATCGTCTGCGTACAGGTGGTAGGAAGAAAGAAGATTGTTAGTGATAGTATTAATAAAAATAGAAAATAGCAGAGGGGATAAAACGCCACCCTGTGGCACACCAGCCGATGTATTCAGCCAAGTGGAGTAGTTGTCATTAAGGCGGGTACGCTGCCGGCGGCCAAACAGGTAACTACGAAACCAGTCAACAGCTGATGGAGATATGTTGAGAGAGTTTAGTATGGCAAGGAGAACGTCGTAGTCAACTGTATTGAAAGCGTTGCTAAAATCTAATAGACATAGCACAGTGAGTTTTCCATTCTCCATACGTATATTAAAAATCTACTGAGGCTATGGTTTATCTACACATTAATAATAATAAAAGGCTAACTTTACTTTAAGATCTATGAAACAACTCAAGGACAATATAAAAATAACGATAGATTTTTGAATGATAAACATAATTTATTTTTAGGTTTCATCAAGATATACATTAGTTTTTTTTGTTTCTACAGGCTCGTTTCTTAACAAAATTTTTATTATGTATATAGATTATGGACTCTGGCCATAAGGCTCCATGCCGCCACATCATGTTTTTCCATAAGGACTGTCCGTTCGTCAATAATATTTTGCGTAAGGTTTCTCTGCAGCCAGTAAAATCAATTGATTGCCTCAATTGAAGTAGTAATTTACGCAGAGTAGGAACTTTTTTTCGGGTCAAATAATACTGATATATCGTATTTCGTTTGGCGCATTGGTCAAAATGATCAATATTAACTTTCGTTGCCCGTGCTGCACGCTTTTTGCCAGGAACCCTCCAGATCGCTGAATCCTGTAGAAATAAATATAAATCATTTATAAACTTTAATTTGAACTTGTATTCAATCCAATATGTATTGGATGTACGTTGTACCTACTTTAATAATCTAACGAAAATTTTAGAAAATAAATACGTAAGTAACAGATTCTTACCAGTCATTGAAGCGATATTTTTTATAAACTGGTTCTCACTATTGATGGTAAGCTCTTCAAGAGCCTTCAGCATCCGTAGGGCAACTTGAATATGAGGTTTAAATTCATCACTTATACTACCTGGAATGTCTAAAAATAAATACTTGTTAAGAGTTGAGTATCTACAATTTATGTAATAGTTGCTTAAGACCTAAATCCTATCTGTAGGAAGCAAATCTATAGGTAGATATGTTATTGAAATTGGACGTTAATTTGACACGAGCTTCTTGTCAGCATCATGAACAGGCTATGAGTATTTGAAAAAATGTTCTTAGATACATCTAATGGTAAATTAAAACGGCGAAGTATCAAAATCAGTAGATTTACTTACACGTCAACTTTTCGTTATCTTGTAAACATTGTCGTTTTTGGCTAAGGACGACATCACACTGTGCCTTTACATCTTGGAATTTACTTATCATGTTATTTAATAAGTTCCGCACTCCACTTTTAATAGGTTTAACTATTTTTCTTTAAAATATATGAAAAACAACAAACCGCATATGCAATGTGACAGCTCACGTACCACAAAAGTGACATCAGAAAAAGTATACCATATAAAAAACTTTTTGGGGTTGCCCATTTATTCCACTGCAGAGTTAGCGTGGCCAGACTCTATCAGGTTTAATAATATTCAAAATATCCGAGTTTCTTTAGGTACTGGCCGTCTTTTATGCGACATTTACTGAGAATTCATATTGTCGATCCTCCAACAGATGTGGCCGGTCCAATAACGCTTCAAGTTCAACCTGACGGAATCAAGGAAGTCCTCTGTAAGAACTACTTACCTCTTTGTCATATTTCAATAAAATCAAACCTTTAAAAGAGGGAGATGTTTCCTCACAAAAACATGCCTTTGAAAATGTGAAAAGTAAAACAAAGGAATGGATTTCCTAAAACAATGATGAAAAGATAGAAAAAATATATTCCCAGCACAAACATATTTTATTATGTGTATTGCTACGATTCTGGATGAATTGGGCGATAAATAGTTACTCGCCTATAATAGCCTATATTTCGTTACCTTTTATAGAAAAAAAAAAATTCAACAAAGTTTAATTACAAAACTGTTCGGTTACAGCATACGTCACTGCTTGCAATAAATTGTAAGTAATGTATGTTGTAACAAGCCCACAATAAAATGTAAAATAAAGTGAGTCAGATCTCATCACCTAGATCACGAAAGTCATTTTATTTATACATGCATATAAATAAAAAAAGAAGAGACATAAAAATACTAAGTTACTTAAATTACCATTGATATTTTGATCGTTATATTTAAAAGTCGAGATAGCGAATAAAGCTTTAATAATCCTAATTTAATCCTAATCCGTATTACAGCGAACAATAAAATGTTGGCGTGAATTAAAATGGCGTGTTTTATTATAAAAGTTAAATAAAATCAACGAGAGATGCGACGGTGAGTAATGGGGACCTTTTGTTTGTGGTTAATTAGCGAACGGTCGTTGCGGCCCGCGGGCCGATACGCGGTTGCGGTGCGGCCCGCCCGCTTTCGGAGGGTTGACGCGACAATAGTGTACCGAGGATTAAAAGACCTGATAGTTTGTGGTGTTTCATAGATACTGTGTGAAATTTGCGAAATAACTTTGATACATATTAATGTATTAGAAATTTGGAATACTTGTTATAATCAGTACATATTTCTATTACTAAAACTTTTCAGTTACACTGTAAACATATCTTATATTTCAAAGATGACTCGTTTAGAACTATGCAACATTTATTAATAACACATTACATTTCATTCATATATGATCAGGTAGAAAGGTTGTCATTTTAATTTGGTGTAGTAAATAAAATCCAGAACAGTAATTGAATTCGTAACAATGAAATACATTACAAATAACCACAAAAAAAAATATGAAGTAATGAGCCAATTGTTTTATGCTACATAATTAACTTAAAAACAATAAAAAATGTATGTAAAGCCAATCGACTTTGAAAACACTGAAGTGAAAGCAAGTAGTCCTGATTATGGCAGACTACGTGACCTCAAACACTGAAATTCTAGTGCAGCCGGTAAATTTAGTAACGGTTAAATTTCAGCCGAGAATAAGAGCTTTTATTCTAAATACGCTGAACTGTGAATTTTAAAATAGGGATATATACATTTTTGTGTTAAATAAAACACGACAAAATTGTATCGAATTTAGCTTCCACGTATTTCTGAAAACGCATGCGTTTTTAAAAAATAGTAATGCCTGTTGCCTTAGATTTATAGTTCTGACTTTCTGTTGCGAATAAAATAATCCTTTTAGAATATACTCCACAAAGATTATTTAGAAGATTTAAATAATGCGTCCACTAAGTTTTTACAAGACAACGAATTTTTTTTCGGTCAGTACTAGATGTAAAAAAACTTACCTGAAAGTATTAGTAGCACCGAAAATTCTGGTATTCTCAAGTCAATGGCTGCCTCTCAATCAATACCTGACACCATTATTTTCTAAATACAAAGTATTTGTGACAGCTCTTCTGTATTCTATGTTTCATTGGCGAGTGAACGAATGACTTAAAAATATTTCATGATCCTCATCATCAGCCTATCACAGTTCACTGCTAGACTTATGCACCTCTATCTCTCCATTTGCACGCCGCTTTGTACGATATAAGAATATTAATATACTATTAATTAGGTAGGTATAGATTGGTAGCTGTATCAGTAACTGTATAAGCTAAAATAGTAGACTCACGAGAGAAGAAAGTTAGAAACTCGAGCTTATTCAATTTTTCAATGCAACTAGTCCGCGGTCTGTGTTCGTTAAACGCTGCGTATGGTACAAATGCGGCGTGATTACGGCCTCACATTGGTGGGTTCATTAGAGTGCGGTCTTTGCGGCCCGTTTCGTCGATGTGCGGTTTTCAACTACGCGACATGCACAGGGTTATTTCATACTCATCAGAATACTACAGCATCTTTTGACTTCTTATTTAAATTTTCAGTTTATTTGATACAACATTTGATGTGTGTTTTTACTTAACTACGTTTGATGAGTTTTTATGATTTTTTCATTTGTATGAGAAGTTTTCTTTAAACAATTATTTAAGCAATCGTGGACATAACCAATATTTCAATATACATATATAATATAGACATATATAATATAGACATGCCATTTTTTGTTACAAATAACTGTATTAAAAGGTTTAAAATATAAAAATTCGTGTCGGCTTTCTAGGCAGGCAAATGTTTTGGAAACATACCAAAACTGTTACCAAGTTAACATTGAACTGTGATTGTAGTTCCAAGTTTTTTATTCATTTTATTACTTCAAAGAAACTAGTTTTACAGAAATGCAATGAAATTTTATTTATTATTACGTATTCATAAAGTAACGGGCTGGTTTTTACAAGTTCTTCGAAGTTTCAAGCGTCTTTGTTCGATGCTTGTATGTTAAAGGATTGTGGTGTGATGTTAGATTATGCTACTTTATATAAATTGGAAAATTTTAATGAATGTCGCTCTCAATATCGCCAGTAGTGCTATACGTATCTAACTCAATCTTACATGTAGAGACGCTATAGTATGAAATACATTACATCACACAGGTATAAGCCGGTAAACCATAGATAAATTGAGAAAAAGCTGAAAAGAGAAGTAGTATGTTTCCACGAACATAATTTTGTTCTCAAAAATCTAAATACCAAAACAGAATTATACCAAAACGTTATCAATATATATTCGTCCAATAAACAGAAATGTTGAAAACGATAAGGATAGAAACTGCTTCTTCACTTTTCCTTATCGTTTTAATGACAGCCATAACATTTACAACCAAGTAACCAGACACTGCGCCACGTTTTCAAGAGGACACTTGCCGAATTTTTTTTTTTAAATTTCCCTCCGAAGAATTGGACTCGGTTGTCTGTAATTACTTACTCATTCGGCCTCTTTTCGGTACGTTACGAAAACTTCGAGAACTTGTACCATTTTTATATCTCTGATTTTCATTTTTGTGATGTAATATTTTTTTCCAAACTCGAAATTACTTTGATATTTGATGAAAGTAGAATTGCGGTTTGGAAGTTTAATCACGATTTGGGACAAACTGACGACTGTTTATTCTCTCTGTGTGTGTTTCGATGTGATAGAATTTTTGAGTTAGATGTTGTTTAATGTACAGGTGTTAAACAAATAAAGGGTCCTGCTATTTGAAATGTTTTGCTAATATGACAGTTTATCAAATGTAATCATTTTTCAAATGTAATCACTCATTCTCAACGTGGTTATGCGTATTTCATAATAAATTGTTTTGGAGTAATTAGATGTTATCTTTATTTGAAATATTTTGTATATACCTATGTTTCTGTTCGAATTAAAACTGCCCACTGATAGTTATTTCACAGTCATTTATTTCCATCTTAATGTTGCATGGAAGAAATTTTATTTTAGTAACAGTCGCCATTTGTACATGGTCATTCAATTGATATACCAATTTATATAAATACTGTATTAACTGGTGTACTAGATAGTCTGTTCTATTGTAATCTTAAGTATAGGCAGTAAATACTAGTATTATATATTAATAGTAAAGTAAAGCAAAATATGAAGCTAATTCCAATTGTTTTAACACCGCTGCAGCGCTGAGTGTCCGGAATGTATAATTAATCCCCTCGTAATTCAGCCCCTGCTACTTTGCTTTATTTAGCACCGGCGAGCAACTGTGTTGTGAATTTTTGATTCCATCAAGTGTTGCCTAGAATGTCTATGAAGTTGAAATGAACCAATTAGTATGAGTATGCTTTTGTTTACTCCACGTAAACGTATAGATAAGCGATTAATACTTACTATAATTATTTTAAAAGCAAATGTGAGTTTGTTTGTTAGTTACTAAACTGCCTCGTTGGTATAGTGGTCAGCGTATGCGACTGCGGGTCAAGAGGTTTCGGGTTCGATTCCCGAGTCGGACCAAATGTTTGTGTATTCCACAAATATTTGTTTTGAAGTTTGGGTGTTTTCTATGTATAATATGTATGTATTTACAAAAAAAAGTATGTTTAGTACCGTTGTCTAGTACCCAAAATACAAGCTCTGATTATTTTGGGGACTAGATGGCGTTGTGTTATAAAATGTACGAAAAAATATTTAATATTTAGTTATTCTTGTACGGATAAACCTTCCTAAACTATTCCTTTATTGTTACGAACTTTAATATAACATAAACTTTATTTATTTGTTTAAAAGACTTTGAAAAATAATAAATGCATTACAATAAGTGCGATAATGTTGATACTTCGTTAAAAAAACAATTAACTATTTGCACTCATTGTTGGCACGACCGATATAATTGGCCAAAATAGCCTCTTCTCTTATGTATAAATATTTTACAATTTTATCATCAATCTTATCATGGTGACCACGCTTCCAGTGCAGCCCTATATCTCCATAGCTTTTATCCAGCGGTCCCCTTAAGTTTATCCATAAATCTAACACTACATACTCTATTGTGCTCTGATGGATCACGTCTGACTCTTTCTGCAGTATTGGACCCGTGTCCCACATTCTCAAACATATAATATCATACAGATTTTTTTAAAAAAAGGACCAACTGAGTTCTAAATAAGGTCGGTTTTCACTTGAAAGTGCGGCGGCGGTTGTAGAGTTTTAGAACTAGTGTTAAGGCATAAATCCTGTGTGTTATTGCTGCAATGTTTTAAGAGATTTGAAAATTTCCTGAGGCTTTTAAGGATAGAGGATGTTATTATTAAGTAAAATTTATCTCTTAGATATTTTAAACTTATCTTTAGTGAATGAAAGTTAAAAGTTACTTGTCTCGTCTTCTCTCCCAGCCCCCAGCGTAGCCGTAGGTAGCTATTTTAACAGAATGAATGGCTGAGTTGTTTAAGTAGTCACCTTGTCACTTCCTATAGCGCTGAGTGTTACAGGTTCGATTGACACAATAGAAACCAAAAATCAAAACAACAATTTATGGCCAACACAATATTTGTGTGATTAATTTCATTCATTCGTTGTTCTGAGTCTTGGTGGTTTTTGTAACCGTTTCAAGTATGTTTCTAAAGGCATGTTCTAGCTTTAATAACATTTAATTTCAATGAATGTGTTGCATCATATCAGCAATAACAGTGTCAAAGGTAAAAGCACATCGGGCAGAAACTAATAATGATTACGCCAATGAGTACTAATTTATCGTCTGAATGCACATTCACAATACTAACTCTGATAATTGTGAATAATGTACTATGGACGCTAAGTAATATTTGGTTTCATGATTCGTTCCAGGGAATACGGCTTCTACACACAAGCTTCTATCTATAGAAACTTTTAGAGTGCTTTAAAACTTACTTATATAATATATTTTTAAACACGTATAGATATGAAAGACAAAAAAGTGTGTGTGAGAACGGAGGTCACCATACTGCACTGCTTACACCTACGATGAGGATGGTGAACTCTACTCTTGGATTGTACTCCTGGTTTATATCAGGCAGAGTTGAGTCACTTCGGTAGACCTAAATACGAAATGAAAAAATTCGCGCCAGGCACAAAATAAAAGATATACCGAATAAAACAACACACAGATCACATTTTTTCTTGGGTGGGAACCGTAAGCACGACCGTCAATTTAGAAGCCAGCTTCTCTAACCAATGGGCCAGCAAGCATGTATAAATGTCACTCCCAGTGACTTCCACAATTGTGGGATAGACGGATACGTGACAATCTATCTAAACTACTTCAATCTCATACTTATAAACTGACCATTCGTCATGGTTTTACAGAAATTTATTGACACTACTGAATCTACCACTAAACTCATGACTATTATATTCACTAAAAAAAGATTTGGTATTTTTTAAATGAGAACGTTAAATAAACTATCTAACATAATTTTTAAATAACAGTATATTTAAGTTTTAAGTCACTTTAAAGGCTTCTAGCTTTTATTTTATAACAACTAAAGTGTGCACTTAAAGTGAATATTACTCAAAACTCGAGACACCTCGGGAAACTATTTTCTCGCCACAAAATAACATGAGACGAATAAGTCCAATAAAGTGGCAAGCTACGTAGTGTGTCATATATGTTGTTATGGTTTGAGCAATTTCCTTGTAGGAAGATTGTTAGCTTAGAATAAAAAGAAGAAATGGTAGTCAGGAGTAGTGTCAGGAGTGGGATTCAAATCTTACTTATTAATGTATAATTTAAAGTGATCTCGGCGTTTCTATGTATATGCGTATGCTTACCCGCTTTAGCGCGCGGTTCCGTCCACATGTATCGTCGGTTGTCGCAGTAAAGTGTTGCCTATGTCATAATATATAGTAATATATATCTATCTCTCTATAGTAGTCGGTGTTGAGGTATAGCCGTGAAAGCAGACAGAGTTATAGTTCTGGATATATTTACTTATATTTCTACAAAGTATTTAAGTTTAATTATTAATGTTAAAAGACTGTACTAGGTTCATATTCATGATGCATAGTTTTCACCTATGTAGGTAGCATTAAAAATAATGAGTTTAAGTAGAATAATTTTATTTTTTTATATTGAAGCCAACCAAAGTAACTTTTCTCCGCCTGATGGAAAGCAAGAGTAGAATCCAGGAGTAGGTGTCATCATCCTCATTGTGGGTGAAGGCAATGAAGCATGGTGATCCCCACCAAGGCGGCCTGGTCAGATTCTGCATCATTCTCCTCACCTCCGGTGGCCGCGTTATATTTTTAAATATACAATTTATATATACAATCGAAGTGAAGTACTAAGTGTGTACTAAAAAAAAACAAGTTGTAAATAATTCTATTAACCTCGTAAAGTCTTTATCCCAATTCTGATTCAACTCACCGCGTACACGTATTGAGTAAATACACCCATGATAATACATAACTCTTTCAATATAAGTAGAGAAAGTAAAAATTTTCTTTATAATCCCCTCACAAAGGTTTGGCAATTCACATTCGTCACGCTGACACCTCAATAGAGCCCACAATTATTTACTCAAAGGCTGTGCTGGATAATATTTGTACAAGAAAACCAAAGTTTATTCAATACCTTACATTTATTTCTTATTTTCTAATGGGTAGTACTGAATAGGTGTTTTGTACAAATATTGTGAGCTTTAAATTGTATTTAATGATTAGTTTTATGATTAAATACAACTTAAATGCGTAAGTACGAATTACTATAATGAAAATCCATCAGATCCTTTGATCACCGACATACACACGAGTGGAGCTGTAGGAAAAAGCTTAGTGTGGATAGAATACGACTTGTGTAACACTTTGATACGTAAGGTAAGTGACTATTAGCGCCCATACCTACAAGAGAACGAAGTTCGTAATAAGCCCCCAAAGTTACAGGGAAGGTCTCCAGTAACTTCACTCAATCAGTAAACAGCAACAGAAAAACAGCTTAATATCGTTTTTTTTGTGAGCACGCAGAATCATTCCAGTCAATTTGCCATAAAATGTACAGGATTTCGCGTACAATCTTCAAAGCATGAAGATCATTTCAGAGTTTCATGACCAGCTCTTATGCAAACTGAAGCAACTCTCCAAAGAAACAAGCTGTACCCTATTTTCTTCGAAATTGTACTAAAACTGACCCCAAAAACGTATCCTTGCAGATACAAGAGTTGCCAACAACCCGCTAACCGCACAACTTGTATTCGCTTCTTGTGCCAGCAGCTAATCTCATTTAAGTTGTTACACAACACACTGACCGTTAAATTGTCCAACTTGAAGCCACAAAGACGTGCCAATTCTGGCCAATCTATTTTGCATTACGAAGCACCAACTCTAATACACAGTTGGATTCAGATAAGTAGAAACTATTCTAACTTCTAGTAACAATTGGCTGTCTATCTGCACAGTCAGATTACAATTTCAGATCTACCCCTATTTCTCTGCAGACCTGACCAGACAACTGAATCTGTGACATTTGTCATTTCTGCGGATCAATTTCTTTCAAAGGAAAAAGTTGTTTATGTAATAAACTTTTTTTTATATTTAGGCCTGATGGAAAGTATGAGTAGAATCCAAGAGTAGGGGTCACTATCCTCATTGTAAATGCAGACAATTCAATACAGTTACCCACACTAGGGGGTCAGGTGTTGTGTACTCTCATTTTATGTTAATAAAGTTCCTCGCAATAGTGTTGTTCCTACTCAGTAAGGCCAAACTGTTGTCGACAAAATTATATTGTATTATTCAAGTTTTTTAAATGACTGCATTTTTGGTCTAGTGGTTAGGTTACCGGCTGCTAATCAAGAGGTTTGGGTTTCGATTCCCGGGTCGGACCAAATTTTTGTACGATCTGTAAATATTTGATTCGGTGTTTGGATGTTTTCTATGTATAAAATGTATGTATTTACAAAAATATAAATATGTGTATTTATTTGAGTTGTCTATTACCCATAGTAGAAGTTCTGCTTAGGACTAGATGTTGTTGTGTGTCTGTAAAGTCAGTCAGCCAGTCAGTAAAGAAAAATAAGTTTTAATGCCCAAATAGTACTAATCTCAGATTTTACTCATGATTTCCCTCAGGCAGAGTGGAGTCACTTAGGCAGGCTCCTACACAAAACAAATGCCTTTTGGTAATATTTATAATTATACCATTCATTAAACCCGTTTAAGCGTTGCGGTAGAATACAAACATGCATTAATAGAATGCCAAAAATATTCCTTCCATTGTTAAAGTTAAGGGTACTATTTACTGCTATAACTACATTTTTTACTATTAGATTTGTATTATAAATGTGGGTCTGCACAAAACATACATACAACAAGAACAACTAACTTAATTACAGTTGCACAACAAGTAGTGTCTACAACATACACATGTAAAGTTACACATCACTGTTTGGAAGATTAATTACGTTATAAAGTTATCATTCGTGCTCTGGGACACACGTGCACTTAGTATGGACAATATTACATCCAACAAAATTGAGGTTACAAATAAAAGATTTAAAGAATTTTGTTCAAATTGTGTGAAAAACCTGGTCTCTAATCGGATACACCGAATATTATCAAGTCCTCGGTTTCAGTACATAGAAGTAGCAACCATAGACATAGTCATAAACTTTTTATGTTAATGTACAAATTGAACTTTGTACACAAAATGTATAAAAATATCCAAGTAATGTCTAAGAAACTTTAATAAACTACCAATAATCTCACTTTCCATATATAATTTACATCGTTAATTCTCAAAGTTTAACGATGAAAATACAAAAGGTTTATTCTCGAATGATTGACGTTCTTTAAACACAGCAAAACATTATTTTTCAAGGTAATATTTCAATAATGTAGATGCATTTTACATAATTCCTTCTTCTTTTGATGAGATGGCAACCAGCTGAATATTATTAGCTATTTCTGCTAATGTTAAGTATTTAACTTCTTCAATTCTAGTCTTCAAGTCGTCGTCGTAATGAATTTAATGATAAAAAAATGTGGATGATATGAAGTAGGGACCGTCAACAGTATTATATTATTAGTCAAGTCCTACGTAATTCTGTTACTCGTTAGATCTTTCTACTTGTAGTTGTCAATCAATGAATATGAGTTAAATACTTACACATTTTAAAAATAACATACTTCATACATAAAAAAGCAGTAATTTTTTTTTACAAATAGCATCGTTTGTAGATTGAAAGCTATGAAATAAGAAATAGTTCAAGAATATCGCCAAGTTGTGCAAAAAAGGGGCTTGGCACGGCCGTACCATACCTTTTATATTCTTCATGCATTCTTAACAAAGATCAAAAAATACCAAATGGTGAAGTTTGTCAATTTATAGAGGAAAAAAAAATAGTTTTAAAGAACTAAACAAACACGCTATTAAACTAAAAAGAAGAAAATAATTTTAGTGTAACAAAGCGTGGGGCGATGTTATTGAAATATTTTTAGAAAGCACCCTAAAAAAGACTAAGTGTATTGTCATCGGTCCTCAATAAATCTACAAAGTTTGAATAAAATCTGGCCGTTTAAAGTGGGTCAAAATCGAACCAAAAGGAGTCGGCTACAAACAAACATACAGGTGAAGCTAATATAAAGCGTGTAAAAAGAGAAAAACTTGCATTAACTACAACTAAAATACAAGGTGGTTAAGATTAGATTTGACTTAGAGAAGTTAGACTGAGCTTTGAAACACAATCTCTCAAAGAATCCTGGTGAGGTAAAACTTAGTTAAAATCATTATATAAACTTAAAGTAAATGAGAATACCCTGTGCTAGTCAGTTTTAATTGCATTAATAGAATCCAAGAAATATTGTTTTTTACCGTGTGTCTCATAGTAGCAGTATTATTGATGGTTATTATATATTTCCTGTAAACCAGCCATTCGTAGTGCCCGTACTATGTTGTAGACAATAAGGATGGTGTGCGCTGAACTAAAATGCACTTAATTGAATATGTTAGTCTTGAAATAAACAGTTCTATCGTTAATTACATCAATAGGAGAGTTTTAATGACACACACAAGAATATAATGTTTTTAACCAACTTAAAAAAAGGAGGAGGTTCTCCGGAATCTTTTTTTTTTTATGAGTGTTCAGAGATAATATCGTCGTTTATGAACCGATATCAAAAATTGATTTTGCATTGGAATAGGCGTAGCTTACAGGTGGTCCCATCGTCACCATATCGGGATCTGATGATGGGATTACAAGGAAATCGAGGGTACTCCTCAAATATCATAGGCACAATTGTCGCGATTTGGGTACTCAGAATAATTTTTCTTTGAAGTCGGTTTCTTTTTTATGAACTTAATAAGATCCCAAAATATCTCTATAATAATTTGATTTTAATAATAAACATCGGAGTAGATATACGTTTAAAACAAATCAAAAATCTTACACGGATGGTCATCTAGTCCCAAATGAAGCAGAGCTTGTGCGTTGCCTTTTAAAAAATATAGTAATTAGGGCTTTCTAGATTCATACTATTTATTTAAACTAAATGCCCCAGCCTTGAAGTTAGACTAACATTCTATTATTATAATAATCAGTAGAAATGAAGAGCAGAATAAAAAGACACTCAACCTCGATTTAAAAGCTTATCAAATGTTATTTTTGTATTTATTCATGCATATAAACATGCGAATTAAATAATTTATGAACTAAAAACCTTTCTATATTCATTAAAATACGCGCCCAATTTATAACAAACATAACTAGGTTAAAGATTACAATATTAATATTTGAAACAATAGGCGATGTCGGCCGAAGCGCGCCCGGCGCCGGCGAGCGCGGAAATTGAAAATAAAGTACACAACACAGGATGAACGCGGGGTTACAGTTCCTCTATCAATTAAAAAGTTATTGAAAGGGTAACTGGGTGACAGGAGACATCTGTCTTCTTATGTTTGGAGGAAACTTGATAGCTTTTTTCGTGAGAAGAACATTGTGTAGTCATTATTTTCCTGCTGCTTTTGCCGTCGTCTAGTTTTCTTCTATAACTGACGCCTATTATTATCGATTAAGGCGGGTTGTCAAGGTTTCTTTGGCTGCCATGTTATTAAAAGTATTTAATAATATGAGGGGCAAATGAACAGATATATCATTTGATGATAGGCAACTACCGCCCCTCATGGAAACCTTCAGCTCAACTTTACGCTCTTTACCTCCCCCCAAAATTTTCCGCTAACCTTGCTTACTCGCTAAAAATCAGAAAGAAACATTTAGGTACTATTTTTTTTAGAGCTTTTAAATTGAGTCTCCATTGCGTGATGGAAAGTATAAGCAGAATCCAAGAGTTATGGTCGACATCCTCATTGCGAGTGTAGACAATGAACTCACATAATGAGTGAGATGTTTTTCACGACCCGCTTAAAGAACCTGTGATCACAGTGGCAGAGAAACAAGTGCGCTTTTATTGATTTCAAGGTCTTAACTGCTAGGCATGGAAAGGAAGAGTCAAACCGTTTAATTCCAGAGCATATGTTGACTACTCTGAAACGGTGAATAAGGCCAGTACGTGTTGATATGCGTAATATCGTAACAAATTTAGTAACAGTCTGCATTGCAGTGTATTTATAAAACGTCAATAATACAAACTCTCGTACTGCATCTAGGCATTTTATTTACGGCAACAAGAACTGTGCACGAGTACATCAGCGCCTGCGGAAGACAGTTCCACCCCTTTCTCGTGCCGTTACACCCCTCGGGGATGAAAATAAACTGTGTCAGTACTTATTGTTTACTCACCGGCTGTCGTTGAAATGTGGTTTAATATCTATTGGCTGCGTTGACGCAATGATATCTACAGATGATAGACATTTCAATCACTTTGGACATATTTTTATTCCTTACAAGTCCGCATGGTTTTGTCTACGGATATCCTCGTGTTAAAATAATTTTCTATTTATCAAAAATACTCACTGTACATAATGATTGATTTTGATTTTGTGTTTTTATTGTTGCTGATCATATTCTGTATGTAAAATTACGTGAATACAAATTTTGGCAACGATTTAGTGACTAATTAATGCAAATAATTATTATTATTGAATATCGCTTTTTAACTACTTTCACAAATGTAATAAATAAATATCAATTAAAGCAAAAAATATAGTTCCTACATTACAGGGAATTTGGAATCACTGGTAAGTTTAGAGTGAAAATGCATTAAAACATCTTATTTTTGATACAAGCTTGTTTTTACGGTATTAACTTACAAAAAAGGTTCTTGAGGGATAAGGGATACCAATAGACATTCAAGAAAATGGATATTGCAAATTACAGTGTTATGGGAATAGATTGACCTGGAATCAAAAACTGTTTCACCCTAGGAATTTACTACATTTGAATATTGTTCAAGCTATGAGTTTAGTACGAACTATGAGGCATTTTAATTAAAATATTTTTTTTATTTCGGATAACTTACACACAACGCCATCTAGTCCCAAACTAAGCAGAGCTTGTATTATAGGTACTAGACCACTAATATATTTATATTAGTGGTCTAGTACCTAGTACCTAGTAGTAAATATATAAACATACTTTTCTTTTGTAAATACATACATATTATACATAGAAAGCACCTAAACTCCGAAATAAATACTTGCGGATCACAGAAACATTTGGTCCGACCCGGAAATCGAACCCGAGACCTCTTAATCGGCAGTCGCATACG
Organism: Phragmatobia fuliginosa; assembly: GCA_932526445.1. Lineage (NCBI taxonomy): Eukaryota > Metazoa > Arthropoda > Insecta > Lepidoptera > Erebidae > Phragmatobia > Phragmatobia fuliginosa. The sequence goes on along the minus strand of OW052078.1, from coordinate 520,655 downwards.
CTAACGACTAGGCAGTCCTTTATAATATAGTCATTGTTATTAAAGCCCTCATGTATTTTATGGTTTATTTGTGACTGTATGAGTTTTACCAACATAAGTAGAACAGTTTTTTGTTAAGATGATGATGAATAGTGCTAGTAATAATTTAAAGAAATGACATACCATTAAATGCCTTGTGCTTCCCTCTGATTGATTTAATGACAACGTACCTGTAAAAAGAAAAAATAAATATAATACAAGTCATTATTTACAATTATATTATACTAGCTTTCGCCCGCGGCTCCGCCCGCATGTATCTCGATTATTGCAGTAAAAAGGAGCCTATGTGTTATTCTGGTACAAAGCTATATTACTCTAAAGTTTCATCGAAATTCGTTCAGTAGTTTTTGCGTAAAAGAGCAACAAACATACATACATACATACATATGTACATAATTACAAACTTTCGCGTTTATAATATTAGTAAGAATTTTCTATTGAAATAAAGTGTTACACTTAAAACGTAATCACTATTTACATCTGCAAAGTTTCACTGGTGATTCTACCTACTGATAACTTTAGCGTATGGAGGTCCTGAAATTGAACGGTAAAGTAACTTAAGATCACGTTTTTATTTACGTACTACGTTGTTTACGTTCTATAAAAATACGTGATGGAACATAAAAAGAAATATACGCCCCGTAGAAACAGCTGTTTCTATTTGTAACTTTTTAGTATCGTAGATTTGTATTATTGCTTGCTCAGCGAAGAAAATAGATGTAAAAATAAATTATTGATGACAAAAAAACCATTAAAGCCGTACGTCTCAATGAAAATCTTTAATCGAATTTGGAATAATCAAAACTCAAAGAAGGCAAGCGAAACAGTCACAATACTAATTGTATTTCGAATCGAGACGGTTCGTCCATTCATTCGAGAACCATTCATCAATTAGATTCGAGAACCGTTGGTACCCTCGCCGTAATGAAAGGCCTAAACAAATTAAAGGCAGCCCACCCGTGAATAAGTGATGAACGCTTTGTAGCCCTTCATCAAATATTAGATACACAAATAGCAGAGATGCATCTCGCAAATGTGCCGTGAACACTCTGTTGGTTTAGGGTTTTAACAAAGTTCACTGTGTAACGATAAGGTGTAAGCATGTAGTTCGTATTTAGCAAAATATGTTGTGTCGCCTATATCCGTGACATCTCTTTTTGCAACGGCAAATCAACATTTTAGTTCAAATAAATTACAAAAGGATTAGGAATACGAAGTAATATCAACCCTATTCATCTTATGGGTGTAGGAGGTGACTCATCAACAGCTTTCAACAGTCCACAGCTGGACATAGGCCTCTCCTTAGAAAGGAGGTTTTGGCTTACCACGCTGGCCAGACGGGTTGTTTGCTATAGGGTTGGTTTCAAGTTTTCCTTCTCTTTGCATTGATTTTGTCTTGCGTAGTTTATTCCTTAGTCGCCTTTTACGACACCCGCCTGATGAATAGGGGTGGTGACACTCTGTATTCCTAATCCGTCACCACGCGGAGGCGACTAAGGGTGCAAAATACTTAGGACAATATCAGTGCAAAGAGAAGGAAAACTTGAAACAGACCCGTATCAACTCATTTAATTTAATTGATTGAAACCTTCCGTGTTCAACAGTTCATACAACATATTAAAAAAACTTGAGTAAATCTTAGTTAGATTCAATCAAATGTCGGTCGACTGGCAAAAATGCCTAAGGCATTAAGTCCGCCGATGCATGTATTTGTGCATAAAGTATATAAATAAATAATAAATGTCAAATAAATAAAATTTAATTGTTTGTATAGTTTATCAAATGCATTTGAAAGAAAATGCGTTACAGCAAAAAAAAACAATTTAAAAAGTTCGGCTGTCGGAACGGCTGTACCGATTTTGACGGAACTTTCACTGCCAAAAAGCTGATGAGTTAAGGAGTAACTAAGGCAATGTTCTTTCAGACTATTTTGTTGGTTTAGTTGTAACGACGCAGGACTTAGCTAGTCTTGTAATATAAACATCGTTTAGTTCAATAAGTTGCTACTCCATCAAAACTGGCTCATGTTCAGTAGTTTCCTAAGTTATTGTCATACAAAATACAAAACAAAAAAGTTTAAATAAAAGTTTTATGAAACAAACAAAAATTAAATAACAGAAGATATAAAAGCTAAGAAACTTCAGCGTGATCCTTTTTATGAAAATCATGAACGAAGTTAAATTTTATTGCGGCAATAGCCTTTTCGCAAACACTCTTAGTTATTGTGAACTCTTTGCAAAATATTTTATGAAATTTGATAAAAATCTTTTACTCCGAACTGACATGAAAAATCTATTTAAATTTTGACTGGATTCTTTCGATTCTATACATAATTTATAACATAAAAAGATGCTGCGGGCATGGTTTACTAGCGATATATAAAAATGATTTTTAAATCAATTTGTTTTATGGCTAAAAGTATATCGGTTTTCATAAAATTGTACTTCACACTTCACCGTACGCTGACATACCTGCACAATTATCTACTACTACTATAATTTGTCAAAACGTTGGTCTGTATACACTGTAAGTTGCTGAGCACTTAGCTACTTCGAGCGCCCATTACTACGGCATATCTGTACTTAACTCGGCATGATATGGCAGAACTCACGGACTGCTACAAATAAACTCTATTTTTTAATCCTTGCTAAATAAATCAAATAAAAATATTTTGCAATGTTTCAATAATTATATTCGACGTTGTACAACATTCAACAGAAATTTTAGGCATGTTTTTGTACAGAATTTCATCTACTACATAAAAAAGTAATAAAAGAGCTACAAATTCAGTTCAAACATTTATATTTAGGAATATTTTATACAACCTGTGATTTATTTCGTTCCCTCTGAAACTTTAAGTACTGAATCAATCTAGTTTACAATTCAAACAGTTAACACAACGGACTGTGGACATGGCTTTAGAGGGACGTGTATGTTTAGCAATAGATTGCAAAATTAACCAAATTAAAAGTATTTAGGTAATGTTTAACTGCCCAATATATAAATAAAACAAGCAACACAGTTTCTCTTGGAGTAATAACACAGTTTCTCTTATAGGGATAGCAAAACATCCTTTTAAAATTAACAAACAAATCGTAAAACTCCGAAAGAAATGATGTTTGATGGCTTAGTACTTGTCAACAAAGAAAAAAATAATATAAATCAAAATAATTATTTCAATTCATAAGCCATCACACATTTTTACATCGATAATTAAAATTATATAATATTTTTACGATTTAACAACATTGAAGCTACCTTTTCAACCTTTTATAGCCCTGGTCAGCTAGGTTTGATTAGCAGTATTCAGAAAGCTGTAAACAACTCGGTTCGTTGCTTACACTATAGTGAGTGGGGTAGATAAAACTTGTGAGGAAAATAAAAAGGTTTCATCTTTAGACCTAGTTCTACTTGCGAATTAAATGTACAAAATTATTCGGTTGTGACTCGTAATTCAGTACTCACTGCTGCAGAAGCACCTGACTAGGCCGCCATTCATGTATTGCATTGTCTGAATATGCAATGGGTATGATGAGGAACTAGTCTTAGATTCTACTCATCCATTTCATCTCGCAGAGTCATGTAGCAGGCTCATAAAAAATACCTCTACTGCCACAGAACTGTGTTTATTACTACAGCCGTTTATAATGTAGCTAGCAGATTCAGTTCCATTTCCAAATCGATAAAAGGACCATATGAACTCGTACACTTTATCATCACACTCACTAACACGTGTAAAGTTCTTGTGAAGACTATTACATTTCCAAGATTCGTCATAACAGAAACCACTCATAATAATTTGCTCTATAAAATATTGCGTTAAGTCTAAATAAAATGTGTAAACCATAGATGTTTATGCCGCATTATAGGCATCTCTCCGTATCATCAATCCTCCCTATCACCCGCAACCAATCGCTATTAAAATACTTATCGTTTGATATCCAAGTTAAAACTTCATCACTCTTATTTTGACAGGCCCACTAAAGTTGTTTACTAATCTGTTATATACCAACCACTATATAATGGACCTTCAATTCGGGGTAGGCTCCCATTCTGTTCAAAAATTCCTTAACTGAACAGAGAGGCCGGGAGGGGAGGAAGGTCTTGTTTAGTTGGTAACAGAGAGATGAGTAAACAGAATCATTGGACGCACCATTACGTTCGTGTATATGTTATACAATTTTTTACGTCGAAAAAATGTTTCACCGCGTCTAAATTATCTTCAAATTTGTTCGCAGTTTAGCGGTGTGGAGGAAAGTTGGTTTTTTGTTTGTAATGTACCGAATTTTTTCGTCTACATGTTGTATAAAGACTTATTTACGCTTGTGTACCTAAACCTTATTTATACAATCAGTTCAGACGAATTTAAGATATCTTTCACATGTTAGGTAACCCTTGAAGCACATAAAATCCTTAAAGAATATAAGAGTATACTCTTTTAGCTGCGTCCTCATTCGCGTTAATATTGATTTTGATTTTAACAACTTTTCTGGGACAGAATATATTAAAGTATTTCGGACATCTGACAAACAATGCCATCTAGCTTCAAAGAAAGCAGATCTTGTACTATGACAGATCTCTTTAACATTTTTTTAATGCATACTTAATAATATTCTACGCAAAAAAAAACCAAAACTATCACTGCTTTAATGTGTGTGACTCATCTGTCATATTTTCTTATTTACACTAGAAAGATTGAAACTCACGCTTTGACCCTTTAGAGCAAAATAGTAACGTTAAACTAGTATGTAACTGTTAAGTGGGACTAGTCTTGTGAATGTTAGTTAGGTTAGCAGGCAGACTACTGCAATGCCGTTCATCCTTGAGACACGATAATAGTTCAGCTGTCAGTGCGTGAGTGAAGGCATTACTCAACGGAGCTATGTTTCTGATGGGTAGCCTTGATAGTTGATTCTTTAGATTCGAGAAGGAAAGTAACTTAAGGTTCATAAATGCCGTTATTTATAAATACTTTAAGTTAAGTTATTGTTCTATTTGCATTTATAAAAATCACTTAAACTATGAACTGCATACATAGATTCATATACTTGTATTAAAATATTTATATTATTGAGTTACCCGGTTAATATTGATGCTTCGTTAAAATTATGAATAAGTTCGTCAGTCCTGCGATCACGTTTTTAAAGCTCTTCATGTACAAAACCATACCCTCACACAGAAGACCATCCTAATAATGACAGCATTCTTGCTGTCGTATTTCGTTGGTGAGTGTGAGACCGGAGGCCCAATCATTCTGCATCATTCTCCCGCTCTTCGAAGTCCGGGAGAATGATGCAGAATAATCTAACCAGGCTGCCATGGTAAGGGTCACCATGCTACATTGCCTACCCTCACAATAAGCATGGTGACCCCTACTCCTGGATTCTACTCACGCTTTCCATCAGGCCGAGTAGAGTCACTTTGGCAGGCTTAAATATAAAAAAAACCGACGTGAAAACTCCGTGACATTTAAGACGAAAGTCACAAACTATCTATTATATATTATGTGTTACTATAATGAACGAATCATACACAATATATCGCATGTTATATTAGTCGATAGAAGTTTTGAAAAACAATATCATTTAAAAAGTAAGAGAGTCATCTCAATCGTATAAATAATTGAGACTTACAATTATTTATACAACTTCTAATTCATTGAAATAAATTTTCTTACACAGACACAATGTCCAATATCTCCACTTACAAAGAATGATCTCATTATCATCTAGAGTATCTTCTCTCAATATTTTTTATTCCTCTTAATCAAACGATTTGTACAAGGACACCGTATTATTTTTTAATTCGACCCTCACAAAGGAATTAGGAACAGGGAAGATGAAGGGACAACCTTAATTCTAAATCATTTTATACTATACTTTAGGTGAACAAGTTCAAATTTAAGTGTCTCAAAGTAGAATACATCTTATCGAGTTGGTGTAAGGTTGTTATTTTGTTGGATGAACATATTGTAACATTGGTGGAAAGAGATGTATGAGAGGAATGCGCTCTTTGAAGTCGGTCTTTGTACAATTTGAAACGAAAACACATTGGGTTTTGTTCCGTGATCGTTATTAAAGCTCTTTCGTTCTGCTTTTGAATTAAATACTTTTGTGTTGGAACGAGAAAGATATATTTACATAGTATGTCAAGATCAGTGTATTTAAAGAAAAACAGATGTCTGGTTATATTACAAGAATTTCAGTCGACAGCGTGTATTTCAGTTTTCTATGATTATAAGGTAAGTTTTGCATAATACGTAATTACCTAATCCTTCTAATCTATCCTTTGAGTCGGCTTACTTCCAACACCCAGCACTTAAATCTTAGTGATCGTTGAGACTAGTTTTTATTAATAAATAATACCTTATTCCCTACCACCATCACTAAAATTGTCACCACTGGGAATAAGTCCTCTGCGTTCCATCCCCAGAATCAAATCAAATCAAATGCTCCGGGGGCGGTTGGGCTCTAATAAACTTGAGTTAGAGTAAGTGAGGAGTCACTCCGTAATAAGCACTCTGGACCATGCGTGTCACAGCTTGGTTCTCCCTTAAATGTCAAACCTAGAGGCTTCATTTAAACAAGGTATAAAGAACGAATGTTCCGTCATATAGCTATGATACAATTTCTTGTAAACATAACTCACTTCTAACTGTGACTCAAACTACAACCTCTTAAAGTTTATTTTTGTTTCAACAAACGAAGTATTGATACATAAAACGAATTTAAGGACAAAAAATACGTAAAGTAAGTTGTCACGTTTACAATAAGTGTCATAATAGTATAACTGCCCGACCCGGGGGTGCCTTTACAATAAACAATAAAGTGTGTAAAAAATAACAAAGTGAGAAGTATCGAAACGTGTCTAGGGTTCCGTAGGTATCGTACTTGTATTTTAATGTAGGTTTTACTAACTGTGGGTTTATTAAACCTAAAATATTTACTGTGTTAGCAAAATTGATAAAGGTGGAACATTTAAATATTTATTTCAATTTGTCGCCGCATATTTTAATGGTTGTAAAATAAAATGACAATACCTTATACTTCTCATAATTAAAATTAAATACAGTTAAAAAAATAAAAGGTTGCCTGTAAGAGATTGCCTACGAGCGATAAGGCCGCCACTTGTACTAGTTCTAAGCCCTAACTTATTTATAGTAGATTTTTAGTAGTTTTTTTTTGTTATAGTAGATGTTAAATTATTATTTATGTTGTAAGTCAGTTTAATTTAGATACAATAGTAAATTACATCTGCATATATTATATTATCAGTTGTCTAGTACCCATAGTACAAACTCTGCTCAGTTCGGAGTTAGACGGGGTTGATTGACATTTATATGTTATTTATTTCTATACTTATTAATAGACTAGAATTGCATAAATTTTACATCTTCCAAAAAAATTGTAGTACATTGGTTTTTTGTTTTATTCACTGATTCTTCCTCGGATCTTTACTAGCTTTAGCCCGCGCCATCGCCCGCATGTATCTCGATTATTGCAGAAAAAAGTAGTCTATGTGTTATTTTGATATATGTATAAGCTACACTACTAAGAAGTATCATCCAAATCGCTTTAGTAGTTTTTGCGTGAAAGAGCAACAAACATACATTCATACTAACTTTTAAAGTTTCGAGTTCCATGATAATTAATAATATTTTTACGGGAATTAACGCGATCACTTATTAAGGTCACAGCCAGTCTGTGACCACGGCCAGTGCAACCTGGTCGAAACGTCAGGCAAATCAAAGGTATGTAATACCCTTAATAAGTGATCGCGTTAATTCCCGTAAAAATGATATTAGCTATACGTTCATACTCACAAACTTTTAAGATTATAATATTAGTAGAGTGAGTTTAGTTACAACAAAGTGATAATTGTTAAGACATTTATGACAATCATAAAATTATGAACGTTGAGCTTTCATTTATTCTGTAGTTTGAATTTATTATCATGTATGATTTTGTAGTTGATTAAAACCATTTCTATTATAAGTCTTTTATATTACAAGTAATACAATAATATCTATTTTCATAACAATAATGTCTTATACAAAAAAACTTACATGATTGGCATATTAGTCAAACTTTCAATTTCAATATTTACACAATAATTTTCATTTAAACATACTACACATGTGATTGTTTAGCAGAAAAGTTTTATGTTTATCTCAAGATAAAAGAATGGCCACCTGCCAATAACTAAATAAAGTTTTATGGAAAAAACTATTATTTGATGGGTAAACAAACACGTAATGATTGAATAATACGGTTGAACTAATGGCCTATTGTGTTGCCGAGACACTGTTTGTTTAGATTAGTCGTTTATAGATTTATGTGTTAGAATTAGTACTTGTTATTGTTCCCCCAAATTAAAGCAGAAAATAAATTACATTTTGATAAAGTTTACAAAGGTCGAAAAAATAAATACATTAATATTTAGGACATCTTACACACGACGTTATCTAGTCCCAAACTAAGTAGAGCTTGTATTAAAGGTACTAAACAACTGATTTAAATACATAAACAAACTTTGTAAATATATACATATTATACAAAGAAAACACCCAAACTCCGAATTAAATAATATTAATATATATAATAACAAATATTTTCGGATCACGCAAAAATTTGGTACGACAAGGGAATCGAACCCCAGACCTCAAGCACATCAGACGCATACGCTCCCACTGCGCCACCGAGCCATTAAGTAAGATCTGTCTTTATAAACAATCAAATTTTGATCAGTGAATACTTTGGTGCCTATTAACCATCCGATCATTTGTAGATCATTTCTATCACGCTCACCAATAATTGCTAGAGAGAAAAATATCACATCATGGTATATGATTAAATCCATTGCTTCAGTCCTCACTCAGCGCACATAAGCAGAAACTTTTTTCCATCCGCTTGGTTACAAAATAAAACCCAGTGCATGTATAATTTCCAATTTCAAACAGTAAACTTGAAACAACCCAACAAGAAATATAAGAAACGTTTTTAATGAAAGAAATAAGAAATGTTGAAAAGATTTGAATCGGTACAGTATAAATTGTGTTCTCAAGAAATTGTGTACAGCCCCAGAGGAGTGCTTCGTTAATATTAGACTTCTAGAGTTTTCTTTAATAAGTGTGAGATAGAAGGGCAAGACGATTTACTCGTCTAATAGCAATATTACTGGGTGTATCATTGTCGTGTAGGGACCAAACTCTTTGGACAATCTGAGTTCAGCACCTTCATTTCATTTAGAAGAAAATGCTTAATAATTATCTGTACAGTTGAAATCACAGGAATCATTCCTTCTTGACTGAAAAGAGAATTATTTGAACAAATAATCCTCTAGTTTACGCAAGTTTCCTTCAGTCTGTTCTCAATTTTAGATAGTTTATTGAACTGAACACCTGCCCTATCACCTAACAGTCAAATATATGCCAACACAATAAGACTATTGATAAATACATATATTTTGACTGCACAGTTAACGTAGTAGTTTAAGCTATACCGCTTTCTACTGTGCCAAGTGTCGTGGGTTCAAATCCCACGTGGAACAACAGTTTATCTGATTCACAAATCGTTGTTATGAATCTGGGTGTTTTTTGTTTACGTTTCATGAATGTTTGTCTATTTCCTAACGACACAGGAATTATATTCCAAATGCGAAAGTAGTTTTAAAAAAAAATGGTTTGTAACTTAGTTAAAGCAACATGTTGTAAATCAAAACAGCCCTCAGGTATTTAGCTAAATTCTATATAAGGTTCAAGTATCCCAAAACTTTGTTACAAATAGTCAAAGGCTATATTTATTGAGAAACACCTAACACATTATACACCGATATTAAATTATCGGAATATTCAAGGCGACCTTTATTGCATTTTCCATGTTATGAAACAAGCAAATATTCGAAATGCTTCAACACAATACATTCCACTGTTATAGGAATGAATAATTATGTTGAAAAGTGCTCAATACCTACATTATATTTTAGATAATCCTTGAGTCGCTTTTACATGGATTCTTTAAAAATTCATGTGGCTTTTGTGAGTTTGAATCCAACAGACATATGAGGATATCTGATGATGATAAAGAATAATGTGTATTGGGATATATCGTGTAGATTTTTTGGATAGTATTATTTTTATTCGCTTATAATATTTACTGTTTACAGAAGAAAACAATTTTATATATCATGTATAAAATAAAAAAGTCTAATGCTTGTTTTATATCTTATTTTTTCTTCTCCCCAAATTAATAAATAAATAAATATTTCGGACATCTTACACACAACGGCATCTTTTCCCAAATTAAGCAGAGCTTGTATTAAGGATACTAAACAACTGATATAAATATATAAACATACTTTTTCTTTCGTAAATACATACGTATTATACATAGAAAACACCCAGACCCCGAAACAAATATTTGTGGATAACATAAATATTTTGGTCCGACCCGGGAATTGAACTTGGGACTTATTGATCAGCAGCCGCATTCGCTAACCACTAGACCAACAAGTCAGTCTTTGATAGTGTTCGCTATCGAACCAATATTTACGAATGGAAAAATAAACTAAGTAATCTTCACATAAGCGAAGTTTTACCTGTGTGAGGGTAGATTGAAAAACTCAATATTATGTTAGGAGAGTCCTGTTTGTTCATGTAGTAAGTAAGAAAACACAGGAACGATGTCCACTGCAATTAGCGAACTGAATGGGAACATTACAGTGCACGACGGGAACTAATGACTGTATTGTGGGAAGTTTAAAGTATATTTATTGTTTTTAAAGTACTGGCGGACTTAAGTAGCAGGAGGACTTATATTTTAAGTGTTTTGGCTCCAACACACGGTGCTTGGCAATGATGTATACTACTACAGTATTTAGTGAGAAGAGAAGTAATGCATTTGAGCCTGTGAAGGAAAAACTGTTGCATTTCTCAATACAAAGAGAACTTCTATAAACAGGCAAGTATGCCATGCTTATTGGAATACAGCCTTAAGGTTGGCCCTAAGAAATTGTACTTATTTAAATACGTATTCAAATTTTATTGGTTTAAATAGTATAACTTATAATACTCGTACCAATAATAAACACACAAGAAATATTCGCACAAAATCTCGTCATCAAATACATATACTATAGAAAATTCTAGTTTAAGGTGAAATATCGCAATACGACGTTGCGATATTTCGTATCGCTCTCGTTCCGCATGCCGTAAAAGCGGAGCTTTCCCGCTAAAAGCAAACCGAGCCTTTTCTATTTTGTTTCGTTTCCAGTTAAAATTAGTGGGAGCGTGGGTTTTAGTCTGGCAACACATGCCACCCGGGCATATGGACACGGTGCTTTTAACGGCATCTGTTAAATGGTCCTAGATAAAAGTTTAGCAACTTTACATTTTTAAAGACCTTTTATTTCTTGATAAAATTATGTTCCTTTTACTTTTTGAATAAATTACAATTTTAACCCACTGATATTCTAACTCAGTTTCAAAGTTTTCAGTAAACAGTCTAACTATAATAAAAAAAAAATAACTCAATTTTTGAAAAAGCGATGACTGTCGTCAATTTTCATTAAATATTTATAGATATTTATAGATTCAAATAAAAATGATTTTATTTATAAATGTCAATAATTATCAACTTGATTAGGACTTGGGAGGATATTGTTCTTATGTGACAGCTGAAATGACCTGCCACATTGAGATAAATAAATGATCAATAATGATATGTTACAAAGTTCTTTTATTATTTATAGAAGTTTGATTTGCATTTCCAGAATATAGGATTTAGTTGAAATTTTTATTTCACAGACACAGAAGAAAAATATTGAGTTTCCTTGTTTTAGTATTCCCTTAAGTACTATTTTATAAATGATGTCTAAACTCACATAAATGATAGGGGTTTTGTTACGACATGGAAATAACTATTTTATTGCATCTGAAACTAGATAAAGTGTACAAATTGGGTCCCGGTAGAGACATACATACAGAGAGTTGTAAAATAGACGGACTCATATTACATGTACCTAGTAGTGAGTGTGCATTAGCTTGCTTTTTAGATAGTATTGAATTACTAGCTGCGCCCCGCGGTGTTACCCGCGTATTTTCAGGAAACTATAATTATGGTTGCTATGCAAGTGTATTGACAGGAGATAAACAGTGATACATTTTGACATCTACGATTTATGTATTTTTATAATCTATATATAAAATAGATCTCGATTATTGCAGTAAAAAGTAGCCTATGTGTTATTCTGATATATAAGCTATATTACTGTAAAGATTCATCCCAATCCGTTAAGTAGTTTTTGCGTGAAAGAGCAACAAACATACATACTCACAAACTTTCGCGTTAATAATATAAGTAGGATGGTTACATTTGACGGCTTGGTTAATTAAATTGACACTTGAACTTTACTTATTTCGATTTTAACTTTCACTAAAATTAATTAATTTAATTAATATACTTACATTTTTTTTCTTTTTTTGTAAATTATTTAATCAAGTTATTTTTATTTCAACTTTTTATAAACAATTTAGTTCTGCATTTTTATCCAGAAATATTAACTACAATACAATTAACCACCTATAACCTTTTCTACAGAAAGTCTACAAAATCTATAAGGGTTCCGTTTTAAGCCATTTGGCCACGGAACTCTAAAAATTACACTCAGAATGACCGTGAATCACACAATATTTGTATCGTTATAATCGAACCTAAAACCCTATCGTATCCCATCTAAAACTATTGAAATTTATTATATTACTATTATTATAGTAAACTTTACGCTTGTGCTAAAAATGAGAATACTTCTACACTTTCTTGTTAGTATTATCGATATCGTCAATGTTTATAGGTACCGATTACCGCTTACCATTTAATATCTAGGTCTAGCACCTAGATATTAGATGGTAAGTACCCAATACAGTTATTAAATGAAATATAAAGGTTCAGTGAATCTCAAGAAATGGGTCTGTATAATAACCCAAACTAAGCCGAGAGGAAAACTTAACTCATTAACGAAAATAGGTCACATTAATAATTCCTAGTTTTGTACTATTGTTGTGCGTTATTGTAAAACTGAGACAATGCTGAAAATGTGAGTATGTATGTGTGGTATGTTACAAATGTAAAAATTATGACGACGACATTATATTCAGGTTATAACGATAATGATGGACCCCTCCTAGCTGATTTTGATTACGATGGTCAGTCTCAATGAAAACCAGCGAAGTAATTTAATTATAGATATTTTAATACACAAATATGTCCACACACAGGTGCACTTTTTATTCCTGTACTCTCATATAAATTATTAATATTATCATCTGATATGCCTTAGAAGAGATTAAGTGGAGGACCAACGGCCTTACGTACTCTTTGAGGCACGGGGGTTAAGACCCCAACTTTTAAACTTCGGACTGTTATTAAGGATGTTTAAAATTAGAAAACCATTCGCATTTTTTAACTTGTTCCGGTACTTGAACCCGAGACCTCTAAGTCAGCAGTCGCCCATGCTAACAGTCCGTTTAAACATGTCATTGGTTTGAAAATACGCCATTATGGATCACATAGCCTGTGGCCGACATGCTATTGGCAGTTTATTTATCATTCGAAATACATATTATTATTCAATAGTAAGAATAGCTTCATTAGTGTATATTTACGAGACTCAACATAAGAGCAAGAGAAAAATACTTGGAAACTATCCTGTTCATCTTGTTTGCAAGTCGGAAACTACGTACTTTAAAACTTCTTTTACTTAAATAAAACTTCCTACATCCGGTACCAATACAGCAACAACACATAAACATACATAAACTAATAAATATTTCATATACATACAGAATTCCCAACCGTACGTGAATTCGAAATACATTAAAACCAAGTAAAATAGTTATAGCCAATTCGTAGCACTTGCTACGCGTCTACGCTGTAGTAACGTCTACGGTTACTACGATTTACAGGGCCGGTCTGTGTAGGTATATTAAATCATGAATATAATAATGTTATTGATAACTTTATGAGTTAAGTTTGTTTGGAAACTGACGTCTCAGTTTTGTGATCTCGACTTAGTACGTTTATCTTAGTTCATTCTCCTCAGTTATGAACATAACATTAGTTTTATTACTAAAGTCATTTTGGTTCACAAACTTTAAACTAATCATTAATATTTAATGCATTTTATTGACATTACCTTTTAGGGTTCCGTAGTTCATGACTCGAAACCCTTGTGGATTCTTCATGTCCGTCCATCTGTCCTCGACTTACCGTCCAAACGGTTAATGCTAGAAAGATGCAACTTTGCATGAATATGTGCTTCACGAACATTTTTAACTTTTACTAAACTATTGATGCTATTTTTATCAAGGAGTACTTTTAAAACTACTCAAAGGTTTAGAGCTACTAATTGTAGTCTAACGTTTTTCCTCTCTGAGATTACCGATAAAACTCATACTGCGGTTTTGTAAACAATTTTTGACTCATTCTTATTAGTATTCTAACAAATTTCAGATAAATTCCAAAACTCCAACTTTTTTTTTTCATCACCTACAAAACAATACACCTATAAGGTGTGTATAACTACACTATAACCTAAAATTATATCCCCAACATCTTGTATAAAATAAAAGTACCATCAAATCCACAATCCTCCATAATGAACACCTCAAAATCCAAAGATGTAATTCTTTTCAGCGGTTTTCAGTTTCAGTAATATTTCATATCGAAACAAAAGACCCTTCAAAAGGAGGTCGAGTGAGGGACGGTATGAAATTCACTCCGCGATTGTAGGCCTGCGGTCCTCTTGTTTGAAATCATACTTTTTTAATTGAATCTGGTTTTGGTAACCATGCGTTTGTAGGACAAGTGAAGCTTTCATTAAATGTAATCACACAATTATTGTTGTTATATCCATTTTGTTGGATTACATGGTTTTTAACACGCTTTTTTGTATTGAAGCCCACCAAAGTGACTCTACTTTATCTGATGGAAAGCATGAGTAGAATCCAGAAGTAGGGGCCACCATGCTCATTGTGAGAATAGGCAATGTAGCATGGTGACCCATACCATAGCGGCCTGGTTAGATAATTCTGCATCGTTCTCCCGGCCTTCAGAGGTCGGGAGAATGATGCAGAATTATTGGGCCTCTAGCCTCACACTCACCAACGAAATACATCAGCAAGAATGCTGTCATTATTAGGATTACCTGTGTGTTTGTTACATTTTTTTACTATACTATATACTATCAAGTAAGAAATTATCTTCCTAGCCTTTATTTTTCCCAATATTGTTTGAGGTCGGCTACTAGTTCAACCGGTTTTACCTGAATATCAATTTTCCACGGAGCGTGTTTCAACTTTGACTATTTTTTATCTCTAATTCACTGGACCAACGCTGTTCCCTAAAAGTAAATAAAAAGCACTCCGCTGCAATAGCTCTCGAAATTTTGGGCGTTATTACATTCAGCGCAATCTCTACACCCAGCGAAAGCCACACGCTGCAAACTGAACAAGTTAACTTGACTACAGATAGCTAGGTATCAGTGTTGTCAATTTTGCGCCGTTACCGCTAATTTATAGAATTTCTTAGAAGAGATTTTTATAGAGGTTTGTACAAAATAATATTTTATGAGGTGTTTATTATAGTAATTCCAATTAAAGAATCTGTTCAGCAAATACTCAATTTATGGAAAAATATTAAAAAGAAAGATCGGTTTTTTTGTGTTACTTATGTGAGATTATAAAACAAATCCGAAGGTTCAAAAATACGTCTGTTAATGGTTCAACCGACACCTACCATGGTGATTCCTGTCCATATATTAAAATATGGTAGAATAGGAGTTAAGATAGGTAGTTTTGAAACTAATTTCAGACAGGAACAATAAGGTCGATTACTATGTTTATACATACTTAATGTGAATACAAAAGAATAAAATATGAATTTTATTTCCATGGTATTTAAAAGTAAAATTACAGGTTTTGACTTTTTTATTCATAAATATAAAAAAATTGTTGTCAATGCAGAAAAGAGTTTCTATTCTAGAGAGAAGATTCTATAAAACCATTTGTCAAATATAGATTGAGTTGCTAAAAGTATGATTAAATATTTTGACTGGATAATCGGATCAAAAACACGTAAAATTTTACTTCAAAATCTTATGTTAAATGCCAGTCAAATTTTTATTGAAGTCATATTTTACTTGAAACTTACAGATTCGAAAAGCTTGATAATAGACCGATGATTCTGTAACTGAGTGTTAATCTTTATTTAAAGACTTTTTATATGATGTTTATTTAATTTCCTTCATGGTATATTAGAAACTTTATAGTTACTTAAAAAAATTAAAAGCTTTCTCTAGCTTTCTGTAAATCTTAGTTTCAGGCTAGAAATGAGTAAATTTTATATATTATAAAAATGTAAACATTGTTATAGTATCTATCTATTAATTTCATAACAATCCATACTAATATTATAAATGCGAAAGTAACTCTGTCTGTCTGTCTGTCTGTTACGCTTTCACGCCTAAACCACTGAACCGATTTTGATGAAATTTGGTATGAAGATAGAACTGGTCTTGGGAAAGGACATAGGCTACTTTTTACTGCAATAATCGAGATACAAAGGCCAAAGCTAGGTGATTATAAAAATACATAAATCGTAGGTATCAAAATCTATCACTGTTTAGCTCCTGTCAAAACTTCACAGGTTGCTAGGCATAACACAATTGCATGGCAACCATAATGATAGTTTGACAATGACATATAGACCAGTAGTCCAGGGAAAGAAAGAAAAAATAATTTACGGGGGATCTGAGGTCGGGAAGGGGTAGGGGGGGAGGTTTTCGGGTCCTTTAGGCGGGGCGTGAAATAGCATCTCACTAAGCCGCCATAGTGTGGGCCGCCATACATTATTGTCTGCATTCGCAGCAAGTGTAGTAGCCCCGACTCTTGGATTCTGCTAATGCTTTCCATCAGGCAGGGTAGAGTCACTTTCGATGGCTAAATATATAAAAAAAAGGGTAAAGATCGGTTTATCTCGATTTCCGGCAAAACTACAAGTCCTATGGAAAAAAGTTAAATGGCAAAGTTGTAGGTAATCAAAAGATCTACAATTTTTAGGGTTCCGAAGTTTATGACTTCGAACCCGTCCGTATTGTCCGTACCGTTATCGTCCGTCCGTCCGTCCTCCTTACCGTCCAATCGGTAAGTGCTAGAAAGATGAAACTTTGCATGAATATGTATTGTAATTACGTCGACAAAGCAAATTGTAACAATAAAATTATGAAAAATATTTTTATTTAGGGTACCTCCCCTACACGTAAAGTGGGGATTTTTTTTTTCTCGCAGCTACCCCATCATATTATATAGGTCTTTTAAAAACATTAAAGGTTGTTAAGACGATCTTTAAACCCATTTTTTGATTTAGGTATCCGTTTGCGAGAAATTCCACTTTAAAGGGCACTTTTTTTGTAAAAACAGGGCCCCCCTCTAAAAGCTAAACGGCCGGCTCAAAAAATCTGGAAAAATTAGTGATAGTGGTCCATATAATAACTTTAAATGAAAACTATAACGAATTAGATGACTTTGTTAGTTCAGGAGCTATAGAGGCTTAACTTCTACAATGTGCTTACTTGGAAAAGTCATACAAAATTAACGCATTAATACGATTATCCATTGGATACAATTTCTAATCCACGTACCATTATGGATGACTGAGGAACCCTTTCCCGTGCGTGGCTTGACACGCACTTGGCCGATTTTTTATTTACACTTTTTTTCACATAACCTCAAATTATATGTGAAAAATTCAAAAAACTAAGTTTTTGGTTTTTTATTTTTATCTTTTACAAATAAAATTATTTTTAAACAAAATTTAGTGAAAACTTACCTTTTATGTCTCGAATACACTGTAATTTATTTGATTTGAAATATTAATTTTTTCACCCGATTTTGACTTAATACCGAAAATTCAACCGTCAAAATATCTACTTTTTTCAAAAAATTAGGGTGTTTTCTGTTTGATGAAATCTCTACTTTCCGATGGTGTAATCCCTACTTATATTATAAATGCGAAAGTAACTCTGTCTGTCTGTCTGTCTGTTACGCTTTCACGCCTAAACCACTGAACCGATTGAAAATAAAGGTAGAAAGAAGGGTTTGAAATAGGGGACGAAAGTTTGTGTCTAAGTTCCTTATTATCAAACATAAAATCATGTAAGATTGTTTAATCTACCCTTACCGTGTCGCGCGATATATACGAATTCCACGCGGGCGAAGCCGCGGGTGGAAAGCTAGTATTGTAGTATAAATATTGGTTGAAAGTGACGATAAAATGAAAATAACCAAGGAACAAGAGGGAGTACATCCAAACAGTAAGTACCTCCAATTCTGTTTTAACTTCATACTTATCTGCGTGCCTACACACACAAATTTAACAATTTTCAGCGACGCTTTTAAAAAGTTGAAAGTGTTGTCTCAAAGTTGTGACGACAGGCTTCTCGCACAAACTCCAAGTTTTGGATTATTCAATAAAACCTTGTAAACATTATAAATTCCCGAGCAGACGACCGCACGATTGAGACACGCACAAACTTCCCCCAACACTTACCAACTCGCACTCGCGCTTACCACTCCACCTCACATTATCTCTTATAACAATCGATGTGACATTTTCAATATAATCACATTTCGAACAATTTAATTTGCACAGATCTCGATAATAAACCGCAATTTTATTCCAATATATTGGGATATTAACACTATCAAAACAGTTTCCAGCAATCCTGTTAAACACAATTTATTCTATAATTCGAGTACCCCGGATCTATGAATCGTGTAAATTTCATCGTTTTATACGAAATTATTGTAACATTGGTAGAATTTGTTTATTGTACTTATATTACAATAGTATTAACTGAGCGCAACACTTGCCTGGCATACCTGTGAGAAGCGCTCCTGGGCGTCAAGGATCTCGATAAACAGGGATAACTTTTGATCCATGATCGGAAAACCATTTCGAGGCTGCATAAGGAGATGTCGAACCGCTTCTCGTACAGCTGCGGGCGTACTTGGGGTCCCGGGGGTACCCAAAGTTGGGTAGGGCCCCACCAACCCCGACAAACCATGAAAGGTCGCTGAAGTCTTCGGAGGATTATTAACACCACCGGGCAGCGAAAAACGGCGCGACGTGGACGGCGGCACTGCACCATAACCGTTCGTCATAATCGCCGGCCTTTGCAATTGGTAATCACTTCTCGAGGACGGTAGAAGGGAAGCACGCGGAAGCGTGGCCATGCCTGGCGGTGGTACCCCAGGCCGCGGACGGCGTGGCACCGGCGCCAGAATCGGCACAGGTCCCCACTCATCATCAACACTGCCGATGGAGTGCGGCCGTCGAGTAAGCTGGTTTACTACTGGTCGCGGCGATATCGCACTGGTCGGACGACGCGGCCGTCGTTCGCCGTGTATCGGGTTCGGTGGAGTGTACGGACTGAAACCATCAAAGTCTTTAAGGTGCTGCGGTTGCTGGCGAGTATCCGGCGCGGGTGGTGGTGGATCGTCCCAGCGCGGCCAGGCTAGAGCTAGCGAGTCAGGCTTACGGGGCGGCGGCGGCCGTGGCCTGGCCGCCCCCTCGGTCATGGCGGCCTGCGCCGGCAGCGCGTCACATGGCGCTACGTCCGTCGCGCGCGGCGTCCGCCGGTCGACTGCCGCCACGACGCCTGCATCCACATCTCGACGCTCTGCATCGACACACTTTCTGTTTTGGTTTGAGAACAATTTTTCACAGCTTGTCGTTTGTTTGAGGACGTGCGTGAGTTAACATGATGTTTGTTGTTATTTATTCATTACTTACGTACTTCATCAAACAGAATATTCGTCGTTGAAATGTTTGCTAGTATCGGATAGTCTCTGCTTTATTTACCTATGTAATAGACGCATGGATACTCAAAAACTGTTCGAATAATTAATAAAGGGTTAATTATTCGCATGTATAATATGAGTAATTAGCATTAAAAAATATTTAAAAAATGTAAGTGTGTTTTTTTAATAACCTTTTATTATTAAACTTTGGGGCTAATATAAAATTACCATAAAGTATTTGAACCATCCCGCTGCGAAGCCGGGTCCATAGTACCCCACCGACGTTGGTGAAATATCGTTCCCTTCCGCTACGCTGTATCGAACGCTTTCAAACTTAAGATTTATTCCCATTATACCTGTTCACGCGCTATTAAAACTGTTATAAAAATGCTTATGAGAGAAACTTTCAGCGGAGCTATGCTTAACGACACTATAGCTATTGTTGTTTTATCGATACCGCATTTCTCTTACTATTACAATGGCCACATGTTGGAATGTCTAAGTAACGGAGCTGCCGGCAAAAATGATCAAGTGTTTGTTTTATAATTGGCATTGTTAGAATTATGCATTTTTTTTTAATAACGTTAGAGATATAAGACTTTATAGGATGACTCTGACGGTGTTCTTTTATATCTATATGGCAAGGCAATAAAAATAAGATAAACATCAATTTATAAACCGTTTACATCCTCTTGCAGAAACGTGTAGATTTATTCATTTATTGGCTATTTAGTTTTAAAACTATGTGAACCTGCCAATACTTACTATGTCGTAAACATACACCAATAGATCAGGCTGCTTTCAAGGCATGCCAGCCGCCTGTGTTTACCAAAATTAGTACCTAATTGGTTCCAAGTACTTCTTCCCTATTCGGTCCAAGTTACATTACTGACTGTAATAAATAACTAACTTTAACTTACCTAAAGTTATAGCTGCGTTATTATTTGTTTTTTTTTCCATTTTCAGGGTCTAACATATTTAGTTCATCGTGATACATGCATGCCTATCGTGGTAAAAAAAAAATATATTTGCGTAAGCGAAGCCGCTGGGCTAAAGTAGTGTTAAATAAACAATACTTATGTGGGAAACGGAACGTAAGATGTGTGAAAGAGAGAATGTAGTGTGTGCAAGCGAGAGAAAAGGGAGATGGCGGCGGACGAAAGACGGGTGAACGTTGCGGGATTCATATTTATAAAGTAAAATTATTAAAAGAAGTGATTTCGAACATATGACTATTGATTTACGCCATCCCACATTTGGGGGCTCGTCCGGGATATTCAAAGTTAAGAAGAGAAGTTGGATTCCGCAAGAACAAGACGAAGAAAGATTGTGCCGACTACCACGCGCTCGCGCAGAACGAAGAAACACGTTTTCGAGACGACGCGACGCACCGCGTGTAGTGTTTTTACGACGATACAAGAAAAATACGTTGTTTGCAGTACTATTTCTATATATTTCAAGACGATTAAGACGAACGAAGACGTTTAATTACGATGCCAGACGAAAATAAAGGTGCTGAACAGACCACGATGTCAGCATTATTCCTCGACGGAATCACGAAGTTTAGCGGCGACGACAAAACCGTGTCATCAACCAAATGGGCACAGGATTTGGAGGATAACGCAGAAATATTTAACTGGACACCGCAACAAAAACTAATTTTTGCTCGAAGATCTTTAGTGGCCACGGCGGCATTATGGCTGAAGAGTGAAAAAACGTTCAAAACCTATGAAGAGCTCAAGACAGCGATTCAAAAAGAATTCCCTGATACATCCAACACAAAAGAGATGCATGAAATTATGTCGGCTCGAAAAAAGCAAAAAAACGAATCATATTACGAATACATGTTGGTTATGAAGGAGTTGGGTCGCAGAGCAAAGTTCGCGGATTATGTCTCAGTACAATACATCATAGACGGAATTAATGATTATGAGCCTAATAAAGCAATTTTGTATGGCGCCACTACTTATCCTACATTAAAAGAAAAATTATTATTGTATGAAAAAATGAAGGCTAAGACGGCTAAGACGTTGAACAATAGTTTACAAGTTGAAAATGGAATGGGTAGAAAGCCCCAATCTACACAAAGGTGTTATAATTGTGGTGATTTAAATCATGTGGCGAATGTGTGTCGAAACGGTATCAAATGTTTTAGGTGTAATAAGTTCGGGCATAAAGGTAATCAATGTTCTGAAAAGTTCGAGAAGGAAGCACAAAATACGTCGGTAAAACAGTGTTTGAGAGGTTCCAATAGATTTGCTACAGGGGGCACTGTCGGTCAAGCCCAGTCGGTGAAACAGTGCACTGCGAACGTCAATATGGCGGGAACAAGTGACAGTTCTGTCAACTCTGTCAAGCAAATGTCAACCAATTACAGAGAGGTCTTACAGATGGACAACAAGGTAAACAAACATGAAAATTCGACGACTAAGCCCATGATTATGGTGAAAATTAAAGATATGGCAGTGAATGCTTTAATTGATTCCGGTAGCGACGTAAATTTAATGGCATATGAGTGTTTTGTGGCACTTGGAATAGAAAAATACGACGACAACCTATGTTTGACGGGTCTCGGAGGAACGAAGGTGAATTCGCAAGGAAAAGTATTTCAAGACATCACTATCGACGGCAACGACTATCATAACGTATTATTTCACATTGTAAACAAAGACATCATTCCATTTCCTATGATTATAGGCCAAGAATTGTTAAAAAAATTGACCATGATAATGAGCGGGTACAGGGTTAAGTTTTTGCCTGAAAGTGATATGTGGTTGTCTAAATTGTGTTGTTTTTCAGATTCTTTAGTGGATATTAATCATATTTCGAATCATTCGGTGAAAGATAAGGTCTTACAGTGTGTTGAAGGTTATAAACCTGTACAAATGAAAGAAGCACCCATTCAGTTGAAGATAGTTCTAAAAGATAACATGCCTGTTGCACAACGACCACGACGATTGTCTTTAACTGAGCAGAAGATTGTCGAGGATCAGATAAAAGAGTGGTTGGATGATGGTGTTATACGGGTGAGTTTTTCAGAATATTCCAGTCCAGTGGTTTTAGTAAAAAAAAAGGATGGTTCAATTAGAGTGTGTATAGACTATAGACTTTTGAATAAGAAAATTGTAAAAGATGAATATCCATTGCCTGTCATTGATGATATGATTGATAAGCTGTGTGAAGCCAGGATTTTCAGTATTCTCGATTTAAAAAATGCCTTTTTTCATCTGAAGGTGTCTGAAGAGTCTGTCGCATATACATCATTTGTAACGCACCACGGCCAGTTCGAGTTTCTCAGAGCTCCCTTTGGTCTATCTATCTGCCCCAAGTATTTTATGCGATATGTAAGCATTATTTTTAGGGATCTGATCTCACAAGGCATCATGATGATTTTTATTGATGATTTGTTGATTGTAGCAGCAAATGAAGAGCAAGCAGTAGAACGGCTTCAGCTTGTACTGCAAGTGGCTTCAGAATATGGCTTAAAAATTAATTGGAAGAAAGCAGACCTCATCAAGAGGGAAATAGTATATTTAGGCCATATTGTGAAAGACGGGGAAGTAAGACCAAGCCCAGAGAAGACAGATGCTGTCTGTAAGTACCCTGAACCCCGAGATATTAAACAGCTGCACAGTTTTATAGGGTTAACATCCTATTTTCGAAAATATATTGAAAACTATGCTCTTATTGCAAAACCTCTTACAGACTTATTAAAGAAAGATAAAGAATTTATATTTAAAGATGAACAAAGACAAGCATTTCAAATGTTAAAAGGAAAATTAGCAAATGGCCCTGTGTTAAAGATTTTTAATCCCAAGTTAAAGACTGAACTGCATACTGATGCCTCCAGTGTGGCTTATTCTGCCATACTTATGCAACACAATCCAAATACAGGACTCCACCCAGTTCACTACATGAGTCATAAGACGAATGATACTCAAAGCAGATATTCTAGCTATGAGTTGGAAGCAACTGCAATCATTGAGGGTGTAAGAAAGTTTCATCAGTACTTGTATGGGATACATTTCAAGATAGTTACTGATTGTAAAGCATTTGAACAAACATTGAAGAAGAAAGAACTGTCCGCTAAAGTAGCCCGATGGGTATTGTTTCTTGCTGATTATGATTTTGAAGTTGAACATCGAAGTGGCCTCAAGATGAATCATGTTGATGCATTAAGTCGCTATCCTTATGTTGGAGTTATAACACTACATGATCAAGTGAAGCAAGCACAAAACCAAGATGAAGGGCTCAGCGCTATAAAGGAAATTTTGAAAAATAACTTAAATAAGTATAAGGATTACTGGATGGAGAACAATATTTTATTTAAAGGTGATAAGAAATTACTGGTTATACCTAAGACTATGGAAAAAGAAGTGTTAAAGAAAGTACACAGTAATGGACATTTCTCCAAGAAAAAAATGAAAGAGTTAATTGAAAAGGATTATTACATAAAAGAGTTGGACAGAAAGATAGAGGATTTTGTAGTTACATGCATTCCGTGTTTATTAGCTACAAAAAAAGAAGGAAAGCAAGAAGGGTTTCTCCACCCCATTGAAAAGGAAGCCATTCCATTAGATACCCTCCACCTGGATCATGTGGGACCTTTGACCCAAACAACTAAGCAGTACAATCACATACTTACCATAGTGGATGCATTTACAAAATTTGTATGGCTGTTTCCAACGAAAAGTACATCAAGCAGGGAGACCCTGAATAAACTAGAAATCCATCAGCAGACATTTGGTAACCCACGACGAGTAATTACAGACAGGGGCACTGCCTTTACTAGCCATGAGTTTGAAGAGTATTGTAAAGCGGAAAACATACAACATGTAAAAATTACAACAGGTGTTCCTAGAGGCAACGGCCAAGTTGAAAGAATACACAAGATATTAATCCCCTTACTTACGAAGCTGTGTCTTGAAAACTCTGACCTATGGTACAGACACATCAGTCGAGTTCAAAGAGCTATTAATAGTACATATCAAAGGAGCATTAACTGCACTCCATTTGAATTACTGACGGGTACAAAAATGCGAGTAAAAGAAGACTTGAAAATACAGGAGTTATTACAAGAAGAGTACATACAACTATTTAATGAAGACAGAGAAGAGCTAAGAAAACAGGCTAAAGAACAAATATTTAAGGTCCAAGAAGAGAATTCTAAATTCTTTAATAAGAAGAGGAAAATAGGTACACAATATGAAGTGGGAGATTTGGTGGCATTAAAACGAACACAATTTGGTTCAGGTCTCAAGTTGAAACCTAAATACCTAGGACCTTACAAGGTAGTCAAGGTGAAGAGAAATGATCGCTATGATCTGGAAAAGATTGATAGTACCACTGAAGGACCTATAAGTACATCTGGCTCAGTTGATCACATGAAGCGTTGGCCTGTATCAAGTGAAGATAGGTGAGAACTGTCTTTTAAATTTAATAGGTATGATTATTGAAGCTTTTACTCTGTACCTTGCCCATTGTCATGGATTAATTAAATTATCGTTAATATTAAGATTACAATGTTGTTGTTCCTAAATTTATTAAGTAAAGTTGGATAAGAGTAGTTAAGAGTTTAAATTTTTTTTTTTTTGTAACTTAATTAAGTACCTACTGGTTTTCATTTAGAATTTTAGAAGCTGGTTATTTACCATTTACCTGTTCTTATAAGATGTCAAAGTTGTTAGATGTGTAAGTAGCAATTAAGATTTCAGTTTGTTAAGTATGGTTTGAAAAAGAGTGTGTGAGTGATGCATTGTTCTGAATGAGGAAACATTATGGATGAGAAGGAATGTCTGAGGACAGACATTGTTGCAGGAAGGCCGAATGTGGGAAACGGAACGTAAGATGTGTGAAAGAGAGAATGTAGTGTGTGCAAGCGAGAGAAAAGGGAGATGGCGGCGGACGAAAGACGGGTGAACGTTGCGGGATTCATATTTATAAAGTAAAATTATTAAAAGAAGTGATTTCGAACATATGACTATTGATTTACGCCATCCCACACTTATAAGTGGAGTGGATGCAACGAACTTTAAACATCTGTAATGTACCTCAAGTGGTGTTATTTCAGTCTGATCGTTCGCTGCGGCCCGTGCTGCCCGTGTGGCCGATATCAATTCTTATTTAAGGGTCTTTTATTAATAGCTCACGTATTCAAAGGGTTATTTATGGAGAATTATATGGTGGATGTTAAATGAAAACGTTTTGAGTGTGGTTATGGTTGTGTTTGTACGGATTTAAAATGAGTGACCGTTTTAGTAAAATTTAAGTACGGTAGATATGAATCGATGGAACTATAGAAACAGTAAAAAATTCACCAACTACACTCGGTTCCAAAAATAACGGGTCAGTCACATAAACCCGAATATCTCCCGAACTACGTATGCCATCCTAATGAAACGAAGACTGTTCAATTGAGAATTTAATTATACAGATAAAAAATAAAATAAAACTTAGTTACACCCACAATATTAATCTTCAATTAAAAAAAAACTAAAGTAGTCATATTTTTCTTAAGATTACATTTTTTTTATGATTGTTTTTTTGCTGTTTTTCATCACTGGAGGCTTCATCACGTGGAGGCAATACAAAGTATTAAATGAAGAACAGAACAGCAAAAAAACAATCATAAAAAAAATGTAATCTTTTATCGGTTATCGGTATAAAATGTAATCGGTTTGCAAATCTCTGCAATGGTTGAATTGAATATGTGACCCCTAAACCTGTCTGACCAGAGGTCTATACATTTAAGTATATATGATAGGAATATCACCAGCAAATGTAAAACAACAGTTTTTTTCTTAGATGTTTCTTTTTTTTTTAAAAGACAACTCCCGCATTAGAAATATGAATTCCTGTGTCGCGGGGGACTTTACAAACATACATGAAACGGACACAAAGAACACCCAGACTCAAAACAACAATTTGTGAATCACACAAAGTGTTATCCCGCGTGGGATTCGAACCCACGACACTTGGCGCAGTAGAGAGCGGCGTGGCGACCGCTTAAACCACTAGGCCAACCGTGCAGTCGATTTGTATCATTGTTTCACGACTAAACTCAAGAACCTATAACTTTAACATCTTATCAGACAAATATGTGACGTCATTATTACGCCACTAGGGTATACCCTATACGAAGTATCGCTCCTTTATTCACCGCATAACGTGTACCAATAACAGTATAACCGAATCATTACATTCAAGTATCAATAACAACCCTTAATAAATGTCATTACCCCATAGCAGGTAAGGGGTGGAACCGCATTAGCCTGTCGTCTGCCCGTAGTGGACGTTAACGGGTTGTGAATGCGCTACCTCTGTCGATAATGGCGGCTTCGTGTTGTAATGGTTATTGTTGTATGTTACACTTTATCTTTTCAATGTTGAAATATATATGGAAATTCAAATAAATAATAGTGTTATGAAATTGCTTCAGATTTCCAAGTCCACCAAGTCTTCAAACAACATTGAAACATATTTTTGATAAAAAAGCTTTTTTATGATGAAAAATATATGATTGACAAAATAAAACATATGTCGCCTCAATTGATAACGTAAATCTCGCGCAGGTACATTAAAATCCTTAGTAACCAATTTATTTCAACTATTCCCCAAAAAACGGTTTACATTAATATTACAAGAGAACATATCCGTAAGCTCTCGTGTATTATATTTCGTACATTAAGCCGCCAAGCATGAACTCGAGGCCTTCATCCTTCCCTCTCTAAAAGCCTTTTCGGTACTAAGCCTTATATTTTCATACATTTTATTAAACATCTTGCCGGATAAACACAACATCCATATCCCTTACCACGTCCTAAGTAAAAAAAGTCTCAAAAGAAAATCCCTTTTTAATCCCGCTATAAACAAAATCAAGGGAAAAAGGGATCCTAAAGATCAAAGGGAACGAACCAAAAACGAGCGAGACCGGTATATGTAATTCCTTAATAGGATATTAGGAATCTGTGAGACG
This sequence comes from Phragmatobia fuliginosa, assembly GCA_932526445.1. Lineage (NCBI taxonomy): Eukaryota > Metazoa > Arthropoda > Insecta > Lepidoptera > Erebidae > Phragmatobia > Phragmatobia fuliginosa. The sequence continues at coordinate 492,786 of OW052078.1, read as the reverse complement.
CAATTTTCATATGAAACTATAAATCAATTTGGCTTCGAGGAAAGGGATAAACGGCCCACTGGGCAGAATTCTTGTCTTTGTAAGGATGGAAAACAACTTAAAACTTTTATCGATGTTTTCAAAGAATTATTTATGTAATATCAAAAGTTTAAACAAATTTTTGTAGAAGAAGGATAATTGTGTTCGCGAAACGGTTTATTGTTGTTTTGTTTTTTCGTTTAAGCTTTACAAATGACACGAGTTATGGAGGTACGTCATAAATTTTCCGTCGGAAGGTTGGTAGGAGCTTAAAAGCTCAGAAAAGTTTTAAATTTACAAATTTGATAGTACGGACAAAATAAATTTACTAAAAAGATACAGCTACGTAATAGTAAAATGAATTGGAAAATTTATACACGAGTATAGTGAATTGATAGTAATAGTGTCTCAAACAGGAACGTTATAAAACACGCGTCTGATTTCCAAATGCAAACGTTTGTGTAGATAAACGTTAGGAAATTTACATAATGATACGTTTATTCAATACAACAATTTTATTTATTTTTATGGATAAGAATCTATATAAAAAAAATGTAATGTCTGTTTGTAATATCAAATGAAGAGGTTTATACTAAATTCATATGAAAATTATTATAAGGTACTACATAAAAACAGTAATTTTTAAAAATTTTGCCCCTCTGTCGGTTTGTTCCGGGTAATATCTAGAACGGCTGGACCGAATTCGACTAGATATACATTGGTAGAAAGCTGGTGACATAAAAAGTAACTTAGTATAGCTTCGCTCTGCGGTGGTACTCGTAATTGACAACAATAACACCGGGATTCAGCTGGTGTACAATAATTATTACCTAAGCTCATTAATTGTAATCTTAAACTCATAGTGCAAGCTACATAAAGCTTATAGTCTACATAAATAAAGATAAAAATAGTTAACATAAATATGTAAATTTAATCTCTCTGAGAGTTTGGTGAAAGAAACTATTCTTTTGCGATATCGAAATTTCGAGAATAGGAAAAATATAGGACATCCCTATAATAGATGAGCCGACAAGTTGGTCAAAGTGCCTAAAACCGTTCGATAGATGAACGCCTTAGACCATTTATTTTGATTCCAAATTCCAACTAGAACTTGACCTTTGAAAATACCTTAACTTTTTTATGTCAAATATCTCATGAGCTTTTTAAACTTTTTAATAAATACTCTTTTTAAATGTTACTAGCGGCTCACCCCAGCTTTGAGTGGGTATATTTATTAAAAAAACATTTTAAACTGGACAAATTATATACTAAAACTGTCCACAAGAATCAATCTATCCATTGCTGAAAATAGCATGAAAATCGGTGCAGTAATTTTTAAGTTTATAGCTAACAGACAGATGGACTTTGAGGGGCAGAGGACTTTGTTTCATAATATGTAGTGATATTTAGCCTAAGTTATAGTCTAGCTTATTAACCTGGCGTTATGATATATATCGGTATCTTAAATATAATTGATGCATAAAATTTTACAAGCGTTTTGTTTTTAAAAATATCTTGCTATTAAACCCGGACGCTCAATTATTCTGCATCATTCTGGCCGGGAGAATGATATAGAAACATCTGACTGGGCTGCCATGGTATGGATCACCATGCTGCATGTTTCTTACTGCTTAGGTTACTTTCGTAGGCTTCAATATAAAAAAATAGCAAATTAAACTCATATATAGTCAAATAAATACGTATCAAAGTCAAATGACACTCAGTCACAGTATAAATAACCGTGCGTACACAATCAAACATTGTAGGTAAGAATAGAAACCAATGCCTGTACCAAAGAGACATGAATACCCAGTACAAGACTGTTCTATAATTTAAGAGCCCTCTAAATATGTTTCTCATAATGAAAAAAACCTCAAAATAAAACAAAGTCAATATAACTTTGAAATGAAACCGCAATAATTGGTATTGTTTTGTGCAAATTTTAATGAATATTAGTACGACTTTCCTTCATAATGGAATATGAGTTTGTTGTTGTTTGTTTGTTTGTTTTAATAATATTATCATCTTCTTTTTAATTTTTCACAAGCCTCTTGCTAGTAATCCTGTAAAACAGATGTTGTAGGTTTGACTTTTAGCCAAGACAAATAATTGTGTGACAAGGACGATACATTTTTCTATAACAATTTAATTTATATACAACATGATCATTCTCGACAGACTCTAACAGTTCACTGCTGGACATAGGCCTCTCCTTCGGAAGGAGGTTTCGGCCTGGCACGCTGACATCACCCTTGTATGTTTTCCAACAAATTGCAAGGATTTTGCTCTACGTTTGTTTGCTCCTTCAGTCACTTTTATGATACCCACGAGATGAATAGGGGTGGTGACATTACGATTACATTTTGAAAATAAATTGTTAATATGTATTTGCTTGGGAGCAGACACAATAGTACAGGTTTTGTCGAGTTTCTGATCCTAAGTAATTAAATAGCCATAAATTCATCGTTACACACCCTCTTTAGATGCGGAATTTGCGTTCAACCCTAGACAATAGTTGGCCGATTGTCGATATACTATATAATACCCTCGGAACCCGCTATTCAAGAAACTATTTACACTTCACTTCGCACTAAGTTTACAGTCTTAACTGAATCATGTTTATTAAAATAAGTTTCGCTTTAAATTTACTCAGTAAGTTATGATAAAGTACTTAATAATTTGGTAAATTATTTATTACACATGGAATATTGAAGAGAAAGCTTATTTATACTGTGACGCCACACAGGTACAGAAAAACATACCTTAGCCCCAAGACTGCGCGGTTGGTTTAGTGATATAAGCGTTCTCCACACCGCTTACTACTGCTACCGCTTAATAAATGTGGTGGGTTCAAATCCCACAGGGAATAACACTTTGTGTAATCCAGAAATTATTGTTCTGAGTCTGGATGATTTTTGTATCCGTTTCATGTTTGTTTATAAACTCCCCCGCGACACAGAATGTATATTCTAAACACGGGAATTGTCTTTTAAAATAAAATTAAAACACAACGCTCTTTTTGCAGTCAAATGTAAGTATATATGCGTGTAGGTGTGTATGTCCGTATGGTGACGGATTAAGAATACAAAGTGTCACCACCCCTATTCATTCTATGGGTGTCGTAAGAAGCGACTAAAGGAACAAAATAAGCAGCTAACATCACTGCCAAGAGAAGGAAAACTTGAAAAAAACCCTTTACAAATCCTGTGCCTGGCCAGCGTGATATAGTAGGCCAAAAACCTCCTTTTAAAGGAGATGCCTATGTCCAGCAGTGGACTGTTAAAGGCTGTCGTTGATGATGATGATGAGGTGTGTATGTATGTGTATAGGTATGTATATCTCTAGAGATTTAGATTCAATTCTTTATCCGAGTACTTCAGACTATTGTTAAACAGGTAGTAGAGCCACTCTGATTTCAGCACGAATGGGCCGGCTCGACCCGGCCAGTACTACCCTCACACAGAAGACCATCCTAATAATGACAGCATTCTTGCTGTCGTGTTTCGTTGGTGAGTGTGAGACCGGAGGCCCAATCATTCTGCATCATTCTCCCGCCCTTCGAAGGCCGGGAGAATGATGCAGAATAATCTAACCAGGCTGCCATGGTAGGGGTCACCATGCTACATTGCCTACCCTCACAATAAGCATGGTGACTCCTACTCCTGGATTCTACTCATGCTTTCCATCAGGCAGAGTAGAGTCACTTTGGCAGGCTTAAATATAAAAAAAAAAAAAAAAAAAAAAAAAAAAAACAGGAGGCACAATTACATGTCAACGTTAGATTGATTACGTACGGCTCTTGAAGACGAAACGATACGCAGGATGATTGAGGATGCTTAGGGTGAAAAGGGCGAATTTATTTTATGTTAAATCGAATTGATTATTATTTAAATGGTAATCAATAATGTTTAAATATCAATGTAGGTTGTTGAATATACCGCATAGTTGTATCAAGGTATATTAGCATCGTGTCTTTATTGTGGTTGAAACGTAACACGAGCATTCACACTGACTTGTCTATTTTTTGTTTGTGTGTTTGTTTAAAAGAGATATTGCTCTGGAATATGTTGATACTTAGAACTTTAAAGATAGTATTTCTTCACATATGTATAAACGACACTTTGATCCCACATTACAACACCGTAGGGCTCAGCTAGTGCTTAATATATTTTTACTGTAAACGGAACTTATTCGCGATAAAATTAAAAAGATTGCGATACGTTCTACTTTCCGACGTTTCGATCGTGCTTTAGCACTCGTTGGCAGGGAACGGGTAGTATACTTAAATATATATACTTAAATATGTATAATTAAATATTTTTCATAAATAGTATCGAGATACACATATGATGACACAAAAAAAAAATCACATCAAAGAGTATTTATCCTTGGCGGTAGTGTTGGTAAAATTGACTACTTTGAAAAAATCAGTTCAATTTTTCTAATTCCGCATACTAAATCAACAGACCCATTTACATTCATATATGTATTTCAATACCATGTTAAGTAAGTCGCAACACCTCTATCTTTGTCAAAACAAAACAAATTGATCGAACAATATACAACTGTTTAACTCCATTCAAACCTTTCAAAAACAAAGCCTTTTTACATTTATTTTCCAACAAAAAAATGTTATCGCCATAAAAATGTAAAACAGCGGACATTTATCACGGAAATTAACTTTACATCTCAATAGACAGGTTGGCGGCATTTATAATTAAAAATAATATTTCTCCCCAAAACACGGAGTGACTATTTATCAAGGACTTATTTATATTCCTTTCGTAAGAGTGCCTTCCTCCTTGTACTAATAATGGAAATGCGACACCCTAGATAGATGCCCTCACTCAATCACTTGGGAGGTGAAACAGAAGGATATACGTTCTATTCTAATTCTCTTATAACACTCAAAGTTTTTCTCAATTTAAAGAACGGAAAATAATGATAATAATAAACTAGATTTTGCCTGTGTCTCTGCCTGCTTGTATGTCAGTTATCGCAGTAAGAAGTAGCCTGTATATTTGCACAGAAATCAAAGTATCTCCGTGCAAAATTTTATAGCAATCGGTGCAGCGTTGTAACCGTGAAAGCGTAACAGACAGACAGACAAACAAAAGTACTTACGAATTCACAATGTTAATACTTTCTATTCCTACTATTTAAGTCATATTAGGATTCACTTCTAAGCCGTTAAAGCTTGATACATCAATAGAAAATTATTTTAGGATTTCCTTATAATTTTTACATTTATTTCAAAAATACCATTGACTTCGATTGTCAAAAAACTTGTTCCACTTTTATGATACAAGCATCAATCAGTAAGTTTAAAATTATGTAAAGCTCTTTCTACAATAACATTATAATGGCTCAAATTTGTACAAACAAAAGCGTCGAACCCCACTATTGGCGACAAAGACTCTACTATTATATATAAGACACTGATAGAGCTATAACACAATACAAGTCGAACAATAACGTAAATAGTTTTCCATTAGTAGCTATAAACAGTGTCCGGTAGAGATGTAGAGTCAGTTGCCATAGTAACTGAGACAATGAGATGTTGTACGACAAAAGATATGCTCTCGCTTAACGTCTTTTTAATATGCCATTTGGTGTTGCAGCTATTTGCTCTATATTTGGGAGCTAAAATTTTTTGTAGGGTAGTTGAAGAATTTTCTAAGTAGAGACTTTCTCTATTACTTTAGTTTTAATTAGGATTTCTTTGAGATTGTAAGTACTTATTTTAATAAGTTTAATAGGTCTTATACTAAGAGACAATTCTATATATTTTATGTGTTTTTCTTGACACCTTATATTCTTTGTACCCTGTGTTGATTTCCATATATTTACAGCGCAACGAAAACATACTACATCGCCATCTGTCGAGGATACACTAAACTACAAAGGAACAAACTATACGGAATAGCTACTAATCCTGAATCGCGATATAGAGGTTCTCGCGCAAATTACAACACAACAAACATCACCAACCGGTGGCTTGTTGTCTAACTAGGTATAATTTCTCACCTGGTTGGAAAATAATAATATTTGAAAACTCTCTATTGATAGTATGATTTATTTTAACCTTCGTATTTAAGAGGGCTATGAATACACTAACATTAATAATAACTTATTAAATATGAACCTATAGAAGTTGTTAATTAACTCTCTTAACGACTCTTTAATGTATAAAGTTTATACTTTGATGTAGAGTCAGTAGAGTTGCTCTACGTAGAGTTACCTGAGTGTTAACGACACTTGCTAATTTTAAATTGAAGCTTCATTTTCTTATCAACTTTTTACTAAAATTCCATTTTAGTAACACGTATTTCTTTTAAATACTAGCTTTCCACGATTCTTCTATAATAGACTACAAGTAATAATTACATTACTTCGTATGCAATAGTTGCTAAAAAGGTACTAAGATTTTTTTATAAGTTTTTATTTTAATATAAATTTAAAATTTTATATATAATATTGGAATTACTCTCCTTATCCAATCAAACCGATTATCATAAAAAATACACAAAATATTACAAAAGTCACAGGCAAGTCTAGTATGAATATAAATCAAATTGTTAACAAAAAGTCGCCGGCAAAATGCGACGTCTTTGAACACGGATCACACGTATATTTGCGAAACTTGCTCCGCACAAGTTGGTGCGTCGCGTCTGTTTGTGCACACTTCGTTCCAATCCCACTCTTGTTGAACAATTTAAAATCAAATAACTGGTGAGTTTGTTGTGATGTGTTTTGGCATTTCTGGGGTAAATTTTGGGTTTAGAATGTGTGGGACTCTCTAACTATTTTTAGGTTATCTATCCGCTCTTTTGCCTCCCACACCCTGTAGAGGTACTCCAGCCTCTTCGAGTGAATGCAGTCTATCCGAGAATTTTTTGCTCTAACAGTATTCGTTAGTATAAGTGATCCGGTTTGTTATATATTAACAAATCTATTGACACCTCATTTGGTTGGTCTAGTGGATAGCATATGCGACTGCTAATCAAGAGTCCTCGGGTTTAAGTCTCGGGTAGGGCCAAAATGTGTTTTTGGGTTTTTCTTAGGAAATTACTAATAGCAGCCCGGAGTTTCGAAGTTTGGCGGTGATTCACGCCCGTGCCTCGGAGAGCACGTAAAGCAGTCCCGGTTGTAATGAACATCCATGGCAAACGTTATTGGGAAGTCAGTGCCCTCAAATTTATTGACAACTAGTTCAACCTATGAATTTCAGTTCTCCCTTAGGTTTGCGGAGGTCCGATGCCAGTCGTTCCGTGGAAAAACTGATATTCAGGTAAAACTAGTTGAACTAGTAGCCGACCCCAAAATAATATTAGAAATAAGGCTAGAAAGAAGAAGTATATGCTCTCTTTACTCAAAGACTTTTCAATGTTATAAATTACGAAGAACCTAAAAAATTGGTAGAAAAAGAACTAATATGATAAAAATGATTGAGCTTCCTCAAGGTTTTGTAGATGAGTATACTACGTTCATAGCTAATAACCTCGTCTCAAACTTCATAAAGTTACTCCATAAGGTTTACTTTAAACAAAATACGTAAGGTATTACGGTGTGACGTCAATACCCGACGCAGGTGCTCACCGACATTAATATTGCGCCGCTGTACGACTAATATGCGCATTATGCATGAACGTCCGCTATTTGACGCACGCACGACAAGCCGCACGTGCGAACACCGCCTTATAATACTACCTGTTTATGTTTTATTTATGTTGTAAGGGTGATTGTACATATGTGTGCGTTTAAACGCTTACTAGTGGAAGTTAAATTCTTAATAAATACATATAAACATCGAAGATTAACTCCTAGTTAAACGATAGAGGCATGTGTTGGCACCCTTTCAATAGGGACTGATAGTTTGGGCTTCGTTAACTTCTCTAACTCTATAAAAAGCTCGAAAAAGTAGTGAGTGTGATTGCTGTGCTTGAGGTTTGCCAAGTGTTTGTATTATCTACAGACATTTATTTCGGAGTTTTGGTGTTTTTCCATGTATATTATGTTTATTTACAAAAAAATGTGTACAGGTTTTTTTATCAGTCTATCTAATAGGCTTTTCATTGAACCAGCTCTGCTACGTTTGAATCTAAATGTTATGTGTAACATGTGCTAAATATTTATTTTATTTATATACCTATGCAAATAGACTACAGGAAACACGTTTTGACGACCATACCGACGGTAGGAAGTAATGTCAAAATTCCAGCCATTATTATCTTCACATAGAAGATCAAAACAAAATGACAGCATTCGCGCTGTCGTGTTTCGTTAGAAGCCTTATATAAAAAAGAAAGAAAATAACGAATCTAAAAATCCAACTTTCTATAAACTTTAAAAATAGAAGTACCCGTATTACTTATATTTTATAAATTATAATAGAAGTTTATGCAATGTCTATTTAAATCGTTGCATCGCAAATACTGGGTTAAATAAACTTTGCAGTTGCCGTACAAGTAACTTTTAAGTTGGTAGCATTGCAGGGATTTAGTTGAGGCATGTACAGCTGCAGCCTAATCCTGCCTGTAACTAATATCTTGAGCCAGAACTGGCTGCCGAAGGCACTTGGACTTTCACAACTTCTGCTTAGATAATGAAAGATTAGTTTACTCAGGAGCATAATTGTACTATTGGTAAATTTTATGCTGCAAGCTACCTACTTTGTCCTAAAAACATATTCTAGTAACTTCCATATAATCGTTCATCCCTTATTATAACTACGTAGACGTTAAATTATTATGATTTCTTTTTTAATTTTTAGCCTCTGCGGTGTCGGTTACTCAGTTAGTCGGACCAAGTATTGTTTTTACGTTTAGATGATAGTAATTTTAAGCAATATAATATCTAAATTGTCTTTTGTAATCAAACCAACATCTCAAATTCTATCTCCATCATGGTGTAAGAGATCAGATCTAGATTTGAGTGAGTACAAAACTCTCAACTTACGCAACTGAAATCTAATTTACAACGCAATACCAAGTTATTACAACACAATATTTTGGCGCAAATCCAGCCAATAAAAACGTGTTACCAATCACAAGTGCGAAAGTCATAATCGAAGCCTTATAAAAGTATATTTCTTACAAAAAGCCTTCCCAATCTCGCAAATACATTTTGGACGTAATGAACGAAAATAGTGAAAGAAAATCATATCCTTCCAAGTAATAAGTCTCGCTAGAAACAAACGGAAAATAGACAAGTGTGAGTTGTATCAAGCAAATAACTTTTGTCTATAGTATTTATAAAGGATCAAGGAGTATAATTTCGTATTTATTAAAACAAGAGATAAAAGATTATTTCTGGTCTTGATGTCATATACCACCTTTATGGGTGCTCTTTATAAAAGCCTTAATTTGGCTAAGCTTTGAAAGATTTTTATTTGTGGTTCAAATAATCACAAAGTAACTAAAATAATACATATATACAATATTTATATAATACACTACAGAAGTACCTTGATACCCATTGTGAAAATTAACGTGATTTTCAGAAGAATTTATTCATAGAAAGGAATTTCTAGAATAGATAAGGCATGTTTCGTTTACGGTACCCTGAAACCTGAAGCCCGAAACTTACCGCCCGTCGCTCAAAGTATCCTCGCTGAAATTTGAGTAATATTTTTTTCTTGTTTTACAAATGTTTACTGACGACAAAATGAGGTCGAAAAAATATTTAAGGATGATCGAATTTAGGCCTGATGTACACCGGGGACACAAATTTATTCAGTTGAAGTCGTTTGTTGGAGGTGCCAAACGATTTATTAGAACTCAATGTGAAAGGTGTGATCGACGCGAGATAAAAGATTGTTCTCGTTGTAATCTAGGCTTGTCGATCGCGATATGCAGCCGAGATACAATTTTGTTTTGAAATTAAATAAGTAAGACGATATTCTAAGTTTATGCGAAAAAAATATTCGCAAAAATAATCTCTTTTTTGTTTAAATTCCATTTTATCGTAAAGATAAATATATAGATAAATAATATTCTACTTCAGTGTGTATCTAACCTTATACATTCCTATTTGGTTTGTTTTTTGGGATCAGCTACACAGTGTAATGTGATATACGTGTAAACGTCTACGCCGTAGCGGTCTACGATTTGTATTCGTAGCGGATAGTGCTGGAGTGTAGCAAGAGGTACTTGGTAATATAATCTACTCTAAGGTATATCTCAAGAAATATTACTATATTTATATACAACCAACCAACCCACACTATGCCACCGTGGGGATGTATAGCCTAACCCTCTCCTGAGAGGAGCGAAGAGTACAGCAGTGGGATGTCATGAGTTGTTGATTGAAAAACGACAATATCAATAATAATAAAACATATAATTACCAACAATAACTTCACTTACCTGAAACAAAAAATAAAAAGTTAGTTTCAAAAACCTATTTGTTTTCAATATTAGCTTAGCCCATTCATTCATTTTTTTAATCTGTCAATTTACCAAACCAAAGTAAAATAACTGAGTTTATATTTTATTTATCTAGTTTAAAGATATATTCGTGAACGAAGGTTACTAAACTTTTCAAGAATTTATTACCAAGCCTTTTTTATGATTTTACATTTGAACTACTTCAAACTCCACTTGCCCACGTTAAGTAAGAATACACCGAATACACAGTCAAGAACTTCAGATTATCTAGGGGAAGAAGTTCTACCTTGAATTGGTATCATTTTGGTTTATTTTTCTACACAACATACGTCTACTAGCTATTGAATGAAGTTATACAACGCTTATCTGGTATGTGACTAATTTCATATATGTAATTATGTATGTCAAATTGGCTCAGTTGGCTTAGTAGCGTGGCGTCCACCGCCGCTTTCTACTTCGCAAAGTATCCCGGGTTCAAATCCCACGAGGGACAACACCTTTTTTGATCTAGAAATTGTTGTTCTGAGTCTGGGTGCTCTTTGTATCCGTTTCATATATGTTTGAAAAGTCCCCCGCGACACAAGATGTATGTGCCTAATGCGAAAGTTATCTTTAAAAAAAAAAATATACATGTATTATTTTATTCTATAAATAACAGTTTCTTTACGAAATTTAAAAGAATCAGATCGAAACACCGAACTAAAAGAATCAGAGCAGTACCGTCATTCGACACAAACTTTACTCATTCACAATGGGTTGCGCAATCCAAGAGAACAACAATTAACAAAGAAACAATTAGAGTAATTTAAGAGCTGGGGGGGTTACTATGGCGGTGTTTCGTTAAACACACAGATCTCAGATTCAGGGGCCAAGTTCTGAGAGCCGGGAGAAAGTTTCGCTCGTCCTCTTTACGACGCATTCCGTTAATTCTCGTCACTTGACAGAAAACTTACAGAAGTTCAATAGGATTGATGTGTGTCAAGTTGAATTAGAATCTTTTGTTAAATAGTAGAACTAAAAAGTAAAAACACTAGTAGTACTAGTAATAAATACGTACATGTCTCTGGATAAATTACATACAGTTATTATAGTAACTGCATCAATATCTGATAATATAAACTCGCTACAGACATTGTTTCAAGGCTAAATTTAATAGACGTAGTTTTTGCCCTATTTGAAACGTAAATTAATTTAAATAGATTAAAACATTCATTTCAAAGTCAGAATACTCAGAACTGTTAGTACTAATATGGGATGCTTACAGGTCACGTTATATTCCCTAGAGCGTGCAATGGGTGGTTTGTAATATTATGTAAATATATGCACAAATGCTTTCCCTCCGTTATCTTATATTAGTTCGAATATTTAATACTTAGATATCCCTGGAGATCTACATTATTGTCTCTTAAAGTCCTTATTTTCATTTCTTCCCCTTAATTTGGACAGTATTTTAGTATGTAATACATAAACTTAGTTTTTTCTTGTAAATACATACTTACATATTATACATAGAAAAACCCAGACTCAGAAACATGTGTGATCAAACTGTGTGATCCACAAATATTTGGGCCGACCCGGGAATCGAAACCTCTTAATTAGCAGCCGCATACGCTAACCACTAGACCAACAAGACAGTCAAATTGTTTGGTTTCTTCTCATCTAAATTTAAAAATAGTATTCACTTTTTTTTTAATGAGTATTATAGAGTAGTCTAATATAAAACTTGTATTTATGTATACAAAATGATTGCAATACATCATTGACTCATTTAATACGTACGTATGTAAAAATAAAGATTTGTTATGAAGAAATATTTATAATTGTATATAAAGTTACTAATAATGAAAAGTAAAAAAAATATGTTAAAATCATAAAACTGCTAAAACTTTTTCAGTAATATGAATGTATATTAAAATGCAAAACAATTGGAGAGTTCTATATTCGTAAACAACAAACTTAATCTAGTGATCACCCCACAATAACAAAATTCTAAAAAGAAAACAAACTTATACTTCTTACTTGTCCTTATACTGCGAATGTATCGCCTTAGTGAGTTACATATTCGCTTAGAATACTGCTAAAATAATTATTTCTCGGTGATTTGCAAAAGCAAAGAGTAAACTTGAGTACAATGAAATTGAATTAAAATTTCCTCCGTTACTGCTTTTGTTGTTTCTAATTAATTGTAGTACATGTTCTTATTACAAAACCACTTTTAAGATAAGTAATACCATTAATTTCATATATTCCCGATAAATATTTTAATGGAAGTTGTTTGATACGAATTGAAAGCCCACATAATTAATACGTTTTTGGACCTTGAGAAGTTACTCTGTGACCCTAACTGGAGACTACAAGAACAACCAATAAGATGATTAAAGTTATCATAACTTCAAAAGTACAGATAGGTACTCCATCTGTAGTCCAGAAACAGAAACTAGGGTAAACAGAAAACATGTTGACAAAGTTGTGAACGTAGGTAGGTTCGAGAGCAAGGCAAAGGGTCACGTAGTGTGCAAACCCTTACAGAGATGGCGCTGTAAAAAAATGTTTAGCACCATCTTGTTGAAGACGTTTTCGTCACGTTTCGTTGGACGGTTTTAGTACATTCTGCTACTGTTAGTGGCAAATTAATAACTGTATCTAAACACAGATGTCGCTGTCTTTGGAATCACAATTTTTCAAAGGACCATGTTGGTCGGTTGAATTATATGCGTTTTTAAATTGAACAAGAAATGAAGTTTAGAGAAGTGTTAGTAACGATAAATACCTTTAACAGATGCGGATCTCGTTCAGCAGCGTCCAGCAGCGATTCTGCTTCACTTAGCCATGCGACGAAGTTCTCCAGCGAACGATCGAAGTTCTGCAGCGATGAGACTGCTGAGTGCAGTGCCTTGCCGCGCGCTACAATGCTGTAGACAAAATATAATTTGAAAATGACATCTACACAACACACACAACTATGTTTAGATTATGAAATCTGATATTTATATTAAAGATGTGATTGGATATAAAGTACGTCACTACTAAATTTTCTTATTGTGTGCATTATATGTACAAACATATTCATTAAATTACATAATGTCTTTTACCTATCGACATAAAATAAGGGTAAAAGAAAAGGCGTGCAAAAGAAAAAAAAAGAAAAACAAGTATATTTTTGTACGTTAATATAACAACATGAAATATCAGAGTTAAAAACTTTATCGGTTCCGGTATTTTAATTAACATTGTTATTTCAATAAACAGTTTCCTTGTGAATTATTCATGAATTGTTATACCTCAAGGTGAATATATCTACGTTAATTTATACGGGACCCCGTTGAGTATTAAATATTTGAATAATTTAAAAACAACAACGTTATAAATACAAAAACATTACTGCTAACATTACTCCAATCTGCATCAACATCAAAAGCCTTTACAAGACTTCTATTAGACATTTTACTAGGTAAGTAGAGCTACGCTGATTTCAGCACGAATGGCTCGGCTCGACCGGGCAGTACTACCCTCACACAGACCAGACCATCCTAATAACGTATTTCGTTGGTGAGTGTGAGACCGGAGGCCCAATAATTCTGCATCATTCCCCCGGCTTCCACAGGCCGGGAGGATGATGCAGGGACATCTGACCAAGCAGCCATGGTAGGAGTCACCATGCTGCATTGCTTACCCTCATAATGAGGATGGTGGTTGGATAGGGCTTGTTTCAAGTTTTCCTGATCTTTGCAGTGCTGTTATACCGCGTAGTTTGCTACCTTGATGAGAGATGAATTAATGTGGTGACACTCTGTATTAGTCAATGGTTGGATAATTTAAAAAAGCGGCCAAGTGCGAGTCGGACTCGCCCATGAAGGGTTCCGTATCAGCAAGTAACATCGTATAAAAGTTCTTGTAGTTCGTTGTAACTTTCATCGATGTTTTTATAATAGTGTATTGATTGGATGAAAGGTAAATTGCGTGTTACGATTTATGACGTATTAAAAAAAAACTACTCACTAGATCTCGTTCAAACCAATTTTCGTTGGTAGTTTGCATGGTAATGTACAACATATATTTTTTTTAGTTTTATCACTCTCTTAGTTTAGAAGTTAGAGGGGGGGGGACACACACATTTTTCCACTTTGGAAGTGTCTCTCACGCAAACTATTCAGTTTAGAAAAAAATGACATTAGAAACCTCAACATCATTTTTCAACACCTATCCATAGATACCTCACACGTATAGGTTTGATGAAAAAAAATTTTTTTAAGTTTCAGTTCCAAGTATGGAAGGACCCCCAAAATGTATTGGTTTTTTTTCTATTTTTATGTAAAAATCTTAATGCGGTTCACAGAATACATCGACTGAGCAAAATTTCAACAGTATAGCTCTTATAGTTTCGGTTATAATTGGCTGTGACATACGGACGGACAGACAGACAGACAGACTTGACGAATCTATTAGGGCTACGGAACCCTAAAAACAGCTACATAAAGACTTACTTCTTGCTGTATTACAATACGATGTTCTGTTTTCATCATTACTTTTATTATAAACACGAAAGTACGAGTAAGTTTGTCTGTCTGTCACTCTTTCACGTCGAAACTACTGAACCGTTTTAAATTAATTATACAGATAGCCCAGAATCTGAACAAGTACATAGGCTGGTTTTTAGCTGCGGGCGTACGTTTATACATTGAAATATAACTTTTGGTAAAACATTTTTTTCAAGATATTTGTAATTTAATTCTAAGTATTCTGTCACTCACCTATTATTGAGCTCATTATATCTGTGGTTAATGGCCTCCGTGGAGCGCTTGATGCGTGTGGTATCATCATTGCGATATACGGCGATCAGTCGCTGAGTCAGTTGGCCAAACAGCTCGATCTGGTGTTTGTATTGGTGAACTTCTGCGTGGAACGACTGGAACAAACAATAAAAGTAACATTAATATTATATTATGTTAATATTTATTACAAATCCAAAAGAGTTTAAAAAATTTAAAGCGAATAAAGAAACTTTGGTAAAGCGACATCTAATTGTTAGGATCGGAACTATCAATCAACAAAAACTCCAAATTCTACCGCTAGGTGGTCAATAACTTTCGTGCTGCTCGGAACACATTTTCTACAATTTAAAGTGAATTGTGTTACCGTATAGGTATAAAACATGTATTAATATTTAAGCTAAGACTGGAATGTCCGCAAAAATTTCCAAGTTGGATTTCTAAGGAATCCAACATCTTGATATTTAATTAGATTAATCGAAAAAGGATTATTAAAATAAACCCAAATATATTTTCGTGTATACGTGTTCGTATAAATACGCAAAAAATGTAAAATGTTAGTTACAAAATAGTATTGATTTTCTTGACTCATTCAATTTCAAATCTCTCTGTTACAAAATACCTAAACAAATATATAGACTTATGTAACATATGTATACATATATTTATAGTATCTCTTTAAATGAAGTTTCAAAGATTTTGTATCAAAACCAATTCAATAACAGAAGAGGACTTCAATAAAATACAAGAAAACATCGTCAAGTTCCCTTAGGTATGCAAAACGGAATGAATTTGAAACGGAATGAACAAAAAAAATTGAATGGGCCTGGAGGAGCTCCAATTAACTTGGATTTATGGCACATACGGGCCCCTAACTTGGACTAACTTATCTCAGTAATATCGTCGGGATGACACTGTCTCCGTTAATATGGTCCTTGAAGGAGGAGGGATTAAAAGTTTGTGATGTTGAGGTTCGGTTTCAATTTGTTTCGTCCTATTGGGAGAATTCAACTATCATCAATACAAGGCTATCCTCTTAGTAAACTTTGATTAAGAGATTGATGTACACTTATACATAATTAATTTTCTAAAGTGAGAATTGAAATTCTGCTTCTAGGTTTTTTTTAATGTTAGGTAAGAACAAATTGTTGTGCGAGAAGCCCAAAATCGATGAGAGTGGTGTGCAATGGTAGAGGCCTATGTCCAGCAGTGGACTGCGATAGGTTGATGATGATGATGATGTAGGTACATGTTTATGTATAAATTTTTTTAATAGTTCAAAGTAAGTTAAGTGAAAATACCATGAACGACCAAACTTGCAGCTCTATAAGACAAAAAAATCATAGTCTATTACCCAAATAAATACTCGTAAGTAGTTAGATAGAAAAGAAAAGATAATTTGCTTCCATGATAGATATGCTTAGACACATATGAACCGCCTTTCATAGTTTTGTATTAAGGCCAAAGTGACTCTAATCTGCTTGATGAAAAACATAAATAGAATTCCAGAATAGGGGTCACCATTTTTATAGTAACTACAGAAAATGCAGTATGGTGACCCACAATATGGCGGCTTAGAAAGATGCTTTTGCAACATTGGGCTCTCACTCCACAACGAAATCCGACAAAACAAATACTGTCATATTTAGGTCATTTCCGGCCATTCGTGCTGATATCAGCGTGGCTTTACTACCTAAAAGGAATGTGAGATCTGAACGCAGTGTACTAGATTAATGGGGGGGAGAGAGATAGCTAAAACTTCAGGACACTGCTGCCTGCCATTCGAATCAATGACAATTACAGGTGTTCTTTGGAAGTGCTTATGAATTGTGCCATAAGGTAAGCTTTTTATTTTACTTTTAGTTGGCGCTCTAAGGAGCGCCAACTAGAGGGTAGAAACCTTCTCTTAGCGTTAGACAGTGATAGGTTGATTGAGATCCTTCTACTTGTTTACCTACATCATAATAAAAATAGTTTTAAAAAACTAAACAAACATGTTTTTAAATTAAAAAGTAGAAAATTATTTTAATGTAAAAAGCGTGGGGCAATGCTATTGAAATATTTTCAGAAAGCACCCCACGCTTTGTAAAATTTTTTTTTCTACTTTTTAGTTTAAAAGCGTTATTATTTAGTTAGTTTTTAGCATATTTGTTTTTTTTTTTCAAATTACTGTATTGTCAACGGTCCTCGATAATCTACAAAGTTTAAACGAAATCTGGCCGTTTAAAGTGGGCCAAAATTGCACCCAAAGGAGTTGGTTACAAACAAACAAACATACAGGTGAAGCTAATAAAAAGCGTGTAAAAAAGGACTCTCACAATCAAGCTTCACTTTATAACCCATCGATTAGCATTCCTACTAGCTCCAAGCAACTTTAATTGGATATTAAGCTACACATTCCATGTATATTTAACCTTCGTAACTTCGACCTTTAGGATTATGAGATATAAATCTTGGACAAGATACAAAGCTTTCAGATAAACAGCCAGAAGCGGAATTCAAATTGAAAGGACCCAATATACGTATGTATGAGGATGATACATAAACATTCGCTCATATGATATGGAGACAGTGCGAGTCAGTGACGCAGAATAACTCCCTGTGACGGGATACACAAGTTATAACATACCAAGTATAAGAAGGTTCGGATTATTATTTTGTAAGAATAAGATCAAACATACATTTTTATAGACAGTTTCTTATTCTATATTTCTAAAAATATGTAAATCTTATGAATCTATCATCTTACTAAAATCGATTATAGACGAAGTTGCGTGGATCAGCTATTATTTATAACAAACGTACAAAATTAATTACAAAATGTTTACCGTTTTTCTAATTATATAATCTTTGTTTCATGGTCCTTCGAACCAGAGAAAACAATAGGATTCTTCTAAAATTTTCATTCAGTTACGTATAGTATAATTTGAACAATGATTCTTTTAATAAGCATATATATAGCAACATAAAACTATGAACAAGGAAAATAGGATACGAAACTTAATTACGAGGTATACAGCCTTCGATATTGGTCGTGGTTAGTATCCGTGGAATTAATGAAAGCAATTGAGAGCCCGCGCTCGTATTGAGTTAGGTCGACCTTTTTGTTCGAGTGCTGATTAAAAGTACCGAAGAAGTAATGAGAAGGCAAGCATTTTACTTACTCTAGTGTATCTACTAATTAAAGGCTATAAAGTTTTATACCTTCTGTTCACGCAGTTGCATCTCTAGGACATCAGCGGTATTAGCTGGAGGCTGCATAGCGGTAAGGCGTGCCTCCATGCGAGACAGCCATGCGTCCGCGTCGCGTCGCCTCGCCTCGTAGCGCTGTGAGTCACCCAGCATCGCGTCGAGTTGCGCCTTGCGTTGTAGCACGCGAGCATTCGCCTCATCCCAGTGCTCGCGTAGCGCTGTCACTGTAGACAACAGAAAAATATTAATAAACAAACTGTCTACAATGTTAGCTACTGAACTTGCTACGAAATAAGTAGATTCTTCTAATTAGGTAAATTTTGTGAAGATTCGTTTTAGCACGAAAGCCTTTTATGAGTATGTGTGGATCCATGAAATTTTTTTTATAAATATTTTGGACATCTTTCATCATTATCATTAAGTCTCAAACAAAGCAGAGCTTATATTATGGGTATTAGACAACTGATATAAATACTTAAGCACACAAAAACAATAAAATAATTAGCAAGCGTTCAACATCAAAATAAAATTCTGTTAGCAAATTTTTAACAAAATAGACACGTAATAAACCATTTAGAACTGTGGTAAAAGAGAAATAAATTATAATAAGAAATTTCAAATAAATAAGTCCCAAAGAGACAACAACTAAAAACAAATTATTTATGCGAACACAAATATATTATGTAAAGTTCCCCCGCGAGCGATTCACAGAACTAAGCCATCTGAAATAATTCCACCGTTCAGTTATTCAAATGCGACAAAATATCGCCACCAAGAAATATCACCACTGTGTCAAACACGTTCGTCATTTTCGTTAAATTTATTCTATATTACGAGTTTGGTTCCTTATTACATCACAACAGTTGAAGAAAAACAGCATTGTATATCTAAGTCAGTGTAATTGAATATTATTACTAATTCTGGATAGTACAAGATACTCGGTTGTCTACAAAGACGCCGTGTTGTGTAAGTAAATTAAGTATGGTTTTATACTAAATTGGTTTTTAACGGTGAGAATGAGAACAATAAAAATAATATGTCACTAGCTGAGCTCAGCGGAGATAACCGTGGTTGCCGATGTTAAGGCTTACAGGTACAAGTAATACCGCGCGTTAAAATAGTCTAGCCCTTCCAGAGATTAGTTGGAACAAAAAGACAGACAGACAGACAGACAGACTTTTTTTGTGTAACAGTAATTTGAAATTCCAGTTCGTGATGTAATTCAGGACAAACTCTTAAATACGAGTTAAATATTAATAAGATAATTATTCTTTGATCTAGCAAAGGTTGTAAAGAGAATTATTAATAAGGTCCAGCCATCATTAAGAATATCTACGGAGAACATAATTGCCACTTAATGTAATTTTAATCATCACAATTTAATTTTAAGTTCCGACATTTGAGGCCTGGCTCTTGAACTTAATACCAATTTCAATCTAATACGAATCTAATTTAAATATCCATCGAAAATAGTTATGTAGTATCGAATTCGAGAGTAAAAAATGTTTAAACTGACAATGTGAGATATTTCTCAAAGCATCTCTACTTTAGGGTCCTCCCAGTAGCGCAATAACCAATCTATACTCTTTTAACGCTGCTCAATATTTTTGCCAACAGTTTGAACAAACAATTGCGTTACAAACACAACCCTGAAAATTTATGAAACAAATAATACTTTAACACAAACATTTGAATAAATCCCGAACAACCAATATACGACTTTTATGAATTATATAGCTAATCTTTTAAAAGATTTGAAATTTCAACTTTAAAGCCTTTGAAATAAGGGTTTATATTCAATACCATGTAGTATAAGTGAGCATTTAGTAGGCACTATAGCCCATGCATAAATAGAGCAAATTTATGTTTTACACGTGCTTGGATTAACATTTTTAGTCTGAAGACACACAAGCAACTCTGCTGATTTACTGAAGATCTTACAATAGTTATTTTTCTAAAGGAATGCAGCTTTTAAGATATAAACAACTAGTCCTATCGGTCGTGATATAAAAGGTTTAACCGACATCGGGCGTGACAGGACTCTAACGCGGCGAGGAACTGTCTGCACAGTATCAAATGTTTTACAATCATGACTACTTTTTACGACGGCTAGACACAAAAACATTGCCTTAATGAGTGATCCACGAAAGTTTGTGAGTATGTATGTATGTTTGTTGCTCTTTCACGTAAAAACTACTGATCGAATTTGGATGAAACTTTACAGTAATATGGTTTAGAAATCAGAATAACACTATCTACTTTTTAATGCATTAATCGAGATACACGCGGGCGGAGCCTCGGGCGAAAGTTAGTTTCTAATAAATAAAAAGAAACGAGAGATTTAGTATAAGTATTGAATATTTTTTAAAGCTTTAAGAAGAGTACTTACTTTATGGATTATATGTAATGTTACTAAAACTTTTAAAGGTAACGTTTGCAATAAATAAATGACTATATAAACTCATTAAGTATCAAAACGTCAAAGCCACGTTTGTCAATGCGGCAAATTTAAAGTATTATTTAATGACATTTCTGTTTAGCTGGTAGTTGTTACTGAACATTCAATTTCTTGCACAATAAATCGATAACTAACCTAACATTCAATAAAGTTTTTCATTAAAGAATGCTTCAATTTTCTTTTTACAAACTTTTATATTAATTCTTACTTACGTATCGACTATTGGAAGTTTCTAGATGTTAGATTCTTGCTAACTTAAATTAAAAAGTTCGTTCACAAAGAAATGATTAAACAGATGCAGACAGTTACTTCCTTCCTGTTAGGGAACAGCAGTTTTATAATTTTTATCTTACCTTTTGACAAAATATCTTCATGAAATGTTCTACTTATAGATACGAGTATACGACTCATATTAAATGTTTTTCACATTTATTACTAACACTATAGAAAATTAGGTTCATACGGATAACTAAACAATCACAGATACATTAAATCCATCTAGCTATAAAAAATGTTTTACAAGAGAGAACAAGTTTTTAATAACATACTACTTACTAATATAAATTTGTAATAAAGCAATTGATATTTATAATGCTCATAGTGTTCTTAATAATTCAGCACTCTCATCAGACCAAAACTGTTCAAAATTTTTATGTTAAAAAAGCTCGCATTTATGTTAAGGATCAGTGAATAAATTTTTAGTAATCTTCAAAGTTGTTTTATGATTGGTGATTAAAAAATAAAAAAACACAAGAGCATGGGCAGTTTCTCTACAGGAAGAAATAAGAAAACATAATATTGGGGTAAACGTGTTCTAGAGTGGAGACCGCGTCTCGGCAAACGTAGTGTAGGACGTCCACAGGCCAGGTGGAGTGACGATTTGCGCAAGACGGCTGGCAGGAGCTGGATGCGAGTCGCCGAGGATCGAACTGAGTGGCGTGCAATTGGAGAGGCCTATGTCCAGCAGTGGACTGCGATAGGCTGATGATGATGATGATGATGATGAATATTTACAAAATAATTTATGTAAAAATCAGTAGTAATATTTCAATCCTTCGACTTCATTTAAATGTAGTGAAGCATTACTTTATCATTCACGTAAGATTAGTTATAACAACTAACAAACAACAAAACTAAAATAAATCCAACATCAACTTATCGTATTCTTCACAATTTTTATTTGCAGGTAATGTTAATTGTTACAGAAACAATTTAATTAAAGGAATATTTACAGAATATTAAACGTGTATTAGGTTATAACTGTTAATAACGTTATGAGGTTACATAATAATATCGAACCTTTCAACAGTGACCGCAAGTGTAACAGTGGTGCACTTGTCTTTGACACCGGGAAACCTGTTATGTCCGCTGAAATAGAAATATACTTAAATATACTACACATATAGCATATATCTGTATACATATATAATACTTTAATATACTTATAGTAATCTGTATTATAAAGGCAAAAGTGTTTTGACCGTGTGTTTTGTATGTAAATTTTCATATTTTTTTTCACTTTCATATACGAAGATAAATTAAATATTAATGACAAATAGCGGTGATATCATCTAATATACATTATTCTTTTACTAATCCTTACCAGTATTATAAATGCGAATGTTACTCTGTTTGTCTGTATATCCTGCTTCACGGAAGACCTACTAACCCGATTTTTAATGAACATTTGGTACACACAGTTTAAAGCATGAGAAATAACAAGCAACTTTTTGCTTCGAAATCCGAAATTTGCGCAGGCGGAGCAGTGAACAAAAGCTAGTACAAAATAAACCTCTGAAGTCTGTCAGATTTATTTAAATTAATCTTAGATATAATAACTTCATAATAAACGTGACACAACCTGAATTACTGAACAAAAATTTCAGCACTATGTGACATCAAAGAGAATGTTTCAGACGCTACCTCCCCGTAGCTCAAAGCCTCCTGACATAATTCATTTAGCTAATTAATGAATTATTAGGCAGTTGCTAACTTGAGGGTTTTGGGAGCGTTATCATTAAAAATTAATATCTAGCCATCGTCAGCCAATTACAAGCTTTTAAACAAACTCTTTAATGTTTCACTTTTCAAAACACGACTTCTTCCCGTTATCTCCATCGCTCAGCTGTTTTAATAAGTCAGTTATAGAGACAAGTAAATCCTTTACCTCGAGGAAGATGGACTTCTAGCTATATATATATATATATATATATATATATATACAGCGTACATAAAGACGTACAAGTAAAATGCTTAAACACGTTTTTATCGAAACTAAACTAATAGAAGGCTTTTCGAATGAAAACAAAAACTATTTGTTTCAGCGATTCTGTTATAATGTAATAATTATTATTTCTTGCATTTTCACGACTTCTAAGACGACCTCGATTGATAAGTTATATTGACTTTTCTTAGTAGTCAACCACACACACCGAATGTCGCTGTATAGTAAAAACAACGAGCTCCGCGCATTAATTAACCAATCACAATTAACTCTACCGCTCTTTTAATTAGGCGCTTATGAACAGAATTTACATATTGTTTGTGTTGGTTTGTTTATTTAACGAGACTGAGGTACGCTTTGTGAGCAAACATTTTATATCTTATATAGAACCTTATTAAAACATCAATCAAAAGGATGGAATCTGTTTTAGATTGAGACACGTTCTTGGGCAAACAGAATTATTGTTAAAATATCTCTGGAGATATTATCTTTTGAGGTTATTAAAGCCTAAAAATAACAGGTTTCTATGTAGACTGCTATTCCTTTTGTTTTATGTACAGTAAATATCTACTAAATTAATTACTATTTCATAGGAATCGTTTACCGGTCTAATTTGTATCTGTTTGGAATGCTATGTTTTAGTCGTTGGTCTAGTGGTTAGCGTATGCCACTGCTGATCAAGAGGTCTCGGGTTCGATTCACGGGTCAGACCAAATTTTTGTGTCATCCACAAATATTTGTTTCGGAATTTGGGTGTTTGCTATGTATAGTATGTACCTATGTATTCACAAAAAACCAAAAAAAAAGTATTTTTATGTATTTATATCAGTTGTCTAGTTATCCATAATACAAGCTCTGCTTAGTTTAAGGACTAAATGGCGTTGTGTGTAAAATTTCCGAAAAAAATATCCGAAATGTTTATTTATTTAATTGGTAATTTGAATGTCTGTGAAATAACGTTTCAAAATATACATATACTAGATGACCCAGCGAACTTCGTACCGCCCAACTTTAAAATTCCATAACTTGATCGCAGCGCCGAAATGAACTGAAAAAAGTAAAACAAGTATAATAATCTATATATACCTACACTGGAACTCTCACACCGGAACACATCTGATAATACTACATCCAGGCAGCCAAATGAACATGCTATACATCAATTGAATCAACCCTATAACTTGTTGCTCACTACAAAAGATCACTAACTACGCATTCAAAACAATTTAAGAATTCTGAAAACACTCAATTTTTCGCAGCAATCATAAAGATGTAGTTTTAAAAAGTACTGCATTACTGCGTAAGGCTTACATTGTTTTTAGCAATTAACGTAGAAGTGTGAAGACACCCTACGTCTTCACTGCAAAGCCTTTGTAATTTAATTGAATTGGGTAAGAGGGTTAAGTGCAAGACGGACAGCGAGACGAGTTAATTACATTAAGGGAGGGAGTGTATTCGAGGTTCGAAGTTTAAGCCCCACATGGAACATTTCATAATTTGTTGTTGACTACAACTACTGAACCCGAGACCTCTTGATCAGCAGCCGCATACGCTAACCACTAGATCAACAAGGTAGTCATAATAAATAATAATTTATTTGAAGTTCTCTTGTATTTTTGAGGCTGCCAAATAGACTCTGCTCTGCCTGATAGAAAGTATGAAGATAATCCAAGAACAGTGTTAAATTATTATTGCAAATACAGACACTGCAACAATAAGTGGTATGTATAACGTACAACAATAGTGCACAATAAAATTTATTCTCAGTAATTGCAACAGAAATAAAATAAAATACTTCGTTGAATGTTAATTGCTTTTAAAAAGATAAAAGAACGCTATTTGGTACCCTGTAATGGGGTTCTTTTGACTGTTTTTAACATAAAGAAAAGCTTTAATCCACGATTGGGTAATAAGAGTTACTTAACTCGAAGGACTCTTTGTAATTAGGGTATGAATACTTGTAATAACGTCTTTCAATAAGAATTTATGCGTGGTAGCCTGTGTTTTTTTATATAAAATTAGGCCTACTTCTACTATGCCTATTGGAAAGCATGAGTAGAATTCAAAAATAGGGGTACCCATCCTCATTGCGAATGCAGACAATGAAAACGGTGACCTACACTATGGCACCCTCTTTTTGTTTTATACTAGCTTAGCGCCCACGACTCCGCTCGCGTGTATGTCAAATGTCACGGTAATCATTTTCGGGTTGATATATAGATTTTCAATGAGTGAAATGTTTTTAAAAATCGTTTCAGTAGATCTAGAAATTACCCCTACAATCGAAATAGATTTGAAAAAATTTTGATGAAATTTTTTACCTTTTTATAAAATTAGGAGAGATGCATATGTAATTCAAACGGATTATTTACATGTTTTTGCAACATTTTTCAATAATGTTCAGCTCTTATTGAAAGTAGTGTGATATTAGTAGTGTTATACCTTCCTGAATAAAAAAACTATCTAAAGTTATGTAAATACTAAAAATTAACTTATTCCATCCAACAAACAATTTTTACAAAATCACGCTTCATAAAGCATATTTACAAAAATGCTTATCCATGTAAGTATGTACATACACTTATCATTCCCGACCTGGCAACACTTGTCGGACAACGTTAAAACCTTTGAACACAAATTCATTATTCATAATACTTTCTTGAGATTATTTTCCATTCCGTTTATTTGTCTACTGTGTTTTCCTTTGGACATATAAGATTTTTTTTTCTGTCGTTTACGAATTCATAGCGTTTTTATTTGCCTTTAGTAAAAACCTTTCTTCTTTTCACTTTGATCACAAGTTCCCAACGGTTCGTTTGTCGACGGGTACACAGAATTAGTGGATCATAAAACTGGGTTATTCTGTGGGGTAAGAGGGACTGTGGAAGGCTTCGCCATTAAAATATTTAATGAAGGTTTACAACCGGTCATTCTATGGCGAATTTTATTCATAATATATTGTTCTAGTTCGTTTGTATTCGTTCTGACTGCCAGAAGTTGAGAGTTCGATTCCTACCTAAAATAAATAGTATGATTTTTTTATCAATGTAGTATATTTACAGTTACCTAAAAATTGGTTGGTTTCACTTTGGGATAACCTGCATTTTTTTAGCCTTTCCGGTTAAATTGGGTCGTCTGATATTAAGTGATGAATGGTTGTAATGAGGATATTTTTTTTATTCAAAAAGACAAGTCCCGCATTAGGACATACAAGAAACTGATACAAAGAATACCTAGACTTAGAATAACAATGTTTGGATCACACAAAGTGTTATCCTGTGTAGGATTGAACCCATAACACTTGGCGCAGTTGAAACCGGCATGGCGACCGCTTAAAGCACTAACTAGATCTACGTGCAGTTATGGTATGCATTATTGAGATCATATTATTGACATAAAATGAAAGTTATAATATGGCTATATATCATATGGGATCATCAATTAAGAGAATAAATAACAACTACCAATGCGTCAGTTTAAATGATAGATATTGGAAGACACAACTCAAAGAACAAGTCAAGAATGGAAATAGATATTTTCAATAGTCGAATGTTATAACTACAAAAAAATGAATAATAACTTTTAGTTAAAGTCTTGTCACGTACATTCCTAAGAAAGAATCAATAGCATTTGGAAGATATTAGGACATTTTATTCTTTCGTAGAAAATATTTATTCGTATCAAGATATATTAAAATAACGGCATTTGTTGGAACCAATATAATTTTGAACATTTTTCTTATTTTCGATAAGATATTGGATTTAGAAAGTACTTAGTATTGGAGGAAATGTAAGAAATGAAATACTGCCATACACAATATTTGAATAAATACATATTTATATTCTATTATAAAGAACTTTAAGAGACTTAGAAATACTTTTATCTTTGATTTTTATGTGTCGATGAATAAATGTATGTCATATAACTTTTTATCAATAGATGATACTCTTGTTTCAAAAATATCACTGATAATATTTGTAGTTTAAGCGTCTATCCAGTCACCTCACTCGGTCAGGCCTTCACTCACTCACTCCTTCTATCATACATAAATGTAGTATCGTGCACAATGAGTTAGAAATGCGAGTGCCATTGGCGAGAACAGAAGCGTTAGTAAGCATGTCCATGAAGTACAAAGATGCAAAGAGCCTGTGAAACGTACACAACCATAAGCCGAATGCTACACTATTAACTTAGAGGTTAAATTACTTACATATCTCTTGCGCTCTTATAACTTTAGAGACTACAGACTTTGCATAATTATTGCTGAAACTATAATTAAAATTGAATGTTCCTCGTTTAGCAGTTGACGTCGACAGGTTGATTTGGTTCTCTAATAGGTTAAAAACGAACATCAATCATCATCAACAGCCTTCAACAGTCCACTGCTGGACATAGGCCTCTCCTTAGAAACGCTTGTTCTTAATTCTTATATATATTACAGGTAAGAAATATTTTGATGAAGTAAATAAATAAATAATGAATGACAAGTTAGAAGTCAAATGTTTAATAATCCTTCAACTGTGTAATCACTTTCTTCTTTTGATAGACAAATAATTAATTATCTTTCTTTAGTTTAATTTAGAACTGGGAAAACTTGAGCTTACTTATCAGACTTTGTTTAAATATACTTTTACTAGCTGCGCCCCGCGGTGTTACCCGCGTATTTTCGGGATAAAAAGTAGCCTACATATTATGTGATTATCCAGAACTCATTTTTAAATTAGCCATTTACAAACTATCATTATGGTTGCTATGCAAGTGTGTTATGCATAGCCAACCCGTAAAATTTTGACAGGAGATAAACAGTGATACATTTTGATAATCACCTAGCTTTCGCCCGCGTATCTCGAATATAGTAAAAAGAAGCGTTATTAAGCGTAGTATTATTCTGATATACAAGCTATATTACTGTAAAGTTTCATCTAAATCTGTTCAGTAGTTTTTGCGTGAAAGAACAACAAACATACATGCATACATACCATCTCACAAGAATTCTACACCACTTTAAAGATGAGTGGTAGAGAATGCCTAAGGCATTAAGCCCACTGATGTACAAAAGTGCACAAATAAAAACTCAACATAGTGATTTAGTCTTTCAATTCTATCTCTGTTTAATGGAGTTAGAAAAGAGGAGGTTTATAATTTATGACCTGATTTACAAAATTCTTTATTTATTTAGGAGAGTCACCGTAGGGTCCTTTTCAAACAAGAAAAAAACACATCTGCGTCCTCCCAATTCGTTTACGTATCACAATTCACTTAATAGTTGGGTAAAAAAGGCTTTACTTAAGCTTTTTTTACCAGACTATCGCGATGCCAAAGAAAAGGTAATAGTTTTGGCACTCGATGCATGATTCAATGAAGCACAAAAACTTCACAACTAATTTTTACGAAAGAGGTCAATAGATTCGTTAAAATGGCCAAAGTGACATAGGTAGGTTAGTTTTTTTTTTATAAAAAAACTTTTACTTAGTGGAGTTACGGCTACGCAAAAAATTTAAAATTAGTTTTTTTTTTAATTTTTCTTTTACAAAGGTTATTATTTGCAGTGGGCTTGCTTACGAAAGCTTTTAGATTTTTCTTCGGTTAATAATAGCATTGTAAATAACCCTCACAAATCAATTTATACAAAGCTTGTTAAACATGACTAAAGTAATTCTCACACGTGACAAATGCACGCTTCGATTGTCGTTCTTCAATACAAAAGAACTCTGTAATAAGTTGAAAAAACACACGCCTTCCGCCACCTGTAGTAATTTCATCTCAAACAGAATTACTTGAGTCACACGCCTTGCAGATATTGATTTCGTTCAGTCTTAGGATTTTATCGCACCGTGACCGTCTAAATACCACCCCACTTATGAGTAATTTATGAAATTTATCTAAGTTTTTACTCCGGCTAGTATAAGTAAAACATTTCTGAAAACATTCAGGACAATTAAGTAGTTACAAGTATAAATTTAAAGTTTGAGAGGTTTAAAAGGCACTAAATCAGATTGAGAGTTTGGATTTTCCTGAAGTAGGAAGTTTACAGTATTGTGGACTTAAACCTCTATTCTAAGAGAAGCCTGTGTTCAACAGTAGATCACTCAAAGCTTTGGATGATAATGATGAGCTAGTTTGAGGTACAGGTGATGCTCCCCTAAGCTGTCGGTATGATCAATACTTTTCTTACTTCTCTTTTGTTCTTTTACTTTTCTCACTAAATTCCCACCAGTTAGAATTGAGAGGCTAAAAATAATAGTCGAGAAAATGTAAACAATGTAATGGGTGTAATTTTCCATCTTTGTCCTTGTTTGAAATTGAAATGATAATAGCATCGAATAAATGAATTCATTTATACGTGACTATTTTTAGATAAAAATTATATTCTACTCGACTAATAGAGATAACTATAATGTATCCGATATCATTAAACATGTAAATTATAATGCAAACATAAGTCTAGTATTCAATTAGCAAATACAGCAGAGAACGACTGCAAAGTCTCGAATAGAAGTTCATTAAGTAAGCATACAAAAACATTCTCTTAAAAAAGACTGCATCTACAACAAGACTCACGATAAAGCCTTTCAGTGAAAAGGCTTGTTTAAATTTCCAAAACGAATTTCGAGTGAAACAGTGAATCATTTGCAGCTCAACCGGGGGTTCAACCGGAGGGGCGCAAAAAGTACCAACTGTGTAAAACATCGGCACAACGAATCATGACGTCAGCAGGAGTGGCATAGGCTGTCTCGAATGGCTGATATACATACAAACATGCGGTTATAAGTTTCGTCTCGCCAAATGTTATCAGATCTAAGGGGTCAATGCAAAACATAGTATTACTAACATCGGGGATTTCGCCATATTAATGGGTATTTAAGTGGAATGTTTGTAGGTGGATATTTTTATGATCTATTAAATACGAGTGAATTGAATTGAATATAAGTAGAAACAAAAATATTAGTTATTTTTTTGATGATGAGCAAAAAGACAAAACACCTTCCTGCGTAGAAAAGCTCTTACTTCAACTTTATCTTGTGTATTTAAGCCATTTTCTATGCCCGAAGACCTTATGAAAACTTACTCAAAGTATTTTATTTGAGTTCCTTTTAATTAACTTTCCAAATATTAACTTTACGACCTCAAATCTTACTAAATATGTATTTAATAAGGCCTTGGAAAATAGTTTTAAGTGGAATCCAGTAGACACTTTTTTTATCATTTATCCAAGTTTGGTATCTAATTGGTACTTATGACAACAACTAATAGTTTTTTTCAATAAGAGGTTTGTATATATACACCTTTGTTTACCCTCTCGGCAGTGTAGGTGCAATAGTATGTAAATTTGCGGATTAAATCGAATTGCTCACATCATTTCATTGCACCTGAAACGAATGTATTTTATTAAAACACGGAATGTAGAAAAAGTTTATGTTAATCACATAAATTAGTACCTACTTTGGCTGAAGACGTTTCCTTGGCCTTTTCCAAGTTTTTAATTAGTTTAACTCATAAAGCACTTATCCTTTGTTGTGGGAGTTTTTCTTTTCCTAATAAGCTTCTATTTACACGTTGCTTTTATTGGCGTGATGTTATTCTGGATTTTATTTTCTATCACTCGTGTGTAATCAGATTTACGTATTGGGTTTTATGTAGTGTCGAAATAGAAATTTAATCATTTTACAGGTGTATGCAAAGTTGATAATAATGATAAAACCATTATCTTAAACAGTTGTTACAGTGGTTCTTTGAAAACAGAGCATTTGAAATTCACGACTTTAGGAAAATTATTAATTCTACCATTATTAGTAACTAGTTGGATTCCGCAAAGATGTGAAAGGCGAATAATGCCACGGAGCAAAGCTAGCCTCAAACATAGCCTAGTTACTACCTATGCCATCAGCTATCTGTCACTATCTTCTCTTATCAAAATCGGTCGAGCCGTTCCAGAGATAAGCCAAAACAAACAGACAGACAGATGCTCCAATTTTATTTATTTCTATAGATATTGGCTCGCAGTGCAGCTCACAATATTTATGCCGATATTTAAAAAAATATAAAAGCAATATGACCCTGGTAATGGCATACAATTTTCCGAATTGTAGGTTATTTCCTGTTCTATTAGCGAGTATCTGTCACGGCCCATTGCAGGAGGCTGTGCGACGGGTAGGCACACGTCACGCTCGGGCCGCAATCCCACAAGACGTGCACAGCTGACAAATTGAATTCTACGCAGTAGGGTGACTGTTATTCAAAGTTTGTAATAGATAAACCCACAATTAAAAATAAAGTAATTATTAGTAATTGGTACTGAACCGCTGGTGCTACAACTTTGTTCGCTGATGTGTTTTGAAAATTCAGCATTATTATTTTTCTTAGCTAGTTAATTTTGTAAATTCTGTTGAGAAAGAAGGATAATAGTAACGTAAATTTTACTTCTAAATATAAGCGGTTGTGTATAAGTTCATTCAAATAAGAAATAATTATGTTTATAAATATTGTGTTCAATAAAAGTGTTTGACGCAGCAGTTGCTGCTGATTTCCTGCGGGTCCTGAGTTCAATTTGGTCGGCTCAAAAATGATATCGGGTTTTTCTAACAACATTTTTTTGAAAACTATGGAAGTTTAGCGATGTTTTCATGCTCGTGCCTCAGAGAGCACGTTCAGCCGTCAGCATCACTCCAGGTTCATGTGAACCAATAACGATCGTTATTGGTCAGTGCCCTTAAATATACTGACAATCAGATCAACCTTTGAATTCAGTTTACTCTCATGGTTGTAAAGGTTATGTGCCAGTCGCTCTGTGAACAAACTAAAATTCGGATAAAACCAATGAACTAGCGGTTGACCCCGACTAATATTGGGAATGATCAAGGCTATGAAGATGAAATAAAATTCAAGCATATCTGCAGACAATAATAGTCTGTCTGTCTATAAATTAGTAATAGTCCTAACATTTAAACGTTCACTGCAGGCATCTAGAGCAGTTTCAATTTAAATGTTATTCGAGGTACATTCACAAATCTTATTCAAGAAAAGAAAATAGATTGAAATTTTCGCTGTCTTACAGCAATCCGCCTTCGTCTCGAATAACATCACAGACAAAGATAGTAATTAAAATATCGTTATGTTGGTCCTGGAGTGAATGCAATATCTAATTTATCTTCCAAAGAGTTATTGTATATTATTTTCTTCATTTAAATACAATTTATTTGTTGCTGGTTAGGAGGTTTTTTTTTTTTTACTAAAAGCGATATGACTTTTTAGAGGACGTTAAACCGTCCAGGTTGTCATGAACATCTATGACAGTCGTTATTGTCACAAAAGAAATCAACTCACATAATGTAATAGAAATGCTCTCAATGAGGTTATATTCTACTTTTAAATGTATGTATATTTTATTGATTAACTAATTATCGCTCAACCACTTGTAAAATCCGCAACATCACACAATCGCTGGTCACCTTGACGCTCTGATTGGTTTGTTGTGCAGACCATGTAGAGTGAATCAAACGGCTCGACGCTCGCTTGATTGATTGCTTGATGCATGAGTAGGGCTAATGTTGACCCTCGTTTACCTTGGCATTTTTAGTCTCAGTGGTTTTTGTTTTTTGTGGATAGTTACGTTCTAGTGTAGGTATTGTTTCCTCTTACATAGAAGGTAGTGTACGTGTGTTTATGCGTGTTGTAACGGTTTTAGTATTATATACTTGACATAGTCTCTCTTGACATACAGGTTTTCATATGAGCACTGATCACTAATGTCAAATATACCCAAAAAATAGTTTACGAACACGTTATTTGAGAGGCAATCAGTAAGCAGTGTAAATATATATCTATAATATGTATGTATATATGTTCATAATGTGCGTCATATTTATTTATAAACTTATATATGTTATGAAGTGTAGTGTATATTTTATTTGTTAAACTGTGTAACCTATGCGCGCCTACCTTACAATGTTTTACCATCACACCAAGGTTGACTGGTAGAGAATGCCCTGTGTATTAAGTCCGCCTATTTACAAATGTGCATAAAGTTATGAAATAAAAATGAAATAAAAAATACAATTTCAAACCAAAAAGAATCTTAGAAAACGACAGTCAGCCCACAGGGCCGTCATTGTACAGCGCCGTGTGGCACACAGTATTTATGATGATGGATTAATATTTTCCGTTTTTTTCAAAGATCTTCTGGAGCTCAGTGGATTAACCAACACACATAAGCCGCTTAGTAAAATATTTTGTACATATTTGTTATACACAGCGTATTATGACTTGGCCAAGTGCTCGTAATTTCATTTGGCACGTTTCATTGCGGAAGCTATGAAAACCGTACTCATAAGACTTCATTTACTTATGGAGGTATTTTTACAGAGGTCGTACATATATTACTTATGTATGATTTAGGGCTAAACTAGTCGTACTAGCTCTCTTGTCTCTTTCTTCTTCTAGGTTCAAACTCTACATATAAAATTTGTTATTCCAAGTCTAGGTGTTCTCTTGACCTGACTCTAACCTACCAATGCTGATACAAGAATTATCTTTATCATCAAAACGTGCTTAAAATATTTGCTTCTCTTCATAAAACGTTCCCAAATATATATCTCTCTCATAAACACTATGATGACGTAACAAGTAGTTCCATGTTGACCGGCCGCCCGAGGCTCTTGGTCCCTCGTGTTCAATGAAGCGCGAATATCGCTCCAAGTAACACTCTTTTTGAAGTAGACTAATACGACTATTGTCCTATCTACAGTTGTTGGCACTCGATACGTCCCTCACTTCGGTTTGGAAAACAGGAAAGAGGAAAATAGACGAAATTGGTACCGTAACGTTATACAGGTTGTTTTTGGCAGATGTTTTGTTATTTGTTGTTCAATGTTTTAAAACTAATATTATGAATTTAAAAGTTATTTTGTCTGTTACCCTTCCACAACAAAATTACTGCATTGATTGACAATGATACAACTGTCTTTAATGCCACCTATTGGATGTATTTGTAAAGATAAATAACAAATAACCCACACAATATATATATATATATATATATATATTGTGTGGGTTATTTGTTATACACACACACACACACACACACACACACACACACACACGCACACACACACACACACACACACACACACACACACACACACACACACACACACACACACACACACACACACACACACACACACACACACACACACACACACACACACACACACACAAACAAACAAACAAACACATTTCTATTCTTCCACAGACAATTACGGTCAAGTCAAGCACGGCAGCCCTGGATGCTTTTAACTAACAAATAAAACATGCGAGGTGACTTTTTAACGTGGGTCGGGTCATAAATTTGCCACACCACTTTAAGTGGCTATTAATGGACTCGACTATTAGGAAGTTCAGTGGTGTAAAATAAATGTGCCGGTGGGATGTTAGTTGTGAAGGTCCTTTTGAGAGTTAAGTATTTATATAAACAGGGTATTATCACTTTATGAATAATAAACAAGGTATTAAATATGGAATAAGAGAAATTTTAGTTTAACCTTTAATATAAATTACTTTTTCGAAGAATGTTTACAGTTATAATCATTGCTTGTTGCAGTTTTTTGTGTTGTAATAATTATGGAATCAAACTTATGCACACACACACACACACACAAACGCCCAGCAAGAACTCAGACCACCCGTATTTATTTATAAAAAATCGGCCAAGTGCGTGTCAGGCCACGCACAGGAAAGCGTTCCTCAGTCACCTATAATGGTATGTGGATTTAAAATCGTATCCAATAGATAATTGTTATGTTTACGTATTAATACGTTAATTTTGTATGACGTTTTCCAAGTGAGCACATTTTACCATATAAGCCTTTATAACTCCTGAACTAAGAAAGTCATCTAATCGGTTATAGTTTTCCTTCAAAGTTCATTCAATGGACCACCATCACGATTTTTTTCAGATTTTTTGAGCCAGCCGTTTAGCTTTTAGAGGGGGGGGGGACGCCCTGTTTTTACAAAAAAGTGCCCTTTAAAGTGAAATATCTCGCAAACGGATACCTAAATCAAAAAATCGTTTAGGAAACCCTTTATTGTTTTTAAAAGACCTATCTAATGATACCCCACACGATGGGGTAGCCTCGAGAAAAAAAAATCATCCCCACTTTACGTGTAGGGGAGGTACCCCAAATAAAATTATTTTTCATAATTTTATTGTAGCACTTTGTCGACGTAATTACAACACGTATTCATGCAAACTTTCATCTTTCTAGCACTTACCGTTTGGACGGTAAGTCGAGGACGGACGGACGGACGGACGGACGGACGGACGGACAGACGGACATGACGAATCTATAAGGGTTCCGAGTTATGAACTTCGGAACCCTAAAAAGCAGTGTATTTCTAATAAATAAGGAAAGTAAAATGGTCAACGAACAAGGGCTGAACAAGAAAAAAGTGGGCAGGCGATATCATTCATGTAGTTCGTAATTAAACATATTAAATGCAAAAACAGAGTAAAAGCAAGAAAAGAACTAAGAATATCTTTCCTTGATATACATTAAATATAGAATCAATTAATGGGCAATACTTATATCTGCTGTAGATTTTGAACATTAAAAATACTCTAAAATCAAATAGGTACTTCTAATTCCTTACTAATATTATAAACGCAAAAGTTTGTGAGTATATGTGAACGATTGTTGATCTTTCGCGCAAAAACTACTGAACGAATTTGGATGAAACTTTACCATATCAAAATAAGTAATAGGCTACTTCTTACTGCAATAATCGATATACACGCGGGCGGAGCCGCTAAGCTAGTATTTTAAATAAATATTTCAAGTATTGTCAATTTTTACGAATTATAGAAACTTTAACTATTTTTAAACTTTCCCTATTTTTACGCTATATATCAAAATATAAATAGGTATAGTATATAGGTACAGTACATACCCCTACATTAACATCAATGCAAATAAATAATTTCACCAAAAGAACAAAACGTTTCGTTTCACGCAATTCCTATAAGTACATCGAGTTCTCTAGAGGCTTACACAAATTCATAACGATTTTTGTGATTTTGGATTGTTTCTGAACTTTGGAGTCGTAGTTTTAAAAGTAAACGTAACGAATTACAAACACAAAGAAGTGGTAGCTACAGATGGCAATAATCTCAAATATTACGTTTAAAAATTCAAAACCAATATGAAAAAAGTTGGGTACAATTGCGCGGACTCATTTCTCCATTACTTTTTCTTAGCTCATAAATTTAAGTGTCAGCTTGAAAACATTTTTGGCTTTTTTTATATTTTATTTATAGCCTTACAAAGTAACTTTAGTAGTAGTAGAATATAGAAGTAGGGGTCAGAAGTGTTATTGTGAGTAAAGACAATACAGGATGGTGATTAAGCCGCCATGGTGTGGCGGCTTAATCAGATGCTTCTTCATCATTGGGTTTCAGGTCTCATACTTATCAAGAAAATACGACAGCAGGAATGCTGTTAGTCTTCTGTGTGAGGGTAGTACTGCCCCGGTTGAGCCGACCCAATCGTGCTGAAATCTGCGTGACTCTAATGCCTATAAACACTTTGAAAAAAAAAAACTATAGGTTTTCCAGTCTATTTATATATAGGACACATCTCTACGATTTAAGGCCCGCGACACCCAGCGTGAGAACTTGTGATTGAACACCCACATATATATTTTACATGCACACAGACGCATCGCGCACTGTCGCATACATACCGTAGCAAGTAATCACCGACTTTCGGTTTTTTGCATAAGTTAAATATCCATCAACTGTTCGCCTTCGTAGAACGTATTTTAATGTCCTACAACGCACGCAATGTATCTTGTCATATCGTAAAGCTCGTAGAATTCATTCAAGCTACGCGCTGGGTACAGAAAGTAATATAATTGAATGGTCAAAGATTATAATATTTATACAGAGTATAAAATAAAGTCGCTCGCGCTGTCTGTCCTCTCAGATCTTTTAAAGTTCGCAAGGTATTTTATTGTTCTTTTCATCCTAATTAAGGTATGTATTAAAGAAAAATTATTATTATAATATTATTATATACCCATATTATTTTAATGAAACACAAAAAGCCAATGTTTTTAAAACATATTTTATATTATTAATGTATAACGGATGTATAACGAAATTGTGATCTTAAAAATATCTACAAAAAATAGCCGATGGTAACATGTCATATGTTAGAGATATCCTACAGTAATGATTTTTAGTTTTAATATTTTTTTCATTAATTTATATGTAGGTTAAACTTTAATTTCATCCTTATCATTACCATTTCATCATGAAAATAAATATTTTTAACCGACTTCAAAAAAAAGGAGGAGGTTCTCAATTCGTCGGAACCTTTTTTTTTATGTATGTTCAGCGATAATTTCGTCGTTTATGAACCGATTTCAAAAAATATTTTTGCATTGGAATGGGCGTAGCCTACAAGTGGTCCCATCGTCACCATATCGGGATCTGATGATGGGATCCCAAGGAAATCGAGGGAACTATTCAAATGTCATAGGCACAATTGTCGCGATTTGGGTACTCGGTATAGTTTTTCTATGAAGTCTGTTCCTTTTTCTTAAAATTAATTATATAATGTAATATATCAGAGAGAGGTCTTCCGGATTGCATTCGTGGCGTATGAAGCCGATATTATTTCGATATTATCATATCGAAAATGTGTTATATATGATACGTGGGTTTTATAGATAATAATATTTTATTGGACAAAAAGGATAAAACCATAAATATTTCGGACAGCTAACACACAATAGCGTCTAATCCTAAACTGATATATTCCCATTCTGATATACTCCCATTGTGATATTTAAGCTATATTACTGTAAAGTTTCATCTTAATCCGTACAGTAGTTTTTGTGTGAAAGAACAACAAACATACATACTCACAAACTTTCGGTTTTTAACATTAGTAGGATAGTAGGATGTAATAGGCTCATTTAAGCAATAATGTTACTAAATGAAACAAACAGAGATGTGACCAAAATAATGTAATAATAAGCAAATCGAAATAAAATCAAATTAAATAAACAATAAACTTAAACACATATTTACATTTATCAATCAACATAGAAGTAAAACTAATATTAACAATGCGATCTTCCCTTTTTATAATATTGCACGGCTAGTGAATAGACATAGACAAGTTCCCATTATGTAATTATTGAATCAAAGATCAAGTTTAAAAAACTAAAACTAAATTTAATTAAAAAGGGGTCTAAAGGTGCGCGTCCATTGGCTTGTGCCGGACGCACGGCACGCAACGGATTGAACGGATTTGCCTTGCTCAGAAATGCCGGCGTTCGGTGCGGGCGGCGCGGATAGTGGACGCAGCACTATGTGAAATCGGCGGCGCGGGCCAATGCACGCGTACCCTAAAAAGGAATCTAAGAATGCATAATGGGATCATAAATATACCTAGTATTATTGTGTTTCATCCTTTTTATACCCCCTTTTTTACACAGTCGGGTTTTAGTTTATTAAACTTTGTTTTTTTTTGCAGATAGGGTTGTTTCGCTTTCAGCTTTTCGTTTTTTTTCGTCTCTTTTTTTAATGGCCTCCATCAAATAAACAGGCTCTCTTACCTCCATTTTCCTGTCCAACCTAGAATCTATTATTTCAGGGACCATACAGTCAAGGTAAAACATTTTTAATTTTTCTTCCATTTTATTTTTCCAGAAATCATTATCTTTTTTAATTTTTTCGATTTTCTTGTCTACGCTGGTCCAAACCATAAAAATGCATTCCTCTCTTTGAGTGATATGTAGCTGTCCCTGAACTTGATAATACCAGTCGTGGTTGGTATTTATTATCAGGTCTCCTGTTGAA
Source organism: Phragmatobia fuliginosa (assembly GCA_932526445.1). Taxonomy (NCBI): domain Eukaryota; kingdom Metazoa; phylum Arthropoda; class Insecta; order Lepidoptera; family Erebidae; genus Phragmatobia; species Phragmatobia fuliginosa. The sequence continues at coordinate 453,872 of OW052078.1, read as the reverse complement.
TTACGTTTCCAAAAGGTAATCTTTTTAGTGTCGACACCGTCGTGTATAGTTATATTGGCACAAGAATATGGACACTTTATCTCTATAATTTTGTCTTCATTAATTAATCCGTCTGGGCTAGCTCCTAAATAGGGTTGATTTACATCTACAAATAACCCGCATTTTTGTATGTTACAGGGAGGGCCGTTAATACCACTCAAGAAATTTTTTAACTCCTCTAGTGCAATATTTTCGTGGTCTATTCCATGTTGTATAGCTTTGACGTTGTCTAAATTCGCTCCACGAAGCAAATTTTTTACAAGAGGTCCACATTTTACAAGACCTCTTTTACATATTTTGCCGAAATTTGATGCAGTCAGACGCTGTCTTCTTTCTTGCACCCATTCCATGGACTCTGATTGCAAGACTGTCCTTCTTTCCAGAGCATTCCTTTCGACTTCTGTCAGGTTAAGTTTTTTTAAATGTTCATTTTTTGCAAATTCATAATCTTGATCATTTAAATCAGGTTTTTGGCAAAAATAACCATAGTGTTTATCTGCATTATTTTTGGATTTTGAAATAGTGATTTTGCGATTGGGTCTGGGTTTTGGACGCATTTTTTTCTTTTTTAATTCAAGACGACCTATCAATGAATTGGGTGGTTTCTTTATTACCTTATCATAAAAATAAGTTATTGGCTTCTTCGTGTTAAATGCCACAACGGATGTTGCACAACGCGCGGAATAAGATTGTCTACAGGAGTAGTTAATGCGTTTTCCTCCCACAAATTTAGCTACAACACTATTGAATGATTCTGCAATATTGCTGTTTACGCTGTAAATCAAACTTTTAGAATTATTTACTAGTCTTGAAACTAGCTTCATAATTCCATTGTAAAATGTGCAAGCTTTCATTTCTGGTACATAATTTTTCTCTATATTATTGTCATTATTTGTGTCTGTATTTACTTTTTTACAATAATAAGGCTTACAAGCTGAATGGTTACCAAAAACGTGATTTGGACCATTCAGTAAATCAATTTTAAGACTGGATATTTTTTCGTTTATAGTTTTTTCGTTTTCAAAATTATTAGTGTGCTTAACAGCACCAGTTACTGAACGCCTAAGACGTAAAATATTTTGGGACAAAACTTTGCGCAAGTGCAATGGGTGACTAGTATTTTTTGCTAATTCGTCCAACTTTGTGCAGTAGTTACGAAGTAAATGATTTGAACATTCTATTTTCTCCACAACTAAACTTCGATAAGGATTAGCATCTAATATGCTTTTGTAAGTACTTGAATCTCCATCTGCAATTAGTTTGGAGTATATGATACCATACATTTCAATGGAGCTTTTGAAGCCTTCTGTAATTGCAAGAGCTTCCATACCACTTGAGGAACCACAATAGTTTTTAAAGCACACGTGATCTGGGCAAGAAATGTTTTGATTCGCTGCTTTAGCACAGATCATACAATACTTATTTTTTACAGCCAAAAATAGAACTTTCTTTGTTCTGTATCCAATAATTACAGCAGCACCTGACAAGGCAGTGTAATTTTTTCTATAAGATCTTTTAGACCAGCACGCGTCTGCCACTACTGTAATCATTGGAACTCCATTAATGTCTACTTCACCATTTTGTACGGCTAATTCATATTCTTCTTTTGCAGCTTCTTCCATGCTCTTTTGTTTTGCCAGTTCCCATAATTCACAAACTTTCGTGTGACATTTGAGGTAGAGCTTTTTGGACAAACATGGTACATCAAGAGAAGCAAATACCTGTTCTAACCCTGCGTAACCAGCGCCTATTGACATGAAACTAGACACTGCTGTTTCGTTAAGATTAAGATCTTGACTATCTTTATTTACTTCACAATTTTTCACATGTAATTCGATATTACACATTTTGCAGCGAAAAGTAAATTCAGAATGCAAACCTTTTTTTTGTTCCTTTATCAGTTGTAAATAACTGAATTCACAACCTAGGGGTGAATTGTGGTTGGCAACTTTTTGCAATTGCTCAAAAAAGTACATGAAGTCAATAATTCTGCGCCCATTTACTTTAAACTCTTCGTTTTCTTGAGCTTCTGTTTTAACAAGTTGTGGAGTATTTAGATTTGACGATGTCTGAAATGATATTGATATATTACTTTGTTATATCTTCAATATAATCAGTGTTTCTTGTATAGGTAATGTGTTTGTAACGCTTTTTTAACAATACTCACACTTGCCGTAGACATAATAGAATCTTGTATGTTTTCAATTTCTTGAAATGGAACTCGCGTTGATTTTACAGTTACAAGTTCTGGAAAATTTTGCTCCATCGTTGTCTGAAATGAATGTATAGTATTAATATTGCTAATATTTTTTGGATATCGATTAATAGCACTACTTTAACTTGGACTAAATATCATGAACGACACTTACAGCTACGGTGACCGTATCGTCTTTCAAATTTTTGCTATTGTGTACTGGAACTTCTTGCGTTCTTAAATAATAATAAAAAAATATAATAATTATTACGGTATTTGCAAATATCTTTCTACAGGACGTATTATACCACAGAATACACAATAGTACTAGTACAGAAAACTCACTCCGAAAAGTAATTTAAAGAAATAGTGACCCTGGGTGTCATATGATTAAGTTCAATTCAGATCGTACAGCGCAATTTTATCGTGTAACTCTTATCTGTTCTGACGATATTACGGTTGTCTCCTCTTTAAAATAATTTAAATCTTTATAAACTACTTTTTCTGCAGTACCTGATATTATTCAAATTTATTAAATCATGCCGCCTTACTATAATTACTGTAGGTACTTTTACTACCTATATACGTACGACGCGAACATATTAGTTCCTACCTAACACTTAAAACCTTTTATTCAGACATCCGTAACAGAACAATATATTTTACATGGATTAGAAGATCGAGGTTTGTGATTAGAAGCCATTGTGGGTTTCAAAAAGTATAACAAAAATTTCAATAATGCGCTAAAGTGACGCGGCGACGAATGTGACGCGTATCGCGGGTAATCCCCACCGGCTTGCCTGTCCTGGCAGGCAAGCGGCCGACTATACCTAAACTGCGGAGTGACACCCCCCTGATTATACTAGCTCAGTAATTTTTATGTAACGAGTACATTATTACGTTAAAGCTTTTGAATGAGTAGAAATCTTTCATAGGCTGCAGAAGCGGGTTTTTTTCTTACTAATTTCTTTAAAATAAACATAACATGAAAAAAAAAAAAATGTGAGCCGTCACGGGACGCCTGGCAGATGTGAAACATCGCCATTATTTTGTAAAAGTAATATGCAGAAAAGAACATATTGTAATAGGAACTAAATATGTCATAATGATAAAATAAAATATTACTAATTATTAAAATAGTAGCGCCTCACCGTACACACTACTGCATATAGACTGTATATATATACCATCGTATAGCGTGCCGTGGCGATGCGTCGCCAGTCGCCAGGCCAGAAATCTATTTTACGTGCGCCTATAGATGTTTCACATCAAAAATTCGAAAGCGTTTCAAACTAACTGATTTATTTATTTATTCAAAAACCCACTGAATTGTCTAAGAAACTATAGGAACTATAATCTACCAATATATTTTTACTAATAATAAATAGATGTAAAGTGTGTGAATTTGTAAGTGAGAGGATACTAGCTGAGTCCTGACGTATTACAACGACCGCGGGTGACACTATCTTTTTTTTTATAAGTCTGTCTTTCTGTTCCGGGTAATCTCTGGCCCCATTTTGACCTGACTTTCACTGGTAGAAGCTGATGTTACAAGGATTAACTTAAGCAACTTTTCTGTACTTACTTTGTCCCGCGGCATTACCCGTTTTAATTGTTGTAAAGGTCCAAGAACAACCTCGGGGTTCAGCTAGTTATTTGATAAAAGAGGTTGGTTGCAGAAGGGTAAAAATTAACTTTCTTTTATATTTTTCTTGCCAAATCATATTACAATGAATATTAAAAATGCTAAAATATAAATCCTTATCACTTAGATATGCTTAGGTGTAGCTATAAAAAAGTTTACGACCTATACCTACCAATATATACAAAAATTAAAAAAAATCGTTCAAGCCGTTTCAAAGAGTTCGGTTCGTTGTAAGTAAACAGTGAAAAATACTTACACTGTGACACGTGAATTTTGAATACCTATGTAGTTAAAACTATCTGAGCCCCGAGGTTGTTGTTGCAACATCCGTGAGTAATATCGTATGTCGAAGCTAGCAAAAAAGAAACCTAAGTTATTTCTTATATCATCAGCTATATGCCCGTGAAAGTCTCATCAAAATCGGTCCAGCCGTTTCAGAAATTACATTTCTGAAAATCGATGTAAAATTCACAGAGTAATCGATGGACATGCGTGGAAATAGAAATTGCTTCTTTTTGAAGCCGATTAAATGTGAGTAGGTACTATATTATAAAAACTTACCGCTTTTTCTGAAATCTTCCTTTATTTGTTTTGTGTATATAATAATTTTCTTTCCGTTTGCCCATCTCTATAAGAAAAACGATTAAAATATGGAACAAGAAACGAACAGGTACGAACTATAACGAATAGGTACGAACAGACGTGGTGTCGCGTCGAATACTAGTAGAGCACTGAATTTTTTTGTGATCGCAAAATCTTATTTATTTCGATTTAGGAGATACAGTTTTTACGTACAAAAATGAATGGACCTTTTTTCGCTAAAAATGAATAATGTTAGATGCTGTATGTATGGATCACAGATTATGGCTTTTAGGTAAGAATTAATAAAAACCTAAAATGGTCAATCTTAACTCTATACAAATTTCTAGCGATTAATAAAAAAAAAAAAATAATATAAAGAAAGAGTCCAAACAGCAATGATTTCAATGATAATGTTCAACGTTGAATATTATTTTTCTTAAATAAAAAATAAAAAACATAAATAAATGATAACTTGAAAGAATACGACACACACATATATATATATTATATTAATAAATAAATAAATATTTCGGACATCTTACACATAACATCATCTAGATTCAAACTAAGCAGTGCTTGTGTACAATAGAACCCATAGTTCTAGACAACTGATATAAATATAATATATGAACATACTTTTTTTTGTAAATACATTCATATTATAAATAGAAAACACCCAGACTCGAAAACAAAATTTCAAGGATTACACAAATATTTGGTCCGACCCGGGAATCGAACCCGAGAACTCGAGCAAAGCAGTCGCATGCGCTACCACTGCTACCGAGGCAGTCAATAAATATAATAAATGTAATAAAAGTCAATAAACATTTCAAACTCCTAACCGTTAAGGAGTTATGTCTTCCATCATCAGCTCATCATCATGAAATGCATATACATCTAGCCTTAGAAAATTTATAAAAAAATATTTAACAATTTATAGGCAAGTATTATGACGTGCCTATAAAATTTGAGGGTTTCCCTCGATTTCCTTGGGTTCCCATCATCAGGTCCTGACTTGGTGATAACAGGACCACCACGAGAATTAAAAATCCTTTTGGATATAAAAATAATTTTTAAAATCGGTCCACAATTGACGGAGTAATCGATGAATATACAAGACTTAAATACATTTAGTAAAACATAAAACATCCTCCTTTTCGAAATTGGTTAAAAATAGAGTTTGGTTTTATAGGCAGAATCTATTCTCAGACCGACCGAATATTATCAAAACACACACCATCACATCGTCGTACGTAAACGATCAAGTATCTGTGTGCGTACAGAGCATCTGGGTGCAAACCAACGAGCGTGCGGTCGCCTTGAATATTCGGAGAACACTGAATTTTTGGATCGCGTGAACTCGGTTTTATTGCAAATTATTTCTCCATACTAAAATGTATGGAACTTTTGCCGCTAAAAATTAATGATGTTTAAGTTTAAATTATGACTTTCTGGTGAGAATTAATAGAAACCTTAAATGGTTAATCTCTTTTTTGTACTTTTTTCTTGCAAGTAATAAAATAATTATTTCAAATAAAGCAACATAATACTAGATAGAGTTCAATCAGAAAAGGTTGGTTTCGGTGATTTTGGTCACTGTTGATGATTTTTTTCTCGAAAATGAATAATCGTATTAGTAATTTTACTCGGTATCTCGGTAGATTGATTTATTAAGCAACTGAGATTTTTTTTTTACTCTCAAATAATGAATTAATTTGTTTCTCTTTTCACAACCGTAAGTGCTTTTTCGAGCAATTATAGAAACGATCCCCTTAATAGATGGACAAGGAATAGTACTCGTAGTTGAAAGCATTTAATGAAATATTAAATTTTAATTATTACAACAAGCAGTCGCAGAGGGTGAAAATTAAAGTTCTTGTAAAATTTCCTCTTTATTACAATCTTCTTCTTCCTTGAATGAGGCAATGCCCCGTGTGTATACAGAACCGCATCACCAGGATGCAACTTAAGTTTTTAATTCAATCTGATTCCTCAGGTTTTTTTTTTAAAGACAGCTCCCGCATTAGGAATATGAATTCCTGTGTCGCGGGGGACTTAACAAACATGCATGAAACGGACACAAAGAACACCCAGACACCAGAACAACAATTTGTGAATTACACAAAGTGTTATCCCACGTGGGATTCGAACCCACGACACTTGGCGCAGTAGAGAGCGACGTGGCGACCGCTTAAACCACTAGGCCAACCGTGCAGTCGTTTATCGATGAATGAAAGACGATGACCATTCAAAATATTCGTATTGCAGATTTAAAGTTGTACTCAGTAGTTGAGTAATACAAGTATACTAGCCATACTTACAGGATTAAACCAATAACCTGTCACTAAAAAAACACGTGATATATACCCCCCGCATTTACCCCTAGGCCGTGAATGGAGGTATTCCTGATTTACGGTCAGCGCACAATGGCCGCCTCACGCAGCCGCCCGCAGCGGAGACAGCACGGGATATATATGGCCAATATAAGGCCATGATGAACGTAGATGAGCAAGGTTATTGGGGACTAGGCTTTGTTATATATATACGTTTTTATGCTTAACTTATTACAATGTTGAAGTTAGAAATAAACAAATCATAAGTGTGAGAAGTCAAAGATTTCATTTTATTTTTTGCTATAAGTAGCAGATCCGTGTGGTGACGGATTAAGAAAGAATACAGATTGTCACCACCCCTATTCATCCCACGGGTGTCGTAAAAGGCGACTAAGGGATAAACTACGCAAGACAACATCAATGCAAAGAGAAGGAAAACTTGAAACCAACCCTATACCAACCCGTCTGGCCAGCGTGGTATAGTAGGCCAAAACCTCCTTTCTAAGGAGAGGCCTATGTCCAGCAGTGGACTGTTGAAGGCTGTTGATGATGATGATGATAAGTAGCAGATCTATACATACTAGAAACTCTCAATATAAATACCTTTTTATTTAAAACTAGGATTCGCCTGCGGCTCCGTTCGCGTGTATGTCGGTTATCGAAGTCAAAAGTAGTATATATAATTTCTTAGGTTCTAGACTATCTGTGAATCAAATCCCATTTAAATCAGTTCAGTAGTTTCGGCGTGAAAGCAGGCAGCAGTCGGTACCGGTTGTTATCTAAAGATAGCACTCGTGAAGCTTAGTCGGAAGGCTTTGGGCGGCTTAAAAACATCCAACGCGAAGATTATGTAACCACAATGTGTCTTGCCAACCCGCACTCGGTCAGCGTGCGGGGACGTATGACCTTACCCTCTCCTGAGACGAGACCCGATCAAAGCAGTATTGTTATCATTGAAGTAAGGAAGTCAAGATTACATAAACGTTACAAATAAATAGCCTATGATATTCTCAAATGAAACATTTATAGAAAAAACAGACAAACTAAACAAAGCAAAGAAAATAAAACAAAACATTGTTACCATAAAAAACTCAGTTATTTAGAAGTAGACAAATTGATTGATAAAATATGTATGCGTTATCCATTTCGGGATTGCTCATGTAATGAAAGAATAATATTTTACTGGGTCATTATAATACAGATGCTGAATTATTAAATACATTTTGTTTACCTCTCATCCCCAATACTATATTCAATATTAAATTTCTTAGAATAGAAAGGCAATAAAAAATAACATAGTGTAGAATATCGCTGTTCGAAGGAAGGCAAGAGTTTAGGCCGTAACCTTATGTTCGAATGGGTTTTAACTCACCCCGTTACTTCTGAACTTAGTTCTTTAAGCTTCAGTTAACAACACTAGTCATGTATACTACATGTATACTCAAAGTGATAGCTGAGATTTTGTAAATCACTCTGCAATATTTTATGAAAACTAGTTAAGCCCCGCGGTTAATGTGTTGTGTGTGTGTTTTGTTGAAAAAAAGAAACCGAACTTACTCCTTAAATCATCAGCTATCCCGTTAAAATCGTTCCAACCGCTTTACACTTTAGCTGTTTCAAACAGACAGACAGATGTAAATTACTTGTTTGATTTAAAACCATATATACGTACGTACTTTCATATATATATTTAGGGAAAAGCAGTTAATTTCTTATTACAAATAGGCATTTCATCTTTATAGTATAACTAGCTGATGCCCGCGGCTCCGCTCGCGTTTTAGAGGTATCAAAAATAGATGTTGGCCGATTCTCAGACCTACTGAATATGCATATAAAGTTTCATAAAGATCGGTCAAGCCGTTTCGGAGGAGTATGGCAACGAAAACTGTGACACGAGAATTTTATATATTAGATGCATATTTTATAGTCTCTGTTAACATTTAATAAAATCAACTAGTTCTCAATCTTGTCAATGGCAGTGCTTACAACAGCTTATAGGGGTTTCGTTCTCGAACAATACAATCAACACAAACGCACACCACTCAGAAAGCAATTACATAGAAAACCGTAAGCTATTAAAAGTTTGCGACGACAATGAACGAAAAAGTTGTCAACTCGTCCCAACTTCGTGCCAATACCTATTGTTATGTAGGTTTCGATAAAGAAAATTGATCAACCCCAATTCAAACATCAAATTGAAGTAATTTTGTATATTTCACAACATAAAAGAGAGAAAAAAATGACTTTAGCAATAACGAATATTATAAATCATTCTGCCAGCCTCTGGAGACCGAGAGATTGATGTGGAATGATCGGGTCTCCGGTCTCACACACACCAACGAAAGACAACGGCACGAATGCTCTCATTTTAGTGATGTAACGAATGTTGAAATTTTACTATTAGTATGTGGAGAATTCGATTTCCGAACCGAATTCTACTTTATTAAGATGGCATTACCAAAGCTCGTTATGTTGGACACACTGGAGAGTCATTCTATGACGCAACTTGTCAAAATAGGATTAGAAGAGAAATACTGTTATTTTTATGATTAAGTACATCAACAACCCATAACGTCCCACTGCTGGGCTCAGGTCTCCTCTCAAGAGAGGGTTAAGGCCATACGTCCCCACGCTGGCCGAGTGCGGGTTGGGGACAGGCAAGACACGTTGTGTGTGTTGGATGTTTTTAAGCCGCCCGAAGGCCTCCAACTCAGCTTCACGACTGCTATCTTACGATAACAACCGGGACCGACTGCTTAACGTGACCTCCGAATCACGGAAACGCTCATTACATATAATGCCACAAACGGTCACCCATCTAGGTCCGACCGCGCCGTTGTTGCTTACCCTTGGTGATTGTTTCCAATCACCTAAGGCCACTCGGCTATGAGCGCTTCTATGATTAAGTATTGTGATAGTAATAAGACTATTGATTAGAAGATTAAAAACTTTACTACTGGATTGGTGGTTTATATTGGAGTCCCTCAGTGAAGAATCGGTCCCTAGAAATGGATGTGAATTTTCAATACTATTGATTGGCTAATGTGGACAAAAAATATGTTGACTCTCCAAATAAAGTGTGTAGGTTTGATAAAACTAATTTTCGATAAAAAATCTAAATCGAAATTGCTTACAAATAAATTTACCAAAGATCATAGTGTGAAAATGTTTTAAATTTAATTGAGAACGACCAGTAAAACAAGTCTTCTTTTTAAAGAAGTAAGTAAAGAATTAAAATGAATTATCTTTCTACTTCTACTATTATTTATATTATTATACTAGCGGACCCCGCGAACTTCGTACCGCCTAACAGTCGATTCAACGTCACTCAATTGTTTTGTATTTTCGGAACCCCTCCAATAAAATTTATCAGATATTTTTCCTAAGAACCATCCTGGTACTTCAAGGTATAGTATACAAAAAGAATTAGCAAAATCGGTCCAGCCGTTCACGCGTGATGGCGTGACCAAGGGAAATAGGGATTCATTTTTATATAATATATAGATTAGTATGGATTGACACAGCAACCTAAGTAACATTTCAGTCAACTGTAACATGTTCTAAACCTATGATCGACATTTTAAATTAACAATTACTGATATATTTGAGCATTTTATCAACTTCTTGTGGACGACATCTGCAATAGACGAACTGAAGCTTGATTGACAACATGTTCATAAACGTTTTGACAAGTTCCCGTAAAGAAATGACAAGTTTATTAAATATTTCGTCGACAGAGAGTGACATTCGAGTAAACAGGACTGTCTGTCATTTCTATTACATGTACTGTCACAGATATGAATAGACAGGCTTAAGACGAACCAGCTTTTGTATTAAAGGAATATAAATTTGTATTTTCGTTATCAATTTAGTTGATAATGAAAATACAAATCTTTATTATCTTAGACATTGAACTGAATATATTATTTTGCTGTTATTAAAGTTCTTTGTAATCCTTTTTAAATTAACGCGGTGAACCAAAAACTAGCATTTTCGAAATAATATTTGAAGAAATAGTGTGTCAGGTTGTTGCTTACAATGAACTCTGGAACTATCTTACCAATTTCCACGTTGTCGTGTCTAATATAGGATAGTTATCACTATGGTTAGAACAAATTAAGTAATAGGTGAGTTAGTAGGCTATAAACTTATAAATTAGTATTATTATGTACTATCTCCTATATTCCAGTATTCAAATACTGCAACACACGCTTACAATATTCTTAGTCTACAAAACAGATAAATAGATGTATACAGCGTGTTCAATTCGATAAAAATGAGTAATTTTCCAAAGATTATTATAAGATATTAGAACGATACTTGTTCAGATGCGTGTGCTTTCTCGTTATGGCGTATACCCGTGAAAGGAAGCCGTTAGCTGAGATTATAGTATTGTATATATAACGTACTATAACTTACCAATATAGAACCATAATTTATCTTAATGTTGATATTTCAGAACATTATTATATGTTAAGTTTTCTCCTCTATAATTTGACGAATTCCTAATGTTGCAGTCAATAGAAAATAATGATTTTACTATAGCACAAATAACAAAAGTTTCATCGCAATTTCCCTATATTACAAATTTTCCACGACCCTTGCGAATAACTCTAATAAACCAAATGTAGGGTTGTCATTCCTCGTTATTTAGTTTTATATTTATACCACTAATATTTAAATATAACGGTCTCCGTTGGAAATCTTCCATGTAATACATTTCCATGGAATATATGAATAATGAAACAGACGCTAGGGTGACTATATTTTGAACTATGTTGGAAAAGAGTGTGCATGGAGTTTCTTGCCTGTTCTTCTCCATAGGATCTACGAATTGGAACAGACAATTAGCTTCACGACTGACTACTGACTGACTACTTGACGTTTCAAAAGTGCCGTTGTATTGGTCTATTTGAAATAAAAATGGTTTGATTTGATTTGAAGCTTTAAGTAAAATAATGTTTCTCGTTTTAATCGTAACATTACATAATTATATTAATACATTTCACATACGGCCGTCTGTATATAAGGTAGGCTATGCCTCTGCTACAGTGACTAGACTGTAATATTACATAATGTAAGCATTTCAGTTATAAAACAGACAGACGTTTATATTATTAAAAAAAAACTAGAATAAGAACGGCATCCCTGACAAGCACAGGTTAATTGATGTGAAATTTTGGTTTATCCCGGCTAATGCGAATGCTCACGTATCATTGGAAGCGTAGAAAAGTCAACGTATAATAAGAAATTAATTATTTTTTACAATTATATTCAAGAACTTTGGATTAAATAAACAAAATTGTAATGTCAATTATATTGTGTTTGACGTCAATCTATCATATTTTACTTTCAATATAAAATTGTAATTTCTCAACTTTAATATAAAGAAACATTAATCATCTTGAATTATCATATGACCTCATTACCAGCATTGTTAAATGTCTCTTAAAACTTATGAGTTTTAAGAGACATTTAACAATGGTTGGTCACCAAATGTAACCGGAAGATATAACAAGAATTAGCTAATGTAAAACGGTGGATCGAGACATAAAAGCGACCAGAAAAGGAAAGAGGAAGGGTTAAAAAGACCCCTTACTTTCAGACTCACAACAATAATGTTAGAAAATTACACGGCGTTTTAAAGCCGGTTACATTTCAAATTTGAAACTTTTTCATCATGTAATTTTAGGATGTAATGGAAAGGAAATAGAAAACATTTAGTTTTTGTTTTTTCACCATTATTTTTGAATTTTGCAGAAAATTGTGCGTATGTATTTAACAATCGCGTTTGTGTTAATTAAGTTTTATTTTCAATGAATTAGGGATACGCATTTTTATTTTAATGAGCTATAACGCTGAAGTTTTGGTAACTTGTAATATAAAAGTTATACCAAAAGAAAATAAAGCATCAATCTATTAGTACACAAAACATGGCGTGCCTAAAACACAATGTTGTAATAAAAGTGAATCTACGAGAATAATCCTTTGAAATATTTGGCTGCGTATTGTCGGGATAACCCTCCTCCCTCACTCGCCCTCCCGCGCTCTCTCCGTACGTGACTTGCTTTCGGGAAGTCGCAGAACGCACTAGCTAACATCATTTGCAAAAAAAGAAAGCTTTTTCGTTTTCGCATTCGAATCTCAGACTTGGTTTCAGGGAAGAGTGTACTCTGGCTTAGAATTCTGCATGCTTTGTGTGTAACTTATTTATTTTAGTGCCAATTTTACCAAGTTTAGTGAGCGTATTCCTATGAAAATATGTGTAAAGTGCTTTTATCGAACTGGTGTAATATAAACATATAATATAAGTATTGGACGTGAGTGCTAACATAACCAAATGCTTCTTCGACTTTCATATTTTTAAATCCACAACCATTAGCATATACTTCTACTAGCTCGTACTCGGGACTCCACTCGCGTAGATATTTTACTTCGAAAACTTTAACTTTGAAAACGATGATCATCCCTGCAACCGTTAATCCCAAATTTTATCTAAAAGATGATTTTTAACTTCAGATGAGTACAAATTACGGCACCATTCGCTGTAATTTTAAGGTGTAGCCTCAGCATAGGTTTAATTTATCAATCAGTGAGAGTAAGTAACTTTATATATATAGAATATTCTAACTAAATTGGTATAGATTCCGCAAATAGCTTTAAGAGGTCAAGGTCGAACACACTGTAGCTCTAAATTAATTCTAACTACAGAAACCATTTGGAAACAATATCTTTAAATGTCATCAATCAACATGGATCGTGGATCGCAGTGCAGTGCATTCAAGAATATACATCGTGTTGTTTAAACGTTGTAAAACGTAGGTGAAGTTTAAATTAGATAGTACGAGAAACACGATCACGGTTCAGTGAACACCACACTACACCGAGTACTAATTGGGTTACAAGAAGTTCTCAGTACGTTCAAAGTATTATCCATTTACCTGTAATATAATGTAGGTACAATTTACGTATCTCTTGGTATAATAATGATATTCTAGTAGTTCAAAGATGAAACTTTCAAGGATTACTTGTAGAAAAATTATTCTCATAATTAATAACAGATTTGAGTACGAACGAGCCGGCTGAACTGGACTGTTCTACCCTCTCACAGAAGAAAACCTAAAATGACTTGGTTGTGAATTGTGAGAACGGAGGTTGAATGATGCAGGGGCATATTGATAGGCCGTCATAGTGTGGGTTATCATGCGTGTCTGCATTTGCAATGAGTATGTTGATCACTACTCTTGAAATAGCTGGCTTACATCCCTACTAATATTATAAATGCGAAAGTAACTCTGTCTGTCTGTCTGTTACGCTTTCACGCCTAAACCACTGAACTGATTTTCATGAAATTTGGTATGAAGATAGAACTGAACTTGGGAAAGGACATAGGCTACTTTTTACGGCGATAACCGGGCGGGCGGAGACGCAGGCGAAAGCTAGTTTATAATTAAATCTAAAATAAGGTTTATTGTACTTCAACAATGACACATAATCAAAATAATATTTTAATATTTTTAAAGAAAAATTACTTTTTATTCTTAGAACCTTCTCATAAACTCCTGTGACTATATCTAATAGCAGATCAAAATAAGTGAAGGGAACAAGCTTTAAGATAGTTAACTGATTGTTTTTTTTCCTGTTAAACATCGTCAAGGGTTTAGTAATTACGGTCACCAATAGGCACTTGTAGTTTTTAAGGTGGGTTACCGCTTTTTGTTTACCATATTGGAGGATACATGCTCCCAGTATACTTATTTGGTGAAAAGTCAATAAACTGCTTGACATAGTTTTTTTTAAGATAAATAAATATTTCAGACACATAAACATATTTTTTTTTGTAAAAACATACATATTATACATAGAAAACACCTAAACTCCGAAACAAATATTTTGCATAAACAGCAGCCGCATATGCTAACCACGAGACCGACAAGGTAGCCACCTCAGTTGACTCAGACCATTTGTGTCTAAGCATACCTCTCGCTTTAAGCTTTAAGCTAGACAACAGTCAATTCGTTGATCCTTCTTTTACACTTCAGCGGTATAAATTTAGTTCATAAAAAGATATCTTTGTGTACTCATTCTGACAAAATTATTATTACCTTGCTCGTTTATACTGTCCCACAATCCATTAAAAGTTATAATATATTTCATTGTATAAGTTCACAATATTTAATTTCGTAGCCATCATCAATCTGAAGGGCTAACAATGTAATTGATCAAACTCCCGGGACTCGGATGCCATCAATCAAGTGCGTAAAGCGCCCTCTATAAAGAAATATTTGCAGACTTTTAATGTCTATCAATGAGTGTACTGCAAAAGGTGATGAGGTATGTTTAGGCGAATACTTGGTATACCTTTCGTAGTATTTTAATATTTAACCCCGTCGAAGTGACTCTACCTGGCCGCTACCGACCGGTCGAAATGGAAATCAATAGGGGAGGCCTACGTTCAGCAGTGGACTTCTTACGGCTGATATGATGATGATGATGATGAAGTGACTCTACTCTGCCTGTTGGAAAACATGTGGAGAATCCAAGAGAAGTGGTCACCACCCTCATTTGTGAATGCAGCCATTGCATAATGATGACACACGCTATGTCGGCCTAGTGAGGAGATTCGTCATACCTGGGCCTCCGGTCGCATACTCACCAAAATATAATAGCATGATTGTTGTCATTTAAGGTTGGTCTTCTATGCGAAAGTAGTATCGACCGATTTCTAATAGTTATTTATATATCATAAATTGATCACTCATTAAATACATAACACGGCGCATTTGGATTAAGGTAGTTGACGTGACTACATAGAGTGACTTTTAATCAGTATGTTTCTGAATTTGACACTGAAAAAAACATGAAATGTTTTTACGAGAGAAAATTCCAAGCGAAGACGATCACATAACACAATATCTTAAATATAAATAGGCACGCACTTACAATTTGTTTTCATAATGGTATTATGAAGAGCTTCAGTCTTACCTGCAACAAAATAATTGAAAACATTATTAAAAATAATTTGAACGTGTAATTCTGTTCAAAGACAAATTTATTAAACATGGATAAGCAACTAAAATACGCCATACAAATACTGCTTCAGTTGAAACAGGGACCGATTAATTATAATTACCATTATAGCTGTGATATATTTAAGCTTACGCTATAGTTTCGATGTGTTATAGCATAGCAATACCATAGCTTACATTATCGCTTAGAAAACAATTGTCTGTTCACTCGTTCTATTAATGTTCGTTAATAGAAAATGCCAAGGCAAATTTCCTCATAGGTTCTCTACAAGGAAATTTGCTTGGAAAACTCTATTGTTATTAAAACAAACAGGTAAACCATGGAGTGTATTCTCAGATGAACTTAACATCAGGGTATCGAAGCCGCTAGGTAGATTCAACACTGTATTCCAAGCGGAATGCGTGGGTATTATCCTGGCGGCCCACGCAATAGACACAAGGATAATTACGGACTCGCACATCCGTATAGTCTCTGATAGTGCATCGGTACTTAAATCCCTCAATAAAACCCATGTCACTTCGAAACTTATATTGGATTGTCACAACGCGTTAGAACGCGTTGCAACCTCCGGCCGGAATTCAGTGACACTACAATGGATAAAAGGACACAGCGGATCGCTAGGTAACGATGCGGCCGATGAGCTGGCTAGGAGGGGGTCGGGCGCGGCGGTTTTCGGACCCGAACCCGTTGTCCCTTTCCCATTCTGCCAGCTCCGTGGTTGGCTGCAGGAATTTACCCGCACACAAGTACAACACCACTGGCTATCTGTCCCAGGCTGCAGACAATCAAAGGAAGCCATGCCACTTCCTACTAACCAAACGCTTATTGCGTTTGGACAGGGACAGTCTGCGGCTGGTGGTAGGAACTATCACCGGACACTGCTGATTAAATAAACACTTCCACACCATAGGCATAACTGACAGTCTCCTTTGCAGAGCATGCTTAGGGGCAGAGGAAACGGTGTCGCATGTACTCATTGAGTGCACAGGTGTCACCGAAACACGGAAAAACACCCTTGGACCTCCCAAATCTGTTTCAGAATTTTTGGACAGACTTGGAGACCTTATCCGCTTCTAGAGGGAGATGGGCTGGCTGGAGTGATGGCCGCCCTCACGTACAATGGTCCACTTAAAGGACTAAGTGCGGAAACGGACCTACATAACATAGAACATGGAGTGTATTAAATTCCTCTTGTTGCACTGTAAATGTAACGCGTAACATACATTTTATGTTTGTAAATAATATACGTTTACATAATCATATTATATAATAATCTCTTATATATCATTCTCATATCACGTTGATCGCTCACGATGAAGTATCTAATCTATTTTCACGTTTCTTTTAATATTTGTTGTTCTGGCATGCTTTAGGTATAATAATTTTTATATCGTATTTAAAAAAAATATATATGAAAGAGATCAAAGTGTTTTTTGATTTAGAGAGAGATTAGTCTAAAGAGGCACAGAACCGAAAAAATGGCGCATTCTACAGTCAGAGGCCTAGACACACTTTGGGTCGCTGAGCCAGCGAAGTAACTAAGTATTTATTTTTGAGACCCTCAGACGAAGTTGTGCATGTCAGTTATACATATATTTTAATGGATTTGTAAATATGTACATTTATATTAAATGAATGTCAAAAATAGATACTAAACATGCTAAATCTCTGCCTCATGCTCTCCATCATATTCATGAACACATCTCAACACAACCTTATGTCACCGTCTCATCTAAAAGGCACAAGTATTTTCCTCCCTTCCTTCCCATAGGATTTGAATAGAAATTTTGTTGCGTTCACCCCCTTACTGAGGCTTACGAGCCCTTTGTCCGAATATTTGATATATAGGACAACTAGTATACCAACCACCTTATCTTAAACTTTCCACGAAAACTATATAAAACTTTTTTCATACGAATACATAAGTACATAATATAGTGTATAAACGGTAATACATTCAATTAACTCTAACTTTTTACTGAAAGAAGTTTCAAGTAGCGCATTTTACTTTTGTAATTTATTCAGTAATCATAAAATATTACAACTTCAACATTTAGGTTTAATTTTGTAATTAAATTAAATTGAAATTTCTAAGATCAAAAATGAGTAAAGAAAACACATAAAGCTAGCGAGATCCAAAATATAAACATATTAATAAAGTTTACCCCATATTGTAACATAAATGGCAATAGTTCTCAACAACCGCGTTGTTTACCCACAAGAGTAATAAAATTTCCCCAAATTATACTTGAGCTAGTTTGTCATTCACATACGAACATACGTCAGAACAAACACTCCTTTTTCAATGTTACCGCAACTCAACTACACAAGGTTCGCTAGATAAGTGTGCGCGCTACGCAGCTTTGAGTACGGGACGCATTGTGGACCCGCAAACGAACGTTGCTAGCCGCTGTTGTTCGTACTTGCTTGCAAAAATTCTCTTTAAACACCGCGAGATTGTCGCAGCGACGGAGATGAAGAATGTGTAACATATTGTGCCGAGACGTCAAACAAATTGGCTCGCGCTTTGAAGAGCGTTCTCTTTTAAAGAAAATTGCGTTTTTTATCCTCGTGATTCTGGTGGTACTAAAGCGTGTAAGTAGAAAATTGAAAGATGACACACCATTGAAAAAATACGAGATAGCAAAATGAGTAAAGTGAATGTTAAATAAATAAATTACTTTCAGCGTTGTTGCTAATTGGAAAATAAAGATCGCATTTCATCAAAGGTATTTATAGCAATCAGTATTCCTCTAATTGTTTTTGGACTTTCGGGATGTTGATGTAATTTTATGACATTTAGATTATGACTCTGTAACAAGATGATGCTATGGAAATTAAAAAGTCGGTGTTAAGAAACTCCTGTAGTCAAAACAAGTTGTGATTGAGACAGGTAAAGCTCTATACAAGACAAGTATCACTCTATCAAGTGTTTTATTGTAATGAGTGTCCCTGTTGGAACAGATATCTTTCGAGTTTGTTCACAAGATCTTTACACAAACTTGTTGTACTGCGGAACTTATTTGCGATAAAATTATTTAAGTTTCAAACGTTGGCAAATTAAGATCTTCTTCATATATAGGCCTCTCCCATTGCACACCACTTTGATCGCATCCTTTTGAAGTTATTTTATCGTATATTAGTCCTTCTATACAATAAAAAAAACGTATAATAGTAAAATGAAGAAAAATACATATATTTAGTAAAAGTTTAGACTACTAATTTTTTGGCCAGTTAAAATCTCTTTAACAAAACACAAAAACAATTTAACTTGTGAAGTCATCACAGAATCCTCCGTAAATAGAAATACATTTCAACACTATAAACTTTTGCGTTTTGCTAACGAGAAACGGAAATAAAGCGGTAAAACATTTCGCAATGAATCACCCCGGCCGTCCGGCAGAGGGCGCTATCTTTATTAATTACCGGTGCCCCAAAACCGCCCATGTCCGGACAAAAATGCATTAATATTGCACTCGTATGACGTGTACACTATAAAGGCAATGTTTATATTTAATAGCATGACAAATGGCTGCTGTTTGTATGGATTTTAATGGATGTTTTTTTTTATAATTTTGAGCTTGTATACATTTGATTATAAATTATCATTGATTGATGAGTGTGATTTATTTGAAAGCGAAATATTTAAGCTTACAATCTAGATTTCTCATATCGATTGATACAGACGACAATACAATACTCCTCCCTCGTGTATAGATCCTCCCTTTTAGTTGGAGGAACACGACACCCGTTCCTCCACATATCCAACAATGGAAAATTCCTCTATAGGCTAACTTGACATCATGAATTAAAATAAAATAAATACAATTATAATATTATTTTATTTCTACGCTTTAAATTATCCAACACACAACAGTGCTGCCACCCTTACCGAAAAAAAAAACACAAACATAAAACCTTCATAAGCGTAATGACGTTTCATAAAACCTGAAAAACTCTAATATTATTTTGAAGAATTACGTAATAAAGGACATGAATAAAGACGGACGCAAATTGGCCGCGCGGCGTGTCGCCATCGGCCTACCATCATTACAACGTTCACCGCTAGGGGGCTGCATATTTATTTTGATCTGTCATTTTCATTTGACATTGTACTATACAGGATTTCATTCAGTTCAATTCATTTTCTTTTTTTTTAATTTTGAATAGCTAGTAGGGAATGTTTTAGGCTAATTATTCATATTTAGAGTAGGTTATAGTAAATTATACTTTACATTCTAAAATATTTTACTGGTTTCGCTATCAAACTAAGCATAGAAGGTATTAGGAATTCTGATGAATATATGTATACATTTGTAATGCTGCATTTTTAGGGTTCCGGTGCCAAATGGCAAAAAACGGAACCCTTATAGATTCGTCAAGTCTGTCTGTCTGTCTGTCTGTCTGTCTGTCTGTCTGTCTGTCTGTCCGTCCGTATGTCACAGCCAATTATATCCAAAACTATAAGAGCTATACTATTGAAATTTGGTCAGTCGATGTATTCTGTGAACCGCATTAAGATTTTTACATAAAAATAGAAAAAAAACAATACATTTTGGGGGTCCCCATACATGGAACTGAAACTCAAAATTTTTTTTTTCATCAAACCTATCCGTGTGGGGTATCTATGGATAGGTGTTCAAAAATGATGTTGAGGTTTCTAAAATCATTTTTTTCTAAACTGAATAGTTTGCGCGAGAGACACTTCCAAAGTGGAAAAATGTGTGTCCCCCCCCCTCTAACTTCTAAAATAAGAGAGTGATAAAACTAAAAAAAATATATGTTGTACATTACCATGTAAACTAGCAACGAAAATTGGTTTGAACGAGATCTAGTAAGTAGTTTTTTTTTAATATGTCTGTACAGTGTCGTGAACTGTACATTACTGTTAGTTAAGTTGTGAGTGTGCTGGTGAGAAGAAACTCTTCACGTAATATTAATCGGTTTATTGTTCACTAGTTACACTCAATAATATAGGGTGATTCTTACAACGTAGCGAACGTTATCGAGTTAAAGTGCACACTGAGTCGACAAAGATTATTACGGCGAAAAGGCAAGGAATCGACCGATTTGCGTAATCAGCGAAATAATGTTATAGTTGCCTAAGTGTACGTAAACCGTACAATGTCATAAAGCGTAAACAGCAATTTACCTTTCATTTAATCAACGAACTACAAGAACTTTTATATAATGTTACTTGTTGATACGGAACCCTTCATGGGCGAGTCCGACTCGCACTTGGCCGATTTTTATTTAAAGGTAAATTACATCCTCATCACACAATCATTTGTGTTCAGCGTGAATTAAACTTTTGACTATATTCCTCAATTCACTAACCACTAGAGCGGTAGACATTATAATAGTTAAAAAAACTGCCTTGTGCGGGGCTAGATACTTTGATATATGCATTCATGATAGATTTACTGCCATTTTGAATATTCCAGAAAATATTTTTGAAGTAGTTACTTTTACCACTTTATAACTTCTTGCCAAAGTAGAAAAGAGTAATCAAAATTTAACATGTTAAAACTAATTTATACTGTGCCCAGATAAAAAAGGTTTTAGTTAATCGTAGGTAAAAATGTTATCTCTCTGTACATAAAAAAAGTAAAATCGAAAACATCGAAAAGTGAATTCATGAGCCCTGAATATTAAAATGCTATTCAGCCCAATTCGTAGTCAAATCAATCGCGAGATAACTTCACAGTCCATTACCTGTCACATAACGTTCGATACATATTATCACATATAATCCACAATGTTTCGCTTGACAGGCATAATAATCATGTTATCTGTTATTTGAACCGTTTCGCAGTACGTCCCTAGGTGGTATCACACGGGAGGGTTTGCGTACACAAATGCTGGATGTTTATATTTGGACGCAAGCACCCCCTGTGACCCGTGTCAACATGTATATATATATATACATGGATAAACACCGGCCATGTTTTAATAGCCATTCGCATACAGACGTGACGTGTTTTTATTGTTAACTAGTTAATGTATGCGGTTTCGCACGCGTGATTGTTTGCTTCGGGTTTGGAACTTTGAAGACGTTGATTTTCCATACATTAGTTTGCCCCTTACTTATTATCTCTCTCTTATCCTCGATTAGGGGTTAAATTTCTGAAAATTCAATCTTAACTATATAATAAACTAGGTCAACCCCACGATGTTACCCACGGTTCTTGCTGTACTTTTACAACAATCACAGTTAGTAATGCCGTGCGGTAAAGTTATTTAAAAAAAATATCATCCTTATATTATCAGCTATCTGCCAGTGAAAGCCGGTTAAGATCGGTGAAGCTAATCCAGAGGTTAGCCGGAAAACAGACAGACAGACAAAAAAAAATTTTTTTTACGTAAGTACTACAGCATATATATACGTTCATATGCATTATGTGAAAACTTGTTCATTTGCAATTACAAACAGATACTTCAGTTTCGTTTATTTGTATGTATTTTTTTAGTATGTCAAAACCTCCTTCTCTTAAGAATAGGCCAATGTCCAGCTGTGGACACTAAAGGCTTTTGATGATGCTAAAATGTAGTTTATACTATTGAGTCAGGAATAAATCATTTTAACTGACTCAGTACAATTTTTCTACACATAACAAGGTATTTTTTCTAAAGTAAATTTATATAAATCTTTTATAATCTTAACAAAGTGTTTACAACTTCTGCAGGTTGATTGCTGTCTATCACAATTTCCTTTTAATAAAAAATTACAAATACATTGTGCGGGCGACCCCAAAAGCATTTAACTAGAGCAGGTCTCCCCACAGAGGGGTGGGGGGTGGGGGGCGCGAACCACCCGCGGCCACATTAGATACTGTCGGATAAAAATCAGGGCTCTGGTCCCTTGTCCTGTCGGTCAGATTGACGGGCACAGCTGAATTATTCAACGATCAACGTCAAAAGACCCGGTAATTCGGTTATACCTTTTATTTTTTGTTATTTTTGAAGAAAATTATTAAAGTAAATATGTACTTGTTTTATTAATAACAGCTGCTAAATCTGACTGAGCTTCTTTTAATTTAAAAAACGTAAAAATAAATTATTGAAAGCCTAGCGCACCATCAAAACACGTGTTAGAATACACTACTCTACTTCATCAACTTCCTAGCCTTATTCCCAAGTTTATTTGAGGTCGGCTACCTAGTTCAACCGGTTTTACCTAAATTTCAGTTTTTCCACGGAGCGACTGGCATCGGACCTCCGCAACTCTAAGGGAGAACTGAAATTCGAAGATTGAACTAGTTGTCAGTAAATTTGAGGGCATTGACTTCCCAATAACTGATTGCCATAGATGTTCACGACAACCCGGACCAACGGCTTAACGTGCTTTCTGAGGCACGGGCGTGAATCACCGCCAATATTCTAGATTTCGGTCTGTTATTAAGAATTTCCTGTAAAAAAACCCAACATAGTCCAGTCAATAAAAGCTTAACTTTGCCATTTTGGTTGAACACCTGCAACCAACGCCAAAATTTCCGTAAGTCTTCGTAAATTAATATACTAAAATTGCAGGGTGCTGCAATACCGGCAAAGGGTGCAAATACATTGCAAAAGGGTGCAAAAACAACTTTTTCGTCTATATCTCGCGATTGGCTGGAAAAATAAAAAAAGATCCTACTACAAAATTGTAGGAAATTAAATCCCCTACAAAAACTTGGAAACGTATTTTCGCGTATCTCTCATAGTTTTTGCACAAAATGCATATAAAGGTGCAAAATTGTAAAAATATTATTATTAATCTTTTTTTTTTCATTTTGAAGCGATCCTGCGTGTTTCCTTGGGATTTAATTATTTTTGTTTACTTATTTATACCTTTTTTCATATACCTAATAATCTTGACAAAAAAATCATTTCAATTTTATTAAATGATATTTTTATTTTATATTTTTTTATTCCATCGGATTCAGCGCAAATTTTCAAATTTGAGAGGATGGTCATCTAATGAACGGGAGGCATGTAATATGCCCGATAGAAATGTTATATACGATGGTGATACAAGAGGTGAAATGCCTAAACATAGTTTACTAAGATCTGCATAGGTGATGTTTTTAATCCAGAAGGCAATCTCTCATCATACATCGCATTCGTGATATCTGTTGTAGATGCTAATTGCGCTGCAGATTTTTTTACATTTGATTGGAGTTCTTTTATATCAAACACTACTTGCTGGTGTGTACACTGCTATGCCTCCTACACAAAGAAAAGTCTCCTGACTACCTGAGGTTCTTATACAAGGTGGGCCAAAAGAAGTCAGCCGATGTTGTTTGGCTCTCAATTTTTTTCTAAATGAAAAACTTCGATTTTGTTTTTTGATTTTGTTTATTTGAACCTTTAGAATTTTATTAGTGAAGTCGAGAAAATGATATCGGCCAAATGGGCGCAGCCACAATCGATTGCTATACGGGCTCGTTTTATGGCATTTTTCATTACTTCGGGCGACAGATTCTCGCACTCGTGTCGAATGTTGTCCTTGAGGGCTTCCAGGGTCTCGGACTTGTTCACATAAATACGGGACTTCAAAAAACTCCACAAAAAAGTCTGGAACGGTTAAATCGGTTGATCTTGCGGGCCAGTGCAAATCGCCAAAACGAGAGATGAGGCGACCCGGGAACGCCGCCTTCCGAATATCGGTTGTGTCTCGCGCAGTGTGTGCCGTTGCTCCGTCTTGTTGAAACCACATGTCCTCCGGTCCTAATTCATTCAATTGTGACAGAAAAAACTCGGTTAACATGGCCATGTAGCGCGCACCGTTCAATGTTGTCGTTTGATGCAGTCACTTTTCGCGATTATAATGGCTCCTCGTGATACACTCGTGGATTTTCGGTGCCCCAGAAGCGATAGTTTTGCTTGTTCACGTACCCGCTGAGGTGGAAATGAGCCTCATCGCTCATTATTATTTTGGTCAAAAAATCGTCTACTTCGTCCTCAAGATTTAGAATCGCATGGGCGTAGGCTACATGCGTTTGGTGGTCGACAGGCAGCAGCTGACGCACGGACATGCGCAGGTCTTTGACCAAAATTCGCCTTAGGGACGATCGGCTGATGGGTAATTGCGAGGCACGGCGTCTGGTCGATGTTTCTAGCGACAGCTCGACATCCTCAGCAACAGCTGCGATATTCTTGGCAGAATAGACGCTCCGGGTCCGGCCACTCTTGGCAGCGTCTCTTGTGGTCCCTGGCCAAACGGCGCAGTGTTTGCGTAGTTAGTGCCGGACGACCGGAGAATCGGCGATGGAATTCGCGCTGCGCCAACACCACAGACGAATTGTTACGCAAAAGAATAGACACGATTATCCCGCGTTCCGCGGGGAGTGTATCGCTCCATGGCTTGTTCACTTGTATTCTACATCTGTCTAGTTTACAAATGTCAAAACAGATTTGACATTGGCCGCCATTTGCAAACATAAGAGCATCTTTCAATAGACTGATTTCTTTTGGCCCACCTTGTATTACGGTCAGTATTATCATAGACATATTGGAGGAAAGCATCAGTAATTATAGTCTTCTGAGGTTAAATTATTGATGAAGCTTCATGAAGCTAAATATTATGTCTGATGTGCAAACACAAAGTTTGCTTAGTAGATTAACTAACATCGATTCTGTTTTTCGATAAATGTATGTCTCAACAGCTAGTTAAAGAAACGAATGAAGGATTTAGGACGAAGTGCTGAAATAATACTATAGGCAATAGTATCTTTTTTGGGATAACAGGACATTCATCTCACACGATATTTTCATCATTTAATAATAATTTATGTGTGAAGCAAGTTAGTAGTGGAGGTATTTCTTGTACAACGTTATCAGGGAATTTGTTCCGTAGTAGATAACTTTTTGTTTCGTAACGAGTTTATTTAGCCCTGTAAAATTTTTGCACATACAGTGATAATTTCACATTCTTAGCCATTTCACTGAGGTCCTCACTTTTACCATACCAATCACTACCATCAGTATGCAATCCTGAGAGGATTGCATACTTTTCACAACAATTGTTGCATCTTACGTTTTCTTCATACAAATAGAACATAAAAATGAAGGATTCATTGTTTCCTTTAAATTGAAAACAGTGAATCAAGTTTATTTTGTAAAAAATCACTTTTGGACAGTTAGACGCACAAATATCCCTGAAACGACAGTTTGGAGTACAGTGACAGTAAGTGACAAACAGTTAGTTGAGCATTTTCTGCTGCAGTCTTACTCATTGCGCTCAGCGAGATAGAAAAACAAACGCATGTGTGTGTGTTCTCAACGGTACTATTTTCGTCGAGCGCAAGGTTCTCATTTTTGTCTGAATCTCTATCTCTTTCGCTCTTGTTAGGAAACGTATGGTCTTATTCGAGCACATGGGTCCTATTTTTCGATCCTATCCTGTAGATCTTGAGCGCAAGGGTCTCATATTTGTCTTATTCTACCTATTCACTCTTATATTGAAGACTCTTACTATAGAAAATTGGAATCAGTGGGAGCAAAAAAGTAGAATAGTAGTAGAAAGAATAATAATAATAATAATAAATGCGATTCAGAAATACCGGTATTTTGATTATCATAACAGACCCCGGTTACCCCGTTTGCCCATTCATAAACGAAATTTAGCACTGGTGAGTGCCCTGAATCCGTTATTATCAGATTATTTTGATAATAGCGAGGATCTTAGTGATACACATTCTATTCTTTACTGTGCGGCAATTGCAGTTTGTCGAGTAGCTGGTATTAATTTTGCTGAAGACAGAATTGCTACTCGACCCAAAAATACTTTACCAGCTTGGCAGTATAGAATAGAACGTCGTATTACTGAGACTAGGACACTCATCGGTAAATTAACTGCTTTTCAGGCAGGTAATACGCGACCGAGAGTCATGCGCTTTGTGAAACAGGCATTCTTGGGGACTACCATCAGTCCTCAACAGTACTTGTCTAGTGTCACAGAGCGCATAGACTTCTTGAAGCAAAAAGTTTATGCATGGGCAAATAGGATAAGACGGTACAAAAAACGTGGAAATCGGTATTATCAGAATCGTATGTTCCAAAGAAATGAGAAGTGGGTGTACCGGAAATGGGAAGAACCGGATCCATGTGAGCGCGATGGGTACTTGCCAGATGAAACTGCCACAAATGAATTTTGGCGTAGTATCTGGTCGGTGCCTGTCACTCATACAGATGGTGACTGGATGCGAGATGTCAGACACTCATGTGAGTCCATAACAACTATGGAACCAATCATTATTGACAAAGATGATGTAAGTTGTGCAGTCCGTTCATTACCAAATTGGAAATCACCTGGTCCAGACGGTCTGCACAACTTTTGGCTTAAGTGGTTCCGAAGCTCGCATGGGTGTTTGGCGTCTCAATTCCAGGCAGCATTGGATTCTGGTTCATTACCACAATTTTTAACAACTGGTATAACCCATTTACTCCATAAATCTGGTAGTGCCATGGATCCCAAAAACTTTAGGCCTATTACATGTTTACCAACTGTATATAAACTTCTTACATCTATTCTGAGACTCAAAATTACTACACATGTAAATAATAATTCGATACTTTCCGTTTCTCAGAATGGATGTAAAAGTGGGACTCGTGGCACTAAAGAGCTCCTTATCGTTGATATGACCATTAGCCAACAAGTACGTCGTAATCGTAAGGGTTTGGCGACATGTTTTATAGATTATAAGAAGGCTTACGACTCGGTTCCCCATTCATGGCTTTTGAGGGTGCTGGAGTTGTATAAAATTGATACAACTCTGTGCACCTTCTTGAAGTCGTGTATGGGGCAATGGAGGACAGTCCTTCGCTATCCTGGATGCCGCCAAACTGCGGTAAGCGACGTATTTGTAAAGATCGAGAGGGGTATCTTTCAAGGTGACAGTCTGAGTCCCTTGTGGTTTTGTCTGGCCTTAAACCCTCTTAGCACTCTCTTAGAGGGTTCAGGGTTAGGCTATAGGTTGCAGAGAGGTAGCCGGGCTATATCTCACCTTCTTTACATGGATGATTTGAAACTACTGGCTCCCACTAAATTACAATTGATGGAGTTACTAAAGGTTACTGAAAACTTTAGTAATTCTATCAAAATGGAATTTGGTTTGGACAAGTGTGCAGTCATGTATGTAAAGAAAGGTGTTATTGTGGAATCTGAAGGATTAGAACTTTCAGATTCAACAAAACTTAGGTCTCTCTCTGCCACCGAAACCTACAAATATCTAGGCTTTTCACAATCCTTGGGAATACCAGAATCTGATGTGAAGCAAACATTGCGGGAACGCTTCTTCGGCCGCCTGAAAAAAGTCCTTAAAAGTCTTTTGTCAGGGGGCAACAAGGTGCGAGCCTACAACGGTTGGGTCATGCCAGTTCTGATGTATTCCTTTGGTATACTTAGATGGACTCAGACCGAACTAGATGCCCTTGACAGGCGAGTTCGTACCTTACTGACTGCATTCCGAATGCACCACCCACGTTCATCGGTTATGAGATTGTACATCCCGCGAAAGTTTGGGGGTCGTGGATTTTTGAATATCAAGACCCTACATAATCGCGAGATATACAATCTCAGAGAATATTTTCTTAATACCGAAATGGAGGTGCATCGCAATGTAGTTGCAGTAGATAACGGACTCACTCCACTCGCTCTGGCTAAAGAGAATTGGCGCAAACCTGTAGTACTTAGTACTGATGATCGCAAGGAGGTATGGAAGGGCAAAGAGCTTCATGGTCGGTTTTATCGGGCTTTGAACGGGCCCGATATAGACTTTAAAGCATCGACTTCCTGGCTACGGTATGGTGATCTTTTTGGAGAAACCGAAGGTTTTGTTTGTGCAATTATGGACGAAGTTATCATGACGAGTAACTATCGGAAATATATACTGAAGGACGGTACGGTTGACATATGTCGGGCATGTCACCGACCCGGGGAATCTATCAGGCATATTATTTCTGGTTGTTCTCGTCTTGCTAACGGTGAATATTTGCACAGACACAACCAAGTAGCCAGGATTGTACATCAGCAACTTGCCCTTAAATACCAACTTGTAAATTTGGAGGTGCCATACTACAGGTATGTGCCCGACCTAGTTCTCGAGAATGGTCGTGCTACATTATATTGGGATCGATCTATTATCACAGACAGGACTATTGTCGCCAATAAACCTGATATTGTGATGATAGATCGATCACAGCGCCGCGCAATGATTATCGATATCGCTGTTCCTCATGACGAGAATCTCGTGAAGGTTGAAAAAGAAAAGCAAATAAAATATTTGGATTTATCTCACGAGATTGTCGATATGTGGAATGTTGATTCGGCGATCATTGTTCCGATAGTCGTTTCTGTTCATGGTTTGATAGCCAAGAGCCTCGACCAACACCTTAAGAGGCTCACGTTGGACGGCTGGATTAAGGGTCTGATGCAGAAGGCGGTCCTCCTTGACACGGCACGTATAGTGAGGAGGTTCCTGTCTTTGGAGCCCTAACCACCGGTTTCTTGGTCCCTGTACTCGAAGTCGGTGGTCTACTATTTTTTATATTTTTAAATGTATTTTTTATATTTATATTTAAAAATGTAATTTATATGTAAATATTATCAAATAAAGAGAATAATAATAATAATAAATCTTTATTGCAACAAAGTGGTTAACATAACACTGTACAGCCCTGACTCCCAAAATAATATAAAATATACCACGCTCTTTCTCCGCCAGTGATATATTATTATAAACGTCCCCCTGAAATTAAATTTATAATAGCTCAGGTAACTGGAGAGGTAATATATACTGCAAATATACGTTTCAAATGCAATTTTGCTCTGAATCCAATGCAATAAAAATAAACTAAAGTTAAATTATCACTACATAGTATAAGCTTAAGTCACTTCCACTCTCTGTCTGTCCGTCTAAATGCTTCGATCTTTAAAACTACGCAACGGACTTTGACGCCGTTTTCTTTACTAGATAGAATGATTCAAGAGGAAGGTTTATATGTATAATACATGCATAAAAGTAGAGAAACATTGATAATTTTAGAGGTGTTTAATGTGATGTCGTAAATAAACCCATTTTTTTACGCTGATATTGCAAACGCTGGCTGTACCCTACGAGATAGATCAAAATAATGTACTGCAGTATTGTACACTTTAAGAAGTTCTACAATACTTTCTTTCTTTTTACTAGAAATAATGGATTATTTACGAAACGATTATAAGCAATACAGTATTAATCCTTATCCAATTAAGTACCTTAAATACTTTGTGCATCTAATATAGATTAAAATGACCCTTTACAGTATGTAATTTAAATTAATATTTTTGAAGATATTACAGATTTCAAATGCAGGAACAAAGGTACCGGCGGTACCATATAAGCATAATATTTTAATGATTATTCTGAGGTGGTACGAAGTTTGCTGGGTCAGCTGGTCATATAATAAAATTTAAATTTTTTTTTTGCCAAGATTATTAGGTAATTGAAAAAAGGTGTAAATAAATAAAAAAAAATGCCCGAAACATATCATTTGAATCAAAATGAAACATGTAGTATCACTTCAATATGAAAAAAAAAGATTAATAGGAACATTTTTTTCATTTTGCACCTTTAAATGCATTTTGTGCAAAAACTATGAAAGATACGCGAAAATACGTTTCCAAGTTTTTGTAGGGGATTTAATTTCCTACAATTTGGTAGTAGGATCTTTTTTTATTTTTCCAGCCAATCGCGAGATATAGACGAAAATGTTGTTTTTGCACCCTTTTGCAATGTATTTGCACCATTTGCCGGTATTGCAGCACCCTGCAATTTTAGTATATTAATCTACGAAGACTTACGGAAATTTTGGCGTTGGTTGCAGGTGTTCAACCAAAATGGCAAAGTTAAGCTTTTATTGACTGGACTAACAACACTTTTTTGACTCTACATACTCACATATTATATATTTAAGAGAGTACAATTTATTAGAAAAAAAACAATCGTAAATCAAGTCTACCGCTTGCACAAGCGCCTCAATTATTCTATTTAGCTTTACGTCTCATAAAAGTTGTCGACAACACTCAGAGTTGTTCGAGTTGAGTCGAACAGTAGCCGTGCTACGATGCTCTTGCTACGACGTACGTGCGAGCTCTACGCAGAACAAATACAAGACGCTTCATGAATAAGTGAGTGCTCGGCTACGAGGGGCTACGAACTACAGTCATGTCGGTTTCTTACGTGCTCTATAACATGTATATGTATTGTGTAGCAATTGAAAATATGTCTTTTGGTTTTGAGATTAAAAGCAATAATCAAACAGCTGATATAATGTTTAGTTTAGTCTTTAAATGAGATGATAGCTTTTTTAAAGGCTTAAATCACAAAGAATAATTTGACGTTAAGCTATTCTGTTTACAAGCCCTAGGGCGCCAAGATCAACCTTAATCTTCTAATCTAATCAAAGAATTCTCATAACTACCAAATACTGCTACTACTAACATACTACTTAGCTTATTTCAACTGACATAAAAGGTATTTGAAAGGTATTTCTGAGTCATTTATTGTTTAAAGTAATTGATGGAATTTATACAAATATAAGCCTGGCCAGCATATTTCAGATATGTTTCTATTATCGAGTACGTAGAATTCGGGCAGTCATTTCCTCGGTGAAATCAAGACGTGATTAATATGCAATATAGCGATAGGATTTAGAATATATAACATAGCTGTAAGAGCAAAACAAATCAATACCTTGTATATACTTTAGTAATTAATGTTAGAATAATAAACCCGTATTTAAATAATAAACATGGCTGCAAAAGAGTATACTATAATTGTGATTCGCTATTGACCCATAAGTTCACAATAATTTTTGACCAAGACGACGGAACAAGCCTGAAGACATAAGTTCGTTAGGAAAGGGAAGGGAAAGGAGATTTGTATAAGGTATAACTAAAAAATACTTCCTACAAACCTACACTTACAAATGAATATCTTTTCTGTGGCGTTCTGAAACATTGCAGTCCCTATTGAAAACCGAAATATTTTTACAAAAGTCTTAGAAATAAATGTTTTGTAGAAATCTAAAGAGCTTACATGTTCATTTTCATAAAACACGATTAAACAGTCAATACGAGTAACACAAAACGAAATGACAAACCATTGACTGCAGGTTATAAGCGATAGTGGAAGCTTTTAAGGGCTAATCGCGCCGTGAATTAATAGCCCGCCCCTGTTCACTGCGCGCCCCTGCTGCTGCCGGCTGGCAAATACATATCGATGGTATCTATCGACTGATTTTATGTGTTTGGTAGATTATTCGATAGCTTTTAACCATTAAAGCCTTTTTGGCCTTAGTAGTTGCAGTTCAAATTATAAATATATCTTTGTATTTTTATAGCTTACAATTATTACGACAGTCTCATCTCTCAGATTCGTTATTAGTATATATTGCTATAACCGATAGGTAGCGTTTAACATTGACACAATAATTAAAAACAATATTTAAAGTTGTTTTATTTTATAGTAGCTTTAAACAGTAGGCTACATCCTCTCCAGATTGTTGTTGATAAAAATCTTTGTAGAAGTCTTACGATTCCAGTTAAATTATTACATTATATTTAACCATTAACGCGTCGACGTGGTCCCTTCTCTATCGATCGTGCGCACATTCAGCACGGGGCGAAGGGGTGAAAATAGACACTCCATCATCGATGAGACAGGAAAAACGCCATATTTCCACGTCGAAAGCAAATGGCTTCACCCCATGGTTTGAACAAATGAGTATGGGAGTTAGCCCTTAGGCAAGTCAAGGGGTGGTTTTAATCGGGCCAAAAGAATCTGTAGAAACATTTATCAAAGTAGTAAGTTTATGGTATACTTGATACGTTAATAAAGTTATAATCGACTGTAGAGCTGTGACTGTAACCGAGTCTATCGTGGGTTCCATTCTCCGGTTGAAATTTCGAATAAATCAATTTGATAGTTTTCTGATTTGGGGGGCAAATAATTAGATAGGATAGATACTGAACTGTAACTCAGAAACTTATTTTGTAATCACAAAAAAAAAATACTAGAGACCTACTCTGCAAAAGTATCTTTTAAATTAGTGCTCGTCCTTTTAAAAAAGATAGTTACGAAGTTAGTCACTCACTGTCAAAATACTCAAGGAGTAAAACCGTATCTTGAACTAAGTTATAATTAATTTCGGCCTCTTGCCCTCTAGCTGAATAATCACTACAAATGACTTTTTTAACGTTTAAGATTATTGTTTGTCATATTATTAAGCAAAAGGTTCAAGAACACAAACAGAAATCAAATAACAAATAAGTGATGCCTCAAAGTAAAAGACGCTTTTGTCCAATTGTGAGTCCAATAATTCATTGTTATTAAATTTTATTTCCTTCCCGCCTAAATAGGACGAAGCGTAATAACTGTAATATATAAAAATGTGAACAATTGTCTCGAAGTGCGTTCAAAGGTACTGCGGAGCAACTCCGGAGGTCCCGTTGCCTCCATAATTAAATACCTCAAGGCACTCATAATTCTCATTCTGCAATGTCGTGTTCATTTACGTCGACATTTTCTTACAAATAGATGAACGGGAGAAGCGGGACACAAAAGTTATTTCCCAAAACCTTGAATCACTTTGAAAGACCTCGGAT
This sequence comes from Phragmatobia fuliginosa, assembly GCA_932526445.1. Lineage (NCBI taxonomy): Eukaryota > Metazoa > Arthropoda > Insecta > Lepidoptera > Erebidae > Phragmatobia > Phragmatobia fuliginosa. The sequence continues at coordinate 420,420 of OW052078.1, read as the reverse complement.
GTAAGTTAAAACTCTGAGTTGCTGAATTTAGAGATGTGTGATTACTAATTTCCCTGTCAGTTATAAATTTCGTGAAGACGCAAGCGTTGATTCATAATATCTTAATCATTATGGTCTAACTTTTGCATAAATTATCTAGACTTGCAGTTTAATGACAAATATATAGAACCACTGAAAAGTTTAAAACTAGATCAGAATTAATGAATTAGTTTCATTTGGGACAAGTTTTTTAATCTTGGTCTAGATATGTCTGAAGTTAGGAAAAAATAGTATACACAACTGAATTAATCAAATCTTATTCGTTCTTGTAGGTATAAATTTGTAAATATTTGTTTACTTATTTGTGTTCTTATCCAAAATAATATTACAAATTCGAAAGTAACTATGTCTATCTGTCTGTTACGCTTACACGGCTAAACCGTCGCACCGATTTCAATTAAATTTGGCATGGCGATACTTTGTCTCTTGAGAAAGGATATAAGTTACTCTTAAATGCGATAACCGACATACACGCAGGCGGTGCCGCGAGCTAAACTAGTAGTAAATATAAGTAAAAATTTGTGATGTATAAATTTGATTTACATGTGAGCTTTTAACAATAACAGGTAACTCACATACGCACAGGGGCTTCATAAATTATTTCAGTCATTTGCTCTTCCTTTCAAAATTCTCAAACATTTAGGAAATCTCTTTCCCAATTCTTGTAACAACAACATCTTTCAACCTTTTTTAATCTATAATGTTTAGCTATATATCAACACCGATTACTGAGCCTGTTCATTTCGTTTGAGCAAACACTAATTGTTGATTCATCAGCAACTAGTTTTCAAGTAACAAGTATCAATCAATTACCGAATAACTTTAGTCATCAAAATTGTAATTGTAAGTATTAAACAGAACAGAGTTGCGAAACTCCTGACATTACAAAATGAGCTCTCTACTGAGTACACAAGCCGTCGAAGCGTGTAATCTGACCGTCGTCACGGCGAAGTCTAGATCAGCAATAATTGTGCGTACGTCTGATTATCGGATTTCCCAATTAGTGAAAGCTGACAGCGACGTTTACAAGGCGGAGATTAATGTGGAAATGTAGCACTTGGATCTGTCAGATGCTTAAGGACGCTCTATAATGAACTGTGGAGAGATCTGTGTCTGAAATAAGCGAGTGTCCAAAAATATATTTAATGTTTTCTATTTCTATGAGTAATGGTTTTTAATTTGGACTAAAAATGTTTTTTTTCAATTATATCAATGTATTGGATACAATACCGAGAAACTAGACTCTTTAATTTGATGTGAATGAAAGGATTTTGGTTAGGTATATTAGCTACCAAAATTACTCTGCCCCACCTGATGGAAAGCATGAACAGAATCCAGAAGTAGCGGTGGCCGTTCTCACTGCCACAGCAGACAGTGCAGTACGGTGACCCACACTATGAACCTACTTGAAGGACCTTGAGCCATAGAGGTAAGGAAACAAGTGCGCTGGTAAAGAGTTCCAGGTTTTAACTGCTCGGCATAGAAAGGAAAAGCCGAACCGTTTAGTTCAAGAGTACTGTACGGTAAGAGTACGATACTGCTTCACATACTATATCTACAAAATGCTAGAGTATAATATTGCTATCAGTTTGAATACATTTCGGTACATTCCTAACCACCTAACCACCCATTCAATCACTGGCATACACCCAATTAGTGTTGCATCGTTCATACCCCTTAAAGGGAGTAAGTCTAGCTTAGCGAGGGTGGTTGCATGATCGAAGCTATAAACACTAGATTAGCATATCTATCCCTTGCAGTACTGCATCGCATAAATGGATTCGGTTGAAACTGCGCAGAACATAACACTTAATCTACTGTACTACAAGGCACAAATAATTTGAAATATAACATTTGTATGTCTGCATGATGCAAGTTACTAAAGAAGAAAATAATGCGATATATATCGAAGTAAGTCACTTTTGATTTGCTTTTTTGTCCACCAGTAAACTGATGTTTATGAGAAAAGTAAAAATGACGGACATTAATAATCCGAATTGTTTATGTCAAATGCCAAACAGAATTTTTTATATAATTAAAATTAAGGAAGGGGGAGACTCAAGCCCAGCAGTGGGTCAATATGAATTGTTAATGAAGGAAGAAAGGTAGACACAGGGATATGTCTATTTCCATCATCATCATAATCCTCAACAACCCATAACGTCCCACTGCTAGGCGACTATTATCTTATGATAACAACTGGGACTGACTGCTTATCATGACCTCCGAATCACGGACTCATAACATATCATGCCGCAAACGGTTACCTATACTAGGTACTCGGTGATTGTCTAACTTCTGTCTATTTACGATTCTTCCAGAAGGAAATAACAATAAACAATTACAACCGAATTAAAAACCATCTCGTTTTATTGAAGAAATATACATAAACGTGTTCTAGACTGCCACATAATACACTAGCGCTGTATCTCAAAATATTATTTTTTCATAATATTATCAAGGTGGTATGTTTAAATATTCATAAACTACTATATTCGTCATCGTATTAAGATGAAAGGTTTCTGACTCTGTAGCTAAAACTGCTTGTAGCTAAGTCTGCTTAAACGAGGGCCATATATATTTATACTACACAAGTACGTATTTACGCTTCTTTATAATCTTAGTAAAGAAAAGTTTCCGTAATGTGTGTGTAATACACACATGGACGACCGTACGGTGCAACGAGACGTCCAATTTGCTGGTTCGCCGGAGTTAATTAAATTTTATATTTCTCGTTGTATTTAAGTCCAAGAATAAATGTTGTCTTTCTTTGTTCTCGCAATACTCCTACTTAGTAAGTCGTTCAGGGTAATTAGGAAGCTGATAAATGGAAGCAGGTTTTGTTGTTCCTACATTTTCCATTTATACACGATCATCTAATCTCAATTTAGACTGTAATATGGTCGACAGACTACTATTAAGGTTAGTACATTAATTAAGGTTTTGTGTCCCTAATTGATGACCAAGAATTATGAAATTATTAAGTAGTTTGTCTCGATAGACTACAACGTAAATCCCGTGCCGTCACGGGTCATTGGGTCACAAAGTATAGTATATACTATCTTCTTCTTAAAGATTTACTATTATGATGTAGCCCTTCTATAACTCAGGAAACTTCTTTTTAACATTAACTGTTGCAATAACTAATCATAGTCATCAACAGCCTTTAACAGTCCACAGCTGGACATAGGCATCTCCTTAGAAAGTAGGTTTTTGCCTAGGTATACTATATAGTCAATTGTGTTAAAATGTATTCAGGTTCAAAGCATTAAACAAAGCAGTCTTTCACAATATATAGTGATAATAAAAATCCAAAAGTACGCTAGAGCTATCACGCGGCCCCGCCCGCGCCGGTGCAAGTTCACGGTAAACGTGGCTATTTCGAGCCCAGACGGAAAATGGCGGCGTCTATGCATAGGTAGGGTGGGGTGGTGTGGAATACGGGGATAAAATGGGAACTCTGATTTATTTGAGGTCAAGGTTTATATAACATGTATTGTTGAAATTTATTCTCTTATTCATGTACCGGGCAATGTTGGACTTGCAGGTATTATGACTGCTAAGTCAGAGAGTATGTAATCGAATTCTTTATAGGACAAATGATAGCATGGTGAGTACGACTATTTGTTCTGTTTGAGTGTAATTCATGAAGAAACTGTATGTACTTAATGTTTAATTAATTACATCAGCAGTACAGTAACTACAGTACAGGCTCTATCTAATGTACGGTGTATCTTTATGTACATATTTATGGAGACAATTTGGAGATGAAAATTTTCATATACAGACAGAAAAGGGAAATATTAATATATAATTGTCATTATAGACGGTTTAACATCTTACATTATCAGATGACAATATATGAAATGTGTCAAATTTATTTTTCAAACATAAAAAACCACAATCTTGGATAGTGTGGTATAAAAAATACCACAGATTGATTTGTCGTCAATTAAATACTTATATTAATAATGGGTTAGCAAGCTAACGTGGCAGTGGGCTGATCATATTAGCCGCAGAACTGATGACCTTTGGGGTAGAAGAGTTCTGGAGTGGAGACCGCGTCTCGGTAAACGTAGTATAGGACGCCCACAGGCCAGGTGGAGTGACGGTTTGAGAAAGATGGCTGGTAGGAGCTGGATGCGAGAAGCCCAAAATCGATAAAAGTAGTGTGCAATGGGAGAGGCCTATGTCCAGCAGTGGACTGCCATGATGATTAATAAAAAAAAAACTTTAACTCAACTAAAACACACGTTTACAAATCACCACAAAAATAGTCAGTGAAGCCAACAAAAGCGTGTTAAAAACAATAATCACAATACTAAATAATACACAAAATACACAGTTACTAGTGGAAAACTTAATTCCATCCATCACTGCTGAATGTGTAGGGGAGCAGTTGTGTAAAAAAGCCGATGTAGGTGTGGTGAGCGGGTGTACGCCAGCCGCGGGTGTGAAGTGTTACACTAGAGTTAATTGCACGGAGGCTGGGGCTGGGGCCCGCACTCGTGGTGCACTTCGCTGCGGTTTTTATTCTAAATTATATCATGTAAGAGGTACTCACACTGAAAATGTTCTTTTCTGATATTTTAGATTGTATGAATTAAGATTTACTATATATATTAGCTTCGAATATCTCATTATTTCTTGAATACAACTTGTTGGAATACGATAATGTACAAAATACATTAGAATGATGATGATATAATCCTAACCGATTGCTCAGTCTCAACGGAGATCAGCCAACTATGCGGGAGATATTATAATTCACAAATGGAGGCACCAACATAGGTGCACTCATTCTTCCCTCACTTTAACAATCCGATCGGGCGGCTATACGAGGACAGATCAGGCTTAGAACTGACTGGTGTAATTAAACAGTTTCTATAACCTGAAAAGTCAATTACACTTTTTGGGTCCTGAACCTGAGACCTTTTGATTGTTAAAACACATTAACTTTCATAGCAACTTAGGTAAAACAAGGCTCTAATCGTTTTCCTAAACTAGTTCCTTTAATTTAGTTCAACAAAGGTATTAAATTCTTTTGGGAAGAACAATTCTGATACTTACTACTTTCATCGCCGAAATTGTAGTATCTTTTGTGTATGCTACTATTAAAACGAAAGTACAAACAGATAGCGACTGACACAACACAGCTGACGATGTGTGTAAATAAAGGATCGCCGTGTTTGCTCCAAGCGTTCCCATATTGTCCCTTCGACGTATGGCGTCGCGACAGCTGATAGTTTCACATTTTAGTACCAACATTTGTCTATTATAAACTAATATCGTTAGTGTACAGTATATATTGTAGCACATATATATGGAGATAATATAGAGATGAACATTTTCGCAAACAGACAGACAAGGGAAAATTTAATGTATAATTGTCATTACATACGATCTAACATCTTACATTATAAAATTATAAAATACCTATTGTCTTTGAAGCTTTGTTTCCTTCTTCGAATAACTCTTGAATGAGATCTGAAGTATTTCTATGTATGTATGTCTATGGAGAATGATGCAGAAAGATCTGACCAAGCCGCAATGGTATGGGTCACCATGCTGCATTGCCTACCCTCACAATGAGAATGGTGGCCCTTACTCCTGGATTCTACTCATACTTTCCATCAGGCAGAGTAGGGTCATTTTGGTAGGCTTAAATATTAAAACCTACCACCAAAATACCAGGTAGCCTGAAGTTCCTTCTAAAAGGTTATTGTTACCAAACATTTGAACTGCAAGGAATGAGTTATAAACCCACGTCGGCCATGAAAGTCGGCGAAACTAATTTTATAGCCAACGTTGTATCGAACCTCTGGAGCCGAGGAGGGAGAGGATACTCCTAAGATAAGATACTTAAAATCTGTCTATCTTTATTTTAAAGATGTTTTTTCACTTGGTTACCGGTAAGTAATTGTTTCTTAAGCCGTTAATCCTTGCCTCAATATTTAGGTGTTATATTTTATTTTATTTTCTTTTGTGTTTTGGATTATTCTTAAAGTTCAATTAATCAAGACAGTGCTTAATACTTATTATAAAAACAATATTCGTCTCCTTTTGGACTTTAAAATTAATAATTAATGTCTATCTAAGAAACATAAAATACTACTAAACGCAAAAAAATATTCGAGATGATAAAGATAAATTTGAAAAATGTATTCAAAACATTGATTTTTAACTTAACGGAAAACTTAATTGCATTTTCTCAAATATATAAATCTTTACTGAGATCATTTAATCAATGAATAAAATCCCTTCAAGAGTTAACCTATATACAAACAGATGTGTAATCCATCTTCGTTTTTATACCATGTAAAGAATAAACACGTTGTTCAAGTTTCCACCATCTAAATATTGTCCGTATACTGCAATCACACATAAGAAATAATATTGTCACAGACAAAATATTTACTCTTAAAATGTTTGTTCGACGCGTCACTCGTTCAAGTTCCACTCGCTCTACACAGGGAGCACAAGTGCATTTTATTCATACTTCTGTAACACGCCCCCATGCCAACCAAACACGAAGGTCTTTCAAAGTTTCATGTTAAAGTTTGTGTGTATGTCCGTTGATATTGTCATACAATACATGATGTATTGTATGACAATATCAACGGACATACACACAAACTTTAAATAATCTTGTGAATAATAAAAGCTAGGAAGGTGATCCTTCCTAGCTTTTATTATTCACAAGATTATTTAAAGTAAGTTACTATTAAATTCATATAATACGGGTGTAATAATTCATTATAGTTTGAAATAGGTTTAAACAAGATTTAAGTAACACGTAACACATGAAATTATTATTTTACTAGCTTTTCGCCCGCGGCTTCGCCCGCGTGGAATTCGTTTATATCGCGCGACACGGTAAGGGTAGATTAAATAATCTTACATGATTTTATGTTTGATATTATGGAACTTCGACACAAACTTTCGTCCCCTATTTCAAACCCTTCTACCTTTATTTTCGCGATAAAGAGCATCCTATGTCCTTTCCCAAGTTCCCAAAATCAAATAAATTACAGTGCATTCGGGACATAAAAAGGTAAGTTTTCACTAAACTTCGTTTAAAAATAATTTTATTTGTAAAAGATAAAAATAAAAAACCAAAAACTTGGTTTTTTGAATTTTTCACACATTTCATAATTTGAGGTTATGTGAAAAAAACTGTAAATAAAAAATCGGCCAAGTGCGTGTCAGGCCACGCACAGGAAAGGGTTCCTCAGTCACCCATAATGGTACGTGGATTAGAAATTGTATCCAATGGATAATTGTTATGTTTACGTATTAATGCGTTAATTTTGTATGACGTTTTCCAAGTAAGCACATTGTAGAAGTTAAGCCCTTTATAACTCCTGAACTAACAAAGTCATCTAATTCGTTCTAGTTTTTATTTAAAGTTTATTATATGGAACACTATCACGAATTTTTCCAGATTTTTTGAGCAGGCCGTTTAGCTTTTAGAGGGGGGAGACGCCCTGTTTTTATAAAAAAGTTGCCTTTAAAGTAGATATTCTCGCAAACGGATCCCTAAATCAAAAAATCGTCTTAACAACCCTGTAATGTTTTTAAAAGACCTATATAATGATACCCCACATGATGGGGGGTAGCAGCGAGAAAAAAAAACATCCCCACTTTACGTGTAGGGGAGGTACCCTAAATAAAAATATTTTTCATAATTTAAATGTAGCACTTTGTCGACGTAATTACAATACATATTCATGCAAAGTTTCGTCTTTCTACTATTACTACATTTACCGTTTGGACGGTAGCTTGAGGACGGACGGACGGACAGACGGACATGACGAATCTATAAGGGTTAGAAGTCAAAAACTTCGGAACCCTAAAAAGTTGTAGATCTTTTAATTACCTACAACTTTGCCATTTAACTTTTTTCCATAGGACTTGTAGTTTTGCCGGAAATAGAGATAAACCGTTATTTACACTTTGTATTATATATTTAGCCATCCAAAGTGACTCTACCCTGCCTGATGAAGCATGAATAGAATCCAAGAGTCGGGGCTACCACACTTGCTGCGAATGCAGACAATAATGTATGGCGGCCCGAGATGCTTTTTCACGCCCCGCTTATAGGACTCGAAAACCTCCCCCCCTACCCCTTCCCGACCGTACTCAGATCGCCCGTAAATTATTTTTCCTTTCATTTTTGTAATTTTCTCCTCCTATTCCAATAGGTTTCATCCTACTATAATTTTATTTGATTTCAAAAATTATCTACTCTGGTCTACTGGTCTATATGTCATTTACAAACTATCATTATGGTTGCCATGCAAGTGTGTTATGCCTAGCAACCTGTGAAGTTTTGACAGGAGATAAACAGTGATACATTTTGATACCTACGATTTATGTATTTTTATAACCACCTTTGTATCTCGATTATTGCAGTAAAAAGTAGCCTATGTCCTTTCCCAAGTTCAGTTCTATCTTCATACCAAATTTCATCAAAATCGGTTCAGTGGTTTAGGCGTGGAAAGCGTAACAGACAGACAGACAGACAGAGTTACTTTCGCATTTATAATATTAGTAGGGATAAGGGTACTTCTACTATAATACATTATTCTAAGTGCATTCTCATCGGTAGTGAACTCAAACATATTGAAACCTGCAACTACAAGTCCTTTCAAACAAACTGAATAAATAAATAAAAAAATTCTAACTTACCTGGTTCGATTTCATTGATATTATTACATTTTGTCTTCACACTGCATACTATACATCAATGTAGGTACATTTCTAGAGTGCACATATCGATGCGAAAGCCTTTGGCAGGTTTGTCGGCATCTCGACATAGACACAGCCAGATTGCATTACCACCCCGGCAACGATAAGCCCCAAAATGAAATATCAAAATAATTTAAAGTATTTTGAAATACCGAATGTATAAATATTCACATATCGGTAAATTTATACTTCTGTACTATAATATCATAAATTCGAAAGTAACTGTCAGTGTTTTCGCGGCTTAAACTAATGAACCAATTTGGATGAATTTCGTTACCGACATTGATTGAACCAAGGTCCACTTATCCAACGTTACTTTCATCGACTTAACCAACATTTTTGACATGAAGATGAAGATAAGCTACTCTTTACGGCGATTACTGACATATATTATACAGACGAGAAATAACACAATGCTGTAGAAACATCGTTGTGAGCAGCGCTAAGAGCTTTACTCGTATCCGAAGGTGGAGAAGGAAACCTGTCCCTTGCACTATCTCTGCATCACTATTATACCTTTTCAAGTTTCATAGGGTTGCTCATGCGATATAAACATATCGGATAACTTATTTGTATGGCGAAGACTAACCCACACATTAACACACTCAGCTTAGAAACACACCGACGTTATGCAGTCTGTGCACTTGGGAAATATGCTTATTGTTAATAAGTTCTGTAGGTATGTGTGTTAAATATGATTATATTATTATCGTTTAAATGTGTGCGACTGAAATCCCGCGATTTGTCAAAGCCTACATCATACAAAAATGTCTGTTTAGGTGGCCTTTTACATACACTAATCCTGCCTCTCACGGATGTACGTAGGGGTGAATATATAACATTTATCTTGCAAAGTTTTCTGTTTCGCTAAGAAGAAATAAATTCTATGGAAATTAAAGTGAAGTAAAATAAAAAGCTTTACAGCAGCTGCATATAATATGTTACATCACCGAGGCAGCTATATTTCAATCGATCTGGTTGACTGTTACTCACTGTTTAGAGACTGCCCATCAGAAAAGTGGTAATAAGATGTAAAACATAAAGTCATACATTTCATCCCTAACACAAAGCAATAACTAATAATGTTTTATCAAATTATAAACATCAGTTATAAGTCTTTTCAGACATACATCGATTTTACCTTTAATTCCGTAAAAAGCGGCCAAGTGCGAGTCGGACTCGCCCATGAAGGGTTCCGTATCAGCAAGTAACATCATATAAAAGTTCTTGTAGTTCGTTATAACTTTCATCGATGTTTTTATACTAGTGTATTGATTGAATGAAAGGTGAATTGCGATTTACGGTTTATGACGTATTAAAAAAAAACTACTCACTAGATCTCGTTCAAACCAATTTTCGTTGGTAGTTTTCATAGTAATATACAACATATTTTTTTTTAGTTTTATCACTCTCTTATTTTAGAAGTTAGAGGGGGAGGACACACATTTTTCCACTTTGGAAGTGTCTCTCGCGCAAACTATTCAGTTTAGAAGAAAATGATATTAGAAACCTCAATATCATTTTTAAATACCTATCCATAGATAGGTATAGGTTTCCCACCCCACACGTATAGTATTGATGAAAAAAAAATTTTTCAGTTTCAAGTATGGGGATCCCCAAAATGTATTGTTTTTTTTCTTTTTTTATATAAAATTCTTAATGCGGTTCACAGAATACATCGACTGACCAAATTTCAACAGTATAGCTCTTATAGTTTCGGAAATAATTGGCTGTGACATACGGACGGACAGACAGACAGACAGACAGACTTGACGAATCTATAAGGGTTCCGTTTTTTGCCATTTGGCTACGGAACCCTAATAAAAAACCAATATTACTACATCTCGTATGTTCTGACAGAGAAAAATGTTAAAAATGTAAAGGCTTGCTCAGACTACGGCTGCATAAACGTTAAATGCGAATAAGGATTCTATTACGTAGGCAACAAAATAAAAATTCTTATTAATCACAAAAACTTAAGTCATACGGATGGAGCACTCGACCGACGCGGTTACAGCGAAGAATACGGTACTTTCTAATTTCAATCGCAGTTCTCAAAGAATAAGGCATGTTTTGTCATAATCTTGACTTGATGCTAAAAAATTTGTTCAAAGAAACGCGCCCGGTTACATATACCATGACCTTGTATGTTTTTCAATCGTTTGTTAAATGTCAAAACAACAGCTGGTTATAAATGAATCGGCACTCAACAACTATTATTGATCGAGGCCGGAACTGAATATAAACAAAGCAAAGTCTTTGAAAATAAAAATAGTTTTAATGAAGTATTCGTAGTAAACGTTTGTTTTAGAACGTTTTTTTATAGTCCTTTGTGTGATTCAGGTGTATTAAATACTTATTTAACTTGAGATTTGGTGTCCATATTGGTAGAGAAGCGCGTTTATTTCCATGAACTGCCTACTACTATTTACTATACCTTTATGTTACAGAAGACTGTGAATAAAGTTTACTATAACGTATCTTCTGAAGAAAATATTGTCACAACTCGTCTTGTATCTAAAACCGCCGGTTATTCAGTGATTATATAATCCGTGTCTCTGTATGCTGCTTTAGTTGTAAATACTAAACTCTTTCAAACTCAAAAGCTGACGTTTGTTTAGTAGCAAGTTATTGAATTATTAATAATACAATTTCATCCATTGACCCGTACAACAGAATCATCCATTAAAATCACCACGTGTTCCCGAGGCACAAATCTAATAATGATATTACACCCTCACACGCTGACGTTAAACCAACAACCTTCTGCTACCTATGTTTGTAGGGATGTTAACAACCCTTAACCTTATGAAGAACATATTTCATCTGAATTTACTTACAGGTTTATTAGTTCGTGATGTTTAGATGACGACTTACCTAAATATCCGATCATTGTGATGATAAAGAATTTTTTTTTATGGATTATATATATCTCTCTCCTTATCGCAAGGGTAAGTAGAAGTATTCACTTGGGATACCCTAATACCTATATTGACAAAGGTTCTATTAACGCGTTGTGTACCCCAATTAGCGTACAATAAACAAAACAAAAGAACCAAACACAATTCTAAAGCAAACACTCCGTTAAACATTTGTATAAATAAATATCTACCAATAACAAACAATTCTATCCTTTCCAAATACGCAAGACGACGTAATATCAATTTAGAAAATTCCCTTGTACCCTTGTAAAAGAAAATCGTCAAAATTTTACAGTAATACCTCTGATAAGCCAGAAGGTGCCGCTGAAATAAAATCGCCTCACCGTTTGTTGAATTAGTTGTAAGACAAAGTTGTATCTGCGTTCGCTACGGGCCCGCCAGGTGGCTGGTGTCCGCTCCCTCAATAACAGTTTGCAATCAAATTAATGAAAGTACCTACTAGTGTTGGCAGATGGCCCGATGTCCCGCTTTGACAGTCCCGTTATAAGAGCCTAAGTTAATGCAGGAATTGCGTTTATCGGTAGATTTGATTAAAACATTTCTTCAAAGATATGATTCAACAGCAATGTATTAAAAATAGTGCTGTAATATTGATTAAAACTTCAAGGTAGACGTTTAAAACAATGGAGTGATATTGGATGATTTAAGCGTGTTCTTGTATTCGACTTGTCTTAACTGGTGATCCATTTCGAGACAGTTTTACAAACTATGGACCCTAAAAGAGCATGCTAGTAGGAGATATCAATATGTCAATATGTGTTTTACCTCCAGAAATTACCAACTTCTTCAGCTTCCCGACAGAATTAGAAGAAGAATTAGAACTATCTACATTATTTCGGTAACCTTCTTGTGTATGTAATCATTTTCAGGTTAGAGGCACTATATATGACTAAACCTAGAATGCGATCAGTGTGTGACTTTGCCATGTTGAGATATTGTTTAGATTTGTATTCAAGGCAATTCATAAAAGTTAGCTTCGCAATTCAACTCACCTCTTATAATGAGATTTGGTTATATGGTAAAAGATTGAGTTCAATTCATTTATTTTTTAAAGAGTAATCAAATATTTCAATATTTAATCTTACATCACTAACACATTTAAACAGCAGGGTTGCCCAATGTGACACTTGTTTTTAAGAATTATAGTCTGATAAAATACGATAGAAGTGAATTGCAACTTGCTGAAAAGCGGTTACTGATTAATGTAATTAGTGATAAATACTACAATAAACACAGAACACGATTATGACATGTATTTTTTATTTTCTCAGAATAACTCATACTACTTCCAAATTAAGGATTTTCATTTCTTTATTATAATATAGAAATGAAAATATGCTGATAGATTTACAATTATTCGTTATAGCAAGTCTAAAACAAGTGTGGTATATATAAGAGTACAGTTATATTCGTAATGTGGTATGTATACCTCCTACTCAAGTAATAAAATATACCTAACCTTATCACTTCATCAAGAATTCGGGACGTGACTTGAAATAAATCTTGATCCGTTATCTTGACACCGTGCCGAAAATTTATTAATTATATACCAGTTTTGGTAACTGTAAAATACGGGTTCACGGAAATACACTAAATTAAGAAATACACACATTCATAGTTTTGCATATTTGTTAAGAAAAACAGAATCTTAATAACATTATAACTATAAACTGAACAACAATATATAAAATTAAAAGTTAAAAATTCAAAATAACTTTGTAATAAGAAAATCAGGAATTAATAAATTGTTGGAAACATCACAAATGCTCGCGATTAAACGCGATGAATATTTAAAACTTGAAAGTTTAGTGCGAACACCTAACGAATACACCAAACTTTGCCTTTGTGATGTTTGTTGTCAAACCACCCAGGGCTTATTAAATAATGGTTTTTATAATCGAGTGCCTCTTATGAGTTAAGTGACACAACAGGTTTTCTCCAAGAGTATATAAACCACAAAGGAACATACATTATACGAGCTTTCGCCCGCAGCTCTGCCTGCGTATTTGTTAGTTATCGTGGTAGACTTTGTCTTTTCTCAGGCTCTAGACTATCTGTGTAACAAATTTCGTGTAAATCGGTTTAGTTGTTACAGATAGAATTAGTTTCGCATTTTAAATATTAGTAAGGATTACTTTTCGATATTCTACTAATTAAAATAGACCTCAACAATGTGACCTTATCAGTTACAGTCTTATCTAATACGAGCACTTACATAAAATAACGAACTATAAATAAATGCCTAAGTATTTTCTAAGATTATCGAAATGGATCTTTCAAAATGAATAAGATAAATAAAGAAAGATGACTTGTGTGACAACCCTATGGACACTCATAACAGTCATAACGAGTAACTCGATTGTTTCAGCTCACAGCCCAATACTCCCGCTGTCTTTTTAATAATACCGGGATTCGCCGACAACGGCCGAATTTTGCCGAAGTGCTTTTCATTAGTTTAAGGGGTAGCTTGTTCACTGTCGCGTAATATTTGCGTCTCTTAGCAAACAAAGAAGAGTATGACATTATATTATGGAAATGAAAATCTAAACCCGACACTTGTACGTTTTGTTTTGTATGTTCACTGATGTAACTCACTGAAATTTTGTTTAAATTCCAAGTCTAATTACAGATACAGTTTTTGCGTTCTTGTTAATATTTAAGACACCAGAGAAATATTAAATCTTTTTTCCCCATATTATCAATATCTTTAAATTTTGTAGACGGGTTCAAAAATTATAGGTAAAAAAACCAAAAATACTCCATAAAAAGACAAAGATAATATTATAATCAATTTATATAGCTAACAAGATTGTTTTCATTACGCGTAGGTACAGTTATTCGTTTATTTTATAATATTTCTAAGCTACTCCAGATTTAATGATTTTGCAAAGTTTAAACAATTCGATTATGATCTGGCGACTACTTAAAGTGTCTTTTACCAACATACTTTACGGTAAAGGTAAGAACTCTTCTTCGTTTAAAAACGCAATCAAAAGCAACGTCAGTTTGACACCGTTTATATTTAAATGATAGCAATACCAGTAGTGCTTATATCACATATTAACTGGTGATTAACTCAGCGTGTCGGTCTACGGTAATACCTGCGACATTATCACAACATTCCCGGCTTTAAAGTATATTAAAAGTTTGTCACAAACTCGTTCCATTCGTGTTCCAACACTGCGGGCACACTTTTAACTTGAACCTACATACCTCAAGTACATAGGACGAGTTCCTTTCTATGCAGGTGAAGCCTTAAGCAGGGAATTTGTTTAATTTTATAATTATTTTATTTACGAAATAGTTCAGTTCTGAACTAGTCTTCAAGCAGATAAGCTAAGCTAAGCAGCAAACGTTATATACGTGTATACATTTATACACACTAAATTATTTGCTCAAACTGAGTGCCTGATCAACAACGCAGAGCCTTAGCCCTAACAATTTTGATAGCTGATCCTGTTAAGTTTAAATCACCCATTAAAAGTTTTTTTGGAAATCACTCTCCTCTTAAAAATCACTCTCACTCTCACAAATCACTTACAAATCACACTCCTCTCAAAAATCACTCTCACTCTCATAAATCACTTACAAATCACTCTCCTCTCTCTCTCTTAAAGCGGTAAAATATGGTAAGAACGGTTTTAGAAAACCGAAAACCTGTTTAGGTAGAGGCCCATGTCCAACAGTGTACTGCTATAGGCTGTTGTTGATGATTCAAAGTTAAAAACATAAGAATAATAGCGGATGCGGCTTGTTTAAAATATATACCGGTACTGGTAACTTGTACTGTTCAGAATAAAATCCTTCTAATACAGATATTATGACAGACTACCTAAATCCTTAGCACAATAGAATTTAAACATACACGAGGAATAATACAATCCGGTGAACACTCACATTTAACACAAACACTCGCTTAGGAATGGTTTTATTTATCTTTCTTTCGTATTTTATTGTATACAAGTGTGTGCAGAACTAAAATATTCTTAGTAAATATACACATAGCCGGTACCTAGAACTAGCTTTACTTGTAGCTTGAATGAAATTACGTACTGTAAGGGATATGTACATTCATTCTCTCTACAACTTTTTAAATATTGAATCGTCAGCAAACACATTTCATTTATCTATATTGTTTGCCTTGCTCTGCCTCTATTATTTCCAAGAACGTTTGGCTATACTATTACTATTTGAGACCTGATCTGAATATCAGTTTTTCCCCAGAGCGATTGACGTCAAATTATTTCAGTATATTTGAAGGCCATCCATAACCATCCAGATGAAAAAGCTCATGGTGGGTCGGCTCTTCTTATTAGACAAAATATCAGGCATCATTTTCTTGGCAGTTACAGCACGAACCATATACAGGCAACAAGTGTAGTAATAAGTGATTGGACCAGTAACATCACATTGTCAGCTCTGTACTGTCCTCCGAGATATACCATTAAGGAATCGGAATTTTGCGACTATTTTCAAACTCTCGGTAGTCGGTTTATCGCAGGGGGAGACTATAATGCCAAGCATACTTTCTGGGGTTCCAGGCTTATCCTACCTAGAGGGCGAGAACTTCTCAAATGTGTTATGGCAAGAAATTTGAGTATAGTATCTACAGGCCAACCAACTTACTGGCCAACAGATAAAAAGAAGACCCCGGATGTCATCGACTTTTGTGTCACTAGAGGAATATCAGAGAATTACATTTCGTGCCGGAGCTGTTTTGACCTATCTTCGGACCACTCGCCAATCTTGGTGGAACTGCGCACTGCTGTGCAGGAACGCACCTCAAAATGTGTTCTGCACAATAAAAATACGAATTGGCCTTTGTTTCGAGAGATTGCTGACAGGTCATTTAAAGAACCAGTCCGCTTGAAGACTTTGAATGACATATCAGAGGCAGTGTTATTCTTCAACCGCAGCGTGCAAGACGCAGCCTGGTCCTCCACTCCGCCAACGACACATATTGGCACGAATAACAAAGTAGCTAGACACATAGCAGACCAAGTATACCTGAAAAGAAGCTTACGGAAACAATGGCAACAGACCAGAAGCCCGACCATAAAAAAACGCCTCAACCATATAACCAGACAACTTAAAAATACCTTAGCTCTGGACCGAAATGAAATATTTCGTAACCATCTCATTGGGCTAGACGCTACCGCTTCTTCAGGTTATTCCTTGTGGAAGGCTACTGGAAGGTTTAAAAGGCCTGTTACTGTTTCTCCCCCACTGAGAAGAACTGATGGAACGTGGGCACGAACAGATCTGGAAAAAGCGAATACTTTCTCAGAACATCTTTCGAAGGTCTTTACACCTCACCCATACGAAGGAACCCCTGAACATGCGGAAAACATCAACGATTTTTTGGATTCTTCGAGTGACATAGATGCATTGCCGGACAAGTTCACCAAAACCGAAGTCATCAATGTGATAAGAAAGTTAAATCCTAGGAAATCACCAGGATATGATCTGATAACCAATCGCTTGTTGCAGGAGCTGCCTGAGTCTGGCATACATTTTCTTACATCCCTATTCAATGCCATGACCAGATTACGGTTTTTTCCTCCAGAGTGGAAAGTAGCTCAAATTATTATGCTCTTGAAACCAGATAAAAAACCTGAGGAACCAAAATCATACAGACCAATAAGCCTGCTACCAATACCATCAAAACTATACGAATCACTCCTGCTACAACGCATACTGCCAATACTCAGGGAAAGAGATGTGATTCCGGATCATCAATTTGGGTTTCGAAGTAAACATTCTACTATTGACCAAGTGCATAGACTAACAAAAAAGATTATGGAATCTCTCGAAACCAAAACCTACTGCAACGGTGCGTTCTTAGATATATCGCAGGCATTTGATCGTGTGTGGCACAAGGGTCTTCTATTCAAGATCAAAAAAGCTTTACCAGCCTACTTGTACGAAATATTAAAATCATTCCTAGACCAGCGTCACTTTACCGTGGAAAAAGGTGAAGCCATGTCTGCCATATCACCCATAAAGGCAGGAGTTCCCCAAGGTAGCGTCCTGGGCCCCGTACTTTATCTAATCTTCACATCAGATCTACCTACATCTCGATCCCTAACTACAGGTACTTTTGCTGATGATACCGCAATCCTAACTGCCCACACCAACCCTGTCATTGCCTCAGAAACACTACAAAGTGGACTTGACGAAATATCCCATTGGCTCAAGAAGTGGCGGATAAAGGCTAATGAAACCAAGTCAGTAAACGTAACTTTCACACTGAGAAGAGGTACTTGTCCCCCAGTCAGACTAAATGGTATAGAAGTTCCACAGGCAGACCACGTGAAGTACTTGGGAATGCATTTAGATAAAAGACTCACCTGGCAGAAACATATTTTTACAAAAAGAAAGCAACTAGGCCTACAGACAAGAAAACTATACTGGCTTATAGGTCCGAAGTCCCAACTTTCACTAGAGAATAAGATCCTTCTGTACAAAGCCATACTAAAGCCTATCTGGACGTATGGGATTCAGCTATGGGGTACGGCGTCCCATTCAAATATCGAAATATTACAGAGGTTTCAAAACAAAACACTTCGCATGTTAACAAACGCACCTTGGTTCGTGCCCAATGAATTGCTACACCATGACCTAAAGATACGTACAGTCAGGCAAGAGATCGAAAGACACACTAAAACTTATAAGGAACGCATATCCCACCACCCTAATGCTCTGGCACAGTCGCTTATGGATGAGCATAAGGAAGTTCGACGCTTAAAGCGAAAAATGCCGCAAGATTTGATCCAGCCACAGTGAATGAACTGTCTAAGTGAGGAGGATGTGACACAGGTCACATGCCGAAAGCGTCAGCAAAACCACTCAACATACTGCTGAATGTCCCTGAGAAGGCGACAGATTGTAGTAGAAAAAAAAAAAAAAAAAAAAAAAAAAAAAAAAATATTTGAAGGCCTTCCTAATAACAATTGCCATAGATGGTCATGACAACGGCTTATCGTGGTCTCTAACGAACGGGCATAACACACCGCCAAACTTCCATACTCCGAGCTGTTATTGAGAATTTTCTGTTGGCCCGACTAGGGTTCTAATCGCTAGATCAACTAGGCAAAAAACGAGACTTATTTTTGTATTAAGCTAAGATAGAGAATACTTTTAGTTTAAGCACTATCGCAAGAGTAGAATGATTCTTACGCTCCACTATGCGTAATATAAAAAATATTAACCAAAGGATATATTTTGACTTAGAAATACATAATATATGCGTACCGAACACATTGGAACTTATCGTGTTTCGTAAAATCAACATAGCCCTTTATACAATACAATTTAAAATGAATTCAATGCATATTCTATGAATAAGCACACAAGCGTCACAAGAATAAAACACAGACACAAACCACTTCAAGCCCGTAAATTACACATAAATAAATAATATCAACTCGTGACACCTCAACCTCATACACGGCCGTAAATAATACCATACTCATATATTGTCGTTAAGTCAACACAATTGCGCTGTAACCCGTTTTCTGACGACACCAACTTTTCTGACAGTGAAAGCAAACCCCCCATCCCAGCGGGTTTGCAGACGATTAATTATGAACTAAGACGGTCTAAATCCCCTCGCTCTTGGATGATTCCATTTCAACATGGCGACGGATCCTTTGTGAGTTTTATGACGACAAGAGATGTATTTTCTTTGTTGTATAAGCAAAAGGTAATCGGTTTAACAAGTCGCACTATATAATAGAGGATTTATCGTATTTTGCAGTTTATTTTTATATTATTGTGCTGCATGGTAGCGTTAGGATAGTAGTTAAGATTAAAAAGGTTATAACAATAATAATTGTACACCCAATATACCTTTTCCATAATTTGGAGGTCACGTGAAGCAGTCGGTCCCGGTTGTTATCGTAAGATAACAGTTGTGAAACTGAGTTAAAGGCCTTCGGGTGGCTTAAAACATTCGACATCAAGATTACGTAGCCACAACGTTGATTTGCCAATCCCCAATCCGCACTCGGCCGTGGGGACGTATGGCCTTAACCCTCTTCTGAGGAAACCGGAGCCCAGCAGTCGGACGTTATAGGTTGTTGTTATTTTTGGTATATACCTTGTCATATTACATGTATTCGAGATGTCACTTTTAATTTATTATGACGAAAATTGTTTTATTTTTATGAACCCACTGTCTGTCTGTCTGTCTGTCCGTCCGTATGTCACAGCCAATTATTTCAGAAACTATAAGAGCTATACTGTTGAAACTTGTTCAGTCGATGTATTCTGTGAACCGCATTAAGATTTTTACATAAAAATAGAAAAAAAACAATACATGTTGGGGGTCCCCATACTTGGAACTGAAATTCAAAAATTTTTTTTTCATCAAACCTATACGTGTGGAGTATCTATAGATAGGTGTTCAGAAATGATGTTGAGGTTTCTAATATCATTTTTTTCTAAACTGAATAGTTTGCGCGAGAGACACATCCAAAGTGGAAAAATGTGTGTCCCCCCCCCTCTAACTTCTAAAATAAGAGAGTGATAAAACTAAAAAAAATATATGTTGTACATTACCATGCAAACTACCAACGAAAATTGTTTTGAACGAGATCTAGTGAGTAGTTTTTTTTTAATACGTCATAAATCGTAACACGCAATTTACCTTTCATCCAGTCAATACACTAGTATAAAAACATTGATGAAAGTTACAACGAACTTTTATATGATGTTACTTGCTGATACGGAAACCTTCATGGGTGAGTTCAACTCGCACTATGCCGTTTTTTTTTTCATGTAGATACCGTACCTACATATTTTTTGCATACAATCACAATGTATTTGTATAGATTTACTAGTCGCGGAACCAACACTTTCTTACTTACGAGACCTAACTAAATTCTCATTCTTCATATTTAAACCCCCGAAGTAAAAATGACGGGGTATTATAAGTTTAACGTGTCTGTGTGTGTGTGTCTGTCTATGGCATGGTAGCTCCAGATCGGATGAACCGGTTTTGATTATGTTTTTTTGTTTGAAAGGTGAATTAATCGGGAGTGTTCTTAGCTATGTTTGATGGAAATCGGTCCAATCAGTCGGGGTTTATTTTATATTTTGATATACTTTTGTAGCCCAAATAATGAGAAACATAAGATCGATAATACAAAACAGAGCATTTTTTGTGTTATTTTTTAATATGAAAACATGAATACCTGTTTTTATTTAACATATAACAAAAACTGCCAAAGGGTTCAAGGGATAACTTTTTTGAGCTTGAAACAAAAAATAAACAAACGTGTGTTTCTTTTGTTGTGTTGAAAAGGTTCATAAATGTATTTATTGTTAGGGAAAGTACCGCGCCTAAATCGTAATATTGCTAATGGTTCGGGATTATTTTTGAATCGTTAATATTGGTGAATTAAAGGGGTTGAAATAGGGGAGGACCTTGTTATTTCTACGGTGAGTTTATGTTACTAATGGCCTCATAATAGCTATCTATTTTCCAAATGAAAAGAAATACGAAATCTTAATAGGATCTCTGTGGGGTTGGTCTGTCCATCTGTCACGGTCAATTTGATCTAAATCATTGATTGTATCGTCGAAGTAGTGGTTTCACGTCGTTTTCTATTCCGCTGAGAATTGTTATATGATTGTAATAATCAGTAACATCAACACATTTCTGGAATATATAACTTCATTACTCCTACTCACCACATCTAGAGGTAAGCCTTAAAAACTTTTTGAGGTGAACTGTTTTGTGTCTTGATAGTAGGCTATCAACATGAAAATTGCTTTGATGTATGACAATTGTACGAGTATATATTGTTGCTCTTTAATAGCTCTCATTACCAGTATATAGGTACTCTAATTGTTATAACACAATATTATAAGAATTTCTTTCATCATTTAAAAATTTCTTCTACAAAGTTTTTTTGTCCAAACTAAGTTTCGGTCTACGGTATAAGGTCGACTTTCGGTCGACTTTGTTACAGATGAACTTCGATTTTTAGGCAAAAGTGACGGACGGACAGCTTTACATATTTTCCGAGGCATCGATGAGTCTCAATGTGGTAAAAATCGTTATCCATTCACATAAAACCCGGCTGGAATAGCTTATCTTTGCAATGTGCCCTTGTCACCAAATTGATTTTATAAATATATATATACATATATATTATATGTCAATTTTTTAATTTGACGTTCATATTTATTATCTTTTTCCTATCAATAATAAACCTGTTTGCAGACTTATAAAAGAGTTATCGTATCACTCTTCACTAAATAATTTATTTCATCTTCTAATTGTACAAATATTTTGCAAGACTTTTGTAACGTCTTTTTAAAGATTTCAAAAGAGGTTTACAAAAATGCTCTGGCGAAATTCATCAATACGTTCTTTTAAAGTTTTATTTGAGTAATCAATTATTTATACAAAGTTCTGAAAGGTAAAGAAATGTTGGTTTAAGCAAAAAAGGGTAGCGAATATAATTATTTCGTCAACAAGCCTTGTGTGGGCGTTCAAATATTTTATGTGTTTTGAACATTCTGAAAGGCGCCACTCAACATTCATGGTCTAGATATAATTTAAGTAGTAGGGTCTCAGAAAAAATGTTGAATGTTGAATTTGAAGAATTGGATCGAAATATGGTAAATTACTCTTGTTCTTTTAAAAGAAATGATTCAAAAATTCTAGCCTAAATCTAGAAGGAAAAATAATAAAGAAATCGGTTTGCTTTTTTTTAAATGAAGTCTGACTAAGCATCTTACTGTCCTTAGCTTCAGTCATTATTCCTAATGGTGCCTATATATTCGTGTACAGCTCAAATTATTTGGCAACCGGAGCATCCGGATAAGCGATCAATTCATTTATTAAAAGCGCAAAGAGCCCAACTGATAACGGCTCGTTTTTATTCGAATGGAAACAAATACTCAAATACTTTAACAACTATTTTACACATATACTCTGTCTAGTATAGGTGCTTATACGTCTCTTCCTATCCCTACAATTCATAACTTTTTGGAAATTTACAGTCAAAAATACTTTCCCACCTATTCATCACTGCTGACTTCTATCAATCGTGTTTTCAAAAATGTTTAAAACCACGACATGATTACGTAGATATCAGCTACAAAATACGAATCTAAAACTATTATAAAAATACGAAACTATAACTAAAGGGATATAACGAAATTAAATCGATACTTCCAGATCAGCTGAAGTGAAAAAAAAAAATAGCACAACCTTACGTCAGCATTGATAACTAGCTATATATTATTCAACGGTATTTACGTATAAGCTCTGACTGTTTACAGTATTTACGCACTTGTTGGGAGCTGATCTAAGCATTTGCAATCTCTCATTCAACAATAGGTTATTCTCGTTCGTAAAAAAAATCTTTCTGAAACGTGTGCGGTAAGTATTTTGGATGTTTATGCCGCTTTCAGTCGTCGGCCGGCCAGTCCATCCAATTCAGTGCTATAATAAAACTGAAAATGCTGTAAAAACGGGTTACGGTGCATGTTTTATGATGATCACGACATAGTGGCAGCTGGATTTATAGCCGAGCATTGTTTTTAGAAACGTTATGATTTAAAAGCTCTTTGAATATTTGGCAGCATATTGCACAAGAGAACAATTATTCACAAAGCACGTGTTCTGTAACAAAACGGTTCATTAGACGAAAATAATTTCATCTTAAATGAAAACATTTGGATCTTGCTTCTATACTAGTTGAAGTATGCATGGTTGATTTAGACTCATATATTTATATATATTTTAAGATAATATTGAGCCAGTTTCTCTAGTTCCACATAAAGTTCTCAATCGTTATCTGAAACGTGATAGTTTGAGAGATATGTGTTAATGATATGCATAACTATGTAAAACCCAAATCTTTAGTCATCTGGACAATAAGTCCACATTAGTCCATCTGGGACTTTAACCTGAAGTGATGAATTTGGTTTTGATTCGTCTGCGGTTTATTATACAGACATCTATGTACCTCACCTACGCTTGGTTACAAAAATTAAACATCAAATATATTACAATAGGACAAATGCCATAGGACAAATAAATTACTAATAGACTACCTAATACGAGATGAATCTTTATGGCAGTCTAAATGTTTAAAACATGATTTATCAATCACATTGAATGCTTACTTGTATACTATTTACAAGAATTAAGATGTGAGAAGAATAAATGTCTATTTGTATAATAAATATATATTTAAACTACACTACTCGTATGTGTGTTTATCTCTTAGCAGTTACGTTCTAAATAACATTTACGAGTATGTTTTCAATTGAGGCAAAACGTATTCTAAATGATTTTTTTTTTTACTGAAACTCTTTTACGCTCTACGCGCTTTTTTTAAAATATTTAAGCCCAACAAAGTGACAACTCTGCCTGATGGAAAGCATCAGTAGATCCAGTAGTAGCATCCAGTATTAGGGGCCACCGTCCTTATTGTGAGAGCATACAATGCAGAATGGTGACAAACCTGGGAGGTGTCCAGATAGAGATCTCACCCTGGACCTCTCCTAGTCCTAAAAGAGAAGCGCAAAGAGGGCACACCGTGTGGTTTTTAGTCCGCCCCGCCGAACCGAAAACCCCGGCGGGGTGACTGTCCGAGAGGACTTTCCACACGAAAAAAAAAAGAGAGGTGACCCACAACATGACGGCTCATGACGAATGCTGTCATTGTAGGTTGATCTGTGTGAGGGTAGTATGGCTCCGGTTGAACCGGCTCATTCGTACTGAAATACTATCTATATCTGTATTCATAACTCTTAAGTTCATTTTGTCTCATTCTCAAAGAAGATTGGCCATAGTGAGGTAGCTGTTCATAAAAGGAATCTATAAAGACACTTTGCAAAATAAAACTTGTAATTTTGACACGCTTTTTATTAGCTTCACCTGTTGTATCTTGTTTATATGTATGTTTGTTTATATGTAAAACGCAGTTTAAAAATCGTATAACTTAGCCCGACTGTCGAATTTTGATTCCACGTTTCAGTTTATTTTATTTCCTTCAATAGATGTTACAATAGGGAACCGTAATTATTAACTAAAATGTAGCAAAGTTTTTTATTTCGAGTTTTATTCCCTACATTATTACAAAAGTACCTTCAAAAATGCAACTTTTTGTATTTAACCTAACTTTGAAAGAAAATCAAAGTTAGGTTAAATACAAAAAAGTTTTCATTAGTCAACAAAGTAGATTAAGAACAGCAGAATAAGAATGTTCGTCCAATCTTTAAATAAACGCTTTAAAGGAAGCGCAATGGAGACCCAAACTCAGAGCAAATGATGTCAGAACGAAAATTGTGAAAAGCTGCCTATAGGGTCATCGAAAGCGCTCCAGCTCACTGTACTATCAACTTTGTGTAGCTGGAATAAAGCTTAATATTTATGTTACTTGAACTGTTGAAAAGCCTTGTTCTGTAATATTCAGATATAAACATTAAAGGTTATACTAAAATAAAGGCTGACTGAAGCTCGTTAGATTTTTGCTCCAGATTTTTTTCACAAGTGGAAAGCAGACATCAAATGTGATTGATAAATTTGTGTTATACCATTTTATGTGCTGAAAAGGTTAATCAAAATAGTCAAAATATAGAAAAAAAAAATTCATAACTAAATTC
The DNA here is from genome assembly GCA_932526445.1 of Phragmatobia fuliginosa. Classification (NCBI taxonomy): domain Eukaryota; kingdom Metazoa; phylum Arthropoda; class Insecta; order Lepidoptera; family Erebidae; genus Phragmatobia; species Phragmatobia fuliginosa. The sequence continues at coordinate 395,056 of OW052078.1, read as the reverse complement.
TTCATCGTCCTTGTTGATCATATTTATTCGGATTGCTTATTATATTTCTTCTATTCAAATTAATCAAAATCGAATTAAATCAAATCAAATAATAATAAATAAAAAATAATAATTTTTGATTAGCAGTCGCATACACTAACCACTAGACCAACAAGGCAGTCAATTACTTTATTTTCTTGAATAAAATTGAGAAATATTCAGGATTTTACTATTTAAATCTCACTTTTATTGTGCATTTGTCGATAATACAAGCAATTCAAGGAAAACTGCAATTATTATTTACTATGTTGCTAGAGCGTGTATTTTTGTTTATATACTTGTCGTACTACTATGCAATTCGTACCTGGTTTTATTATAAACATACTAACACATTTGATGTTTATGACAATTATTCTGTAATACACTTTCTTTTAATAAATCTACATGTTGCAGTTGTTTGAAGTAGTTATACTACCTAGTTATGTATATAAAAGGGTGACCAAAAATTAACAAGACCGGACTTAGGATACGACGTAAAACAAAATTAAGTAATACGCCACTATATTTTAAATTTTGATACATAATAACAAAAGATAACCCTACCGATAAAATTTGACACCGCAGTAAATCAACACGGCCCACAAAATTACCCTCTCCTTTCAGAGGTATAATAATTTGATAACAGAAGCTTTGTTTTACCGGTGTAATATCCATTACCGGTTAATATTCGGTAAAACTGGTAACAATACCTTAGCAAATACGCAATGTTTTAGGGAATGGGTATATAATCGCTACATCAGGCGTGTTTTATAGCTTGTTATTAAGAGTTTTATGATTGGTCCATGGTACTGGGGTTCGATAAATCAATATTAGTATTCCACCAAATAATCGTTCCGTACCGTCCGATTTGTAATGTTTGCAAAACCCAGAATCACAAAATTTTGGAAAATACTTAATTCGTCAAAATGTTCATTTTACTGTTAAAATAAATGTAGTTTGAGATACCCAAAGGGTCATCGACATAGCCACAGGATTAGCAAGCTGAAGTGGCAGTGGGCTGGCCATAATAGCCGTAGAACTAATTCCCGTTGGAATAAACGAGATCTTGACTGAAGACCGACGCAAATCTAGTGTAGGACGTCCACAGGCCAGGTGAAGAGATGATTTAGGTAAGTCGGCTGTGCAGTAGCTGGATGCAAGATACCGAGGATATAACTAAGTGGCGCGCAATTAGAGAGGTATATGTCCAGTAGTGAACTACGACAGGCTAATAATGATGATGATGCATATAAGTATGCATTTATAGATTTGTTTTATTTGGTCGTTTACTAGGAGTTGTTGTACGTTAAAGATACATAAATAAATATAACACTTTTCTAACAATCATAAGACTTACGATTTTTGTTGCGTCGATATCATCGATAAAGTACGTACCTGAAATAAAATTATATTAATTAATTTATATTCTGTGCTTTATTAAAGTGACTGTTTAATAGTATTGATCTGAACAATTATCGTAATTTTTGTAGCATAAATTATAGTTTTAAGGACGGTAGCAATTACCAAAGAAGATAGAACAGCTCTGCATTTGACGTGGCACTTGAGACCATGTCACTCTCATCACAAGCATTTAAAGTACAAGAATACTACCAATTCTTATTTTTTAAATCAATAAAAAAACGTTTATAAAACCATTTCTTTAATCTTTTTTCTATTAATTAGTTTTTAATATTATTTATGGACATCTTCAGTATTTATCATAGTCTAAAAGCGTTTAGACGTATGAAATATATGAAGTGGAAATTTCTCAAAACATCAGTACCATCATATTTATAAATCAAAGAAAGATATCTATCATTAATTCTCTATTCGAAGCGTTCAGAACAACTATTTTTATTATTTCTTTGAGATTCCTTTCAAGGCCTCTTATTATGGAGTACAATCATTGACAAAGGCTTTATGATTATTGTCTGGGAAACTCAATACAATACGAATTAATTGAACTCTATGTAAAATCTAATAAAAAATATATAACCCCATCTTGAGAGGAAAACGAACAATGCTGATTGGGTCATTATGATTTGTTTATAAATCGATGATTTTTCAACGAATCTTTTTGTGAACATTTACATTTTATAATACATATAAAAAAAAAAAAACTTATATGTAGATGTAGATATGTAGATAACATATCCATATTTGTATATCTTGTATCTTACAAAATTGATGACGAGTTATAAAAAAGAAATTCAGTAATTTAATAAGAATCAGTAGTCTCTTATTAAAATGAGTGACATTATTTTGTTTAGCACAATGAATTTTTACTCAACCCGCTAAAATCATACTTGAACCATCCGTCATAAAAATAAATACCAATTAAACAGTAGCGGCACTGGTTTTTGTAAGATAGACTCTACGTAGCCGGTATAAGTAAGTATAATTGAATAACCCCGGTCATTTAGAAGAAATATAACAAGCCTACTAAATTAAAAAATTATTAGAAATTGTTTTACGTAGGAAATATAACTCACTTTTAATGACATATAATTTAACCAAATGTAATAGTCTCCATTAGCTATCAAATTATAAAATGATTGTTTTCAACTTCATTAGTCAAATATTTAATTGGGGCTGAATTCGTTTATCAAATCGTAATGAATCAAAGAGGATCAGAAAACTCGAGTGGATACTCATTATTACTACAATATTTAAACATATATAATTTTAAGTTTCTACCTATATGATAAATATTATATTTATTTATGAATAAAAACGAATGAAAAATATACATGTACACCCTTTTATGATTGTACATGTATATTTTCAGTATACAATATGAATGTTTATTTAGAAGTAATTAAAACATTACAATATTAACTGAAGTGTGGCGACCTTTTCGATATTGAGATATATCGCAACTTTCGATTTCTTCATAATTAAAGTTGCTAATTTAAAAAAAAACAATTAAAGGAAATAAAGCTAACTACTAAAAAAATTGTAAGTTTTCGCTCGACAGTACCGGCGTTTTCGTAACTTAGTTCGAAATTTAAATAAAGTAATATAGGGGTTTATTTTTATTTTCTTAGAATATTCTCAAAACATTAGGAGTAATTCCAGAATGTTCTACACTTGAAAATAGAAAAAAGTTGTTTGTTAGTTAGGGACACTGAGCTAACGAAGTAGGTGATGTATGTCAACTTCCTAGAACGGGAGGGACTCTTCCTAATGAACACTTTGTTCTAATGATAAAAACAATATAACTTGTACAGAACCTAAGTTGCCAAACCAACAAAGTCTCAGACTGATATGAATCATTTATCGTTAGGTATCAGCACTCGCTATATTTGTGGTGTCCCTACGGAGCCCTACCGACTCTGGGTCCCTAATTTATTTGAACAAACATATCATTCCAGTCAGATTATTTTTGGAACCTTGCTACTCAAAGTACATAGTTACTTGTTATATATTCACTGATATATCTACATTTAACAAATTTAGTTTTTCGAACTGTGTACGTTTAATAATTTGTGTGTTCACTATAAATATTGATTCAGTTAGGCGCGGGAGAGCGATCTGTTTGTAATCAACTAAAGGCTAGAGCTGTGTCAACATTTTTGTTATAAATTGTAATTGGTTACCCTATGCTTATTAAATTGGTTATATATAGATACTAAATAATCGTTTGAAGTATTGTGACGAAGCTTCACATCTTTGTATCCATGTCAATCGAAATATTGCATAATATAAATAAACTCAAAAAGTAATGTTCAGAAGAATGAAGGAACTGCTTTTATCCAGCACCTCTTTTTTGAAGTCTTTTAAAAAGGTATTCCTATATCAGTCACTGAATGATCAGCACTTTTAAAAATACGTCTACCTTGTTATTCGCGTTAAGAAAATAGTGACGTATCATCTTGACCATGTATCTGACCAATTCCAAGTTTTCGTAACAAACGATAATTTCTTGAAACTGATTGGTCAAAGGTCGAAGCTTCATCAATCTATTATCTTAGAGCAAATGAACTATACTTTAGAACATATTTTTATAGGTGAGCTAAACCAAATAAAAATATTATTCGTGATTTTATTGTAGCACTTTGTCGACGTGGCAAAAACACATAATATCATGTAAAGTTTCATCTTTCTAGCATTAACTATTAGGACGGTAAGTCGACGACAGACGGACGGACGAACAGACGGACAGATGGACGGACAGACATGACGAAACTATTACTTAAATTATATTTTAGTATCTAAATGAACATACAACATTATACGATTTATATTACAATAAAATTACAGATAAGTACTTTTTCATTTTATTGTTTGTTTCTGGGTCTGTCTATATATATTAATTTACTAGATTCAAGTCTTTAGTTGAATTGAACACGACGAATCAAGTAAGTTAAATATTGTATAATACATAAAGTAAATGTTGCGTTATTTTACATTGAGTAATAATGAACAAGTTACACAAAACATTAATTAAACCATTTCATACCAAACTACAATGAATACAATTTAAACTACAATTACTGAGGGAAAACCACTTCAATTTCCCATCACAACTGTTGCTATAACCTGAATAAGCTTCAAATGAAGGCGTGAATACAATTCGAAGCTCGGTCTCTGAAATTTATTACTTCAAGAGCGCTACATAATTATCGAATTTAAACTGAATCGTTAGAGAACAATTTGTACACATACACATCACACACACTATAAATCTCTTAAAATTACACAATACAACTTCAGTATTTGAAGTCTTAAAAAAACAACATTGGTTATTACAAAATTAGGTTTCACTAAAGCCGTTTACAAAATATTATTCTCAATTTTAACGCTCTTCCTGCTTCCCATTACGTTAGCACTCAACAGATGGCGTAACGACCGCCTGTAACGATCGCCTACAGCCACGTAATATTAGATTATTATTATTTTCTCATCTACCGAGTGTTATCAAAGTGTAACGATATCAAAACGAGAGTCTGCCACCGGCTTTGCTTTAGTTGAGAGTGTTTAATGCAGTTATTAATTTTTAATGAAACCATTTTCTTCTAAAATATGCTCGTGTTTTTGTGATGATAAATAAGTAAGGTGTTTTTAAATGAATGTAATTTATGAGATCATTCATGTGTAAGAAAATGGCAGTAATTTGTTCTGTGTCTGTGTATATAGTTTATATATACCACTACTCTTCATCAACTATCAAAGTTGCGTTAAAATCGGTCCAGCCGTTCCAAAGATAAGTCGGAACCAAAAAGCAGATAGTTAACATTTCAAAAACTGTTTCATTGATACCATAGTACCATATTTACTTTCATATGCATTTAGTAAAAAAGATTTCGTTTGCTAAAAACATTTCTATTTAATTTATTTGTATAGAAATATCATGAAATATACAAGTATGATTATCTGCAGCTTGGTTACCCTAACATCGGGTAGTTTGGGATCAAAAGACGATAATGTCTCAATTAATTATAATAATGGTAAATTATTATTAAAGGTAACTGCTACCATACTTAAACAATATAGTGCTCTCAAACTGGCATCATTTCTTAAATAATATGTAAATGAGTTTATCGATGTTTTTCCAGATGAATTTGCAATTAATACACATCCGCCACGAAATTCAGAGGAAAACTGAGAAAAACACAACCTAATGATAACTTTTCACTGAAAAAAAATACCAAGTACATCAGCGATACGCTTCGAGCTATGGAAGTTCAAATGAAACTGTGTAAACTAAAGTAGAATCAATGTTTGAAATAAAAGGAAATGCCGCCAAGTTGTAGCATTTCGCTCGATGCGGTACAAAAGTGCACTTGGCCGCCGACCAAGTTGCTCGCATTGATACTACGACTTCGCGATGCAGTTCGACAGCCTCTGTCTGTGGGGTGACCATGCGAGACAGACGGCCATATCGAATCGAAGGTAACGCCAGAAGGTATCATAATAAAAAATATGTTAAGATACTGTGTAATTGTGTAAGTATTTAAAGCAACAACAATATTTAAAGCAACTTTTGACCCTTTCTCCCTTTCTGTGTTAATCATGGCCGCTTCCTCTAGGATTTTGCTAGAATTTAAATTTGAAACAATTTAAAATGTCAAAATATTAATATAGCAGATTAGTACCTAAAAGCTCATATCCAAGTGGCTTTAAGTAATCGGACACAATCACTGTGGGTAAGCAACTACGGCGCGGTCGGTATCTAGATGGGTGACCGTTTCTGGCATGATATGTTTTGAGCGTTTCCGTAATTAGGAGGTCAATTTAAGCAGTCGGTCCCGGTTGATATCATAAGATAATAGTCGTGAATCTTAGTTGGAGGCCTTCGGGCAGAAATTGTTTCAGTATTTTGTCATAGTAATAAGAAAGTAAAGAGCATATTCATGTCCCCCCAGAGCACCTCCCAAGTGTTTAGGTTACCATGACTAAGTATTCCACCAGTCACCACCCCAAGAGTGTCGTGGCGACTCGGTCGATAGGCGATAAGATCGCTAACGACTAAACTTGGACCGTTACTGTTTCTCTAATGAGCGCTTGAAGCATACGTCCTTATCCTCATAGACTCGAACCCGCACTATCATTAGTGAGCATAGATATCTACTAGATAATAAATGAAATACGGATATGAATTACTTTAAGGCATTAAGACAATTTAGAGGGTACTGCAATGAATGCAAATAATTTACAAGTATTTTAATCACAGATTTTCTAAATATTTAGGAGTAAAATTAAAAACTGGCCAATAAACGTACAAATAATTTAAAAATAAATTTTAATTATGTAGACAAAAATAGGAACTTTGAGCTATAACTGTTCGCGATCCAAGCAAAGTGATACAAAACAAAAGTAAAATAAGTACTGCAAATACATAAATATAATAATAAAAACGTTTTCCAAGAAAAATATATGCAGTAGAACATAGAACATATTTCTTTCTAAACTCGGTTAATAATGAAAAATACTTTCATAGTTAACGACTGTAATAATATACTAACAAACGTTATGAAATAAGGAAGTAACTTTTATGTTATTAAAAGTAAACTAAAAGTATAATAGTAATTAGTAGTAAAGTACCATACAATAATTATACGTTTCATAACAAAAGAACAGGGGTTCGTCCAAATAATAGTCCTAACACGTTAATATTTCATCAACACGCAAGTTATAAAATCTGTCCTAGATTCCCAATGGTAGGCCTTGTCTTCCCACAATATCGGATGAGATAGAGATTATTAAATATGACTGTCAGAACTGGTGTGTACAATATTGGTATTGGAATCGTATGTGTATTGCTGTCTATTTCATACCTTTCTCTATTTTTATGTTGTTTTCAAGATAGCAATGTAGTTATGCAAGATTATCATACCAAACACTTAGCATATAAAAATGTTTTTCAAATCCAATAGCTATTTTTATAAATTAGTACTTATAAACGCAAGAAAAAAGTACGTTTTTTGCTTAATTTTTATTAATTACTATATCCAAATTAACTGCTAACAACTTAAAATGAATAATTACAAAAGCATTTTATAAAATTAAAAGCAAATCTATGACCTGCGAGAAATTTTAAAATATTTTCAAGGAGCAGTACATTCGTATAAGTAGTAGTAAGTTTAATTACACTACTTTTGATACAGCTATTATTAATAGTAAGCACTACCTTTTCAGCACTTACCAGTGCTTTTAAATACTTCTATCACAAGTAATGTCAGTCGCTGCAACCCTATTCTGAATCTGATAGAGATGTGACAACCCTACTCACGAGACGAAATGTAAGTTTACACTAACAGTGTTATTTAACCTTCCTTGTTGTGTAGGGTTGATGGGCTATCAAAATCGGGTTACTTCTGTAATATGAGCAATAAACTATCGTTCCTACCTTGTCGAACAAAACAACGAAGAAAGCAAATATGTATCTAAATATGTGTACATTATTCCTCTACATTTAAGTTCTGCATAAACCATTAGCAACCCTAGCAGTAAATACCTACTAAGTAATTCGATTCAAAAAGAAAACCGAAAATCCAATGGTGGTATTACTGCAAGTAAATTTAAATCTTGCTGTCGTCACTATAAGGCTTAATCTTGTAGCGCATATAACAATACGTGGCACAAAACGTTTCTGCATACGTCTGCATAAAAAGTTTATGTTAATTGCTTATTTTATTCGACGTTAACATTACCCGTTTTACTTGATACTGTTAAATATGTTATTGCTTTTAGAACGCTTATTTTTCCTTCTCATCTGTTGTCGCTTTTGACTTTGATGTAAACCAAATACTCAATGATGAAACACAAGCTCAACAAACTTAGGACGCTACTGTTTGCGTGTTAGAGGTGAAAAATCAGGCAAATTGGAAACGTAAATACTAGGACTAATGTCATTCAGGATTGGAGTTCTGTACTGTACTCTAGATGAATAACCTGGATAACTACTATCCTGGAAACACCGAGTATTTAGTCCGAGATTAAAGAGAGATGTTGGAACATATGTATGAGTATTTCAAAGTATACAAATACTACAAGTTACAAGTATTCACTTTTATCAGCAATATCAAATCCATTGCCATATGATATTTAGGAACTGCACAATATATAAGGCTATACTTTAAAGTGTTATTAAAAAATAAATCATTATTATTATACTGTTATGAAAATCGAACCAATGAGCGCACGTGTTTGTGTATACGTGACCTCAAGGGTGTGAGCGGCAGGAAGATCGGGGAGAGAGGGGCGAATCACCACTGACGCATCTGGCGAGGGACGCGTCAAGCTCTCTCGAACGCACGTGTTTGCGTGTACCTGACCTCAAGGGTCTGAGCGGCGGGAAGATCGGGGAGAGAGGGGCGGATCGCCGCCGGCGCATCTGGCGAGTGACGACGCGTCAAGCTCTCTCTTTTCTCGGCGGCATCACGGACAAGACGTATCAAGAGGCGTTGTGACTAGGTTTACGTGTTGTGATTAGGTTTAGGAAATAATAGAATTAAAGTTTACTTTTGGTGTGTACTGATATCTATTTTGTTAAATCATCCTCTATTGGTTCATAAAATCAGAAGTGGGATTCGATACACCGGGAAGCTGTGCTCGTTGCTGTCTCTGTTAGTGATCTAAAGTAATTGTTTTTGAGTTGTAAAGTTGTACTACTATTAAATATTTAACTATTACAAATTTTAAACTCAGTGCGTCGTACAAGCCGTAAGTAAACTTTAATTTTATAATGTCGGGACGCTGTTCGCAGTCTCATGAGAGATCTGATAGTCACAGCATCTCTCGTAACACTCGTAAGTGACGTCGCGATAATTCATGTACTGAACATGACAGTACTCGCGAACTAGATACGATTCTTGTTAGGTTAAATCCAATCGAGGACAGACTATCTACCTCTGGATCTGAGCCTCCGCGTTCTGTACGTGGATATCACACTCCGCCGTTGCCTGTTGTTTCAAATACAGTTACCGCATCGGTTGAGTCTGTTTGCGATACTAATAAGATTGTAACCGCGTTGACATCACTTATCACCAAGCCTAGTCATTATTACGTATCGACGATTTTAATGTTTGGTGTACAGAGGTTGATAAAGCTCGCGAGATTAATCGCTGGGATGACCACGAGTGTTTATCGCGTATTGGGCGTTGCCATAAAGGTGACGCGCGGTTATGGTTAGACGATTGGGTGTCCAATGATCGTTCATGGACCAATTTTAAAGTAGAATTCAGGTCGCTATGTCCTCGGAACGTCGATATCGCATATGTTTTATTTGACGTAATGAAAACGGAGTCTAATAATTTCCCTTCGTATGCCGAACATGCCCGTCGGTCGTTGATGCGTTTAAATATTGTAAAAGGGCATACCGTCGAAAAGTATTTCGCCAAACAACGCCGTGAACCCAGAGAAAATGGTAGCAACGTAAATTTTTGTCAAACGATGTCCGATGCAGTAATACAATGACAGCTGTAATTAATAAGATTCCGGTAGACGTTTTAATTGATAGTGGATTAGATATTTCTTTGATTTCTGATAAAGTTCTCAAACGTTTAAGTTGTAATAACGTTCGTCCATCATATCGGTTAATGCGTGGCTTTGGTAGTCAGGAAATAGAATCTACATGCTATGTAACAACAGTAGTTCAACAATTTCCTGAGATACGCATAGAAGTGGATTTATTTGTTGTGCCTTCCAATTGCATTAGTACGTCTACTTAGGCATGATACTGTTGATGATATAGAAACATTATGAAAGGTTTTAAATACCCTCAATAGTGTCAGGTATTAAATGAACTAAGTGTAAGCTTGCGAGACAACATATGTTGCTTGTGAAACGATAATGATTAATGGTCAGGTTAGACCGAGCTAAAATAAGGTGTAAGCACTAGTCAATGTATGAGTAACAACTAGTGTTCCAGAAAGATAATTTTCGTGCCTGACTGGCTATTTCAGGTGTTAAATTTTAAGATCATACAGAAAAACATTGTAGCAAACTTTGATCGTAAAGGTGTGACATTCATATGGAATCACGATTAATAAAATGTTCATAAGCACGTTACGAGCCAGCTCAAGTTATTGTGATCTTTCTCTTCCTGACAGAGGTACTTAATGAAACGTCAGTTCTAGTGATTGTTTCGACTGCTTTGTTGGGCCGACAGTTAGTGTATACTACTACTGTTCAATATAGGTTCGATTTCTGGGTTGAACAAACAATAAATAATAATACTGGGTACTTGTAATTATAGATATGCTTGTCGCGGCCCGAGGTTTAAAAGTTGTGGTCAAAGCTCCGTGACTCGAATGAGTACAAAGAGTCGACGGTCCTACACCTGATCTCTTTCGGGTCATGTTGGGTGGCCGTCTCATCGGACCAAAGGCGTACACCTGTGTTAGACAAGTACTTGCGTGCGGTAGTATCTACTGTGTTTTTGGTTGGTCACCATTGGGACTGGCCGCCGTAGCAGAAAGGTTTAAATGGTAAGGTTTAACTACAGACTCGAGACGATGGACGATAAGCAGACGGTGGCCTATTACAGTAAGTGATTGAACGACACCTATCGGACTAGCCCTTGTGCATAAAATTACTTTGAGGGCAATCAGTCTGAACTCGAATTCACTCTGTATCACTGCGTACATACTGAGGGCATTGTTATTTTGAAATATCCTAAAAGTTTTGCTTGCTAGTATCGCCTTCCAAAAACTCTGTGATTATTCATGACGATTGTGAAGCATATTGGTGATGTAAAAGTAATACCGTATTCAAAACTAATGCAATGTTTCATGCTTTCCCTAGATGACAACTATGTGTTGAGAGGTTAATAACGAGAAAGTCTCGTCACTGTGGAAGATGCAGTCCTTCAGTCTTCTCGCTGTTTACGCGAGCCAAGCGCGGGTGGTGACCTGGTGTCTGCTGCCGCCTGTTGAGGCGCAGGCCTGTTGCCGTCTGGTGAGGCGCAGATCTCCAGTCTGCACGACGCTCTGTGAGATGGGGACTTTCGGTCTGCTCGCCGCCTGCTGAGGCGCGAATCTTCGGTCTGCTCGCCGCCTGCTGAGGCGCGAATCTTCGGTCTGCTCGCCGCCTGCTGGGTGCGGGCTGTGGCATGTGGTCCGCTGCTGCCTTATGAAGTGCGGACCTTCGGTCTGCGCGACGTGCGATCTACGGCCTGTTCTCCGTGTGCCCGAGGCCTGTGACGTATGCTGAACTATATCCACGTGCGCTTGCCTCTCGGCAGCTACCTATGGCGTGTGATTTTTGAATTTCTGACACGTGCGCTTGCTTATTGGCAGCTACCTATGACGTGTGATTTATTTGTGATGACACGTGCGCTTGCCTATCGGCAGCTACCTATGGCGTGATCTGTGATGACACGTGCGCTTGCCTATCGGCAGCTACCTATGGCGTGATCTGTGGTGCCACGTGTGCTTGCCCTATGGCAGCTACCTAGGGCGTGAGCAGAATTTCTCAAGGGGGGTTGCATACCTCGCAGCCACATGCGCTTGCCTCTGGGCAGCTACCTATGGTGTGTGCTGGCGATCTACATACCTCGCAGCCACATGCGCTTGCCTCTGGGCAGCTACCTATGGTGTGTGCTGGCAATCTACATACCCCGCAGCCACATGCGCTTGCCTCTGGGCAGCTACCTATGGTGTGTGCTGGCAATCTAATGATAGGCAAAGTTTTGATAAAGAGAACGGTCTATTTGTTATAATTTCTAAATATCTTTCTCTGTTAAATAATAAAACTCGTACACCGGTTACAACTGTTTGAGTGCACGCTTACAGTTGTAGTTGTTGTAAATAAAGTTCTTAACTATTATCACAAACCATGCTACAGGATAATTTGTTTTAAGTGTTATAACGATGTGGTCTTTCAAATAACGATGATCCCGATAATCTTTAGGACCGTGAGGAGCTATCTCGGCAAGATGCGGTCGAGGACGCCTCGCCATCAGGAGAGGCCGTGTTATGAAAATCGAACCAATGAGCGCACGTGTTTGTGTATACGTGACCTCAAGGGTGTGAGCGGCAGGAAGATCGGGGAGAGAGGGGCGAATCACCACTGACGCATCTGGCGAGGGACGCGTCAAGCTCTCTCGAACGCACGTGTTTGCGTGTACCTGACCTCAAGGGTCTGAGCGGCGGGAAGATCGGGGAGAGAGGGGCGGATCGCCGCCGGCGCATCTGGCGAGTGACGACGCGTCAAGCTCTCTCTTTTCTCGGCGGCATCACGGACAAGACGTATCAAGAGGCGTTGTGACTAGGTTTACGTGTTGTGATTAGGTTTAGGAAATAATAGAATTAAAGTTTACTTTTGGTGTGTACTGATATCTATTTTGTTAAATCATCCTCTATTGGTTCATAAAAATACATATATTTTCTAGTAGACGTTTGTTCAGCAGTAGACGACATTGAGAAATGTATCTCAGACAGTGCACATAAAGCCGACATTTCAACGTCACAAGATCAAAAGTAACGTTCCAGTGACAGCTTCCGCGTCAGTCAGAGGCCTTTGTTGTCAAATTATGAGATCAACCTAATCACTACTGCGATCCGCACGGACAGACGCACGGACTTGGCTAAGATATAGTTGGCTTAGAGACTGTCCGAAATGACGTGGACTTGGCGTTAATGAAACTGACACAACACAGTACACTGTTTATGTTAGTAGAAAATAGGTTAAATGTATGAAATTAACCATTCTCATAAGCATAGCTATAGTAAAATTAGCTCCCTATTAGCTGGATGTAATACAAAATGTGTTATAATTACTTCATAATTTTTCTCTTTTATTGAATCTTACTTTTAAGTAAGTTACGAATATATTTACTTTTTATTTTTTTATGTTTAAGCCGACCAAAGTGACTCTGTTCTGCCTAATGGAAAGCATGAGTAGAATCCAGGAGTAGGGGTCACCATCCTCATTGTGAGGGTAAGCTCAATGAGGATGGTGACAGCATGGTGATCCATACTATGGCGGCCTGGTCAGATATTGCTTCTGACCGCCTAGTCAAGCTTCAAGGAAGCCTTTCCTTGAAGCTTCCGGAAGCCAGGAGAATGAAGCAGTATGATTTACACCTTCTCCTGTGATCTTTATTGTTAGCTGAATATATTAGAAAAAAATTAATAGATAAATATTTAAGATGAACTCTATTGATTTAAAAATAAGTAAGGCACTACATTTTCAAAAAAAAATACATTTATTTCCAAAGTGTTACTTTTAGAAATAAAACCGTAGTAAAAGTAAAGTGATAAGTGGTTTGGAGAACATAGTTCAAAGTTACCCATTTATAAGTCGACTCTTGTCTAATAAAAGAAGTACGGAGAAGTAGAAAAAGTATGTTTCCACAAATGTGTTACGTGGAGCTCGCTTCGCTCCTGGCGCGTATCGGCTCACGTATGATCGGGTCGATACTCGGCCGGGTCGACGACCCCGCTCACATTACTCTTTGGGTCAATGTTAATGCACTGCTTTTAAATTAACTCACTTACATAACACTTTGAAAAGCTGCCTCATTTGTTGTAAATTGGGGTAAATAAAAATTTATATAATTATGTCATTGTTGTTTGCCCCACAACGGTTAATCATAACGAAGGGTAATTTATAGGGTAATTATAAGTTTTAGCACTCGGTGTACTAGTATGTTTGTAAATTCCAATGTAAAGCCTAAACTACTGAAACAATTATCATAAAATAACCTTGGGAAAGATTCCGCATAAATACAAAATAATGTTGTCCTTAACTAGATTTCACCCGAGGTCTTGTTGCCGTTAGAGCATTTGTTACCATTCCACCGGATCAATGATTCTGACGAGCATAGTCTAGGAGTTAGCCTTAGTTCAAAACCGTTGTGGGTTTGATTCTCACCCGGACAAATTATAGTGTGATAAACATTGTTATTTGTTGTTTCTTGGCATAATTTATTTATTACAGGAAAGTAATATAATATATTTAGAAACATTTAAGTTTGTTCATCAACAGTTACAATAGTGACGACTCTGAAAATTTTAAGATCAGTCTCGACAGACCTTGTGTGTGAAGTTATCCTGAAACACAGAGAATTTCACGGGAACGTATATATATACAAAATTATATTGGCAGAGCATGAACCAACAAACAAACATGTAATATTATACAGTAGGTAAGCTCGTTAAATTGAAATACTATCATATTTCCTTTTCATATACAGCTCCTTCCGAGAGATTTGTTTCAAAAGAAAACATATCCGCTAGTTGGCAACTCAGAGAAATTCTACAAAAATATCCTATGAGATGAACACAAGGATCGGATGCTGAGCGGCCCTACAAGGCCCCGAGCGGTGTGGTATATTATACATATATGTGATGGCGGAACCACACTGCGTTATGCTCTATTCGTTATGTGTCTACGCCGTATTCGCCAAAATATTTCTTATGCGCGCAAACAACAAACATGCCATTCACACTTCGAACTGGTACGCTGAATTATGCCAAATAAGGCAAATATGTGTGTTGTAGAGATGTGTCATTGTCATTTTTACATATATTTTATTAAATTTACAGAAACAATACTTAAATGATGTCTAATTATTTTGATCATATGATAGATTATTTTAATCGTTTAAACGATTTATCGTATTTCAAAACCTGTTTAATAGTCTATGGTTGTTAGTTGTGCACAGGGCCCTTCACTACCCGTCCGAAGTGTGGGCAGTCGATGCGTATATTCGCTTTATTCGTGTCCTTTGAAGTGTGCCAAAAAACCGACAAGTCGACGGATACGCGTATTCGCTATTCGTGCATAAGTGTTATGCGTACGAATAAAGCTAATATTGGCGAATATACTCTCCACACTTCGCGTGAATAACCCGCATAAGGAATAGCGCATAACGCAGTGTGGTGCCGCCATAACATAATACATTCTAACAATATACTTATATCGAGATGGAAAATGTGTTCAATATAAATTATGCTGTATCAAGTATTACGGCTGTAGTTATGAATACTATGGAAATGAATGGATTTTATTGTGTTTTTAACATATAGATTTTTTTAGATAGTTGTTGATTCGGATGACGTGTGCACAAGTCAGTAAATCAATATTTAGGTAAATATATTTGTACTTAAAAGTTTCAATCGTGAAATGCAGTAGGTATACCACAGACTATTCTTTGTTCTGTGAGGTATGCTCAACGATTGAGACAAAAAACTATCTCCACTCCAAAGAACAGTGTAAGAGAAAGACTGTATAAGTAACCCATTTTAAAAAATTAAGTACATAGACCAACAAAGTTGTTTATAAAAAAATGTTTATATGTTTTCGCTTGATTGCACTTGATAAATATTTAAAAAGTGTATGTAGAATTGTATTATATTGGTGAACTTTTGTTGATAAATTCGTCTCTAAGATCGTAAAGATCATATTTAAGGTTTCTTCCGTGGATTTACAATGATTTTGTCAAAACTATGAAATCAAACGAAGTTAGTGTTCACATAATAATAGCTCGCGACTGTGCAAGATGCGCGTAAAACGTACGCTCAAACTATAGTAACCTGGTAACACCTGTGTGCAATGTTTTCATATTGTATCTATCACAACAAACAACTTTAGATTCTATTCAAGTATGTGTTAGGTTTGTATTTCAGTGTATGACATAATGGTTGTTTAATGCGTAATTCAAGAAATGCTGGAATAAGGGGGCGGTTTGAAGTTATGAGGATGTGATCTGAGGTGCAAAGCGTATTTTGATAATTATGTGTTCTTAACGGTTTTATCATTTTATGGTACAATTATGCAACGAATAAGTAACGCATTAAGACCACGTGAATTATAATAGACGTATTCAATGTACTTGCATATATCAGACGTGCTTCATCTTAGTGATGGGTCTTGTAAGTTTTTTCCTTTACTCTAGACTTCCTAATAAAAATTTGAGTGTTCCTGTTTAGTGCCTGTGTGTGTAAAGTGTAATTTTAGTGTGATGAAGTCACCCCATTCCTATATCTATATTTTTGACTGCATGGTTGGCCGGTAGTTCAAGTATCGAGAGTTCAAATCCCACATGGGACAATACTTTGTGTGATTTACAAATTCCTGTTCTAAGTCTGGGTGTGCTTTGTGTCAATTTCGTATATGTTGGTGATGTCCCCAACGACACGGAATTTATATTCTTAATGCGGGAGTTTTCTTTAAAAATCTATCTTTAAAGTAAATTTTACTGTAAAGAGCTTTTAAAAGATTTTATATTTTTGAATATTTCAATGATTATCATACAGAGACCATGAGGCAGCTCATAAAACTGTTTTTTAAAACTCATTTACTTTATCAGTACAGTTTCTTTAACTGTCAAACATGACAAAAAGAAACAGAAAAATGATTTAATTACTTTTTACACACTACGTTTATAAACTCAAAACAAGATCGTAATGTTTGGTCGTAGCCCCGCGAATCTATGCCATATAATAACTTTAATAGCGATTCATATCGCTTCTATAACGACTACGTACAAACAAAAACACGTTATATTTACCAGAAGGCTTTTAATTAAGTGTAATATCCCATTACGGGTATGAACACGGGTTTCTTGATGGAATCCATTTACAAATTACAAAAACTCGGGACGGGTATATTGAGTTGTAAGGTCTCTTTTTTGGTGTCGGTTTTGTGAACCCTACAGCAATCTTCACTGATGGCTCTCTTAGAAACGGTGAGCTAGACTGTTTAGTGAATAAAAATGTTTTAGAAAACTTTACCTGTGGACATGCTTTAGCGTTTTAGGTAATTGTGTTTTTATGTGCATTTGGATGGTATTTACGTAAAAAAAATAGGTTTATTACTGTGCTTTAGTTCTTTTTATGTATTATTATTTTCTCTAAGCTGTGTGTTTCACTGGAGTACAATAAATAAAAAATAGTATTAAAATAAAATAAAAAAATGTTCCAAAAGATTATAAGTATACAATTTTACATTCTTCCTCATAACGTGTCGATGGCAACACTTTCCACGATTTTGGCCCAGTGCTCGGCGACGCGGATTGCATTTGGCCTTGCTTGGTGCAGGTCGTCAAGCGTACACGAGCCATGCCCCACGAGCCCAGAGCTCGTGGGGCATGTTCAACACAATATTACATTATGTCATAATTTAAAAAAATAACAAAAAAAAATTAGTTAAAACTTTAAACTCTATCTTTAAACACCACTTCCCACCATAAATTTTAGTGTGTGAAAGACAATGTTTTGACTCGTATTTAAAGCATCGTTTATCTCTTAATTGAACTACATTCTCAAACCATTAAATGATTGAAAAAGAAACCGACTTGTCTTATAGGTTAATCTTTAATCAGTATTTTAATATTTCCTCAGTCATTACCACAAAACAGAACGCCTAATTATAATTACAAGTTCTTCCAAAAATAGCGCTCAACATTTTGTTGCAAAAGTTAGTAGTTTAGTTTGCAGTTTAGTTGAAACTAAAATTTATGCGTCCGGACAAATTCAATGGCTAGTTTTATTAGCGGACGTATCAGATACGCCCAATGCATTCATATTTCATTCTCTGGTTCATCTGTCAAACACAAACTACACGATGACGAATAAAAAGAAAATAAGTGAAAAGAACTGGCCAACATTTGTAGAAATCTATTTATTGTACGTGAGCTATTTATTGTACTTATCAAATCGATTTATTTTTCCCAGAGAAATCTATATTACCTTTTCGCACTACCAACAACTATTGATTACTTGACATGTATATGAAATCATTAGTAGGCTTCATCTTGACAATAACCAACCGACCGACCTAGTGTTGAAGGAATAACTAAAAACCCTTACATTGTTTGATACATCTTGATTAAAATAAAGAACTAATTTGATTAAGTCAGGTGATTGAATCATGATTACCTTCCAGAAAAAAGTGAAGTTGTAACATATACAAACACACGCTACACGTAAATACATATAATACGCTGATCTCAAAACGTCTGCAGTTCTCAATGCAGTTGTAGCTATTATTAGATTCTATAACATTCCGATTCTACATTTCTACGCAGAATTTTACAAACATGTAATCAATACTAGAAAAAGAAAACTACTGACAGCTACACACACTAATAAATACCTGATTCAGGACTGTGTCCGAGAGACGGCAGGTCCTGTTGTGAACGACGACGCTGCCTGTACTCCGCCCTGTAGTCAGGCCACCTTCCGTACTGAGCTGGAGCATTCAAGTACTCCTGAGAAGAGAACCGAGATGCCCGTGGAGGAGAGAACCCCATCTGGGTATAATAGTCATGTCTGAAGACTACATCGGGATGGTTGATCCCACCAGGTACAATCTGACTTCCAAAGTGGCTTCTATGGCCAAGATACTCGGGTTTCATTGGCGCATCAGTGAGCTCATGCCCATGAATAGAAGTGGAGCGTTGGGGTCCGTAATCTCGCAGTCTGTTGGAGAAGTCTAATCCCATGCGATGAGGAGAGTAGTCAAGGCCTCGAGGACCCATCTCAAAGTGACCTTGTGGTCTGCTGCTGCTTCGATAAAAGTGAGGAGAAAACGGGTTCTTGCTGTCCATGTGCTGCCTTGTATAGCCACTTTCAACCTTAGGCTTTTCATCTTTAGGTAGTTTTTCAGATGTTTGGAGCTTTTCAGTACCGTTTTGGGTTTGCTGCGCCTCTTTCTTTGGAGTATCTTGAGTTCTCATTTTATGATGAGCAATAGCTTCTGACATCTCTTGCGAAGCTCTTCGATTGAATTCCTGAACTTTCTCAGGCACGAAACCTTGTTGGGGCGGTTGCGACATATTGGGATACTTTTTATAAATACATCAAAATGTACACTTACTACCACTGTATATCATGGGTTTACACAAATAGTCTAATATAAAAGTCGTGAATACACAAAGATTATATATTGAGTATATATTTATTTATATAAAGTGATGTCAAAGTTAAACTTGTGCAATTATAATATAGGAAAACGTTCACAACCAAATACACAATCTTAAACAAAATGCCGATTAGCACTGAACTTATTTCACTTTGTGATTCGCTGATTTATTCCATAACAATGAACGGTGTTTAGTTAAAAAATATGATTCGCTCCAAACCATTCCATTACAACTAATAGATTGTGTGACTTTTAGTTTTACAAGACGTAAAGTGCCCTGTCGAACACAATGTGAGCTGGGCCACTGCGAGTAAACCCGTACGATGTTTATACACTATACACTACAACTAATAAAAATTACGCACGGATAATTAAAAATAGATATATGTGAGGAATCACACACACACAATCGATCTATCGAATATGCTAAGTACGTATTGTCCAACGTGTTTTTAATTAGAGTAAATGCAAATAAAATAGATGCTTGACTTAATTTAGCAACAATGAAGACTATCAGAGCTCCAGCCTGTCTATGTAACAATAATTTTACTTTTAAATTAAAGGGGATTTTACTTCTACTTTAAACTTCATAAAATTATCACTCTCGCCTATTTACTCGTGCATTTTTTGCAAAATAACGAACAATCACAGCTCATTATCTTCCACGGGGGAACGCGCGCAGCACCCGCCAAGTTCGTCCATTATTCGTAATTACAGCCCTTGGCAACGTCAAGAACAACTTGGCTGACTTGGCCGTAATTTTGCTACAGCACTGCTGTAATGTACTTACGGGAGTTTCTGGAGAGTGTTACTAGTATGAAGTCTGCTTAATGCTGTTGGAAGTTCGTATCTCGATTACTGTTTAAGGATAAATTTGATAGCTGTATGGGCTTCAAAGGCTAAGTTTGTAGAGTAGGTTTCCGAGATAAACTCTATTTCTCCTTTCCGTTGGGAGTAATTGACATGCGTATGGGAGACTGCCATATCTAAATAACCTGGTCCGTTGGTTTAGTGGTCAGTGATGTAGACTACTGTGGGTTTGGTAGCCCTGGACAAATCGAATGCAATAATTTGAACCTTTTTATCAATCACCCAGGGTCTCCTTTCAGAAGAGAGACTGTGTCGGGATGTAATTTATCTATAACATATAATTTTCACCGTAGTTCAGGCTGCACCTACTTTAGAATCAGACATTCGGATGGGAAATGTCTGCAATTGATATTTCTAATGTCTTCTAAAAGTTCAATCATTGTAATTCTCATATACTTTAAAATCGTATTGCGAGATTTAACAAGGTTTAAATAGTTTGTAATACATAGCAGATATAACTTATTTAGGTTACTTCCCTTAAAAACTGCATGTTTTTACACTTCGACGAGCAGCAAACAAAGTTAATTGCTCAACTATTAAACAACACTCATTCGCAACTCCGACTGTTACAAAGTTTGATTCTCTCTGGTTTTATTCGCACAAAATATGAGAAAATTATTCGCATGAATTACTTGCGTGTGACGTCATAGTTATGACGTTAAGTTAGTTAATGTTACTCCACTTGGTTTATGACTCCTCTGTTTTCCGTGGGTTTTGAGTTTTAGTTAATTAAATGAGAGTCAGTTATGTCTTTATGTGTTTGAGTTTAAAAGCTCGAATTTGATAAGCGATGTCTGGTAAGTAATGTTAAATATAAAACATACTTACTTCCAGAACACACTATCAAAAAAAGTACCTTGTTAACTTAAAAGGTATCATAATAACAGCATCAACATAACACAAAATCAGACGGTAATGTTTTTAAGGCTGAACAATATATAAAAAGGTAACTGAGAATTTCTTCGCAAAGTGGATTGAAAACAAAGGAAACTCAAGACGAAAATCTTTGAACTATATAGTACAAGCTGTGTACCTACAGTAATTTGTGATCAAAACTGTACAATTAAAACGTGCAGTTGCAATCACAGCAATCGGCCTCAAAGCCCTCGGCTATCACTCTGGCGAGCGTCCAGCGCCAGATATTAACACTGATCGGAAGTAATTTCCAACGCCGTTGACCCACTGAGCTGGTACTGCACCGGTGGTATTGCTTAGCAAAGTAGTAGAAATATTTACTTAGTAATAGCCACGTTTTCTTACAGTACCGGATTTTCTAACAGTAATAGAACCAATTGGGAGCTTTGATGAACTCAATCTAAAATCGGTACATAAATGACGAACATACATAAAAATTGGGTGAATTAAGAACCACCTCCTTTTATGAAGTCGGTTCAAAATACGCTTTACCAATGCGAAAATAACTCTGTCTGTCTATCTGTTCGTCGATTTTACGCCAAAACTACTGAACCGATTTAAATAAAAATTGAAACACAGATTGTCTAGAGCCTGAGAAAGAACATGGGCTACTTTCTACCGCGATAACCGACATACACGCGGGCGAAGCCGCGGGCAAAAGTTAGTATAACACATTTTGATTAAAAACTCTGCGGTATGATAATACTTTCTACAAGAGTAAAGGAATCAAGCCTATATTATAGCCTCGATCGTAATTCCAACTCTCCAGCTGCAACTCATAACTACGTCACGGCTATTGCGTCGTCAATCACGGTCCAGGTGGACGTAATCCAATATATTCGTTACTGGAACCAGTACATCGCGGTAAAGCTTGTTGTCCACCTCGTTTATTGTTAGTGATACTTTATAGTTTAAGAACAGTGTCATCTCAAAACTTATATTGATCCAGATTCTCTTTTCTCTTCGTCTAAGAGAAAAAGAAAACGGCAGGTACTAGCATCATAGCATTGAACAATCTGTGTACACATTTATTTATATTTGTTAAAAAAAATCGTATTTTAGCAGTCAGTTATTTAACATACATTTTGAGAAAGTTTTTAAATGTAAGAAGTAAGTGGAAAGGCTACTACAAAATGGTCTATTAATGTACATACCAGTAGTCGAGTAACATCAAATTGAAAGGAAATAAAGGTTCTAGATATGAGAACTGAAAAAAGATTATGTTTATGAAACACACAATGAATACCATCCCTACTAATATTATAAATGTGAAAGTAACTCTGTCTGTCTATCTTTTACGCTTTCACGCCTTAACCACTAAACCGCTTTTGATGAAATTTGGTATGCAGATAGAACTGAACTTGGGAAAAGACATAGGCTACTTTTTACCGCGATAACCGACATACACGCGGGCGGAGCCGCGGGCGAAAACTAGTTTCTCTATATTTTAAAGCTTAAACTGTGTCACGAACTCAAAATATAAATCACGCAATACTAAAATTCAATAAATTTCAGTGTAAATTTATGCACACACTGTATTTATTAAATTAAAGTTCATATTTGCCGAAGGAATTAAGTTGGGAATGTTTGCCAGTTAAACATGTTTGTTTTATTGCAACGTTTTTAATTACATAAACTCATCTACCGCTATAAAGGCTTTTAATGAAATTAAGGTCAAACCGACCGAGGATATTTGGGGTATGTCAGTGCAAACTTGTAAGCCCATTATTGAAACAGTTGCCCCCTACTTAGCTTCAATTTTTAACTCCTGTGTAGATCAAGGAGTGTTTCCGGATTTAATGAAACAAAGCAAAGTAATACCTTTATTTAAATCCGGAGACCCTACAGATACAAATAATTATAGACCTGTTTCAATCTTGCCAGTCTTTAGCAAGGTATTTGAAAAGATCATGCTCAATCAGATGCTTCGCTACTTTAACAAAAATAACATCCTTCACGATCAACAGTACGGTTTCACCAAAGGACGTTGTACAACCGACGCCGGTGTCACCTTGTTAAAGCACATCTTTGATGCATGGGAAGCGTCACAGGATGCTATCGGGGTTTTCTGTGATCTCTCGAAGGCATTTGATTGCGTAAGTCATGAAACATTATTATTAAAGCTTAATCACTACGGACTAGATAAACGAGCACTTAGCTTGATTGAGTCGTATCTCAATGATAGGCAGCAGAAAGTACAGGTAAATGGCGTAAATTCTCTGGGCTCAAGGGTCAGAATGGGAGTACCGCAGGGTTCAATATTAGGCCCATTTTTGTTTCTGGTGTATATTAATGATCTCCCACACATATTGCAAGATCAACCGAACATTGTATTATTTGCAGATGATACTTCATTGATCTTTAAAGTTGATAGGCGGGCTGAAAATTTTGTTGATATAAATAATACTATTAATAACGTACATCATTGGTTCACTACTAATAACTTATTGCTAAATGGAAAGAAAACCAAATGCATTAGATTTTCTTTGCCAAATGTTAAAAGCAGTAATTGTGACATTTTAGTTAACAAAGAGAAGCTAGAATTGGTAGACGAAACTGTTTTCTTGGGAATCACGCTAGACGCAAAATTACAATGGGGTCCGCATGTAAAATCACTTGCTGGGCGGCTTAGCTCAGCGGCATATGCTGTTAGAAAAGTTCGGCAACTAACGGATGTGGAAACCGCACGATTAGTTTATTTTAGTTACTTTCATAGCATCATGTCATACGGCATCTTGCTTTGGGGACGTGCGGCAGAAATAGAGTCAATTTTTATTCTGCAAAAAAGAGCCATTAGAGCTATATATAGTCTCCGCAGTCGCGATTCTGTTAGGGGCCTTTTTAAGGAGATCAATATCATGACAGTTCCTTGTCAGTACATCTATGAAAACATAATGTATGTTCGAAAAAATTTACATCTCTTCAATCAAAGATGTGATAGACATGGGTATAATACTAGGAATAAAGATAAATTAATTCAACCACGTTTTAGTCTCTCAAAAGTGCATACATCTTTTATGGGGTACTGTGTTAAATTTTATAATAAAATACCTCAAAACATACTAGATTTAACAGAGAAACGTTTTAAAAATGTTGTAAAACGCACACTATGTAAGCAAGCATATTACAAATTAGAGGATTACATTGCCGACAAGAATGCTTGGCTTAATGCTGGTCCTGCTCCACAGCCACATGATTAATTCTCAAATTATTTAGAAGTTAGTTTGTATTTTTGACATATGTTAATTTTATCATAATAATTGACATTCATATATTGCAATTTTTTTTTTTTTTTTTTTTTTTGACATTGGATATCCATATTTCCGACATGGATTATTGATATTTTAATTGTATCTTGTTTGACATTAAATTATTATTATTATTTTTTGTAATATCATTATTGCATAATAAATTACTTTTTATTGACATGATCCAAATATTTATCGCATTCTTAGAGAGTAGCATAATTATAAATGGTTTTTATTATTGTATAACTGCGAACATTTTGAATTGTACATGTGAGCACTTTGTAGTCACTGGTAGCATAAGTTTGTTGACTGGCGGTTGTGAGTATGTCATGCTCGCTCAAAAGTCCTGCTGGCGGTGGCGTGTGTAGCGGGTCGTTCGGCTCCCTACGATATGGTTGAACTGGACGATGGCTGGTGCATGGGTCATGCTCGTGATACGGGCGCCGCCAGTCGGGGCTGGTCATCTCACAACTTCTATTTATTGTTTAATTGTTTTTGGACACTACATGTGTAAATATCAGCATCGTTACATTGTCCTCACATTTAATAAAATGCCTTAAACAATGTAACCAAAAATTGTAAAAACAATGTTGGAAAAGAGTGTCCATGGAGTTTCTTGTCTGTTCTTCTCCATAGGATCTACGAATTGGAACAGACGATTAGCTTCACGACTGACTACTGACTGACTACTTGACGTTTCAAAAGTGCCGTTGTATGGTTTATTTGAAATAAAATGGTTTTGATTTTGATTTTGATTTTGAACGCGTTTATGACGAGCTGGATCGAGATGACCAATTTTTTAATTTATTATTCTCTTTTTGATGTATGCTGCCAAAAGGACTCTTCCTGATGGAAAGCATTAGTAGACGTCTTAGTCACAATCTGACGGCTAAACTTTAGATCTCAGCTTTAACAAGTTGAGAAGCATAGATTTTGTTTATTTTTTTAATTGCAGACTGCCAAAATGCCTTTGCTCTGCCTGATGGAAAACATGAATTGATTCCAATGCAGAGAATGCAGTATCGTGATATATATATGACTGCACGGTAGGCCTTGTGGTTTAAGTGGTCGACACTCCGTTCTCTACTGTGCTAAGTATTGTGGGTGCAAATCCTGCATAAGAAAACACTTTGTGTGATCTACTAAATGTTATTCTGAGTCTGGGTATTCTTTGAGTCCGTCTCTTATAGGAAATACCTTTAGGAAGAAATAATCTCAAGCGGCCTAGTGAGGTGTTTATTCACGCTTCGTTTGTATAAAATTGTAAAGTTGCACATAACGCCCTGAAAAAAGAATGTCAGTAGAAGCTTCTCGTCGAAAAATGTACAGTTTATAACACCAGCAAACATGAAAGTATTCAACATTTGGTATGGAACATTAAGCATAGTATGAGGGACAGTTACCGGTTCATTTGCGCGCGTTTCATCCACATCAGTACATCATTACGCTCAGATTTCCCTTGACAAGTGACGCAAATGACGCTGAAATACCGGCTCATCTAGTTACGTACGATATATACTAACGATATTTACACAGGTACACATACTAATACCTATATCTGCATTTTCGTAGGTACGGGTTAAATTTAATTTTGGTTATTTAGGCATAATATAATAAAAGTGGGCAAATGTATTGACAAGAAAAGTGGATCAGAGAGTGGGCAATAGATGGAATTTTATGCAACTTTATTGAACATTCTAAATATGTTAGTACTAGCTTCTGCCCGCGGCTCGGCTCGTGTGTATGTCAGTTTTCGCATTGAACAGTAGTCTTTGTCCTGACGAATCAAAGTGTCTCTATGGTAAATTTTATTAAAATCAGTAGAGCGGTTAACTCATGAAACCGTAACAGACAGACAGTAAGCAATATTAGTGGATAATTTAAAATATAGGCGCGGAATGTACTCTCATTCAATAAAATATTGTATGTTTAAATATATCCGTGCATTTATCTACGGTTTACTTGGGTCTATATTTGCGTGTGTCTTATATAATGAAGTATAATCATCAAGGTAAACAATGTTAGACATGAGACCTTGCCCGAGAATATCTGTTAGGCACAAATCAAATGATCGCTAATAAACCGTATTATGTAGGAGTACATGCTGCCCCGGAGGGAGCGTGCCTAGACACGTTAAGCCCGTTTCGGAGGTAGCTGTGTGATAGTCGTCACTAAATTCATTATACGAGGATTTTCACGCATTATTATTTAGAAACCTTCTTTCTAAGTTAATTTGGAAATCATACTTATGTAACGGTTTTCCTATTAAAGTTTTTTTTAAATAATTCAACAGGCTGCAAGGGTTTTAAATAAAAAAGATTTGGATATAAAGGCAACATGAGATTTGAAGGAATAATTTCTAACTTTTCAATAATTTTTTTCATCTGAGAACATTCTTAGAGTAGAAGTAGGATGGCCAGGTAGCATGGCTCGACGAGAACGAACGTCACGGTAGTTAATTTATTTTTGAAAATCATAGAATTAAATATTAACTGGGACCGAAACTAGTATCTAAATAATTGAGACATTTTAACTTGGTATCAATAAGTACCTACTGATTTGAACTAAAAGCTAACTCTCGTTATAAAAAATATTCATCTAGATTTAGAAAAAAAAACTCAACTTTCAGAAAACTAAATAACATCTTCCAGAAGTTAATCATGCCATTTTAGATATAGACAAAAATGTCATAAAGCATAATATAGACTGTCATTGTTCGTCAATAAAATTATTCAAGGCTTGAATAATATAAAGCTTTTATGATACAGCAATGTTTACCAGTAAATTAGCTCGCCCAAAGCCAATAGTCCCACGTGGTGTTATTTATTTCGCGTACGAGCAACACAGTGGACATTCTCGCACTAATACATAAATGATTTACTGTCGCTCACTACATTTAACATCGATAAAACGCGCCTGGCTGCCAACCGGTGCATTGATTCATACCACAAACAAACCGACGCTTTCATAAACGAACTAGTGTTTACACTCAGCGTACTGATGAGAGCCGATTGAATTAAAATTATTTATTAAATTTATTTCAGGGACATATTTCAGGGACATGTGAGGCCACCTGCCACCCTAGCAGAAGCAGGCCGGGGTGGCAAGTTGATTTGATTCGTTCTCGCACAGTAGGAGGCCACCTGAAAACAAAGATGCACCTGGTTTCCCGACTTCTAGTGCCCGAGAAGGCGTGCGGTTTTGGTCGGTTCGAGTCCGACATAGCCACAATTATGTGGCATCCGGGGGGATTTCCGCACGAAAAAAAAAAAAAAAAAATTGTTATTTAAAAAGTGATTTGTTCACTAAAGTAAAATACTACAGAAAAAGTAGTTATTAAAGATTTAAAATATTTTTAAGAGGAGATAACCCTAATATCGTCAGAACAGATAAAAGTTACACGATAGAAAGAGACGCAATTGTAGGTAAACATTATCGTAGGTGATTCGGCGCTGTGTGATCTGAATTGAACTTTATCTTATGACACCAAGGGTCCCTATTTCTTTAAATTACTTTTTGAGCCGTCTGTACTAGTACTATTCTTTGGTATAAAGGAAGACAAGAGATTGTTTTGTATGAAATTAGCCACGGAGACATATAGTATAGATTTTTCGGGTTAATATATAGCCTATGTCACTCAAAACTAAGCTAGCCTTCTATTGGTTCAGTAGATAGAGATCACAAACTCACAAACTACATCTTTATATATAAGTATTTAGAGTCTATTGAAATAGTATTAGGAGTACAGATTTTTAAAAGAAAAACTTCTTAATTAAAAATGACGAAAAGTCACCCTAAATATTTAACATTTTACATATGTACCAGCATCAGCAGTCTAATCAACAGTCAGTCAGCGGCAGTTTATTTGCCAGATGTGGAAGTTTCCTAAAGGAAATTAATGAACATATATTTGTGGTATACGCGCAGTTTTACGGCGATATATTTTCGTACTATGGCGTAATGTGTGTACTGTGCAGTCATGTCAATGTTTCTGTGCTATTCGTGATAAAATATTAACACCAAAATCGGGAAAAGATAGATATTTTTATGAATTTCACTAAACACGATTGAACGGCTTCTGGGTCCTGATAGAATGATCCTGGTAAGAATAGAAGATTTTTCCATAATACCTCCCGCAACTAATAGGATCCAATTTCCTAATATTAAAACCTTTTTGTGTCGGCAAAAAGCATTACATGTACATCTTCATCTTCCGAGCCTTTATTCCCAAGTTTATTTGGGGTCGGCTTAGTAGCCGACCCCAAATAAACTTGGAAAAACTGAAATTCAGGTAAAACCGGTTGAACTAGTGTTCAACCGGTTTTACCTGAATTTCAGTTTTTCCAAGGAGCGACTGGCATCGGACCTCCGCAACCCTAAGGGAGAACTGAAATTCGAAGATTGAACTAGTTGTCAGTATATTTGAGGGCACTGACTCCCCAATAACGATTGCCATAGATGTTCATGACAACCGGGACCGACGGCTTTACGTGCTTTCCGAGGCACGGGCGTGAATCACCGCCTTATTTCCAAACTCCGGGCTGCTATATTTGGCCATAGATTTTGAATTCGCAATAATAATACAAGTACTAAGGCATTATCTTCAATATATTTTCGAAATATAAAATATATCAAAAAATAAATTTAGACGATTTCGACTCCAAACCTAAGCTAAATTCATACTTAAATTATAAATTCGAAAGTAACACTGTCTGTCTGTAACGCTTACATAACTGGAAAGTACAGATTTCAATGAAATTTGGCATTTACATACTTCGATTTATATTCTTTACCGCGATATACATGCGTGTCATAGCTGAAGGCAAAAACCAGTAATTTAAAATATTTAATTCACTGACGTTAATTTGTACCTATATAAGGGCCACCGCAGACTAGCTACTTTTAGCATCGGCGATCAGCAACTAGTCGCTTTTTAGAAGCTAAATACGGCGACCGAACGCTCAACACCGCACACTTAAAAACGCCAAACGCGGCGATCGAGTCGCTTTTTAGAAGCGCGACACAGCAGCTGAGCGCTACTCTCCGCACTATTCCGGTAGCAGCGACTTGGCATCTGAGCAGTCGCTAAAACGCGCGTTTCCGATACCGCGATCGAACGCAGGAAGTTGCTAAAACGCGATGCAGCATCGATGCAGTCGCCAAATCGCCGATCGCCGATGCTAAAAGTAGCTAGTCTGCGGTGGCCCTAAAATACACCGTCTCACGATCGATATAAACAAAGTACTCCATTCTGCTCGTGTGTATGCCCCCAAGTAATGTTAGTATACGTCTCAACTTCAACGCTTCAAGTAAATACACTAGGGACACTAAATCCACCTTAATATTTAACTTAATAACTTAAACCTACAGTTTAGTGCAGGGCTATGGTGCTACTTACACTGAGTCAGAACTTTGTCTTTTGCATAATAAGGACCTTCACTTCTTGGTATATAGACGGAGGCCTTGGCAGGGCTAATTATCGTATTTTTCTACTAAAATAAGAAGAAGTTGTGATACGCTAAGTATGCGTTACGTATTATTTATAAATATAATCTGGTTTTATTGCATTTGTATCCCACTTTTCATCATATTTTAATCCTAAATTTTATTGTGAGTTTATTTTTGACATATTTTTGACGCTCACTCGATAAAAGTCAGTAACTTTGTCTTAAGTACGCCGAAACATACAATATATCTTACTTGCACAAAAAATAATTTATCTACATACCTATAAGTAAAAAAAAACAATATTTTTTTACATGGTGCTGATTTTCAATATGCAATTGTAAGGAACTGATTAGAACAGTGTTCACAAATATGTGAGAAGGAATTCGTTGAACGCGAACACGTTTAATAAGAGGCAATAGCTTCCACCCCCATCGCATGGAGCCATCGCATTGAAAACCAACCGGTGTGGCAATATTGAACGTACAATTTACCTTACATTTCCTTTAAAGTCTCTAGAGTCAATATGGATAAAACTCTAATGTATTCTTTGTTTTCGTTTGTTTAAAAGAGCTGATCTCTGAAATTGACAATCAGATTTTAATAGTCATTTATTCTAATTGCGAGTACCTGTAAATGGCTTTGTTGTTAACTATGTTTAATGTTTATTTTATAATATCTAAGCTGTTGGTATTCCGAATAAAATAAAATAAAAAATAAAAAATTACGTTCGATCAAGTATTTACTGAGGAATATATTGGTTCTATAAACGAAATAGTGACTATACAAGTTGAACCGGCAACCGTCCAGAAGTAAATGAAACTCGTAAAGATACTACACCTACCTTTTGCATGCACCCTCTTTCGTAGTTGTATTATTAAGTTAGGTTTTAGACTGTGGTGTTTAATACAACCTGTTTAATTTACCTAGTTCTAAATAATACAGTATTTATTTATTTACTCTGATTCGTTTTAGAAGTTGGAACCAATAATTCACTCTACATCTGTTATAAGATTTCTTAAATAGATATCAGTGACAAAATAAACTATAGCCGGTTCCAAAAATAACGGGTCAGTCACATAAACCAATAACGGGTCAGTCACATAAACCCGAATATCTCCCGAACTACGTATGCCATCCTAATGAAACGAAGACTGTTCAATTG
Organism: Phragmatobia fuliginosa; assembly: GCA_932526445.1. NCBI lineage: Eukaryota > Metazoa > Arthropoda > Insecta > Lepidoptera > Erebidae > Phragmatobia > Phragmatobia fuliginosa. Next base: position 364,078 of record OW052078.1, on the reverse strand, counting down.
AGAATTTAATTATACAGATAAAAAATAAAATAAAACTTAGTTACACCCACAATATTAATCTTAAATTAAAAAAAAACTAAAGTAGTCATATTTTTCTTAAGATTACATTTTTTTTATGATTGTTTTTTTGCTGTTTTTCATCACTTTCTTCATTTAATACTTTGTATTGCCTCCACGTGATGAAGCCTCCAGTGATGAAAAACAGCAAAAAAACAATCATAAAAAAATGTAATCTTAAGAAAAATATGACTACTTTAGTTTTTTTTTAATTTAAGATTAATATTGTGGGTGTAACTAAGTTTTATTTTATTTTTTATCTGTATAATTAAATTCTCAATTGAACAGTCTTCGTTTCATTAGGATGGCATACGTAGTTCGGGAGATATTCGGGTTTATGTGACTGACCCGTTATTTTTGGAACCGAGTGTATATTAGTATACTACATTTCTTAAAGAGATTAACCTACCAAAATCGTTAGCATTTGCAATAACTTTCTCTAAACAGTAAATACTCCCTTTATCGGCAGAAAAATATCTGATGCTGAAGCTACAATAGCATTGGGATGTCGTTTGTATGCGAATCACACAGATGTTCATTACTTCATATTATGCCGACGTACTATAGCAACGAGGAAGCTCTTTCACAACCCGCTCCGTGAATAGGGGGCACAGTCATTATACTTAATCAAAAGTATAAATGAAATGTTTGTAGCTAGTGACATATTTTAAAGAAATAATAAATTTTTAGGTAGCTTTTATTTTAGCTTAGTACCTGATTATTATGCGAAGGATGCAACAGCTTACTCCCACTGTTCAGTCAACAGACCCTTTCGTACACCCTAGTGCGGAAGACCTTCATAAAGATCTGTTATCTCAGCAGAACGATAACTGATTTTACCTTAGCTTGATAAAAGCCATATATTTTTGTTAAGGAGTATTTTAACATACCACCAATTCAAAAATATCTTATTGTAATGTGTAAGTCTCAAAATTTTTGTACTCTTATTAATCTTTAACCCAAAAAATATTACCCTTCTTCTGAAACACACCTAAAAACACATCCAATAGCAAACCGAACTCAAATGTTTGGATAGTTCATTTTTCTATTCATGAAAGCTCTCACTGAAGCCATTTCGTTATTGGAGTTTTAATCATTTAAATTAGTTAAACAAGATAGATACTCTGGGTGTGAACATTCAGCTCAATCTCAATGTATAGCAGCATGGACTCTCTTTATTATAACAAATTAACAGTTCAATATTCCTTTCTGTTAAGGTGTTAACAAAGCCTTATTATGTTTCCTCCCCTGTCAGAGCCGTCAACAATATATGGTAGGCGCGCAATAACATTAATGATGTCATATTGTAAACAGTGACACGTGGCAAGACACGCCCACTAGTGCTGCGACATACATCTAATCGATTACGCGAGTATCGTACAAGAGCAAAAACTTTACTAAATATGTTCGGGTATGAAAGACGGATGATTTAATGTTATTATTATCAAATTACTTATCAACAGCCGTTAGTACTTCACTTCTGGGTATATATATAGGCGTTTACTTCAAAAAAGTTAAGTTTTGACTGCCTTGTTGGTCCAGTGGTTAGCGTATGCGGCTGCTGATCAAGAGGTGTCGGGCTTGATTGCCGGGTCAGACCAAATATTTGTTTCGGAGTCTTGGTGTTTTTCTATGTATAATATGTATCTATTTCCAAAAAAAATGTATGTTTATGTATTTATATCAGTTGTTTAGTACCCATAACACAAGCTCTGCTTATTTTGGGTCTAGATGACGTTGTGTGTAAGATGTCCAAAAAAAATATCCAAAAATATTTATAAGTGTACTTTGATGCTAAGCACCTTTCGCTAAGTAACGATCAAATTACCTCCTCTACACATGGATGAATGGGTTGCCAGAACCTAAACCACCTTGATATGAATACTAATTATTTTCTAATTGTACGTTGTCTGTTTAGCCTAGAACTGATTGTATTGTTATTGGACATCGTTGTGTGTAATAAGTTTTCAAGATCGTCAAATGTATTGCCTGTCGTTCCAAAATCGGAAAAAAAAATGGCAAAGTGATAGAATAGGGGAATCTATAAGGGTTCAGAGTCATGAACTACGGAACCCTAAAAATATAGGAAAAGAAAAGAAAAAAAAGTGATATAAAATATTTTTCTGAAACTATTACAACAATCTTCACAGAACATTATGAGTGTTTAGAAATTCATATATAAAATGATATTTGATAGTTTTTGTTAGTATATCCTTAGTGTATTTAATCACTTATGTTAAGTGTGCACAAAACAGTTGTGTTATACATATACATTGAGTTCAATTGGACAAATTTTCACAACATAACGGTGGAATTATTGTGTAGTAAATCTTTTAATCACAATGACAGTCATAACTTTACTTTTACTATGTTTACTCAACGAGGAGCAAAAATATAAAAGTATTTACAGAACGACGCTCAAACAACATAAGTGTACGTTATTACACACAGAATATGGATGGTCTAAACATAATAGCAGTATTATCCCTTATAAAATGCTACATTTTCGATTCATACATATTTATTGACCCAACCCGCTCGCCTGGGCCGTATTCAAGACGAGACACGTGTCTAGTGATGTAACACTCGATCGAAAAATCGATATAATTTACACGAATAAAAAAACGGCCTTGAAATTTTTTTAAAATTCCATATACTAAGAGACATTGTCATCGATTTAACTGTAACAACAGAAGGTAAACAACCAGACAATTTCTCAATAATAATAGATAGTGTACGGAGTGCATCGATAAAATCCGACTTTATTAGCTTGTTCGAAATAAAAGCCATAAACTTGCATAAATAATTTCACCTACAGTTTTATGTTGCTGTAAATTGTTGTAAAAATAACTGTTATGGGTTTATTGCTTTGACTGCAACATCTGTTTCTGATAACTTTTTTATTTAAGTATTGTTAAATATAGTTACCATGCAATTTTGTACCACTTTGTTATCTTTTTGTACATATAAGCCTTCCAACTCTGTACTGCCTGATGAAAAGCATAATTAAGGAGAATTCAAGAGTATCTTGAGGTGTAATCTTAATTAAACAATTGTAATCTCACAATATAATCTATAAGTAAATTCAATTTCAAAAAAAAAAATATGTTTATGTATTTATATCAGTTGTTTAGTACCCGTAACACAAGCTCTGCTTACTTTGGGACTAGATGATGTTGTGTGTAAGATGTCCAAAATATTTATTTATTTATATTTAAAAAAAAAGAAATAAAAATAGTTTATTTGTATAAACAAATGTATCATGAACTTATAGCTCTCTCTATCTCAATAAATCGACTTTTTGCCTCGCCTTCCCAAATAGGGTCCTCCAAATTTTTATGTCGATAAACATTAAATTAGTTTCACATCACTAGAGCTCATATGCTTGGAATATCGAATAAGTGCAGCAATTCTTTGTCTGGCTGTCACGAGTCCTATAATTTAACTATGCTCTACGGAATAAATAAGTTATGTTCGGATTAAGAAAATGTAAACATTAAAATTAGCATACCTATCTAGGTAGGCAGTGCACTGAAATGTCATTTGTAGAAAACAAGGTTCACTCTAATGCGCACATTAGAAATTGTTCAATTACAAAACTGAACTCTAATAGTTTCCAAGACGACAGATTGAACTAAAATCTTGTTATCTTAATCCAGATTCCTTATAGATTCGTTTAGTTCACCTGATTACGCTTTTCACAAATACATTTAAAAAGGCGACAGAAATAGATTTAACGGTAACATTGTTTTTGTAACCGATTTTAAATGAACATCGACTGTACTATTTTAAAGTAAAGACTCTCTCACTAAAGACCAACCTAAAACTTGTCACATAGAAACTAACATCAACATTGAAATATTAATTTACAGTTCTCTAAATAATTTTAGCTTGGTCACCTCTTAAATCCAACAATTCCACGTATACTTAATTACAAGTTTCTAGTATGACTAATATCGACAACCCACACACTCAGTGGCGGTGGTATGCTCAATCGATTCCGATATATCACCGTACATAACTATCGTGTAGGCAGCCTAAAGCAGCGGGTAATTAACGACCAGGTGCTCACGGGGACCGCTAAGATATTACCTCCTTACTAACACATTTATCTCTAGACAAGGACGTTTGTGTGCGTAAATATCTCATTATTTTACGAGTATTTATTTATGTGGCTAAAGAACATGAGGCTAATTATTTGTAAGTTAATATATGTTTTTAGGTGTCTGTATTATTTAAGTATGTAAGCCATAAGCAGATATTTATACCAGTTTTAACTTTGAGTTCAACTATTATCTTCCCCTGCTCTGCCTTGTCTTAGCGTTTATCGTGTAAAGCTCGAGAGCTGCTGCTTTTAGGTGAGGTGTTCCAGTAACATATTCAATCACTTGCTGATTGAAAAAAAGTAATAGAATTAACTAATGATAGTTCTCTGTAAGATGACTTTCATGGCGGTTAAGGCCCTTTATTAATCACTTGTTTATTGCTGAAATACTTTTCTAACTGCTTTTATATAACTTTAGATAAAACCATTTCAGGTTCAAATTCCTTGCAAGTATTTAAACTTTGTTAATTACCGTGACTTGTTTGAACAAATATCACAAACGAATAATTAAAGCACTTTCTGTTTACAAAGTCATTACTTTCTTTCAGAACTTTTGAGAAAGCCGTGAATATAACCAGCGACTCAAACGAAGTCATTTCTGTTTAATTATAAGAACAAAAAGTTCAACTTAAAACCATAATTACCTATATAGTAGCAACAGTAATTGTACCGTCAAGTTGGTACAGGTAGACGCTGAGGGACGGAAATCATTTCGTAAATAATATATTACTAAAATCAATTACAATAAACATCTTACACAAGGCTATCTGACCCTACGTTACTAAGAGAATACGCTCTTTTATGGATGTGCTCATGGAAACCCTTCAGCCTTAAGAAGAAAAGATCCAGGAACACAGAAACCGTATACCTATACAATGGAATCAGACTACTAAAACTATCCACACCGACATGGATCAGTCATGGTTAAACAGAACACTATTGGCTTAGGCGTGAACCCAACCCAGGACCTCTGACTCATTAATCACAGTCATTAACCTCTAAACTATACAATTTAACTATTCTGTACTGAATGGTGGCGCAGTGGTACTGTATGCGACTGTTGGGCTTGAGGTCTCGGGTTCAAATCCTGAGTCGGGCCTAATGTTTGTATATTCTACAGATATTTGTTTCCGAATTAGAGTGTTTCTAACAAAAAACACTTTTTAATAGACCGCCATAGTGTGGGTCACCGTTCTGCACTGGCCGTTGTGGCAGTGAGGATGGTGGCCTCCACTTCTGGATTCTGTTCATGCTTTCGATCAGGCAGGGCAGAGTCATTTTGGCAGCTAAGCCTTTATAGTACAAGCTCTGCTTAGTTTGAAGCTAATTGGCGTTGTGTGTTAAATATCCGAAATACTTAAATGATTTATATTTCAGGTTCGTTCTATTCACATTAAGCAAAATGATTGAAAAAACTTCACGGAAAGAAAACAAAACAAAGAATGAACTTATATTTTAGTACAGTAACCTAATTCCCCTGAGGACATACCTAACGATACCATCGATCTTAATATTTGATGTGTTCGTGTCAGCAATTGCGCACTTTAACCATAGTTTGAAGCGTTCTCCGGTGCTCAATCATATATTGCAAGTGTATGAAGGGTGCTTTAATGTATCTTCGATAATGTAATTAAGGTAAGTAGGTTATAGGATGTTATTCGTCAATCAATCAGTCGATAGACGAAGCCTTAATTATGTATAAGGGAGCATTTCGTCAATCAACTGTGGTGCATTACTCACGAGGGAATATAATGGTTAATGAACATTCAGGAAAATGAGTAAGTACTGGTACCAATATCATGTGATTAAACAATATATCTGTTTGTGTTCTGACAGGTTTGACAAGGCTCATATTTAAAACGACGGAGATCGATACAGTCAAATACGATAGTATTTTTTTTTTATCTAAATATATATTCATATATCTATATATATATTCAATTATACTATATATCGATTATTCTACTAAGCGATAAAAGTGCATAAAATTAGCGTTCGGGATCATTGAGAATCATCTGATTTTTTGAAATCAATGATCGTCAACAAATAAATAAATATATCACATTCAGTAGTACACCCATTAAACACCGTTATATACTATATAAGATACTACACGATACAAATTGCATCACACTAATTCGGCAGTACCTCCCAACAGCTCATTACGAATACCACAACAGAGCGATTCACACATAATTCAGTTCGTTTGAATACGAATATATCACACGTATAACTTGTATGTCGTGAGAGCCGTTTCCTAACAACCTACTCATCATCAACTTTCTCTACCCCAACCTAATTTTATTTAGGGTCACTGCGTACTTTCAGCTGTTTTTGAGAATGTAACTTTTTTCTTATGTAACCTAGTAGAAAGTGATGACCCGGAATAGAGGAAGGAATTTTTATGGACTGGTTCAGGAAAATTTATGAACGCAAGGAGTCTCTAATGAGAAACCGCGTCATGCAGTTAATGAATAATAATAAATATTTCGGACATCGTACACACAAAGTTATCTAGTCCCAAACTAAGCAGAGGGTAGACAACTGATATAAATACATAAACATACTTTTTTGTGAATACATACATATTATACATAGAAAACACCAAAACTCCGAAACAAATACTTATGGATCACGCAAACATTTTGTCCGACCCGGGAATCAAATCCGAAACCTCACAGCAGTCGCACCGAGTCACTGAGTTGTTGGAAGGTTGGGTCACGTAACCGTATGACTTGTGATTAAAGAGACAACTTGTATGGAGATTAAGCAGAGGATCAGCATATTTTACGATCAGATTGCTGTGCATGACACGTGCCAAGTGTCTCAGAGATATTACATACATTGTTCTCACGGAAACTTTATTATACACAATACATATTTTATTTACTTCTTTGGTACCTTCAAACGAGTAATATAAGAAATTATATTTCAATAGGATCTTCGCTACATTTTTTCTCAGCTTCAGAACACACCTACTCTTCAGAACTTATAATGAAATAGTTCTTCAGCCCGTAGAGAAGGGGAAGGCTGCTATGATCGTGACAGACCTGCCACCGACGGGATTAGTATGCTCGCCGCGCGAACTAAATGTTATCAAGTTTCCCGCCCGCTGCATACATACTATATGTTTGTGTGTCTGGCAATCTCATTAATATGATAATGTTTCGAACTTAGAGCTTTAATAAAGTTAAATAATATTTTGTGTTTACCATTACCTATAGAGCAAGAGGTAGGTACTTTGTGGGGGTGATTTTGGTATATTGCCTGTGTATCAAGTCTAAGAGCCAGAAATCTTCAATTGTGTGCTACTGGACTAGATATTACGTGACACAACACTAGTCTTCTACAGTCTACTGCTGGACCCAGGCATCTCCTTAGTAAGGAGATTTTGACAAACTATACCCCGATATTAGGGTTATTAGGGTATAAAAATCATAAGATAATTACCCGCCCGATTATTATTATTTTTTTATAAATGAGCTGCCGCAATGGGAAGCACTACCATAGAAAATACTATATAAAATATATCGATAGCGAATGCATTTTGTGAACCTGACGTTGATCAAAAGCACTTTACAGGTAAGTAATATGAATGTCGCTATATATCATTGTAAATATGCCATTTACTATTTAAATTCAATTAATAAGCAATGAATTCAAGTTGTTCTTTCTTGATCTTTTTGAAAAATTCATTAAAGATATACATTAAGCCGGCTTTACATGTTTAATGAACGTTAATATCAAAAGCCAAGATATTTAAAGGCGATATCTTTGTACGTTAAACACTGCAGGCGGCTGCAGGACGGGCAAGGCAGTAATATAGAAAAGTAGTTACGGAGTCTTTTTCGAGTAAAACTTTGACTATCTTGAAATAACAGCTGTATTTTGTCTTTATAATATATTGCTATGTACTGTTATGTATAAATAGACTAGTTTACATGTGGGAGTAACAAGGATAAAATAAATATATATAAGACAATTGTTATGTTGATTGTAACTACCCACGTTTCTCAGAATATCAGGTTTATTCAAATCAAGGAATACAGGCGCGTTTCCCGAAGCGCCTCCTGAGATGCGCATTACAGGAAAGACTGCCTTTAAATTGCATATTGTGTATATCACCATCTTCATAAATTCTAAAACCTCCTACATCTAAAATGCTGTTAAACCCCACAAGAAATTTCCCATTGAATGGATTAAGAGAATATTTTGGTGTCTAAATTATATTTCGGATTGCCGTCGTACAGCGTAATAAATAAATCATGGGAGAAAACCGAATTATAAACCCCAATATTATTTATAAGTATAACATTTTGCGAATATGTTGTACAAGTCAATCGTACCTAAACGTTCTTACAATTAGATCAAAATTGACGTGCACTTAGGGGTGTAGATGGGATTTAAATTATATAACGTTATAACAATTTTATTTTGAGAAACTAAACCACGTTAGTCAAAAGTCACAAGTGCCATATCACCTCTTGAGAACTTCTACCCTCTAGAATTGATGAGGAGCAATGAAAGGTTTATTTTAGAACGTGTGACTACACTCTTCCTGTTGGAAAACATGAGTAGAGTTCAAAAGTGGTTGGTCCGTTGTATGGCGGTTTAGTGAGATATTTTTTAGAAAGCATTAATTTGCAAATAACATTTGAATGAAGCGAACTGTACAGATGGAATCCCTCTATGACTTTTAACGATTTTAAATTTTAAAATATCTTGCTTACTGTACATTTCATTTTATGACCATAATCATGTATGGTTGGTTAGACTTTGCAGTGAGAAGATAGACAGGGTTGCTCATGGAGTGACAGTTTGTTGTAAAACCCCTTGATGAGAAGGTATCTTGTGTAATATATAACAATGTAATACATTATTTATAATTAGAAAGTGATTGAAGCTATATGTTTTTTATTAGTTACATTAAGTTTTTTCAACTGCCTCGTTGGTCTAGTGGTTAGCGTATGCGACTGCTAATCAAGAGGTCTCGGGTTCAAATCCCGGGTCGGGCCAAAAAGTGTTTTTGGGATTTTCTTAGGAAATTCCTAATAGCTGCCCGGAGTTTGGAAGTTTGGCGGTGATTCACGCCCGTGCCTCGGAGAGCACGTAAAGCCGTCGGTCCCGGTTGTCATGAACATCCTATGGCAATCGTTATTGGGAAGTCAGTGCCCTCAAATATACTGACAACTAGTTCAATCTTCGAATTTCAGTTCTCCCTTAGGGTTGCGGAGGTCCGATGCCAGTCGCTCCGTGGAAAAACTGAAATTCAGGTAAAACCGGTTGAACTAGTAGCCGACCCCAAATAAACTTGGGAATAAGGCTAGGAAGACATTAAGTTTTTTCATCCTCTTGGTCTATTATAAATTGTAATAAAAGCCCGGAGTACGGAATTTAAGTACGGTGGTACGAAGTACGGTGATGATTCACGCCCATGCCTTGGAGAGCAAGTCAAGCCGTCGGTGAGGTTGTCATGAACATCTATGGCAATCGTTATTAGGAAGTCAGTGCCCTGAAATATACTGAAAACTAGTTTAACCATCGAATTTTAGTTCTCCCTCAAGGTTGCGGTGGTCCAATATTTCTGCATCATATAATGTTTAAAGTAATTAATAGAATTTATACGACAGATAAGCATGTACAGCTATCTCAGCAGATTTTAGATATCGATCACGTAGAAATCGGACACTCTTTATTGCAGTGATAGGTTTAGAATATATATATATAATAATGTAGCCGTAAGAGCAAAATATATCAATACAATGTTCATACCTTAATAAGTAAGGTTAGAATAAGAAACCAGTAATTAATTAATAAACATGACTGCAAAAGAGTACACCGTAATTGTGATTCGCTACACCCATAAGTTCGCAATAATTGTGGACCCCTACGACGAAACAAGCTTGAAGAAATAAGTTCGCTATATCCGATGCCAGTCGCTCCATGGTAGTAGCCGACCCCTGTTTGTGTTGTTTTGAAACTAGACATCGTTCGGAACCATTACTGTGCGTACACAAAGTCAAACATACGTATATGTACGTAGTAACAAGAGTATAGCTAATAACAGGAGTGACGCCGTGAGCAAACAAGTAGTAAAGCAACAAGTCTTCACTTCAATTACACTAAATGTAGCCGAGTACCAGCCCTGTGTGAGCTGCAGCTCTGGTCCACCACATCCAACAACGTTATATCACATAAGAGGATATTTTAAATCAAATCACTCAATTTGAGATATTATTGTGCAGCAAAAATATACAAATAAACAATTATACAAAAAAAACATAAAATATCTATTATTAAAGAACAATTATATAGAAGTTATAGATGTTTTAACTAAACTTATCAATAACAGTCTACAATAAACTGTTTTCCAAACTTTAAATATCGATATATGACCTATCAAATAGATTTACTCGCAGCCTTACCCATAACTCGTTATTAAACGATATAAATAAACGGAATGGTTTGAGCGATAGTTATCTTAAAGCATAGAAATGAAGTGTAACAGGAGCTTAATCACACGATAGCGAACAGAAGCGTCCAACTATATACAGTAGATCACAATACCACTCATTGCTGACACTAACTCGTTGTATAATACACCTTATCACTAACACTATAGAATAGATAATTAAACGAATGATATGTTTAGTATAGGCCTCGGTTTAGCCGGCGCATGTTCGCGTTCCGTCGGCGTACAGCGACGCGGCGTGCGGAGTGGCACGAGGGCGGGCGGCGACTGACGCTGGCGAGTGGCGGCTGGTGCAGGGCGCCGCGCGGCAGGCGGCAGGCCCCAGCGCCAGGGTGGACCGGTGGACGCCCCACTCGCTGCTATATAGGTTAATGATCACGTTTCCTTACGGCCGCGATAATGCGATGCTTGATTTGTGCCGCTGAAGGTTAAGACTGACCACAGGTGACAGCGGCGAGGGGCGGACCCGGTCATACCAACCTATACCTGGCTCATTATTGATTCATTTCTTTTATACAACTAAAGTCCTTTACTACATACTTTTAGATTTTTTTGAAGACGTTTTCGCGAATTTATTGATATGTTTTCTTATCAAACAAATTGCTTTCTAGATAAAGAATATTCATACGAAAATTCGGGAATGTTCCCCCACAAGTGTCGTCCTTAATGGTTCCAACATGGGGTTCAAAGAAGGGAACGTTAAAAGGTTTATGCATTGTTTGAAAACACGTTCATTATCAGAAGCCCCCACTTAAATGGGCTAAGATTACCGCTTGTAATCAGACAAGTTGTTGTGTTTTGTAGCTCTTGGTAACAGAGAGAAATGAACTACAACTAATATATGTAGCAAGTTCAGAAGGAACCTAGCGACATGTTGATTCCTGTCTCCGGAGTCTGTTAGTTCTCAGATCAGTAATTACGTAACGATGTTACCAACCACGTGTTCTCCCTTGTTTATTATAATACCTACTAATGTGTATTTAATTCGGCAACTCATATTTAAAGTAGATATAATATGTTTCACGTCAATATTTTATTACCCAGAACTTGAAACATCGTTGATTTGATGATGAGTACTTAATAGTGATGTGAGTTACCTCACTGTGATCAACAAGTGAAATGTAATTTGTGTGATGAAGATTAGATTAGAAATGTTGGTGTGAGAGCGCAACAAACAACGCATTACTAATATTAGAGAGCGCAATTGTATTGAATGGATTAATGTTAGGTGCAAGGGACTTAGCTACACGAAAAATGAATAAGAAGAACACCAGCGTCAAGATTACGTAAAAATTCGAGGGTAAAAAAACTCTTTAGTTATACAAATACGTACACATTGCACCATTTACTTAAAACATCGTACCAAGTTCAAGCAAGTATTTAAAAGACAAATATAATCATAATACAATTGTTCTAAGATAACTATTAGGTATAGCATTTCTAAAAAATCATTCTAAATATGTAATCAAATTTCCACCTCATAGAGTAGGCTCTACCTAGCATCTCTACACGAGTCTACGCGACTCTACGCAGCTGTACGTAGAGTGTGTGATGTTAGTGAACACGCGATAATTGCAATGCGCTGTGTCGTAGCGATAGAGCTAACTGGTGCTATATAATGTACGATAGTTCAAAATTAATGGATCGATTTCCAGACGCGGCTTTATTCACAAATTTTATTTTTGTCTAGCCCTATGCAATAGTAATTTGGCTGGAAAAGTGGTTTGTATATCAAATATATATTTTAAAATGTGGTTACTTCCACATACAGCGCACGCGAATAATACACAACAGCGCCATCTACCAAAGAAACATTGAACTACGAAGAAAAACACGTAACGATCTATACGGAGTAACTAATCATCCTGAATCGCGAAAGAGACATTCTCGCGCCGATTAGCATATATATAACATCCCAACATCAATTGTTGGGCAGTGGCCCGCCAGGCACGATCATCTCGCCTGGTCGGAGGATCCTCCGTTAGTGATGAAGGAACACGATTCCCGTTCCTCCACAGTGGTGACCTCGACGTGATCGTTCTGGTGGGCTACTGCCCAACATGTGATGGAGGAACACGATTCCCGTTTCTTTACAAAAAATTTATTTACTTTGACATTCAATAGACATTCAGCATTATAATTACACATTACCGAAGGGGAAGAGACAAATTAAACAAATACTAAGATCTGCCTTTACTGCTGTACTTCATTAACATTTAGTCCTCAAGTGGCTTTAGTCCCCAACGGCCAGCGTGGGTTCGTATGGCCTTAACCCTCTCTCAAGAGGAGACCGGAGCCCAGCAGTGGGTAGTTTTTAATTTTCAGAAGTTTTTAAAATCACACTACAACATTATCAGATATCAAGTGGCGATATTTTACACGTCTACGTCGCGAACATTTAATGCTACGACCCTTGTAGACCGTAGCACCACCCTCTACGAAGCTCCGCTACGTTTTCCAAAGAATAACTAAATGTTGGACGAAATCTCGCGTAATTTGTCGGAGAATATTATAAAGTTTTAGATTGTGCTTTACATTATACCCCGGCGGTTTCAATTATGGTGTGTTTGTACAAGTTTAGATTTCAAACAGCGGCAATGTTTGAAGTAACTTTCAAATAATTTCATTTCATTTCAATAAGTTTTTTTAGAAAATTGAGCAACAGTCACGATTATGAGTCCTGCTATTGTCAGCAAAGGCTGAGCTGTACAAAATCTATAACCTAACGTTAAAAATTAATTAAATTATTTGAAGTGGGATTCTTGCAAGTTATTGTAATCATTCTACAGGCTCAAGCTAGTTTGGGATAAGATTTGGCCGTATGTAATTGGTGTGAAAATATATGTTATGGCTAATTGCGATTCGAGGTGTCACCTGCGGATAAATTGGTACCTTGCTCATCCCATGGGAACCCCATATTTATGGATAAAAATTAACTTATGATCAACTCCAGACTATGATCTATCTCTGTGTGAATTTTGTCTTGATCCATTAAGCCGTTTTTGTTTTAAAGAGCAACGAACATTAATGAAAATTTTGTCCTTTCAACCACAATATTAGGAAGACTAGCATTTCCCCGTAGCTCCGATCGCGTGTATGTCTATTACCGCAGTAGCAGCTCGTCCATCCTTAAGAATTAAAGTATATCCAGACCAAAACACGTAAAAATAGTGGTACAGACAGACACTCTGAATGACTTTTTGATTGCTGATATTAGTTTGATTTTATAACTGTTCTGGTAAACTGGTGAGTATCCGGTCAAGTTTGATACTGCAACTTTGACCTGATATTTTATTATAATACTTCGAGTAAATAGCTCTTTGAGGATATATATATATGTTCAGTATAGAAAAATTAAATATAAGTTTATAATAATAAAATATTTCGGTTATGTAACACACAACGCCATCTAGTCCCAAACTAAGCAGTACTCGTACTATGGATACTAGTCAACTGATATGAATAAACAAATACTTTTGCTTCTACATTTGCAGATCATACAAACATTTGATTCAATCCGGGAATTGAACCCGAGACCTCAAGCGCAGCTGTCGCATACGCTATCACTGCACCACCGAAGTAATCATATATATTTTAAATTAAAAGGTTATGTGTATATACACCGTCAAATCACATTATAAAATTATTTATCTATAGATTTTTTAATATATATGAGGTTCTTGGAGTACATCTCTGAGAAATAATGAAACAAGAGATTATGTGTACCGCTAAACCAACTAAGCCAACAAGCTAAGCCGTGCCATTGCCGCGGAACATTAGAGACACGCCTTAAATATTCAACAGCCTATAAAAGCCGCGGCAACTTATCAAACAAAACGTGTAAGAAAATACTTCACGGCTGAAAACTTTGGCGGGAAAAAAGCGTTGAAATGTTTTATGTAAATTTTTTTAAGGCTCGCTTCACCCGTGGGAGGACCTTCCGCGAAACTCGAGGAGACGAACAAACTACTTGTTTATGTACATACATAAATATACTCATGTTTGAAGTCTTAAAGAGATAAGCAGAGGTGTATATAACATCTTAGTTAACCATTTAAAAGAGAACTTGCAGTTGCCAAAAGTTGCGCACTTTAGAAAATGTTATTGCTTATAAGTGCAACCAGAATTAAATACTGAAAAGCGCGATTTAGTAGACGTTAAGTGTATTTTTATAAAATACAAACTCCGCATTACGAATATAAATCCTGTGTCACGAGGGACTTCACAAACATACACGAAACGAACACAAAGGCCACCCAGACTCAGAACAACAATTTGTGAATCACACAAAATGTTTTCCAAAGTGGGATTTGAACTTACGATACTAAGCGAAGTAGAAAGCAGCGTGACGACCGCTTAAACTACTAGGCTAACCATGCAGCCAGTATATAGACGGCTATTTATTTCAGGACTCAAACACATGGCATAAAAACATAGTACTTTTTCCCAACAACGATAGTATAATATTTCTGTGAGAGATAATAGCTTGGAAAAGTTATTAAGCGAGCTCTTTTATCTAAAATTACATCAGCGTCATTAAAATATTGTGTCGGTACCGTGCCGGTCGCAGTAACGACCCGCCACTCCCGAACCGGTCCGGAACAAATGCCCCGTAGCATCGCGAACGTTACATTATAAACAACATTACCGCCATTAAGAATGCATATGCAGAATGTAATCAATTATCAACACACAGCGCATATCTTTAAAATTCATTTTCCATTGAGTTCCCCTGAGGAAAATCTTCAACACCTTTACGACACAAAATGAACTTAATGCGCATATTCATAAGGCTTATAACAGTTTTGTTATGACCAACAGCTGAGCAGAGAAGGGAGTGAATCAATTTAGTAAGGAAAGGGAGAATTATGAATGCTTTGGGATTTGGTTAGTGAGATACATTTTGTTGGACACGGCTAGGATTGCCAGCTCCTGGTGACGTAAGGGTATTACGTCACTGGGAGTGCTATAACTTTTAATCTTCATAGATCAGATGATCGTAGTTAAAAGGAAGATTTTTGTAGGGAAAAGTACATTATGAGACATATGTTTTGTAGTGTTAATAGCTAATTTGCATGCTAAAGTAAAAGTGTTTATCAACTATATTCAGTCGGGTTGTATTTATTTTCAGAGTTAACAACTTGTATGCTGTTATACAAATTAAAAAAACAGACCGATATTAAATGGTTCACCTAATATTAATCCCTGTTAACTCAAGAGTCACAAGTGTACGAGTATAGAGAAGAAAAGGCACCCATTCTCTCAAGAAGTAGTTAGTCGACACACAAAAAGACTCTTGAGAAATCACAATAATGAAAGACACAATGAAGGCAGCCATTTTCTTTAAACATTTTTATTTAACTTCAGACGTTAAACAGCTCACCCAAATGATTCAATTCTTCTAGAAGATAAAGTTAAGGTTACCTTTTTAAAAACAAAGGCATGCAATTTGTAAACTTTAAAGTTTAGTTGACAACAGGTTCATAGTTCTATTAGCACTCGAAAGATGGCATTGTTTATCAATATATACTCATTAATTATAACTTTTTCGTTCCTTGTCAAATAATCCGTCCCAAATTCACCCGCAAAGATTTGCATTGAACAATAAAGACGTTCTTTGTATACATTGTTTTCAAACTTACAAACTCACTTGAATATACAAAACTCTTGTTGTGAATTACAGAACAGGGACTCTATTTATTGATACAAAATATAGTTCAGTCACCTAAGAAACCATATTTTATTTCAAAATTAAAAACCTTTAAAAATTTATAAAAACACTTGCTTCATGTACGTTTGAACTAGTCCTCACTTCAACACACGTACTCCACACGGTAACAAACCCACTTCACCCATATTCTTAACAAATTCGGGCCCATTAATTGACCTAATTACATACTCTTGGTCAAACGCAGTCTCACAGAATAGGTAAAGTTGATTATATTTCAACGGGCACTCCTCACGCGTCCCTCTCAAGAGGGCGGAGGGTGACTAACCAGATTAAGGGCGAAGTTTACTTTACGCGTTCATTGGATTTACTTTCTTTGATGTTTGTTACGTTAACGTTTCTTTGTTACGTCTTTCATCTTATCATTGGCAACATAATCTCTCGTTTGAGTGAACACCAGATTGGACTTATTTATTCACGACAACACTTGTTTACTTCTGTCATATACAAACAAACAATCAAATACATAATCCTTTTGAGAGACATATTTTCACATACCTATGTATATATTTTTCTTACTACCAACAATTTAAAAAAAATATTAGCTTCTTCCTTCTTAGCTTTAATCCTAACATTCGCTATTAGTTAAACAGTATTCGCCCTAGTATTCGAAGGGTCTAGAAGTTACATAAGTTAGAATGGGAAGACGAGAAGCGACGGATGGAGTGTCACTTTATATTGAGGTTACAGTTAATTTTATAGCTTTTATCATATCGAATTTTAGTTAAGAAGCTCTAAATTAAGACACAATTAAAAAAACATTATTTGTGATAGTTTTGTGTTAAATCCTACTTATATTATTAATGCGAAAGATTGTGACAATGGATGTAACGATGTTTGTATTCCAAAAGAAAAAAACATAATTATACAATTTATTCAAAGAAAAGCCGACAAGGATAGAAAAGATACATAAACAACAAACACGCCTCATGTAAGTAGAGCCGCGGGCGAAAGCTAGGTTAACTTCTATTCAGTAAGGAAATAATTTTAGACGCATATGTACATACATGTCCTATTCTTAATATTTAATTACTGCTGTACCTATGTTCACTGATATGTGAACCCATGGGAAGAGCAACTATAATTATAACTGATTGATTGTCGTTTAATACCAAACAATATCAATCTTGAAAGTACAAAATCTCTTCATTATATTACTAACCTAACCTTAACAATGGTACTGCTATACTTAAATCTAATATCAGTATATGGAATTCTTAGATTTTTCTTACCAAAGATATGACTGCAAACAGTTTAGTTAAATATAGATTCAATTCATGGTAGGGGCGGAGAGCGCCCGTGATTGCAAAGACTCTTCTTGGCAACAATTAAACTACAAGAAGATTGGTCGGGACGAAAGTTGTGCTAAATTGTGTTACAGCTTTATTCTTATTTAACGCTATGATATATCTGTGCTCATCTAACATTCTACGATACTGTAATATTAAATAAATACTTGACTGTAGTATAATAAAACTATTATTTATTATATTTAAATTGAACAAGCTATATAGCATAATATATTTTACTTGTACTAAGGTGACCCGTCTGTTCCTTACCCCTCCATTATCATAACGTTGCCTTTTGCCTCTATAACGGCCACAGCACACTGGCTACTTTTAGCATCAGCGATCGGCGATTTTGCGACTGCATCGATGCTGCATCGCGTTTTAGCGACTTCCTGCGTTCGATCGCGGTATCGGAAACGCGCGTTTTAGCGACTGCTCATATGCTTGGATCGCGGCGGCTGTAGTGTTATCTATAATTTTCCGGCGCCAAATCGATGCTACGATGCATCCGAATGTGTGCGGAGAGTAGCGTTCAGCTGCTGTATCGCGCTTCTAAAAAGCGACTCAATCTCAGCGTTTGGCGTTTTTAAGTGTGCGGTGTGGAGCGTTAAGACGTTCTTTGTATACATTGTTTTCAAACTTACAAACTCACTTGAATATACAAAACTCTTGTTGTGAATTACAGAACAGGGACTCTATTTATTGATACAAAATATAGTTCAGTCACCTAAGAAACCATATTTTATTTCAAAATTAAAAACCTTTAAAAATTTATAAAAACACTTGCTTCATGTACGTTTGAACTAGTCCTCACTTCAACACACGTACTCCACACGGTAACAAACCCACTTCACCCATATTCTTAACAAATTCGGGCCCATTAATTGACCTAATTACATACTCTTGGTCAAACGCAGTCTCACAGAATAGGTAAAGTTGATTATATTTCAACGGGCACTCCTCACGCGTCCCTCTCAAGAGGGCGGAGGGTGACTAACCAGATTAAGGGCGAAGTTTACTTTACGCGTTCATTGGATTTACTTTCTTTGATGTTTGTTACGTTAACGTTTCTTTGTTACGTCTTTCATCTTATCATTGGCAACATAATCTCTCGTTTGAGTGAACACCAGATTGGACTTATTTATTCACGACAACACTTGTTTACTTCTGTCATATACAAACAAACAATCAAATACATAATCCTTTTGAGAGACATATTTTCACATACCTATGTATATATTTTTCTTACTACCAACAATTTAAAAAAAATATTAGCTTCTTCCTTCTTAGCTTTAATCCTAACATTCGCTATTAGTTAAACAGTATTCGCCCTAGTATTCGAAGGGTCTAGAAGTTACATAAGTTAGAATGGGAAGACGAGAAGCGACGGATGGAGTGTCACTTTATATTGAGGTTACAGTTAATTTTATAGCTTTTATCATATCGAATTTTAGTTAAGAAGCTCTAAATTAAGACACAATTAAAAAAACATTATTTGTGATAGTTTTGTGTTAAATCCTACTTATATTATTAATGCGAAAGATTGTGACAATGGATGTAACGATGTTTGTATTCCAAAAGAAAAAAACATAATTATACAATTTATTCAAAGAAAAGCCGACAAGGATAGAAAAGATACATAAACAACAAACACGCCTCATGTAAGTAGAGCCGCGGGCGAAAGCTAGGTTAACTTCTATTCAGTAAGGAAATAATTTTAGACGCATATGTACATACATGTCCTATTCTTAATATTTAATTACTGCTGTACCTATGTTCACTGATATGTGAACCCATGGGAAGAGCAACTATAATTATAACTGATTGATTGTCGTTTAATACCAAACAATATCAATCTTGAAAGTACAAAATCTCTTCATTATATTACTAACCTAACCTTAACAATGGTACTGCTATACTTAAATCTAATATCAGTATATGGAATTCTTAGATTTTTCTTACCAAAGATATGACTGCAAACAGTTTAGTTAAATATAGATTCAATTCATGGTAGGGGCGGAGAGCGCCCGTGATTGCAAAGACTCTTCTTGGCAACAATTAAACTACAAGAAGATTGGTCGGGACGAAAGTTGTGCTAAATTGTGTTACAGCTTTATTCTTATTTAACGCTATGATATATCTGTGCTCATCTAACATTCTACGATACTGTAATATTAAATAAATACTTGACTGTAGTATAATAAAACTATTATTTATTATATTTAAATTGAACAAGCTATATAGCATAATATATTTTACTTGTACTAAGGTGACCCGTCTGTTCCTTACCCCTCCATTATCATAACGTTGCCTTTTGCCTCTATAACGGCCACAGCACACTGGCTACTTTTAGCATCAGCGATCGGCGATTTTGCGACTGCATCGATGCTGCATCGCGTTTTAGCGACTTCCTGCGTTCGATCGCGGTATCGGAAACGCGCGTTTTAGCGACTGCTCATATGCTTGGATCGCGGCGGCTGTAGTGTTATCTATAATTTTCCGGCGCCAAATCGATGCTACGATGCATCCGAATGTGTGCGGAGAGTAGCGTTCAGCTGCTGTATCGCGCTTCTAAAAAGCGACTCAATCTCAGCGTTTGGCGTTTTTAAGTGTGCGGTGTGGAGCGTTCGGTCGCCGTATTTAGCTTCTAAAAAGCGACTAGTTGCCGATCGTCGATGCTAAAAGTAGCTAGTGTGCTGTGGCCTTAAATAGTCACTATAACTAAAACCATTAAACAAATACTATAACCCGGTACTATAAAATATTTAACCTATGCCATAAGGGTTATTATTACAAATCTATTGACATTGATTCAATAAAATCGGTTCAATAGTTTAGGCGTTACGGTGGAACATACATAATACTGATATTTTTTGATATTGCATTGCCTGATAAAACTTTTACCCAGAGGTAAAAGTTTTTACCCTACTACGGCAGACCGTAGTAGGGTAAAAAGTACTAATCAAGTCACAAATATCTGTAATGTAGTAAACCTTTTGAAAATAGGACAATTGTTTTGGTAAATCAATTAGTTCTGAAACAACTTGGAATTAATTTGTACTAAGTCATCTTATTCACGAGCTCGTTTGTACGAGTTCTTTACAGGATCCTATTCAAGAAGATTAAACTATTTTCACAAAGCAATTTAGCTTTAATTTGCTTGAATATAGAAATAACAAATCACAATTTGGACCGTTTAATTTGTGTCAGGATTTTCCACAGAAGCAGTCTCATATCATTGTTAACTGTTACAATTTTAAAAGATGAAATTTAAATCCTGATATGTCCTGATACTTCAAATATAGATGCTACAGAAGTGTAATTTCAATAATACAATATCCATACGAAATCAAGCATGTTACTCCGGACCTACATTACACTATTTCAAAATCAATAATTTCCAAAGTAAAACCCATTATAAATTGTCTCCAAGACAATTATGACCCTCACAGAGGGCCGGCGGACATCTCATCTTGCTTTCCAATCAGAATGTTCTATCAAGACTCTCCAATAGCTCTCGGGTGAATTACAACGATTTCCAATTCTTTTAATAGCGCCCCAAGTTATTACTGAGATGAGAGGGCGCCACTGTCGATCGAAGATGTTTGTTTTCAAATATGAAATGTGTTTTCTTTAGAAAGGATCTAAAAATCAGGTTCTTTTAGGATGAGATTGACTGGTTTAGTTTAGAAAAATATCACGCTTTGTTTTTGTATGTAATATTTGTTACATTGCTTTGCACTTAACAATATAACGTTATCATTATTCCTACCACTGCCCAATTTCGTTATTTCAATGTTCCAGAAAGTTATTCAATATGCCAGAATGATCCACGATGAGCTAAAAGTTTCCATCGAGGGGTGTCGATTTACTCAAGTTATTGTGGAATTTTTCCGAAAAGTTTACGAAACTTTTTTCAACTTTCCGTAAAACAAATCCGACAAATGTAAGGAAATAAAAATATCAAACAATAGGTACAAGCGAATATCCGTGAGACACGTTGTTGTTTCTGGATTATTGTGTTAAGGAAATTATATAAAATTCGTTCGTTAATGAATCATTCTATTATTCTAATGCAACTGTAAATGAATGATAAGAATAACGCTTAGAAGTTTTCAAACACATCCCTTTGAAAGTGTCAAATAAGAAAACTCTTTCCCTTCCTTCTTTGAAATTTAGATTTACAGCAAAACTGAACGCATAACTAGTGAAAAATTAAACGTATTTTAACTAAACTTACCTTTGCCATGCAGCTGTTGCCTGTTCTCCGTCCCTTTCAGGCTCTCGGCTGTGTGCAGCAGTTCATCCAGTTGAGGTTTCTTCTGTTCCAATTCCCGCAGTACACCCTGAACAAAATAACAGAACATTAAACTTTTAAATAGGAGAATTCTTCAGGACGCTCTATCATCAATGTCTTTAAGTGACTCTCTTAAGTTTTAAGTGAAAACGCAAAATTTGCTTGCGTGTTTATTATTTAAATATTCTAAGTGTATAGGACTGATAACTGTTCAGTCATTCGCGATTCAGATGGGACTGTGACTTTACAAAATCATTTGAACAAAAAGGAACCGACTTCAATGAAAATCTATTCCGAGTACCCAAATCGCGACAATTATTGTCCTATGATATTTGAGGAGTTCTCTCGATTTCCTTGGGATCCCATCATCAGATCCCGATATGGTGACGATGGGACCACCTGTAAGCTACGCCTATTCCAATGAAAAATAATTTTTGAAATTGGTTCATAAACGACGAAATTATCGCAGAAGATACATAAAAAAAACCGACGAATTGAGAACCTCCTCCTTTTTTTTTAAGTCGGTTCAAAATATATTTTCGGCTATAATTCGATATACATATCTGTAATTACATACCAAACAAATGCCAGCTTTATTTTACATTATAGAGCAGTAGTATATGTTTAGAATTGATATAGAATATTATTGACGCAGTCGTGAGGCAATTTAGGAACACCACGTGTTCTGTAGCCTTCACAATGTGAATACATAATTCATAATCAGTCAAGTAGTTATAACACCATATCCTAGCAAATTAACAAACTTACAATATTTCATAAAAGTTTTTTTTTTAAATAAATAAATATTTGGACATCTTACACACCACATCATCTAGTCCCAAAGTAAGCAGAGCTTGTGTTATGGGTACTAAACAACTGATATAAATACATAAACATACTTTTTTTTTTTTAAATACATACATATTATACATAGAAAAACACCCAGACTCCGAAACAAATATTTGTGGATCACACAAATATTTGGTCTGACCCGGGAATCGAACCCGGGAATCGAACCCGAGACCTCTTGATCAGCAGCCGCATACGCTAACCACTAGACCAACAAGGCAATCAAAGAATTAGAATTAAAATTGTAATTTAAAATTTAATTAAAAAGTTCCAAGATGTGCAATTTACATATTCATTAGAATATAGTACTTTGTGAAAGTTTTTGAGACGACATCCGAATTCAATCTACTCTCACCCTTAACTTATTCTTGAATATCCAAGACATATGGGAACTGGCCTATACAGATCTATTTAGCATGTTATTGGATGGGGGCTTACCCCACCAAGATAAAGTACCAACTTAGTTCTACATCGGATTACAAAACAACGACCTTAAAATACAGCAATAGAGTGGAGACTCATGAGACGAAGGGTATCGAATGCTATTTGGGGCATTATAAACAGTCTAAATGTAATGCTTGATTAGCGGACTACGCGGGGACAGTTGGTATTGACCGAGTTGTTGCAGCAACAGTAGAAATTAATTACGTATGAGGTAGAGCGAGACGTGATTCTTTTATAAATTTAATACTATACTGAGTAGTACAACTGATTAAAGAAAGCTTTACGACAGTGCCCTCCAGAGGTCTGATCTAGAACGAGAAAGTTCTCTTAGAACGAGCTATAAGCACGTAGTCTGGATGTGATTTCTTCATAGCATTTTAATTACACAAACGATAGTCCTAATGCCAGTTCATTAATAATAGGTATTTTGATATATTCCTGCGTCATATAATGTTTAAAGCAATTATTAGAATTTATACAACAGCATGTACAGCTATTTCAGCATATTTCAGTTATCGATCACGTAGTACTCAGACACTCTTTATCTTGTTGAGATGAAGTCAAGATTACAAGCATTGTAGTGATAGGTTTAGAATATACATATATAATGTAGCTGTAAGACCAAAATATAGCATTACCATGTTCACACCTTAGTAAGTAATGTTAAAATGAGAAACCAGTAATCAATTAATAAACATGGCTCCAAGAGACTATCATACCACCTTGAGTCTCACTAAACTCCTTGCCAGAACAATGGCAAACTCTCTACACAATGAACTACATAGTAGTATTTTTTCAAAAATCTAATTCGACCATTCTCACGCATAAAGAGAAGTGAAAATTTTATGTAATTCCAAAAGTTTTAATAGCTCCTATGCACATGATGCGGTATTTACAATAATCTCGCAGTATACTCATTAACTGCCCTAGTGGTTTTACAATCCTTGCTATTTCTTTTTTCTTACTCAATATTATAATTAAATAAATAAATTAATAAATATTTTGGACATCTGACACACAACATCATTTAGTCCCAAGCTAAGCAGAGCTTGTGTTATGGGTAATTAGAAGTAATGGGTAATTGAGAAGTTAGTATGAAATATTCTACTGTATATTTTTATAAATGTTAAGCAAATCAATGCTCTCCGACTCACACATAAAACAAAACGTTTGTATTTTTTTATTATTGCTTAAGTAGTCTTCGGATTTACAAAGAGATGTAGGGAGAATCCCGTTCTCTCTAAAGTATTTAGTTTCAAATTGTAATTTAATTGTAAATAAAGAGATAATTTTGAACTGCAATAATTTATTCAGCTACCGAGCTAAATTCAAAAGTATTTAATAATTATAATAAAGTATTTAATAAAGCAAATAATGGTTTGTACAAGTTAAATAAAGACAAAATCGCAATTCACCGATCCATGGCGCCGCGCTATCGCCGAGCCCGTACGTTGCGATGTTATCGCACGCTCAAATTAATCAGTTGCGATTAATTTGTCGCACACACATTGACTAATAACTTTGGAGCGAAAACAACGAGGGGGTGAGCACGTTACAGCACGAACAATGACACCCGACATCTATTACTTTCCCTATACTTAGTTATATAATTATCGAATGTCTAAGGTTGTCGCAATTTTCTTTATATATGACGTATTAAAAATGTATCTTTAACTCACACTGTTTAAGTAAAGTTCATTTCATTTCATCATTGTAAGTATTTGTCAAATTAATTGAGAATATATATTAATAATTTATTTCTACTTAAATTAATGCCAAATAGCGTTGATATAGAACCTTCACTCCAACTGAATCTTTTCAAATGCTGGAAATATTGCTACTTGTTATTAAATAAATAATTTATTGCTTGCTGACACTGTTCTTGTGTATGAAAGGTTAAATATATGATAATAAAATTTTCATGGTATTACCTTAAGATTAAGTTAGTAATATAGCCAAGTCCAGTGCTAACGAAAA
The DNA here is from genome assembly GCA_932526445.1 of Phragmatobia fuliginosa. Taxonomy (NCBI): domain Eukaryota; kingdom Metazoa; phylum Arthropoda; class Insecta; order Lepidoptera; family Erebidae; genus Phragmatobia; species Phragmatobia fuliginosa. The sequence continues at coordinate 338,860 of OW052078.1, read as the reverse complement.
CATGTACATTCACATAACTGAAGTTGTTGTGGAAAGACCTTTTCAGTCATGTACAAAGGTTCTTGATTAACCCAGGAGCTACGGGTTGCTACGCACCCCGGAAATCTAATCTCAAGTAAATTGTTCATTACGTAAAGAAATAAAAACCTAAGGACACACTGTCACTTGGCATATTATTCGTCACATTTTATATCGTCATGTATCGTATTATTAATATTGATAAAAATCAAGCGTTTATCAGCTAAATTGGACATAATATCCAGAACAAACTAATTGGTTTCGGATAGAATAAGGACGTTTAAAAATTAATGAAAAATGTTGAGTTTTAATCGTATTAGGTTACAACTGTGTGTAAAGAGACAGAACGGGTTTCTACTATCATAATTCACCGATTGTACTGCGGAGTTTAGAAAGAAAACGAAAAGTAAAAGTTTTGAATGACTGCGTTATCATTACTGTACCAGAGCAATCTGTAAGTGACATCACAGACAGAAAGAACGGTCACAATGGGTGAATAACACTCGACGCACATTCAAGTATAAAAGCAATGCCTCATAACCAGATGACATTCGAAGCCACTCCTCAATGCTGTATTTAAAATCAAAATCTACCAACACATCCGAGTCCACAGGCAGACAAACAATGAGTCACAAACCTTCTGCCTAATAAATATCTCTTAAACGGATTTATTTGCTTACTTCCAAAGTGAAACCTAAGTATATAGCCTCAGTTCACGGAGTTGTGAAGTCAATTTAGTTTGTTTGGCTTTTTAACTTAAACTGTTTTGTGAGTTGAGCTTTAAAAGTCAATCGTTTTGGAAGTAGGTTTGTTCAGACTTAGAATAGAAAGTCTGACAACAGTTGCTGAATACATTTAGTACAATAAACGACCACAAGTTTGTGAAGTTAGGGCCTGTTGTAGACTTAGATCAATATTGTTTTATGAGTATGTACCAACCCAAGTAACAATTACTTAGTGTTCCATTTATTTTATAAAGATTATAATTTTCAAATTTATTATTGTGTTTTTTTAAATTTTTTATATTCTACGGTTACTTTCATGCTCATGTGAAACCTAAATAATGATCCACATGCATTTCAAAAGACAGGCGATGCCATATACTTTTTGTGATATCTACAGTAAAATAATCAACTTTATATATATATAACGGATTTACAAACAAGTTTTTAAAAGAGCTTCCCTTACTCGTTTGATAATAATGTTTTTAGAAAATGCCATACTTAACGCAATATTCCCGGTTTCATACAAAAATTAAAAATAGGCATGAAAATAAAGAGAAGAAGCAAAATACTCATAACATTCCTAGTACAAATGCAGACCCTCGGCGACGTTATTGAAACAGTTCCAACAAGTATAATACACGCGTATATGAGAACAGGTTCGAGATATGAATAACTTGAGCAAGTGGAAGGAGGCACAACTTTTAACTAATCCCCCCCCCCCACCCTATCCGCATTCAATATACCTGCTTTACGTGCTTCTGGACTTTCTATTATTATTTATAAGGTAAAGGATCTTGAAGAAAAACTTGGGGGAAAAATAATACAGTTAAGTTAATAATAAGAATAAAATTCTACTTGGTTCTCGAACAAATATTATGATTGTTTAAACATAACACTTTATCAGGATTTTCTAAAATAGATTTCTGTAAAACCTAAATCGTCCTTTGGGCATCATTACACCATAATAGAAAATTATATTCAAGAACAGCTCACAAGGAGGGTCGTAATCCTGAATCTTTTCAGGTGATATTGTGTTACCTGATGAAGGGTTGTCTTTGAAATAAGCTTCGCTTCGAAACAATTTGAAACAGTATGAAATCGTTTTCACTTCAATCGAGTGACAGGTAACACAATATCACCTGAAAAGATTCAGGATTACGACCCTCCTATAAATTGAAATTATAGACACGCCAATTAAACATATAAAATGGGGGCAATTTTCATTCATTTTACGCTCTCGTCATTTCAATTTAAGTTTAAAACAACAAGACGTATAGGTCGGTCTCGCTCGGTGTCGTCGGCGCGAGTGAGCACCCACCACTCCTCCGAATCACCTTATTGATCCCCTCTCCTGCCCTCCTGAGCTACAACTAACCAACCCGCTAAGAACTACTTCACTTCCCCCATCGAGTATCTAACAGGACGACTAAAGAAAATTATTTTAAATGTTAACAGGTCAACTTATAATGGGTAAGTAAGTGAGCGGGCAGGTAAAATTAACATTCTTATATTGAGTACGGAAGTGGGTTTAATGTGGTTTCTGTAATAATATTTCTTAAAAATGTTTACGATCGTGGGACAGGCTATTCAAGCAATATAATAGTCGTTCAAACTTTTAGTAACAGGATTACAAAATGTTTTGTCTTTCAGAATTTTTTTAAGGAAATGTTTGGTAAATAATTCTACCAAGACAATGATTCAGACAACATTGGAAATTGTAAAGAGTAAGTAATTATCGTATAACGTATAAGTGTGTACCATAGTACAATATACATATTTATATCAATTACTAATACTAATATTATGTATACGAAACTATTTTCGTCTCTAAGTCATTCTGTCCATCTATCATGCTTTCACGGGCAAACGGATCGGCCGAATTTAATAAAATTTGCCATAGATATACTTTGATTCTTGAGCAAGGATATGAGCTACTCTTTACTGCGATAGCCTATATAAATACAGGCGGAGCCGCGGGCAAAAACTAACGTACTATCAACTAGTGTACTATCATCTTATTGTACGGAGATTGTATAAAGGGCTTTGGTTAGCCTCTACCTCTATGTGAATATTTCCGCACGACCAAGAGTAACACAACAGAGAAGAAAAATAATGGTATGAATTTTTACCATCCATCAAAACTAGAAATTAAAAAGTGTTGCTATTTAGGAAAAAATCAAACCCAAGAATGAACGAACCGAAATAAATGTTTGCGAGTGGATAGGTAATACAGAAGTAAAAACGTAGAAAACAACTAGCATTTTACATTTAAAGGCATATATAACCACATCTTAGGTAGTGGCGTCACTCTGATTTCAGCACGAATGAGCCGGCTCGATCAGCCGCAGAAGACCAATCTAAAATTACAGTTATTAGTGCTCTCGTCTTTCCTTGGTGAGTGTGAGACCGGGGGCCCAATCGTTCTGCATCATTCTTCCGTCCTCCGTAGACCCGGCCTACGGAGGACGGAAGAATGATGCAGAATGATATATAAACATTACACTAAGCTGCCATGGTGTGGGTCACCATGCTGCATTGTGTGTACTCATATCGAGGATGGTGGCCCCTACTCCTCGATTCTACTCAAGCTTTCCATCAGGCAGAGTAGAGTCATTTTGGTCGGCTTAAATATAGAAAACAAAAAAGGACTTTAAAATATGACTTTAATTTATCTAGGCTAAGCACAAATTCTATTAAGACTAGTTTTACCAATTGCCGATTTTAACTTATTTTACCTTATTTATAATCATAATTACTAAAATATGAATTGTAAAACTGTATATTGACTGTAGGCAGCATCTAAATAGTAATTATATTCTCATCTTTCACGTTTCACGTTAGAACAGTAATTAATTATATTTAGTATTAATTATTTCAAGAAATGAAACATCTAGAGAATCTCTCACAATTTATTATCAGCTTGCTATCATTTATATTCTATGACAATTTCAAATAGTATAATTTCTGGCCTGATTAGTCTTTTCATAGAATTGTTTATGCTACTGTAATCATAGATATTTGTGATCAAGTACCAACACGAATCACATTTATTAAAATTTTAAATTGATACCTATTTAAATTGGCTTGTCGTCATCTAAGACTATTTGGAATGTGTTATGTATTAATTCATTTAATAATATTTATTGTTTAAATCATAGATGTTAAATTTATTGGGAAAACTAGTGACTCAGCCCAGCTTCGCATGAAAGTCTTTGATATCCTCAGATTTCCTCTACTATTTATGCATGATTTTAACTCATAAACCTTTTATTGAATGACTCTATTTATTTCTAAAACCTGCATTGCAATCTGTTGAGTACTTTATAAGTAAACAGACAGTAGAAACGAAGTACTGTGATTGAAAATGTGTCAAAATTAATCAAATTTAAACCAAGAGATATTCTATTTCAATCCTAATTTGATCTGAATACTCCATTCAAAAAGTAATTTAAAACTTATCGGCTAAATTTTTAATATAAATTAAACTCATTTCATTGATAGAATATGTGTATAGTGTAGCAATACTCATAAAAGTTAGTTATTTACAAAGAAGAATTTGTGAGCCTAAATACTACCCTTGTAAAAGGTTGGTTGCTTTCAATGCCTTCAATGCAGCAATATCAATATGATTTAAAAGTATAGGCATTAGTATCAATGCAATAACCAAATCATACAAGTGCGCAGACGTCCACAGCGCGTGCCGTTCACGGCTACATTGTCGTGTTACTAACCCCGACGTACTCCGAACACGTGTGGCTTGCCGGCGGGCCGGTTACTAGGCAACGCGCCCCTTGTGTCCCACCCCCTGTCGAGAGGGTATGGGTAGCGAGATGGGATGTACGTCGATAGAAAAGTTATCGATAACTTCGATATCGATGTTTTAACAGTTTTTTTTATAAAAGTTAAAAAAACTGTAGTAAATTTAATAGAATAAAACAAAGTTTCTAATAGGCATATAGTTAATATTTTGACGAAATAAGTTATTTACTGAATTACTATAATTTTATTGTTTGCACGATACTTTTAAATTTAAAAAGTGTGCTGGTCAAGTGGTCGGCTTATTGACGCGCTTTTAGTACGTAGCGCTTTGATACTATAAACGAAACGCGTATACGTAAAGTTCTCGGGGCTTACTTCATGAAATTTTGATGACAAGAAAACTATACCTGATAATAAGCCTTACAACGTTGTTTTTTTAATAGTCTGTTAAACGTCATGACTACCTTGTTGGTCTAGTGGTTAGCGTATGCGGCTGCTGATCAAGAGTTCTCGGGTTTGATTCCCGGGTCGGATTAATTATTTGTGTGATCCACAAATATTTGTTTCGGAGTCTGGGTGTTTTCTATGTATATTATGTATGTATTTACACAAGAAAAAGTATTTATGTAATTATATCAGTTGTAGTAGTTTGTATCTAATAACAAAGCGGTGAAGTGTATGCCTCACTTTCATTTTACGGTCATTATTACTTTCATACTTTGCACCAAATACGAATATCGTTTCTTCAGGAGTAGGTAGTAGAGTCACTTTGATTTCAGGACGGTTCTACCGGGGCAGTATTACACTTACACACAAAAGACTAACATAAAAGGACAACATTCAGTCTTTTGTTAGTGAATATGAGAGTCGAAGCCCAATCACTAAGCTGGCTAACTGAACCGCCATGGTGTGGGCTACCATGCTGCATTGTATGCACTAACAATGAGGATGATGGCCCCTTCTCCTGGATTCTACTCATGCTTTCCATCAGTCACTTTTGTAGGCTTAAATATTAAAAAAAAAACTTTTGAATATTAGTATATCGACACTGTCGCATCACTATTGTGGTACGCATGCGTATTGTGATATTTCGGTTCTTTATAAACGCGCTACGGGGGGACGAACGCGGCAGTGATACCTGATTGGTGCAACCTCGTGGATGTGTTTAGTAAATGTTGTTCAACAATTCGGTTAACTGAAACTCAGTAATATTAAACTGTTTAAATTAATTTATTGTTAGTACTGGTAAATCTTGTAAATTCGTTCTACAATTTTGCATAAACTTTGTAAATGCTAGATACAACACATAGGTACATTATACTCTTATGTTTTAGTCGGAAATAAATATTTGAAAATCATACAATCATCTGGTTCGACCCAGAATCGAACCCGAGTTCCGAGCACAGCAGTTATAATATCCTACCTCTGCGTCACACGGAGGCAGTCACCGTCAATAGAAACAAATAGTATCCAATAAAAGAAGACTTTTTTATAGGTGTTGTTAGCAGTGCAAGGAACATCGAAAATAAGGATGGCGGAAGTGGTTTAATCTCGCCGTTTCCTACTGCGCCCGTATGTTGTACGTTCGATCCTTAAATAAATAAATAAATAATAAATATTTTGGACATCTGACACATAACATCATCTAGTCCCAAGCTAAGCAGAGCTTGAGTTATGGGTACTAGACAACTGATATAAATACATAAACATACATTTTTTTGTAAATACATACATATTATACATAGAAAACACCGAGACTCCGAAACAAATATTTGTGAATCACACAAATAATATTTGGTCCGACCCGGGAATCGAACCCGAGACCTCTTGATCAGCAGCCGCATACGCTAACCACTAGATCAACGAGGCAGTAAATGGGAGCACATTGTGTGAAGTAGAACTTCTTATTCTCCGTCCGGTTGTTTATGTCCCTGTCACATATTTCATTGTAAAGAATCGTGACAAGGCACCCAGGGAATATTAAAAAAATAGACACGAACACTGAAACCAATTTACGAAACAAGTTCACGCTTTTCTGTTTTAAAATGTATAAAACACCTTAATTAGTGGAACCCCAAAGAGTATAATATTGAAGACCTTTCACTTTCATGTAATTAAATAACAGAACTGAGAAAAGACATGGCACATTTAAAAGAAAGCTTAAGTAATTGATTAATTGATAATTATAGGCGGCGAGCTCCGGCCACGCTGCTAAATAAAATATGTATTGGCAATTAGTTCAACGTCCGAGGGTAGCCTGTCACTAAGTGTAGGGCTGATCGACATCACAAGGTCAAGAGCGATTTGCAAGGCTGTGACGTCATGAGAGTATTTTTTGTCAAAATATAACGTTTTTTTAATATGTAGGCTATAAAATTTTGACAAACAGACTATGTTCTCTGATATTCAGTTTTTCTACTAACTAAGATCTAAATAAACACTTTAGAATGATATTATTATAATAACCTTTAAAGAAATGATCCTGCATATATTTCATTTTTGTGCACAATTGAAAAATAATTAAAAATGTAAACAATATATAAATAGATAGTTTAAATATACATAGGTTTGTGAAAACAGCCGTCAGTCATCTTAAAGATGCTATCATGTCAGGTTACTACTGTTTACTTAATCAATTTCTAGTGTAAAAGTTCTATTTATATTCGCGCTTTTAAAATACATAATTATAAATTGTCTTATATGGAACTCGAACCCACCATACTCAATCAGTATTAAGCAGAGAGACGATCACTAAATGGTCTAAATCTACAAAAATGTATTGATTAGGAAACGTGACCGGAATGTTCCGGCTGAATGACGATGCACCCTCACACGACCCCCACGTGCCTGCAGCCCCCGGGGAGACATTAGCCGTGACGGCTGTATCACACGTACGGGGGGAACGATATTTAAATAAGAATATCAGAAGGAACAGGAACGGAATTTTATATCATTAGTAGCTACACGTCCCCCCACCCCGTGACAGAAGTTTGATCATAATTTAATGCAGTCATATTACATACAGGAAGGTAATTCACATCGGGAAGTGGGGTTCGTGGTTTGTGTTAGTTCAGCTATTGATCACTAGATGGTGCTAGCTGTAGCATTCCAAATGTTCAAATTTTACAAAAAAAAATTAAAACACTCCTGTTCGACTAGATCTTAATACTTCATGAATTTTAATGTAGTTTACAGCGATTGGTAGAGTGATTTAAGAAGAAGGTTTATATGTGTATATATCCATTTTATAGAAGGGAAAATTCGGGAAAATCAAAGACTGCCGAGTAAAGCCTGGGCACGTCGCTATCTTTATTTTTTCTAGTTAATATTTTTAAGTGACTTCAAAAAGAAGGAGGTTTCAACCTATATATATTTTTTCGTTTTCATCATCATCATTTCATTTCAAAGACTTTATAATGTTTCCTTAAATTATGTTAGAATTTTTTTTATTATATTATACAGACTGACGCAAAGATGGTGTTACAAATATCTAGTCCAAGTTTTCACCGTATCTACGCCTATTTATAGACAAATTCAAACTAAAATAATACCTAAGTCAGGCACATTTTTTTTATAAAGTCAACATATCCCGCATTGTCCCCTCTTGACTTAACAAATATCCATGAAATGGACACAAAGAACACCCACACTCAGTACAACAATTAGTGAATCACACAACGTGCTCTCCTACGTGGGATTTGAACACTTGGCGACCACTTAACCACCAGACCAGCCGAGCAGTCAATTCAGCAACATGCAGCTACTAGCCACCAATACGTTACATGTTAGCATAATGGGGAGCTCACATTCTACACTCGTATCTTGAAATAAATTGCACCATTAGTCGGTTCTCTGTTACAGAGTCACATGAGCTGCATCATTGACAAAAAGAAGGTGAACGAATAAATTCGAAACAAAAAACCTCTTTTTAGATTAGATTATATAGTATGTACATAATTTTTAAGTTTCTAAATTTCTGATACTTATATTGCGTACTAGTGTTTGCTCGCGGCTTCGCCTACGTGTTTTTCTGATTGCCATTTCACCCTCTTAGAAATATAATTTTCCAAAATCCTCTTTTAGTGCGCGCCTACGCTCCTCAAGCAACCCACATGCCAAATTTCAGCTTCCTGAGTCCAGAAATTTCAGCTGAGCGTTGTCTGTCAGTCATTAACGGAACAGTTTTAGACATATTAATTTATATAAAACTCTTAAAAAAGCGACCGCAAAGGCTCTTCACATTAATGCACTGTAACCCTTAAAGTGAGAGCAACTCTTGACGCGTCTCAAGGAGGCGGTGAGAGCCCCTATATCGCCTGAACAATATTATTCATAATTTTCATTTTAAACAAGCAATAGTTTCTGTCTTCATTACTATAGTGTGACAACATTACACCGCAAATAACTCCTGTTTTTACTTTCATCTCAGTAACTAATAAAAATATTCGAAAGTAACTCGATCTGGCGGTATGTGTGTCAGTTTACGCTTCAAAACCACTGCACCAATTGCAATAAAATTTAGCAAATAGATACCTTGTTTGATTATTGAGGAAGGAAGGACATAGTCTAATCTGTACCACGATAACCGATTAACACGAGAGCGGAGTCGCGGGCGAAAACCAGTAACTTGTAAATATTATAAATAACTTCTTTATTTATAGCACTTGTTCAACGAAGTCGTGAATAACTTGAAAGGGTCCAGTAAAAATAAATAAAAAGGGCTGCTCGCTTACACCGCATATTATTTAATATTAATAACATGAAAGGGAAGTATAGTATCGCTGTATATTCAAAGATTCACTGCTAGAAATATCTCAAGATAATATCGATATGGGTTTATATCTCTTCTCTTATAAGTACATAGAATGAGTGGGCGTGTATTTGCACATAAGTTTTTTAAATACCTTCTATTTCTGAACGAAAAACAGTTTAATTACAAGTTAAATAGGAAAACGAATTTATTATTTGTTCATTATTTAGTATTAGGCGTAGCAAATAGGTACTTTATTTGCCAAGATAACAATGAAAAAATGAACTGAAAACTATGAGACAAACGTGAAATTTGAAACACACAACTTGACATTTATTTTGTACCGAATTCATTCTACAAGAAAGCGTATAATCCCGTTAGCCCCGAGCCCGTTCAAAGAATAACGATTAAAGAAGAAAACGGAAAAAAATAACATTGAAATTAATCCCAACAAAGTGTTCGCCGTTATAGAATCGCGATGCGGCCGGCATTGGATAACAATCGCTGGGATAGGCCGCGCGTACACCGGCGGAATACTAACACCGTACGGCAGCTCTCTTGAGGCCTAACAATATCATACAAGCTCCCCAAAAACCCCAAACAATACGGAGATAGTTTTTTATGTGGCTTTACGTATTAGTATAATATGTTTAATATTCAATCGTGTTAAAGATGATTTGTGACAATTTTTTTATAAATTTTATGGCTTGTTTAAAATGAAATTCGAACTGAATGCTGTAATTTTTAAATTGATTTTATATGTAATGGTTGGTGGTGGTACCACCTCGGTCAAGCCGGCACATTCGAGATGAAATCAGCGTGGCTCTACTACCTTGCACTGTTCATCAAAATAGTAAAAGTTGATATTATTCACATACTTTTATGTTATCTTAAACACAGACTAGACGATAGTAATCGGACTACTGATTTGCAAACTTACATTTTATTAATTATATATCATTGAAATATATCTATATATATTATACTCCAATGCTAAATAGGAGCGTTTCGCATATGTGTTGGTCTATGCTTAGAAATCGATATGACGCCCGCAGATCATCATCATTTTTCTAACCTTTATATTCCCAAGATTATTTGGAGTCGGCTACAAGCTACAGTTTTATATGAATATCAATTTTTGCACGGAGTTCATGGCATCAGACCTCAGCAACCCTGAGAGCGAACTGAATTTGAGGACTGAACTAGTCGTCAGTATATTTGAGGGCACTGACTTCCAATAACTATTGCTATAGATGTTCATGACAACCGGAGCCGACAGCTTAACGTACTCTCCGAGACACAATAAAATTAAATCTGTATTTAAACCATACGCAGAATAAAAATTAACAATATAACAATCCTTAAAATATAATTTGAAAGTTTGGAATATACTTAGATATAAAATTTAATTAAAACCATTGTTCAGTGAGAGGTATCCCAACCGCTCGTGTACACCACACTTTAACTCAATATCCCCACAGAGGTAGCAACTTGAAGCCACAGGGAGTCGAAGTGCAAACAAACGATTGTAGGCTCTACTTCGGTGCCAGTAAAGTTTTATTCATTTTAGCAAATTCTTGGGTGGTAATAAATTTAATCTATTGTCTAATGCTCACAGAATGATCTATGTACGTTATTTAAAAAAAAACGAAACGGTTTTAATCTTTTTGCTATTCTCTCAAAATCATATTCCATACCAATTTCATAAATTTGATGGTAACTCTGTCTGTCTGATTCGATTTTAATAAAATATGGCATCAATATACTTTGCTTCTTGAGGAATGATAAGGATAGGTTAATTTTTATCGCGATAACGACCTAAAGCGAGTAAACATATATTTGGATCAAGAGAGTTATGGGAATGATATCTACCTTAGCCGTTACTGTCCTACCTGCAGTACCGTCTCTATGATCTTACACATACCGCCACAGACGGTACGCACACAATCCTGTATAGGAGGCTGAAAAGTTTGACAATAAATCATGTACATTGAGCTGTTTTCTCATTGTTCTAATAAGCTCTAAATCGAGCAAACAATGTCTTTTAATTAAAATGTGGTTCATTATACCAAGAAAAATCTCTTTTTGGAGGATTAGTAGTACCTGCTAGAGGTGCTAATAATTGTATGAAAATAAACTCACTTTCTGTTTGTCGAGTTGCTGCAGTATATCATCCACGTCGCCCACGGCGACCGCCTGCGTGCGCAGCATGTCAACCTCCACCGACACCCAGTCGCGAATCTAGACAATAATAAACAACATTAAATAATAGCCAGCATGATGACGATAAATTTCTAAAATACAGAATCTGCTAAGTCTAGAAAATTCAGAGATTTAAAAGTTACTAATTAGTACAGGACGGTAGAATTTTATATGGAGTAAAAGACGCTTGTAGTATTGCCCAGCCAGTACGAACTATAGGTTTTTAACAAAAGAGCACTCTTTGCCACCTCAAAGGTAGTTAGCGCAAGTGTCATGAAAAGTAACAATCAGCTCTGACAACGTAGAGAAATTTTACAAGAAGTATTTCTAAGCAGAAATTTGAACATGCCACCTTCGGTACATGACCAAACATAATTCATAATATTTAATAATTGTAGTGTAACACAAATATGACTCAAGGCAGCAAATACAATAGAACTGTGTATTGCGTAGTGCATCAGTGATTAAAAGACTATATGATTATTCATCTAAAATTAAATGTGTTTCAACGCCATCTAGCGAAGACAGGTTGAACTCCCAAGCTACCCCTTATTCTACACCGCTCTACTAACCCCTCAACATTAACTGTTGTGTCGCGATCGGCAAGGAATCACCTCACCCAGTGAAGAGATACTGAACTACAAACTTTTATAAAAACTAAAATGAAGGGCTTTTTATTTGTGCATTTTCATCACTAACTTTCATTACTTAGGTAAGTTACCGTGCTACAAACTTCCAATAAAGAAGTTTACTATAGGTATATAATTTGCTGAGATTAACAGCTTATAAAACAAACATAACAAAAAATCTCATGTTGTCGTTGACATAGATTTAAAAATTGCGTCGGTCACAACGGTTCCCTCAAGAGGCTCGACTCGAGTACGGTCCTACATAAACAAATAGCATTATTTAAAGAGGTTGCGATAGAACCTGACATATTACATAACATCTATATGGATAGTAATAAACCTACCATCTATTATCATGATAAACTCTACATTAAATTTCCAAAAGCTATAAAATGGTAACCCAATTAATAAAACGCTATAATTTTTAACAGTGAAACAGTTCCCATATACGGCTAAAACTGCAGGTAACAGTAAATGTAGGTAATATCGAATCTACGTCATATCAGGCAGTTAAATCCTCAGGTCAGATGTTGTCATGGGTCTCTGGCCCCGCCACTACACCGCGTCTATAAAATAGGCCTCAAGTATTTGTGTCGCCGCGGAGGTACAAAACACATTTCTTACAATATTTAGGTTGCGGGCTTTACTTGTAATCTCGTTATTAATCCTGCTTTGTGTCCACAAAGATGTCTCAAATGTTTCCCGATATTAAAATTCTCAGAGCAGCTGGTATTACAATATTGAGCCGGCTATATTTCACAAAATAAGCACAATTTATTACAAAAAGGAGTAAAGAGTTAGGCAGCAATAAAGGGCTGTGTAGAAGCCTTTTTGTGTAGTGACATCTGGATCTGATACTGCTCTGTTTTAAAGTTTGAAATAACCATTAGAGAATAGTCTGAAATAACTAATTTCATATTCAAAAATTCTATTAGGTGTGAAGTGATATGTAGGTGCACCCTAACAGTCACGATTGAATGAAGAGGAAAATTGAAAACGATTTCGAAAGCACTTAGCTGTCATGCCTTTAGAGATTATAATTAAATCACCTTAATAATAAAGGTGCTTTTAAAAATTATGTCTGTTATAGCTATGAAACTTTTATCATTATATTCTTTATGCAAAACATTAGCTAACAAATATTTGTTTTAACATTTCTTTATATTTGGCTAACAACGGCTAATACAACAGACCTACAATAACAATAACATTTTATTCGAATGCTTCAAAAATATTTTTATTCCAACGAAGGAATTGTATTCGAATCAGTTCGGGTGGGTGGGGGCGACATTTTTCCATTCTTCCTTGAAACGGCTGATGGGAGGGTCCAGGTCATCTGCGGCCGAGCAGTTACGATCGCACCCTATACTGATTTAGGAACACTGCCCTGACCTTTTTTAAAAAAATACAGACGAAAAAACCACACGTTCCCGATTTTTATTAAAATACCTGAACGTGAACAAAAGCACACAACAGATAATACAATATATCTTTACCTGTTATTTAATTTTAAATGTAAGTCTTGCTTTTTTAATTGCACGTATTGGTTTATCAATATTATTTCATCCTCTCTTTATGAGGTAAATTTTAATACTAGAAAGTCTACAAAATAAATGAATGATTAAAATATATTTAAGATTTATGAAGATAGCTCGTACACCAAACCACAAATAAAAGAAACAAAAATTTAACGAAGCAAGTAGATAATTTTCTTTTTTTAAGGTCGGTTAAAAGTCTTATTGAACGGAATTGATCTCACTGATATCAGGGCAAGGATAAGTATATAAATAAGAATAATCTGAAGTACTCAGTAAGCAATGAGCGTGTCAGTCCAAAACAGCCGTACGTGTGTTTTAAAAATTTCTTTTAACAAAATATAACATGGAAAAGTCGTCTCATCGAAATGATACTATACAGTAGAATCCTATCCCAGTAGCCTCCTCTCCCCCCCCCCCCCACCTCTCTCTTCCCAGCACCATCAGCGCGCAGTGACACTTGCCCATATACAGTTTTCATAAATTTCACTTCAAGGGTTTTCTATTCAATTTTGATACGAGGGTCGACTGCTAGGTTAAAAACTAGGATTGAATTTACATTTGCAATTTCTATATTTGCAGTTTTATTTCAATTAACACTTTTATTGGTCTTGATATCCTATCAAACCTTACGCCAATTCTGTTTTTGTTTCTGTTTTTTTAGTTCCCCACGAGATACAAAATTCAAAAACAAAACATTCGGTTACCAATGTAAAACCTAAGTCCGGTATTGGAGGCAGTTTACTGACGGTGGTCAATCCACCGGCTGCGTCATCAAATCTTTCTTACTACCTTCATGATCATTAGTTAGAAAGTGTCTAAATAAAAATATCAGAAGCTCTTTACTGGATGGAGGTCTAGTACTCTTCCCTCTCCCTCTATTACAAAATATTTTAGAGCAAACAGATTACGAAGATAACAAACTTTCAATCTCACCACAGATAAGAATTGCAAACTTATAAAACACTAATATTGATGAATAAAAAGAGTTATTATTAGAAGTAGGTTATAAATTTAGCAATTCTTTACCTCTGAGCTATAAATGATGCCAAAAATATACCTTCCATTTTCCTCCCCGTAATGGAATCTTTTAAAGAGCTCATAAAGTTTTCTCCTCCGTCATACGTGCGTAGCGTACACGACCGCGACCTTCCGCCCACACAATTAATTTCTATTAGCCACTTCTCTGATGAAGTACAGGATATCGGGTAGATATTCACTTACTTTTCACCTTTTCCTTTCGCAATAGATTCCTAAACAGAGTTATTTTGTGCGATAAAGATTGAGAGGGTGAATTTAAAAAAGGTTTCGTGGGTGGTGGGTAAATGGTTGGTTGTATGTTATGGTGGTATCGCTTAGCTACGGTATTGAGTTCGATTAAATTGGTAATGTCGAAGAATTTATCTGATTTGGTTTGAATAGGGTGGTCCAACTTCAAGTACTACTTGAAATTGTTCGCGTGGGTTTATTAGAATATAGATAGCTCTGTATGTATACCTTTTAAATTTTGTGTATTTATTCACTAGGTCTGAGAATAGAATATAAACTTTTCTTATACCCTAGGTAATAAAGGATAAAACAAAAGCGTGGGCATCAGCTAGTCCAAATATATCAAATAGTACGTAATTAATTATTACAAAAAAAACCTTTAAATTAACTTCGTATATTTCTACATTTCGAGAAGAATTTTGACATTCCATTTAATGGTGCGTATAGCAAATTGAATTTACCACTTACTGCAATAATTTTTTCTCTGAATGAGTTGCCAACGCGGATATTACTGGCAATAAAACGTCATGTTTTAAAAGCGCCACCTCCCCCTACCCATACCTCTACCCCATATATTGATATAGGGCAACCGTCAAATTGCGCGGAAGAGATAAACTAACCGAAAGCTACGAACGTTTGATCCAAGCCCACGGGGGAGTTTTACGTCTTGTGTCATGACACCTAGACAGAGATAATTGACTCATTAAATTCGATCTGTTTAGAATGTCATGAGATCAGATGCGGATGAATCATTTATAATTGAACTATTTACTAACTATGAACACACATATGTGTGTGGATATGCTACATGTGTGTACTACATGTAGTATATCCTTATATGTTCTTGACTCACAGACGCACGCGCCAACTCGCTATCGTCGTTAACAGTCGACTGAACGGTGTCACGACTGCACGTAAGCTGCAGATGATATAATGCTTCCTTCTCATTCATTCTGATATAGTACAGTGAGCGAATGAATGAATGACTGAGTGACACATACACTACAACACATACTACTTAAACGTTATCGTCAATAGCCCTTACAGTTGCTGGAATAGGCCTGCTATAGAAAGGAGTTTATAAATTCGGTCAAATATATATTTATGCCTGCAGCTTCACTTGAGTTAATCTTTATTTTTTCAAGAGAATTTTTCAGTTCATAATTTATGTATACGTCGAATATAATCGTCTGTCTTGTTGGTCTAGTTGTTAGCGTGTACGGAGGCTGATCAAGAGGGTTCGATTCGTGGATCGGACCAAAAAATTTGTACGTATGCAAATATTTGTTTCGTAGTTTGGACGTTTTCCATCTATAATATGTGTGTATTTACAAAAAAGATGTTTATGTATTTATATCAGTTGTCTAGTAGCCATAGCACAGGCTCTGTTTAGATGATATTGTGAGTTAGATGTCCAAAAATATAATTTTTTTCAAAAATATTTTGGGCTTAATCTTAATGAAAATAGCAAAATTATTAATTATGTCTTTGGAAATTTTAGCAAAGAAACGGGCATGTTATAGACCGCTAATGGACTCATGGGATTAAAAACCGTAATGAGCATCTATAAATATACGATAAGAAAGTATTCATGTCATTGAAAAGGAAAACCTTTAAAATACAACATATAGCATAATCGACGATGTCAGCCATTAACCAGGTATTTATGTGATCCCGCCCGCAATTAAATCTATTTTTAACATTTAATCAGTCTCGAAATGTCGAACCTTGAGGGTATCGTGCTTTAATTTATTTCTTGATTATAACTTAAGTTTAAAGAACTTTAAAACAGGCATTTGAACAAAATACATATACTAAGGTTAACGGTTAACCATTTGTCTTTCAATACACCTCTGATAAAATAACATATCAAGTGTATAGGTATAGATAAACCAATGTATTGCGTGCATTACAATGTTGTTTTACGTGTTTGATAGTAGCAAGTGGCTTTAATAGTTTCTAGAGGCACTTGTAATTGTAGATTATTATACTGCCTTTATCGTATATCCACTGACATAGGAGCCGGTGCATACACTGAGATATCTTGTGAAGTGGATTGATATCAATGATGGGTTATATTGGGGTTAAGAGGTGGTATATGGGGGCAAACGATCCCGCGCATCATCTCAAAATCATAAAGCTTTTATTTCTAGTAGGTTTCTCTAGGCGCATTGTGTGTGCCGAAATGTCATTTTTATAGAAAAGAACCGGCAGGAAACTCTGTGCATACATCTGATGATAAATAACACCGTCAATATATGACTGCTACTCTTGAGTCCCAAGATTCTCTTACTCTCTCTCTCTTTTGACTGAATTTTTGCCCAGGGATTAGGGGTTTGGCGAGGCTTGGTCTCTGGTAATAACACAAGAATCGTCAAATCGGTATGCAGATACCGATTTGACGATTGAGCCTCATCGACATGTGTCTAAGAGTGGCTTTTCCACAATTTCAACACACTACATAGGTTCATTTTATCAAAAACAAGTATACCAGCAATAGCTAGTAATAATATTACTTAATTCTAACGATTGAAGTAAGGTGTAAAAGCTAGCAAAGACAATTTCACCTGCAACACGGTGGCGTCGAAGTGCGCGATCAGCACGGCGGGCGACTGCTGCGAGGAGCGGCGCCGTCCTGACAGCCGCACACTCCACTCTGAAACAACATATATATACTATATATAATAACATGAAAATGTATTACAATATTAGTATTTATTTACTAAATTCACTCAAAAATTTTATTTCTTCATTTCATGTTAGCATTGCATCGCACTAAAGATATACAACTTCAAAAGGCAATTTATCTGCAATTAATTTTAGTAAAACATGAATTATACGTTTATAATGAGACAAATACTTGGCCTATAACCATTCCACCAACCAGTATTTGTGTTATTCTGCATAATCAAGTGAGTGAGTGATATGACTGAGTGATGAAATGAGTAATCTGAGTGATCGAGACACAATACCATAATCTATTAAGACATTTTTTATTAGAACAAGCTTTTATATTAGAATAAGATTTAACATTATTTATATATTTATTACATTTATTATTTGTATAGTTGGAAACTTTAAAATACTGTCTAATGGTTAGACAGATTAAGTAATCTTCTAACTCTTCTCTCAATAAACTAAAACTAAAAACCATATCGCGAACCAGCTTCATTGAACTGCATGAAATCATTTTAAAACTGTAAGCTCGGTGGGCAGATTTCAAAAAGTCAAACCTAAATAAACAAACAAATAAAGTGAGTTTAGTGAAAACTTCCGCAGCGCGGGCGGGGCCGGCGCCAGGAAACGAACCCGGGATCGAACGCCCTGCCGACAAGAGCATCATTACACGGAGCCTATGCAATAAATGATGAGTGTATTTCTTTGAGATTGAGTGCTTATTTCTCTTGATTTGTAAATATATTATGTACTTCAAATTAACGCGGTGTATTAAATTCTAATTTATTAGAGACAGATTAAAAGACAGCAAAGGAGGAAAATAAGACAGCTGGCAGGAGCTGCATGCGAGAAGCCCAAAATCGATCAGAGTGGTGTGAAATGGACTGATGATGATGACGAAAAGAGGACACTAATTTGACTGTTTATTTATAAATAAAAAAGTAAAGTATAAACAGGGTCAAAAACAGGATGCGCGACCAAATTATAAAACTAAGCACCATCCATTCGCCATATTGTTTCTTTTTAATTCAAAGATAAACGATGATGTACATTAGACTCTACTGAAGTATTTAGAACTTTTTAATTTCTTCATACCTTTTTCGGACGGTAGTGTAAAACGCTTGTAATACTCAATGAAGTTTACACAAACAGTACCCAAAATCTGTATTAAATAGAACTAAAGGTAAACCATTAGCGGAGCGGCTGGTGGCGGCTAGTTTTTGCCGCCGTCGTGGCAATAACTCATCGGCAAACTTTTTGTTTAACAGACCGGTAAATAACGGGTCGCTGATCAAAACAGATCGCTCCCACTGTAGCGTCACTACCTCGCACGCTGTTTTATACTTAAGCATAGAATAAAACGTAATTAATATAATAATTTGTTGTAAATGAACATGAGAAAGATGACAATGAAACATGCTTTTAAAGCAGTAGTTTGTAATGAAATGTATATGCATTATAACTTTTCGTGTAATTCAGCCTCGTCATATACATGACTGCCTGTCATCACATACATGTGTCAAGTTTGTAGGCCACAATTTTTGACAGCAAATATGTTTAAATATAAAACCAGTATCTCAACGCTCTGTGTGTAAGAATCGACTTCCAAACCTCAACTTCAAATATTTGTTTAAATTTCCAAAAATTAGCCGTCACGAAAACCTTATAGCGGAAGTTTTATAGAGTTTTTTGTTTGTTCATTAAATATATAAGTCCAGTTGTCGTACAGCGTAAATATTAATTAGCCCGAGTTTGTGCGCCTCGCCGAGGGGCGCGACTGTCCTTCGCAAAACATTCTCTGAACTTCGCAAAGTATCCGAATTCCTCCTTTTATATGCCAGCAAGAGGCTCGAGATCACCTCTTATCGCCCTTCTAACTTCCAACTTGTTAAAAAACAAGAAGAAACTCAAACTTAGTTAGCTATTTAAGAGTACGTTCGTAAAACGATTGATTGTAGTTGAATGAGTTCGTGAAGAAGGCAACTAAATTAAAGACTTGTTTGAACGTGAGATTAGCGTAGATACCGGCTTGGATGTAGTTTCATTTAGTTTTTTGTCTACGAACCCGTAGTTAATTGGCTACGGCGTAGATCGAACGTAGCTCGGTAGTGTCACGGGGATGACCGGAGGTTCCGCTTAAATGAAGGCTGAAAATGTTTATATTATGTTCATACTTATAGATATTTTGTAATGATTGATTAATATTTACTTTATAGCAACAGTTTTATCTACGAATGCTGATAGCCTCTATCCTGTTGCTAAATTCCATATCCTGGACGTCAATATTTAAAAATAGTTAATTTGTTGGAAAACCCAAATTTATTGAAATATTTTATCATTAAGCAATTTAAGGCTAGTACAGAGTATAATAATCTACTTTATTCTACTTGGCCAAGGACCATTCAATTTAGTTTTACTGTGTGATCTTAAGAACACTTTGGACTTTTAGAAAAGGGAAAATTCGTACTAGAAATATAAGGACAATTTCTTTGACTGCTATGGTTACTGTTGCGTCGAACCTTTTTTTAATACCATAATTAAAACCGACCTCTAACTATCATACAACGATATTAGAATAATTTGTTCGTTCGGGACTAAATTGCCCAGACATACAAGAAATATCTTCCAAAATGTTCTCATAAGCAAATATGTTAGATAGTATTTATGTAAACAGATATGCTTGTGATCGATTTCACGTCACTAAGCAACGAAGGCTTACAAGAACACCGTGAATATATTACACAGCAACAAAACGTACACAAACAGTTATTTCAGACGATCGAGCCTCGTGTAGCGAAGCCTTCCTCTGGCCGATACAGTTCACTCACTCGCAGAACTTAAAAGGATTATGTGCTTAATTCTCAGAGCAGTCATAGTGCTCTAGTTGTTGCTAACAGTTCGTTAAATAGAGCCTTTGAACAATTAGGATTAAGGATTAAGAACCTTTTTTTGTTGACGGACTGGAAAATGCCTTCGAATCTTGGTGTGTTTTTACTAAAAACGACCCCGACAGCCGGTTTCAGGTGCCCTGATCTAAGAAGGACTCGGACCATCTTATTTCAAGTCCTCTCAAGAATCAACGTCGCGCTTAAAGATTAGGGATCATCTCGCCACCGAGGGCACTAAAGTTTGACGAACTGTTGGAGACACTACTCCACGAATTGCAATCGCAACTTATCATACTGTGCTTTGATAATCAAATTGCAAAGAAAGACACTTATTAACTTTATGATACGTGTCATAGATATATTACAGCTAAACACAGAACAATCAGCATGATACGAATTAGAGAATAATTTGTTCTTTGTAGGAAATCGAACCTATGACCTTGGGACTAGCAGTCAGGATCACTAACTAGACCAACAAGTCAATCAAATATTGAGTTGAACATAGAAAAGGTCACTAAAACTAATCAATTACATCTAAAACGACAATAAAGGTATGTGCACACTAGGTTAATAAAACAAAAACATTTGTTATCATCCCGAAACGATCAAAATGCTATAAAGCTAATGCAAATAAATGTGTTAGCAGCACAATAGAATTAGGCCGGGGCACACAGTCACTGGGCCGACGATACGACGACGACGCGCGTGCGAGGAATGACAATAGCCGCCCCGAGAGGACGCGCCCGGCGACCAAAGAGATCTGGGCACGTATCGATGTTATTATGTTACATTATTAGTTTTGGGATACTGAATACTTTATGTTTGTTTTATACCATTATATTGATATACAATACAGTCGAGGGCAATGGGTAAACAATGAGTACAAGTAAAAAACAAACTGCGAAAAGAAGAGGATTGCACCAAGTGGCATGCAATTGAGAGGCCTATGGCCAGCAGTGGACTGCAATAGTCTAACAATGAGGATGAGATTGTCTAACTCAAACAGGTACAGTAAAGCGCGTAATGGAAGACAGTCTGGAATGTTGGGAGGAGTTTACAACAGTGTTCTACGAATTTTGTAGTCCACACTTAGAGACACTATTAGGAGACTTGAGATCAGCAGTGGGAGGCTACGGGTTGTTAATCATCAACAATTTGAACTTGACAAACAAATATTCTTTATACTACACCTGATCGGAACAGTAGTCAATATTCCCTGAAATGAAAAGAGAAAGTTAGTCTTTTCCTTGACCTAAATAAGCGGGAGGAAAAAATGTATGAAAATCCATTTCTAACGTGTTTTAGCGGGAGAGAAAGTTGTATGAATTTTCATTTCTCATGTGTTATCTTATCTATGGCGCGCGCCTGCCCAAAGAGTTTTCATATAATTTAAATATGGAATCTCCGTGCCACTGACATCCTTTTGTGAAGAATAAAAAAAAACAAATGAAGCGCGAAATATTTATAAATTTTATGTCGAATTCTAAGCTAAATTGTGTCTTACATGGTGTCTTACGTTTTGATTTTATTTTATAAATACTTTAAAAGTTCCTCACAGGTGTAGTATAAAGCACTGTGTAGCTAGCAAACTGCTCCCTCGCTAGTAATCGGTTCCTTTCCTCCCTCGGTGAACAATGTACTATTGTCAATCTATACACTAACACAGGGTACATAATATAAGACTCAGTATGGTGATAAATATAAGTTGTTTATCACCATACTGAGTCGATCAAACAATAACTACTATTAGTATTCAAGCCGCCACGTAAATGTTAATCTACGAGTATACACAGATTTACAGCTCTAAAGCAAAGCTGTACGCGGCGGGGCATAATTATATCGGCCGTAGCCATACAAATAACATAAACGAGTGAAGCCTGCTTGGGCTTAAATGTCAACACTAATTTAGATTGCCTTTTACTGTAATATATTATAGGTAAATCCACATACATAATACATATATAACACTGACTTTGCGACTCGAGTGGGGCGGTGCGAGTACTACTCTCTCGTTCAGCATTTTTTCTGTTTTATTTCGTTATTGAATGTGAGACCGGAGGCCAATTGATGCAGAGGCATCTTATTAGGCCACCATAGTGTGAGTCGTCATACTGCACTTGTACTGCCCTGCACTGCATTCACAATAAGTATGGCGACCACTTCTCATGGATCTTGTTCATGATTTCCATCAGCCAGAGTGTCAATTTGACAAACTGAGATGAAAAAAATAAATAGAGAACAATAATATTAATAATTAAAACAGCCTTGCTTTGAACCATCTTATTTGGTGTACCAAAGACTACGTGCGAACATAGTGAAGACTACAAACACTAAGATGTACGTGGCGCGAAGCTCACTTAATCTTGCCATGAATTATTTACCAGAATTATGTTAGTTCTCACGTCACTATGTTTACAACATATCTAACAATCTCTCTGAGGTTAAGCCTTTCCTAGAGGCTGTACGTGATCTTTGCCCTAGATACAGTGAGGTTTCGCAACAGATTCGCCTGTTGAATGTCTAACCTTCAACCACAAAGTACCTTCTAAACAATTTTCGTACTAGCATTTTATATACGTACACAGAATTATTATGAAAAATATTCAGGAAAATAATGTTTTACTAATAAATTACTTACACTTACGTCCTACTACCCTACGTTTTTGAATTGCTTCAATATCAGTCACATACTCTTATTCCATCCAAGAATAGAATAAGAATAATTTATTTCAAGAAGTATACAGTGCACAAATGGATGACTTAACTATTAAGAAATTTTAAGATGTAAAGCATCATTATTTCACATTTTTCTAATATTTTTTTTCTTTTAGCACGTCTAACGATAACATTTAAGGAGGATTGGATATCCTTATCTATTTTCTAGGATTTACTCAAGTAGTCAGCTATATAAGAAAGACTGCTTGAGAAAGTCGACAACCATTGTAGCAAGTAGCAACAAAAGTCACACTTTATACATAAAAAATCTCAATCAAAACAAACATTTCCCTTAGAAATTGACAGGAAATCATTACAATTTCAATCCAGTAAGCTGCCCATTTCGTTGGAAATAACACTTAAAAGTCACGATACCGTCTCCAGCAGCAAAATAAATGTTATATTTTAAAACACAATTACATTTATAGCGGACGAAATAGCTCAGCTGACAATATAGACTGTCAGCACAATGCGCTGCGGTCGCCGGTCGGGCGGAGGCGCGGCAGCGCTCGCGAGTCCCGTGCGACAATGGAGCCGCGCTATTTTGTGGAATGTGCGCAAAAATTGCGATATTAACTACTGCTGTCTCTGTGATTTGTTCCCGGAATCCGTTTGTGTTTAATGGAATGAATGTCTATTGTATTGAGGATGATTAGCGCCTACATGATATGTATCACGCTTTGTTGTTACGTTATAGTAGTATATAAAAAATTATGCGAGCTAAAGCTAAACATTTCTGTCGTGGTGCTTCTTTAACCCTTAAACTCAAAGTTGAGCTAAGATCAATAATTGATATATGCTGTTTTGCACCTCTTTATTAGAAAATACGTGTGTGATATAAATCCACATAATAATTTAAGAATAAGATTTATGACACTTGGTGTCAGTGAGAGCACTAGAGCACATACTATCACTTAAACTAAGATGCTTGCATATTCAAAATGGCGGACGGAGGCCGGGTGCAAATTGCACTGATCAATATATCGGTCATTAATATTCCCTTTCTCAAAATCTTTCATTAATATTCTAGTGTTCCAAGTGGACATTACTTCGTTGAAGTAAGTTAACAAAAATTTAGGTTTTCTGTTATACATATATAATTCACATTAATTTTATGCTAAGAAGCTGTGATTTTGTAGTAAGTTAAGCAACTCATAAATAAAATAATCTAGAAGACTACTGTTGATCAATAGACAATTGGAATGAGCAATGGTTTCTATTAATAAAAACTTATTCAGGAATCCTTGTGGTACACTACTAGAAAATTCCCCATAAACCAAGAATATTCAGTGTTTTATGTAAAGAGTAAAATATTTCCTCACTCTGATTGGATAATAGTGTATATTGTACACGAACATTGTCGGCACTATTTCTGTCACTTGTCAATTACCTAAACCACTTTCCTCGATCTCAACCAAAATGGCTCACGTAATACCAAATAGATGTTTCACAAAGGAACCCGATGTAACTTTATTTCCTATGTCGCAGCGTGCCGCCTAACCTAAGGGCCAGTTCTCATTGCGTAAATAGTATGTTTCAAAAAGTTTGCCCAAAATAAAGGTGCAGTGGTTAAGATTAGTTTACTTTGTTTTTAGATAATTTTGCTTCAAAATATATAATAGTTACACATGCGCAACCCTGAAGTGATCACATATCTGCTTTACGTTCCCAAATAAAATGGCTACCAATTCGTTTGTCCCGTCATCAGCGAGCGCTAAAGACTTATTTATTTAAGGATCTCACAACAAGGAATACACAAACACAAAATAAAATAAAGAAACTTACATAATCAAAAGCCATGTGCTTCCCCATTGATAGGAGACCACATCAAGCACAAGAAATTTAACACGATTAAATGTAAGAATATAATACAAAAATAATAAAATAATGATTGATTCATTTGAAAAACTTGAAGTAATACTGCAATCAAGTCGTGAGTTTCTTCAGGTAAATGTGAGCATGCCCTTACTTTAACCTGCCAACATTGCCATATAGTTATTTCTTTTTAGTTTACCTAACTCAAAACTCGAGGCGCATTCACAAATGCCGGTGGATTTTAACTCGTTATTCTAGGAATATTGTGGAGTTGCTAAAAGTTTGAAATAGTTTTTTATTATATTTATATGTAACTTAAAATTATCAAGAAATATGGACGGAAAGACTTAGTTTTAAACCATTATTACAATAATATAACATACGCATAACACCGAAAAGTATCAAACAAATCGTACTCGAGTTTTAACGATATTACACTTAAAGATATTATAATTTTCACTGAATACCTCAGATATTATCGGATTGATTGATAACATTTATGTATTTCTACTAACGAACTCACTCGTTTCCCTCGAGATTAACCAGTGTAAATAACCGATCGTCCCCCACAATCGTCTGAGCGAGGCTCCATTCCTCTCATTAGGTAGCTATTAAGGAGGCTATTAAGCGCCCGCCCGGGGACAGATTATGTCCCGGACGACGCCGGACACCGGCCCCGTCCGGCGACGTCCGGACCGACTGGATTGCCTCTATTTGACTGGCGTGTATTCAATGATAGCAGCTTGAATTTCGGCGTGCTATACCAACCTTAAAGTTCGTGGAACTGCTCAAACAGAGGTATGAAGTTTTACTTCACAGATACGAAGAGAGAGGATACGTTGATTAACAACGTATCCTCTCTCTATATTTCTCTCTCTATATATCTCGATAATTATTATCTAACACATGAAAGTTTCATTATCAGTACAAATGTTTTATCTAAGAAATCCATTGCTCTAAACAAACACCAGCATATATTATGTATATCTCCATAAATATACATATATATTTTTAAATATACACATTTTACATATAAATTTTACCCAGACACAGAATGGTCGTGTTACTGATAGAACCACGATCTTATCAGTCAGAATGAATGATTTAATTATTAAAAGATTAACTCATTTTTTCTTGTCTTTTCATCACTATGCAATCGCACAACTTGGTTATTTTATTAACATTTCAGAAGTGCCTTGGAAGATCTACTTGAATTAAAATCATTTTTCATTTTGTATCGTTACATACTGGAGTAACAGACCCGAACCGTTCCATAAGAAATATTTGTATCAAACAATAAACCACTATCAAAGTTATAAAGTATGAAGCAACAGAACATACCGTCAATTAATAACTAAACTAACGGGCCCTAAGCCTGAAAGCTTCTCAACTCATTAAATACACGGGTAACTCTCCGCCTCGAGCCACGCTGTCTGTATTATGAGTAGATCTCGGTTGTAATAGGTAAATGAAGCTGTGACTCAAATGTTTAATACCCGACTTATCCCTTAACGCCCTGGGGCTGAGCGTGTTATAGACGCCTCAATAATACTCATATTATTAAATTGTACATGAAAACTGATTGAATTATCAGAAGAGACAAGCAAAAACTTTGTACCCCTTTTTACGAAAATGCGTGTACGGAGGAGTGTGAAATCTAGTACACTTATAGTTTATGCGGAGCAGGAGTGCAGGGAGCTATTATTTAGTTTAAATATGTACCAAAAATACATTAAATCAACAATAAAACATCACACTTAATACTACGTATTTAATACACACATGCATAGATAAACTTTTGTCAAATTAACATTGTAGCGGAGTCTTGGCGAAATCCGTGATTATAGAAGTTAGTCTTAGACAATAGAATCTTAATAATGTTACGACTTATAATTCAAATTGATTTTGATCGAACTTGGACCAGGTGGTGTTCTATTTTCAATACAATCGTAAAACATATTTGAATATTAAAACTTGTAATCGTTAAGTAAATAAATATTAAAGATTGCAGCCACACATTGTTAGTTTTCAATGCCAGAGGCTACACACGAACCAACAGATGCCGGCGCTCATTAACGTCAACAAAGCT
Organism: Phragmatobia fuliginosa; assembly: GCA_932526445.1. Classification (NCBI taxonomy): domain Eukaryota; kingdom Metazoa; phylum Arthropoda; class Insecta; order Lepidoptera; family Erebidae; genus Phragmatobia; species Phragmatobia fuliginosa. Next base: position 311,790 of record OW052078.1, on the reverse strand, counting down.
CTGCGAGCCACACTCAACTATTATTTATACTAGTGCTATGTATACTCGCACTTCAGATAGAACGATTTTTAACTAAATATAACTTTCTTTTGTTATCAAATTGTTTTTAGGAAGGATTTTTCACCCTTTGATTGCGGACTATTTAAAGTGTAATCAGTTGTTTAGCCTCTCATCGTAGGGAGCAAATTTCGACTTGTACCTCCCGAATATCAGTCACATTATACCTTGTGTAATAGCGTAAAATAGACCATGTCTCAACAAACTTCGGGGAATAAAGAAATAATAGTTTAATAAAGTAAGGTAATAGTTGACTAATTAGAACTACGAGTATTATTAAATGCCAACTAAACGATCAATTGTTCTAAATACTATTGTTATGAAAATCGAACCAATGAGCGCACGTGTTTGTGTATACGTGACCTCAAGGGTGTGAGCGGCAGGAAGATCGGGGAGAGAGGGGCGAATCACCACTGGCGCATCTGGCGAGGGACGCGTCAAGCTCTCTCGAACGCACGTGTTTGCGTGTACCTGACCTCAAGGGTGTGAGCGGCGGGAAGATCGGGGAGAGAGGGGCGGATCGCCGCCGGCGCATCTGGCGAGTGACGACGCGTCAAGCTCTCTTTTTTCTCGGCGGCATCACGGACAAGACGTATCAAGAGGCGTTGTGACTAGGTTTACGTGTTGTGATTAGGTTTAGGAAACAATAGAATTAAAGTTTACTTTTGGTGTGTACTGATATCTATTTTGTTAAATCATCCTCAATTGGTTCATAAAATCAGAAGTGGGATTCGATACACCGCGAAGCTGTGCTCGTTGCTGTCTCTGTTAGCGATCTAAAGTAATTGTTTTTGAGTTGTAAAGTTGTGCTACTATTAAATTTTTAACAATTTCAAATTTTAAACTCAGTGCGTCGTACAAGCCGTAAGTAAACTTTAATTTTATAATGTCGGGACGCTGTTCGCGGTCTCATGAGAGATCTGATAGTCATAGCATCTCTCGTAATACTCGTAAGTGACGTCGCGATAATTCATGTACTGAACATGACAGTACTCGCGATCAAGCACTAGATACGATTCTTGTTAGGTTAAATGCAATCGAGGACAGACTATCTACCTCTGGTGCTGGATATATTGCTGGATATCACACTCCGCCGTTGCCTGTTGTTTCAAATACAGTTACCGCACCGGTTGAGTCTGTTTGCGATACAAATAAGATTGTAACCGCGTTGACATAACTTATCACCAAGCCTGGTCATTATTATGTATCGACGATTTTAATGTTTGGTGTAAAGAGGTTGACAAAGCTCGCGAGATTAATCGCTGGGATGACCACGAGTGTTTATCGCGTATTGGGCGTTGCCATGAAGGTGACGCGCGGTTATGGTTAGACGATTGGGTGTCCAATGATCGTTCATGGACCAATTTTAAAGTAGAATTCAGGTCGCTATGTCCTCGGAACGTCGATATCGCATATGTTTTATTTGACGTAATGAAAACGGAGTCTAATAATTTCCCTTCGTATGCCGAACATGCCCGTCGGTCGTTGATGCGTTTAAATATTGTAAAAGGGCATACCGTCGAAAAGTGTTTCGCCAAACAACGCCGTGAACCCAGAGAAAATGGTAGCAACGTAAATTTTTGTCAAACGATGTCCGATGCAGTAATACAATGACAGCTGTAATTAATAAGATTCCGGTAGACGTTTTAATTGATAGTGGATTAGATATTTCTTTGATTTCTGATAAAGTTCTCAAACGTTTAAGTTGTAATAACGTTCGTCCATCATATCGGTTAATGCGTGGCTTTGGTAGTCAGGAAATATAATCTACATGCTATGTAACAACAGTAGTTCAACAATTTCCCGAGATACGCATAGAAGTGGATTTATTTGTTGTGCCTTCCAATTGCATTAGTACGTCTACTTAGGCATAATACTGTTGATGATATAGAAACATTATGAAAGGTTTTAAATACCCTCAATAGTGTCAGGTATTAAATGAACTAAGTGTAAGCTTGCGAGACAACATATGTTGCTTGTGAAACGATAATGATTAATGGTCAGGTTAGACCGAGCTAAAATAAGGTGTAAGCACTAGTCAATGTATGAGTAACAACTAGTGTTCCAGAAAGATAATTTTCGTGTCTGACTGGCTATTTCAGGTGTTAAATTTTAAGATCATACAGAAAAACATTGTAGCAAACTTTGATCGTAAAGGTGTGACATTCATATGGAATCACGATTAATAAAATGTTCATAAGCACGTTACGAGCCAGCTCAAGTTATTGTGATCTTTCTCTTCCTGACAGAGGTACTTAATGAAACGTCAGTTCTAGTGATTGTTTCGACTGCTTTGTTGGGCCGACAGTTAGTGTATACTACTACTGTTCAATATAGGTTCGATTTCTGGGTTGAACAAACAATAAATAATAATACTGGGTACTTCTAATTATAGATATGCTTGTCGCGGCCCGAGGTTTAAAAGTTGTGGTCAAAGCTCCGTGACTCGAATGAGTACAAAGAGTCGACGGTCCTACACCTGATCTCTTTCGGGTCATGTTGGGTGGCCGTCTCATCGGACCAAAGGCGTACACCTGTGTTAGACAAGTACTTGCGTGCGGTAGTATCTACTGTGTTTTTGGTTGGTCACCATTGGGACTGGCCGCCGTAGCAGAAAGGTTTAAATGGTAAGGTTTAACTACAGACTCGAGACGATGGACGATAAGCAGACGGTGACCTATTACAGTAAGTGATTGAACGACACCTATCGGACTAGCCCTTGTGCATAAAATTACTTTGAGGGCAATCAGTCTGAACTCGAATTCACTCTGTATCACTGCGTACATACTGAGGGCATTGTTATTTTGAAATATCCTAAAAGTTTTGCTTGCTAGTATCGCCTTCCAAAAACTCTGTGATTATTCATGACGATTGTGAAGCATATTGGTGATGTAAAAGTAATACCGTATTCAAAACTAATGCAATGTTTCATGCTTTCCCTAGATGACAACTATGTGTTGAGAGGTTAATAACGAGAAAGTCTCGTCACTGTGGAAGATGCAGTCCTTCAGTCTTCTCGCTGTCTACGCGAGCCAAGCGCGGGTGGTGACCTGGTGTCTGCTGCCGCCTGTTGAGGCGCAGGCCTGTTGCAGTCTGGTGAGGCGCAGATCTCCAGTCTGCACGACGCTCTGTGAGATGGGGACTTTCGGTCTGCTCGCCGCCTGCTGAGGCGCGAATCTTCGGTCTGCTCGCCGCCTGCTGAGGCGCGAATCTTCGGTCTGCTCGCCGCCTGCTGGGTGCGGGCTGTGGCATGTGGTCCGCTGCTGCCTTATGAAGTGCGGACCTTCGGTCTGCGCGACGTGCGACCTACGGCCTGTTCTCCGTGTGCCCGAGGCCTGTGACGTATGCTGAACTATATCCACGTGCGCTTGCCTCTCGGCAGCTACCTATGGCGTGTGATTTTTGAATTTCTGACACGTGCGCTTGCTTATTGGCAGCTACCTATGACGTGTGATTTATTTGTGATGACACGTGCGCTTGCCTATCGGCAGCTACCTATGGCGTGATCTGTGATGACACGTGCGCTTGCCTATCGGCAGCTACCTATGGCGTGATCTGTGGTGCCACGTGCGCTTGCCCTATGGCAGCTACCTAGGGCGTGAGCAGAATTTCTCAAGGGGGGTTGCATACCTCGCAGCCACATGCGCTTGCCTCTGGGCAGCTACCTATGGTGTGTGCTGGCGATCTACATACCTCGCAGCCACATGCGCTTGCCTCTGGGCAGCTACCTATGGTGTGTGCTGGCAATCTACATACCTCGCAGCCACATGCGCTTGCCTCTGGGCAGCTACCTATGGTGTGTGCTGGCAATCTACATACCTCGCAGCCACATGCGCTTGCCTCTGGGCAGCTACCTATGGTGTGTGCTGGCAATCTACATACCTCGCAGCCACATGCGCTTGCCTCTGGGCAGCTACCTATGGTGTGTGCTGGCAATCTACATACCCCGCAGCCACATGCGCTTGCCTCTGGGCAGCTACCTATGGTGTGTGCTGGCAATCTAATGATAGGCAAAGTTTTGATAAAGAGAACGGTCTATTTGTTATAATTTCTAAATATCTTTCTCTGTTAAATAATAAAATTCGTACACCGGTTACAACTGTTTGAGTGCACGCTTACAGTTGTAGTTGTTGTGAATAAAGTTCTTAACTATTATCACAAACCATGCTACAGGATAATTTGTTTTAAGTGTTATAACGATGTGGTCTTTCAAATAACGATGATCCCGATAATCTTTAGGACCGTGAGGAGCTATCTCGGCAAGATGCGGTCGAGGACGCCTCGCCATCAGGAGAGGCCGTGTTATGAAAATCGAACCAATGAGCGCACGTGTTTGTGTATACGTGACCTCAAGGGTGTGAGCGGCAGGAAGATCGGGGAGAGAGGGGCGAATCACCACTGGCGCATCTGGCGAGGGACGCGTCAAGCTCTCTCGAACGCACGTGTTTGCGTGTACCTGACCTCAAGGGTGTGAGCGGCGGGAAGATCGGGGAGAGAGGGGCGGATCGCCGCCGGCGCATCTGGCGAGTGACGACGCGTCAAGCTCTCTTTTTTCTCGGCGGCATCACGGACAAGACGTATCAAGAGGCGTTGTGACTAGGTTTACGTGTTGTGATTAGGTTTAGGAAACAATAGAATTAAAGTTTACTTTTGGTGTGTACTGATATCTATTTTGTTAAATCATCCTCAATTGGTTCATAAAACTATATTATAAATACATTTTGTAATCAACCTTTTAATGTGTTTACATTTTCTTATTGTTCTTGTTATGACACTTTATCTTTTCTTGACGCGTCGATGCGACAAGAACACTAACTGTGACGGAAATTATTTCTTGCTGAGATTTTTTAAGTTATACTAATTATACTAGTCTCAAAAGTATTTTACTTGAACTATAAATGATATTTCAGTTTGAACAGATCTGATGTTTGGAAACAACTAAGTATCTCTGTCACTAGTCTAGTTGATTATCGGGGCGAATGTTAGTCTTAAAAGTTATCAAATCCAATGTTACAATGGCTACCTTATTTTATGCGAACAAAAGAGACATTCCATTGTCAAGTTGGGTCGAGTTGAGTTTAAATAAAACCTTCAACAATATAATTGGTTGGAGTTTTTGGATTTACTTTCATATTGAGAACTGTATTTACTGTTTAATGACAGTTGTGCGTTAAATAATCTTACTGGTGAAGTTTTCTGTTTACATACTGCACGATTGCATGGATACCATAGTACATAGTTTAAGCAGTCGCCACGATATATGTATGTATTCCTAATGGGGGAGAGACCTTTAAAAAAAAAATTGCCCGTAAAACGGCAAGAACTTAAATCCTAAAAACAGGCTCAGCTACTAGGTTAGGGAAGAGGGCTGACTTAGCAACGCATGAGTGAAGCGTGTGTTTTGAACTGGCACTGTCCATCGCTTGCCGTCACGCCAGGATTCGCTAGTGTTCAATCGCTTATTACTTACATAGCATTTGTCCTTTATGGGATTAAGGACGTGGCACACTGCGCACTAAATCAGCTTTTACAATGACTTGCTGTTCACGGTATTCATTGCATTTTAGGGTGTTCATTTCATGACCACTGGTTCGATATTTTTAAGTTAAACAAGACAATTAGATCGGATGATTTGCTTGAAAACTTGTCAAAATCTGTCAGCAGTTATAATAATAATAATTAAATCCACGGAAAAGTGTTGCAATAGTTTCTGAATCTCCTAGTGCTATATTTACAAAACATAATCGAGTAAAATGTGCTTATTCATACTTCTAGGCCAACTGACATTTACTGTTACCTTAGCGCTCTATACATGTAGCTTTTGATGTACAAACTTAACCTTCTATTCATGTTGACAATAAAAATAGCTGCATGTAAATGGCAGCCCTATTAAAGTTGCGTAGATCTAAAAGGGTAGGCGCAGGGGGTGGGGGACGCATCGTTGTGTATACAGCGTGTGCTTGGCCGCACGCGTGTTCACGCTCCGTGCTCGCGTACTACGTGTCACTGATTTGAACACAACCTGTAAATTGACAGTTTACAGGGCTGGCCTTTACAATTCGTTAGATTTTGAAGCACAGAACTTCAATAACAAAACGAGGACTTTAGCCTTTAATAATTGTATGCTAAAAAATAGTTTTAAAAAGCTAAACAAGCACGCTTTTAAACTAAAAAGTAAAAAATAATTTTATCGTAAAAAGCGTGGGGCACCGTTATTGAAATATTTTCAGAAAGCACCCCACGTTTGTTACATTCAAATTATTAAATTAAAATTAGTTTCTACTTTTTGGTTTAAAAACGTATTTATTTAGTTTTTTTAAACATTTTTTTTAGAAAAAAGAAAAAAAAATGTGTTTTTTTATAGTTTTTTTTTCAAAGTGTATTGTCATCGGTTCTCGATAAATCTACAAAGTTTGAACGAAATCTGGCCGTTTAAAGTGGGTCAAAATCACAACTAAAGGAGTCAGTTACAAACATACAGGTGAAGCTAATAAAAAGCGTGTAAAATGGCCGACGATACGTAACGAAGAAATGGAACAGTTCTTTACTATTCATGTCTTTAAACAAGACTATATCCCAAACTTTGAGTAACTTTATAATTATATATATATATACTGAGATTATATTTATTAGTTTTATCTAACCTTGTAAATGACGCACTTTTGTTTTTAAATACATAATATGAATCAGTAAGTTCGCCGGTTCATACAAAATGTAAATGTCCCTTCCGAGTTTTCAATTTAGTTACGCACCATAAATTTTCGGTAATCGGCTTCCAGTCACCTGTTCCGCATGACCGAACCTGTTTGAGCACGTCTCAAATCGCTACACGCCAACTATGACAACCTTTTAAAAAACCTTTAACTATGTATAAGACCGTTTTAAAATATTCCATAACTTCATTGGACGTTAAGTCCGCTATTACTCCTTACATAAGCTGAAATAAAACTTATCTCCGCAGCAAAGTTTTATCGTTCACGCCGCAGTAGTTATAACGGCATACAATTTAGGAATTAAAGTCATAAATTCCGGATGTTTTTTTACAATAATTTATGTTATTCAAGATACAGAGGGCGAAGGAAATTGGACTCTTTTTGAAAATTCTGGTCACGTACGTGCTTTGGGAGTGTGAGGGGAGCGATCTCGATTGTAAGTGAAAATATCGCGTATGCATAAAGATATAAAGGTAAAATTAGGATACACACTGATGCAGCCATCACGTTATATCAAGACGTTGAATAAAATACTGTAATTGTGAATGTGTTAGCTCTGCGCCCATAACCGACCACTAGCTGCTTAGATAAATTTTCTTAGAATTTCTCATAGTTTATTCTAAATTTTGTATTTCCTACATGTTTCAGATATCTGATACATAACGAAATTTAGTCCCATATTAAGCAGAATTATTATTAATAAAAAATGATTTTGTAAATAAATAATAAATTTTTCGGACATCTTACACACAACGTCATCTAGTCCCAAACTAAGCAGAGCTTATATTATGGGTACTAAACAACTGATATAAATACATAAACATCCTTTTTAGGGTTCCGTAGCCAAATGGCAAAAAACGGAACCCTTATAGATTCGTCAAGTCTGTCTGTCTGTCTGTCTGTCCGTCCGTATGTCACAGCCATTTATTTCCGAAACTATAAGAGCTATACTGTTGAAATTTAATCAGTCGATGTATTCTGTTAACCACATTAAGATTTTTACATAAAAATAGAAAAAAAACAATACATTTTGGGGGTCCCCATACTTGGAACTGAAACTCAAAATTTTTTTTTTTTCATCAAACCTATACGTGTGGGGTATCTATGGATAGGTCTTCAAAAATAATGTTGAGGTTTCTAATATCATTTTTTTCTAAACTGAATAGTTTGCGCGAGAGACACTTCCAAAGTGTAAAAATGTGTGTGTCCCCCCCCCCCCCCTCTAACTTCTAAAATAAGAGAGTGATAAAACTAAAAAAATATATATTTTGTACATTACCATGTAAACTACCAACGAAAATTGGTTTGAACGAGATCTAGTGAGTAGTTTTTTTTTAATACGTCATAAATCGTAACACGCAATATACCTTTCATCCAATCAATACACTAGTATAAAAACATCGATGAAAGTTACAACGAACTACAAGAACTTTTATATGATGTTACTTGCTGGTACGGAACCCTTCATGGGCGAGTCCGACTCGCACTTGGCCGCTTTTTTATGTAAATACATACATATGTAGAGATGTAGAATACGCTACACATATTATACATAGAAAAACATCCACACTCCGAAACAAACATTTGTGGATCACACAAATATTTAGTCTGAACTGGGAATCGAACCCGAGACCCTCTTGACCAGCAGCCGCATACGTTAACCACTAGACCAACAAGGCAGTCAAATACATGTTATACACAGGAAACAGCCTAACTTCGAAAATAATATATGCAGATCACACAAACATTCAGTCTGCCTCGGGTCTCAAGCACTGCAGTCACATACTGTACCACTGCGCCATCGAGGAAGTTCCGCATTTATCTATAAATATTAAATTCTTGAGTTTATGCATGTCTTGTAATGTATTTTACTTTGATTTTAAATATTAAATGTTTTTTTTTAATTTTAAAGAGACTTCTTATAAATAGAGGAAAGCAGTAAAAATGTTCACTGCGAAAGTTACACTTCCTACAATACGTTGTTGCTAAACATAAAGACCTTTTTGCGAATGAATGTCTCAATTAATCCCTCAAAACACAAAGAAATATTGCAAAAAAAGTAAGACGTAATTTTAATATGAATCAGTGGCGACCGGTGGCACCCCAGGTGGCCCTACACCCCAGCCCCGGGGGTAAGGGTGAGGGGGTAGGGTCCACCCCTACACTATTATAGTCATTCGCCGTATTTTATTGTAACATGTGTCCCCTCCGCCGTGAATGGCCGTTGAAAAAAGTTTAATTTGTATTATCGGGGTCCCCTTCCGTGATACTGTCAGGTGACTTTTGTAATTTCTTTCGCCTGCTTGAGACCGTTTTGAAGATTGTGATTTGTAAAATGTTCGATTTAATTTTAAGAGCGTGAAAAAACAAGACAATTATTTCTAGACCTTTACCTTTTCGTTACCAAATTTTAGTAAATAAATAATTATCGGTTTAGTAAATAGTGATTGTGTGTCAGAGGTTGTAGGTTTTTCTTGTACAATTTATTTAATTTAATTATATATTGTTAGAGTCCAGAAGTGAAAAATAATAAAAATAATTATAATTCTAAACAATTTACTTTAATTCTAAACAATTTATTTCATTAATTACAAAATAATCTTAGAAATGCAATTAGACACAAACAACCGTTAATTAAGTAACGAATCTAAACAAATTACAGTTAGATAGACAGCAAGGGCGGTCACATAGGGCTGTACTAGCTGTTAGACAGTTTTCCTCGCACCCACCGCAATTCAGACAGTACTAACTTGTCAAAGACAGCTTTCCACATCTGTTAACGGAGTAGTACTAATTGTCCAAAGACAATGATCCACACTCCGCGACGCATTCGTCAGAAATGCGTACCGATACAACAGATCACTCCTATTTATAAACAAGCGCAGTGAAGTGATGGCGCCACAAAAATGACAACTACCGCCGTTGTGGCTTATACGGCCTCTCCTGACACCCTGACGTCCTCGGCAGGTCCGGATGACCACACTTCTTCATTGTTCTCATTCGCGGTTACTGGAACATGTACAAAAATAAAAGTTTATTGGACGCCTCTGTAAGTACATCATCGTCCAATTGGTCAGTTACTAAAAACAGTTATCAAATTTAGCGTAAACAGTTAGAGTTAACGAATAGTTTTACAAGATAATAACAGTTAACACGAATAAGAAAGGTTCGAACCTCCAAGGAAAAGAGTGAAAGATTATTTATAATCCGCGCCAGATTAGAAACAAACAGTCACTGTTAGATACATTTAAAATAAAACTAGAAACTTAGTACTAACACAAGAGTAGACTTCAGCATGAAGGTCTACCGGTACCATAAGAACCATAATATCATAAGAACAGTTATCATAAGTGTGTGTCTTAAACATTTAAACTTAAAATTAACAAGACCACGAGTTTGGGGCTGGTTACCCTGTCCATGGGCCTTAAGCCTCTCTCATCAAGACCACGAGTTTGGGGCTGGTTACCCTGTCCATGGGCCTTAAACCTCTCTCAACAAGACCACGAGTTTGGGGCTGGTTACCCTGTCCATGGGTCTTAAACCTCTCTCAACAAGACCACGAGTTTGGGGCTGGTTACCCTGTCCATGGGCCTTAAACCTCTCTCATCAAGACCACGAGTTTGGGGCTGGTTACCCTGTCCATGGGTCTTACCTCTCTCAACAAGACCACGAGTTTGGGGCTGGTTACCCTGTCCATGGGTCTTAAACCTCTCATCAAGACCACGAGTTTGGGGCTGGTTACCCTGTCCATGGGTCTTACCTCTCTCAACAAGACCACGAGTTTGGGGCTGGTTACCCTGTCCATGGGTCTTACCTCTCTCAACAAGACCACGAGTTTGGGGCTGGTTACCCTGTCCATGGGTCTTAAAATTATCTCAGGAAGACCACGAGTTTGGGGCTGGTTACCCTGTCCATGGGTCCATTCCAATATACACACCTCATGCTCTCCACCATCCGCCATACATTGCACCACACCTCACGCACACGGGGATCAGGCCGAAGATTGCGTCTCGTACACACGGTGAACAGGCGGAAGGTTGCATCTCGGGCACACGGAGAACAGACCGCAGGTCCGCTTATCACTGAGCGGCATGCAGGACGCAAGTCCGCACCTCGCGATACAGCGAGCAGGCCGCAAGTCTGCGCCTCACCAGGCAGCAGCAGACACCAGGTCACAGCCCGGGCTCGGCTCGCGTAGACTGCACCTTGCACAGTGACGAGGCTCTCAATGCATCGTTATCATCTAAGGAAAGCATGAAAAATTGCATTAGTTTTGAATACGGTATTACTTTAACGTCACCAATATGCTTCATTATCGTCATGAATAATCAGAGCTTTTAGAAGGCGATACTAGCAAGCAAAGCTTTTAGGATATTTAAAAATAACAGTGCCCTCAGTATGTACGCAGTAATATCGTCAAGAATGTTACTAACTTTCGCATATCTCTCAGGACGCAAGACCCGGAGGATGTCAGAAAATGTTACAGAAGTCTCACGGTACTCGGTTAAGGATGTTCCCAATAATCGCAAAGCTCTTAGGATATGATACCGGGTCACCAGTTTTGGTTATGTCTGCAGCTTGACGATTGTCGTCAAGCAAACCCGAAACATGTCCAAGTATGCCCACGCAGTGAATTCGAGTTCAGACTAATTGCCCTCAAAGTCATTTTATGAACCAGGGCTTGTCCGACAGGTGTCGTTCAATCACTTACTGTAATAAGCCACCGTCTGCTTATAGTCGATCGTCTCGAGTCTGTAGTTAAACCTTACCATTTTAACCTTTTTACCTTTCTGCTACGGCGGCCAGTCCCAATGGTGAGCAACCAAAAACACAGTAGACACTACAGCACGCAAGTACTTGTCTAACACAGGTGTACGCCTTTGGTTCGATGAGACGGCCACCCAACATGACCCGAAAGAGATCAGGCGTAGGACCGTCGACTCTTTGTACTCATTCGAGTCACGGAGCGTTGACCACAACTTTTAAACTTCGGGCCGTAACAAGCATATCTATAATTAGAAGTACACAGTATTATTAGTTATTGTTTGTTCAACCCAGAAATCGAACCTATATTGAACAGTAGTCTCATACACTAACTGTCGACCCAACAAAGCAGTCGAAACCATCACTGGTACTGACGTTTCAATAAGTACCTCTGTCAGGAAGAAAGATCACAATAACCTGAGCTGGCTCGTAACATGCTTATGAACATGTTATTAATCTTGATCCTATATGAATGTCAGACCTTTACGATCAAGTTTGCTACAATGATTTTGTGTATGATCTTAAAATTTAACACCTGAAATAGCCAGTCAGGCATGAGGATTATCTTTCCGGAACACTAATTGGTACTCTCACAATGACTAGTGCTTAAACCTCATTTTAGCTCGGTCTAACCTGACCATTAATCATTATTGTTACACAAACAACATAACATAGTTCATTTAATACCTGACACTAGTGAGGGTATTTAAAACCTTTCATAATGTTTCTATAACGTCAAGAATAGCATGCTTAAGTAGACGTACTATTAAGATCGATAGACATGCAGTCTTTACCGGTATCAATACTTTGCATTTCGATAAACATTAAAACATAACTAACAAACGATATGTTTTGCTTTATCATAAGAGATCTTTCTTTAACATTTACAATTTGTTGTTGATGTTGTGTAAAACCTATTAGATTACATTTATAATATGAAGTTTTAGTTTGGAGTCCACTATAGAAGGTTCATAGAAGTTTCTTTACTTTTTTTTTTCTTTGAACCATTAATAACAAGTGAAGTCACTTTCGTACTACCTACTCTGAACTATTAAATAAATTTAACATCATATCTTTAGAATTTAAACATTTACCACTGTTATAACGCTTCATAGATTTTACAATAACAGTGGACTAATGCAATCACCAGTAAATAATGTGACATAGTACATCTACCGGCGGATGATAAGAGTTCCTCAAGCTGTTTTAAATAGGCTCCGTCAGGACTAGCTCTGCTGTCCACGCACCCTTTTGCCGTATTGTGAATAGTTACATCACACGTTTATATACTCCCGATTTATTTGCTCTCACCAACCACCAATATAAAAGAATAGCCCATTCATCGAATTATCAAAATAAAAATTAGAAATGTAATGGATCATCAACTATTTCTTGAAGTGCGAAAGTAACTGTCTGTCTGCCTGTCTGTTACGTTTTTACGCCTAAACCGCTAAACCGGTTTTGATGAATTTTGGAACTCAAATAGTTTAGAACCTGAGAAAGGACATCATACACGCGGGCGGAGCCGCTGGCTAAAGCTAGTTGTTTAATAATGGTCATTTCAATTTTTAAATTTACGGAGAAACATCTAGTAACTTGGTGTACACACTGTAAATTGTTATAATCTGACAAGTATCTATTTTTCGTTTCCATAAATAAAAGTTAAACAGATTAATCACAACGTGTGTGGGTATTATGTCCCGTCACACTTGCTGTGTCAGTGTAACATTTTAAGTAAATGGATAAAAGTTACTTGACCTTTAAGTAATAAGTTCGGGTTGCATTAGGCAGCCACTACAACTGCTATTATTCATCATTCCTTCGTTAAAAATAGTTCGTAACCATAGCAAAGAACGCCTACTTGATTATGCACAGGTGGGGTAGTTACAAACATTCGTTTGAGCGCTATTCACTATTTACGTTATACCAAATATTCGCAATAAATGCGAAAGTAACCGTCTGTTACGCTTTCACGCCAAAACCACTGAACCGATTTTGATGACATTTGGTATAAAGATAGAAACATACACGCGGGCAATAGCTAGTACCAAATATTCGCAATAACAAAAGGTATGAGATGAGGTCATTGTTAAAACTAAACCAACTACTTAAGCCCTTTTGTTAAGCCACAGCTTTGCATCAGCCCTAAGGCATTTTCGTATACGCGCCAAACAGTCCATTTTTTCATCATTTTAAATTGCGCACACTATTCACTTTTGTACACTACATATCAAAATTATGTGAAAATAAATCACAACTCAACATGTAATATGATTTGATCTTACCAGTACAGCGTCAAGCACAACTCACAAGTTTTTCTTAACTGAACCTTCTAACCTTCTCTCATTACCGTGTCGGCACTGGTGGACCACATTGTACACCTTGTACATTGGCACGGATGCAGTTTCCATCGCTTAGCACAATGTTTACTAACTGGAAAGAAAGCGTTATACACACGAACACACATGTGGTACAAATACCCTCATTATTTTATTAAAATAATCGTTTTAAAACCGTTTGTAATTGACACTAAAAACCAAATATAGAAGTCGTCACTTCCTTTACGATTTTTATATTTGCTATGTTTTGACTTTGTTTTGATTTTTGACTGATTTAGTTTTGATTTTTGACTGATTTAGAGCGGATAAGAATATCACAAAAGTCGGATTCCCTTATTAAAAATCACAACGAACACTGAATTTCGATAGCGTTCAAATGAGCACTAATAGTGTGCAATGCCTTTTTTTTTAACGAACGATCGCGTTTATCGTTCCCGGGACCTCTACGGCGAATCACTGCGTATATTCACTTTGGTTCTATATGACAGCGCGATCTATTGTGCATTTGTCAATGCTCTCTATCGTAAGACACACCTAGATAATGAAGTATAGGCAAATTAAATGAAAATATCTAACTAAATGTCGGTAGTTGATCGTTTCCCAAATATTGAAAATTAATAATTTGTGAACGTAGCTCGATCCAACTTCTGATGTTAGAGTCCAGAAGTGAAAAATAATAAAAATAATTATAATTCTAAACAATTTACTTTAATTCTAAACAATTTATTTCATTAATTACAAAATAATCTTAGAAATGCAATTAGACACAAACAACCGTTAATTAAGTAACGAATCTAAACAAATTACAGTTAGATAGACAGCAAGGGCGGTCACATAGGGCTGTACTAGCTGTTAGACAGTTTTCCTCGCACCCACCGCAATTCAGACAGTACTAACTTGTCAAAGACAGCTTTCCACATCTGTTAACGGAGTAGTACTAATTGTCCAAAGACAATGATCCACACTCCGCGACGCATTCGTCAGAAATGCGTACCGATACAACAGATCACTCCTATTTATAAACAAGCGCAGTGAAGTGATGGCGCCACAAAAATGACAACTACCGCCGTTGTGGCTTATAATATAATATCTACACAGTACTAAGTATTTTCACCAGTAGTTTAATGACTGAATATTATAGGTATAAGGGTATACGTTACAACTGGTAACTGCTATAAGAGGGCTTCGTATTAGACACTTACATTACACATAACATATGAATATAATTTTTGCATAACAGTTTGTATGGAAGCATTTGAACATTGTAAGTAATTTTTAAACCGTTTAAATTAAGAGGCTTTGGTTTCATTTAGTTTGCACTTGGAAAAAGCGTGATTGAAGCTCCTACTAATACCACAGGAGCACTGCGGTTGTCTGCGCCACGTGTTCGCTTGGTAGCAAAACCGTGTGACGTCACTGTCCGTAATGGCGTCTGCCGGGAACCATTACACCGAGCCCAAATTGCATTTATAACAACAAAAGCATAATGCCGAGGCAACGAACGAAATCGAACCTTATTACCATATAGTATAGGCTACAATAAGTGCAAGAGTAGATCCGTGTTTACTTGCGAAACACAATGCCGTAATAGAGATTTTGACGGAGTAATTGTGTGAAAAGAATATAATTTTGTGAGTTGCGATGAATTTGTGCCTTTATATACGTGCCGAGGTCAGGGTTTATTGAAAGAAATAAAAATGTTTTATATATGCGGTGCTGTATTGTTGGAGTAACTAAAGCAAAAAAAAAAAAAGTAATGACAGTTCTTTTTCTAGAAAAGTAAACGTAATTATGTCAATGTCTATTTCTTTATTTCAAGAACTAATTGTCACCATATCTATGGAGGCCTTAACGATTGTATTGCTATATATAACAACAATAGAATGTGTAACTCAAACAGTGAAATCACGTTTACTTACACACACTGTGTTATGACAAATCGAACTTTCTTTGTCATAAATATCAACGAAAAATAATATTAGATATGACATGCCTTAGTTCAAAGAGATACACTTTTTTCTATGGCTTATGTTTAGCACTGGATGCTTATTGCTTACTAAATATTATAAATGCTAAAGTGGCTCTGTCTGTATATTTGTTTGTCGCGCTTTCACGCCAAAACTACTAAACCGATTAAAATGAAATTTAGTACATTTATAATCCAAAGCCTGAGAAAGAACATAGATTACTTTTTATAGCGATGACCGACATATAACGTGAAGCCGCGGGCGAAAGCTAGTGATCGTATATATATCAAGTATAAGCAATAAAGAAAATGCAAGTAAAATAACACATGATTAACGTGTCTGTAATGGCTTCTGCCGCGAGGTGCCGACGTATCGACAGCGCGGGAATACAGCGCGCGGTCACGTGACCAAGTGTCACGCGCACACCATTCAAATATCGTGGCTTTCATGGACATTATTGATAGCTTAGATTAGATAAACCGTGTAAATGTAGGAATAATTGTTACATAAATGTTCTAATAACAATAAATGAATAAGTTTCAAAATAATGGGGAAAGCAAAACACTGCAAGCATTTATAAGCGATTCCTGTTTTTATTTGACAGGTTATGTATAATGTGTTTTAACTTTTTGATTTAAAAAGTATGTTTTATGGTCTTGGAAACTAAAAGTACATAATAATTACGTTGATTAATAGTTTCTTTAAAGATATATTAAACAAAAATAGGTATATAAGAAGAGTATCAAAAGTTGTCAAATACTTCCCAAAACGAAGAGAAGTGGGACAAAGTGGCGAAGATAAAGTTCAACAGAACCAAAAGGTCACATAAATGCCAACTTTTACTTCACATCACTTGGACCTGGTTTACTTCGGTTCTTTAGTCACTCTCGTCCAATGTTACGAGGAACTTCACTTTTGTTTTTATTTGTATTACTTAATTTGTCATTAGATGAGTTTCCACATGTGTTGCTACACATAATATTCACTGGTTACGTCTGCCAATATTGCTCTACTTTGCCTGATGGAAAGCATAAGTAGAATCTAAGACTGGTGGTCACTATCCTAAATGCTAACGTAGACAACGCAGTATGGAGACCCACACTATGCCGGCCTAGTAAGATACTTTTTGACGCCCCACATAAAGACCCAGGATTAAGGCAAGGGAAATAGCAAGTCTACTGCACTAGGTCTACACTAAGTCTATACTAATTATAGTATTATGTGATAAATAGTGTAACCAACCTATAACTCTTAATCACAAGGAAAATATCCAGGCAAGGTTGGAATAAATAATATTTCGGACATCGGACACACAATATCATCGAGTAACAAACTAAGCAGAGCTTGTGTTATGGGTACTAAACAACTGATATAAATACATAAATATACTTTTTTTTGTAAATACATATTATACATAGAAAAACACCGAGACTCCGATACAAACATTTAATTTAAATTTTATTTAAAAAATATGTAAAGAAATATAAGTCCAATATAATGGGGACTACCATTGTATTGGCTTCGACATCGTAACATTTCAAAATACAGCCGAGCATACCTCTAGCTCTTTGTAACTGCAAGAAAGTGTGCGGTAAGAAACTCATCTCTTCTAAAAAAATCGTTATATCTGTATCAGAATCTGTACTTTTAGTAAAGTTTAAAGATGCGTTTTAGACATTACCAAATAATAAAGCGGCTTAAATTCTTATCATCTAATACCAGCACGCTGAGAAGCCGGTGCTCAAGCGAAGCGAATTTGTAAATAATCCCTAAATAACAACAATAGACGAAATTAAACTGAAGTTTTCAAACTTTGTAATTTTCATATCAAACAAGAATTGAAACGTTTGTGCTTGCAATTTTACCTTTGAACATTTCACAAACGAATACCTTATACTACTATCTATTAATAAAACCCTTTATAGAATTTTTTGAAAGTCAAAATTCTAAATGAACGTCAAAAACCTTCAGTCATAAAATAAAACAGGGATCGAAGCCATCCCAAGCCACGGAGCCAATCCGTTAAGTCCACATCATATATAAACTGCAACGCTATATGAGGGTGAGCTGCGGGTCTCGAGCTGATCCCCAAATACCTTCGCGCTACTTAACATATATATTTCATATAATGCGGCTTCAAACTTGAATTGCTTTGGATGCAGATAAGCCATGAAGATGTTATTGGAATAGACAAGAACAGCATTGACGTTTTGGTTCTAACAGTCACTTCGACCTTGGTCTGAATGTTGTGACTGTTGTGAGTTCGTCCCAATCAACACAGAAATATTTTTCTTCCAAATTTATACAAATAAATAAAATTAGAAGACTAAATGCACATGAAAGTAGAGAAAACTAAATGCAAGTTGTGAGTTAAACAAAATAAAAGTTTCTGATAATATTCAGTTTGTAAGTAGCTTCAATGTTTCAGTCAATTTCCAAAGAGCATGTGCCTACGTATGTGTCAGTCTGGTAAAGTTTTATATTATTGTCTGTGGCCATAAACAGTCTGTATCTACGACACGAGCTCCACTTCGGTCCCAAAGCACATTCCTCTAACGTTTCCTTCGGATATGTACTCGCACATTCAACTTATTGCAAAAGCAGTGGAATATATTTTAGTAATAGTTACAGATCACACTGTCGGGGTTCACTGTTACTGTGGGTCGTGGGATTATAAAAAGCTTTGGTGATGCAGAAAATAGCCAAAGAGAATTATTAAACTTGACACATGATTGGTTTTAAAAAAATAGCGTTTGTAATGTCGTTTTTCATTTATGTGTATTAATGAAAATTAAAACCTACCAAAACTGATTCAGAAGTGTAGCCTCGAAAGTGTAATTAATAAACAGATGAACTCAGGTATTTTAACCATCCACTTCAAATGTAATCTAACCAACATTAGGAACTCTATTATTTTCCCATTAACACGAAAAAAAAAGTTATGTCAATAAAATTGTGCCATAAAACGCAACCCGTGGCTAATCGCTCACAATCCGTGGTGTTTATTTTGAATAAACACCCGATCACAAAGAGCGCTGTTCCCACAAAGCCGCGGTTAAACTGAAAGCCCACAATTTTTCATACAAAGTCCCCCTATAATCCTGTGATTGGTTGGTCGGCGCGTTATCTTGCGCGCTAATCTCCGACCACAGCTCATCGCCCGCACGCCGGCTTCACCAGACCGACGGACGAAGGTCTACCGCTTACATAGATCAGGAAAGACTTATCCCACCGGCGAGGTTACCTTTTACTTACTTATGTTCCATTAAAGCCTTTACTGTTATATTCGTTCACTTTATTTTACATCATAATATCATTTTTTAACCGCC
Source organism: Phragmatobia fuliginosa (assembly GCA_932526445.1). Taxonomy (NCBI): domain Eukaryota; kingdom Metazoa; phylum Arthropoda; class Insecta; order Lepidoptera; family Erebidae; genus Phragmatobia; species Phragmatobia fuliginosa. The sequence goes on along the minus strand of OW052078.1, from coordinate 292,621 downwards.
TCGTTGGTCTAGTGGTTAGCGTATGCGACTGCTGATTAAGAGGAATCGGGTTCGATTCACTGGTCGTCCCAATGGTTTGTGGGATCCGCATAGATTTGTTTCGGAGTTTGGGTATTTTCTATGTATAATATATATGTATATCCAAAAAAAAATAGGTTTGTTAATGTATTTAGCTCTGCTTAGTTTGGGGACTAGATAGCGTTGTGTGCAACATGTCAGAAATATTTATTTACTTTTTAATAATTAAATGCAGATGTTTTTTAACTTTATATTATACATACCGCAAAACACTAGCAAGTTTGAATTGGTATGTGGCATTGCCTTCTTGAGCTATTGTGTACAATAACTCAATAACAATAAACAATAACTCATGCATGTTAGAAACATCCTATTATTTTTTTGTATAGCTTTCTCATCTTTAATTTTCAAAATAATGGTCCCAGTTTGCGGTAATATGTAGTCTTGTTTATTATAAGAATGGAAAAAAATAGCAAATGATTTTTTATTCGCCTCAATCTATTCGTTTACTGCGAGGTGTATGTAATATAGTGTGTCTATGAATGTAATGTAGTGAAAGTGTACATACATATTAATGCCTGATAATTAAAGGCTGTCGCGTCGAGACGTGTCGCTGTCGCACACCCCTTGAGAGGCTTCTCTGAAACACGTCCTTGCAACCGTCTATATCGAACACTATCAATACCAACGCAAATTATCGCTTTATGTGCAGCTGAATTGAGTTCTTGGGTATGTTAGAATAACATTTTTGAAACACGTGTAGTGATAACTTTGTTCTAGAACTCTCAGTATTAATGGTATAATGTTTAACGGCCAGTATGTATGACTGTTAAACCAAACTTGTAAAGTGCAAGAGGTAGTCAAGTTCTCACTGCTATGGTCACACGAGTATACCTACATATTTACGAAGTAACAATCTTTGTGTTTACTGCACGAGCCAACGATAGGTAAATGAGTACTGATGAATTCATTATTGATATAATATATACGGTCGGGAGTTTCTACTAACCACAATTTAAGTAATAGAAACGATTTTTTAATTAAATGTCTAGTTAAATTGACGTTGAACGCAATATCCTGGCAATCTACAAGGGTGACATAAATCAACGTCAAAGAGGATACCTGACCGATTTCTGTGGAGGGACAGTCGCGCACATTCATCATGGTCATTCATCCCATGTCTTCAGCCATATTTCATTTCAGGATATATCATCCTCTATGAAGTGTGACGGTGAAAAAGTACTGACTATAAAATAGGATCATTGTGACAGTTCTCGTTACTGCACACTCTCGATTCCTTACTGACGAATATATATTCAACATTCTTCCTCAAATGTAGAAATTCGGTGTTCTAATTAAATTTATGAATGGTATCTAAAAGCGTTATTGAGTTGGCCGATATTCTCAGTGAAACTGTTATGAAATTAAGTTTTGCCGGTCTGTTCATCAACACGTTTTTGGAACGACAAATAGTACAACTTTAATATATCTCTATACCTAGTCATTTCGTTGACTACTCCTAATATATTCGTTTTCTCTGAAATATGAGGACTCACAATTTGGAAACATATAAGTACACATACACTAGAAACGTATTATGTACGTATTAGATATTAATATATGCAAATCTTTATGAAGAGTTTCTAAATGTGGAATAATATATTGTAAGAAGTACAATTTATTGAATATGCTAACAGTTTATTACTAAAAGCTCTAAGCTCTTCGATCAGATTCTACCTCAACACACAAACGTATGCAATAAAGTAAATTCAATGTATATTTCTTTGAAAAAGTTTTAATTAAATTGTTGGCAACAATTTTTTCGACAGGAGGCACGCGGCGCCCGGCTTCAATATTTTGTGTTCCTTTACATCGCCAACTTGAACATCCATCAAGTATTTATGACCATTTTTCAATACAAAAGTACATAAAAAATTACCCAAAATAACATGCGTATAATTTAAGTCTTCGTGGATTTGGAAATTACAGTTCTAAAGGTTTATGTTCGTAAGCAGGTGTTCAGTTCACAATGGATTTATAGAAACTTTGTATATTTTAATATTCAAGTGAAACTAAATAAGCGAATCAAATTAAATGGCTGCCAAACATTTCTGTAACACGATTGGGAACGGTCACACGAGGACTCAGGCTAACTATATTGTACAACCCCGCTTTTTATTTTTTAAAATTAGTATTCTAAGTAGATGTGAATTTAAAGCAATCTATTTATTTGACTTATGAAGCAGTGCTTACAACCCATTCCCAGAACACGCAGTTCGTAGACACGAGTGAACATTAACTTTGCTCTGAATATGAAATTAATTAGCGTAAATCAGCATTAAAGTTGCAAAGTTGCAATAAACACAACAAGCTAGATGCGCCAAAACTTGGTCCTAAACTTGGTCCAACATTCCACCGCACCGAGTCTACGGTTACGAAGAGTGTCTAGACGGGCGACATGCCTGGTGGGCAGTTTTCGCATTATCGTATGGTAAATAATAGACAGTAATTAGCTCACTAAAATGCCCCTAATTTAAAACACGTGCGTGTGTATGTGCAAGTCAGAGTGAAGGAATTTATAAAGTTAATACACAACGAGTAAATTATAAGATTCATTCACAATTATTATCGTTTTAACAGTTGTGAACACAGGACTATTAAAGCTGATAGGAACATCCCCACAGCAGTGCCACATTTTCCATTTTATTTCGCACTATGCAGGCACCCGTTGAATTAGACATAGAACATTTTATTAAAGGTACTAACATTTAAACAGAAGAATAATTCAAATCTAGATGTTGTATGGTCATTTCTACCAATACTTTTTCTTGAAAATCTGCGATGTAATTCAATGATATAAGACTATTTTCCACTTCCGTGGAAATGTTACAACGTTTTATTTCACAATAAAAAATAACTTTTGCTTCAGTTTTTTTTTAGATGTTTTTAGTGTCGCATATAAAAAGTAGTACGTTATTATTTGAAATAAAATTGCAAAGTTATCATACCAGCTGCGGTAACATTCCATCAACAAGTTTCCCCTAAATTAAGTGAAATCAATCATATCAAAGTTTAAATTGCAGCGCTCAAAGCAAAATCAATTAATTAAAACTTCTAATAAACAAATGTTGTACAGTTCAAAATTTGTTTTATACAAATCATATTATTTATTCAGGCTTTTATGTGGTCGATGTTACATCATTTATTTTGTAAATTGGTGTACTGTTTTACGTGTAAATTTATATTTTGGTACCTACATACTACGCAAGGGCAATAAAAATATGTACTTATTTTTTTTTAAATTTAAGCCTATCAAAGTGTCTCTACTCTGCCTGATGGAAAACATGAGTAGAATCGAGGAGTAGGATTCACATCTTCATTGTGAGGGTAATCAAAGCAACATGGTGACCCACATACCGTGGCGGCCTGTTCAGGTATTTCTGCGTCATTCTCACGATGCTCAAAAATGCTGTCATTATGTCGGATGTTCTGGTCTGTGTGAGCCACGTGTGAGCGTAGTACTGCCCCGGTCGAGCCGGTCTATTCGAGCTGAAATCAGCGTTACTCTACTAATAATAAAAATCAATTTAGAGTTACAATTACTTCATAATTCAACAATCTATTTAATACTTCTGTGACCAAAGTCATTGTAAATTAAACAATATAGTCACACACATACAGTTCATATTAAATATTCTACGTCATTTAATCGTTCTATTCCCGGTTCAATTTTAGATGTGCGGTTAATTACCCGCTCTTACGACGTCGCACTGTGTACGCGACCTTATAAGGCCTTGTTTGTATTACACAAATATGTTTGACGACTGCCAATGTGTGTCGAGGTGTTTAATAACGCTTAGAAATGGCGCGTTCATGGAGCTCGTCTGTCGTGAGCCTCGCGCGGTGTATTCATGTTATTATGTGTATTATGAGGCGCAGTGCTACTTATGAGTTTACAGTTCATGTCAACTTTATGGCAAATCACTACACCACATGTCACATGTTAGGACTTTATGTGGTTCAAATTAGTTACCCTGACTTATTGATGTTTACACCGCTTGCAAGTTGAAATTTTAGCTAATACTTATTATATTTCATGAACTACTAAAACAGAATATTCTGTAATTAAATATGAACTTTTTTCTAATGTACGTCATTTTTAGTTAATAAATTCAGCCTGTACTCATGGATTTAATACGATGAGTTAATAAAATGAACTAATTCAAGTGTTTTTGTCTTTTAAATTCGCAAAGAACGATATTAAAACACATCAAGCGTACTATTTCTATCAAAATTGACAGCTCTTATCAAAAAACCTTTATGACGAACCTTAAGTACAGATACAAAATTTCGTACCACACTACACGATTAAGAACATAATATATGTGGGCTTGTTCATAAATATGACGAAACTAATTTCATTTAACATAAACACAGCGTAACACTGGACGTAAATAAGTCAGTGCTCGGTTGTACAAATGGCAGTCGTACCAGCCTTATCTGATCATTAATTTCAATTACAGCCCCTAACAAATCACCGCTATAACCTAAATGTACATAGCTGTTCAATCAAGCAATACGACGGAATAGTTGATGAGATCTCTAAAATTCATCTAAATAATACCTTTAACTACCTCTGACACCATCTCTACGAGAACAAGTCCATATTCATGTTATAAATTCGAAAGTAACTCTGTCTGTCTGTTAGGCTTCCACGGCTATACTGCAACTTAAATTTCAATGGAATTCATCACGGCGATACATTTACATCGATAGCAGAGATCCACGCGGGCAGAGCTGCGAGCAAACACTCGTTAGTATTCATGTATTTATGAAGTCAAAATGCAACCTGTAGATATAAGGCATGTTGAATTTTGTCCCAAAAAGTAAATAGCGAAGCACACTTTCTTTGATTGACAAGTTAAAATTGTGTATATTTTGTTACTCGGTTTTCAAGGGGAAATGAAAATAACTAAAACTCCTCTAGGTTTTGCGCCCAGTGTCTAATAAACAAATGGAAATGTTTGAATAACTGGTAGTCGACTGCCGAATAGTCAATTAATCTTCAATATTACTAAATCACAGGCAAATAGTTTGTTTCTTACAATGTAAACTATTCACAATCACTATTCTCGACAGTCACTGTTTAAACTAAAACTTATTTATCCAACAAGCGGGTTTTCTTCTTTCTTCAGGTTTTCTTTTATCAGAAAATAAAAGAAAACCTGCGTATCGATTGAGCAATAACTGACTGATTTTCCAATCACATAACACAAACTATGGCCACGTATAATTAGCTGTGGTTTATGATCCAGCATCCCCTAGACTTACTCTTAATGATATGATCACCACAATTACCGTTAACCATGTTATGTTAATGTGCGGCCAGCGCCGCGTCATAATAATGCTAATTCAGACAACTACGCGGTATAATGGTTACTATTATTATTGAAACTTGTCTGGGTCTATCTGACTCTAGCGTTAGGTTATTGAAGTCTTTAGGAGTGTTACAGCGATGAACCGAAAATAACTGGAGATATGTAAAAGGGTCATATTATCAAATTTTTATACAATTAATATAAGAGTTAACAAAAAGTAAAAAAAAAACACAAATAGAGAACTTCCTGTTTTATTTAAGTCAATTATAAATAAAGAGCTAAAGAGTTTATTAGTTTGGTTTTTGGTTGACTACGCTGTCATAGGAAGAAATTTATTTTTTGCAAAATCAGGCCTTTTTCCTTTTGAGAGACACAGACACGTCAGCTAGTAAATGATAAATGATAAATGATATTTATTTCTGTAAGTAAATCTTTTCAGACATTTTTACAAGTCGGACTTATAGCTAGAAGACGCCGGCATTTCCTACGACTCACTCTGGGAAGAAACGCCGAAACAAACCACAGAGGTGTCTTTTTTTCTTTTTTTTTTTTAAGTCCGTGTACAATATTAAAGAGAACTATGTGAGTGCAGTATAGGGTCTGGGTTGGCCTTTTGAAGAAAGAACCATAGTTTTGAGTCGACCTGTCCATACAGACGGCACACGGGCCCCAGCCATCGTGTAGCCTAACCGATGTAGTCAGGATCCACAACCCGGAACACGACACTGCCGCCAGCAGGACACTTGAGTAGGCCGTGGAAACACTCAAAACCACCAGAAAATTACTAAAATATAAACTAACATTACAAGCCTACACTATACTCACATTTACAAACTTAAAAAAACAAAAAATAAATAAAAAAAACTATACAAAACAAAAATTAAATGTTCATCACTTGTGGGAGCGAGCAGCATCAGTCCCAAGCAAATTTATCATTTAAAAAATCAGTAACTGTGTAGTAAGCTTTATCACACAGTTTCTGTTTAACCAAGGACTTAAATTTGTTAATACTTAATTCATGAAATTTGCTTGGAATCTTATTGTAGAATCTCACACCCTGACATCGAAAAGACTTGCTCACTTTTTGTAGTCTAGTCGTTGGCAACACGAGTTTATCTTTATTTCTAGTGTTTATATTATGAATGTCGCTAAACTTTGTGAATGAATGTATATTTTTCTTAACATACACTAGATTTTCATATACATATTGAGATGCGACTGTCATAATTCCAATTTCTTTAAACTTATCCCTCAGTGACTGCCTATAACTGAGATTATAAATTGCGCGAATAGCTCTCTTTTGCAACACAAAGATACTTTGAATGTCAGCAGCATTTCCCCACAACAAAATACCGTATGACATTACACTATGAAAATAGCTAAAATACACCAGTCTTGCGGTGTCTACATCAGTTAATTGGCGAATTTTATAAACCGCGTATGCTGCAGAACTGAGTCTATTCGACAAGCCATCAATGTGTGGGCCCCACTGCAATTTAGAATCTAGAGTTATACCCAAAAACTTAGTGGTGTCCACAAGATCCAACTCCTTTCCATTTATCAGAACATTAGTTTTTACCTGCTTAACATTAGGTGTAAAAAATCTAATACATTTAGTTTTTTTCTAGTAATAAATATATAGTATCTTAAAATAAAACCGTTAATATCCATTTTATCATCATCACCATCATCATCTTAGTCGAAATATTTCTACAACTGGACATAGTCGTCCCCAGGGCTCTCCGCAACATCCGATCTTGTGCTGCGATATGCAACCTTTACTTTTACTTTATCATATTGAATAGTATTTAGTAGATTCATTGTTACATATTCGTCAACATTAATATATTGTGTATGAGGGTCTTGTCGTCAATATATCGACATAACAAAGGACAACACAACACGTTGTTCCCCTTATCGTCTCACACAATCCGGCAAACACTTCACTAAATATGCTAGTGAAAACTACACTGGGTGCATTCCGCACTGCTGCGCGCCTCACTCGAGAGCGCTTCACGGGGACCCGGCCTTCGCCCCCCGCGGACAGACCCCCGAGGGGTAAGCCGTGGGTTGAAGAGACGCGGGTTTGTTTATGTTTATTGTTTACATCGAGGTGCGTCTGTGATTAAGCCTGAACGAAGGACTATCAGCTTCGTACGCAAGCTTTTATATCGCTGAGTGAAGGTGAGTGTTGGGGACGTAGAGGGTGCTGTTTGTGTTAGGATTTGCATTAAAATTATCTATCTCTCACGATTTTATATGTATTTAATGCATATATTATATCTGAGATTTGGATATACCAATAAAAATTATACCGCTATATCGAGAGAAACAAACATTTTCTGATAGGCTATTTTCCAGCTGGTGTACCAACCTCTAGCTAAAATAGAATATTTGCATTCAGGTATTCCTGCCAGGAATTACGGTTTTTTCTACTTATAATATTGCAAACTATGATTGTATGAGCAAAGCCTACAGTTATATTGTTATACTAGTTGACCCAGCGAACTTCGTACCGCCCAACTTTAAAATTCCAGAACTTGATCGCAGCGCCACCTACCGGGTACAATTGCGAATCTAAACCATTCCCAGATCCCCTTGAACACACACAAAAAATTTCATCAAAATCGGTCCAGTCGTTTGAGAGAAGTTCAGTGACATACACACTCACAGAAGAATTATATATATAAAGAAAAATTTCATCAAAATCGGTTCAGTCGTTTGAGAGAAGTTCAGTGACATACACACTCACACAAGAATTATATATATAAAAATGTATATGTTGTGAATATGCTGTTAATAATACTATCTAAGGAAAGTATTGTGCTTAGTGCGAAGATCGATTAAAATCTATTTTTTTTTATAAAATTAAATTCCTGATACATTAAAAATCCAAATCCTTATCTTCAATGTTATATAGGCAACAACAAACCTTGTAAGAACTAAAGTATGTACATCTAACCATGCTAATCCCCAGCTCTCTAGAGAAGCATCGGTCACCGGTTACCTGGCTAACCTTTCACACCTGTCCGCCGACCCCGCTAAATTAATACATTACGGTCTAAAGTACCCCCAAACTCAGCGAAGGGACAAAGTAAATAATACGCACTTAGTTGGGCTACAGACTCCTAAAATGTTGGAAACAGGAAAGTTAATAAAGTATTTGTTCGTCGCTCTTGAGCCGAGAATAGATACATCAAGTTATAATATACCTACAGCTAAACTTAGTAACATGTGGGCGTTTTCATGTTCGCTTTATAAACACGATTTAGGGTTAATTCGATGCTGAGAGTTTGAGAGCATCGACATTCATGTATTTATAAGACGCGCCTCTACTTTTAAAAAGTGGGCCATTGTTGCACTATTTTGTTCTTATATAATTTTTAAACAGACACATGACAAGTGTTGTCCTATCCCCGCGGATTGAACGCACAATACTCAGCGCAGTAGAAAGTGGCATGGCAACCCCTTAAACCAGCACCCAACCGTGGCTAACCTGCAGTCATAATAATACGACACAATAAAACTTCTTTAATAGTCTTCAACATATAGAGCGTACTTTTAAAGTTTATGTGTGTAAAAGAAAATGATTGATTTACGATAGGTTTCATTGCGATCAAACTTAATATTCTAAGTGTTAATAACCATTGTAAACCGTTTTATCTAGCCACGCTTTACGTCTAGTAATAACACTTGATTTTTTTTTACAAAATAACCGAGGCAAAAGAGGTTTATTTACCTCCACCTTTCTTAATACAGAACACGATATGGTAAACGACACTCTGCCATTCTCAGATACATCTAGAGTTTCCTGACAACTAGACAACTTTTACACAAGCTCTGTTTTTAAGAAAAGATTAAACAAGAGCATTCATTCTGATTATTATCCTCCTTATTATTGTAACCGGGAATGTATCGTCATTTATTGTCCTTTCATGAGTTCCTGGAGCCAGTGTCATAAATGTTCTAAGTAAAATAAAGTATCATAAGATATTTCCCTTGAATGTGACACGCTATTTTACATTATAGCTAGGTATGTGCAAAAATTAATTAAGTGACTTCGTCGTGACCCCCACAATCTTGAAATTTTCCATTTAATACCCCCTGTAAAAGCAACATGACACCCCATGATTAAATTACCGGTTGTTTTATCTAATTATAAACGGAAATGCGTATAAGTTGAGCGTGTAAAAGCATATCTGTCGTCTACAGATATGCTTTTACGCCGGCTACAACGTGCGTATTTATTGGTAACTAGCTGAGCGACGCGGTGTTGCCTGCGTAATTATTAAACCTTTACAACAGCAACCACGAACTAGTATAAAATAAGTAGCCTTAGTTACTCCTTATATTATTAGCAATCTGATCGTGAAATTCCGTCAAAATCGATCTAGCAGATTTAGAAAGTAGCGGGAACAGACACAAAAAATTATATTTGATATGAGTATATACATATTTTCATATGCAATTAGTGAAAATCTGTTAATTTGAAATAACAAACAGACAACTTAATTTGATTTAATTGTATAGATTTAAAAAAAAACATTTTCAACAAATAACAGAACCTCATATTATATAGAATACGGTCAAAGATAGTCAAAGTGTTCAATTGTGAATCTTATCTATCCATTAGCCTAAATAAAACGATTGTTAACAGCATAACAATAAATCACTGATATATACAACACTAATGGCTGACAGCTATCACTTCTAACAGGTATGCCGCTGGTACAAAAAATCTAAATATATACAATTCTCCCGTACATCTGTTTGTCATCTTACTCCTACTAAAAGTGACCACCGGTAAGTAGAGGTTGTGCGTTTAAACATAATTGGACAGTAGGTGGTGCTGCTGTCAATATGTCTCTAACAGTTAATAACTATAAAAACACAACATGTATTGAGTCTAAAACGGACCGAAGTTCGCCGAGTATATTATAAAGATTTAGGATTTGATTGTTTGAATGCGCTAATATCAGGAAACACCGATCCTAATGAACTATTTTAGAGTTGGATAGCCCATTTATCATTTATATAACATTGCGCTAACTTATTGCTTCTGAGACGCGCAAACATTATGTTGATGTCTCCGCGAGTCAACTAGCTTTCTATATCTCTAATATTTAAAGGTTTTCAAATATTAAAAAATATTTTAACTGCCTTTTTAGTCTAGTGGTCGACGTATGTGGCTGCTGATCAAGTGGTCTCGGGTTCGATTCCTGGGTCGGACCGAATGTTTGTATGATCTGCAAATATTTGTTTCGGAGTTGGGTATGTCGGTATAATATGTATGTATATACAAAAAAATATTATGTATGTATATAAATTAGTCTAGTATCCATAATATAAGCTTGGGACTAGATAATGTTGTGTGTCACAACGTTCGAAAAATTTACATATTGTTATATTATTTATTTATTTAACTCGCGAACTGAAACAATAATTAATCACCTGTAATATTTCAAATTGTTTCGCAAATAGAAAACGATACAATATATCAATGGTTGAGATACTAACAAGGAACTTTCGTGTCATTGATACACTGAGATGACTCTTGTTCACCCCCTCAAGGTACAAGTGTCCCCCGGGAGACATCTACCGGGAGACCCTCGTAATAAAACAGAACCAGATATGGCATTAGTTTTTTATTATACAACTTGGAGAATATACAGGAGTGATGGAGTGTTGCAAGATACGTGGAAACTGGTGGAGGTACGTGATGTTGTGAGGGGGCGGAGAATGTGCTGAACACAAATTGTGGTAATCGAGAAATTGTAAACCGACTGTACATAATTGTGTACCGCGTGGTATTTTTTACTTTTAACATTACATATGTGTATACGACCATACATTATATTACAACATCGCTATGAGACAGAAAGTAAATTATTTGTGAAAAAAATGTTTATTGTATACATGTCATACGAAATTATACGCTACCCGGATGAATTTTAGGATATGGAAATAGGTATATAGAACACAACAATGGACGGCAATAGGCTGATGGTAATGATCCAACCAAATTTTCCTAATTTCAGAGGTATCATGGTGTGTACGATGAAGTGGTAAAAGAAAATCATGGTTAGTCTAAATGACCTAGCCTAGATAAACTGTCAGATTAACAAAATTTATAAGATCGATGTTTGTTGAAATTATGAAAGAAATAAAATGGTGTATTACAAAAAGGACTCAATCGGGTGTACTATTTGTTTGTGAGCCAGAATCAGGACAACGGTACATAGTTGCGTGTACGATGACATCGGGAAGGCCATTCCGTCGCGCCTACCACATAAATTAGTTCAACCTCGGTCCCTTCAGCCTATCTACTGTTGATAACGACCGCTACTCTACCATTTAACTTTTACCGAACTAAACAGGTCACAGGTCTGTTAGCTGCGTGAGGGGGGGGGTGTGATACCGGGATGGTGTTTGTATAACTGTGCGGTAATATTGCATGATTTTCTCTTTGGCCTATCTTTGTTTTGTTCGATTCCGTTTAGAAACTACTAATATTATTATAAGAGTAACTTATAAAATATACTTGTACTCGATGGAAATTGGAATATTGTGTGAGTTTCTAACAACAAGACAATAAACTATAACACTATACTAACACAGACAGCCGAAATCTGTTTGCTACACATACTTGCACGCGTCAACCATTTACACGATAATCATAGTTATAATTTTCCAAATATGATGACAAGGAAAAAGAAAACGGCTTAAGGTAGTCAGAAAGTGAAACGTAATTATAAGTATTTTCTTCTTGACCCTCGCGCCTCCCTCGCGCATGTCATGCGGTAGTATAACTTGACGGCTGCTACTGGCACACAGCACAATAGTTAGTTGGCACGATACAGATGTCACACTGAGCGAGCTCGGTGTCACGGCGCTCATGGGTCACGTCGAGACAGCGCCGAGACACATTATAGAACAGGGAACTATCGTGAACATGATCCGACAATGTTCGAGGTATTAAAAGGTTAACTTCAAATTAGATTTGTAGTAAAGAGGGAGGGTAAAGTCATTTTCCTATTATAAATACTTTATGAAATAAAAACAAGTAAACGAGAATGTGTGTTTGGAGATAAAATGTTCCTTCAAACTTACGATACTAAGTTTTAAAATAATCTTTACTTTGTCAGTGACTTTCCTTGTAACCATTTTTATAAATAAAACAAACTTGTCTTACCCGAAATTTTAAATCGTATCATTCTACCCGTAGTTATACTCCCCTGCTATATTTAACGGGGAATTTAATTTGAATGTGCCTTGAACACGCGGATTCCCAGGGGACGCAAAAGGAATGTAGAAAGGAAGTTTGGCCATACACAACAATCCAGTCACATATCTATAAGTAAGATTATTGAAGCTGGACAAAAGACAAGCCCCATCGAACAGTCCCTACAAGGACAATAATAAGCCCACATACAGCGCGACGGTTTGGGATGTGCCAATAACTTGAGAACAATGTATAGGAGAAACGGTTGAACCTTTGCATTAAATAACTTATGAATGCTTTTTGTTTGTGTAATACCATCTACAATCGACATGAACAAAATATTATGTTATTTTTGGTTAATTCAATATCAAGTACTAATTAATAATTATTTATAACTTTCGTAGGTTGTGTGCTTGTGTGACGTCTTCTATTAATATCAGGATAGTATTAGGCACGTAATTAAACATAAAATTATATTTGTGTTATAGTTTTAAACTTGTAAAATACTGATTTATAAAAATAATGTAAGGCTAACCAAAAATCATTCATGGTTAAGAATAATGGGGCCGTTCGTGTAACAGGACAGTCTAGAAACGAATTTCTCGATGTGGTCTTACCGTACTTAACGCTTAACATATTCAGACATTAGTTCAATGAATTTCAGTTTCGTTTGCTACATACATTCACGCTTTCGATGTCCGAAGGAAAAGTGAAACATCTGATAATATTTAAGCACGTTATAATTTTTTGTAATGCAGATTTTCCTATAGCTTTTTATGTGACAAGAGCTGATACCCAATATTAAGTCCCGGTTCGATATAGGCTGACAAGTTTAGCCCACAAGCACCGAACGGTTTGCCATTACTGTCAGAAACTGGCGCACAATGGCCGGCGTTTATTTCCTTTATAGCTGGTTTATTCCGTAGTGTTGGGTCGCAAGGGTAGTTCGCGGGGTTACTAATGACAACACATATTATGTAAACGAAAACGTTATCTGTTTCCTTCATTTTCTACAATATTGTAAGACATATGTTCGTCTCTTCCCTAAATAGAGTTTATGTGTTGTGTCTAAACATTTACATTATTAGACATAAACATATTGTATACAAATTATACTCCTAACAACAGATCGAATGATTCTTGCTCATAGGTATCTGCTTGCATCCAGGATCGCTAACCGCAGAAACAACAGGCAACTAATAACCGCAATAGCTACATATATATCTATGAATTAATGTGTCTTGCTCTGAGCCGGCTGTGTGGAGCTCAAATCCGGTGTGATTATGTGTTAATCCAAGATAAAACCTATCTGTGTGTAACGTTATCCTTTCACGTCCCGTGAGAGCGACCTGAATTACAAACATTGTCATAAACTTTGAGGTTTGTACTGTTATTGGGTTTACACGTGAATATCTGTACGCAGTTATTATCCAGTGTCCCTAGTACGAAGGAATCACGTTTAGTCACGATTAATATCACTTGTTTCTACTCACTATAAAGTGCAAGATACAAGTCAAAGTGAAGCAGAGGGAAAAAGAACAAAAAACGTTTCTCGCTACATTGGTTAACATCTGTTCCGTCCAGTCACAACGAATGTAGAAAGCTGACAGCGAGTCTTTAGGAATGAAGATTTATGAACAAAGCAAGTGGTATTGTAAATTAATAAAAAAATAATTACACTTTAAATTAACTATAATTTTAACAAAAAAAAACGAATTTAAGGAATTACTATTCCGAGTACCCAAATCGCGAGAGATTTGCATATGATATTTGAGGAGTTCTCTCGATTTCGATCCTGGTTTTTCTTATCATGGGATCACATAGGAAGCACCAACTTTCAATTAAAAAAGGATTATCAAAATCGGTTTTCCCAATCGAAACTTCTGAGGCAACAAACATGAAAAAAAGGAAAAGGAAATAAAGCCGAAATGAGAACCTCCTCCTTTTTTGAAGGCGGTTAAAAAGTAGATCAAAAGCAAGCGTTAACATTAACTTCATCCTGTTAACTTTTTTTTTTATTTTTTAAAAAGACAACTCCCGCATTAGGAATATAAATTCCTGTGTCGCGGGGGACTTTACAAACATACAAGAAACGGACACAAAGAACACCCTGACTCAGAACAACAAATTGTGAATCACACAAAGTGTTGTCCTACGTGGGATTTGAACCCACGACACTTGGCGTAGTAGGAACTATGCTGAAGCTGACTCGTGGCGAAAACAAGCTTCGTGAGAACACTTAATTATGAACATTATGAAGAGAATATAATTAAAGTTTACTGTTAGTCACTTGTAAAGCATCTTAAGAGATAACACTTAAGGAATAACTTGCTGCGTATTCTCTAAGACGAACTAATTAACGTAATCCTGACGTCTGCTGTTCCCTCTATGTTAGCAAGGGATATTATTAATTTGACCCTTCGAAAGAAAAAAGTTTAAGGTATTCATTACACCTTAATAACTGTAAGTACCGTTTTCTTTCAAGGGTATAAATCTTTCGAGCCCATCCTATTCCCTTTTGAGATGTGCTTCTAATGCGCGAGATAAAAACGTTATTAAATGCGTGGAACATGTACACTCCAGAGAGTAAACAGGTACATTACATGGAACCTACTTACGGTGTTTATCGACTTTAGGTTCCGTAATAATATATAATGGTTTGTATAATATTTCATGTGTACTTGAGTGAAAATTGTATCGTGTCTAATTTTTTAAGTGAAAATGTGTTTTTAATTTTAAAATAAATGTGGAAGCACACACAGTGGCATCATTTTGTCTTAGATGTAATTAGATACAAAAAACACAGAGGGCAGACTACTAATAACTCCGATGCGTCGCAGTCATACCTCTCGGGGGCCTACTTCAGAGAGTCAAGGCTTAGACTTGTAAGAACGTCAAGAGTTTAACTGCCATAATATGAGATTTAAAGAAAAGAGAAACTGAGAATTAAAAAAGGACCTTTATAATAACTGGAATATCATCAACCTATCGCAGTCCACTGCTGGACATAGGTCTCTCTCTTTGCAGACCACTCTGATCAATTTTGAGATCTGGAACATATTTCAGATGAAACTGAAATTGATACAGTTGAATGCAGTTGAAAAATGTATCATGGGAGAATTAGTAATTTCTGAATTATAATCAGAAACTCTTTTGAATTAATTTTGCAAGAGCTTTTCAGCAAGTTTCAAGTTTTATTGATTTGTAAAAACAACAAATCTAAAACAAATTGTCGCTGGAATCCATAAATTAAAATACCCCTTTAATAAACGCTTGAGTGTCCTCGTGTATAGCTGTGGGTATATCTCCAGCAGTAGATAATGAGGGCGCGCGGGATGAGCATGCCCTTGACCTCTCCATCCCTCGCTCGCGTCACGCCGACACGTTACTGGGTACATTCCCACCATCATTAGTACTGACTGTGCCGCTTTGTTCCCTAAACTAGAGATATATTTGAGAGGTCTATGCTCCCTGTCAAAAAACCTTGTCTAACTTTAAGAAACCAGTCGGTATAATCAAATTTTCGATGTCTTGTCACTAAACAAAATTGATATCCTTAAGGTAATTTATACGGCTCTTATAAACTTGTATTGTTTATATAGAAGTCATAGTATTGAAATTGAATTTCGCGTGTAATAATATATCTATTAGCAGTGAGCAATAGTAACCGATCGTACCTATACAGTAATGATTTGAAATAAACACAAAGTTAATATGGATTACTACAGCTTTACCTAGTGTTAAACACACTTCAACTATCACAATCGGAAACCCAAATGTTTACCGCAGAACAATCAAAAACAGATTACCCGCAAGTCAAATGATGCAGTCCGAAACTACTCTGTTTGATTATGCGTCCCAGTGATGTGAGTGATGTTTACCGCAGTAACACAATGCCACGCTGCGGTTGGATCTATTAGCACAGTGGTTCTGTACACGAACGTTCCTAGTTAGAGGTCAAGCAAGACGGAGATCAATTATTGAAAAGTTACTGAGCAAAGAAGCTGATTCTTCGCTGCCGGTTATTTTGATCTGAAAATTCGTTCAAAAGATTTTAAGTGGTCAATTCTACTAAGAATGCGTCACTAAACCTAATAAAGTTATGGGTTTTTAATAAGAACTCTTCTAAAACTTATTGAATAAAACTGTACAGAAGAATGGATTTAAAAAATGTTACAGCTAATTAACTTCGTTGCTAAATCATTGCACCATTGCTACTAAGTCTAATCTGTGGGAATTGTCAAAACTTATTTAACCAATAATCAGTAAAAATACCAGCTTCTGAATTTCATAATAAAAACACCTACAAGATTCCAAATTATAGTAGGAGTGTTCCTAATCCTTACTATCCTTATAATCGTATATGCGAAAGTAACTCTATCTGTCTGTCTGTCCGGCTCTCACGGTAAAACTACTGAACCGATTTAAAATGGTATTTGGTACATACAGATAGTTTAGAGCCTCAGATGGACATACACTTTTTGCCGCTATAACCAACACACACGGGGGCGGAGACGCGGGAGAATGCTAGTTACATTTGCAGTTGAAACTTATATCCTAGATTTGTTTATTTTGTTACAATTGATGCTAACAAAATCATATATTTACTAATTCGGAAGCATTTTTAAATGCTTCCGAAGTAATAATTAAACCTCACTAATCAACCACTTTGTAATATTCCATGTTTCAACTGACTGATTTATTTATTTATTAGCTTAAATTTCCTTACAAAATTTCTTTTGTTTTACTTATTTTAACATTGCTCGTTGCTCGTGCGCCGACATTTTATCTTAGCTGTTTTTTATTTTTTATTTATTTAAAATTACTATAATTTATAGTTATTATACTAGCTATTACCTATACTATTATAATTTATATATATTTCAACTGACTAATTAATGTTTAATATTAAAGGATTTCCACTTGAAACGGGTCCCGTCGTCACCGTCACAGTGGACCAAAACAGTTTTAATTAGACAGTTCAATGTCCCTTGTCAAACCACAACAAAAAAAAAATATTCTCTTGAACAATGCGGATTTGGAACATAGAAATCTAGGAGAAGCAAAGTAAGTAGTAACGCCATGAAATTGTCATCGTTTTGATAACGAACACTGTGCAATATTAAATAGAAAATAGAGAGGCCATAAACAATCCTTACTAATATTATAAATACGAAAGTACCTCTGTCTGTCTGTCGCGCTTGCACGCCAGAACAACTGAACCGATTTTAATGAAATTTGATACCTACTCAGGTAGTATCGAGCCTAGGAAAGGACATTTACCGCGATAGCTGATATACACACCGACTGAGCCGCGCGCGAAGGCTAGTGTAATATAATCTCGATAATAATAAACGTGTAAATAAACGTAAGTAAGATATAATATGCTACAGATTTCCCAAAAATAGTTTCTACAGTTTAACATATAAACTCGAATCAGTAACACAAGAGGTAGAAACATTAAGATATGGAACTTGACATAAAAATTTATAGCAAACCGACAACAGACTCATCAAATTCTCATCATAAAAGAATACAAGAAAGGTA
The DNA here is from genome assembly GCA_932526445.1 of Phragmatobia fuliginosa. Classification (NCBI taxonomy): domain Eukaryota; kingdom Metazoa; phylum Arthropoda; class Insecta; order Lepidoptera; family Erebidae; genus Phragmatobia; species Phragmatobia fuliginosa. The sequence goes on along the minus strand of OW052078.1, from coordinate 274,456 downwards.
GAAGATGTTATGTACTTAATCTGTGAACTGTGTCCAAACTGTATTAATGACAAAACACATTATAACCATCACACACAATATAAAACTATTCCTATCAATATTAAACTTTTAACGACCATGGGGGTTATGTCAAGCTTTACTCTTAACACGATGTCAGCCTTAAACTGTATTACATAAAACGACGCACTATAGGTATATTACTTGTAAAATTGTGTGTACCGGCTATTAATGTGTAAAAGCTTGTGTACATACACGTACACGTCGCGCCAGGAGCTCGCCGACTGTACTTGACCTTGCTCTGAGACGGAACCGTATTTATATAAAGACCCTGACTGTACTGCACGCTGTTAGCGCATTGTTATATCAAGATTCGAAAAGTGTGCGCAACTTGAAATTAAGTTCTAAATTTGTTCGAAAATTTGTTACAGTGTTTCACAAATTCGGACTTAGTACAGATTATTCGAGAACATTTTTGTGTTTCATGCTTTGTCTTACGCGAATGTTTTGGAAGTGACCAGTATATTCATAATTTTTGAGTATTATTTCTACATTTTCTTGCCGTATCTCTAACAGACAATGGTTTCTAAACTCTTCCTAATAGTTTGAGTAATAAAATGGGTGCAGATTAAGGTAATTGCTTTGTTAGAATGTTTCAGTTAAAATTCATCTAGAGCAATGTCGTTATATGAACTTAATGCGTTATATACCTGTACCTGATCGAAACAAATAAACATATTTATATAATGTCATAGGTACGTTTAAAAATGTGTTTTATAAATGTAACTATATGCTAAGACATTCATCCATTTACATAGTTAAAATATGTTACAAATTGTTAGGTAGAGAAAACTCAACAATTACAGACAAGAAATGGCAACGTTCATATAGTTATGTTCTCAAGAGAAGCCTGTACAATCTCGGCGAATGGTTGCTACAATAGGCGCGGGCTCTTCGCCCCTTCCGCGAGTTTGTACGACCAGCGACCGGCGACCGGCGACCGGCGACGCGGCGGAGGTAAGCCGATTACTCGCGGCTTGTGTTTAATTCCCGCCCTTAACGAGACAAATATATTTTTGTAACTTGGAAAAAATACATATTGCCTATAACATCAATTCATAAAGAGATTTATATTTAGGTCTGATGAGGAGCAAGAAAAATTAGGCAAAATTCTTACGATATTGTATTTCGTTGTCAAATTAATTGATTTATTATTTTTTAATAATTTTCGTGTCTATTTAATACCTATATGCATATACGTGAATTTCAAAACTCGACGCGCAACGCGACCGAATCGAAATCGTATTAAAGACTTTCAACACTCTGCCTTATAATTCAGCTAACAGTATTTCACTGAGTTTATAGCAATAGTTATAAAACAGAGGCGGAAGGAGGACTGACATGGAGAGCCTTGTTAAACTAGTGGTTAGTAAGCTTCACTTTACAACTAGAGGTTATTAATTCGATTTCCGTTTAAAATAAATAAACATATAACCTGCATGTAACCTGCAGATGGTTGTGTGTGAGATTTATCTATCAAATTATTATAAAAAAAAAAACTTTTTGAATACAAGGTTCCAGTGCTTATATATGCTCTCTCTAAAATTTGTCTTACTCTAAATTTAACTTAATTGATAAGAAAATCTGAATGTAGCTTTTCTACCGCATCTGTGAATAAACCATGAGCGGCTGGCGTCAGTCGGTGCGGCGCTCGCACATGCGGGCCGCGGGACGCATTCCTATGAAATTCTCCTAAAGAAACTTGTTAACGAAGCCGCGAACCTCCGCTTTCTTTCGGCGATAACTACACGGATCGAATTGCTTAACATCCGCAGTTATTTTCTGCTCCTGTTCGGGGGAGCAGTAAAGCCGTCGGAAACTTTTGTCATTTAGTTTTTAAGTTGGACAAACTTCGTAATTTAAACAGCGAGAAACGAGAGCGAACTGTTTGCAGTGTAATAGTGTTTGTTGCTATACAGGAGTTAGCTTAATTGTTTATTTCGTTATATATATCGTTAAGGCATCGGACTTTTAATTAAGTAGTCTTGTGCGATTTAAAAATATTTGCGTAATTTTCAAGATATTGTTTCGAATTGTTTTTAATTCAAATGTGGTGATTGTAATCTCTTTAAGTTCTCTCATTAATATTCTAAGTCATGGAGAGTTTAAAAAAATCATCGTTGACAGTAACAGACACAAGGAGAGAACAATTAACGTTCCGACAACTTTATACCAACGACATTTACCGCGTAACTATTAACCAAATAATAATTTACACGTAGAAATAAAATTATAGGAAACTATTAACAACCAATTACAAGGAACATTGTCCGCAATAAACTCGAAACGTATTCAACAACACAACTGTTGTTAAAAATCAACAAACTTTGTATTTTTTGCACACTTCAAAAGGTGGGAAGCTATGGAATGGTGGAATTATTAGCGCACCCGCGGAGGGTGAAGGTTCATTTTCCAAAGTTATTAAAATAAAGTGCAGTAGAGAAGGGGGTAAGAATATGACAGACCGTTCATCCCTTCGCAAGAGGGGACTCGGCAGGTGTGCGGGCGAGGGCCCGGCTACTTAGAAAATTAAAGGCTCTATTTATTACTTCCTTCAGTTATTTGCATGTTTCAAGGAAAGAATAAAAAGAAAAAAAAATGCTGTGGAAAAGAATTGGTCTGCATGATTTTTTTAAATTTAATCTATATCGTTATTTGTTAGTATGTGAAAGCAGGAAACCCGTCATTTATACTCTTATATTTACTTATAAAAACCAGCAAGAAAGTATATTAGATTTATACATTGGATTATTATAGAAACTAATTAGCGCTAAAACTTTACTTCTCAACAGAGTATATTTGGAAAGAAAACAAAACTTTTCGCCCCAAATACAAACTAATAACAAGCTAAACGGCGATACATAAATTACGTACATGTGACAAGAACGCGGGAGCTCTTCGTCCCTACACGTGTACCATGACACGCAGCAAACACACAGACATACAACACTCAACAATTGTTGTAGTTGAACAGAACAGCACGGTGAGCACGCACTGCACGACCGGACACTCGCGCGTGAACCTCGCGCACTCCGCGCGCACGCCGCGTGCGAACCACGCGCCCGCCCTGCTCACACTGTCACCCGCCCGCCCAAACGAGAGGGAAATCATCCCTTCAGTAGTCCATCCTTCTCTCTCTCCTCCATACTTGTATATTTCTATCTCACGTTTGACTTTTCCTAAGGCGCGTGTAGTGAATGCCGCGGCTTTTCATTGACGCTTCGGCTGAAGCCAAATGGATGTTTTTTTACGGTTGCGCTGCAACTTTTTCGAGGAGCGAGTAAGTTACGGCGATGTTTCACGAGTCGTTTAGTGAAAAGTTGTATGAACTTGAAATTACTTGTGCGTTGATGGTATGTACGTTCTACATATTTTTGTTCCTGCATCTACTGGCTCTAAGTTGCGATATTTTTTAGATGTAGATGGAAAATTCATTTTAATATTTGGTTTGGTTATTACATAAATATAATAACATCAAGTAGGACATTATACAAACGTCGTAAAATCAAGTACGAGTTACGACATATCAAAAACCGACGTTATAAATGCATCTATATTATGTATTGTATATTATTATAGGTTTATTTTTTGTATTTATGTAATCATTATTTAAATTAATGTATTTCTTATGTACACAGAATATGGTACATAAATAAAAAAAGTCTATATTAAGTACAGCTGCACGAATGATCTGCAGAATTTTCTCAAAAATTCTTGATATTAGTGGAAGAGGGAAAATTGGGTTCATTTAACCTCACTCACTCGGTATATCAAGTAACGAAAGATATACTTATGGCAAGTATGTGTGCACAATTTATATTATTGTTTCTGAATGCTGTAATACTCATTTTAAAAATAATAATACAAAAAATAAATGAAAAATAACTACACCTAATAAATTTGTTTAAACTAAACCTAGAACCAGATTAAAATGTAAAAATTATAAAATAACTAGCTGATGTCTGCTCGCGTGCTTGGGGTATGAAAAAAAGATGTCGGCCGATTCTCAGACCTTTCCGATATGCACACAAAATTTAATACAAATCGGTTCTATAATATAAGATAAGAAACAAGTTCGGTGATAAGAAACACCGCGACACGAGATTTTTTTTATTAAATTTACAACCTGAAATTATATTAACAAATCGCCTCAAGTGTGGCAAAAAATTATTATAAGAAAAACAAGAGGACTACAGAACGAAATAGATTCAAGTATTACGAGGACAGAAATTTGAATGATTATGTAAATGTTATTATAATTGAAGCTAACTCCTCAGCCCTCATAGAAAGGCGTCCGAAAAGAGAATATAATGAAAGGCGGTTAGCAGCGTGATACAAATAAATTGAGTTGTGTGGGCCCCAGCGCCGCGCCGGTCACCGGCAGCTAACCTGGTTACTTCCACTTATCCCATGTATTCTCACCAGTAATTTGGTTGTCATGTACACCATACACTTATCATACAATTATTTATGCCTCTCTACTCTTTTCTGTTTAAAAAAATGTGAAAAAGCGATGTCCAGTCTTCAGTCCACATTTAGGAACAGTAACAGTAAGAGCAACAATTTATATTATTATTTGTATATTTCACAATAGCCGCGTATATTGTATAGCCGCAACACTTCTATTCTAGTTTGTAATCAAGGAAATCGTTATAATTAAAATAGGTTTCATTGCTAGGTTCATTTCTCAAAGACCCTTCGCTGTTACGCAAATTTAATTGCAAATTTTAATTGAACTGTTCTCAACATTTCAGTTTCAGTCCTTTATTGTAACAAGTCTTTTAGATTTTCAGATTTTTGAAATAGTAACATTCTGAGGCGTAAATAAAGGAATTCCTTTTTGCGAAATACTTAAAGAATACCTCACAAGAGTGCCTCTAGAGCTGTTCTGAAGGCAAACTGAATTTGAGGATTGAACAAGTTGACAGTATATTTGGGGGCATTGATTTCCTAATAACGATTACCATAGGTGTTCATGACAACCAGAACCGACTTAACATGCTCTCCGCGGTACGGACGTGGGCACAAAAATTAGGAAATACTGCAATTAATATTATCAAAAAAAAAAAAAAAAAACCAGGAGTCATAGTTTCTAAATACTATAGTTTAACTCTAAACCTGCTTCTACAAATAGAAGTGACAGGCAAAACAACGTTAACACACAAGTACACAAGTATCTGATACTTATTATTGTCCATAAACGAGTTTCATTTCCGCCGAGCCCCAACTCCCGCGTACATATTGGTAGTGTTGTGCGCTGCCACGTGGAAACCAAATATCGTATTTGAGATTTAAACGTGTGTTCGTGGGAACAAGTTGTGAGCAGTCACTACACAAACCTACTCACGCACCGACCGACTCACCCATTCAACTTTTAAGTCGGCACTAGAACTCTTCGTAATATCAACAAACTCTATTATACTTACAGCTACAGTGAAAATTATAACATTACTTTGGAAGAGTTCTATATTATTATTTTGAATGCCTTAAGAGGACAAGGCAGTAGGCAGCATCAGCCAAATCGAGTCAGTAGAGGATTTCAAGTTAGCTCATTTTTTGCTTTTCTCACTAAGAACATTCCCTATTGCTGCCTTGTTGCGTTTGTGCAGTGCTTTCTGTCCGAGAACTGCTGCCCGAATAAACTGCATCTCTGTTATGTAACTGTCTGATCTTTTGCCATTAACTTGGTTGAACTGGAGAGACGACAAGCGTGAACATTGTATGTAATACTAACTTTCGCCTGCATCTCCGCCCGCGTGTGTGTCGGTTATAATGATAAATAGCAGTCATGTCCTTTCTAAGGCTCTAAGTAAAGATTAAAAGCTAATTCGCCAGAAAATATCTTTCTTCACTATTTATAAAATATTTTATTTCACGTAATGTGAATAGACATAATTTGAACAAAAAAATACCGACTTCAAAGAAAAACTATTCTGAGTACTCGCGACAGGTATACCTATGATATTTGAGGAGTTCTATGATATGATAATTGATTTTTCCAGAATCGTATTACATCAGATCCTGGTTTCCTTATCTATCTATCATGCCACCACATGGGAGGCATGTGCGTTGAAATAAGAATTATCAGTTCACCTAATCGAAAGTTCTGAAGTAACAAAATAAGAGAAAAATACAGTCGTATTGAGAACCTCCTCCTTTTATGAAGTCGGTGAAAAATTGAAAGAGATTGATATAAGTCAAAAGTGACGATTAAAAGAGCGATTTCCTTCGCGTCAACCTGTTAGCGAGCGTGGGGTGGAGCGGGACGAGCGGGTGTAAGCCGCAGATACTTGTACCAAATAGACCCGTCATACATTCGCGACAGCCGCGGTATAAATCACTTCCACCTCGTGGTACATTATTCAAAGCGGAAAAATGTCCCGTCACCGCCCCCCCCCTCACCCCTCCGGCACCCCCGAGCCATAAATCTTGGTACCTGAGTAGTTGAGCGGCTAGGAGCGTTCACGGGCGAGCTACCCGAGCAGCGGGAACTCTTTTTCCGCGTGACGTCACAACACGTAGCTGATAACATCGACGCTGATAGGATTTGTAAAGATTCCATTAATATCCCTCCTTTGATGTGAAATGAAAAGGTGGAAGGTGAAGCTTTGTGCGGAGGTTCTAGGGCGCGCGGAGTGACGAGGCAGCGGCGGCGCGGACAACAGCTCTTTAACTTTTTACTTTGTATTGTTGTCATAGTACAGCCTGAAGTGTATAAAAGTTACCTTTAGAAAAGGGTGACTGACTTACCTAACATACGTAAACTATCACGAGGCTATAGTGACCATCTTCTTTGTCTTTAAACTGTTATTGTTGGAAATGACAAGACTACAATATTATCACTCGTTTAAAATTCTCATAGGTTTCAAACGAAAAGTTGTATTTGTAGGTACATAGAATTCATTTATTTCTTACTTAATACATGTATTACTACTAAGTCAATGGTACCTGTGGTGTCGGATTGAAAGTAAGTACTGAATGGTAGCACCCCTACTCATCTCGTGGGTATCGTAAGAGGAGACTAAGAGAGCAAGCTACGCATGTCAACAGCAATGCAAGAGTGAAAGCAAAGCCTATACTAACCCGTATGGTCATTTTGGTAAAGCAACCCAAATCCTTCAGGTATATGTCCAGCAGAGGACTGCTGAAATCCGTTGATGATAAATGACGATAGCAATGGACATACAAATACATTTTATGCTGTAACACGTACCACTGTACTTCCCACGTTTAATTAAAAACAGATTACAGCACGTTAATGTTGGCGATGTAACCTAAAGCGAAAATGTTCCTGTTTCATATTATCTAAAATCACTTTAAATAAGAAAAAAAAATATAATGTAAAAATGTACCAGACTGAGGTAAAATTGAAATAGTTAAATAATTTAATAAAACCAAACTAACGTCAAAACACAAAAGCTTTCATGTTGCATCGCCTCGCAGAACTTCACCAGTGCTTTTGTTACACACAAAGAGGCTGCAAACCATTATATTGCACCAATTTTACTGTGGAATATTAAACAATAACATTTTCCCCAGAGATTGAGCCTACTTCAACATGATCAGTGCAATAGCCCTCATATACAACTAACAAATATACTTCAGTATTAAGTTTTTGAGTCGTTTTTAGTTGTCCACAGAACTACTTAAAAGACTTTAAGGACTCATTCCTCGCAGGCAAACTGCTCGAAAGTGCTACGTTACTGTAACTCGTAGAAGCTACGCTGCATACTCATCACACTTTTGTTGTAAGACACGAGTGGGCGCTACGTGCACGCAGACAGTGTGCTGTACAAAATGCACGAGGCCGCTACGACGTAGACGTGCTACGCTACGGGAAATACAATGTACGTACGTGGTACACAAATAGCCCTCGAGCCTCGGTTCGGTTACATCGCAACGTGATCGGATTTCGAGTGCCACTTATTGTACGTACGTAGCTTTCACAGGTAACAATAGCTCCATTACACGACTCGATAATACATTTTTATTTTTTATTTTTTGTGTATTGTATGTGAGTGTTGCATATATTTAATGAAGCTGGTCCTCTTTGTGTTTTTTGTTAAGCACGCAAATAAACATTCCTAGGACTATATTAGACAATGTACAAACCCAAACATTAGTTTTCACCATAAAACATTGTTACAAATTGTTAATTATAAACTGAAACAAATTCTAATCGACGTCAAAAACAGATTATGTTCTCAATTCGATTCGACAGTTTTGACACGCATTACATGATACACATGAGAGCAGGAAGTACAACGCTGGTACCATTCACTACTCTACGTTACGTGCTTCTCAATAACAGACTTTCCACCTACGTCTATGCCACTACAGTACCTCTACAACACCTAAGCTTACACAAATTGATCCGATGAGAATTACACAAGACGTTCATGAATGAAACGTGATGACACACCAACACCAGCGCGCCGCATTAACAGGGCCCCGCGGGGAGGGGTGCGGGGAGGGGGGGGGGTGGTGCCGCGTCGAGTTTATTAAACTTGCGAGATTTACAATGCGATTGTTTATAGAAGTTACCCCGGCACCGAAAAGTTATTGCGCCGGCGAAATGACTCGATACTTGGGCGTTTGGTGAACCTACCCGACTGACTTCATTGTAGGCTACTACGGCTCTTAAAATGGGACATATGGTTACGGATTACATCTCCTGACTCGTGCATTTAAAATATATGTTTATTTTATAATTATGTGAAAAAAATATAAAAAATACGTTTATGTTAAATTAATTATAAAAATAGTTTCTCGACTTTTATTAAACATTTTGCCTTGCGCAATGTAGCTGACTAAAACTCATCTTGAGTGGCGATTTACGGTTGCTCATATCCACTTTCTTAGACATTTCACATTATTACCATATAAATATAGGTCTCCGCTTCATCCCTTCCGACCTTATGTAAAACTCAGTATCCGTCAGGTCTGTGTGTGTGTGTCTGGCCGAGTCAATACAAATGGCACTATGATATAGCGATGGGACAACGTTAATTTAACGTCTGAGCGGACTTCCGCCTAAAAGCTGTGCAGGACAATAGAGGGGCCCCGGAGCCCCGCCGGGTAAATGGAGCCCCTCTCTCCGTATCTGTCCTGGTGACGTAATTGCCGCAACGTAGAGCCTAACTGTCCAGTAATATATACTTTGAATGTCGTCTGTGAAGGATGTGCGTTAACTGAATAGTGAATGTGAGTGAAATGATAACGCACTCTTCAAGAACGTGAAGTAAAACTTATACAATAAAATAATAATCTAAAACTTATACAATGAGGTACTCTGAGATTCCTCACGCACGGACATCTAAACTGAATAACTTGAATACTAATAAATGTACAACAATATTACTAGTTGCATTTAGTACAACATGTAGGATTATCTCATCATTTTCGACAATTATGATGTTGTAGTAAAATTTAAGTAAAATAATTAAAAATGCCATTAATAGTTCCATACTGGATTTTGCAGCAGTTTCCTCACATCCGGCGCGTATCAACTTACAGCTTTAGTTTAGCGATAAATCCCGTAAATACATCTGTTTGGAATGGTAAACCTCTGAGAATGGTATTTGCGAGCGAAGGCCGCTGCAAGCGCCGCGCGCTCTTCGCAAATAACAACCGTTTAGAAGATTGAGAGAGCAATGCCGACTTGGAACGGTTCACATTTTTAGCAACGATCCAATAGTGTTTACAAAACGGAAAGGCTTCAATAATTCTAATAAATATATCTTACCTGCATTAATATATCTGTGTACTTACCTGAAAGAGAAAAATAATAAGTAAACAACTGAAACGAAAATAAAATAAATAAACTAAATAACTTTTATAGAAAACTTTAATTGATAACTGAAAATTAAATAATTAACCTGTACTCAAACTATTTTTAAACATTATGAACAAGGAATAAAATACATACATATCTAAGAGAATAAAAAATATATAATCATATTCACAATGTTATTTACTTCAATTAAACTGAATGTACAAGTTCAACATCTCTCTGACCAACGTCAGATCAATTGTGTTTTGATCAAGCAACGTATAGCAGAGGTAGCATAAGTGGGTTACCTTCACCCTACCAGCCATGGAAATCCCATTAGTCTTCACACCACAATGACAACACAATGCAATATTCCACCACCACCCAACTTGTTAGTACACAATAACCCTTTCTATTTACATAACAATTAACGCACTTATAAAGTTATTAAAGCCCCTCGCACCGATGCCCTTGCAATGTGCGTGCGTGGCCGTGCGTGCGAGCGGGCCTTGCACCGTGCACCCCTGCACCCCTGCGGTTGGCACAATATTAGCATACAATAATGAGTGGACATAAGAGTGCATGCGATTACGGAGCGATCGCTCATCACGTATTCATGAGTGCGAGGTGTACTGCGACAGGTACATGTGTACTGTTGTAACTTTTTATTTGGTTTAAATGATTGTATAAGATTGTTTCATGTTTTTTCATTTTTTATTAATTAAATATTTTACTTTTCACCATGTTCAATAAAACTGATCGTAGGCCTTTTCAGCAACTTCATATTGACAAAGATAATAACATGGAAGGACATTAAAGTAAAATAAAATAGTGTCATGTTCTAGAATTTACATGTGTCGACTATCATAACTTAGATAATCGAATATGAATTCGTACCGCGTTAGATACGCAATTTGGGTTAGCTATGTGTTTACCTCACAATATCTGATCTCACTACATTACATAAAAGTAGTACAAAAGCATTACCTAATTAAAAAACCAATCGTCGGGCAAGGTATTACGAGTTACTTTAAATTCCCGTACATATACAAAACTCAAGAAATTGTCAAACATTTAAAGAAGTTCAAAAAATGTTCGGGTATATTAAGTTCTTCGCAGTGCAGTTGAGCAGCGGTTGAGGGCTACATTGGCCAAGTGCTCCACTACAAGGAGTGAGAGCGCGTCTCGAGTGGCGTCCCCTGGGCTCGCATAAAAACCATCTGCCGCTGACACGACACCATTCGTATTCCGCTGAGTACCGCAAGAAGGGAGGACATTTAACAACACATTCTGTACACTGGCAGCACTGAGTGATACACAGCGATCTTCACACTCCTAGTGTTACGCTCTATGATGCTTCTTAGTAACGTTAATACGATCAATTTCTGTGGCCAATTAGTCAAAAGACCGAGTCTAATTGAATCATTACGAAATGTGATATTTTTTCTGGTTAATTAATACTTATATACATTTTGAATAAATTATATTTCGACACTAATATAATATATGCATACTAGCGGTGCCCGCAGCTCCGCTCGCGTCCTAGGGTTGTGAAAAATAGATGTTAGCCGATTCGGAGTCCTACCCGATATGCACCCACAATTTCATAAAAATCGGTCAAGCCGTTTTGTAGGAGTATGGTAACTAGCATTGTGACACGAGAATTTTATATATAAGATATAGAACATATACAAATTTAACTGAATTCATAACAAATATGGATTTAAACTTTAAGTGTATTAAGACCGTTATATAAACATGTTGTGATACTGTAAAACCGAAGCTTCTAACTCGAGATTCGATCACTGACATTTGCAATTTGTAGCTAATTACTCAGAGAGCTGCAACATTCACGTGTCAGATGTTTCGCACAAATAAAATAAAATACATTCGCAACACACGAGCGTATATAACAAAATGCACGAAATAAAAGTTGTACGAGTACCGAGCTTGTGTGTGGCGCGCTCAGCGGCACATTCCTCACACGCGAACTGACGCTCTCATGTACGCGGCTTATAGCCTATTTTTACCGCTTTTGCTACCAGAATACTATCCTCGTGATTACTGACAAAGTTAATGCTCAAATAAACTGTCGTGTGTATCCCCATCACATTGGTGACTCGATCATGTTTAAGGGTTTCCTGACTGCTAGTTTGTCAGTGGCGTTTTAGTTTGAACAAATTGATAGATCTAGTGGAGTTAACCGTTAGGATTTATTAAAGTGTCTAGTACTCAGTGGCGATAGAATAGCAGTTAGTTTCCAGTGTAAGAGAAATAGAGTGAGACATATGATTAAATGCAAGAGATTTTATTTAACAAAGCTGATCTAATACTGGTGATGACACAGTAAATCATCTACATTATTCGAAGGTGATGTTTTTGAGGAATATAAAGATATTCCTAACCCTAATTTAAGTTTACCAACCGAAGCGGATTCTGTTTAACCAACAAACCTTCAAAGACACCCATCTTCTTCGCCGCGGGGCAAGTACCGAATGAATCAGTATGAAAATCCTCGGTAAATAAGAAATTATCATAATAATGTTTTACAAAATGATTTTAGATTGGAATCAACTACTTTAATGATAAATTAGTTTAAGAAATTTATCAACCTTAGTTAAAAAGTTCCAATACAACTGTATCTTATACTGAAAATTTCTGACTTTTTAAAACAGTTTGTAATAATTTTATTTAAGACGAAAAAATATTTTCTATAAATATTGAAATATGATTTTTTATGAAGGTACTGTATATTTAAAACTCACAATCAACAACACTTATAATAGCTTTGTGCATGTCGTCTTAAATCGTTTGCCAACCGTCCCTTGAGGCGGTCGTCGTGTTCAACGTCCGCGCAACATTAAATACCTATCACGTAGAGGACGTCGGCTGAATTCTAATAGCATCAAATATTCGGCAAGTAATTAATTATAATTGATAAGTTCACCCGCAATAATTAAAGGATGCCTCGGTGCGCAGATCACGCGCCCAACTATTTTATTAAGAGCTATTAGTTATCGCGCCGCCTACACCTGCCTCCCTCGGACAACCATGAACTGAACGAGCCTGAATGACCTATGAATCTCATTAGTATCGCAACTTTCGTGACAAAGGCAGATGTCGGCTCATCAGTTGTGTCTCTGGTGTAGGGAATATCGCAGCGAGGTAGGAACAAGTCGGTGGTGCCGGGTGATTAAGGCGCAGCGCCCACCGACGCGGCCCAGATCGTACAAAGGCCGCTGCAAACTATTGTTTGCTATCCCGTTTTCGTTTTTTCGTGTTCTCAGCGAAGTCAGATAAGTAGGGCGCGTCTCTTTCAGCCGGTCTAGTTGCTCGACTGAAAGCGAAGGCTTCGTCGCAAGATATTCCAACGAAATATTTAAGTGAAGACACGGCGGCGACGTCGGCGTTATTCAGAGCTGGTAGTGAGTCAAATTCCAACCGAACGAATATTAAGAGCGAACTCGCTAATCATAGGGAAATTTACACGCTTTGTGAGAATATTTAAGTCCGCCGTAAGGTACGGGACCACGCGGTACACGCAATAAGTGGCAACGGAATTCACTCGCATTCATTGAAATTGATGTTTGTTATTTGCAATATTATTGTTCATAGTCCGTAATCACGAAGCTTTCCAATCATGTATCGGGCAATACAACATGTACCAGCAAAACAATAGGGATATAACATATTGATAGCACTTTTGGCGGACTCCCTCGGGTAAGTTTTGTTATGGCTACACATAAAAGTGTACACATGTATAAAAGTAACGTAAATTTCGAGCCCAGCACACATTAGCGGAATTCAATAGTTCCGTGAGATGTTTCGGTCGCCCGCTGTCTCTTGTGTTGGGTGCGTTAGGGCTGTTTGTAGTGGAAATGAGCTCACGTCTCGGCATGCAGATGCCGCATTATTCTACCCACTGTATGTGAACAAGTACACCAATATACATCTCGTCTATTGAATAATGTGTCAGCGGATTACATCCAAGCCAAACATATTTTAGACATCTTTATTTATATAATTCTTGTGTGAGCGTGTATGTCACTGAACTTCTCTCAAACGACTGGACCGATTTTGATGAATTTTTTTGTATGTTTTCAAGGGGATCTGGGAATGGTTTCGATTCGCAATTGGACCCGGTAGATGGCGCTGCGATCAAGTTCTGGAATTTTAAAGTTGGGCGGTACGAAGTTCGCTGGGTCAACTAGTTAAATATAAAACTTCGTTGAGAACTTTTTTAGAAACTTTCCGTTTATAAAGACATTCATCACAGCGAAGTCACGCTTTAAAAAGCGGCCAAGTGCGAGTCCGACTCGCCCATGAAGGGTTCAGCAGCAGCAAGTAATATCATAAAAAAAAAAATTGTGGTTCGTAACTTTCATCGATGTTTTAATAACAGTGTTTTGATTGAAAGAAATGTAAATTGCGGTTTATGATTTATGACGTATTAAAAAAAACTACTTACTAGATCTCGTTCAAATCAATTTTCGTTGAAAGTTTACATGATAATGTACCTACATCATATATTTTTTTAGTTTTATCTTTATCTTATTTTAGAAGTTACAGGGGGGTACACACATTTCACCACTTTAGAAGTGTCTCTCGCGCAAAACTATTCAGTTTAGAAAAAATGATATTAGAAACCTCAATATCATCATCATCATTTTTGAAGACCTTTCCATAGATACCACACGCATATGGTTTCAATGAAAAATTTTTTTTGAATTTCAGTTCTAAGTATGGGGATCCCCAAATTGCTCTTTTTCTATTTTTTGTGTAAATGTATTAATGCGGTTCACAGAATAAATCTACTGACCGAGTTTTAACAGTATAGCTCTTATAGTTTCGGAAAAAAGTGGTTGTGACATACGGACGGACAGACAGACAGACATTACGAATCTATAAGGGTTCCGTTGTTTGCCATTTGGCAACGGACCCCAAAAATGAATGAACGTGATCGGGATATGACGAGTACAATTAGTATCTGAGTGCTGTCGTAATTGTAATGATAATCTAATTAATATTATTATTGAATCATCTATATTTAAGTTGCCAACTGTGGTCTTAATGCAGAAACGTAAGATGGCAAAAAATATGTGATGAAACTTAAAGCATTTATAAACTACATACAAGTATTATTTGTATGAGTATGTTCCAATTATTGATTGACATCCTCCACGAGTTCGATAGACCCATGGGATGTAGTGGCATTTAGCTTCGTGTCCTATAACAGTGAATAGGAGAATGCCTTCAAGAAGCCCTACTGAGATACAAGTACTACTGATGGGGTTAGCTATAACATTTAGCTTCGTGTCCTATAACAGTGAATAGGAGAATGCCTTCAAGAAGCCCTACTGACATACAAGTACTACTGATGGGGTTAGCTATAACATTTAGCTTCGTGTCCTATAACAGTGAATAGGAGAATGCCTTCAAGAAGCCCTACTGAGATACAAGTACTACTGATGGGGTTAGCTATAACATTTAGCTTCGTGTCCTATAACAGTGAATAGGAGAATGCCTTCAAGAAGCCCTACTGAGATACAAGTACTACTGATGGGGTTAGCTAGACTTCGAGACAACTATTTACATCATAAACAGTAAGCTTAATATATTTATTAAAACTTGTATAAAACTAAAATTCACTTTTAAGGTAAGCGTCCATTGGTCCGCGCCGGACGCACCGCACGCACGGCACGCAACGGATTGAACGGATTTGCCTTGCTCATAAATGCCGGCGTTCGGTGCGGGCGGTGCGGATAGTGGACGCAGCACTATGTGAAAACATACAAAGCAAAATAAAATCCGTTGCGTGCGCTGCATGCGGTGCGTCCGGCGCGGGCCAATGGACGCGTACCTTTAGGTGTTAGGGGTCAGGTTTAAGGGTTAACTAATGCAAATTCTAGTCTACAAACAGTACAGTATATGTTATTTAATTAAGTGTTAATAAAAATTAAAAGGAAATCTACGCGATACCAAATAAACGTGGGTGGTTTTACAAATTTAGTCAAATGTAGTAACCGACTAAGAGAGCATTACGCAGGAGAACATCACTGAAAAGAGAAGGAAAACTTGACCCATACCCAGTACCATCCCGCCTGGCCAGCGTGGTACGGTAACACACAATCCAAGGAGATGTCAATGTTCAGCAACTGATTATTAAAGGCTTGTGATGAGGAGTTCAGTGAAGTTTGTAACTAATCTGCACAATGGTGCTGATACTGTTGTTCTCACCAATCATTAGTTTACAGTCCATTTTTCGATAACTCAAATCTTAGCTATTCTGGTGTTGAACCTACAAAGCGTATAGTGTAACGTAAAACCACAATGTTCGCCACAAATCAACTACAATTAAATAAATGACCATGTTAGTCTTATCTGGTATATAGGCATACCAGGTAAGTTGTTTTGGTAATAAGGTGCAATCTTCGATAAATGTTTGTTAAGTGTTTTTTGTTAGTACCCGATCAATTTTATTTTATACTACGCTTAGCATGCATGCGTAAAGTGAAAGTTGAGATTTGAGATATCGAAAAATGGGCTGTGAGCATATAAATATTGATTGAACTAAATAATTCAATTAAAAAATTAACTTAATTTTAGTTTAGTGATGTTACAACAGAATCAGTATTAATAAGGAACTGAGTTATCTAGACAGTATTCCAATGCCTCCAGAATGTTTCAAAGCTAACAGGTCGTATGTCACTTTTTTTTATTTATTTTTTTAATGTATGATATTATTTTCGATATACATAATAATATTCGTTTACAATATGCATATCAAATCAAACAAAAATATTTGGTCTTTATTTCGAGCTAAATTAATACTTTTGTTTCTGTATTTTATTGGTTGTTAGTTATCATTTATAGACGCAAAATTAAGATCATAAGAGATTGGAGTATCAACATATTATTATAGTGTAACCCATATTGTTAGTGAGTCAGTGGTTGTTCAATAACAAAGTCGATTAACTACGATTAGTGAATGAAACGAGCTGTTAGTATCGCACCAAACGTTTATTGCACAAACATATTTACAAGACCGAACACCCCACACGTGTAGACCTAGCGTCGGGAACGATTCACCCACGGAGTAGAGTCGCACATATGGAATCATCAATAGCAGCGAAGCTAAGCCGAGAACCGACCCGAGTAAATTGAAATCATCGTTTCTGAGAAATTCTTTAGGGATTTTAGTATTGAAGTTGGACGCGATCAGATCGATGCGCGAACCAGACGAGCTCCCGACACGAGGTCTACACGCCTTTACCCCCATCCCAACAAGCGAGCCCAGCACCCGGCACTCACCGCTGTCGGAGGAGTCGGCGGAGCTCTTGCGCGACTCGACGGACGCCTCGCGCTGGTCGGCGGCGGGCGCAGCCCCGGCCAGTGCTGCGTGCTGCGTGGCTAGCTGCGCGGTGTGCTGCGCTGTGTGCGGGGCGAGCTGCGCGCGCAGCTGTGCCCACAGGTCGCGCAGGCGTGCCGCCCTCTCGCGCACGTCGCCGCACACGGACTGCTTGGCGCCCACGCACTCGCGCTCCATGTTGTTGTAGTTCTCCACCACCTCGCGGACCTCGCTCTCGCGATCCTTCACCGACCTCTGACCAATTCAAATTACGTTCTTCACTAACGACACAAGAGAACTGTGCCTCAGCGTAAACGCTAAAGTATATACAAGTTGTAACTTAGATGAAGTTAAAGAGTTGATAAATGAGTATGCACTCACAGCTATTTGTTGCAGGGTGGCGTCCCTCTGCGCGGGCGGCAGGTGCTGCAGCTGGTCGAGTTGGCGCGCGGTGTCTCCGGCCCAGCCGAGCGCCGCGTCGAGCCGCGCGCTGGACCTGCTGAGCGCGGCGAGCTTGCTGTTGATGTACTCGCGGTGAGCGGACAGGTGCGCCTGCGCCTGCACCACACATACACACCGTTACCGTACGACACACACTCACCCTCTTAATATAATTACTACAATCATTACATATTTTAGACTACGTTAAAGATATTCAAACGATCAAATCAGGAATGTGTTAAAAATATTGCTTTCAACTTTAAGTCAAAATTTAGGAGTATTGGAAATACTCCTAAATTTTAACTATCTGTTGTAAATAAATTTCCACTATGAACGATAGACGGTAACAAAAACTCGTTTTCCCATAATATAGTTAAGATTAACTTTTATGTATAAATACGTATCAAAATAATGTAGTGATTCCAAGAAACCTCACGATGTAGTGGAGATAAAGTAGGAAGTTTAGATCGATCTGCCAAATTAATAACGAAATACTGATTGTAAACATCTAAATCTTCCGCCGGCGAGATTTAGATGTTTATTTCACTTATCTTACTTTTTAATTTATTATAGAGCAGCAGCATTCAGCGTGGTAAATTCACCCTCTAGCTGTTGGCCGCTTTGTTCTCGAAACAAGTACGAATAAAAAATAAAAACGATCGTGAACATTATAATATCTTGTACGGAGTTCAAAGGAATAAATTTACACATTTGACTAATCCTCCCTTGGGGCTCGCCTGCATTCGATTCAACTAAATCAGCAATGTGTTGGATGGCCTGCACTTTGAATCAATATTGGATTGGAGTGTGAGAGTGATTGGAGTTACATGTAATCTAAAACTACCAAAGTACTTTTTTGACGTCTTTTCTTCTTATTTAATTCTACGAATGTCCGCTACGCCAAATATTACCTTATTGGAATCACGGTAGGTATATTTCTCCCAATAATTACTTAATATCCGACTTTTGACGTAGTTCGAATCATTTAGGGAAAAATCATCTTTAGAAAGGTTGTATAATTGCTTTGTTGTTAGCAAGCAATCGAGCAATAGAATTTCCATTAGAAAGTATTCACCACAGGCCAATGATATCAGCAACTTAACAATTACAATTTAATTGCCGACCTTTGAGGCGGTGATTCTTTCCTTATGAGATTGGAGGTTATCCCTCTTATTACTTTTTTTTATATATACATACATATATATGACGGCGCGTCATTATGTACCATAAATTACATTACTGTTAATAATGATTTATTGTAATCATAGCTCAATGTATTAGTTTTATTTGTTTTAGTCGATTCTGTAATCGATATTGAATGATGTTGAATGTATTTCAAATTTCAAATTTCAAATTTACAAATTTACAATGACAATTTATACGTGGACATAATATTGTGGGTGAAGTTATGTCACCCTTGATAGGTTACAGAGTAGCCTGTGGTAAGGGATAACAGTTCCTTTCCCCTTTGGGTGTAGAATTTGAGTTACTACTTAAACTACTAAGTGAAGTGTAGGGATTAACAAATGTGTGTGTGTGTGTGTGTGTGTGTGTGTGTGTGCGTGCGTGCGTGCGCGTGTGTGTGTGTGTGTGCGCGTGTGTGTGTGTGCGCGTGTGTGTGTGTGTGTGTGTGTGTGTGTGTGTGTGTGTGTGTGTGTGTGTGTGTGTGTGTGTGTGTGTGTGTGTGTGTTGTGTATATGTGTGTGTGTGTGTGTGTGTGTTAAGTAATATGAACAAACAAAATAATAATTTATTATGGCAAAATTCGTTCTGTTTCATCATACGTTTTATTTTTAAAATACGAGCAAAGCACCCTCTTGCATGTAAACTGCGATAACCCGTATATTGGATGTGTTGAGTTAATTTTATTATATAAGTAGGGTCCCAGGTAATAAAAAAATCGTTTAATGAAGGAGGCTCGAGGTTTTGGAATCACGCAGATGATGTCCTTTCGACGTTTCGTAATATTTTTATAAGGAGTGTTTTGATGTTGAAGGAGGGAAACATGCAAAATGAACAGCTGTCGCACGTTCAGAAGGTTACATTCATCGTACAGTATAGTTGTTGGAAACGTTATGGGGCGAAATGTTGCTACTTTTAAAATAGCTCTGTGTGCTACTTCAAGTGGTTTCATAGTAGTTTTAGCTGCGCCACCCCAGCAGGAAATACAATAGGTCACAACAGGTAAGCATAGGGCATAATATACTCTACGAATAATGAATTGGTTTGTTATATGCCGCAAGGTTTTAAATACGTAAATCAGTTTACGAACTCGGCCCACAAGTGTATTGATATGAAGCTTAAAATTCAGATACTGGTCAAGGATCACGCCTAAATATTTTATGTGTTCCACGGATGATAACGCTGGACAGTTACATACCAGCTGCGATGGAATATTACAAGAATGGGCTTTAAGGGTTAGAGGAAATGGGGGTTGGGATATTGAACTAATGGAGAAAGTGACATACTTAGTTTTAGAAGTGTTTAACGTTAACATGTGTGACCGAAACCATGTCGAGGCGACATTTAAACCAAACTGTGCACTGCTTTCTAGTTCTGTCCACGTGTCAGCAACAAAAGTCAGTGCGGTATCATCTGCATAACACACAGTTCTACAGTTTGGTATTTTGATTTTACTGAGGTCATTAATAAACACGAGGAATAACGTGGGACCGAGTATGCTACCCTGTGGCACGCCGTAGTGTATTGGCAGCTCGTTGCTTAAGTGGTTACCAATTTTAACCACTTGTGATCGATTTGTCAGGTAGCTTTGAATTAGTGCAAGTTGTTTTCCTCTGACACCCATTTGTTCAAGTTTGAGTAAGAGTGTGGTCACGGGAACAGTGTCAAACGCCTTCGCAAGATCCAAGAATATTGTTAGAACTGTTTTATTATTATTTAGATTTTGTATTATGAAGTTTGTGACGTCATGAATAGCATCACAAGTTGATTTTTTATGACGGAAACCATATTGTTGTGGTGATATTAAATTAAAATGATTTAGGTAGGCAATTAGTCTTTTATTGAGAAGGCGTTCCAATACCTTGGATAATGAACACAGAACCGCAATTGGACGGTAATTGTTCGATTGACTCCCGTCACCACCCTTGAAGATCGGATGGATTATAGCCTTTTTAAAAGCACTAGGAAAGACAGCAGTGTCAAAACATAGGTTAAATAGATGGCTAAGAATGGGTGCCAGTGAGACAGAATATCTCTTTAAGAATGAGGACGATATACCGTCCCATCCTACAGCAGTATTAGTCCGTAATGAGTTTATGACGGATATAATTTCGGCTGGATCTGTGCAAGTTAAAACAAAAGATGAGCAAGGTGTAGAACTGTTAGAGGAATTGTTAGTGAAGATTTCATTTGGTGACTTATTATTTATTATGTTATCTGCAAGATTTTTCCCGATGTTGACGAAAAAGTTATTAACGTCGTTACATGCTTGGGTAGGTGAGGAAGAAGACTCTAGTAAGTGATGGGAAGAATTTTTGTGTTTTGTAGTATTGGTGACTTGTCCAATAGTATCCCATAGCAGCCTTGGATTATGAGTTACTTTATTTAATTGTTCTGCATCATGTTCTCTCTTTCTTTTTTTCAAGAGTTTTGTACAGAAGTTCCTGTATCGCTTATAGGTAACGTTCAGCACCACACTTTCAGGACATTGTTTTAATTTTTTATGAAGCAAGTCTCTATTTTGTATGCATCGAAGTAGACCAGGAGTAATCCACGGTTTTAGGATTTTTTTATTTGATGATACTTTCCTACAAGTCGCACAATCGTTAATGGCTGTCGTTAAAAGTTTTATAATGCTATCTGTGACTGTATTTGGGTCTTCCAAGGAGTATAAAGGGTTAAAATCAATCTCTGATATTTTTTTGTCCAGAGTCCCGTAGTCGATCTTTTTAACAACATAACTAGGGTTATTGCGAGAAGTTTGGTAACTCAGACAGCTATTTGAATGATAAGAGCGGATTCGAATGATCGGATCCGAATGGGAGTAGTCTCATGTCGCGCCATTAGTAATGGCGGTCGGCCATTCTACTGACGGCTACCGCACGGTGCACATGTGCTAATCTGTTGGCTCTTAACTCGTTTCAATCTTGTTAATCGTTTATGATTTTGTTTTAATATGTACGATGTTTAAATAATACGACATTGAACAACACAAGTGTACACTTATTTTGGAAATTCCTGCCGTTGCAACGCCCACGATGGATAGCCTGAACTAATACCGTTGTGAGGCCTCCCCTGACGCTCCGACATATATATATAGCCTACCAAAGTGACTCCACCCCACCTGATGGAAAGCATGAGCAGAATCCAAGAGTGGGAGAAACCACACATCATTGCTGCGAATGCATACAGTAAAGTATGGCGGCCCACACTATGGCGGCTTAGTGAGATGCTTTTTCACGCCCCGCTTAAAGGACCCGGGATCATAGTGGGAAGGAAACACGTGAGCCGGTAGCGAGTTCCAGCTTTTGACTGGTGGGCATAAGAAGGAAGAGCCGAACCGCTTCGTTCTAGTGCGTATTTTTTTTTTAACAACATCATCTAGTCCCAAAGTAAGCAGAGCTTGTGTTATGGGTACTAAACAACTGATATAAATACATAAACATACTTTTTTTTGTAAATACATACATATTATACATAGAAAAACACCCAGACTCCAAAACAAATATTTGTGGATCACACAAATATTTGGTCTGACCCGGGAATCGACCCCGAGACCTCTTGATCAGCAGCCGCATACGCTAACCACTAGACCAACAAGGCCTCCACTCTGAAGCGGTGACTTCCAAGTCCAGCACGTGTTGTCCTGTAAAGGAAGGGAGAAGGAGGGACCAGTTGGAAGAGCTCTTCCGATTACTTTTAGAGGTTCATAATACCAGGGGAGGGGCTCGTGGTAAAGTGACAATCATGCCGGTATTGTCATGAACGGATGTGGTACAATTATATAGTAAATACTTTAGCGTTAAACGCTCGTAAGTAGTTCACACGTGCAAGGTGCGAGGGTGCGAGCATGCCGGACAGGACACGTGGCCGAACCATTAGTCCATGTCTAATCAGTGACGGGAGGCATCACACACACCTCGTACTTCAACATAATGTATATTGTTAAAAAGAGATTTGTATGGTTACTGTGAATGTTAATAAATTACATAAATCTAAAAGTTAATTACAATAATTAAAAAAAACCTTTAGTCAATTAGTTATGTGTGTTATGACAGACTGGAGGCATAAATTGATACAAACACGATACATCTGGTCGGTGGCTCTATCGCCTTATACCAAGTTCATATCAAACAGCATCAGGAACTGTCGGACCGCACTCGACCCTGCACCGCGGTGTGCGCGGCGCCAGACCGTCTAGCTCTCGCCTCATATTTAACGTACCAGTTCGGAGCGCGGTAGCGATCACTTGTCAAGTACGACTTGAGGGTTGCTAGGAACGCCATTTATTTTTATAAAACTAAATAATTCTACATTTGCTGTGAGTTTCAGTTACTATACAAACTGTTGTAGGATTTAACAAGCTTTTGGAAAAGTCAAACAGCAAGATTATTGTCTGTAATAATTGTAAATAAACCAGAGTATAGGTTGTCACGTGGGCGGCGCTGAGAACACGTCACACGGTACGCGTCACGCTGCAGCGAGTCGATGAACCGTCCGTGACATCAACACAATTACACAACATGTTCTATTTTTATTCAATACATCAACAGTTGTTGGCAAAGTGCCAAGCGTGACCAGGGTCAATTCGACAACATGTTATACATAATATTGTAGATATTTTCACATGTTTTAAGTTCTTGCGGACAGTGAAAGTGAACACGAATAAAAACAAAGAGCGACCTCTTTGTTTTTATTGACAAAAGCTGAATCCTTGGGCCTCCGGTTTCGCATTCAACAACGAAACGCGACAGAGCGAATTCTGTCATTTAATGTTGATCTGTTGTGACTGTTGTGAGAGGGTAGCATCGACCCGGTCGAGCTGGCCCTTGATTACTAGTATGTCTGCCGATTTACAAAAATATGTAATCATTACATTCTTTACATTCTGTATTAAATAATATTACATATTCCTGTGCACAAAGGTGTATATTGTGTCCCTCCGACACAAAGAACCCTGCGGTCGAGCGAAGTGATCGCAGCTCGCAACAAAACAGTTCACGTTGTGAAGTTTTACATAATATTATACTAATCCGCGTGGGGACTTCCATTGCGTGAAACCAGATTTAGTCCATAATTCAACAAGGACACTGAAGTGTGTTTGCGCTACGATACAGGTCAATTTATTCTCATTGACAATGTAGTTAGTTCAACTTAAAAATGTAATGGCCCAGTTTATATTACTTCGGTAATTCATAAACATAATGTATGGTACAGGTGCGGCCCGTGCTAGTGCTAGTGAGGCAGAACTGAACGCGTGTCGGTCGCGATCACACTTATGTCACGCGCCGTTATTCTGAACCGAACCACATTACTGTACTGTTATCGATAAATAAACTAATAAAAACTATTGAAATATTATTAACGTGTTGTAGACATGCTACAGAGATCGTTCAAACCAAACCAACTTAGTGTATCGAACTACTTTACACACATTTTACCTTAAGATAATTATATACATAAATATATATGGTTACAATTATATGGTTGCTCATTATTATACATATATACTAGTATAGCGAACTTATATGTTGATGAAAATAACAACCACCGTGAACATCTTGAGACTGACGTTTATTGGGCAGGAACTACTCTCAATAATACATTGTAATATGTGGCTAGGGATACCGACTTACAGCTACGTTATATAGTCTAAACCTATCGCTACAAGGCGATAATAATCACGTCTTAATATTAATAAGGAAATGACAGCCGGAATCCTACGTGCTCGATAATCGGCACATATCTCAAATCTGCTGATCAGAAATGTTTCTGTATAATTTCCGTATTTAATTGTTATTAATTTATGACGCAGGAATACTAGTATATACGCCTTAATGCTAATCCCGTCTAGACCAATATTAGCGATACGAAACCGATTTAATCGAATTTGTGTAACTCATTTGCACCAAACAGCCCTCAGTGTTTCTCCGGTAGGCTTCATGAACATGTTGATGTCGTGGTGTTATAATTTTAACAAGAAAACCGACCTCAAAGAAAAAAGGTTTCGAGTACCCAAAACGCAACAGGTATTTCTAGAGGGTGTTCTTTGTGTCCGTTTCATGTATGTTTGTAAGTCCCCCGCGACACAGGAATTTATATTCCTAATGCGGGAGTTGTCTTTAAAAAAAAAAAAATTAAGGAATTTCCTTAATCGGACCACGTGGGAGGCACCAGTTTTCAAATAAAAAAAGAATTATCAAAATCGTTTCATCCAATAGAAATATCTGAGTTGAAAAACATAAATAAAAATACAATCGAATTTCTCAACTCGTCTGTATTTTTTATATTTCCCCTCCTCCTTTTTTGAAGTCGGTTAAAAATAAGGCATTCCTCAATGATACAGCGGTAAAGTTGACGTACCTTTTCAAGCTCCGCCTGGAGCTGTGCGGGCTGTTCCCCCTTGGGCAGCTGCTTGTTCTTCCTGAGGACCTCCATGTCCTTGAGCTTGTTGGCCAACTCCTCCTCGCGAGCCTGCACACATCACATCACACATGTTAAATTACATACTGGTAATTAATCATTTACTTCAATATCGTAATGAGAGAGCATTATATATTCACACTTCACAGAAAATAATCACTATAATATGTCATTAAACATACATAAAAATCCAAGTACTATCGATTAGAGCTGTTTGTTGTTCCGTACTTGATTTCTACTGCAAATACTCACAACACAAACAAGTTCATAAAATGGCAAATCATTTCATATTCAGTTTATCTAGTTAAATGATATGTAGTTAAGGGTGAGCTGCACTCCATGACGCCAGACACAGCTACTTTTATAACGATACGGTTACGATACAAACCAATCCATTGAATCTTCACTCGACTACCGACGGTCTTTTAGCATATAGTGATGATCAAAATTACATTATTAATTATCTTACAATTATTAATTATTATTCCGTGCGCCTGACGTGTTATAATAGGCCACAACATTTCTATTAAAAGAAAGTCTTATATGCAGCAGCGTGTCGTTAAAAGTTGTTCATGATGATTATGAAGTATCAGTATCTAGTGACATGTATCTTTCACGTTTTACCATAGGTACGATGAGGTGTCCACTTAGTTATCGTCTAGGACAATTTAAACGACACTGAAGCATGTTGTGTGCGTGTGTGCGTGTGTGTTGTATGTCGGCGGAGTGGAGGAGGTCGTTAAGGCACATTAGCGTCGCGCATTACGCGCGTACCTCCGCACGGACAGCGATACCGCATCGCACTAAGTATTCACAGATCAATACCCCGCAGATACACTTATGTACAGACATTAGAGCTTCTCATAACACGCATTATATTATAAGCTCATGTCTCGGAATACAACCGAAGCTATGATTGAAATTCGATTCTACAATAGATCGACAATAGATAGAAATTATTTGCGAAAACAACAGCATGACTTGAGTGCACTTTCAGTTCCTATTGTAATCGTATAACAAATGATTAAACTTTAATATTAAGATATAACAAAACATTTAAAAAAAAATTAGGTCAGACTGAGCGTAAAATACGGTGAAGTTTGGCAATAATGCCGAAATGCCAACTTTTCCACACGGGACATCGTGGGGTTACAAAAAAACTTTGCGAATGGCAGGTGAGCGGTCGTGAGCACACGATGCATTATCAAAAAACGTCCTACACACAACATGCAATCAGATTCCACACTGACTTGATTACTTCAATTAAGCTATTCGTTCTCTTATGCATCAGGCAGAGTAGTCACTTTAGTAGACTCACATTAAAAAAAGCTAACAATTAAAACAACAGCTTCTTCTCGGGCATACAAACAAACGTCTTACAATTACGAACAATTATCCAGTTACGAACAATTAGAGAGGGTGCACGGTTATATGCGGTAGGTATGGTAGGGGACAGTTTTAGGCGACACTTATTCACTTCTATGAATGTAGCCATCGACCAGATATGGCGAAGTATCGCATTCGGCTTGCATTGAGCTGTACTAACAAAGTTAGTTCCGATTATAAAATAGTTACGGTCAAAGCTAACGAGCGGTGAGAGGAAACAAGAAAATGTGACATTGTACTTAGGAGATAACTTAGAAGACTAAAAAAGCAAATTACTTAAAACATTGTTCCTTTTAGTTGAAGATAATGTTATTGGTTAATTTTTTTTTTTTTAAATTACGTAAAATAATAATAAAAAAATATATACGGACATCTCTTACAATACTTCATCTAGTCCTAAACTTAGCAGAGCTTGTATTATGAGTACTAGACAATTAATATAAATACATAAACATACTTTTTTTTTAAATACATAAATATTATACATAGAAAACGCCCAATCTCCGAAACAAATATTTGCGAATCACACAAACATATGGTTCGACCCGGGATTCGAACCCGAGACCTCAAGCACAGCAGTCGCATACGCTACCAGTACGCTACCGAGGCAGTCGAAATAATATACATAGAACCTGTGTACCTGTGAGTTAATTCACACATATGACACAAGCATATCATTATACACGCATTGTGACAAGTATTTGGTACATTCGTATAATGTCATTTGTGAAATTTTTATTCATCATTGTAAAATTCACAATACGCGAGCTTACACTCTATTGCCAATGGCCTCGTGTGGCAGAACGACGAATAGACAATATCTTAATTTCCTTATACTGTACTAGATTATATTATCAACTTTAGTAGATACTTTAAAGACATTCTGCACTATCACATAATACTTACAATTTATATAAAACTGATTACTAAGTAGGCACAACACAAAGAAGTAAACACTAGACACAGGTCAGTGGGAATCAAATCTCTGAGCAGAGCTAGAGCCAGCTGAGGCTGCAACACAAACTAAGTCGATTCACCCGCTCATCGGTTTGTTGATGTTCGCGCTAATTCGCCACAGTCTCGGCGCCGACACATCGCACCTCACAAGACGCTCACCCGCGGAACTGCTCACCGGGATACTAAACATAAGCGTCGAGAAACGTTCAATATTTCATGACTACTAAATATACTCGGCAGCGATCTGATGCTGCACCGATCATCTATGGATCTATATCTGTGTGCGGCCGCTGGGGCAACAACATGGGACACGAATATTTTCAGACAGAAATAGCCGCGCCGCAATACTTCCCGATACATGTGCGACTCATCACTTCACTTCCTTATACGAACCGTCCCGTGAGTGCACACACACACACACTAGCCACATTTTCACTACTACAACATTTTATGATAAACTTTCGCTTGAAACAAAATCCTAAATAAACTTAAATTTTGGTGATAGGTAGATCTTTGCAAGGCGTTACAAGGGCAACATATGTTACTCTTATAAGCGATGATAAGTTCGCGGCCACCGCAACACATCAATCATAGTTCAAACATCGCAGTTTGTTTCGACTGCAATAACATACAATAATTGTATCCAGTAGAAGAGCGCGCCCTACGATCAAAAGAACTTAAAACTGCGATGTGTAAAGCCCAGTCATGATTTGCTGAACCTAGACTTAACGGGTTAACTAGTACTTCAGCAACTACATCGAATAGGTAATCCCCATTGTAAACGAGCTGCTGCGGTTACAACCTCACCGCGTACACTTTCAGTCAATCACGAATTTTCGTCTCTAACGTACGATACAGCATGGACAAGAATTTGTCAATGGAATTGAAAAACTATTTTTATTTATATAATATTTTATCTTCTATTATAATCTATATTACAAAAAGTATTTAGTTCGCCGTCACCTTGACAATGATAACGGACCATTGAGCAGATGTAGCGATGTTGTTTTGTGTGTGTGATGTCCCGCGTCGACTGCGCGGCTCGTTAGCGCGCCCGCACACGCTACACACGTTAACAGTTTTATGTGTTACAATACTCGCTGGACTGACGTGTATATCATGTGTTGCAGCTTTCATCATGGAAGTATTCCTTAGGAACAGTTTTTGGAAGACAGGTACGAAGTGGCCTTTTCTATGTCCCTATCAACGAATATAGTCTGGATTTTTTCATTAATAACAATGAATCAACATATATTCCTTAATTGACTTATAGGTACAATAGGTACACTGAATATGTAAAACGGAAAATATTTTAATATACACTCGGTTCCAAAAATAACGGGTCAGTCACATAAACCCGAATATCTCCCGAACTACGTATGCCATCCTAATGAAACGAAGACTGTTCAATTGAGAATTTAATTATACAGATAAAAAATAAAATAAAACTTAGTTACACCCACAATATTAATCTTAAATTAAAAAAAAACTAAAGTAGTCATATTTTTCTTAAGATTACATTTTTTTTATGATTGTTTTTTTGCTGTTTTTCATCACTTTCTTTCAAGAGCTCGTGGAGGCAATACAAAGTATTAAATGAAGAAAGTGATGAAAAACAGCAAAAAAACAATCATAAAAAAAATGTAATCTTAAGAAAAATATGACTACTTTAGTTTTTTTTTAATTTAAGATTAATATTGTGGGTGTAACTAAGTTTTATTTTATTTTTTATCTGTATAATTAAATTCTCAATTGAACAGTCTTCGTTTCATTAGGATGGCATACGTAGTTCGGGAGATATTCGGGTTTATGTGACTGACCCGTTATTTTTGGAACCGAGTATATTAGCGTCAAGAACTGTACGAAAACAACCTTCTATATCATATCAAGTTAAAGATTTATACGTAACTCCCGGGTAAATCAAAACCCATACTATATTAAAAAAATTGCGAATTGCGTGTCGGGCCATGCATAGAATAGGGACCCGTAATGCCGCGTCTTCACAATAAGAGTTGACTCGGACCGATTACACTCGTACGAGTCGGCTTCATACTCGTGTACTCGGAGTGTACTCGGATAGTTCTTTACACACGATAGCAGTGCACTTGTATTGTGGTTATTTGTCTCCTTGCACAATCAAGAAGTCGTCGACTGATCTGCTACTGCGAGGCTTAGAAGTTGTAGCAAATATGCTAATAGCGATTACATAAGATAAAAATCTGTCTACAATTTCGTACCATGCTAATGAGGGCACACACAAGTATTGCTGCATTTTGAGCCTCTTTATTTTTATAGTTCTTTAATCGCACATTTCACAACACTTCCTCCGCTTCATATAGTTCTAAAAACCTAACAGTCTCACGTTCACTCCACTGTTTTCTAGTTGTCGCCATTTTGATTCCATAAAATGATCCGAGTGAGCTCGAAAAATAATAATAATAAATAAATAATTAAGTGTTTACATAATACGAGTACCGTCCGAGTAGCCATCCGAGTGCACTCGGTCCGAGCCAACTCTTATTGTGAAAACGCGGCTTTATCACCCATAATGGTAAGTAGATTTAAAATCAGGCGCTTCAAGAGCAGGAGTGTTTTGATGTGTTATTTTTTGTACGAAGTTTTACAATTGCAATTTTATAGGGGGGGAGGGGCTAAATTGAAAAATAGTTGTAGTAACCTCGCGATGTTTTTAAAAGATCTATCTAATGGGGTCTAATCCCCACACGATGGGGTAGCCCCGAGAAAAAAATCATCCCCACTATACTTGTCACAATTTACGTGTAGAAGAGGTACCCCAAATAAAAATATTATTCATAATTTTATAGTAGCACTTTGTCGACGTAATTAAGCAGTAACCGTTTGGGCGGTAGGTCGAGGACGGACGGATATGACGAATCTATCAGGGTTTCAAGTCATGAACTACGGAACACTAATTAAAAAATAATAATAATAATTAAATAGAATCGTGGAAATAAAAAAATAAACTATCGTGTAGGTACATGGTTGAGGATCTCTAAGTCTGTTGTAGAGTAGGTTGGCCGTGAATGAACGCGATCAGCACACAAACACAATAACGGTAAAAGAGCGATTATTTAAATAAACTATCGTGTAGGTACATGGTTGAGGATCTCTAAGTCTGTTGTAGAGTAGGTTGGCCGTGAATGAACGCGATCAGCACACAAACACAATAACGGTAAAAGAGCGTATTATTTAAATAAACTATCGTGTAGGTACATGGTTGAGGATCTCTAAGTCTGTTGTAGAGTAGGTTGGCCGTGAATGAACGCGATCAGCACACAAACACAATAACGGTAAAAGAGCGTATTATTTAAATAAACTATCGTGTACGTACATGGTTGAGGATCTCTAAGTCTGTTGTAGAGTAGGTTGGCCGTGAATGAACGCGATCAGCACACAAACACAATAACGGTAAAAGAGCGTATTATTTAAATAAACTATCGTGTAGGTACATGGTTGAGGATCTCTAAGTCTGTTGTAGAGTAGGTTGGCCGTGAATGAACGCGATCAGCACACAAACACAATAACGGTAAAAGAGCGTATTATTTAAAGAACACAAACAAATGCTATTTCTGTGCGCGTTTGCCGAAAATACCGCGCGGTGTGCGTACACGTGCGGACACGTGCGACGTGTGAGGTGCGCTCTCCGCGGGAGGTGGAGGTGGCCCTCTCGTTGTTACCAGTAATTAAGTTGATAAATAACATTGACTTAATAACAAGACTTATTAATTATGAACATTAAATAAATAACTGTATTCTGACGCCTCATATACCTACAACATTTCATCTGTCGTATATGTATGTGTTTGTAGTCAGGTATGTAATTCAATTAGATACAAATTTGTACATATTACACATCTATGTACACATATTCTTTCACCAATAATATTTAATAACGAACTACTAGTCGCACAATTTTAATTGACTCATGATACTCCATATGGTTACTTATTTTTTGATACAAGCT
Source organism: Phragmatobia fuliginosa (assembly GCA_932526445.1). Taxonomy (NCBI): domain Eukaryota; kingdom Metazoa; phylum Arthropoda; class Insecta; order Lepidoptera; family Erebidae; genus Phragmatobia; species Phragmatobia fuliginosa. The sequence goes on along the minus strand of OW052078.1, from coordinate 242,905 downwards.
AGACAACGATTAACTTAAGAAACAGTCTTTTCAACAACAATTCTGATGAGCTCTTCCAACTGATCCCACCTTCTCCCTTCCTTTACAGGACAACACGTGCTGGCCTTGGAAGTCACCGGTTTAGAGTGGTAGAACTACGCACTAGAACTAAACGGTTTATCTCTTCTTTCGTGTGCCGAGCAGTTAAAAACTCGTTTCCTTTCCATTATGATCCCGGGTCCTTTAAGAGGGGTGTGAAAAAGCATCTCACAACGCCGCCATAGTTTTGGTCATACTTCCTGCATCGCAGTCAATCTGGCCCCCACTCTTGGGTTTCAATTCATGCTACCATCAGGCAGAGTGGAGTCACATTGGTACCAAATAAAAAAATAAAATAAAAAAAAGTCGAGATACACTAAAATTATTTGTATATTTCATCTCTTAATTTTCAACCTTAGTGTTTTTCACCTTTTATATTCGAGATAGCTTATGCACAACAAAATACTGCGTGAAATACATGAAAAAAATACACTTTTTTTATTCAGTGACAGTTTTAGCTACCAACAATATTGTTGACACGTGGTCCTATGCTCATGCGCACATGCTACGATCATTGGACTGAAAGGTCGGTGAGGGCCGCTTTGAGTTAATTAATGTTGTATCATCAACAGTCCACTGATGGATATAGACCTCTCCTTAGACAATATGGTCGAACCCGGAACACGAACCCGAGACCGGCATTCGCTTTCCACGAATTAATATTCATGTACCCGGTTACAGCTGCAAGTAGTTATTTTACCTACTTTCTTTTAAACGATCATATCTGTTACGTGATGCCTTACATGTGCAATTTTATATATTTATGATGCAGCAATCTATTTTCATCAACAATGGCTATAATCATCAATCAGGGATATATCCCTGCACACTAGTGTCCGTGACAATGTTAACGATACAACTATATTTTAAAAACTTTTATTCCCATACAGAACTCTTGCGAACAGCGCAAAGCTAGTGAAACTATAGATTTCAATTTACATGGAAACTTGACAAATAAATTTTAGATCGAACGAGGCTTTGTCGCCCAAAGCGACAGCGAAGTAGGAAGCGAAACGAAACTACTAACGTACAACAGGCACAAATAACACATACACGTGTCTGAAACATCAAGTACAATACAAAACCAACCCTAACCCAGCCATGTGAAAGTTTAATTTAATTGGGAAACAAATCACTTGTGCTGGAGAATATGTGCCACACTGCACTGGGGTGCATCGTTGGGATCAAACCAATCGAAACCTTAAATCTGAAAACTAAAGACCACTTTAGCGAGTTAGAGTCAGAGTGTCCTGGCAGGCAGCCAACGTTGATACGATATGTTTTAGGAATTCCATAGTCAGTGAACCTGTGGGCTGATTTATGGCGCCGCGTGCCGCAAATTATAATTGCATTTTATTGCTGGATATGGCTGCGGGCGACACCGCTTAATTGTTCTTTACATGTACCATCATTATTGAGTAAAAGATATGATCGCACACTGCTGTGCGGCATTAATCGAGGTAATCTGTTTGTCTGAAGCAGTAACACTATCTCTCGCAACATCATTCGTTTTTCATCTGACTTTCTAGTATTTTAAACGATAACTAAATCATGCATCTTGCATTCTTTTGGAAGCTTCATTGTATCATCTGTGCCTTATGCATTAGCCGAAAATTGATTCTTTTAAATTTTTTTTACACACAACGCCATCTAGTCCCAAGCTAAGCAGAGCTTGAATTTATGGGTACTAAACAACTGAAATAAATACATAAACATACTTTTTTTTTGTAAATACCTACATCCATATTATACATATTTCATCCATATTTTAAGCTATTGTTTAGCTTTTATCGCGGGCTTTGAGAGTGGCGACCGAATCAAGAAATTTCGTAACGAAAAAACCTAACACCCTAAAAAATATATATAGAGATAGAGAATATTCTTGTAACTGCAGTGCGACAAGGATGTGGCGGCTCCGTGCGCATGCGTACTGCCGCCACTTCCTTGTCGCACTGCAGTTTTCATCACAGACACATCATAAGGTTTTCACACCTCTCAAGTCTTTTTTATTTATTTCGTTTTTCTATCCATAGATATGCTCATATTACTATTTATTATGTTCCCTGTTTAGTTGTCATTGTCTTTCGGTTAATAGGATGATTATATTGTTTGGCAATAATATTGTTAGAATGTATGTTGGTAAAAAGACAGTGTATATTGTTTTGTAAACTTGAATTAATATCAAAGAAAAAAAAATACTAGGTATATAAATAAAAATAAATAAATTGCTTAAGTTGATAAAAAATGCTATGCAATAGCTTTGCCTCGGCAGTCCCCGAGTGCCACACGACTTTTTTTGTTTGTATTTTACATTATGAAATTTCCACTAGAGAACTTGATTCGTTAAGTTGTGGTATTCATTGTTATTTAAAACTTTGTAGGTTAGTTTATAATGACTTAAATCACTTAGCAAACAAAATGTATTTTTAATTAATTGTACGATAACCGTACATTTTGACGCGGTCAGTATTTTGCTAACACAGTGTTGATTTTATAACAATTATGATTCAGTTTACTTTTAGCAAGTGTTTTGTGTTGTAATTATCATTAATCGTTATTCAGCCATTTTGGGTACAGTAATTAGATAACGTGAAATCAGTTTGCGTCTATCATTTAGTAAGCTTTGGAGGCGACTCGTACATATATGGTCTTTCGAGCCGGATTGGATCTGCAATGTAGTGCAAGCGTGGCATTTTCACTTTATAGTACTACTTTATTGAATCACTTTCTGTGCAACAAATAAATAACGTTACATAATTTTAAGTGTATCATTTAGTTAGTCGCGTACGTGACTTCTACAATACTTATGTTATAACATATATACTGTACACATTATCGTTATATTACTATTATAAGGGTGAAAGTATGGGTCGGTCTATAAAAGGAGTGTAGTGTAAGAGTGCGGTGCAGTTATTTACCTTGACGAGGCTGAGGCGTATGGCGAGGCTGGTGCGGTCGGACACGTTGGCGCTGGTGGTGTCCAGCAGTTCGGCCACGAGGCGCAGCTGCGCGCGCACGGCCTGCTCCCACTGCTGGGCGGGTGCGCGGTCACGCAGAGCCTGCAGCGCGGCGGCGGTGCGGTGCCAGCGCTCGGCGAGCTGCTGCAGCTGGTCGTGCACGTCGGCGGCCAGCGGCGCGCCGCATTGCGCCACCACGCCGCGCCCCGCGCTGCGCGCCGCCTCCACCTGCGCCTGGCGCGCACCCATCTGCGCACACAGACCACACACACCTCTACCTAATGCGCCTCATCTTACTCACACATTTAACTCATATCACTTCAACATTTACATTATTTTATTCGTTTTACTAATGATAATATTGACCGACAATTTTTTTCGTATTAACTCTTGAAATTTGTGATCGTAATAATTATAAATAAGTGTCGATTTCACGTACTAATTTTTTTACTTTAAACCTAAAACGAATTTCGGAAGTCGTGAACGTGACACCATGGAAACCTGTGAGGAAGCATGTTGTATTGTATGCACTCACAACGAGAACGGTAGCCCAGTACTCAGGTAAAATGGAGTCAATTTGATACGCTCTAATATAAAAAAACAATAGAGACCTGTTCGTCCAAATCGCGCAGTATCTGGTGGAGGTCGTCGGGCGGCAGGGCGGGGTCCTGCGCGGCCGCCAGCGCGCGCTCGGCGCCGTCCAGCCACTCGCCGCACGACTCCAGCGCAGAGTACAGGCTCGTCCACACGCCCTGGCACCTGCTCCACCTGCACACACACACACACATCCTACTTACTTAACCAAACACAACACGTTCCGATTGGGCGAGGTGATCACTGAATAGCGAATAAATCTAACAAAACTGTCAAAGTGTGATGATCAATACTTCGTAACATCAGTCATTCTGCTATTCAAAGTGTCCTCGTCAACAGTATATAAATAAGTTTTTGAAGTAAGATATAAGTTCAGTCCACAGTACGAAAATTTACGACTGAGTAAAATTGAGCGTAAACTAAAAGTGAGACGTTACGCAGCAGCGATTTGACACTAGTTACACAAACTATTACGTAGGCGGCTCAAATATGATGGAGACAAACCCTGTAGGATGGCGCACATGTATGCTTTGAAGGTCTTAGCTTATGTATGTAATAGCTAGATTACTTACGAACGGTTTTCAGGGGCACGTATTTCGTTTAATAGATTTTGGATCGTCGGTGGAAAACGTGAGTTCTTAGAGAGTTTTCGGTTTTAGCCGTGCGGTGTAAGAAGGAAAAAGTTAGATCGTTTAGGTTGGAGAGCGTACGTCAACTGCCGTGCGTCGTTGGAATCAAAACATAACCAATATAATGATGGTACACGGAGCCTGTCGGCGGTACCTGTCGTGTCGGTCGGCGAGCGCCCGCTGCAGCGCGGCCCACTCGTCGCGCAGCTTATCGCGCACGCGCCGCGCCTGGCCCGGCGCCGCGCGCAGCCCAGTGTAGGAGCTCTCCACGTCCTGCACCGCGCCGCGCGCCGCCTCCAACCCCGCGCGCACGGCCTTCAGCGCGTCCTCCTGCAGCGGGAAGTCGTCGTAGTCGCGCCCGCCCAGCGGCGCCGCGCGCAGCTGCGCCCGCAGCGCCGCCACGCTCTCGCGTGCGACGTTGGCGCGCGTCACGTACTCGCCGCACCGACTCTCCGCCTCCTGCGCACGCACCGCACCCACCGCTTTAGCGTTACTCGCGCACCACATATACCTCACTGTATGAGGTGCGAGGTGCGAGGATGTCACCTGTTTGTCGGGCTCGCCGGGAGCGATGTCGCTGCAGCGCTTCGCGGCGGCGGCCCAGGCGGCGAGCGCGTCGGCCACGGCGCGGTCGGGCAGCCCCACGTGCTGCGCGCGCAGCTCGCGGCACAGCTGCTGGATGCGCTCCGCGACGCCCTCGCGGTCCAGGTATTCACTGCACACTCGTTCCTGGCCGATCATTAATAACCATACATAAAACTAAAAAACCATAAATAATTTATAATTATATTTGTACGGTCCAATTACCATCCATGTTACCGCATCAGCGCTTTAGTTTATTTTATACATTCATACGAATTTGTAATCACATAACAAGAAGTCAGACACGAAGCAAGTCGTGTCACAATTAAATACATTGTTAATCATCAAGGATTTTCATTTATCAAGATTCAAACACGACATTTTGGTCCTTCGAGTACGGGTTGGTATCTTTTTGTGATTTCACGTGATAGCGAATCGGTTTAGCCGGTCTCCCACAAGCGGGTCTCACCGGTTGAATTGAGAAGTCGCACATATCACGTGGGAGATCATTAGTTACTAAGCTATTTAGCAGCGAGCAAGAAATATAGCAAGTTCAAAAATACATAATTACAATTTTAACAATGATTAATTTACTTTACTTAATTAAAAATTAAAATTCGAAGAAACGATTATGTTTTTATAAATCAATTATCAAAAGGAAAAGGAAAAGCTTTGGCATACTAGACCGTTCAGCATAGCGAGATGTGAGTTGAACGATGGTCGCTCTCCACTTACAGGATCGTCGTTGATGTGACCTGGCAGCGCGTCGCACCACGCCTGCAGCTCGGCCACAAGCCGCGTCAGCTCCTTCAGGTTGTCCTCGGCGGCCAGCGCCAGGTTGCGCTTCAGCTCGATCTCCGACATCACCATCGACCACTTGTTGCGCAACTTATCCTGCGACACATTCACGATCATCGCTGTTCTACTTTCTACCGACAACATTAAAACTATACAAAACATACTCGTGATTACCTGAAAGTGCGTCTGTATGTAGTCAGCGAGCAGGGGGTTATCCTTGTGCTTGGCGTACACGAGCGAATCTCCGCGGGAGATGAGGGTCGCGGCATCGGGCGCTAGCTGGCCGATTTGGTTCTTCAAAATCTGTACACATAAATATAATTTCATGTCAATTACACTTCTCGTGTATCATGTTACACTCATTTAAATTGCAATTTGCCCGTTGCAGTCCATCGCTGGACGTAGGCCTCTCCCGATGAACACCACAGAACAAAGTCTGTCATTGTTTTGTATCCTATCACCACGCAAGTCGACCCACCATTTAAACAGATGGCGGTCTACACTACAGAAAGCAAAAACAGTTGTAAATTTAAAAAGAAATGTCGGCCTGTGTATAAATCGAACGGACAACACGAGGAGCGAGAATATCACTGTGATCAGTGCGCCAGTTCGGCGTCATATAATGTAAAAGGTATGTGCGCTCATCGGCGAGGCGAGACCTCACCTCGAGCCTCTTGGCGGGGTCCCGCTCGGAGGCGACGCCGCCGACGGTGAGCAGCATGACGTCCATGCGGCGCGCCAGCCCCGCCGCGCGCGCCTCGAACTGCGCCAGCTCCGCGTCCCACGCCGCGCCGAACCGCGCCCGCAGCTGTTCCGACCCGCCCTCTATAGCGCCCTCCACAGCGCCCTCCGACCCACCCGGCGCCTGAGTCTCCCCCTACACAGGACGAGATCACTTACATTTATTGCTACCTTCTCCCCGTGGTCTTTACGACACCGCAATAACACGGCGGGCCGTGGCTACCCTAACATAAAAGTAGTTCGATATCGAGACAGATCGATACCAAGGCCGGTATCGTCGGAACGGGTGTGTGACTCTAGGATTTTCAATAAAACCACACTCAACTGATCTCTGATCTAAGACAAGATCGCAGGACTTTACGATTAAAGTGACAGAAGCCTAGGACTAAACTCCAGTTGTTCTATCACACAAATGTTTGTAGGTTTTATCCACTAACACGTGTAACACAACTATGGCGCCATCATGATTTACTACAATAAACAAATTAAAGTGAAATTATACTCCCTAAAGTACTTTTTAGATCAATATAGATAAAAATAACTTTCCTTCCTGCAAAGAAAAATAAGTGTAATCGGAAATTTCGTCTGATTTTTATGATGTCTACAATCTTACCTTGCCGATGTATTCGTCGGTTCGCTGATACTTTTCACTCTGGACGCTCTTCAGCCGTTCCTTGCTTATCGGTATGTAGGATTTGGTGCCCAGAAGTGGACTCTTAGGTTCTCTGGCCGGCAGGGGACTGGTGGGCTTGTCAGTCTTACCGGACAACTTGGGCGACATGGCCACTACTTGGACCTGTTTCTTTCCAGCTTGATCTGCCGCTTTGATCGGAGTAGACGTAGATAAAGGCTGTTTGTCGTCGAATTCGCTACACGACGCCGATCGTAACTGAAAAGTATGATAGAAATATAACATCGCGCGATTTAGGTACAATCGTATTTAGATATCGTAATTAATTATTTATTTTTTGCAAACAAACAAAACCTGATAATTTTAATAAAATTTCCCTGAAGCTATAAAAATTTGATCCAAGATGAAAAATTTCATTCACCGTTTTCCTATGATGAAGACCGAACCTCACCCGTATACCCCATATGCCTACAGTTTCCATTTACTTCCTGACATCATCAATGACATAGCTTCACACTACTAAACGAATAGACAAATACAATTATTTTACCTGAGGCATATCTTCCACTTCAGAATAAATAACTTCCTCCTCTTCCACGCTCTGGCTGAACTTCCTTCTGATCCTCTCGGGAGTAGATCCACTGATACCGATACCTGAATTTTTGGAAACCTTATCTGCAGCGTTCGTCTGGCGCACGTCAAAGGTGTCTTCTGTTGCGGAAGGCTCAGGTAATGCGGCCTGGTCTTTTGGCACCTCGTCGAGTATAAGATATTCGTTAACTTCGTCTCTTCGAATATTGCGATGAGCCTCCTGCTGGCGAGCTGCTAAGTCGAATAGTAAAGGACATTCGGTGGCCTCGTTCTCGTCTAACGGCGTAGGCAGTGGAGTCTTTAATGATTCGTTCTCTTCTTGTTTTTCCGACGTGGGTATTAGGTCTGGTACATCCATGGCGACTCGCATCGTCGTAGGTTTCTCCTCTTCGCTACTGCTCGTGCGCTTCAGTATACCAAGAGTAGGTCTCATCCTATGTTCTAGAGTTTTAACTTCCACTACGAAGGTCTTAGGTTCGGTGCCAAGATCTACGGTGGGTCGTCTCTCATACGAGTCCGGATGACCTTCGCCATCGGATTCCGTGAGTGACTCGTTCTCCGTATCGTCGATTATCTCGACCGTCTCCACGTTTTGCGGTATGAATTCGACGACACTATCGATAGTTTCGAACGGGTATATCTCCACGGATTCAATGGGGCTCACGGTAGATTTTACTATTTCGTGTTCTTTTACTTCGACCATGTGGCAAGGGTCCGCTTTGGGTTTTGCATTTTCCTGTGGTTGCTTCGGTTGTATTTTATTTTTAGATATTTGTGTAAATAGATCACTATCTTTCAAAAGGTTGAAGGTACTGCTATTTTTTCGCGGTGTGTCCGGTGTAGTCGGCAAAGAGCAGACGCGGGAGCTAGAAGGTTCGATGGAATCCGTAGACATCGCACTACTAACGCTGCCCGACATAGAGCTCTCTGACACCCTCTTACATCTCTCTAAAGACGACGCCCTACTCCTATTGCCACCCTCTTTAATCTCTTTCCGTATCGGTACAGGGCTTTTCAAAGCTAAAGGTATTTTAGATCTTTTGAACTCGGGCTTTTCGGTCTCTGGTGTATTAACGGGGCTCTCTAGGCGCCTTTTGATAGTGTCAGTAACGTTCTCGTAGCCGACAACGACCGCGTTTTCACTCAGTGTGGCGGCCTGCAAGCACAAACCGTCGGTCACTTTAGTCGCCACCGTTATTGTTAATCCACACTGTTATTTACATTGTTAGTCAAAACTGTGGTTCCTCTCGTACCTTCGCCGGTGACGGTCAATGATCCCAAGCGCCGCTGTGATGGGGTGATATAAGCATGATTCCCGCCAATGTGAGACCGTTAAAAGCTCGAGGTGGCACCAATGCGTACAATGGTATGCCGTGACACAAAGCATCGTTCACACAACACATTACACCAACACCAGCCGCTTATGTACACTATGTATCGTGATCCGGACATTACATTATTATACAACAAGTTTGAGGAGATCAGAAGGAGCACACGACAAACAGCAAAACGTTTAGTTTGTTAATGTACATGTTTGTTCAAACATCACGATCAACTATCAACAACAACATCATACAGAGTGTCACTTACCGGCCCCTAAAGCGTCTACGTGCAATATGTTCAGTGTTTGTCTAACGTAAAGCGTAACGAGTAGAGGTGACGGGGCTCGTCTCTCTACTCGTTCAACCTATCATTGATCAGACTGGCAATGCACCAACACACACCAACATTCGTTACCATTCATTGTAAACTAAACTAAATTAATTAGATGAAAATTTGACGGTCCCTTGTCAGTGTGGCAGCAGCGTGTTGCTTCTGTAGTATATAACAATGCTCCATTGATACACATTCGGTACGAATGTGTAATGGAGAATGGCATCCACAACAATACAAATACAATAGAGATGGGATCTAATATTTCGTAAACAATTATTTATCTCTAGATTTTTTTGAAGCAATTCACAGCTGAAGTACGTTGCATTGAAACGAATGCGTGCCTACAAATGACAGAAAGAGAATCAAACCGGTGGCTACACAGCGCGTGTGGGACAGACAGTGATATAATGTCGTCTTTTATCAAAATATGATATTTATATGAATACATGTCTACCTTGAGGTACATCAATGTGCCTTCCACGAAATGAACTGCCCAAATATAAACAGACGCACTTACCGTGATCTTGTCGATGATTTTCTGCCACAACTTGGTGAGCGTCTTGTTATCCAAAGTTTCGACGTCTTGCGCTTTAGCACGCACCTCATTGCTGAGCACCTTGAGTTTAGCGGGGGACATGGTGGACGGACTGTCCAGCTCCTGCTCGATGTCGCTCAAATACTTTTGTAGCACGTCGATGTCGTTGCCGCGCTTTACGAGTCCGTGCTTCTTCAGGTGAGTCCAGCGCGAGTTGATGTTGTCGACCTGTTCCTTCAACTTGTCCAAGTAGAGCGGGTCGCAGCTCTTGGCGAACTGCGCGTAGTTGCCGTTGAGCTTGTCCTTGATAGCTTCCATCCGGGACATCTCCAGTTCCAAGGTTTGCTTGCCGATGTTGGTGCCGAGTCCGTCGAGCCACGTGGTCAGGGACTGCAAGTCGTTTTGTATTTCGCGCGCCGTCAGCAGCGCATACTCCAGCTTCGTCTTGGACTCGGTGATCTGCGCTCCCAGTTTGTTGTACAGTTCTTTCAACATGTCAATCTTTTTAGAGAACTCTTGAGGTTCGGGGACGGTTTTCTCTTCCACCATCTTACGTCCTGTTTTTATAATCGACTCCACTTCTGATTTGATTTCGCTGAGCGTTCGGTAAAATCTCTGCAAAAAGAAACGTCATTAAAAGATAACGAATCTCTGTAATAAAACCGTACACCGCACTAAATGTGGATATACAACATCGCTACAATGTTGATAATTTCGAAGTATAAAAGTATGTGTAGTGAGACAAATGTGTGAGTAATGTCACGTGTCAGTGTTTACTTACTATCCATTTGTAGAAGGCGATGGTCAGAACAAGGACAAGATAGAGAGAGTCCCAATTCATGTCGTGACGAGAGCTGTGCGAGAGCACCACACCGGACAGAGTGAGGGAGGATACGGCGGCTACTGAGCCTCGCATCGCTATATATCGCTGTATAATAGATATACGCACTCGTAGGTGTACAACAATCGCGCCACGAATATACGTTGTCAGTGGATAACTTCGATACAATTACAAAATAAATTTGATATTTTAAATAATTTACAGGGTTTTACAACCAAATTATTCAATTCACAAAATGGGTGAGTATGTTGTTGTTAATAAAATTATGCCTAGTCACGTTTACAATATTGAACGGATTATCATAAAGTGTGGCATATAAACAAATTTGTAATGATCGGCATAATCGTACACCATAGATCGAGGGTCTCTTAACTTGTATGTAGGGGTGCACCATTATCTAAACACTAAGCGACGACAACAGGATGGGATGCGTCATCTTCACATTAGAACAAGTATAGAATTAATAATGAAAGTTGTAGGATAGGATAACACCGAGTGTGTGGCACATCGGCTCGGTCGGGTCGCTTCGTGGCGCGGTGTTACACAATCGAGAGAATCCTTGCAATCACCTTGATAGGATTCTGTCGATTGTGACACACCGCGCTGAGCTCGCCGCACGCGACACTCGCGCGCTAATCGTCTTGTACACCCGCACTGCGTCATCTAACACGCGCCACTACCGTCACGCGATCGCTACCTACTACTCCATTTTTAATTATGAAAGCTACGGAACGTGTAACGCTGTTCACAATGTTAAATGTCACACCTCCTTTGGACATACAAAATTTATTTAAAATACGCTGTAACACTATGTAAGTCAGTCTTAAAACAATTGTAACGCGCAAATAACAAATTAAATTCGTGTAGGTCGAAATAACACACACGCGGTGTGAAACTACTTAGAAAGTGGTAGTGCCGTGACAATGACTAACATCGATAAAAGCGGGATAACGATAACCTATTTTATAAATTGTCAAAAAGCGGTCTGCACATAGTCTAGTCTCAAGCTCTTTAAAAATAAATGAATGATAAAAACTCTCTGGTGTCCGAACACACAACCGCGCGTAATTATAATAACTATTCACACATCTGAGTGGTAACGGCTCGCCGATCACAAAATTGTCGCTACTAACATAATGAGACATGACAATAGTTCACGTTGTTTGTGACAAACAGTTGCGATGTGTTTACAAACTGTTCCGCTCTGCACCGCACGCTGCGTCACTGGACCGCTCACTGTTACTCGACCTACACCACCCATTCTACCCACTCACTCACTCACTCACTCAATAACACGCTTTACATCTACTTTTGCTACTTCGCAACATGATACGTAAGAGCCTTTTGAAGCGAATCGAATCAATCTATATACTGTAACATGTAACTATTTTTTTAAGTTTATTTATATTAATTTGACAATGGAAATCACAAACACGTTAACGAGGTCGTGTAATATTTAACATTAAACGACAATGGTGTGTGTGAATATTGAAGCCAAAAATGTGTGAGAAAACATAACAACATCTTTTGTTATTACATCTATGTGAAATGTTGTTTATTTTGTATCGTTAAGGCGATTCACACACTGGCGACGCGAAGCTGCCAGCCGCACGCGCTCACGCGTCGTGGCGCGTGTTCAGTGTGTTGGACCTGGCGTGTTTTCTATACTAAACGATGTACTTGCATACAATATTAAATCGCGCTACGCGACGGAGCGCGGTGCAGTGTGTGAATCGCCTTATATGTGCGTGTCTATTGGTGTTTGGAAAGACAATTAACCGAACCTTTTTTCAGACTTTCGTGATTTTAATACATACTCATGCTGGACTTTACCCGTGATTACGGGTAGCATAAGTCTGTATAACCCATTTTTAAATATTAAGTTATTGTAAAGCTTTTATTTTGGGCTTTGAGCGTGGCGACCGAATCAAGAAATTCCGTAATGAAAAAACCTAACACCCTAAAAAAGGATAGAGAATATGATTGTAACTGCAGTGCGACAAGGATGTGGCTGGATCCGTGCTCTATAAGCAGATTAGCGCATGCGTGCTGCCACCACCGGCCGTTATCCGTTGCCTTGACAACACAGTCATTCTAGATTCTTCTCCTTTTCTTTATTTCGTTTTTTATTCCATAGATATGCTCATATTACTACATTTTCTCTGTTTAGTTGTCATTGTCTTTCGTTTAATAGGATGATTATGTTGTTTGGCAATAATATTGTTAGAATTTATGTTAGTAAAAAGACAGTATTTATTGTTTTGTAAACTTGAATTAATATCAAAGAAAAAAACATACCGCACAAATAAAATATAAATAAATAATTATAATTGCATAAGTTGATAAAATATGCTATGCAATAGCTTTACCGCGGAAATCCCCGAGTGCCACACGACTTCTTTTATCTCGAACAGATAGAATAAGTGTCGGTGTTTATTCTACTAACAAATGTTTGCATTTAAAATGACATTTCTATATTTAAATCGGTAAAGTGTGTAGCGTGTAATATGCTTTGTCAGTGTTAGGTAGTAGTGACGGCGTCCACTGATATATGACAACAGGAGCTCGCGCCGCCAAGGACGGGAGTTGTAACGAGTTGCTAGAGCGTGACGCGGTTATCGAACATTACTACTGTCTGAACTATATTTTCGACTCAACTTATGTTGACATTTATATCAACACACTGAATCATATGGTTTTTTTATGTGTTTTTGTTGCTGAAAGTTGTCTTTTTGGTTGCTATGTTTTTCAGGTTTGGGTAAAATATGCAACTGGCTTGTACAGTATGTTTATCGTGAATTCGGAATATCGCAACAGGAGGCTTAGCATAGTTTGGTATTTTACGAGCGTACAAGGCTTAGCTTCTGCATCTCTATAGGTCGGCATAATGCCGGTACGGTGTGGTGTGGTGTGTGCGGTACGTACGAGGCAGGTGCGCAGCTGCGCGCGCACGCTGTCGGGCTCGTGTCCGCCGAGCTTGAGGGCGCGCGCGCAGTCGCGCTGCACGGTGCTGAGCGTGGCCGCTGCCGCCGCCAGCCGCGCGCCCAGCGACCCTTCCTCCTCCTCCGCCTCCTCCACCTCCTCCGCCTCCGACGGCTCTGCGTCCGCCGCGTCCAGCCACTCCTCCACCTCCGACAACTTGCGCTGCAGTCGTACACATACAACGTGAGCTAAACTTACCACCTTTCTCTTATATCTTTACCTTTTACAAATAAACTGCATAGAGTGTCGAAAATTGTTTTATGAAAATACTCTTAGAAGCGATCGAAACGTTCCACTTTGTAGGTATATTGTAAATTATTATTAAACAAACTATGCATGTGGAGATATTAAAATTCTTTGCTAAATATTCAAGCATACAAGTTTCTGACACTCAATACACACAATCGGGAATCCAAACCGATCGCTCGCTATTATAGGTTTTTTTTTAAGTATTAAAAAGAACAATGGCAGGAATGTATGGTATGTATGTATGGTATGATGATGATGATGAGTTATTTTATTTTGAAGTTATGTAGTTGGCTTTGTAATTATGAATACTTGGAATTCAATAAAACCACTGTATTCTGATATAGCTACCAATATCCTGTTAGTCCATTCTTCATTAAAAAGTTATAAAAGTTATCATAACGATAAATAAAATCAGGTACAACGTCATCAATCGAGTTTGACCTGAACTAATAACAGTACGGCAGCAATATTAAACAGTAATCGAATTAAATTGTTTAAATTGTATCGTTCCAAAATATTTGCGTCTGTTTCATGTATGGACTGTCTGGAGGTGGTTGGTATATTTGAAAAAGCATATTTACAATTATTTAAAACGGTAAAAAAGTATTCAAAGTATTCATAGAAAGATATTAGGATTTTTTGAGAGCATCGTTTCGTCAAAATACCACGACACCACTATATTATACGTTAAGTTAGTAAACGATGAAAAATGTATCATAGAAATATGTAGTAGAGTTAAGAGGGCGAACGTAGGAAAGAAGTAAGGAGCATATGGTGCGCAATAAATAAAGAGTGGGGAGTAGAAGGTGTTCTGTACCGTGAGCAGGTCGAGCTGGTCGCGCAGGCGCGCGGCCGCCTCGGCCTTGCCGCTGGCCGCGTAGGCGTCGGCGTGAGCCTGTACGCGCGCGGCCAGGCGGCGCTGCTGCGCTAGCTCGGCACGCAAGTCGGCCCGGGCGGGCGCGGGCGGTGGAGGAGCGCGGGGCGCGGCGGCGGCCAGCCACTGCTGCAGCCGCTCCACCCACAGCTCGGAGGCGGCGGCCTCTTGCGCCGAGCGCTCCAGCAGCGCGCTGCGCGCCGCCGCCTCCGAGCGCAGCGCCGCCCAGCGCTCCGACACGCCCGAGATCTCCGCCTGGATCCAGCCCGGCATAATGTGCGCGTCGATCAGCTGCCGCCCGATGTCCTGGATGCGCGCGAGCCGCGACTCGCTGTGGTTCTGGATGTAGTTCTCGAGATCCTGCGACACCGATACGACGAGTGAACGGAGCGATCCCGCCGGTGACGGGAGGTCGGGAGATCGGGCGGTACTCCCGAGATCACACAAATAATTATGATCCATAATTCTGTAAACCACTCCACGAACTATCTTCCTACAGCCTTATGGACTAAAAATCCTCCCAATGACATCTAAACTCCTTGGAAAAATTCCCCGCGGCGATTGTCACAGGCTATGAATGAAAACTGTATAACTCTAGGTAATCAGTTTGACTTTAGGTCGAAACGTGCCATAGTTGAACATGTACATTGAAAGTACAAACATATCACTGATAAGAGAATTGAGTAAGGAAAGTAGTGCTCCTCTGCATTTGTAGACGTATATCAAGATTTTAATAAACTATGGCATAAGGGACTTCTCTGGAAAACTAAATTGATCTCGCCTCACACTTTGTAGCAATTCCTGTGAAATAGATCATTAAAATAAAAAAACAGATTGCACATTAGAATTATATGGCATACGTAACAGCGTTCCACAAGGTTCAATGCTTGGCCCAGTCCTGTATTGTATTTTGTGCAGATTAACCAGAAACACCAAGACACACTATTGTAACCTATGCAGACGATACTATTATATTAGCCCCAAAACCCTACAGAGAATTTCACTTTATTGCAAAAAAGTCTCAATTATATCAACAAATTATTGTACGAATGGAAAAACAAAGCAAGGGCAAACAAATCTGTGTAAGTGACATTCACATTCCGTACAGTAACATGCCAACTAGTCTAACGACATGATAAAAACCTTTCTTATAGCAATACTGTCAAGTCACAGGATCGTCGCCTAACATGGAGCAGACACTTTGAAGCCCAGAGAAATGAGATCCATTTGAGATACCAGGGCTTGTACTGGCTACTAGGCAAACATTCAAACAATGCTTCTACTATACAATTATGGGATGCTGCCTGTCCGACATATGTAAACAAAATTCAAAGAACTTAGAACTACATCTTAAAACTAATTAGGGCTCATACACACGAACGGTATGTTTTTGACGGCAGCCGTCGTCAGTTCACATAGTATAGGAGTTAACAGAATGGATTTAGAACAAGAAACACTGTTTTTGCTTTTACTTCGTCGAAGCCGACAAAAACGAAAAATAAAAAATACATTCATTATGGATTATTAAAATCGCTGATAACTTCTTCACATGCCGCCATCCATGCTCTGTTTTTAATTGTTTTATTACTGTATTCTTTTACTTTACAATTCCAAATATAATTCCAAGCATTTTTCTTGATGACCAAAAATAGCAATTCAACATCAATTTCGTCGTTTACACAATAAAGTAATTAATTATTATTATCATTCGTCACTAGAAATCATTTTACATAATATTTCCGACGCCTACGCACTCTTGAACTATATGCAATCGACAGACAAAATGGCGGACACGGCACGCGACAATTGCAATGTCGCTATAGGTCGACGGCTGCCGTCGACATCATGCCGTTCGTGTGTATGAGCCCTAACCGCAAAATATAGTGAAGTTCATGCGCTCATAATGAGAAGGAGCGCTGCATGAGAGTATTACAAAACTCACGTATAGCTCCTCGGAGATCTCCTCGGCGTCGGCGGGCGCGTCTGGCGAGCGGCGCAGGCGGCGTTGCAGCCCGTCCAGCCACGCCGCCTCCTGCATCAGCCACGCGCGCAGCTCGCCCGACTCGTGCCACGCCTCCGCCAGCACCCTGCGTACCACACCCCATCCCCATGTTATACCATACCACACTACCATACCACACTAGCTACACCACAGATAGTACGCACTTGTACCGCTCGTACACGCCGTGCGTCACGTCGTTCCAGCGCGCGTTGAGCTGCGTGACGCGCTTGGCGAGCGCCGCCGGCCGCCGCTGCTCCGCCGCCAGCAGGATGTCGTTCCCTGCACACAAACCGCACGCTCAAACACCCATCCCGCAGGGTAGTGCAGTGTCCCGCCCCCCGCACTCACCCGCCTCGTTGAGGTTCCGGAACTCCTGCGTCTTGTCGTCGCACTTGTCCTTGAGCGTCTGGAAGCGCGCCTTCATCTGGTACAGCTCGGCCGAGTCCGTGATGTTGCATTCATGGTCCTGGGGCAACTCCGACGAGATCTGCTGCAGCCACGTCTCTATCTCCGCCATGCCTACGATCGATGCGTACTATTAGTTGTGGGGCGCGATTGCCCGAAACGGTCATCGACTATTGAAATGATTAACTGATTCTTTATATAATATGAAATAAGATTCTAAAATGCAAGAGACGGTTTTCAACAAACCGATGTTCGAACAGTCTAAAGTCTAAAGAAACAACTGAAAAAGTTTTTAATAAATAAATGCTATTACACAGTTGAGGAATACCTGACAGACACAATTATTTAGAGATATGACATATGAGTGAAGAGGCCTTGGACTTGCAAATTTACATTTAACCTACTATGACATGCTCTGATTATTTTGTTAATATTGCAATGCTTGAAAAAAGCACTAAGTTATAAGTACTTATGTCAATACTGTAACAACAAATTGTACACTTAGTAAGCAATAAATGATTTGATTTGATTTGATCTAAAATTCACTTATAACGCGTACCTTTAAAGACGGCCTCGGTCCTCTCGAGAGCTCTCCGCAATTGTTCGTTCTGTTTGAAACACTTGTCGGCGAGAGAGTCGTATCGTTTCCTCAGCTGTCTGGTATCATTCTGCACCATCTTGGCGATGCTCTCCTGGCAGTCCTCCAGTATCGAATCTTTGGTCGTTTCGATCGTTTGCAGCTTCGACTTGTATGTCGACTTATCGTCTTCAAATTTCTATAAAAACATTTATATTATTTTCTCACTTTTTTGACATGCGAACGTGAACTTCATAATGTATAAATTGGCAATAGAAATGCCACTCACGTTGCTGGTATCGAGGGCCCTCTCGAGCAATTCCACTTCCCCGAGCGGCACGTACTCGTTGTCCCGCAGGAACTGCTCCAGCTGCTCCAGCCACTGTCCCAGCACTGCGCTCTCCTCTTCCAACTGCTGCATTAACTGCAGACCTTTAAATAACACAAACACGGTGACACCATTGACATGGATGTTCACGTAACTCCAAAGAAAATTGGGAATATATAATCCTAATGACTTACCATTTTGTAACTTGCTAATCTTCTGCTGCAATATGGTTTTAGTATCCTCAAACTTGGTCACCAAGGTCTCGAGACTACTTCTGAAGTTCAACTCCTGAACGCTTCCTTTCTCGTAGTTCTCCCTGCGGTCCTTGACCACCTTGTCGTAGGTGGTCTGCAGCTCGTCAAACTCCCGCAGCAGCTTTTTCAGCTCGTCCAGCTTGGAGCTCATCACTTCCCGCGAGGAGATCATTGCGTGTTCAGATATGATCTGCATTTCGATCTGCTGTATTCTATTCTGCAAGCTCTTGAAGTCGTCGTTGTGTTTGTCGACAGGTTTCTTGGCAACGGCGAGCTTGATCTCCACCTCCCGCTTGGTGAGGTGCAGGAGCAGCTCTTCGTACGCTTTGGTAATTCGCTTCGAGTCGGTTTCGATTTCGTCTTTGTGAGTTTTCGATATCGGTTTCGTCAGCAGTATGATGGACTGTGCGTTTAGTTCTTTTAGTTTCATGTCTAACTGCTTCACGGCGCGTATCTTGTTTCTGATATTATAATTGGAAAATATTAAATTTGAGACATTTAGTCACAATAAATATATATAGAATGTTTAGAGGTATAGAGACCAGTAAGTAGTATACCTGAGGTGTATAAGTTGGTTGTTGGTCGGTTTCTCGTGGAGCATCCGTTCCTTCCACTCGTGAATGTCGTCCAGCTCCCGCTGGAAGGCCTCCACATTTCGGTTGAAGTTCTCCTTGTCCTCTAATAAGTTCATAGTGTTGCGGATGTCCAGCAATGTACGCTGGATGGACTCCCAACGCTTTTTGAGCTCCTCAATGCTTTCTTGATGACGTTTGGCTTCCTCTTTAACATAAATATTAAAAATTAAATAATTAATAAATATATTGAATAAACTCACGCCATAAACAAGAAAAACTAATAGCATTAGGTTAGTATACAGCCATAAATATGTGGTGTTCACGGATTTAGGCCCACGAAACCGTATCGCTATCATAATAATTTAAATTTACATTAAAAAGTTTACATTGGCCCTCGATAGATGGCGTCACCCCAAAATTAGATCTCGCTATGGTTTCGTTACCTTGCCGTCTATAAATAGATTTTTTTGGTTTTTTGTAGTTGAGAGAGCAGCAAGCATCATTGTACTGATTGTGTTTATTATACGTGATTAATATACATTTGGTATCAGTCTATGATTTCCCAACCCTCTCGAAGTCGACCTTTGTCCATGGTCCTTCAGAGTCGGATTGGCCGGGAGTGTTGTGGCAGTCTCCAGTGGTGATATCCACTCTTCGCGTCTATACTGGGCAGTGGGTCGCTGTCCAGAGCATCCCCTTCAGTGGGGTACCAGGTAAGAGGTACCTGAAGGTGGAACCGGAAGGAGCCGGGAGATCCTGGCGTTGCTAGCAGCAGCATATTGGTTGTGCAGCGTCACTGGAGTGCGGTGGCTTTCGGAGGAGGCGCGAGGAAGGTAAGACGCAAGAGCAAGCTGGCAGAGGGCGCCAGTTGTATGGTGCAAAGCAGCGTGCGTGAAGGTAACGAGCAAGACCAAGTGAGTGAAGTGAAAAAATCGTGAGTACAATTTCATTATAAATAGTGTTTCGTAGTTCAAATTCAAAGATTGTGAAGCATATTCAAAGTATAGTGGAATTTCAACCTTATTTTAGAGACTTTAAAAACTTAGTATAATTGTTAATGGTGTCAGGACTTGTGTTAGTTTAAGGCAAAAGTAGTTCAGACGGGGAACCTACGCCCGATTGAAGATAGAATTTAGCTTAAAAAGACTTGTAAAATTTTGACTTTCGAATTTAACTTAGATTTAAAGAGACACTTGTAAAATTTTTGGTTTACGAAATTTAACTTTGAATATTAAATTATGTAGGTACTTAGAAATTTTTTGAGGTTCAGAATAAATGTTAGATTGGTATTCACTTAATTGATTCTTCTGTGTTTATTGGCTACATAGTTAGTTGTGTTATAGTTATTATTTTAGTTTGCGATTGTGAAAAGAACTTACATTCATAATGGATCTGTTAAGTGATATACAAGATGATGTAAAAGCCAAGATTGAAAAGGCATTGTCAAACTTTAAGAAATGCCCTAAAGATCGTTTAACGGTGTCGTATGTTGAAACACGGTTAGAAAGTTTAGAGCAGTTATGGCAACTATTTTCGAAAACGCATGTAAAAATGATTAGTGAAGTTAAAAAGTCAGAACTAAGTAGTTCCAAATATTATAAAGACGGGGTTTATGATGAAGTAGAGGAACTATATATTTGTTTTAAAAGTATGCTAAAAGAAATTCTTAGAAAACATAACATAAATGTTCCTAACCCGGGTCCTAGTATTGCTAAAGAGGATTTTAGTAATTTTCGGTTACCGGAAATTAAAATATATACGAACCCTGAAGGCCCTCCTCAGCGGCTAATCTGCGCTGTATTTCCTCGACATTGGTAAAGTCAGCACGTTGTGTCTCTATTTCTTTCTCTATTCGCTCAAGTATGGCTGGGATCTCTTTCCGCTTCCCATTTTTCACGTCGAGTTCAGTTTTGCACTGAAATAGAAAGGAACAACGATATAAATAAAAAGCCAGATTTTCGTAGATCATTAATTGATTTACATACATAGTTATAGTTATGTGTACGCGAAGAGTTAGCACGTAACATGTCAAACAACTTACATCGTTGAGCGTTTTCTCAGCGTTGTCGGCCCACGTCACGAAAGTTTTATATCCTAGTTGGAAGTCAGAGGGGGTATCATTGAGGCGGGGCTTTTTGGAACCGCTGTGAGTCGCTTCTGTCACCACCGTGGTGGTGGTGGTGGTAGTGGTGGTGGTTTCTACGAGCGTGGTTGTCTCAGACGTGGTGTCCATTTCGGTCGGGACGTCATCGTCACCATCGAGGTCTATGTCGAAGCCTAAGTCCTTTATCTGGAATATTTCAGTACATAGCCCATTGTTAAACAATATCTATCAGTTTGCCTAGGTGACTCTTCATCATCATCATCATCATCAACAGCCTTTAACAGTCCACTGCTGGACATAGGCCTCTCCTTTGAAAGGAGGCTTTGGCCTACTATATTTATAAGGCGACTCTTATTAAGATAGAAAAAAAATTGGCCAAGTGCATGTCATGCCACGCATAGAATAGGGTTCCGTAGTCACCCACACTGGTAAGTGGATTTATAGTTATGTCCATGAGATGCGTTATGTTTACTTATTAGTTCACTATTTTCATACGAAATTTTGCAAGTAAGCTTATTTCACAGTTGGAGCCTAACTCCTAAAATAAAAAAGTTATCAAAACCACAATAGTTTTCCTTGAAAATTAAATGTATTGGGTACCAAGTTTTTTTTTAATTTTGTGAACCAGCCATTTAGCTTTCAGAGGGGGGTACGCCCTGTTTTTAGAAAAAAATGTGCTTTCAAGTTGAATAACTCATAAACGGATACCTAAATCGAAAAATGGTGTGAGACACCATATAATGTTATAAAAGGACCTCTCTAATGATACCACACACGATGGGGTAGACGCGAGAAAAAAAATATCATCCCCACTTTACATGTAGGAGAGGTACCCCAAAATAAATATATTTTTATAATTTTATTGTAGCTCTTTGTCCACGTAATTACAACATATATTCATGCAAAATTTCATCTTTCTAGCACCAACCGTTTGGGCGGTAGGTTGATGAAGGACGGACGGACGGACGGACATGGCGAATCTATAAGGGTTCAGAGTCATGAACTACGGAAGCTATTAGGCTTTTTATCTGGAATATTTTAGTACATAAACCATTGTTAAACAATATCTATCACTTTAGGTGACTTTTAATAAGATAGCAAAAAAAAGCGGCCAAGTGCGAGTCGGACTCGCCCATGAAGGGTTCCGTATCAGCAAGTAACATCATATAAAAGTTCTTGTAGTTCGTTGTAACCTTCATCGATGTTTTAATACTAGTATATTGATTGGATGAAAGGTAAATTGCGTGTTACGATTTATGACGTATTAAAAAAAAACTACTCACTAGATATCGTTCAAACCAATTTTCGTTGGTAGTTTGCATGTTATTGTACAACATATATTTTTTTTAGTTTTATCACTCTCTTAATTTAGAAGTTAGAGGGGGGGGGACCAACATTTTTCCACTTTGGAAGTGTCTCTTGCGCAAACTATTCAGTTTAGAAAAAAATGAAATTAGAAACCTCAACATTATTTTTGAAGACCTATCCATAGATAACCCACACGTATAGGTTTGATGAAAAAAAAAATTTTGAGTTTCAGTTCCAAGTATGGGGACCCCCAAAATGTATTGTTTTTTTTCTATTTTTATGTAAAAATCTTAATGCGGTTCACAGAATACATCGACTGACCAAATTTCAACAGTATAGCTCTTATAGTTTCGGAAATAATTGGCTGTGACATACGGACGGACAGACAGACAGACAGACAGACAGACAGACAGACAGACTTGACGAATCTATAAGGGTTCCGTTTTTTGCCATTTGGCTACGGAACCCTAAAAATGGTTATATCTCGACTGGACCGAAACAATAACAAACAGAAATAGGATCAAACAATTATAATATCAGTTTTAAGAAGTTTTTCAGTAACTTAGGCAATAAAAGGTTTCTTAAAGCCAGTGTTTAGGACTGTTTATTATTAATAGTTGAGGTCGAGCTCGATAGATGGCGTCGTAACGTTATTCATGTCGGTTAGTTAATTTATAAACTGAACAATCTGGGAGCTATCTGAGCTATCGGGGAGCTATTCGCCAGATCGTACAGTGATTTTATTGATTCCCTAGTATTCACAACTAGTTCAGTTCCAAACAGTTTAACAGGTCAACATCATCACAGTCAGTGATTTACTTATATATTCGTATATTGAACGGCAAGACAAAAGTTAAGCTTGTACATGAGTAGACAAGAAAGAAGTTGCCGCAAAAGGAAATTAAATTTCAGTTCCCCTATCAACTACGTGCTATGCAAGTAATAGTTTCCTTAAACGAGCCTGCCGCCTATATGATGATGCACTGTGTGAAGTTGTCATTTTTTGTTTGTCTCTTGACTCCTTTAAAAAGCAAGGTCTTCACTGCCTCACAAGACGAAAAAGTATGTTACTGTTTTTGGTTATATTGATAATTAAATTTACTTTGATCTAATTGTTACATTAACCTAGGGAACTATTAGGTCTATAAGTACATAAATTATGTTTAGTCTCAAGATGTATATGACTGTTTGTTCCATAATAAACTAAAATAAAAAAAATAAAAGAGACATGTTCGGTAGAAAGGTTAGCGCGCTCACCCTCTGCGCCTGCACGTCGAGTATCATGAGCAGCGCGTCGAGGCGGTCGCCCAGCGCCTCGGCGCGCTCGCCCGCGACCGAGGCGGGCGCCTGGCACTGGTCGGCCAGCGCCGCCAGCTCGTCGCACAGCTGCGCCACGTCGGCCTGGCGCCGCAGCAGCTCGCGGCGCAGGCGCTTGAGCAGCCCGCAGCGCTGCAGCGCCTGCTGCACGCTGTCGGCGGGCGCGGCCTCCATGTGCTTGAGCTGCGCCTCGGCGCGTTCGGCCGCGTCGCGCAGCTCCTCCAGCGTGCCGTCCAGCGCCGCGCCGCGCGCCACCTGCGCCGTCAGCCGCGCCAGCGCCGCGCTCGTCCAGCCGCACGTGTGCGCCCAGCGCTCGCTCAGCGCGCGCAGCTGGTCCTCGATCTCCACCACGGCTGCGCACACACACACACAATATGTACTATTATTTTAATATATTTTTATAGATCTTATATATTTATATAAGAAAACTTTCAATTCATACTACAGGGATCTGAAGATACCATAGTATTTTATTTGACCGCTGTCGACGCTGATGAAAATTAAGCTTATTGTCTCGTGATCATAATTGGTGTACCGCCCTCCGACGATCGCTGTCGGGAAGTTACGGAAATATAAAATATGCTTATAGGAGAGTTTTTAGGGTTTCGTAGGTTTCGACTCGGAACCCTTATAATTACTAATAATTTAAAAATGGATATTTTAGACATCAGGGATACGAGTTAGAGTGGACGGACCTTGGTCGTGCGCGTTGTCGTCGTCGACGACGATGACGCAGTCGGCGAGCGCGTCAACGAGCGGCTGCTGGCGGCGCAGCTCGTCGTGCAGCGCGGTGACGGCGCGCAGCTGCGCGGCGGGCGGGGCGGCGCCGGGCGCGAGGCGCGACATGCGGTCCTCGGTGCGCGTTAGCCAGGCGCGGAAGCGCTCCACGTGGTCCTGCTGCGCGCGCATGAGCGCCGCGTGCACGCGCGCCTGCGTGCGCATAGCGCTCGTGCGCAGGTGCTCCCAGCGCGTGTTGAGCAGGCGCAGCTGCAGCCGCACCTCGGCCGCCTCGTCGCGCGTCAGCCCCGCCTCCAGCACGAGGCGCGCGCCCTCCTCCAGCACGGCGCCCACGCGGCACTGCTGCTCCGACAGCTCGAGCAGGAAGCGCTCGTGCGAGTGGAAGTGCTCCTTGAGGCGCGCCAGGTCGTCGCCGGCGGGCGCGGGCGCGTCGGCCAGCCGCTCCTCGGCCTCGAGCAGCCACGCGAGCACCTCCTCGAACGCCGCGTAGTACCCGCCCAGCTCCACCGAGCCCGTCGTGCCCGTCGACACCGGCCGGCTCGACGACACTTGCTGCTGCGATTCGACCACACCTTTAGCGTTACGTTGCGCAACTCTCATGATGGATTATCTACTCGATACTTCTCGATACACCTCATCGATTACTTCCTACTCCATAACGCAAAAGTAAAAATATCTTAACTTTGAACCGACCAAATCGAATCCAATTTTAACGATGCCGAATGTAACTCGACATTTTAAAAGAATAAACACATAAGGGGTAACGATTATTCCTACATGATATCGATTAATTTACCTCTGGAGGGTTGCCGGTGACGGGCGTGGTTGGCTCCGAGGCGACGCTCTCGAGGTCGGCCACGTCTTCACTCGAGTGAGGTAGAGATTGGAATAGACACATCACGTACATCATAATCGACTTTTTATCCGGATTAGAGGTGTTAACATCTGAAAAAGCACATACCGGATGTTACAACTTGTTTCAGACGAATCTCAGATTTTAGACAGAGACTTAATAAAGACAGATTAGAAAGAATGTTCAAAAACTTAGTACAACTGATAGTGTCAGTGGTAGTCCATTAATGATTGTACAAATATGTCTCACCTTCCGGATCCAGCAGCTTATCGATTCCTAAATGCGTGTGAGCTATATTGAAGGCATGTTCGAGTCTCACAGCAGGACTTTTGCCAACTATGGTCGTATAGTCGAAGAGTTGAGGTCGCCAGCGATGTAGTAGCGCATTGAAGGCCAGGCCGTCTGCCCATGACGACGTGAAGTTACGGACAGATACCCCGGAGTAGTTTGCTGTGTGGGTTCGACACCAGGCCAGCAGAGTCTTCTCCAAATTAGTTTGTTGCAGCTCTGACATCAGCTCCTTGAGGTGGTAGTGTACCTGCCAATGCAGGATTATACTCCACACCAGACCTAGAAATGAATAGGAAACATGTTATTCTCTATACATGGATCGTCTTTGCGCTGTGACATACATTTTTAGTTTATGCATAACTATGATCGTAAGTACAAAATAGACCAGTTTTTAGCCGCAAGTAGATGTCTAAATTTAAATTTGTGCTTTTAGACAATACACTTAAAGACACTTAAGATAGGTATTTCAACGGTGAACTATATATTACAATGAATGAGTGATTCACCCATTGCTGACGATTGGACTGAAGTTCTCCAAAACACAAACGTGCACTAACCCAATGTGAGTTTGGGGTTTCCGTCGACGATGTCGTTGCTGCTGATGTTGACGAGCTTGACGCCGTTCGCGTCGAGCACCTGCAGCGCCGTGTTCACGTTGTTGATGTGATGCACGCGCATGCGCCCGCGTTCCCGCTTCTATTACCAAACACATTCATCGGTAGTTAGTACTCAGCAGCTAAAACTCCAATTAATTTCGTTCATTTAATACCTTTAAATTATATGACATCAATGCAACTTTCACTGTAATATTAACATGGGGATTATGCCAAGTAGATTTTATTGTAAGGGGCCATCCATAAATTACGTCACACGAATTTCATGATTTTTTTGCCCCTCCCCCCTCCTTGTCACAGCTGGTCACATTTGTGAGACTCCCCCCCTCCCTAGTGTGACGTCACATAATTTGCAAATTTACACTTAGAAATCTCTGAATGAAAACAGGTTCCGAAATAAGTTTTATTTCCATTTAAATTATTTTTTAATAAAATTAACATGAAATCAAACAATTAATAAAACAAAAATTGATTAATTATATAAATTAAAGAAAATAATAAATCAAAAAATTTTCAAAGTGCGTGTTAGGTTGCGCATAGAATTGGGTTCTGTTGTCACCAATAATGGTAGGTAAATTTAAAATCGTGTCCAATAGATAATTGTTATGTTTACTTATTATTTCTTAATTTTTGAACGAAGTTTTCCAAGACAGTGCATTTTACAAGTTAGACCTGTACAACTCCTGAAAGAATATATCAAAACCGCAATAGTTTTCCTTTAAGTTTTAATATATGGACTACTATCATGATTTTTTTCAGATTTTTCGAGCCATCTGTTTAGCTTCTAGATTTTTACAAAAAAATGAGTTTGAAAGTTGAATAACTCGCAAACGGATAACTAAATCGAAAAATCGTCTTAAGAACCTCGCAATGTTTTTAAAAGACCTATCCAATGATACCCCACACGATTGCTAGCCTCGAGAAAAAGAAAACATTACCACTTTACGAATAGGGGACGTTAAGTAATCCCAAATAAAAATAATTTTCATATGTTTATTGTAGCACTTTATCGACGTAATTACAACACATACCTATTCAAGCAAAGTTTCATCTTTCTAGCACAAACCGTTTGGGCGGTAGGTCTAGGACGGACGGAAGGATTTGACAAATGTAAAAGGGTTCGAGTCAAGAACTACGGAACCCTGAAAACGATTATATTAATTAAAGAAATTAACAAAATAAAAAAACGAATCCAAGTTTTATTGTTATTATCCAGTTCTCAACGTGACTCATAGATTAGTCGGTATAGGTTACCTGGGAGACCCACACACACCCTTCGTTGTCCCCAAGAAGGGATTGGTGCGAAAAGCATTCCCCGCGTAAAAAAAAGTGTAAATGTATATAATATACTCTAGAAAAGTAAATGTATGGGCCCTATCTTCTTCAAATCAATTTCAAATTTGTCACAAATATTTAATTATTTGTTCGACTATATTAGATTAGAATATACTTTAATGTACACCAAATACAGTTTTTGCAGTTGAAAGTTTCTGTAAGATATGTACCTACAATGGGCGGCCTTATTGCTAAAAGCAACCTCTTCCATTCAACCTTTGGATGGACTATTCGACAGAAGAAAAAGGTGATTTAATCACAAAATAGTAGAACTAAGAACGACGTTGTTTTATCCGCAAAAGACAGGTCAACTGAAATAGAAACAAAGAAACAAATCACCGCTAGGTGCAATCAAAGGGCGCCTAGGTGGTCGGCGCGTAATACTAGTAGAGCGAGTGGTCACCAAAACAATTGGTATCTTATATTTACACAGATGTAGTTGTATATGTTTTTGAGGTTTTCGTAAAGTAATAGTTTAAAGTTCGTCTTTTAAGACTACAATTGATTTTGAAATGTGACGTCACATTATTTAGGACCCCTCCCACCCCCTTGTCACACAATGTCACACTTCGTCGACCCCCTCCCTCCCCCTTAAGGTGTGACGTAATTTATGGATGGCCCCTAACAAAACTATAAGAGATGCCACAAGAAGTTATTATTGCGATGTGAAGTGAAGCAGAGTGTTCAGTGAGGCAGGAGTGAAACAGATGCGTACTCACATATTGTTGCGCAGTGAGGATCTCAAGCAGCGACAGTAAGATCTCGCCATCCCTCAGGTCCAAGAACAGATCCTCTACGAGTGGCTTGTTGTTCTGGAATATATTTTAACAAATATTTATTTTTAAACTACTTATATCTACAAATTAAAGAAGTTCTTTACAAGCTCTACAAGGCTGTAAGTCAGAAGTTAGTGGTCACCATAGTTGTCCGTTTGTACCGTTTTTTTATATTTTTATATGTGTATAAACTTTGTTCATCAGTGTTTGAAATGATGTTGATGTTTAGTTGTTCTAGTTAGAGATACTTAGTGCTAAGGTTCATTTTTAGGGTTCCGAAGTTTATGTCTCGAGAATGGACGTCCATGACGAATCTGTAAGGGTTCCGACTTACCGCCCAAACGGTTGGTGCTAGAAAGATGCCACTTTGCATTAATATGTGTTGTGATCACGGCGACAAAGTGATATAATAAAATTATGAAAAATATTTTTATTTGGGGTACGTTAGGAAGATTATTTTTTCTCGCGTGTACCCATCGTCTGGGGTATCATTCGAAAGGTATTTCAAAAACATTAAGAGGTTGCTAAGACTGTGTTTTTGTCTTCGGTTTGCGAGTTATTCAACTTTAAAGCCCCTTTTTAGGGTTCCGTAGCCAAATGGCAAAAAACGGAACCCTTATAGATTCGTCAAGTCTGTCTGTCTGTCTGTCTGTCTGTCTGTCTGTCTGTCTGTCTGTCTGTCTGTCTGTCTGTCCGTCCGTCCGTATGTCACAGCCAATTATTTCCGAAACTATAAGAGCTATACTGTTGAAATTTGGTCAGTCGGTGTATTCTGTGAACCGCATTAAGATTTTTACATAAAAATAGAAAATAAACAATACATTTTGGGGGTCCCCATACTTGGAACTGAAACTCAAAATTTTTTTTTTCATCAAACCTATACGTGTGGGGTATCTACGGATAGGTCTTCAAAAATGATGTTGAGGTTTCTAATGTCATTTTTTTCTAAACTGAATAGTTTGCGCGAGAGACACTTCCAAAGTGTAAAAATGTGTGTGTCCCCCCCTCTAACTTCTAAAATAAGAGAGTGATAAAACTAAAAAAAATATATGTTGTACATTACCATGTAAACTACCAACGAAAATTGGTTTGAACGAGATCTAGTGAGTAGTTTTTTTTTAATACGTCATAAATCGTAACACGCAATATACCTTTCATCCAATCAATACACTAGTATAAAAACATCGATGAAAGTTACAACGAACTACAAGAACTTTTATATGATGTTACTTGCTGGTACGGAACCCTTCATGGGCGAGTCCGACTCGCACTTGGCCGCTTTTTTCTAACAGGGCATCTCCCGGCTTAGATTATTTTATTAGTTTATGAGTTATATAGAAGTTTAACTTGTAAAATGTGTAAAATTGGAAAACTTCCTACAATAATAACGAAATAATAAGTAAACATAACAATTGTCTTTGACTGCCTTGTTGGTCTAGTGGTTGGCGTATGCGGCTGCTGATCAAGAGGTCTCGGGTTCGATTCCCGGGTCGGACCATTTGGGTGTTTTCTATGTATAATATGTATGTATTTACAAATAAAAAAGTATGTTTATGTATTTATATCAGTTGTCTAGTTACCCATTATACAAGCTCTGCTTAGTTTGGGGACTAGATGGCGTTGTGTGTAAGATGTCCGAATTATTTATTTATTTATCTATTGGACATGATTTTAAATCCACCTATCATTATGAGTTACTAAGAAACCCTATTTTTGTCTATGTTGATAATGAAACACATACACATGCGAAGTTTCATCTTTCTAGCACTAACTCTTTGGACGGTAAGTCGAGGACGGATGGACGGACATGACGAATCTAATAGGGTTCCGAGTCATGAACTACGGAACCCAAAAAACTGAACAGGGCGCTTGCAATTAGCAAAATATTTTTTGAGTATGTAGCTCTTTAACGCAAAAACTAAAGAATGGATTTTGATGAAACTTCACAATATTTTAGCTTACTTATCAGAATAACACAAAAGCTTCTATTTACCGCGACAACCTACACGCGGGCGGAGCCGCGGGAAAAATCCAGTATATGATGAAAGTAAACATATATGGGGTAAAGCTTATGACCTTAGCTCAGTAACGGCGCCCATTGGTCTGTCTCGGTGCGTTGCATAAATTTGCACGTAATTACTCAAATATCACGATGTATTGTGTAAAACGTCAGAAGTTTTTAGTGTACCAGCAACCAAATGTGTAACGTGGTCAAGTATTCGAAGTTGAAGAGATATGAGTCAAGTAGTGTCAAAGTGTGACTAAAGACGTTTGTTTGTTGAAGCGTGCCGCGGCGCAGGCTGAGGCTCACACCTACAAACGGTGGCCCGACGCCCGACGCCCGAGCGAGTGCGCACGACAATTGACCTTAATTACTTCATACGATAAATTTGAAAGTACCACGCACTATGCTCTGTGGAGATGACCATTGTGCTGTGACACTCGTTTATTTCTGTATTTGTACGTTTTATGATGTTTCGCTTCAATACAACTACACTTAAGGCTACGTGTAGCTAATAACTCTTGCGGTGCGCAATCAATCAAACAAATCAATGGAATTCAATTATCATCATTTTGTACCACCAACGTAGATCTTCATCGGTAAGGGCTAAGTGATAGTATTCGTATCAATTCTACCTTTTACACAAAACATCGTAGCGGAAGTGATCGCTCAACATGACTAACACGTGTCTCTGCCTACATTTTCGTAAAGTGTTTTTCAGATGATTTATCTAGATATACAGCAACCATGTAAATAGATTTAGATGCAATGCTAAGACACAAATTTCATTATGCCGATCAAATGACATGATAAGTTTAAGATATTGAAATATATGTGTAGAGATTCATTTGTGTTTGTAGCACAATTAATACAAATACAATTACAAGGAATATAATCACACCATGGTCATGGAGGATTTAACAAACATTCGTGTGACGGACACAAAGAACATTCCAATACAGAGCAAGATTTGTTGATCACAGATCTGTCCCGTGTGGGAACGAACCCACACCACTCAGTGCAGTAGGAATCGGAGAGACATTCGCTTAAACCGCTACGCCATTTCCATTGATGCCGTTAAATTGTGCAGTATTGTGCAGCGGCTTCAATGGTCATATCATTCGTTGCCACAATTACATATTTAATTCACTACTACCTACATAGTTAATTTATAATTGATCTCAATCCTGGAATGTCCGCGAGGCGAGCAAACGAATTTCTTTAACATTAACAGTGCACTGTAGGACGTCACCCATTATAAAGAAGTTCTTGGTCTACTACACCACACTGATTGGACGGGGTTGATATTGAATAGATTTTATTTAACAAATGTAATTATGATAACTTGTAATCTTACGCGTTCTATGATACAAAAATGTTGTATACTCTTACGTAATAAGTGTGAATGCAATTAACGCCATCAGTCAGTCAAGGCAGATCAGTCTGAAAGGCTGACCTGTCTTGATTGACTACCACGAATGCCAGTGCGGCTTGTTTGAAACATGAAACAAATCAAAAATATGTAATGTCTTTTTATAACACTTTCAGATATTATTATTACTCGTATTGTTAAGTATAAGAAGCACACGGATTTTTGGTAAAGACTAATACAGTGTTTTGACATCCGTGATTGCTTATCTTAAGTGACGACTACAGAGTTTCCGTTCGGATATGGCGAAGCATCCGTAAACTAGCTTCAGCAAATGTTGTCCGACCTCAACTCGACCAGTTACGAGAGCGTCACCTTTAACTTTGATGATAAATACCTTGACAAGTTGGGAGTTGATCCATTTGGCGAATGTTTTCTTCTGGACATCTTCACGTTCATCTGCAACAACAAACACACGATCTTAGCATTTATTTCGTAACAAAATCCTTTTCTTATAATGTATGTATATTTGTCGGTCAACGTAACAGAGAATAGCATCAAATGACTTTCTTTAAGTAAACGTTCGTAGTCTCAAGGAGAATTTCTCATCTTCATCATAAACTCGTAGCCAAGTCCCGCGATGTTACCCGCGGTTATTGTTTTAAAACGCGATTAACGCCGCGGAGCGAAGCTAGTATAAAAGATATAGCCTAAGTTAGTACTCCTTATGGACCAAGAGCCCAGAGCCGCCAGACCTACGTCATTAGTGCAAAGCTGAAATTTTCAGGATTATTAGTACAATGTCTTGTTAAGATGTATGTGTACCCATTAGCTTGAAAGCGGGGCCGTTTCTGAGGTAGCGCGAAGTACAGATGGATAAAAACCTTACTTACCTACGTTAAAGGTGCAAAGCTAGTATTTACATATTTTATCAAGAATATTATTTAAAATTAAAATTCATTACTGCCAGACACTTTCCGTGGGCCATTACTTCTGCCAGACGTTTAGTTTTTTAAAACTAATCTTTTAGAAAAATACTAATTTGTTTAAAGATTTTTTTAGTTTTTTTTTCATATTAGTGTATTGTCATCGGTCCCCGATAAATCTACAAAGTTTGAACGAAATCTGGCCGTTTAAAGTGGGTCAAAATCGCACCCAAAGGAGTTGGTTACAAACAAACAAACATACAGGTGAAGCTAATAAAACACCGACCGATGACCTTACTTACCTACGGTAAGTAAGGTTTTTATCCATCTGTACTTCGCGCTACCTCAGAAACGGCCCCGCTTTCAAGCTAATGGGTACACATACATCTTAACAAGACATTGTACTAAGAATCCTGAAAATTTCAGCTTTGCACTAATGACGTAGGTCTGGCGGCTCTGGGCTCTTGCTCTATTATATCATCAGCGGTCCAACGTTTCTACAAATTAACCGGAACAGAGGGCAAACAATTTTTGAAAGTGCAATTTGTATGTCTGTACCGTACATACTTTCAGATTCGTTTGGTAAAAAACTGTTCATTTCATATTACATACAGACACCTTAATTAAATTTGTATGTTTAGATGAATTCTTATGTATATTTTATAGACAGCAGGGGATAAACATATTTTATCCTACTCAAAGATATATATTAAAGCAGTTGTTGCCCGTGGCTCCGCATCTATGTTGGTTATGGCGGCAATGAGTTTCCTATATCCATCCTCAACAATGAAACTATCTACATGCCAAATTTCTATGAAATTGGTTTAGCCGTGTAACAGGCATGACATCATGTAACGTGTGACGCTTCTGTGGGTCACAAGTTTAGAACTAAGTTTACAATGCATTCTGTTACTTCTTAAGGTGCTTTCATCATTCATAATTTTAATAAGATTATACAAACTTTAAATTGACTTCAAGCTATGTAATATTATGACTATATTTGATGATATATTTACTTTTGAAACATTATGGATACATTGGCCGTGTTAACAAAGAGATTTCAGTAGTGCAAAACTAAACCGATTAGTTATTTTTACTAAATGCAGTCTTTAGAACAAAATAAATGTAATCGTATAAAGACATGACAAAAAATAAATAAAAACAATTCGCTATAGTTAGGTGACAGTTTATTCCAGGGAACACGAAAGCTAACATCATAATAATACTTCATTATCTACTGAGGATTATGAGGATATGTACATGTACAATCCGAGGGAAAATGCGCCCTTGTCTGGGTATACACTTTACTATAATAGATAAAGAACTAATTCAACAAGTCATTCAATTGAGTACTACCTACTGTAGGCAACTCTCAACTGCCCACAGTAGTCATTTATTCTAATTTAAAAAGTAGACGTGTTAATGTAGAATTATAGCATTTAAAAATACATATTCAAATATTTAACGAAATTAAAAACACTCTTTAACAAGAAACCAAAATAAATTGATTGATGATTGCTTTTAGCAATGAGGCCGCCCTTTGTACACTACATATCTGTCATTTAATGAACTCTGTAATATGGTGTGCAAATAAAGAGTTCTCTATTTGACATATTCTATAAATCTAGAGAAAACTGACAATTTGGGTAGTCCTGGATGAAAGAGAAAAATCACATGATCATACTATCGTTATCATCATCTCGCGCTGGGAGTTTCACCAACACCTCCAAGGTCTTCAACAATGTGAACATCGCTTTGCACACTTCATACAGAATCTTTAGCACAACCACCAACCACAATTTATCAAGCAATATAATATTCATAAGAACTGCACAGAATGTCGATACGTGTGTTGTATTGCTACTTCCAGGAATATAATGCCATGAGCTATCGATGGGTTACCCGTTACACGCTCGAGCGGGTTTATTGTCGCTTTGTTTTCAGTTGCATAATGTGATGTACGGTGCGACCTTCCACGTTTCGCCGCAGATGTTCCCAATATTAAAAGGACTAAACTTCGTATGAGCTATGTCTCTAGGTAGTCAGAAGTCGAACACATTTATGAGAACATTCAGGAAAATAAAGACCTCTTTGAAGTAGAAATGTGGGGCGGTACTCCTCGACCGGGGCGGTACTACTCTTACGCAGAAGACCATCCTCAAATGACAGCAATCACGCTGTCGTGTTTCATTGGTGAGTGCGAGACTAGAGGCCCAATGATGAAGAAGCATCTCGATAGGCCACCTAGTGCTGGTCACCACCACCATATGCTGTAATGTATGCATTGACCATGACCATGGTGGCTACTAGTCTTGGATTCTACTCATGCTTTCCGTCAGGCAGAGTAGAGTTACTTACTTAGGTAGGCTTAAATATGAAATTAAAAATACAATTCACTACCCTACGAAAACTGTTCTAGAAAGAATGCAATTTATATTTTGACAACTCGTATGCAAAATTTCATGATGATCAATTGAGTAGCGTGTGCGTGGAACCATAAGGTAACAAATCAACAGATACATTTTGTATAAACATCGAGATTATCAGGAGAATAGCTATTAGCTAGGTAAGGTGTACAGGTACCCTGCCTGATGGAAAGCATCAAAGAAGTAGTAGAATCAAAGAGTAAGGGCTAATCTGTCTGTTTGTTCGGCTAATCTCTGGAAGGGCGGAACTAATTTTGTCGGGACTTTCACTAGCAGATAACTGATGACATAAGGAGTAACATACGCTGTTTTCGACGGCTACCCACGAATTGCAACAATAACCGTGTAACACCGCGGGACACAGCTAGTGTTATAATAATGGGCTGGTCTCAGAACAGATAATTCCTACGTTGTTTGTTCCAACGCGTACTGTTGGTGAAACTATGTACAGCAACGTACATTAAAATATAAAGATAAATAAAAAAAAACCTATGTTAATTTAGTAAAATAGTACAATATGCAGCAGTATGTTTGGGAGTTGGGTATTCGTGTACCCTATACAATACACATTTAGTCCGCATTTGTGTCCACTTTGTGTGCAAAAATGAATAAATGTATAAAATAATGTATAAAATGTATAAAATGTATAAAATAAGACATTCAGTTTAAGATGTATAATTAATGTATAGCACGACATTGTTGTGTATAGCACTTGACGGAGAGCGAATAATAGTTAATTATTTACCTAAAGTTCTTATATCTCATACGCAAACAATTCGGTGAGACGTTCAGGGTCATCGTTGGCTACGTGATAATTGCTCTCGTGGTCCAGACGCATTTGTGCGACCACTTCCTAACTAAAGTGACTTCGGCAGGACCTCAATTGTGCACCTCAAGTAAATGTTTACATATCTTGTAATACAATAATGACTCACATACTCTGTCATTTTATGTCAATTAATTATTTGTAACGCATGGCCCATAGGCAGACATTGCTTGAAGAAAGGAACTTCTGCTTACAAGGAGTAAGCAGAAGTTCCTTTAGAAGAAGCAGAACACTATTACCTAAATACCGACTACACAGTGTGTGTCATGGCCATGAAGTCGCCACATAGATGACATTGCACAAGGTTATTAGTATATTTTGTGAGTAATGTTATGTGTATGAACTATGAACTCAACATTTTATTCTCATCATTTTAGCCGATAGTCGATAAAGTGAAAGAGAAACGCTTGAGAAGGTACGGTCACGTCTTAAGGCGCCCGGATGATCATATGGTGAAGGTTGCCCTAGACTTGCCAATAACAAGACGGTCGCGTGGGAGACCGTTCGCCACCTGGTGGACGACGGTTGAAAAAGACCTGAAAGAAGCTCAATTAAACAGAGACAATGCACTTAACCGTACTAAATGGAAAATGCGGACAAGGAAGGCCGATCCCAAGTAAATGGGATAAGGTCTAGAAGGAAGAAGAAGAAGATTTTAGGTGAAAGACGTCCACTGGCGGATGAAGGCTTCCACCATGGTTCGTCACAACAATCGGTCTTGTACCGTCCGCATCCTATATGATTTACGCACAATGTATTAATAGGATAGGAACCCAGAATCAACATTTTTTTACAAAACAAGGAAAATTTATTATCTTTTGTAAAACTCAGACGATGTTGCGCAACTCAGCTAGTGCACAATACGATTTAGTTTCAATCTGTGCTTAAGTAGCACTGTATTTTAAGAAATATAATAATGATTTTTGTCCCAGTTAATAAGATTTATAACACGATGTCATACAACTTTTGGTAAGTAGGTAATAAGTGTTAATTAATACTTATTTGCTATCAAATGTTATAGACCCTTAATGGTAATTTAAAGTGAGAAGTGACCGGGAAACTTTGTTCATGTTTAGAGACTTTTTCAATGACCTCACACTTGAGTCAAGTGTCTCTTATTTGTCTGTTTACACAACAAGGAACCTCATTATCACCGAGACTGACAACTTACATATCGCGTAATCAATCATCAAAATCGTCATATTCCACTAAGTAGCTGAGCCACGCAGCCCCATCTGCATTTTTATTGCCGGTAGCGGAATGTTCTAGCACGAAAACAAAGTTTACCGGTGAGCCAACATTAGACATTGCTCCCGCGAACTTTTTTTTTAAACTTTTACAGGTTTTACAATTCTATCATAATACCTACATGATTTTTGCAAAACTCTGTCTACAAACAAATAAATAAAAGGGGACAAGTGCGAGTCGGACTCGCCCATGAAGGATTACGTAGCAGCAAGTAACATTATATAGAAGTTTTTGTAGTTCGTTGTAACTTTCATCGATGTTTTAACCCGGCGTCTGCTAGGTTGGGTCATAATGACCCATGATGTTTTCAAATGCGGGTATTTAAGAAAATCATAGTGTAACGTTACCACGCTTCTCAGTAGCTGCAGTTAGTGCACCGCCTCCTTCGTTTCTTTTGTCAACTTAGACGGTATGTGTCTGTACAGGAAGATAGACGCGGTCAAACAACAAAAAGGTAAATATGACCCAACTATACATTCGATGATACCATTTCGTGCCAATTTATTTGTACCAACATTACGCATATCACATTATATTTTGTTATTTTTAGGCGTAATGGCGTAAATTCTTGAAGAACTTAGGTCTTGCTCTTGTAAAAGATCACTTGAGCGCTCGCAAGGACGTAGTTCATTTTTCAAGAGAGATGCTCAAAATAAAAAGAGAGTTTACAGGAGAAACATCAGAGGAGCCCCCTGCTAAAGTTTTTGGTATTCGTAAACGATGCCAGATATGTCCCGCTAAAAAAGACAGGAAAACTACCCATACCTGTCTAAGATGCAACAAATTCATCCGCCCTGAACATATAATTTCTTTCTGTGGCGGTTGCGTAGATGACGAGGCTAATAGTGATTAACCCTAAGATTCTTTATAATTTTTTAGATATATTTTCTTAAAGATCTCATATTTGTCATTCCAAAAAGTTAAAAACAAGTGTAAATTAGTCATTTTTTTGTTTTTTTATTAATAAATTCTAGAAGTTGAATTTTATGTTGTAAATTTTATACTGACTGCTTAAATACATAAAAAGATCTTTATATAACTATTTATTTTTATTTTGTGTCCAAAATATTGTAACTTAAGATCTATTCTTCGAGTTAAACACATATTTGCTCTAAATGACATTGAAATGGTAAATATCAGCTACTGTTTAAAATCTGGGTAATTATGACCCACCATGCAGTTGTTGTACCTATTTTCTACCATGCTGACGCCGGGTTAATAATAGTGTTTTGATTGAAAGAAAGGTAAATTGCGGTTTATGATTTATGACGTATTAAAAAAACTACTTATTAGGTCTAGATCTCGTTCAAACCAATTTTCGTTGGAAGTTTGCATGGTAATGTACATCATTCTCTTATTTTAGAAGTTACAGGGGGTTTTAGAAGTTACACACATTTTACCACTTTGGAAGTAAGTATCTCTCGCGCAAACTATTCAGTTTAGAAAAAAATGATGTTAGAAACCTCAATATCATTTTTGATACCGTACACATATGGTTTTGATGAAAAAAAAATTTTTGAGTTTCAGTTTTAAGTATGAGGACCCCCAAAATTTATTGCTTTTTTTTCTATTTTGGTGTAAAAATATTAATGCGGTTCACAGAGTACATCTACTGACCAAGTTTCAACAGTATAGCTCTTATAGTTTCGGAAAAAAGTGGCTGTGACATACAGACGGACAGACAGACAGACATGACGAATCTATAAGGGTTCCGTTTTTTGCCATTTGGCAACGGACCCCTAAAAATAGCGTACACGCGAGTTACAAAAAGATCTCTCTCGTGTCGTTCTTTGCAGAGCGCTCGTGGTCACGTATCGAGTTGTCTATGTTAGTGACATGGTGGTGGGACAATGCCCCTCGTACAATTTCCGCCTTCTCTCCCTGTCGGTAGACTGTCGGTTACAAAGATATTGAAGTGATTCACCTCGGTATTGCTACCAAGAGAAGCATGAAGCTCATGTACCAGCTTCATACAACAGATGTTTGTGATTTACGGATATAGATAGAGCGCGTGTGAAACGTTACGTTAAATAAAACGTTTGTAAGGATCAAGCATGACGGCGGCGCTAGCATTACGGTCGCGACTCGCGACCTGCATCCTCAATGAGACACGTGTGTTTTGTGATAGTAGCCCCAGAGTGCACTGGCCGAGCCACCATACCTCATGAGGCACCATACCGAACTACAGTCTTATGACTCAAGTGAAATCAAAAAAAATGATTCGAGGTCTTTTGTTACGTTTTATAAGTAACGCGGATATCGGTAATATTTATCTAAATTCAGACATTCATTAAGTACCAACTATGGCCTACGTGCCAAAGTGCATCAGCGTAGACAATGTCTAACGCATCACTTATTTACTGCATTTGATGCCTTGATGCAAAAAAGCTGCAAACATTTCGTATGAACCACAGTGTGTCTGTTTTGTTATTCAAGCGTGATTATATAAACGACCTCTTGTCAAACCGAGGTTTTACACTTCTAGTAAGTTTATTTGCCTAAGGCCTAGTGAATGCGTACGGCGGATAAGACAGCAGTCGCGCGTTGTGGTTGCTCGAGCAAATCGTTTACATGCATTCATTCAATAATTACTAATTAGCTACGACACCGTCATTCACAAGCTGTACGTCGCTTCCGGTGCAGACGCCGACCCTTCGCGATGTTTACATAAATTGTTCATGTTAAAATAGTATTAGCAACAATCCGTCAGTGACGACACAGGGTGAGCGTAATTTCGTGACTGTTTATTTACTCCGTTCCCCTTACAAAATATGACAAGAACATGTGCGGCCGAGGCATCATTCAACTTACACGTGCACAGGAATATGCTCTCTCATATTGTACAACCAACATGCTAACAGAATCCCTACGAGATTTATTGGACTACTGTTTTCTAATCAACGAGAGTTCACATATAGGGTTAAGCCCGCGCTTATTTTGTAATTTTTTTGACGATTACTTACTACTTAGTTGGTTAATATGAACAGTACGAGAAATGACAATTGTAAGTAGGTAAATTTTTTTCAAATATTTTTTCAGGTCGGACTGTACAGCTAAAAGATACCGGCATTTCATAAGGCTTACTTTGGAAAGAAATACCTATACAAATAACAGATTTTTTTAGTGGATGTAGTACCTCATCAGAATGTTGGGCGCCCCAATGCGGCTCGCTCTAATGCGCATCATAGGGCCGCCCAAGCGTGGGCGGACTCGATGCATTGTTATACGAAGAAAGTTGGAGATAACGCCTTATACACGAATATTAAATGTTGCTTCGATAATGTATCATGCCTTTTATTAATAACGAAAGTTTTGTGCTATTAACATTTTGTTAATGATTAGTGTTGCGGCACCCGCCACCTATTCATGTCTCTTTCAAATTATGCACATTTGAATATCTGTGGTGCGACTAGGTGTTCCATTATACTTTAAAAACCCTAGAGCTGCGATATATCTACGTCTATAAACTAAGTAGGTATTTTGGTTTGTGTAAAGATATTCTCATAAACAGTACTCAAATTTTAACAATTGATTAACGTTTCTGGAACACCATTCGAGCAGTCGACGAGACTATTAGTTGAAGGCGCGTGCGAAACTAACGCATTTATTAAAATAACTTTATTGCACCACCATGCGTGTACAGGCACAACGAGAGCGACATTTCGTTTAAGTAATTGTACTCATTTATATGCATGAAATGAAACACGTTGCCGGCTAGCATTTGATGAGCCGTGGAGATCCAAACATTCCGATAATATTCTTTCTACTAATTTCTCTTCACCTCCGCTGTGTGCGTGCAGAGTGTACTCCGTACAATTTAACATGTGCTGAACAAAACTGTAGCAATAACTTGTGGCTTGCGTGTCAATGATCTACGGCGTCGGGAAATTGTATCACTTATCTATCACGATAACACTGGAATCAATAGCATCATTCCTGCCATAGTACAAAGTTCACGTATTGCCTTGGTTTTCAAAAACACATTGAAGCTAACAATATAGCTAGCGCTTGTGCGTTTATCCCTAACACCTAAATAGTTTTAATTATAACTTCTATATTCAGTGACACAAAGAGGTAGGAATGTATTCAGTATTGGTTACCTCTGCAGAATTTACTTTACATAATTTATATTGCATATGAGAGGCTCATGATTTTTTTTACTAAAATGGTCTCTCTACGGGTACAACAATGAATAGAGAACTCAATAACTTGTTTTCGAGAATCTTTCTATGAGTTCCACGATACTTATAATGATTGTTTACTCCTCAAATTCTATTATTTCACACAGATCAGAATCTTTTGATCCTTCCAATGGTTAAAACCCAACTTAGCGTAAAATTTAAGTCCTCAACTTCTCCATATCATAAATAATATATGTACCTTAGTATCTATGTACATATATGAATGGAATGCACGAGAGTTACTTCACGCTCATAACGTTCGTCCAGTTAAATTGACCTGGTGGTTACATCGGTCGACAAACCAACTATGAACAATAGTGTCCACAAGCATTGTATTCTTAGCGCCACTAAGTGGAAGTGCGGAAGTGCAGCAATTACGAGGGGCGATTAAGCATACGTAATTATGTATGTACACATGTACAGGTAGGTGTACCGGGCGACAGTTACCGGGCCCATAGTCGTACCAACGGACCCATAGTCCAGAGGATATCAGGCTTTACACTGCGCATAATAAGTGCCTCATAATGGCTAACATGCTATTTGTCGTTGACCCCGTGATGTACGGGGTCTATTTTTACGAATGATAATCAAATTAGTAACATCGTCCATTTATATTTGTTTAGGTTTGATGGAAATAATTTAGTTAATCTTTGGTCAATGACCTGAATGAATTATAAAGTACATTTGGTGGTGTGCAATACACTAGAATTGCTACAGCTGCCATTAGGAGCTTGAGGAGGACAACGAAGTAGTTCTCACGCGAATTAGTGCGTTAGTAGATATTTTAGAGGCTCACGACAACGGACTATCGTTATTATTGGGTGGCGAGTACTTAGTCACTCAATGAAATTAGTGAGGTGACATCAGCGGGTGTTGTTGTGTAAGACAAGGCGAGAGTACACTGGGGCAGACTAAACAAGCCGCAAGTTCACGAGATACTACTTATCTAACATGGCTTATTAACACTACTGCATTTATTTTATAACTACAGAACAACATACTTAGTTTACTTAGCTCCCCAAGATAGTATGAGCAGCGGTGTGACCCTCTGACAGGTGACCAACCAAAAATGACAGCATTCGTGCTGTCGTGTTTCTTATTTATTATTGCATTATTGGGCCTCCGGTCTCACACTCGCGCGAGACCGGAGGCCTAATAATGTAGAGCATCGCAATAGACCGTCATTACATAAATGCCAATAATGCTTTCGGCAGCCTCAGATATAAAAAAAAATCGGCCAAGTGCGTGTCAGGCCACGCACAGGAAAGGGTTCCTCAGCTCCCACCCATAATGGTACGTGGATTTAAATAGATAATTATTATGTTTACGTAATAATGCGTTAATTTTGTATGATGTTTTCCAAGTGAACGCATTTTACAAGTTAAGTCTCCATAACTCCTGAATT
This sequence comes from Phragmatobia fuliginosa, assembly GCA_932526445.1. Lineage (NCBI taxonomy): Eukaryota > Metazoa > Arthropoda > Insecta > Lepidoptera > Erebidae > Phragmatobia > Phragmatobia fuliginosa. The sequence continues at coordinate 200,307 of OW052078.1, read as the reverse complement.
AATAAAGTCATCTAATCCGTTATAGTTTTCCTTCAAAGTTCGTTATATGGACCACCATCACAAATTTTCCTAGATTTTTTGAGCCCGCCGTTTAGCTTTTAGAGGGGGAGGGGGACGCCCTGTTTTTACAAAAAAGTGCCCTTTAGAGTGGAATTTCTCGCAAACGAATACCTAAATTAAAAAATCGTCTTAGAAACCCTTTATTGTTTTTAAAAGACCTACCTAATGATACCCCTCGCGATGGGGTAGCCGCGAGAAAAAATTTACGTGTAGGGGTACCTACCCCAAACAAAAATATTTTTATTGTAGCACTTTGTCGACGTAATTACAACACATATCCATGCAAAGTTTCATCTTTCTAGCACTTACCGTTTCAACGGTAAGTTGAGGACGGACGGACGGACAGACGGACTTGACGAATCTATAATAACCCTAAAAACATCATTTAATGTATGTTCATAAATTTAACTAAAGTCTGCAAAATTTAAGTAGGTTGGTACATATATAAAACAGAAATATGGACTTGATTGTTTTTGTTCCCAATATAAAAGGACATCGCCAACTGCAGCAGTGACGGGCATTACTGACACATTACCGCCTTTTGAGTTAAGAGTAGGGAATGCAATCGATCTCGCGAGATCCTGATCATCCTAGATCTCGCCTCACTTTTAGAGATCAATGTCGAAGCATTAAATGACGAGATCTTGGCCGGGATTGACGAGATCGAGCGGCAGTAGTTAGCGACGCATGACGCGTGTTTTTGACTTCCAACCACTACTCTGATTTGGTTTTTAAGAAACTAGTTCCAAAATCACTCTAAATTTAGTTAGGGAGTGATCATTCGTAAGCACTCATAGGAGTGATTTTGGAAATAGCTATTTTGGAGTTTTTTGTTTTCAATATCATTATTTTACGAGCAGAGATTTAATTACTTACTTTTGAAGAGATTTTACAAGTCTGAATATTTGTTGTTCATAAGCATGACTTATGTAAAATAATTTAAAAATAAATATATTTTACTTTCAATAATTTACGTTGCATCTTACATGCATCATCACAACTACTAACCAGTTTTAATTATGTTTCAGTTATCTAATTAATAATACTTTTCGAAATCCATTCGAGATCTCGGATCTCGCTGAAATCGAATTTTCGATTCCTCGAGGTCTCGACTTGACAAGATTGCATTCCCTAGTTAGGAGTACACTCTGTTCTCCCTTGAAGGTAAGAGGTCATTTGTGGCCAAAAACATAACAGGCCAGAATATTTTGTGGCCTGTGATGTTTCTGTATTCTGCAAATTATTTTGCGAGGTAATTATAATATATGGAATAATATAATGGAATAACATAATGAATATGGTAGTAAGTATACATATTATGGTGTTTAAATTTTGTATGTTCTGTTTCATTTGATCGGATTGACGATTTTGATGGGATTTTAAGTGAGAGCTGATGATATAACAAGTAACTAATGTTAGTTTTATTTTGGACTACCTTCAAACCCAGTTTAATCACGATTACTTAGTAACTTAGGCCTAGCGCGCACGGGTGACTTATGTCACTGTGACAAAAAAGTTTTTGTCATGTCACGTCGCGTCTTAAAATCTGAGTGCGATCACGGCGAATGACTGTCAGTAAACATTTTTCAAATCTAAGATTCATTTATCGGTATAGATTTAGAAGAGACGGTCATTATTTGCGAATTAATACGGCGTTAAAGAAAATATCGTGAAAAAGGATACTGGGTACATCCCCTTTGGAGTGACAGATTATTTTGTGAAATTTTTACACAGTGATTTTGATAATTTTACTGTAGCTCTTTGACCACGTAATTAAAACACATATTTGTGGAAAGTTTCATCTTTCTAGCACCAACTATTTGGGCGGTCGGCCGAGGACGGATATGACGAATCTATAAGGGTTCCGAGTCATGAACTACGGAACCCTAATAAAAAGTAAGCGGAAAGCAGGGCACGAGCAATGGCGTCAGCATAAACTATTTTGTCTTCCGTGTGCGCGCATCAATGAAAATCTAGTGGCGCGCTGTCAGTTTTGTCACGGGCTTGTTCACAGGCCCAAGAACTATTTTGTCACCCGATTATCAAGTCGTAACATGCGCGCATCTCCATATATTTCTACAGACATAATAAAAGTGACAAAACAGTCACAGGGACCAAAGTCACTAATGCGCGCTAGGCCTTATAGGCTACTTTTTAGGGTTCCGTAGTGGCAAAAAACGGAACCCTTATAGATTTCTCATGTCTGTCTGTCTGTTTTTTTTTTTTGTTTTAAAAAGACAACTCCCGCATTAGGAATATAAATTCCTGTGTCGCGGGGGGCTTTACAAACATACATGAAACGGACACAAATAACACCCAGACTCAGAACAACAAATTGTGAATCACACAAAGTGTTATCCTACGTGGGATTTGAACCCACGACACTTGGCGCAGTAGGAAGCGGTGTGGCGACCGCTTAAGCCACTAGGCCAACCGTGCAGTCAAGTCAGTCTGTCCGTCCGTATGTCACAGCCACTTTTTTCCGAAACCATAAGAACTATACTTTTGAAACTTGGTTTAAGTAGATGTAATCTGTGAACCGCATTAAGATTTTCACATAAACAGAAAAAAAACAATACATTTTCCCCATAAGTACTTGGAACCGAAACTCGAAAAAATTTTTTTTCATCTTACTCATACGTGTTATCTATGGATAGGTGTTGAAAAATAATGTTGAGGTTTCTAATATCATTTTTTTCTAAACTGAATAGTTTGCGCGAGAGACACTTCCAAAGTGGAAAAATGTGTGTGTCCCCCCCTGTAACTTCTAAAATAAGAGAGTGATAAATCTTAAAAAAATATATGTTGTACATTACCATGTAAAGTACCAACGAAAATTGGTTTGAACGAGTGGCGGGTTTTTTTAGCTTAGCTTCGCCCTGCATTGTTATATGGATTTTTGTTGGAAAGCTACTACCGCTGGTAACACCGCTTATTCATTTAATTAAGAAATTGTCTCACTGACTAACTTTCCTATAAGTTTTTTGAAAATAATATAATAGTAGCTAACACTAACTAATCTTGAGATTAATACAAGCTGGAAGATGAAGATGATCATATAATATATTTTGTTCCTTAGTTTAACTTCCAATAATTTTGATCGCTCAATATGTTCACCAGCTACTTGGAATGCAGTTGTAACATTGAGTAAAGTGAGAGTCTGAGAAACAGGTTCCATAAGGAGGAACATGATCTACTGAAAGGTGAGCTCAGTAATGTTTGCACGGCAGCTTTCCTAACCACAATTAGTGCATGACAGACGTGAACACAGAGCTAAATACAGGAATGATTGCAAGTGATGACAACATTGCTCTTTGAATCCTTGAATTATGAAATCAATTCTATATACCTACCTAGTCTATACCTGGTAAAAGGTTTAGACTTACTATTATTTCTGAAAGAACGAATTAACGGTTTTTGGTGGTAAGATTCAGTTAGCCCTGTTTTATTAAGTAATAAAACATACTGTAAAACATAAATATTTCATTCCAAGTTACATATATCACAATCTATGTTGCTATTATGTGTGTGTCTGTGTGTGCTAGCATGTATGTGTGTTTGTATGGGTGTAAGTATGATGAACTCATTTAGTGTTAGCAACGTCTCGTCCAAGCAAGCATCATAGTATCACTAAGATTTACTTAACTCTCTAAGTGGCTCCTAAATTTAGCGGATGTTAGTCAAAATTACTAGATGTTAGTGCCAGTACCTATTTAAAAAATTACTATACAAATACATCAAATTGAAGATTAAAATTATTCTCAAAAGTTTGAAATAGGTATTATTTTTTTTGATCTCAAAGATGGCCTAGTTTTTGTATATTTATACAATGTTGAGATGATCTATCTGGAACAGATAATCTGACCCCTCGCCAGAGAGAGTTCCGAGTGCTGTACACGGCTGCGAGCTGTTTACAGAGCCGCATACTCTGATAAGATAACGCGCATAGTTAAGTCTGCGGCAGGTGCGGACGAAGTCGACGCGCGCCGCACTGCGCCGGCGGCGCTTGCATCATACCAGATTATTACACCTTCTTATTCGACCATTCAAGGTCTTGCTGCGCTAACTTGTCTCGCGGGAAAAGATGCGAAGCGCGCTGAGCCTGACACACTTACCTACGAAACTTGGCTCCATTTTCTTCGAGCCTTATCTGTCTTCTGCGGTCCCTTTTCAATCTAGTTTGTGTGATGGTGATGATAAAAAGTTTTTCTGAGACATGACAACACACACACACACACCGCCACTCCCGACTTAAACTTTTCCAAACTTTTCAAAACAAAAGTTATGGAACTCGGTGAAACACGCTCACTGAAATTGGCTTTACTGTCGCACACACATAAATTAATATAGCGCACAAGAAGTTTGAACAAAAGTAACAACGCTAAAAAGCGTGAAAACCAACACAAACGGGCACAGCTAACTTAGTATCCGAAACTATGAAAATGACAGCCGAGTTGACCGAGATGACAAGCGGGAGGGATGGTCACTCACACACACAACATCGCCCAAGTAACAATGTACATACACAGTCATGCATTTACCATTTTACTCTTGTGTGCATACCAATTAACGTAGTGTGACCAACATACAAATAAGGTTTCGATGTACTATATAATTTATTAAAACTTAAATCCAGTTAATTACTCTAGGGAATAGGATAGGAAATATTCTTGAATAATATTTATTTGTGTGATTTTAATCAAGCATTCTAGACACTCGTATGGTTTTGATGCCTAACGTTTATTGTGGCGCCATCTAGGCAGTCATCATCGCAGTCTTGATTTAACATAGTGGTAAAGATGGCGTTGTACCTATTTAGTCTTATTATATCAATTTTTACAAAAAAAATCATTTTTTACATATTAAAGTGCAGTAGGTATTATGAATGTTGTATATGAATATTTTTGTATCTATCATCGCTAGACTTGTACCCTTTTATATGATAGATTATGGTACTGAAATATGTTTCACGTCTGTAAACCTATTTTTATAAAATTAAATTGTGCATTAATTAATTAAGAGAAATAGTGAAATTTGTGTTCAAGATCCGTGACGACGAGTAGGTGCCTACCTAGCTACTTAGTCAATGGAACTGCTCATTATCAAAACTATAACCTTATTAACGATAAAACTGTAACTCTTCATCACTACGAGTAGACAAAGACTGTGTGAAATGTTTTATTTATTTAGGTCAATATTCAAACAACATTCGTTACAAGAGCAAGTATATGCATTATTAGTACCATCTATGTTTATGTAAGTAGTAGTGGTAAATAAAAATATCTTTCATCATAATGCTGTGCCACATCAGCCACATGACTCTCAGTGATGAACTACGGAATTTTTTTTTTTTAAGTAGACACTTCTTCTTTACGCACACTTGACTTGGGGGTTAAGCTGATTAATGCATTGAATTGCATTGACGCGTACGCGAGCGTTACTTACTATACTAGCGGGCAGCGGCACATTTCGATATGATGGCCGTTGTGTGTGACGTTTGTCCACTCATGAAGTTTCGTATTAGTTAGGTTTGAAGGAGCAAATTGCTGTTCTTTATTGTCAATAGTGACGTGTAGTTAGTCATAAAATTTATGGGATATATTATTTTATGACACACAATTTATTTATTATATGTATTGATTTACTAAGTAAGTACTTAAATATATTTGGGTCCCGTGAACATTTATTTTTTATTCGTATAAAATTATAATTATTGGTGTACTTATTTACCACACAACTCGGCATTTATTTTTCAAAATTTAAATTTTATACGATCGTCGATCGTGAAATTAAGGGATATGCTGCAAGACACAATACAGAACCCCCATAACAACAAAAATGGTAAACATTTTAGAAGAAGCTTGTGAACATGTGACTAAAGGAGACTGGGAAAAGGTAATTAATACCTAGAACTGTTTACTTACTATGGTAAGGTTATGAAAGAGATGTGAATATAGATAATATTTTAGAAAACGAACTTATACTTAATTAATGAAGGTGATGATGATGATAGCAGTGACGACAGTGAAAATAGCAGTATGGACGAATCTGATTAAATATAGCCTTTTGTGTGGGGTTGCCATCCCCAAATTAAAAAACTAGGATTCAATTATAGACGTAAAAGTATGCAATAGTTAAATTAATATGTAGTGAATATAGGTAAAATGAAACTAAAGTAAGTAATCCATCATTTTCATCTTCTTAGCCGTTATTCTCAAGTTTATTCGGTTTCAGCTACTACTTCAACCGGTTTTACCTGAATTTCAGTTTTACCACGGCACGGCACGGCAGCGCGATAACTTGCGACGGCGAGCCGTGAGGTCACAATAAAATTTTAAAAGAGGAGCGCGAATTCTTTTTTAAAAAACCCAGGACGCTCCTTAAAAACTATTCAAGACATCCCAGGACACTTCAAAAACTAGGACATGTCCTGGGAACACAGGACGGTTGGCAACTCTACTTTTGTGGCACCTTTTTTTTGGTCTCTTTTTGTATTAATTTGTTTCTTGTATGCATATAAAGTATGTAGGTATATTCATTGTCATTCCAATATTCAGATCGTTCAAATATTTAAGTAAGCATTTATATTTTAGTTCTATTATCATCAAAAACTTATAGATTTCATTATATTTTTTCCGAAAATAAATTGACATTTCACATCACTATTGTAATATGTCAAAACGGCCATCATAGCGTGCCGCTAGCTTAGAGTCTGATCGGAACAGGAGAAAGGACGTTGAGAGTTGAGACGTAGATGTAGGTTAGTGCATGGGGTTAGTGAATCGTCCACGATGGATCGCTGGTCGGTCCGGCTGGAGACTCCACGTGCTGGCTTTGCCACCGTAGAGGCGCTTCAGCCGGTCATCGGCGAATGGGCAGTGCGGCAGCACGGGACCCTTACCTTCCGACTGACGCAGGTTCTTTCCGGGCATGGTTGCTTCGGAAAGTACCTGCACTCGGTCGCCAGGAGGGAATTGAGTCCCGCCTGCCACCACTGCGACTGCAGTGAGGATTCGGCTCATCACACGCTGGCGGTCTGCCCCGCATGGGAGACGCAGCGCCGGGTCCTCACTGCAGTCATCGGAGGGGATCTCTCGCTGCCGGCCGTCGTTCGTTCCATGGTCGGCAGCGAGAGCTCATTTACCGCGGTCGCAACCTTCTGCGAGGACGTAATCACGCAGAAGGAGGCGGCGGAGAAGGCCCGGGAGGACGACATCCAATCGGACCAGATTCGCCGCCGGCGACTCGGGCGGCGGAGGCGCGAACATCTGCGCCTCATGCCGCCTTGAGTGTGGCCGCGGGTGGACGGGACGGGTTTTCCCTCCACCCGCATTATGTGGCCAGCCGCGAGGGGGCGGCGTCGGTGTGTGCCGGACGCCGCCTAAGAGAGGATCGTCATCCGAGACGGTGCCCGCATCAGGAGCGGGCAGGCGCTGGAGAAGTTCAGAAGGAGATCCCACCCTGGACTTCTCCTACTCCTAAACGGAGAAGCGCGGAGAGGGCACACTGTGTGTTTTTTAGTCGGTTCAAGTCCGACACACCACCCCGCCGTAACCCCCGGTGGGGTGACGGTCCATGATGATTTTTCACACACTAAAAAAAAAAAAAAAAAAAAAAAAAATGGGGTTAGTGAATCGCCGCCGGGATCGAAATACGCGCCGCGTTGTCTTCCTACATGTGGGTCTTGGTCGCCCTAGTTGAGCAGTAACGTCCCAAGCCGAGCGCTCACTGAAAGCCCACGTAAGACTGAGGCAAACAGTCGTACATCTTACAAAATAAAAACCTATTTCCTGTATTCTAGAGCTCAATCTGCACAATCCTTTTTTTCTTATATCTATTCTTTTTACAATTGATTTGCCCTATGCAAATGCGGTAATCTCTGTCTGTTGGACTAAGAATACGAAGTCTCACCAGCATTATTCATTCCACAGATGTCTTAGGAAAAAAAAAAGCTCAAAAGCTTATGTTTACTAACTAAAAACATAATTGCATATTTTATGTTTTCGGGAAAAGATAACGTAATGCAACCTATTTCAATGATACTTACATTTGCTATCACTTAGATGCTTTTCGTACGGGGCGTGCTCATAATGGGGCACGTCGCCTACTTCCACAATCCATGTGACCTTGCCTTTGCGCTGTCCTAGCAGCGAGGGCGAGAACGACATTTTACGGCACGCGCCGGGGTTACATCACAACTATTCACAACACTGTCACTATATAATGAACACAAACTACAGCAGCCACAAGTTGAATGACTTGTACCTACTCACACACTTTGATCACAATTTTTAGACACGAATCTATAACAACACTTTTTTAATCCAATATTGGTATTTTGTCCGATTCTTTATCACTTCTATATCCTAACACGAAATAAGTCAATATTTTATTTACATTGTTATTAGTTCGAGTAAATTTTTGTAGACTTCACTATAATGAAACTAGAAATCAAAAGTTATTTGATTGAAATTGTGATAGGTCTTGTTCAGGTCAACATTGCTTTAATACCTTACGAAACACGGATTTATGTTACTGGTGCTAAGTTATTATTGTGAAATGAAACGCAACAACTACCCATGAAGAATATGAACGTTTAGGTACAACATGTAATCAAATAATGTAGCACTTACATACAGTTGGTATGATAGGTATGCAAAGACGTCGCAGGGATTACTTTCGCGGCCCTTATTTGTGCATTGGTTTGCTATCTCAGTTATTTTTAGGCCTATGCAGTTCACCTTGAGAGTCGCTTTGAATCTTTAACCAGATTGGCGATGCACATTGAACTTACACACCCACAGGCCGACACTACAACGTCTACCTACAGACTACAGACACCGATCTCGAGCCCACGACATACCTACTTGGGAATCTTTCATTCATAGCTTCAATAGTATATGATTTTATTAATATCCTGTTAACTGTTGGTATAAAGAGTTACTTTAATTTCCCCCATGCTAGCTTCGTGTTACGTTTATAATGTATGCACATGCTTGTACGGTAGCAGCAGTAGGAGCACACGAGCGATAGACAAATATAAAACTCTTAATTTAATTTGTATATTTACAAGAAAGTACATAAAATAACAATTATATATAAAGTACGGTCAAAGAGAAGATCATACTAAATTTAAACAAAACAGCAATAGCGTGTATAAACCTATGGACGTTTCTTGTTTGGAGAATTAAAATCTGTTGATTTATTACTTGAGGAACGTGGCTGTGGTTCTATCATTAAACATTTAATAAAAAACAATGATCAACAAAACAAATTAAAAAAAAATAAACAAACAACAAACTAAGTAATTATTAATATTACTAAACTGTTCAGGCGGCCGCCCGAATGTTGGCGATCCTGTATTGATTATAACACTTTTTTTGCCGGGAGAACGAGACATTACGACAAAACATGGAAAGAGATAGTTAACAGATTGTCAACTCCACAGTCGCTTTTAAGGTAAACGATATTTTGTATCGCTTCTCGTTGGTAGTACTTTAATGTACAAAGGGCGGCCTTATTGCCATAAGCAATCTCTTTCGGGCAACCTTAGGATGGATCAGAATGTTTCGAAGAGACAGTAGCAGTTGACGGTGCAGTGAGTTAAAAAGGATTCTAATTAGCTAATAAGTATAATCAGAAACATATATACATACATCTCCGTATGGAGATACTTATCTAATCTTATAAATAAAATTCTCGTGTCACAATGTTCGTTCCCATACTCCTCCGAAACGGCTTGACCGATCTTTATGAAATTTTATATGCATATTCAGTAGGTCTGAGAATCGGCCAACATCTATTTTTCATACTTCAAGGGGGCGAGCGGAGCCGTAGGCATCAGCTAGTATGTATATAAATACATACATAAAATAGTAGATATATATTTATACATATGAACAGATACAGAATTAAATAATTATAACTACTTATTGCGATGTTCGGAGCACCCAAATCAATTCTCATTTATCTCTCATCAATTTGTCATAATAACATTTCTCGTAATTAGGCTTGTAGCTTATGACGTATGTTATAAACACATTTGTGTGTTCTTGATATTTATTTAATGTGCTATGTTTGTTTATTACTTTACTGCTGACTAGTCAATCGTCATATTACATACTTTGTTATCTATGGAATACGGGGCACAATCATGATTGAACTGACATCCTAGGTGGTGGTCCAAGTGACTAAAATAATTTAAGTGTACATTTCTCGGAGCCGGCTAAACTAATCGTACCTTGGCTAACATAACAAGCAACTCACACCGTCTGAATGGTCCCCGTGCGTGAGGAGACATCGCATGTAGCGTCACGATCAGTCAGCTATCTTTGGACGACGCAACGAGGACTTATCGTCACACCTCAGCAGCACAAACAATTGACAGGACGGCGCTACATGCTAGCAGTATAACCACAGATAAGATAATATGTGTCAGCGCAACTCAGAATCAGAATGTTATATTACGTATATAATATGCTCGTTTGTGCACATAGCAAGTGTCGCTAGATAACATCCTGTCTAAAGAGGAATAATGACAAGATTCGGGAGTGAGTAAATGCAGAGATAAGATATGATGTCGTGCTCCAGCTGAACATCTCTCGGGTCAACTGCAGCGGTCGTTATCGCGTGTTGTACTTGTACACCATCGAATGTAACATGCGCGCTTGCCGGAGCTTGTAACATGGCGTGGATATGGATACTTCCTGATAACAATATTATACAAGTAAAACATACATAAACTACACTACTCACATTTAAAAAAAATCCGATCCAAGTCTCGAGAAAAAAGAAGGTATAAAAGGAGATGGATACGCTTTCATACAATTTTGGGCCTAAATGTAAAAAGATAAAATTGGTGTCGATCGATAGCTACTATATTAACAAACAATCACTGATAATTTTTCAGATTTTGGCAATCTGAGAGCAGAGGTAAAAGGTGTTTAGGAAAAGTGAGGTTAGGTACGTAACAGCCTATTTTTGAAGTGCGATTGTCATTTTTTACCCGACTGCCGAAAGATAATGTTTTTATCAGTACCTATACCTATGTATATTCGTATGTATTTCTTGGCGTTGTGTAGACCAAACGCGTAAGCCGATTTTAATAATTCTTACGTCAATCCATTCGTCTTAACCTTGCGAGTGTCACTGGCTACATTAAAATTGAAAAAATGGCGGCTTTTGGGCGCCTTAAAGTTATGGGCAACCCATATCTTGAATTGATTTCAAAAACAAAAACAATTATAAACCATATGTATCCTTCGACTGCACAGCATGTACCTATTTCACAACAACAACTGTTTAACATATATTTATAGTACAAACAAACCATCCTCTTAAATCACTCTATCTAATGCTGTAAACTGCATTCAAACACATTAAGAAGGTACTGCACGAAATTGTGGGATTTGACGTATTTTCAAATGAGTAGTACTGTGCGCTGCATTAATTAAATACATCAAAAGTATTTGTATAGTTTAGGTCGATCCTTGCACAAGATCTCCGCCGAAGTTGGAATTTGAAACAGATACATATAAAATTAAAAAACGATACATATATGTTGTGTGTCAGATGAAATCTTAAAAACATTTTTCTTCGAAAAGATAGTAGATTTTACGTCTAGAACAATAATTTTCATATGACAATATTTGTATTTACATCGTGCAGGGTTTAGCCGGTGTCTAATTTAATTTAAAAGTATAAATCTAAAAATATTGATACTTTTCAATTTTTAACACAAACGCCTGATGCACATTGCACATTGCGCAGAAAAAAATATTGCTCTAATTAAATTACTAGGTCTGAAACTTCAAAGCAGAATGGGTCTAATTACTAATATTAATGAGATCAATTTTGTTTTGAAGTTTTTTTTAGACTTATGTCAGTATTGTATTGTGTATCATGTCTATATGTCATTGGTTATACTTACTGGCAAATAAGAAAATTGGAAAAAAATCAAATTTCGAGTCGAATCTGTACAGAGTAATGCGAACGCAGAGCAACAAATGTACGAAACACAATACAAACGTACAAACGCAAATAGGTAAATATCTCAAACAGGTATGTTTAATGTTACTGTTATAATTTTAATGTAAATGCAATGTTCCGTTCACAATTATTCGTCAGTTGCTAATCAATCAATACAAGTAATCAAGTAATCAAGACGGTAGAGAACTTCAAAACGTAAATATTTACCTTTGATTATAAACATATATTTAAACATATATTATTATAGGCCTATGTTTTTCAGGTTACATGTAATCTTATGGTCAAGAAAGAACTTATAGTAGAAAAGGAAAACACAAATGAAAGCAAAGCCACAATTCGGGTACTTGTTTAAACCAAGAACTTACTCACCACAACTCTCCATTTGGTTGCAACTTCAGTAATTTAAAAATCAATGGAGAATATAGAAATTGTTTTCAGTCCTCCTGTTTCATAGTATGCAATATGTGTAATGCAAAATTAAGATTGGAAAATTGTTGAAAACCTAGAAACAGCAAGGAACTTGCACTCAATCAAAATATCGTGAGTAATTAAGTGTATAGATATGGGATTCAGTGCCCTGGAGCAAGTCAAAACTTCTCTTGATATACCCTGCATGTCAGAACATTTTTATGCCAAATTTCATGCTAAAGTATGTGAACTCTGGGAACTGGCCAAAGTAAAAAGCATAGAGGAAGCAACAAAATAAAAATATTAACTGGCTGAAAAAAATAATGACCTTAATGCAGATAGCGTACCGATGATAACAGTTGTATCTGATGCGTATTGGAGTAAGAGGTCATACAGGAAAAACTATACGACCTTTTCAAGAGCTGCAAATATCATTGGCTACAGAACTAAAAAAGTTCTCTACATGACTGTTAAAAATAAAAACTCTATGGTTTGCGGGCGAGCTCAGAAGCGCAAACTTTACTTCAAGTTTGTATTTCTGAGCATGTATGATATAAAAATTACACTCGATCATCTAGCGGTATGTAGTCAACTGCCATAGTAGAAGGCTTCAAAAGCAACTCAAGGTTTTATTTATTCTAAACACATAGCTAATGGTGATTCCAGCACCTACAAAAATGTTCTGGATACCAAACCATATGCCGCACTTATTGTCGAAAAGATAGAGTGCTCTAACCACCTCCTCAAAAACTTTTGTACAAGATTAGATGAATTATCAAGAAATACATGTTACCAATTAATATGCCAAAAAATACAGCTCCAAAACGTGCTACGCGTACGGCGATCGGTGAAAGGTGCCATAAATCACATTGATTCTCAAAATGAAAAATCTTTCGCTGAAAAAGTTATAGATTTAAAACAAGACCTTTTCAATGCACTTATTCACGTTTTCCGCGATCACAGCTCGTGCAAGTCTTATATTTGCAAGTACATCCTCATAAATAAAGGCCATCAAACTGATAAAAACGTATTTGGTGAAATAAAATCAGATGCGGTCTTTGCCACCATAATAAAAGTACTTTGGCGATTGATTAAAAATGCCAAAAATTTTATGGCGAATAAACTATTCACTTAGACAATCATACTCAGGACGGTGTGCTGCATCTGTTGTTTCATTTAATCCCGCAATACAGACATTAGTGATAAAGACTACGGTGAAACTTGCCCAAGGCCTGATTTTAGTAAAGCCGATTTCAACTTTGCTAAATCTACGCATATGGCAAAAATACTGTTACAGCTATCCAATGAGGATCGTCACGCACTTGAACGGCGCACTGTATTAAGCTGATTCGATTGAATGGCTTCAGGAGCGGAAGCTTCTTGAAGCTAATTTTGAAAAAAAAGAACATGTAAAAGGGGCTTTATAAGATGTGGACCGGTCGTCTTTGTCTTCTTCTGAATTTCGTCAAGCACAGTGTCTTGTATATTGATATTTGCTATTCACCCAGTGCTCGTACCACCTATGCATTCTACCTTCCGAATAACATCTGTACACTCTTATGAATACGCGGTAATCTGGATGACGCGCTGTAGGGTATCTTTCCCTATAAAGGAATGCATCAGCGCTTGCGCTACTTCTACATTCACCATAAATAAAGTGCATGTTTGCGTATTCTTGTGCCATATATTGAATACGCGGCATACTGATACACGAAACCAGTCCAGATACAAGCCAAGTCGTCGTAAAATCACCAAACTAAAGTCCAAATCAGTGAGCAAAACGAAGAGTCCAATGATTTGACTCTTACTTAAAACGATGACTTCTGGCTGTTTAGCCAGAAATCGTCGTTTTAACACTGATTGACAATCACAGAGAACTGCAAAAGGAATGGGAACATGCGATACCGAACAAGTCAAGCGACGCACCAAATACTTGCCATTGCTATGTGCCATGGCGCGAGAGAGATAAGGTACAATAGTACAAAGGTACAATAATAATATACTCGTCTCTCGCTCGCTTACACTGTACTTTAGTACTGAATTTATTCACCTATCTCTGTCTCATAATTAACAAAAAATTACTTCGGCCACACTCAGGTAGTAAATAGCGAAATAACATTATCACACGTCCTTTACTACACTAAAAAGGAAGCTTTAATTTTCTCTCTTTGGATAAAATTATGTATTATACCATTTTTTTTAATATAGTTGCTGCTTAGTTTTTCATACATATTTTTTTCACAAAAATCTCAAATTCTGTCATAATTTATTTTGATCAAATTTCATGTTAATTTTTTTCCAAAAAAGTATAATAGGCACTCATACGATTTACTGCATTTCTAATAAGATTTTTTGTGAGGAATAAGATAACTTCAAAATTTGGGCAACTATTGGATTTCTTTTGGGTTTTTTTTTTGTACGCTGGATAGCTATACTACTACGTGCTTTAGGATTACCCATTCTTTCTGGGACACCCTGTATAGATGATATACTTATATTGACAGGAGCTGGATGTGAGAAGCCCAAAATCGATCAGAGTGGTTTGCAATGGGAGAGGCCTATGTCCAGCAGTGGACTTCGATAGGCTGATTATGAAAATGAATAGATTCTAGAAATTATTACTTTTGAACAAAACTTTCATAAAAACGACTGAATATTTAGAAGATATGTATTACTCTGTGTGGAGCCTACTCTGTACAATTATTTTACATATCGAATGCCCGCTCTACACTCGCGGCGCGAACGGCCGCGAAAGCCCGCGACAACTGCGAATCACGAGTGTGGATGTTGTTCACACTTCTCGTTCGCGCTTCAAATCAAATCAAATCAAATCAAAACCATTTTATTTCAAATAAACCATACAACGGCACTTTTGAAACGTCAAGTAGTCAGTCAGTAGTCAGTCGTGAAGCTAATCGTCTGTTCCAATTCGTAGATCCTATGGAGAAGAACAGACAAGAAACTCCATGGACACTCTTTTCCAACATTGTTTTTACAATTTTTGGTTACATTGTTTAAGGCATTTTATTAAATGTGAGGACAATGTAACGATGCTGATATTTACACATGTAGTGTCCAAAAACAATTAAACAATAAATAGAAGTTGTGAGATGACCAGCCCCGACTGGCGGCGCCCGTATCACGAGCATGACCCATGCACCAGCCATCGTCCAGTTCAACCATATCGTAGGGAACCGAACGACCCGCTACACACGCCACCGCCAGCAGGACTTTTGAGCGAGCATGACATACTCACAACCGCCAGTCAACAAACTTATGCTACCAGTGACTACAAAGTGCTCACATGTACAATTCAAAATGTTCGCAGTTATACAATAATAAAAACCATTTATAATTATGCTACTCTCTAAGAATGCGATAAATATTTGGATCATGTCAATAAAAAGTAATTAATTATGCAATAATGATATTACAAAAAATAATAATAATAATAATTTAATGTCAAACAAGATACAATTAAAATATCAATAATCCATGTCGGAAATATGGATATCCAATGTCAAAAAAAAAAAAATTGAAATATATGAATGTCAATTATTATGATAAAATTAACATAATTATGTCAAAAATTAAACTAACTTCTAAATAATTTGAGAATTAATCATGTGGCTGTGGAGCAGGACCAGCATTAAGCCAAGCATTCTTGTCGGCAATGTAATCCTCTAATTTGTAATATGCTTGCTTACATAGTGTGCGTTTTACAACATTTTTAAAACGTTTCTCTGTTAAATCCAGTATGTTTTGAGGTATTTTATTATAAAATTTAACACAGTACCCCATAAAAGATGTATGCACTTTTGAGAGTCTAAAACGTGGTTGAATTAATTTATCTTTATTCCTAGTATTATACCCATGTCTATCACATCTTTGATTGAAGAGATGTAAATTTTTTCGAACATACATTATGTTTTCATAGATGTACTGACAAGGAACTGTCATGATATTGATCTCCTTAAAAAGGCCCCTAACAGAATCGCGACTGCGGAGACTATATATAGCTCTAATGGCTCTTTTTTGCAGAATAAAAATTGACTCTATGTCTGCCGCACGTCCCCAAAGCAAGATGCCGTATGACATGATGCTATGAAAGTAACTAAAATAAACTAATCGTGCGGTTTCCACATCCGTTAGTTGCCGAACTTTTCTAACAGCATATGCCGCTGAGCTAAGTCGCCCAGCAAGTGATTTTAAATGCGGACCCCATTGTAATTTTGCGTCTAGCGTGATTCCCAAGAAAACAGTTTCGTCTACCAATTCTAGTTTCTCTTTGTTAATTAAAATGTCACAATTACTGCTTTTAACATTTGGCAAAGAAAATCTAATGCATTTGGTTTTCTTTCCATTTAGCAATAAGTTATTAGTAGTGAACCAATGATGTACGTTATTAATAGTATTATTTATATCAACAAAATTTTCAGCCCGCCTATCAACTTTAAAGATCAATGAAGTATCATCTGCAAATAATACAATGTTCGGTTGATCTTGCAATATGTGTGGGAGATCATTAATATACACCAGAAACAAAAATGGGCCTAATATTGAACCCTGCGGTACTCCCATTCTGATCCTTGAGCCCAGAGAATTTACGCCATTTACCTGTACTTTCTGCTGCCTATCATTGAGATACGACTCAATCAAGCTAAGTGCTCGTTTATCTAGTCCGTAGTGATTAAGCTTTAATAACCGTTCGCTTCGCACCGTTCCCCGATCGGTGTCGGTTTTTTGGCCCGCGACAAAGGGTTCGCGGCACGCGAACGTGAACGCATCCACACTCGCAGTTTTTTGCAGTAGCGTACATGACATCGTAGGGAGTGGTTGTGCGTGCGTTGGTAATTGACCTAAATATGAATATTACGTGGAATAATATTTTTTTTCTGACCCTCATTGAGTGTTATCAAGCTGAGCCTATACTCTGGCAGTCGAAACATCAGGACCGTAAAAATAAGTATAAGGTTCATGATGCCTGGACACGCAATAAGTGCTCTCTTAAATATACCTGTAGCTGAGTTAAGAAAAAAGAAAGAATCACTTATGTCGAGCTATAGATCGTATAGAAAGAGAGTGAAGGAATCCACATTGATGCAAGTTCAAGTGATATCTACAAGCCCATATGATTTGCTTACGAAGCCATGAACTCATTTCTGAGGTGAGATTTTAAATAAATAGTGGAGACTTTCGAAACTATCTCCAGTAGCCAAATATCGCAATGTAATGGCAAGGCGTATTTTAGCTGGGATCGATGTCCTAATTGAGTGTCTTGTTTGGATATCATTGGTAAAACTAATAAATTATCAAAATCCGACTGAGACATTCTCGTAAACTTATGAAATTCTCCTGATGGTTCAGCAACGAATTCACTCAACTGTTCATCCATTGTTGCAATGAAAAAATAAAGTAGGTAGGTAAAGTATTTATAACATGATGAATATACAGAAAAGAATAAAATATGCTCCAAAGTTAAAAAAATACCAACGTCTTCTTCTCCATCTCTTTTTTGTGTGCTTCTTAACTACACAAAGGTAATTATAATACGCAATTGCAAGCAGTGACACATTAGCAACAAAAATCACGTCGTCGCCCATCATAGTCGCGAACAAGACTGTGAAGCTTTGCGAGTGTGGAGGGACACAGTTCTTGCGCGGATCACGGCGTGAATTCACGGCGTGAATTCATGGCGCGACGTCACGCGCGAGTGTAGAGCCGGTATTAGATAAAATGTTTCACGTAGGAAGCGGCGACGGTGCTGCCTAGCGGCGCTGCCGCGCAACTCTGCTCGTAAATACCTAAACTCGGCGTTTTTTGTTCGCGCAGCACACTCATAAGTAGTTTAAAAGATCTAACTAAACTAAGCTAAGACTATGAAGATGTATAAATTGATGTCTTAGTTTTATTAATTTACTAAGTTTACTTTTATTAGTGTCAGGGCCGGATTTACCATATAAGCTGAAAAAGCTGAAGCTTGGGGCGGCAGCATTAGGGGGGCGGCAAAATGGCCCAAAAACTAAACTGGTACAGAAAAAAACCTTTTTTTAAGCATTACGAGTATAAATCCTGTGTCGCTCTACAAACATACATAAAACCAACACAGAGGACACCTAGACTTAGGACAACAATTTGTGAATTGCGCAGTAGAATGCAGCGTGGCGTGACTCGAGCAGGCGACACCCCGGTGCGGCTGAACGGTTTCTGGTTGGTGTTCCGCCTTTAACTGTGTAAAACGGTGAGAGGCGCGATATCGTCCTGCCTCAAGGGTAATTTATTGATTACCCTGAGATGTACCCCAGTCATGGGATAAGGCAGTGGGGACTCCAGAAGTCACTGATGCGTTTCTGGAGCTCCTCCCGACTGCCGGGGTTTAGTGGGTAGACCGGTTCGCCGGGAGTCCCATACACGCCCACCGTCTTCCCCACGGAGGGTATGGTGCGAAAAGCAGTCCCCGCGAAAAAAAAGGTGCATGGTTAGCAGTATCGGGCCTTACTTACCTATCTTCCTAAGCCTACCAAACCTCATAATAATAAAAGTAGTGCAGTAAAAAACAAGCTTTGCTTAGCTTAAAAAAACAAAAGTCATAAAAATAATCTAGTAACTAAATTATTTCCTAAAGAAAGGAATTAACTTAATTGTGAAAAGTGTATCTAATTTTAGGAGTCAGTAGAGGCGGCAAAAATTTTAAAGCTTTGGGGCGGCAAATGTGTAAATCCAGCACTGATTAGTGTATTTTAAAGTTTTGTGTTTTACTGTGCCTATTTTAAAATAATGTATGAATGACATTATGTATAAACTTCATCTTCCTAGCCCTTCTTACTCCCAAGATTATTTGGGGTCTACTACTAGTTCAAGCGGTTTTATAAGAATATCAGTTTTTCCATCAAACGAGTCCCATCGGACGTCCGCAATCCTGAGGGAAACTGAATTCGAAGGTTGAACGATTATGTAAATATAATACAGACAGACGGACGGACAGACCCATAACCACGGCAGGTCACGTGTCACCCGGTGTCACCGGGAAATGTTCGCGGTGTGCACAACACGGCGCGCATAGTGATCGCTGATTATGCTAATGTAGTAATGCTTGGTTACATCATATTATTATGGACATAAAAACGTTTTAATTTTGAATGCTTTTAAATAATTGCTTAATTTATTTATCCCATATAAAATATTCGGGGTCACTCGCAATTGGATCGCTTTTAAGAGCCATCCTTCAAGTGGCGAGACCTTACTGCGGGTGTGGCCAAGGTTGGCGTACTGTCTGCTCCACTCTTCTCCATTTTCATAAATGCTCATCACCAAAGTTATCTCTTCTTAATATCATCTTTATGCAGACGGTTTGCAGCTCTACCGACATTTTAAGGTTGATGAGGATTTTACTGTCATCATCATCAGTAATAATCTGCACATGAGTAAAATCGTTCGGGCATTTGTCAATCCTGCCAAATCGCAAGCTATCATTTTTGGTCACAAGTACATATTCAATAGCATCGATCACACTTCACCCCTCCAGCGTTCTATGACAAGACTATTATGCAATACTCGACACAAGTTAAAACCTGGGGGTTTTTATAAACTGCAACATGTCATGGAGCACACATATCGCAGAGGTGAGCAGAAAAGTTTTTTGAACATACTACTCTCTCAAACGTCTTCAAAATGTTCTTTCTTTTCCGAGTAAAGTCCTCCTTTCTTAGTCCCTTCTGATTGCTCTTCTGAAGAACTCTAGAGTAACAAAATCTTAGTATGCGCTTCATATTCGGCCTAAAAAAATTCGATCACGTTTCGGAATTTCGGAAACAACTGAATTGACTACTTAGACGACGGTGCGGCGTCGAGATCCCCACATTCTTTCCTTACTCAACCTTATGCAACCCTAATTAGATATGAAGGAGCCTAATGTCTTCGTGACCGCTTTGAGCACTTCTCGCTCTAACTCTTATCTGCTACTTCGTACTCCTTCTCTCACCTCGAATTGCTACGACAATTCCTTTAGTGTTGCAGCTGTTCGGCTATGGAATACCTTGCCGCATGCAATACTATAATTAACTATTACTTGTTTGTATTAGTAATATTAGTATGTACAATATATTTATAAGGTTTATTATACTGTATACATCAATGTCCGTAATATTCCAATATATGTATATATGTTATAGTGTTCAAATATATTTAAATATATATGTTTTTCTATAGCTCCGTAAGTACGCATGACTGTGCCCTCACATTTCTCTAGTATCCCCAATTCACACAGGGTTTGTTGAAAGACGACTCGGTTTTGGGTTAATACGTACCTATGAATTGAAATACAAAATTAAAAAAACAAGTTTCTTCTTTAGACCACAGAGTAAATAACTCCTATCCTCGGCCACCTGTCAAATAAACCAGGCGTCTAGAGATGCGACTAACTGCAACTGCATCTCTGCATAGTCCAGCTTTTAAATTAGCCCTTCCGTTAATTGAATATCATCATATAGAAATGTGTGAGAAACATACATTAATATTAAATGCAACAAATATATGAATATATATTTATGAGATATTTGTTAAACATTTCATAAAATAGAAGAAGGGAATTGTCGGATTTATTTACTTACAATAAATGATGGACAAACTCTGTCAGCGCATGACAAGTTACTATAATTGAATTAAATTAGTAGCTGATGTAAGCAAGACAGTAATGTACGGAGATGATGGTAGCAGTAGTAATCATATTAGAATGTAAAAAAAGCGGCCAAGTGCGAGTCAGACTCGCCCATGAAGGGTTCCGTAGCAGCAAGTAACATCATATAAAAGTTTTTGTAGTTCGTTGTAACTTTCATTATTGTTTTAATAATAGTGTTTTGATTGAAAGAACTACTTACTAGATCTCGTTCAAACCAATTTTCGTTGGAATTTTGCATGGTAATGTACATCATATATTTTTTTTAGTTTTATCATTCTCTTATTTTAGAAGTTAAAGGGGGGGGGGGGTACATTTTACCACTTTGGAAGTGTCTCTCGCGCAAACTATTAGGTTTAGACAAAAATGATATTTGAAACCTCAATATCATTTTTGAAGACCTATCTATGCGTATGGTTTTGACGAAAAAAATATATTTTGAGTTTCAGTTCTAAGTAAGGGGGACCCCAAAATTTATTGCTTTAATGCAGTTCACAGAATACATCTTACTGACCAAGTTTCAACAATATAGCTCTTATAGTTTCGGAAAAAAATGGCTAAGACATACGGACGGACAGACAGACAGACAGACATGACGAATCTATAAGGGTTCCGTTTTTTTGCCATTTGGCAACGGAAGCCTAATATAACATGAGTGATTACTTTGGTCTTAGTGCCATGGTTTTATACATCACACATGCACGCGGCCATCAGTCGCGTTCAGAGGAACGTAGTGAAGTTGCAGCGCGCAGGCACACACGCACACTTTGCGTTTGTCTGACATTTGGGTTATTTTGATCCGGACTAGTCATGAGTGCCGCAACAGCTGATTTAGCCCACAGTTAAATGTTACTAGACATGAAAATCAATAATAATAATAAAGGGTATTGGTTCTCGCAACTATAGCTCTTAATAGTGTGCTTATCCCAGCAAAATTGAAAAAGTTGGGCTTTAGAGAGGTGAGAGTATAACAGAAAATTAGTAAATCCTAAGAAGTAATATTGTTAGAGTAACTTTTTAAACGTAACACCAGAACTTTTTTTTTAAAGTCACGTAATCCCAGAACCAAATACGTGAATAAATAGTTTTTGTTACGTATTAAATGTCATCATACAGTAAAATTCCTGCGTCTTAATAAGGGCATAGTCGGAGCCAGTCATCAACTATCTTGTTCCTGCTGTCTCCTCTCCACTCTAGTCACAAGATAGATACACAAGTGAGCCACCTCGCCTCTTAGAGCCATCGATTTATTGTTTTGACCTATTGCTGAAAGACCAAAACTGGGAGAACAAAACCGGCAACCGAAGCCCTGAGGTAGACAGGTAAACGCTGGTGTACCTCAGGGCTCCTTCTTGTCGCTCACACTGTTTCTTCTGCATATCAATGATATGATAGACGATAGCACAGTTCATGGGCGATATTTTGGTCACCCTAAAGCCAAGCTAGCAGACATTGAGGAAAGACGGCGGGAGCTTGTCGCTGAGCTTGACCGGGTTCTCGGCCGCATCTCTCAATGGGGAAATGAGAATCTGGTCGTGTTCAACGCCAAGAAAACACAGGTATGCGCGATCTACCAAGAAATCTCCCTTTCTTCCCCTCCCTACTTTTCAGAGCACTTAACTGCCACTGCAGGATAAGCTCAGTATCCTGGGGGTGGATATCTGTCATGATCTTAACCTGCGGGAATACATTGAGAGCGTCATTAAGGCGGCATCGCGGAATTTGGGCGTACTGAACAGGGTGAGTCGGTTCTTCGCGCCCGGGCATCTGTGTCTTCTTTAAAAGAACCAGGATCGCTCGTGCGTGGAGTTCTGCTCTCATCTTTGCGACTGATCCGCCCAGTATTTGTTTGACGCTCTCGATCGGTTACAGCGGCAAGCAGTCCGCATTATCGACATTAACGAAGTCACTGAGTCCCTTGAGCTCCTGCAGCTGCAAAGAAATGTCGCCTCCATGGCAGTCCTCTATCGCTTATATCATGGAGAGTGTTCTAAAGAGTTGTTCCAACTGGTCCTCCCTTTCCCTTTCCTATACAGGACAACACGTGCTGGTCTCGGAAGCCACCGCTTCAGAGTGGTTGACATACGCTTTCAAACTAAGCGGTTCGGCTCTTCCTTTCTATATCGAGCAGTTAAAACCAGGAACTCTCTACCAGCGCATGTGTTTCCTCCCTTCTATGACCCCGGGTCCTTCAAGCGGGGCGTAAAAAAGCATCTCACTAGGCCGCCATAGTGTGGGTCACCGTGCTGCACTGTCCGTTGTGGCAGTGAGGATGGTGGCCTCCACTTCTGGATTCTGTTCATGCTTTCCATCAGGCAGGGCAGAGTCATTTTGGCAGCTAATATAAAAAAAAAACCTGACGGCTCTTTAGCGTTGTCTGTTTTTCTTAGCCCAATATACCTTCTATCTATCCATTCGGAAAATGATATTTTTTTCATTCATCATTTCCAAAGGTTTGCGTCCAATCTGATCTGTTACGAAATTAAGAAAATAACGAGATGGGGCCAATGTGACGATGGCGTTGATGTACAGTGAGCAAAACCGTTATCACAACCGACAACTACAAAATATTAAAGTTTCAATAATGTTAAGTGATTTATTACCTGCATTAAGTATAACAATCAGTTTTGTCCTACTTGTGGCCAATCAGTTGTTACACGCGTCGCATAGCTATAATACGTATTATTTAGGTTAAAATAGTTGAAGCTACAGTTCCATCGTATTCAATTATTTAGGTATCAATGTACAAACGGACAATCAATTGTTTCCAAGTGAGTGGCTGTAACAACCTACGCGAGCTGTAGTACGAGTAGAGCGTCGGCGCAGCCTTCAGATATATGACTGTGACTACCTTCAACCACAGCCTTTTGCGGCATCTCCAGCAGGCACATGTACATCCCACGTTACGGATGCGAACTTCATTCTTCTTTAGTCGCTTATTCAGTGAACAGAATTAAAGCTTGTTGTAATGCGATATTGGCTAATGTATCGCCGTGCGTACCTTGTTGCGTGGTAGCAGTGGCAGCAGTGGCAGCAGTGCTAGGAACTAGGAAGTGACGCGATAGTCAATGCTTACGTGAAACACTGCAAGATTATTATCTAATACAAATACGAATTCTTCGACTAGGTAAATGTATTATGAATGAATCAGTGTCACAAGTTAATGATTTTAATCGATACTGAATAAAACCAACTGCGTGATTAAAGAACTATGCGACTTATCCCTAGGTCTGGTCTGGTCTGAATGTTTCGAATGAGAGGGTTTCTGTGTATACTCTAGACTAGAAAGAAACAACAATAAGGTTTAATTTGTTAAATATGTTTACAAATCAACATATAGGTTCAAAAATGATATTGTACGTACCTATCTATAACTATATTCCAGTTGATTAAATCCAAGCGTGTTTTATTTTGATTTTATGACTGAAAGTGGCGGAATCATATATTGAAAAGAATACCGCTTCTGAATTTAATGAAAAAAAAACTAAATATGTAAATAAAAAAAAATCAACACTGAAAACTACACTTTTTGTGAAAATGACCCAACTATTAAACCGGTACTTGGCTACCTACGTGTTATCAATCAACTACCTATCTCACCAAATAGATTCATATTTCCAGCTAGCTACTCATATCTACCATATACCTACTTAAATATTGTTAATTGCACAAATGTAACTTAACGTAATGAATATATTCACGCTGTAAATTTCTATTTACAAAATTCCGTCTGAAAGTTAAGAGTAGGCATGATATTTCTACAAGGCCACGGATTCTGTCTGCAGTTCTGCACGTAACTACAGACCTACAGACAATGTAGCTAGTAAGGTACATAGTTATATTAATTATGTTTTATTATGTATGTATGTATGTAGGTATATCTAGCTATACTTAAAGAAAGTAGCACATTTAGGTATCATTATTTTAATGTAATCCGTTTTATAGTATTTGTGTTGCTTATTATAATAACTGTTAAGTAGGTACCTACTGATGTTTATTTACGTACCTACTTTCTCTTCGGTCATCCCCACGTTGTATTTAAAAAAAATATGCATACATAGCTACAAACCTGTCTTATTATTGATTTTATTTATGTACCTACTTAGTACCTAAGTAAAATGTACCGTAATTTAGACAAAGTTTAGGCAAATACTATCTAGGTATAAAGTTTATCTAATCAGTGTCGTGCTTGCGCCTGGCCCCGATCTATGGAAAACGTTATAAATAAGTTAATTTATCACAAAAACGAAGCAATAACTCATGCAACTATTACATTTCACTACCGATTATTGTTTGTAAGATAACAACAAGCCGAGTATCGATAGCGCGGCGAGCGCGGCGACTGGCCCAGCGCGCGAACACGTGCGAGCACTCGATGATGCCGCAAGCGACTGTCAAAAAATGGCGGGAAGATATTATGCTACTGTCCCTTAATCTGCATCATGAATCAAAACGTATAATTCGCAATGCAATGCACAAGTGCAATGTAAATACAACTACTCGTAATCTTCAATATTGTACATTCTGTCGTCGTACATAGACTATTTAAGCACTTGAGAGATAAAAGGAAGCAGGGCAGGCCACATCTAACACGACACATACCTAATATATTTGTTTATATTCAAGCACCGAAGTAGAGAGGGGTATCTAATTTATTGTCTAGTAGGTAGTAAGTAAACAAAGTAACAGCCTATGGAAAATGTCTCATATCAAAGAAATAAGAAGATCTAGAAACAGTTGCTAGTTATTGTTATTCTCGTTCTCCTGATCATTTGTTTGCCCGAGACACTCAACATAAAAGTACTAATATCTTGATGTAATTCCTGACCTACATATTATCAGTTTAGTTGTACTAAAACATTTGTTTTTGAATTTCAGATATCATTAAGTGATAAAAGATATCGCAACAACAAAACGTGAAAAATAACTAGATGTTCCAATGAACAGGTGCGCCACCCGCCGGTGCGGTGCTACAGACAGACAGCAGATAAAAGGCCTGCTACACGATGGGAACCGACCACCCGACCATGGTCAGGATGGTCGGCGGTCGGTTCCGATCGTGTATTTACGGCTTAACAGTTAAATAATCCTATCCTTCCAAAACGACAGCACATTTTATAGCATTATTTTAAAATCAACATAATATACATACTTAGTTCTGAGAAATAGTTAGGTACCTAGGTTTATTCCTAAATTTATTTTATTTTTTATTTTATTTTATTTTACAAATTTAAGGAAATTTACAGCTAGAAGTAGAATTTAAATAAATACAGTAACATAGAGAGGGCCAATGACAAGTTTCCACAAATATCCAAAAGGCTGCACTTCCAAGTACACATGTACCTACATGGCTTCTTCGATCTAAGGGTTGACAGCAAATCCATTTTCGTGGTTAAAAAGTTATTCGCAGAAGTAGTGGTCAGACAGTGTTGTCTTCAATTTTGTAAGAGGAGTGAAGAACAGATCCAGGTCGACTTCCCGACACGTGCCATTGTAAACACGACAAGCCCGTATTATATAGGAGTTTTGTCTGTACGCTGTTCCTACTATTTATAGGAATGTGAATATAGTGTGAATATAGGAATGTGCAACAGATTCGGCTTACGCAGCAGTACTGTGGGCACACACAAGCCTATTTTGCCAAGCAGTTCTGGCAAATCCGCCGATCCGTTGAATATTTTCCATAAGAAAATTAAATCCGCTATTTCAGCGGTAGAATGTGATTTTTTTTACAACGGGTGTTGTAATCAGGTAATTAACAATTGGAACGAAATTGAATGCACCTTAAAAATTTTCGTTGAATACTCTACAATCGATCAATATACTCGTGGGTGTTATACATTGGGTTCCACACTTGGGACGCATATTCGAGGTGACTTCGAACGAAAGAGCAATATAACATTTTTATGGTTTTTATATTTTTGAAATCGGCTGAGAGTCTCAAGATAAAACCCAAGGCTAAATTTTCACAAGAATAAGTCAACCACACAATAGACCTTATCTAATATTCTTATTAGTATAGACCTTTTAGTAAAAAATAAAAAAAATAAAAATGCTTATTAGACACAAAAACAAGAATACATTCACAGTGCTTACATAAATTTTAGACGCCATACATTCTTTGTTCGTTAAGTTAAGAAATAATTAATTAAAAACAAAATGTTATTAGTTTTGTATGTGTCATTATCAAACTCTGGTAAACTGATAAAGTCAATCCAAGGGCATCCTTGGCAAAGTATGGCGCCAATCGCATCTATAGTGACTGGCGACAGCGACCCTACTTGCAGCTATCCACAGAACCATCCAGCCACATAGGTCATTGCACTCCGACCCACACTATTTCAAATTCGAAAAAAAACTTGGTCTGTTACGCTTTCACGGTTAAACTACTAAAAGCCAGTACTGTCCATTATATAATTATTCAATGTAGCATAACTCTGTACCTCTTTTTACGAAAATTATGAGAAAGAAAGAGTATGAAATTTGGCACAATTAAGTTCCTCCATAAAAATTTTAACTGTACTAAATTACATATTCCTCTCCGTTCGCATAATTGAGACTACAGAAAGCTAAAAAAAAGAGAAACATGGTCAAATTTCGACTACAGGGTGGTGACTGGTATGTCACTTACTCATAACATAACATATAGGTATCTCACATAAACATGAAGTAATATAATATGTATATTACATACAAGCGACGGAAGTAAATCTTTATTTCATAATAAAGAGCAAACGCGTTGTATCATAGGATTTAAAGAATTAATCACTCTCACTCACCCGCGTGCCGCGTGCAGTGTCGTGTCACGTGTCACGTGGCCGCGTGGGTCAATTCAAATGGTGGTATGTGAGAGGGGCTGAGAGACTCTCGAATCAATTGAAATGAATGAAACAGTTTTGCGGCTCAGCAGCAGCTGGCGCTCGCAGCGACAATTAGCTGCGGTTGCTGCTCACCATACCAAGGAAAATAATTGAAATAATTGAGAACCGAGTCATAAACATGCTTCAATCTACTTCCACTGTCACAACATTTATATATCCCTTTGTAGACTCGTGTGACATTTCTGTAACAAACCTAAATAATGCCGCTAAAATAGATACTAAACATTTTAGCTCATTCAAATCAATGTCACTGCATTGTAACATACTATACCGAATATTTATATATATTGTATATGCTCATGGGGTTCAGCGGCTAAGACACATATAATTGAACTTGAAAGGGCACAACGCGTAGTCCTTAAAGTACTTCTACTTAAAGTGTATAAAATTGTGTTGCTTTGTCGAAACCTATAGGTAAGTGAATGATTTTGTTTATATATTGTTACCAAAGAATATTTTTGCTTTTTTATGGGGAAAATGTAACTTTATATGTTTGTAACATTTCTGTTACATTGAGTGATGACTTGATGACGGAAATAATAATTGTAACTAAAGTATGTGGATATTGATGTAAAATTATCTCATATTATTTCAGAATGGGGTCAAAGTCACTGCTGTATGATTGCGAAGACGGATTAGAGGATGATGATGATGATGATGAGCGTTATTGATCCAGATTTTCAGCCATTATTACAAACTTTAGAACTTTTATCTGAATGTGAAGAAGATACTGCAGTTGATATGGAGGCAATTATTGAAAAATGTGAACGCAGTGAGCCATTCAAATAAAGCATCCACAAAAGTGAAAAAAACGTCAAATACAATGGAAAAAGAAAAACAAGAACTTCACGCTGATCCAAATTTATGAACATAATCTTCAAACATAGTAGTCATACCAAGACAGGCACGCCCCATACCAAGAATTATCAACATTATTTTGATAATTTTATAACTTCCTTGGCATTACTGGAGTACTTAGCTAAAGGAGGTATATTGAGTCTTGGGACAGTACCATGCAATCGCATTCCAGATTGCAAACTACCCGCTAACAAGGAAGTAATGAAAAACGTACGCGGAATTTCCGTTGAGTATGTGGCGAATATAGACGGAATTGCTGTGATTGATGAAACGTAATATGGGAAGACAACAAAGTTGTAACTCTGGTGTCATCTTTTGCTGGTGATTTGCCGAAGGCCCAAGTCAGAAATTACGAAAAAGCCAATAAGAAGTACATCAACATTGATTGGCCCCATATCGTCGGAAAATATAATCGACATATTATGACAGACGTAGATTTGATTGACAGTATTATGGGAACGTATAAAATTTTGAAACAAAGTATAAACTATCAGGTTCGGATGTTTTAGCACTTATTAGACCTGACTATGGCAAATTCTTGGTTGTTAAATCAAGGAGTAAGGCAGGTAAAAAACTGCAGTGACAGACAATTGTCTTAGCAGATTTTCGGTGTGACTTTATGCAAGCTAGGCTTGAAACCTAATATCAATAACCGAAGGTCAATTGAAAATGAAATTCAAGACAAACAAACAACACAAATAGGCCCAACTCTACATTGGCAGATAGGCATTATCAAATTGGCTACCGGCCGATTTGGATAAAAAAAAAGTTTTAGTGCAAGTTTTCCAAATGTACTGGTGTATCACAAAAAATTGTGAAAAATGAGTAGCGTTATGCTACTATAATTGTTTTAGATCCTTCCATACCACATAACTAGATTTTCTATTAGTTTAACTCAATGTTACAGTAATGTAACACTCCCTAATTCATATTCAAATTCAAAATTCTTTATTCACTTAGGATGCAATACATCTCTTGTGACAGGTCAAGATTTTACATGTACATTTATGCCATGTTCGCAAACAATAGGTAGAGCCGGAGAAAAGAACATGGCAATAAAAACTCGCGGCCACTCCTTTCAAATCGCCAAAGTTTACATAGTTTTAATGTTTATAAACCTGATATGGGGGTAAGGTGCTGCCACTAATATACTATACACCATGTTAGAGGACTGATGCAAATTATAGTGATTAAAAATTAGAACAAAGCTACTTTAAAAAAAAAAAAAAAACAACAGCCTCAGTGGGTACAACATAGTAGGAGCATCTACTTACAACAAAGGTAAAAACTATATGTGCTCAAATATTGGCCAAATTACTGGTAACGAAAGTTTAAATATAAAATATTAATTTTAAGATCAAAAGAAAGAGAAGAATGGCCTTTATTCGTCACGTAGAATCTTTACTTACAAAAGTAAAATCATGCTCTTAAACAATGTGATAACAACATTCACACGAGTAGAATAAAATGACAAGGAGCAAGTAGTCAAATCCATTTTTCTTTATCATTTAAAAATTCGTCAACTGTATAATAACCTCTACGTATAAGTTTTGACTACATTTTTAAACTTTTCCACTGATAGACTCATAACACTAGCTGGTAACCTATTAAAAAATCGCACGGAAAGACCCTTATATGAATTATGCGTTTTATGTAGCCTATGATATTGACCGACTATTTTATGCTTATTGTTGGTAGGGAGCACTTTGCTACCACTGTCGCGTCACTTGGGGTGATTCGAATAAAACCACCGTATCACACTACACTGTATATATTTACACAACTATAGTACCAATACATGTGCTTTAAAAGGATTGACAAAAAATAAAATGTTTGGTCTATATAAGTCGCCATGTGAACCAAACCATATCGCGATTCAGAAAAAGTGAAGTGCGCCATCTATCGATCAATCGATAAACTAATTTATACATATTACTCTAAACATACCGCCCACCATGAACAAATTAAGAAGTTGAACAATAAAAAAAAATATGTTAATTTGTTCATTATTATCACGTTATTAGGTACTGTTATTACAAGGCAACATTACCATAGTAAAATTATTTGTTATACACATACCCTATTATAACAAAAAACAATATGTTGATACTTGAACAACTGCTTACACAAAAACTAAAACCTAAAACAACAAAAAGAAAACAGAAAAATTGGTAACAAATTATTATCTTAACCTAAACATAAGAAGATTATTGTACTGTGTTAATAGGTAACACACACAATTTGACAACAGGTCTTTTTATAACGGTATTTTTACACCTTAAGCTTACAACGCGTGTAACTCCGTCCAACCCTGGGTGTTTTTGCTCTACGATCCCAAATAGCCATTGAGCAGGTGGCAGACCGTCTTCTTTTATCAAGACCATGTCACCTATTGACGGTTCTGGAACCTGATAAGCCCACTTGTACCGGTTTAGGAATTGTGCGAGATATTCATGCGACCACCGTCGCCAGAAATCCTGCACCATTCGCTGAGTAAGTTGCAGTCGTTTTAGACTATTGATGTTAGACGGTTCATAATTTAAATCTGGTATCACTACCAGGGGTTCTCCTACCAAAAAATGTCCAGGCGTTAGCGGGGCTTGGTCTTGACAATTATCTGTTATACGAGACATGGGGCGAGAATTTAAACATGCTTCGATTTGAGCCAACACAGTAGCCATCTCTTCGTAAGTAAGGGTATTGTTTCCAATAACCCGCTTAAGATGGTACTTGGTGGACTTTACACCGGCCTCCCACAGTCCTCCAAAATGAGGAGCGTGTGGAGGTATAAAGTGCCAGTTGGTCCCATTATTCGCTAACGAATCCACTATCTCGGTAGCTACACTGGATCTTTCAATTGCGACTAAATGCTTCAACTCCTTGGCGGCTCCGACAAAATTGGTCCCATTGTCGCTATATAAGTCTGCACAATGACCCCGTCTGGCGACAAACCGCTTAAAAGCAGCCAAAAACCCTTTAGCAGTCAGATCACTCACTACTTCTAGATGTATAGCCTTGGTTGCCATGCATACAAATAGGCATATATAACCCTTGTAGGCATGATGTCCACTCCCCTTTGCAGATCTCAGATTAATCGGTCCCGCATAATCAACTCCACTTTGGTGGAAGGGGCGACTAGGGTTGACGCGTGATTTAGGTAACTGACCCATGAGTTGTTCTCGGAACTTAGCTGCGTGACGAATGCACGATATACACCGACGAACGAAAAACTTCGCTTTGTTCTTAACATCGATGATCCAATATTTTGATCTCAAGAAGTTTACCATGAGCTGCGGCCCTCCATGTAAGGTTCTGGTGTGGGCATCTGCTATTACGATCTCCGTGAAATGTGATTTTGCCGGCAGAATCATGGGATGTTTCATACTCTCTTCCAGTTCAGCTCTGTCCAACCGGCCACCAACTCTAAGTATTCCATCGGAATCTACAAATGGATTCAGAGAGGTAAGTACACTTTTCTTTGTTACCGTTTTTGTTTTCAATAGACTGTCGATTTCAGCAGAAAAATATTGATTTTGGCAATGCTTCACACATACAATAAGTGCATCGTCCAATTCTTTAGCTGATAAACAGGAACCAAATTTGAAAGAAGCTCTCTTAATATTTAAAAACCGTTTGCAGTAGGCTATGACTCTAATTAATTTATTTAATGATGAAAACTTCGTCCATACGGTCAGTTCTTCCTTATCTATGGTTGCTAGACTAACTACCTTTGCCTTTTCTTCTTGGTCTGTTTTGTATTCCCTTCGTCTGTCGTGGCTAATTACATTGTCCTTCAACCACAAAGGTCCTTCTTTCCACAATGTGTTAGAGATTAACTCCGTTGGACTCATTCCACGGGATGCGTAATCTGCGGGATTCTCGGCTGACTTAACGTGACCCCATTGACCACTACCAACTACAGATAATATTTCTGATACTCTGTTTGCTACAAATGTTTGCCAGTGGCACGGATGTTTGCTAAGCCACGCAAGGACTATAGTTGAGTCTGTCCATGCATAAATGAGATGTCTTTCGATATTCAATACTTCAGCAACTTCACATAATAATTTTACTAACAAAACTGCCGCACAAAGCTCAAGACGAGGGATAGAAATCTGCTTAATAGGTGCGACCTTGGTTTTTGCAGTTACCAAACGAGAATGAACATTTCCTTGGCTATCGACGACACGGATATAAATTACTGCACCGTAAGCAAGACTAGATGCATCACTGAATCCGTGCAATTCTGCTGAATCACCAAGTGATGTTCGTAACCATCTAGGTACTCTAAATGGAACTAAATTTTCCAGTTCATCTCGGTAGGTATGCCATTCTTTCAATAATGTGCTAGGTAACTCTTCATCTCAGTCTATACCTGACAACCATAATTTTTGGATTAATATTTTTGCTTTTATAATTACAGGTGCGAGCCAGCCCAAGGGATCAAACAACATGGAGATTTGGGAGATAACATTTCTCTTTGTTGCAGGTGTCTTCGAAGCAGGTAGTTTGACTGTATAAGCAAATTCATCGGATTCTCGCTGCCAGGTAAGTCCTAAAATTTTAATTACATTATCAATTTTTAATTCATTCTTCTTTATGCTTACCACTGTTGATGTATTTCAACAAGTCTTTATTATTGCTTCTCCATTTTTGCAACTCAAAACCTCCTTTTGCCAATAGTTCCGTCATTTGATTATATATTTCTCTACCTTCAGCTACAGTTTGACAGCCAGCCATCATGTCATCCATGTAGAAATTCTGCGTAACAATGGACTTTGCGACTGGGTACTTATCTCCTTCATCTTCTGCAAGTTGGTGCAACGTCTTAACGGCTAAATAAGGAGCTGCTGCAGTACCAAAAGTTACTCTTAGAAGACGGAAATGTTTGATTTCTTCTGAGCTGTCCGAACGCCATATTAAACGCTGAAAATCTACATCTTCGCTTGAAACCCTTACTTGTCTGTACATTTTCACTATATCCGAGACAAGACAAATCGGGTATGTACGCCATCTCAGTACAGTGTGCCGCAAATCCGCTTGTAGGGTTGGACCCGTCATTAATTCACTATTAAGCGACACTCCGTTCCTACCCAAGCAAGATGCATCAAATACTACCCTAACCTTAGTGGTAGTTTTGTCTTCCCTTAAAACGGCATGGTGAGGTAGATAGACCACATCTTCTCTGTTTACTTCCTCGGGCGGTATAGACTCCATATGACCGAGTTCGAGATATTCATTAATTACCTCCGAATATTCCCTTTTCAATTCCAAATTCTTTTCTAACCTTTTCTCTAAATAAAGAAACCTGCGCAATGCAATTTCTTTTGTTCGACCATTTACGCAGTTTCGTTCAGTTGCCTTAAAAGGCAATCTAACAATGTAACGACCAGAAGGGTCCCTTTTAGTAGTCTTCTTGTAAAATGCTTCACATGCTTCTTCTTCCTCCGTGTAGTTTTTCTTGGAGACTACAGCTTCTTCAATTTTCCAAAATCGTTCTAAATAATTTTGGTCTTCTTGGAGGGTTAAGTAACAATGGCTTTTGTTACTTGCTAAACCTTTATTTTGTAGTACTTTTCCCGACAGGATCCACCCTAATGTTGTATCTTGAGCTATTAAAGAACCTGGAGGTCCTTTGCTAAGTCCCTGCTTTATAATCTTACTATACACTGAAGCACTTAGCAACATATCTATTCTTCCAGGTTTGTTCCAAGTAGGGTCTGCTAGATTCTTGTTTTCCACCTGTGACCACAATGGACAACCTATTGTTTGCGTTGGTAAATTTGATGTTATTCGTTTTTGAACGTGAGCTTTAACTGTCACAATTGAGTTAGGATCATACATTGACTGCAATTTAGGATAAACAATATATTTAGAGGTCAATGCATTCTTACCTTCCTCTTCATCCCCCAACCTTAGTGCGGTGTTGTAACAGGTATGCTTCTTCAACCCAAGGAGTTGTACTGCTGATTCCGTTACATATGAAGCCTGTGAACATTGGTCAAGCAACACACGCAGAATAACTCCTGTACCTTTCACCCTTACTAAAGCCGTAGGCAACAAATCTTGGCTGCTACCAGCAGCGGCACAATTGGTTATTGTACTGGTTTGGTTTTCTTTAGTATCAACTGATTGCTTAATATGCTCCTTTGAGTCAGCTGAAACTGTTGACGCATCCTTAAAATGTAATAAGGAGTGATGTTTACGCTTACATATTCGACATCTTGTCGGCAAATTACAGGCATAAACCGCATGACCTGATCCGAGACAATTAAAACATAACCCGTTTGATTGGACGAAGTTACGACGTGAGGCAACAATTTCATTACTAAATTTTTTGCAATGACCGAGTTTATGATCTGATTTACAAAAAATACAAGATTTTGTAGCAACGTGTAAAGTTTTCACCGAAACACTTTTATTAACATTGGTTTTTGAACTTTTATTATCCAGAAATTCTAGGGAGCGAAAACGTTGTTCTAAAAAATTTTTAAACTGTTTCCATGTAGGTAATTCTTCACAAAATTCATAAATTTTCGCTTCCCACAGCTTTCTAGATTCAGCATCTAATTTTAGGCTTAAAATATATATTACAATAATATCCCACGAATCTACATTGATATCTAAATTCTTAAGAGCATTTAAACAATCGCTGCTTGAATCCAATAGTTCTCTTAGCGCTGATGCTGATTCGACAGCAATATTTTTCTGGCCAAGAAACCGTTTCAAAATGGAATTGGCCATAAACCTTTTGTTGTTGTATCGATTGTTTAATTGTTCCCAACATGTTTTATAATTTACACTGGTAATGGGTACATTTTTTAAAAGCTGATCCGCCTCTCCAGATAAATGACTCTTCAAATATTGTAAACGCTGAACGTCATCCAACGACTGATTGTTGTGTATTAGTGACAAGAACAAGTCCCGGAAGCTGACCCAATCTTCGTACTGACCCGAAAACATCGGTAAAGAGATTTTCGGAAGTTTAACATTAGAAGTTGACGTAGACTTTTCGCTAGAACATAGACTTTTTTCAGCTATATCAAGCTTATTTAATTTCGCGAGAACTTCATTTAATTCTGTTTTATAGTCTAAATACAAATCTTCCGTCATCTCATAAACTCCCGCAGTACTATATTGTGATGCATTATATTCAGTTTCATCGATTTCGCTAACTATTTTCTTGTGAGTTTCACTAAAAGATGTCCACTTTTCTTCCAGATTTTCTAATCTCACGGTAACATACACCTTAGTGACTCTCTCCTTAGGTGATTTTTTAAAGTTTGTCCTATTTCGTACAATGCTATTCATTGAACTTATCTGAACTTTGCTGTATGCTTCCATGATAAAATTATTCTAAGTCTTTTACACTTGTAATATTTTTCAAAAATAGATTCAAACTTTTTCTAATTTTTCTGTCTTTTTACTTTAAACACTCGGACAAAAATCGGGCATAGCTTCGCCGTCAGTTCACTTTTTAGAGAATTATTCTAAGTCCTAAACACTTGTAATTTTTACTGTTCATGCACTACAAACTTTTAAATTTACTAAGTCTTATTCACTTTGTTATTAAAATGTTCAAACACTTACAGTTTATGGTGCCTCACTTTAGTTTGAGAATGTTCCAGGGATGTTCCTCGTTCAGGCCTGCGTCGCCGAAGATGCACCTTGTTGGTATCCTGCTAATATGTTGATACCTCGCCTTCCGTTCCCAGTTGTGTCGTCGTCGAACTTGATCGCTGCGATGACTTTCCACCTTGGGAATGTTGGCGCCCCGAGCAGCGATCCACTGCCCATAGGTGCGCGTCTTCGACGCCAGCGGGATTTCCACCGCTGTAAATGCCCTCTTCAGCCAGGCTCCAATATCCGGCTACGAAGGACCACTATGTTGGTAGGGAGCACTTTGCTACCACTGTCGCGTCACTTGGGGTGATTCGAATAAAACCACCGTATCACACTATACTGTATATATTTACACAACTATAGTACCAATACATGTGCTTTAAAAGGATTGACAAAAATGTTTGGTCTATATAAGTCGCCATGTGAACCAAACCATATCGCGATTCAGAAAAAGTGAAGTGCGCCATCTATCGATCAATCGATAAACTAATTTATACATATTACTCTAAACACTTATGTCTCGTGTTCACCGAGTGAACGTCACTATTCCTGTGATATAAATGCATATTTTGTTTTATAAAATAAAATGTCCTAAAATGTCAAATAAATCAAAAATAATAAATATTTTTAATTTTTTGAGAAATACGTGTTTTTTTAATTGTTTAATCCTATCACATTCCAAAGTTATATAAAGTTTTATGATCTTGGGCTACAAAGGGATATTATATGTTTGTTACGATTGACGTAAATATGACCTGGTTGACCTAAAATGATTTACTAGAAGGGTTCGAGAAATGAAACCACAACTGTAATCTGATCTAGCTTAAAAAGCGTATATTTATTAAAACACACAAAGTAACTTATACTACTGCGCGAAAGGAAACACTAGCGCGATGCAGAAAAATGGTACAACGCCATCTATCGATACATGACACAAACTTATTTGTACTACATACTTATATTGTTTTGGTCGTGAACATACCGCCCACCAAGGACATTTAGTGCCGAAATGTCCTTCGAGAATAACGAACATAACACAATGGAATTTTAACAACAAAACAATTGACCTGAACATTTACATTATACCTACATGCTAATGGATACACACACAAGTAACTTAACAATAATTTCAAATAAAATACTTACAAACTAACATACAAATATAACAGATGAAATTAAATAACGAACAATATTATAATATGAATGACACAAATATTCATACATCGAACTTATTGAATATCTAAGTTGCAATAGGTAAGACACACAACTTATTGATTGGCCTCTTAATGATTGATGACTTAGTACGTAACGTGACCACTCGCGTGACGTCATCATGCCCAGGATGTTTCTCCATAATGCGACCCAGAGACCAACGACTTGGCGGCAAGTCGTCTTCCTTAATGAGAACTATATCTCCGATACTTGGCTCAGGCGATTTGGAAGCCCACTTATACCTGTTCATAAGGTTGCATAAGTACTCTTTGGACCATCGCTTCCAAAATGATTGCATCATTCTTTGAACTAGTTGCCATCGAGTTAAAGAAGTTATACTAGAAGTCTCATAGTTGTAGTCAGGAACTGTTAGCAAGGGTTCCCCAACCAAAAAGTGTCCTGGTGTCAAGGGCATCGGCTCACCAGGATCATCCAAATTAATGACGCTTATTGGTCGTGAGTTCAAACAAGCCTCTACCTGACACAAGAGTGTACTGAGCTCCTCATAAGTCAGTGTTGAGTCACCAAGAACTCGTTTGAGGTGATATTTCGTGGACTTTACTCCGGCTTCCCATAGACCGCCAAAATTGGGTGCATGGGGAGGGATAAAATGCCATTCTGTACCGTTGGCTTCTAATTGTTCCGCAATGGCGGGTTGTAACGTGCTTAACTCTTGAAGCTCTCTAGCTGCACCTACAAAGGTCGTGCCGTTGTCACTCCAGAGTTTTGCACAATGACCTCTCCTAGAAACAAACCTCCTAAAGGCAGCCAAAAATGCCTGTGAACTCATGTCACTGACTACCTCTAGGTGAATGGCACGTGTGAGCCCATCATTGGATTGCTTGTTTTTGCTCTTTGCCTAGTACACGTAACACAATTTCTGACGCATCGCTTTACCAAGTTTCTCAAACCAACGATCCAGTACGCTGCTCGTAAATAGTTTGTCATCAACTGAGGACCGCCGTGCATGGTTTTATGGTGAGCATCGAGGATGATAAGGTGAGTAAAATGTACTGAACTAGGCAATATTATTGGATGTTTCGTTTGTTCGTCGATGGGTGCCTTCTCAAGTCTGCCCCGTACTCTCATAATACCTTTACCATCCAGGTAAGGACATAATGATTTTAATTTACTTGCCTTTGAGTTCACGTAACCTTTATCCTTCAACTCTGCTAGTTCCGCTGAAAATATTTGTGCTTGTGTCCTCTTTATACAACATACTAACGCGTTTTCTATTTCTATACCCTGTAAGTATGCTTTCTTTTCTGTCTTAACCTGAATAAATCTTCGGCAATAAGCTATGACCCTTAGCAACCGATTCAAAGTTGAAAATCTTTCAAAAATGTCTGAGTCTTCTGCTACGGTAGCTATGTGTGTCTTGATTGACTGCTCTAGAGTTATTGTCAAATCCTTTGGCCTTTTATATACAATAACTCTCTCCTTTAGGAATTGTGGTCCGGAAAACCACAAATTTGTTTTAACCAACAAACTCGGATATACACCTCTAGATGCGCAATCAGCTGGGTTTTCTTTTGTTGACACGTGAAACCACTGAGACGCATCCATTGCACTTAATATCTCCGATGTACGGTTTGCGACAAAGGTTTTCCACTTACTAGGGTGGCTGCTTAACCACGCCAGCACTATGGTTGAATCCGTCCATGCTTTGACCTTGTCCTTTGGGATACTCAGAACTTCTGCGATTTCCGTCAAAAGCCTTGAGAGCAATACCGCGCCTGATAGCTCTAGACGCGGAATGCTGATCTGCTTAATTGGAGCAACGCGGGATTTTGCTGCTACCAACGAAAGAGACGCGTTCCCGTTGTCATCGATTCTTCGCATGTACACTACTGCGGCATACGCTGACTTGGAGGCATCACAAAAGCCATGAAGTTCAACGTCATCATAAGTACTTGTGCCGAACCAACGAGGAATCTGAACCTTGGTTAGCTCCAATAGTTCTCCACGGTAAGTAGTCCATTCAGTAACTATTTCATTTGCCAAAGGTTCATCCCAGCCTAGTCCTGTAAGCCATAATTTTTGGATTAGCATTTTTGCTATCACTACAGTGGGAGATAGCCATCCCAATGGGTCAAACAGACGGGCAATATCTGCTAATATTGTTCTTTTAGTTACAGGTGCGGTGTTCAATGATGGGAGATTTAAGGTGTATTGAAAACAATCCTTACTTCTGTTCCAGGTAAGACCTAAAATTTTCATTGTACTATCTAATTTTATATTTGTACCTTCCTTATCACACTCTGTAGTTATGTCCTTTTCTGATGACCTGATTCGTGACTCATCCCTTTCCATGGATTGTATTTTATCTAGCATTACTTGGCTATTACTGTTCCATTTCTGCAACGTAAAACCTCCTTTTCCTAATAAACTTACAATTTCTTTGTATATTTTAATGCCATCTTCTACATTGGAACACCCGGTCATCAAATCATCCATGTAGAAACAGTTCAACACTCTATCTGCGGCCAGTGGATATGCTTCACCTTCATCATATGCGAGTTGATGTAACGTTCTCACTGCTTGGTAAGGTGCAGATGCGGTACCGAATGTAACTGTGACTAGTTCATAATCATTTATTTCTTTTTCAGGGTGATCGCGCCATAGTATTCTTTGGAATACAGCGTCTTCTTCAGCTACACATACCTGACGATACATTTTGATGATATCTGCCACTAATCCGATTTGATGTACTCTCCATTTTAATACAATATGCCTTAAGTCGGCTTGTAGTGTCGGTCCGATCATCAGCGTGTCATTTAATGATACTCCGTTCTTATTCTTTTCGGATGCATTGAACACGACTCTAACTTTTGTAGTAGTCTTGTCTTCTCTGACTACTGCGTGATGTGGTAGATACACAGCTATATCCCTCATTGTATCGTTCTTCTGTACAGGCTTCATATGACCTAACTCTAAATATTCCTTTATGACTTGAACATACTTACCTTTTAAATCACATTTTTTCTCTAATCTTTTCTCTAATGTCTTAAACCTTGTTTCAGCAATAGCACGAGAAGATCCAGCTTTACACAAAGGATCTTCAGATTTGAATGGTAATTTAACCACATATCTACCATCCTCTCTTCTGGTGGTAGTGGCCTTATAAAACTGTTCACAGCGTAATTCTTCTGGCGTAAGCAGTTTCTTTAAATTTGTTTGTTGTTCTTCAACTTCCCAAAACTTCTTAAGTAGTTCGTCTTCTTTGAACTGGGTGTGCATTACGGTTATATGTCTAGGTGAGATGTTTGATCTGTCATTGATCTCGTTACTAACTGCACCCGATAGGATCCATCCCAACGTCGTACTCTGCGCTATAAGAGTACCCGAGGGGTTTTTCAGCATTGGTTCCTTCAAGATGCGGCTGTATACTTCTGCACCCAATAAAATGTCTATTTTATTGGGTTGATAAAACTCAGGATCAGCCAAATCTTTTGGGCTGATGTTCAACCATTCGAAGGTATCTCGATTCATGCCCCTTTCAGGTAAGTGCGATGTTATTTTATTTAGAACGTAAGCCTCTATATTTAACTTAACTGTCTGATCTACTTGTGATTGTAATTTTAATCTTACCATATATTTTGACAGTGACGATTGATGACCCAAGCCAGATACTATGCCTCTTACAGGTATTTTTGGTAATCGTAAATATTGCACGGTGGCCTCTGTCACCAAACAAGCTTGGGAGCCTTGGTCGATCAGTGCCCTCACCACCTGAAATTCACCTGTCTTAGACTCAGCCTTAACCAAAGCCGTGGCGAGTAACACCTGTCGAGGGATCCGCAGAGCCTTTGAAAAGCATGAGACCAACGGTGCAGTACCACTTGCGGAACTTGACGAATCAACAATGATCGGTTTATCAGAGTTAATATTTTTATTTATATACTCGCTTAAGTGGAGTAACGAATGATGCCGCTTTTTACATATTTTACAGGTAGATGGTTTTTGACAACTAGCTACACTGTGATTTCCCCCTAAGCAATTAAAGCATAATTTATGTTTAATTACAAATTCACGTCGGCAAGCAACAGACTGTTTTACAAAACCCTTGCAAAAGCACAATTTATGCCCTTCGGAACAGTATTCACAACGTATACTGTTTGAACTCACAGCCACCATAGTCTTGAGACCATGCGAACTGTTGACCTGGTGAGTCGAGACTCTTTTTGGTTCTATACATTCAAGAGCGCGAAACCGATTTTCAATGAAAGAACCAAATTGTTTGAAGGTGGGTAATTCGTTAGAACCATTACTACTAACGTGTAATTCCCACTGTTTGCGTGTTTCCGTATCAAGTTTGAAAGACACAATGTGTATAATAATAACGTCCCACGTGGTCACGTTAACGTCTAAGTTACTAAGAGCGTTGAGACAATCGTTTGTAGTGTCAAGCAATTCCTTTAAAGAAATCGCTGACTCAATAGACATTCGTTTCTGTCCAAAAAGACGTTTTAAGATACAATTTACCAGATATTTTTTATTATTGTACCGCTTTTCTAATTGAGACCAACATTGAGTATAATTACACTCCGTTACTGGTGTATGCCTAACTAACTGATCGGCCTCACCACCTAGGTGACTCTTAAGGTAATGCATCTTTTGTACATTGTCCAAGTTTTCGTTATTATGAACAAGAGATGTAAATAAGTCGCGAAATGTTGTCCACTCTGCATAATTGCCGGTGAACGTTGGAATTTCTATTTTAGGCAATTTAACAAAACAATTTTTAGATGCGGGTACTTTACTATTTCCTACCTGCATAACCTCCGTTGAAGTATCATATTTTTTCAACATAGTTTTAATTAAACTTTTATAAGTTATATATGTATCTTCGGTACAGTCATACATTTCGACTAACTTTGATACCTCAGGAACTTTATGTTTTTCTTGTACTTTTATGTAATTATCTTTGAACAAAGCCCAATCATTTTCTAACAATTCTTGCCTTGTTTCAATGTACTCAACACACAATCGGTCCTTTGGACACTTTTTAAAATTTGTAAGACCTCTTTGAATAACTCCTTGAAGGTCCTTTAACACGTTAAGTAACCCTTCCATTTTTAAAAATCAAGATGAAACGAACGATAAAAGCTATAAATTCTATTTTTAAATATCTAGTATAAATGTAAACTAACACTTAGAATTATTCTAAGTTAACACAGAAAATAATTTAGTGACCAATTCAAAAATTTTCTAAGTCTCAAGAGGTATACAAGTAAATTTCTTAAAATTTTACAAGTGTTTGAACTTAGTTTTACTATCGGCGGTAAACGGGCATAGTCTCCTCGTTCCCCCGTTTTTCATAAAATATACTAAGTCCTAAATCTAAACATGCACACTTTTA
Organism: Phragmatobia fuliginosa; assembly: GCA_932526445.1. NCBI lineage: Eukaryota > Metazoa > Arthropoda > Insecta > Lepidoptera > Erebidae > Phragmatobia > Phragmatobia fuliginosa. Next base: position 157,241 of record OW052078.1, on the reverse strand, counting down.
TTAAAATTAAACAAATTATTCTAAGTCCAGCTTGATACTCTTCACAAATTTTCTAAGTTCCAAATAAATAATAAAAAGTTAAAGTTAAAAAGTTCCTTGAAATAAAGTCTGATTTCGCTTGATTTTGTTCACTGTTTTAAAAGTAAAATAAATGTACTCACGTTTGCACTTCACTGTATTACCAACGTACTGGTGGTGCCCTCTATCGGCGGTGAACTGCCCTTTCCGTTTCCTCTCACAGCAATAACACTCAGCAATCGCCAACTCACTCCAATTGTTGCGTGCTTGATGTCTTGATGTGTGGCGCCCTCTGTCGTCGACGTCGTCGAGATTGTGGTAAAATCCCACACGCGCCACAAGGCCACTTGTTGTTTCGCACCCTTGCTCAGCGATCCACTGCAGGTACTACTGACGGTCTTACGACAAGACCGTTGAACTAGCCGTTCAATGATACGGCTCGACAGGACCAATGTTACGATTGACGTAAATATGACCTGGTTGACCTAAAATGATTTACTAGAAGGGTTCGAGAAATGAAACCACAACTGTAATCTGATCTAGCTTAAAAAGCGTATATTTATTAAAACACACAAAGTAACTTATACTACTGCGCGAAAGGAAACACTAGCGCGATGCAGAAAAATGGTACAACGCCATCTATCGATACATGACACAAACTTATTTGTACTACATACTTATATTGTTTTGGTCGTGAACAATGTTGTTACAAATTGTATATTATGTTGTTCCAACAAACGTCAACTTCGTTCTCCCACTATTAAAAAATCTATCCGACTTAATTGATCCAATACAAACATTTATTAACTGGGTAAGTACCTACTTGTAGGTTCTGGTAATTCTGCTAGTTGTTCCCTTCTACATCTGGCTTTAATACTGATGAATCTTGTTTCAGCTACAAGAGTATTAAATATGAATCACTATCTCGGTGATAAGATAACATTTTAAAGTATGCTGATTTTTTATTTGAATAAATAAATAACACAGATATTTCCAAGTAGACCAGGGTAGAAGTCTCATAAAATAATAAAAAGTGAACATAAATTATAGTAGGATTAAACCCATTGGAAAAGGAGGTCAAAATTATAAAAATGGAAGGAAAAATAATTTACGGGCGATCTGAGGTCGGGGAGGGGTAGGGGGAAGTTTTAAGGTTAAAAAACGGGTTATCTCGATTTCCGGCAAAACTACAAATCCTTTAAAAAAGTTAAATGCCAAAGTTGTAGGTAATAAAAAGATCTACAACTTTTGCTTTTACTCTTTTTTCACATAACCTAAATTTTATGTGAAAAATTCAAAAAACCAAGTTTTGGTTTTTTATTTTTATATTTTACATATAAAATTATTTTTACAAGAAATTTTGTAAAAACAACTTTTTATGTCCTGAATACACTGTAATTTATTTGATTTGAAAGGTAGCTCTATCTGTTACTTAATATATCTAAAAAAACCGATATGTTGATTTTATCGAGATCGATATTTCGATTTGAACGTATGTTCCATATCGATATCTATCGTTTTCCCGATATATCGTTACAAGCCTAGTAATGTCACGCATGTTTCAATATTATTATTACTCTAGCCCCACTCTAGCATAGGGTCTCCTTGTGTGCGTGAGGACTGGGGATCTTTGTCGTGAATCGAAAAATGATATGTTATCTAGATTTGGTAGATGTCGATTATTTTAGGATTAAAATGAGGACTCTCAAATATTTGTTTTAATTGTAGACGGGATCATGTAAAGTTATGCGCAAGGATTTTCAAGCATCGGGAACTAATGTTGTTAAGAATTATTTAGTAAAATCGAGTTTGGCAACAGTTTTATTAAAATCCCTACTATCTACACATCAAAATGAAAATGAGGACCTGATGGCTGCCCCCGACAATGTTGTTAATGTGGCCGCGTTCAGGGCTGACAAAATACATCTTTTCCTACACGTAACGCTAAGAAGAAAATGCCAATTAAATACAATTCCGAAAATTAAGTGGTTTTATAAGATTATACGCTGACATAAGGCGGTGAGTGCGTTATTTGGTAATGGCAAGTAAAGGTACAAGGGACAATAAACAGCTGCATTTAATTTTGATGTCATTTCAAGGTGTTTGATTTTCTACAACTCGGCGGCAATTCAACAATTTCAAGAAACGGTAGTAATCTGTATTTCGCTTACTTCGTGTAAAAATGTCTTACTAACATGTCTCATAACTACTCAGAATATTGGATTTGCCCTCAATATCTGATCAAATATCATCACTTTAACGTATCCAAGATGATCATCCGATTGCAGCGCAGCACTACTCGCTTCCAAACATTGCAGAATTATAATATGCCGCAATATTGTAGGAAATGGCGGGGCAAGGGGTACGAAGAATTATCGGGTACGATCAGGGTGCTACGAACGACAAGTGACTACTGGACCGGGCAACTTATGAGTGCCGTACTGTACTTACTGTACAACGCGCGCACGTTACATTTAGAATTAACATGGAAAAAAAGAATTATGTCACACCCATTCCAGTGGGAACTGAAAACCATAAGCTCAAAGTTGTTGACAATTATGTAAACCTAAGACAGACTATGCAGCTTTCTATGTTTCCTGAGCGAGGTTCTGGGCGATTGGCTTGATCGCCAGTTCCAAAGGCGCTGTCGTTACTCCAGCTTTGCTCACGACATTTTTTGATGACATTGCCACTCCACCTTAAGGACTATGGTCTCCTAAGTCCAAGAACTTCATAAATGTTTCCACTGGTTGAGATGGCATAATAATAGCAAACAATGCAGCATGGTGACCCACAATATGGCGACTTTTAGGACATACTTATGCATCGTTGGCATCTTTATATATATAATTCTTCTGTGAGTGTGTATTCTCTCAAACGACTGGACCGATTTTGATGAAATTTTTTGTGTGTGTTCAAGGGGATCACGGAGATGCCACATCCTTGTCGCACTGCAAATACAATAATATTCTCTACCCTTTTTAGGGTGTTAGGTTTTTTCGTTACGGAATTTCTTGATTCGGTCGCCGCGCTCAAAGCCCGCGATAAAAGCTAAATGTTTTGGTCTGCCTGTTTGTTCCGGCTAATCCCTGTAACGGTTGGACCGCTTTTGGCGTGACTTTCACTGGCAGATAGCTAATTTCAAATGAAGTAGCGCAGGCTACTTTAGTTTTAGAAACTACAAAATAATACCAGTGTGTCAGCACTCAGCATATTGACATACTGTCCTATGCCTGTAGTGCAGCCACATGTTGTTGCACTCACTAATTTCTAGCTCTAACAGTGCTTCACCACAGTCACACACCATAGTCGCATTTAATGGACAAAAATATAGATAGACGACAATGAATTATAAACTACTTAAAAATATTTTATCACATAGAATTTAATACAAAATGAATTGACCATAATTGAGTAAGTAAACATTACACGTATAACGTAAATAATAACATCGCAGAGAGTAACTTAGTGCGTGTCGATCTTTGGTCAATAATCGCATGTAGTGGTGACGACGTGGGCCTGGGTTACCAATACGTTTTGTCTGTCCCGCGGTCCCGCCCTCTTGGCCTGAATAAATGACATGAAAATATAGGTCACGGGAATTAAACTGTCCCAAATATTGCCACAAAGAATCTCTACCAACTGGGCTCTGATTAGTGATTACAGTTTGTAAATTTATTTCACTTTCTAGTGTAACAAGCAATGGGAGTGGGATGGGTGTAGTGCACTTGCCGGATACCTGATGATCATGGACGAGTTCGCCAGAGCTGGAAGTGGCGGTGGGCTGCAGTGTATGTCGGTGTGAGTCGTGATGACATGACGCGACGTCGCAGGCTCGCACCGCGCGCTCCCCTCACCCCAGAGCCGCACTCTACCTACGCTGCGCACTGTGCAGTCCACGTCAGATCACAAGCTGTGTATGTATAAAGGAGTACAGACAGACATGGATACTGGTGCATTTCTTGACAAGCATATAGAGAGAGACCCTTTCTTAAAATATAACTGCGCACTGTATTATCAAGGGTAAAAGGAAATTGATATCCTAATCTACACAAATAAATACAATTAAAGAATCATGATCCTAAACGCAGGTCCGGCATGCCTGAGCTTCGGCATGGTTTGAGGACCGAGTTGACCGCGAGTTGTGGTCTGCCACCCGGCGGACCATAGAACAAAAGGGCATCCGTCTTATCCAGGACACCCGTAACCTAGCGCCTCAATACGCCCAACCACCACGGAGACTCCTGTGGTAGCTAGCCGCCTCCTGAAGACGATTAGTTTGACCTTTAAATTCAGTTCGCTTCAGGGTTCCGGCGGCGGAGGGACGACGCCAGTCGTTCCGTGGAAAAACAGATATTGTGGTAAAACCGAATGAATGAGTACCCAAATAATTTTGAACTATGCTAGGAAGTTGAAGATTATGTTTAAATTGCAGGCAATAACGTGACACGTCTAAAGAGATTTCTAAGCAGCAGCAGTAGCAGCAATAGAAACCTGTGCGTAATCTATGTGAGATTCATAAGAGCGCAAAATTCACAGGTCGAAAACGAGCAAAGTGAAATAAAACTGGAGAAGATTGGTTTAAATATTGGCAAATGATCACTTTGAGGGGTGTACCCATTGCTACCCTGTGGAGCATCCCGGTGCAGGTCGGCGCCTGGCACCGGCCGCGCCCGCCTCGCACAGTGTTGCAGCGGCCGGCACAGGGTCTCTACATCGCGACATTTTAGAGATAAATTAATGTAAATACGGTTTCTTTGTCAGTGAATGGAATTATCACAGTTAATATGTGAAAATGTGCGTGGGTCTATTTCATCTAAGTAAAATATGTGAGTTGAAGCGTGTCATCGAAAATAAGAAAGATCGTTGCCGTGGCCGCTTCAATAATGGCCATAGATTGTAAGACGTGATGCTCTTAATGAACGAGAGCTAAACATGAATGGCAGTAGATCCGACGCGTCCACTTCCACTGACGACTTGAAGGTGAGCCACCTGAGTTGTGGTTGTGATACCATTAGTTGTTGTCGTTGAGGTACAATAACTGCGGGTAACAACCCGTGGCAGTTAATGTGGGCTCAGCTAGTGTAAAATAAAAAAAAATGCCAGATGGCATAGCAACGCCTCGCCACGGCATGCGTCGCCAAAGTACAAGCGCAAATACGTAGCTTTAGCCTGCGTGTGTGATGAATATCGCTGTAAAAAGAAGTCTATGTATTGTTTTAATTGTACTTTTCATCCGTTTAGTAATATGGATATAATGTTGAAACCAGTCGCACTACGCAGTCAATACAGTATTTGCAGACTGCCTCTTCGGTGAAGGGTTAGCGTATGCGACTGCTGATTAAGAGGTCTTGGGTTCAAATCCCTGGTCCGGCTGTTGTTGGATCTTTCTTACAAGAAATTCTTAATTGCAGCCCGGAGTGTTTTTCTTGTTTTTGCGTGAAAGAGTAACAAACAAGTATACCTACATCCTCACCGACCACCGCACCTTTGATATTAACTTAAATATATGTTATGATAGAAGTTGATGCCGTGTGATATGATACAAGAACTTCAATGTTTCACATCGGCCATACGTTCGTAATAGTAATAAATAAATAAGATTATTATTATAAGAACATACGTATATGCACTTATTGAAAGGGAAAAATGTTCTCTGTGTGCGTCTGTGGGCTTCCCTGTTCTACAACTACTATTGTAATTAAATACAGAACATAGATTGAAAAATATATCTGTTCTGTGAATAATTGTAAGTACAGTGTCTAACTACAATAAAATGTACTGTTAGGGCTATGAGAACTAAAAAATAAAAATTATGCTCTCGATTAATGCCACTTATTGGAACGCAATAGGTACCTTAAACTTACTTCTATTTAATTCCACTCATTTAATTAAATTTAACCTGTCCGGTTGCACCCTATGGCATTAAAGATAAGAAAATATTTACTTGTTCTGGTCTGCGTGTTTCAGAACCGGCCGCTGTGTCTGTTTTACTTCACGCATCCGTTTGGCGTTCTGTCTCCGGAGCCGCCCACGCTGGCGACGGCGCCGCCGCACATCGCGCGCGCCTTCGTCAACATGGAGCCGGTTTCGCCGTTCAGTATATGGGGCGCGGCCAGCGAAGATACGTTCAACACGTCCTACAACACCGCCAGCAGCTCCTCGCGCCCGGAGTACGAGCTCGGCAATGCCACGGTGCATGCAGCGCCCGTCGATCTCGTGAGGGTCGCTCGTGCGCGCAAGTGTACGTTAGATTTTAGCGCGCGTCGCGAATCTCTATCCTCTACGCTGTTCTCCGGCGACGTGTGGTTCAATTCTAGTTCGAGCGGTAAGAGCACTGAATACCCGCGCCGTCTGATACCATATAACAAGATCCTACCGCCGTTGCGGCTGCCCAGCCCTCGAGACTCATCAAACCTCGACAGCCCGGACGACCTTTGGCCAAAAAAAACTTTGAATCCAGAAAAGTTTTCGCTTCCCCCGATCGAACTGCCCGCGGTGAAAGTTAAAATAGTGCGACGTAAAAAGTGCGTTCGAAGCAGTCTTGCGGACAATTCCTGGAGTAACGAGGGCGGCACGACGAGAGAGGAGCGTGTTCGTCGACGCCTCGGCGTCAACAAGCCGCGGCGCCCCGCCCGGCCTGCCGACCTGCGCCGTCTGCTCGCTACTCTGATGCGCCGAACACTTGCAGGTAACAGCACTGATCTAATTTATACACATCAGCGCCTGCACCGTTGTACATCATACAATACTTGCGCCAGTCACGTGGTCTGACAAGTCATTCGATTCCCCTACTACAAAACTTGTTGTGAAACACTGCTCAATGGCCAGTCATTGCTTAACCTATATTCTATGGATAATTAATTTGTGCAAATGAGCTAATTATTATTAGCAGCTATATTTTAGTCATTCATCATTAGCCCGTCTCACTGCCAGCCCTTTTACGCAGCTCGTCTTACCATCTAGCCTCGCTACGTTTGCCAAGAGACGATATCCGCTTCCAAACAAGCTTACCCCAGCGGATATCGGTTCTGCGTCATGTGTGACCAGACCCACATTGAGTGTCTACGTGTCGGAGCCGTACGTCATTACAGGGAGGACCCACTGGTTGAAGACTTTAGTCTTCAAACTGTGTGGTACCCCACGAAAAAATGTGGATCAATTTACTGAATGCTGCCCAGCCTAACTGAATCCTCCTATAAGTTTTCTTTTTGAAATTGTATGCACCCAATTGCATTAGTCATACATTACTTGACAATTTCGAGAGACGTGACCTTTGTATTTTTTAGGTTCATCCCGAAAGCAATTCGTTGGGGTTTAATTTACACTGTGCAGCATCTCTTGAACTTCCTGTAGCGATTCTACTATGACCACAATAACATCGGCAAAACTTACTCGTAAGTGCTGCAGGAAGTCTAGAGCAGACCAGACTCCTCTCACATCTTTACTGTATGATTGAAAAAGTATTCATGTAATTTTTTGTTCTTAATAATATCTTGTTACAATTCCTACATTTAATAATAAGTTTATATTACGTATTACTCACTGTTGATTCCTATTGAGACAGCTTTTGGAATGTTTAGAACTTGTGTGTCAATACTTCTTTTACTATGTTTTTATTTTATGATGAGTCCTCGCTTCCCTGATAAGCTTTTGAATAATTTTAAGTCCGGACCACTGCAGTGGTCTATGGCCCATCAACACTGCTATCTCCCGAGTCTAAAAGTACATAATATATTATACCAAAGTTATGGATATAATACCATTAACACGTCGCTGATTCCAGTAACATCCTTAAATAAATAGACTTATATCGCCATGAAAATCTTTTTCTTCGTCAGTGATAGATAACACTGGGTTCAGGGGGAATAAAAGCACATAAGCTCACAGAATTTGAGAAGATCTCATTTACAACATACATTTGGACCGAACCAAGGTTGAATGTGTCTTTAAAATCTGATAGCGCATGACATAAATGAAGATTTTAAAAGGCTAAAATCTCTCTCCTGCCACCACTTTTGACCATGCCTCCGCCTCCGATTCCGATAAATCAAAGTTAAAATCTCCGACTCTGACTACGGTTAGGATATAATTACCTCCGTTACATCCCTGGTTTATTGTCTGAAATAATTTTATTCTTAGTACATTTTAGCACAATCAGTAATAGAAAATGCTATGATGTGTATCGTTGTTTATTGAAGATGAAGTACCAACAATATCTTCACCTTCACCTATAATTTAGGCTAACAAAAATTGGCCATGTGTGTGTCAGCCGTGTCAGGCCACGCATAGAATAGGGTTCCATAGTCACCCATAATGGTACGAAGGTTTGATTGTTAACTTATTATTTTTTTATTTTTGGACCAAGTTTTCTAAGTGAGTGCATTTTACAAGTTAGGCCCCTATAACTTCAGAAATAAAAAGTTATCTAAAACGCTATAGTTTTCCTTGAAAGTTCGAGCCAGCTGTTTGGTTTTAATTGGAGGTCAGGACGCCCTGTTTTTACAAAAAAATGCGCTTTAAAATGGAATTTCTCGCAAACGATACCTAAATCAAAAACAGTTTTAGCAATCTCACAATGTTTTTAAAAGACCTTTCTAATACACACGATGGGGTAGACGCGAGAATAAAAAAACATCCCCACTTTACGTGTAGACGAGGTACCCCAAATAAAAATATTTTTCATAATTTTATTATAGCACTTTGTCCACGTAATTACGACACATATTCATGCAAAGTTTCATCTCTTTAGCATTAACGGTTCGGTTTTTTTGAAAATTGACTATATTTTTTTCATGAACCCTTATCAAATAATTATTCTCGTTTTGGCAAAGCGGTTTAGTATGGTTTAATTGAAAGATATAGTTATCTATTCTCACAAAAACTTAATTTTATCTCTGACAGTGTCACTTGAAACGTCATAACACGCTAGTGCGCCGAAGGCGTTTGGACTCGAAATGTCCTTGTTTTAATATTAAATATGTAAAAGACAAACCAGTGTAGCGAATTGATAACAGCCGCAGATAGGCTCCTATTGTCGCAGCGCGATGGGATACCTCGACAAATGTCCGACCGTACACGGCTGCTGCTGGTGCCTGGGGCTGCGCAGGGGAGTGATCGTGATCGCGCTGGTGGGTATGGGCATCGGCGCGCTGTATTTAGCTGCTTACTCTAAGACCGGCGCGCAGCTGCTCGTCTCGTGGGGAGCACCGCCAGCCGTCAAGAGCTTGTCCACCCGTTACCTGCACGGCGTGTTAGGCGTGTTGATATTGGTGACGCACGCGCTGCTCTTGTCTGCCGGCTGCTGCAGCAACAGGACTCTGTGCGAGTTGTACTCGTGGTCGACGATAGTAGTGTGCGTGGGTGTGCTCGCCGTTAACTTGTTCGTGGTGGTGAGCTCGTTCCGGTCGGAACTCTTCACGTACGGGCTTGCGTCTATGGCGGTGGCGCTGTGGTTGATGCTATGGACCATGTACTCTGTCGTTATCGTTATCAACTTCTGGAAAACGTTGCCAGGGATCCGGTTGCCGTCATAACTGGCAACTTACTGTAAGTGCACAGTATCTAGAAGTGTACTGTGTAGGTTTTTACTATGTATCTATGTACATACAGTTAAGTTCATAAAATAAACAATTCAGTGCCTGTTTGTCGTTGTAAACTACCCTTTGTTCTAAAACAAACCGCCAATGTCGATCCTATTCCATTCAAGTTCTTCTCTTAACTGTTGTTATGTGTGAAATACAAAACGTCTAATTGTGTCTCAAGGCATTCATTCTATAAGACCCTGCTCCCGGCCTATAGCGGCACAGTCTCGTTCTCTTCGCATTTCTGAAAATTGTATACACACTTTTTTAGTTGTCATGAACATCTATGGCAATCTTTATTGGCAGAGTCGTAAATAGGTAGGGGCAAAGGGGACATTGACCCTCTTAGTTAGCTTGTTGCCCCTGTAATTATTTATTTATCTAATACGAAACTATATGTATTTAACATTTGCTTATAAAAATTAAATAAAGATTGGTCTTAATTTCATATTATGTATATGTATAGTGTAAAAGTGTGAGTGCATATTCAAAGTAAATATAAATACTTGAAAACTGCCTCCCCCCACCCCCCTAGTGAAAATCCCTAGCCACGTTCATGGTTTTTGGTAAGTCCAAAGACTTCATAACGACTGATTTCAACATAAAATACTCGTATACTAACAACTAGTTGAATGTTCGAATTCAGTTTGCTCTCAGGGTTGTGGAGGTCTTATACAATATCTGGTATTCAGGTAAAACAGGTAAAACCTCACGCCTCACTGGCGGTTACCACACGTCAGCCTCAAGTATCTGAGCCAGTTTTGGCTGGCTTTTGACTGGCTCACTGACCAGCTTCTGCACCTCATAACTTTCCCTTTTACCAATTTCTCCTGCTCTGAATTATAATGTCTGATCAGTATATATTCCTAATGTATACAATGTAAGTAGTGTCAGGTACGAACTACTCAACGATTACTCACTCATTAATCCGTTGATCTTGCGACGTCTACTCCACCTACCCGCCGCTGTTGGACACAGTGCATCAATGAGTACATTTTTAAGAGTGAGCTGTATCGATTGCTGGTTTCTCTTCAAGCAAACATTGAGAGCGAGGAGTGGATAGCACTATAAAATTCTCGTTTAAGCACGTTAACGTCAATATAATACCTAAATATAAAGAGAGTAGTGATGATCTAAAACTAGCCGATACACGCAGCCTCGTCTGTATCCAGCGTGATGTTATACAGTGGAAACAAAGCTTACCGTTCAAAATGTTAAAGTAAGCCATTCTCAAAAGATGGACAATGAAAATAAATGATTTTCCCCGATTTTGCTGCATTTTTTCTGGAAGAATTTTTCAAATCGGACTTAGTACTACAACGGATTGGAGTGCTGTCTGAGATTATCGCGTTCAAACAAACAAACTATTCAGATCTACGAGTATAATATATATAGTCCCTACTAATATTATAAATGCGAAAGTAACTCGTCTGTCTGTTACGCTTTCACGCCTAAACCACTGAACCGATTTTGATGAAATTTGGTATGAAGATAGAACTGAACTTGGGAAAGAACATAGGATACTTTTTATCGCGAAAATAAAGGTAGAAGGGTTTGAAATAGGGGACGAAAGTTTGTCGATTTTCCTTATTATCAAACATAAAATCATGTAAGATTGTTTAATCTGCCCTTACCGTGTCGCGCGATATAAACGAATTCCACGCGGACGAAGCCGCGGGCGAAAAGCTAGTATATTATAAACATATCTGGCATTCAGGCAGTGTTTAAGATTGTGATACATAGTTAATACGAAAAAAAACAGATACTGAATAATACATCCGAGTATAGATAAGATTACAGTACGGGAGTTAGTACGATTCGTTTATGTACGTAATTAAGTAATCGTTATCTCAGCAATAGTTTACATATCGGCGACAACAAGCTCGGCATCGTTCTCAATTCGATAAGGATTTTATTCGATTACCATGCTATTAACTTTGTTTTACTTATTGTGCAGCGTGGACATGTGCGGGGAAAGATGCTGAACACTTGGTGTGCACTGAGCAGGTACGGCGATTGGCGGGTATTGTGTCACAGCCCCAGCGCAGGTTCTCGTGCGTACAATACAGACCGGTTGGTCTGGGGCTCGTTGTCACCCGGTCGGGACGACTGATGTGTGAGCAGCCGCGCGGTCGGGTTTCTTGCGTCGCCGTCACGGCTGCTTGTTGTTTTGCATTCAGGTCACCTATTTACATAATAACTGCGCCCTCTTATAGAGTACGCCCCTTGATTCACCTGTTTCGTGTCGTAACGATATCACTAAATATTCTATCAACCCTTGCGATGCCTCATCGAAAACTTTACAAATTTTTTTTAATCGGCTTTCCTTTGTGGTTTGACGATCTCGGAAATAGTGAATATATGTCAATATAACTTACTTCCCTACCTAGTACATAGGTACCAACCGTGTGCTAAATTATCTAGACGTAGGTATATCCTTCCACGATAAATAGATGATCCGAAAATGAGATACTTTTGTGATTCATAGCAGTGTTCCTAAGATCAGTAGCCATTTTATTACCACTTAACAAATGTTTGAAGTGAATGTATGTTTTCAATGTACCCTCACTATATTTTTAATTTTGTAAATGGATTGTGGTGATTTTTTTTGAATTTTTAGGGTTCCGAAGTTTATGACTCGGAACCCTTATAGATTCGTCATGTCCGTCCGTCCGTTCGTCCGTCCTCGACTTACCGTCAAAAGGGTAAGTGCTAGAAAGATGAAACTTTGCATGAATATGTGTTGTAAGTACGTCGAAGTGCTACAATAAAATTATGAAAAATATTTTTATATGGGGTACCTCCCCTACATGTAAAGAGGGGATTTTTTTTCTCGTAGCTATCCCATCGTGTGGGGTATTATTAGATAGATCTTTTAAACCACTAAAGGGTTAATCAAACGATTTTTAGGGTTCCGTAGCATAATGGAAAAAAACGGAACCCTTATAGATTCGTCAAGTCTGTCTGTCTGTCCGTCCGTATGTCACAGCCAATTATTTCCGAAACCATAAGAGCTATACGGTTGAAATTTGGTCAGTCGATGTATTCTGTGAACCGCATTAAGATTTTTAGATAAAAATAGAAAAAAAAACAATACATTTTGGGGGTCCCCATACTTGGAACTGAAACTCAAACAACACAAACACAACTGAATAGTTTGCGCGAGAGACACTTCCAAAGTAGAAAAATGTGTCCCCCCCCCCCTCTAACTTCTAAACTAAGAAAGTGATAAAACTAAAAAAAATATATGTTGTACATTACCATGCAAACTACTAACGAAAATTGGTTTGAACGAGATCTAGTGAGTAGTTTTTTTTTAATACGTCATAAATCGTAACACGCAATTTACCTTTCATCCAATCAAAACACTATTATTAAAACATCGATGAAAGTTACAACGAACTACAAGAACTTATATATGATGTTACTTGCTGATACGGAACCCTTCATGGGCGAGTCCGACTCGCACTTGGCCGCTTTTTTTGATTTAAGTATCCGTTTGCGAGAAATTCCTTTTTAAAGGGCACTTTTTTTATAAAAACACGTCCCCCCAACCCTCTAAAAGCTAAACGGCTGGCTTATAAATTCTGGAAAAATTCGTGATGGTGGTCCTTATAATCACTACATAGTATCACTACATAGTCTAAAACAAAGTCGCTTTCTCTGTCCCCATGTACGCTTAGATCTTTAAAACTATGCAACGGATTTTGATGCCGTTTTTTTTTAATAGATAGAGTGATTCAAGAGGAAGGTTTTTATGTATAATATATGCATAATATATTAGATAATAATTTTAGAGGTTTATAATGTGTGTTTTTTTACGCTTACATTGCAAACGCTGGCTGTACCCTACGAGATAGATCAAAATAATGTACTACAGTATTGTACATCTTAAAAAGGTCTACAAAAAAGTCCGCGATGGTATATGTCTATCTCTTAAGGATAACCCACAATAACCATTTTTTTATTTTTTATTACGAGAAATAATATCTTATTTATGAAGCGATTTTAAGCAATACAGTATTAGTTCTTATCCAATTAAGTACCTACCTTAAGTACATTGTGTATTTAATTTAGATTAATACAGCCCTTTACAGTATATAATTTAAATTAATACTTTTGAAGATATTACAGATTTAAAATGCAGGAACAAAGCGATTTTGGCGGTAGCGGCCGGGGCCCGTTAGTTGAGGCTGCTGTCGATTTGTCACTATCAGTTAGTAACTAAACACAATACTTTATTAGGAATTAATATTCTAAGGCGGTACGAAGTTCGCCGGGTCATAATAAAACTACGTGTCACTTTCGATATAAGAATCCCGGTTTTCCACTAAAAAGATTTAAAAGCCCAAAGTGACCAATAGAAAATGCCAACGCAGATTTACACTAGGCGCACACGAAGCGACACGCGACAGCGACAGCTCGACGACTTGACGCGACGACAGACAAACGTCGGTCACTGAAACAACACGATGACCTTTAAGCGACTTTACGAGCTAATAGTAATGGTCCGGGGGGAGTTAATTACGGAAATATACGTATAACTTAACGACAACAGCCGTGGGTGACACGCGGAGTGCACATTGTATAAAATATAATTAGCCTAAGTTACTCCTGAAAACTCAGCAATCTGCTGGTGAACGTTACAACAAAACTGTTGTGTACAGCGATTAGAAGGTATAAACTGGAAGGAAGACGTTAGTAGGTACCTTAACAGCTGCAACCGCTTTATAAATACAATATTGTTTACCTATGCCTGTAGCCACATGTAACCATAGCTATAGTGGATACATTGGTTGTGACCATTACCGTCTCTACCATAAGGGTACACGGGGCCAGTGTCCAGGGCACACGGGGCCCACGGCCCAAGGGGCCCCTCAACGAACCGACAATTTGTTTCTCTCACACATATAGTCTCGAAAAATATTGTTAGGCGCATAATTTTTTTTTCACAAATAAGTTAGGGTTCAATACGAAATAAGCACTTAGTTTTTAGTATTATTTATGATTGATATTTTTATTAGACACACAATAATTAAGGGCCCTCAAACTCTTGTGTGCACAGGGCCCCCTGCATAGTTAAAGACGGCCCTTAATGTGACTTAAAAAAATATCCGAGTAAAAATATAGAGCTAATACTTATTTTTATTTGTTTTATATTTACAAATGACTACTCTGCTTGATTCAAGAGTAGAATCCAAGAATCAACATCATCATTGTGAATGCACCACCACCACCACTATGGGGCCTATAGAGAAGCTCCTGTATCATTGGGCCACCGCGCCCCGGTCTGGCGCCCACCACACAAACCCAACAGTCGACCCTACGAATGCTGTCATTTTAGTTTGGTCTTCTGTGTGAGGCTAGTAACTAGTGCCGCGATGCCACCCAGCCGGCTCGGCCCGTTCGTGCTTAAATCAGCGTGGCTCTACTACCTTGGATTTTTAATATCATTATAGAACTAGATATAACTAGACAAGCCACCTTTAGATTGTTTCTCCTCAGCCGTGTACATTTGGTAATTATCAAAAACATTTTTAGCTACTTCGGCCCAAACTTTATGTCTGAAGTGATGGTTGCTCATTTCTGGACTGTCTTTCTCGTATATCACCGGCCATTTCTCCACTTTGCGTATGATGCGCAGAGGCTTTACATCTTCTAAATTTCTTTTTTGTACAATATGCATTTTCTTTTTAAGTGAGCTTATAAAATAATTTCAATAATCAGCCTACCGAGACGTATATACATACAGCGCCACCTGTTATCATAAAGGAACAGTGAGTGTGGAATCAGTGGCTAAGTGTTTCATGACATTTGCCGCGGGAGCGCCACTGTCGTTAGTCATTATGAGCTTGGTTGGGGTCGCGGGTCGCGGCGTCTTTGTGCGAACCGTTCCGAATTCTGCCAACAGACTGACAAAGAGATTGAAACTCGTAGTTATTTTAAAAACTGTGGATAAGGTACAAGTGCAGTTAGTTATTGCACTATGTATTTATGTCTGTGTTTCAGTCAATTTGTTGTCTTCAATAAACGTTAAACATGAGATTACTGTTGGTCGGCTATCGTGAGCCGTCGCGGTCGCGACATACATACCGGGTATGTCCCGGCCTGCAAAAATGAAAATTTCGATGTAAAAAATATATATATTGATAGATCTTAATTAGCCCTTTCGAACTACGTTCATTAATTTATGAGCCCCTCTTTCGTTTTTCCAGGGAAAACAAAATATCATTTTAATTTTTTCACCTTTTCAAATACCCGTATCTCTTTCAAATAGGGTTATTTTTTATTCTACCAAGCGTAGAAAAATTGCCCTTGAGCTAATTTAAATTGCCCTCGTGTCAATAATTATTATAAATAATTAGTAATAATCCTTTAAAAAAAAAAAACCGTATATTCGCGCATTGCGCATGCGCGGTAGAAAAACGGCAAAACTGCTCTAGTATAAGGGCAGCATTTACAACAAAAATCAAAATATAAAGTTAAATGAAGCTGATGATTAAAGTTATATTTCAATGCATTTTACATTATGTAGTGTTTGTGGGGAACCACATGAGATGATGCTCGCGGAAGAATATTTACAGCGATCGCGGAGCGGACAAGAGTGGACTCGCCGCGCCGCTAAGATGTTGCTATACGGGCGGCGGCACTTGTTATTATTACAAGATTTTTATTATCTATTAAAAATTCACTATTTCTTGAAATATTGGAATTATTAGGTCAGTTATGGAGACTTCATCTTAGATTAGAAAATAAATATATAAATAGGATTTAATTTTATTTAAGTAAGTAGGTATAAAAAAATCAATAAAAGAAAATTATTATACTTATTATTCAAAATAAATACTGAGATACAAGTTAAAATTGAGATTATATTCGACGTAAAAATAGAACAATGTTTTAATTTGCATTTTCAACACACGTTTACCTCAACATTATCCCCACAATATACCTAATGATAATAAAAATCTAGTACTACTAAAACTACTTACATTGATTTTATATATTACTCTAATCATCAGCTTCATTTTTTATTATGACTTACAATGAGAAAATAACTTTTATACTACACCTGATCGGAACAGTAGTCAATATTCCCTGAAAATGAAAAGAGACAGTTAGTCTTTTCCTTGACCTGAATAAGCGGGAGGAAAAAATTTATGAAAATCCATTTCTAACGTGTTTTAGCGGGAGAGAAAGTTGTATGAATTTTCATTTCTCATGTGTTATCTTACCTATGGCACAAGGAGTTTTCATATAATTTAAATATGGAATCACCGTGCCACTGACATCCTTTTGTGAAGAATAAAAAAAAACAAAAGAAGCGCGAAATATTTATAAATATTATGTCAAATTCTAAGCTACATTGTGTCTTACATGGTGTCTTACGTTTTGATTTTATTTTATAAATACTTTAAATGTTCCTCACAGGTGTAGTATAAAGCACTGTATAGCACTCGGGTGAAAGTCCCATTCCTACCTCGGAAGTATTGTGGCCCTATGCTGCGCCTTCGGGCCACAAACTGCTCCCTCGCTAGTAATCGGTTCCTTTCCTCCCTCGGTGAACAATGTACTATTTATTTTGATATTGCCCTTAGACTAGAGCAGTGTTGCTGTTTTTCTAACGCGCATGCGCAATGCGCAAATAATTGTCTTATCATTACGGTTTTTTTACATTTTATAGGATTATTATTAAATATTTATAATAAATGACACTAGGGCAATTTAAATCAGCTCAAGGGCAATTTTTCTACGCTTGGTAGAATAAAAAATAACAATATTTGAAAGAGATACGGGTATTTGAAAAGGTGAAAAAATAAGAATGATATTTTGTTTTTTCCTGGGAAAACGAAAGAGGGGCTCATAAATTAATTAACGAAGTCCGAAAGGGCTAATTAAGATCTATCAATATATATTTTTTTAATATCGAAATTTTCATTTTTGCAGGCCGGGACATACCCGGTGACATACATCGACTGCGCTCCGACCAAGTGCGGACAATAACTGACACATAGCCTGAAATGGGTTGCCAATTTCAAAAAACGGATGTATTTGGAAAATATGGGCCTTGTCCTTGTTTGTTTGGGAAATTAATAACCATCTTTCATATTCATTAAAGATTGATACCGAGTGCTAGTATTAAACCAAAACGAGTAAAAATGTTAATTAAATACAGCCTGATAAATACCAAGAGTTGCCTGGTATTTAATGGGGACAACACAATTGCACTGGAGGGGTAACTAAGTCGAGTGAATAAAACTACAACTTGTCACTTGTTCTAAAATATTGTATTGTCGCCCCGGGCTGGTTCTCGTTCAAACATAATACACTGGAGTCATAAAGTACAACACTGAATACAACAATATCGCGATTCACAAAAGGGCACAACGCCCTCTATCGAGATCAAAACAAAACTATAATATATTTAGTTTGCGGTTCAACATGCCGCCCACCAAGGACATTTAGTGAGGAAATGTCCTTCATAGTAATGTGTTACATAATGAATAAATATATTTTATTGATAGACACAATCACAAATAGATCACAAATAAATGTTAAGGATATCTTCGATAGCTCAGCAAAAACCCGAAAGGGTTGTACATTAAAAATTAAAAGTAATAAAAAAAAGTATAACAACGGCAAACCATGGCTGCATTGAAAAATAAGATACTAGTAGGGGTAAATAATTCTAACAATAAACCACGAAACAAAAAATAATCCGTAAGTTTCTTAATCTAAAACAGGTAAAATACATAATTTTGAAGTTGGTCTCTTCAACAAGGAAGAGCTCGTACGCAATGTGACTACGCGGGTTATGTTATCCGTACCGGGATGCTTTTGTTCGATACGACCCAATAACCAACAACTTGGTGGCAAGTCATCTTCTTTTACCAGAACTATGTCACCGACTTTAGGTTCTGATGTTTGTTTAGACCACTTACTTATGAGATTAGAAATGTATTCTGAAGACCAACGTCTCCAGAACGATTGTAACGTTCTTTGTACGAATTGCCATCGCGTCAAACAAGATACATTAGAGTTTTCATACGAGCGACCAGACACATTCAAAATAGGTTCTCCAATTAAAAAGTGTCCTGGAGTTAATGGCATGGGCTCGCCCGGGTCCGTTGAGTTAATGATGCTAATCGGCCGCGAATTCAAACATGCTTCTATTTGGATCAAAAGCGTACATAACTCTTCGTATGTAAGTGTCGATTCGCCTATTACGCGTTTCAGGTGATACTTTGTGGATTTCACCCCTGCCTCCCAGAGTCTACCAAAGTTAGGGCCATGCGGGGGAATAAAGTGCCACTCAGTGCCATTGGATTCAAGATGCTCGGCTAGAAAGGGTTGCATAGCATTTACGTGTTGAAGCTCCTTGGAGGCACCGACAAAGGTAGTGCCATTGTCACTCCATAATTTAGCGCAGTGGCAACGTCGAGCTACAAATCGCCTGAAAGCAGCAAGGAACGCCTGGGTGGTCATATCGCTAACTACCTCCAAGTGAATGGCACGAGTACACATACACACAAACAGACAGATGTATCCCTTATATGCATGGTGTCCACGACCTTTGGTTGTGCGTATATGGACTGGACCAGCATAATCCACTCCACTATGTAAAAAAGGTCTTGCAGGTGTGCAGCGAACTGTTGGAAGGGAACCCATAAATTGGGTCTGATTATTTGCCTTATATCGGACACACCTTATACATTTCCGGAAGTGTTTTTTGACCAAATTTTTAACTCCTATTATCCAATAGGCAGTTCTCAGGTAACCCATCATGAGCTGCGGACCTCCGTGAAACGTTTTAAGATGAGCATCCGCAACGATAAGTTCAGTTAAATGCGTGTCATTAGGCAGTATTATTGGCTGTTTTGTTTGCACATCTAATTCCGATTTTTGGATTCTACCCTTTGCTCTCAATATACCTTGATGGTCAAGGTAGGGACACAATGGATTTAACTTACTTTTAGAGCTCAGGCTCTGCCCTTTCTGTAATTGTAAATATTCTTCACTAAAGCTATCCATTTGTACTCTTTGTATGCATTTGCTTAAAGCTGTCTCTATTTCCTGCTTTTGTAAATATGTTTCTGGATTTTTTCCCTTGTTTAAGAATCGTCTGCAATATGCTATGACTCGGAGCAATCTCGGTAAGGAGGAGAACCGTTCCATAATTGTATCGCTTGGTACAACTGCTAAGTGTGCACGGTTAACG
Source organism: Phragmatobia fuliginosa (assembly GCA_932526445.1). Classification (NCBI taxonomy): domain Eukaryota; kingdom Metazoa; phylum Arthropoda; class Insecta; order Lepidoptera; family Erebidae; genus Phragmatobia; species Phragmatobia fuliginosa. The sequence goes on along the minus strand of OW052078.1, from coordinate 137,420 downwards.
CGTACAGATTCTTCCAAATTAACTTTCAAGTCCTTTGGCCTTTCGTAACTGATTTTTTGGTGTTTTAGAAATGACTGTCCCGAAAACCACAACTGGTATTCCAACAACTGACTGGGTAATAGTCCTCGTGAGGCACAGTCAGCCGGATTGTTCTTAGTGGAGACATGAAACCATTGATTTGGATTTGTAATGGACAAAATCTCAGAAGTACGGTTAGCGACAAACGTTTTCCACCTGCTTGGATGGCTATTAAGCCAGGCCAAAACTACAGTGGAATCCGTCCAGGCCGCAATCCGTTCTTTGGGAATGCTCAGAACTTCTGCAGTCTCAATTAGTAGTTATGCCATCAAAACTGCTCCACACAACTCCAGTCGTGGAATGCTTACTTGTTTCACGGGAGCCAATCTAGTTTTTGCAACCACTAAGGAGATATGCACCTGCCCCGTGACATCAATCCTACGCAAATAAATCACGGCAGCATATGCTGACTCCGAGGCATCACTGAACCCGTGTAGCTCCAGATTGTCAGTGGGTCTGCTACCAAACCAACGAGGGATCCGAACTTCAGTAATGAAGGCAAGTTCCTTACGGTAAGTATTCCATTCCTCCACCAAATCCATGCTTAGCTCTTCGTCCCAGCCTAGTCCTGTAAGCCATAGTCTCTGAATGAATATTTTAGCTAGCACTACACATGGAGCCAACCAACCCAGCGGGTCGAAGAGTTTTGAAATTTCAGAAATTATAATCCTCTTTGTCACAGGTCCACTTAGTGCGGGAGGAAGATTAACCGAGTACCTACTGAAAAACATCTTCTCTACGACTCCAGTTAAGCCCCAAAATTTTAACTGTGCTATCTAACTTCAATGGAATTTGATCTTGCTCTTCGATTGAGTCCTCTATTTGGTTTCCTAGATTGTATTCTTCGTTTTGTTTTATTTCATTTACTTGTTCATTTCTGTTACTGCTGTCCATTTCTTGAATTACCTCTAACATTTCTCTAGAATTACTGTTCCATTTTTGTAGTTGGAACCCTCCTGTCCTTAATAATGCTGTCATTTGTTGGTATATATCGGTTCCCTCCTCAAGACTGTCACACCCCGTCATCAAATCGTCCATGTAGAACGAATTCAAAACTATATTACGAGCCAGTGGATACTTATCTTCTTCAACATAAGCAATCTGATGAAGCGTACGAACTGCTTGATATGGTGCAGAAGCTGTACCGAAAGTAACAGTAAGCAATTCGTAGTCCTGCACTGTCATTTCAGGATTATCTCGCCACAAAATTCTCTGGAACATGACGTGCTCCTCAGCTACCCGTACCTGCCGATACATTTTAACAACGTCAGCCACGAGGCCCACAGCATGTCGGCGCCATTTTAAAATTGTGTGACGTAAATCAGCCTGCAACGTCGGACCGACCATCAAAGTATCATTCAGCGACACACCCCTGTTGTTCCTTTCAGACGCGTTAAACACTACCCGAACCTTCGTAGTGGTTTTGTCCTCTCTGATGACCGCATGATGAGGTAAGTAAACTGCTGTAACTTTTTTAGTATCGTTAGCCGGTACAACTCTCATATGGCCCAGTTGTACATATTCCTTGAGGACCTTTGTATATTCTTCCTTTAATTTCTCATTCTTTTCTAATCTTCGTTCTAGTGATCTAAATCTAAACTGCATGGTTGGCCTAGTGGTTTAAGCGGTCGCCACGCCGCTCTCTACTGCGCCAAGTGTCGTGGGTTCGAATCCCATGTGGGATAACACTTTGTGTGGTTCACAAATTGTTGTTCTGAGTCAGGGTGTTCTTTGTGTCCGTTTCATGTATGTTTGTAAAGTCCCCCGCGACACAGGAATTCATATTCCTAATGCGGGAGTTGTCTTCTTTAACAAAAAAAAAAAAAAAACAAAAATCACGGGACGCCTGGCAGATGTGAAACATCGCCATTATTTTGTAAAAGTAATATGCAGAAAAGAACATATTGTAATAGGAACTAAATATGTCATAATGATAAAATAAAATATTACTAATTATTAAAATAGTAGTCTATATGCAGTAGTGTGTACCGTACACACTACTGTATATATATACCATCGTATAGCGTGCCGTGGCGACGCGTCGCCAGGCCAGAAATCTGTTTTACGTGCGGCTATAGATGTTTCACATCAAAAAAAAACTTATTTCAGCAATGCCGTGCAAATGACCTGCCTTACATTGGGGATCCTCGTCTCTAAATGGAAGCCGTACAATATAACGACCGTTTTCATCTCTTTCCTATAAAAAATAAAACTTAAATCCTCAACTTCAAACAACAACTACACCAACAAAAATATATCACAGGTAATAAGAAACAATTTATATCTATTAAGAAACCTGTAAATAGTTCAAAGTAGGTAAAACTTTAAAACTAAGACTAAATTAAAATGTACGTTTCGATAACTCGTTAAAAATATTCTAAGTGACAAATATTCTTGAAAAAATTACAAGTGTTTTAAAATTGTTTTACCATCGGGGCAAATCGGGCACAGACTCCCCGTTCCCTCGTTTTTTATAAAACTATTCTAAGTCCCTAAATAAACATGCAATAACTTACAAGCTAATACTTAAAAATATACTAAGTCCAAATCTCCGCACAAAAGTTCTATGTTAAATTCTTCATATAAATACGGTTCAAAATTGTTGCTTTAACTAGTGTTGATAATCTCGACCAAATATAAATAAAATTGTACTCACAGATTGCACTTCACACTCACAACTCGAATTGATGGCACTAGTGCTGCCCTCTATGATGACTCCAGTAACTTCCAGTCGTTTCGTCTGTGATGTCACTGTTGCACACGATGCTCTTCTGTTGACGTCTCCCTGACGTCATTATGTTGCACTGCCGCTGTCAACGAGCTTTACTGCTTCCAACAAGCGGTCTGCTCCGGACGTAGCCGGTGCAGGGTCTCCTCGTACCTTGCCGCAACAATCCGCTGCGAGTACGGGAGGCGGTCCAAGCTTGGACCGTTGTACTCAAAAATAATCCAGTTCGATGGACCAATGATAAATACCAAGAATTGCCTGGTATTTAATGGGAACAACACAATTGCACTGGAGGGGTAACTAAGTCGAGTGAATAAAACTACAACTTGTCACTTGTTCTAAAATATTGTATTGTCGCCCCGGGCTGGTTCTCGTTCAAACATAATACACTGGAGTCATAAAGTACAACACTGAATACAACAATATCGCGATTCACAAAAAGGCACAACGCCCTCTATCGAGATCAAAACAAAACTATAATATATTTAGTTTGCGGTTCAACAGAGCCAACACAGGGCTAATGAATAAAAACTAATAGGTACATATTTTAATGAGAATCGCACTTTTTATTTCCAAATTATTTTAAAAAGCCTCTTCAGCTCGTAGTTTTGCTTTCTGGATTTTTCAAAGTTTCTTGTAAAATTGTATAGTTTTTCATGTGGCTATGTGTGCTATATTTGATCAGATTTATAGTTCTTTACATGGCGGCGGCGCCGTCTCTTCGGCGTCTGTCAAAATCCTTGACATAATTATGTTTTACAAAGTTGCCATTGGAGATGGTTTTTTGTTTTTTCGCAAGACGGTCCCCATTTCATCTCATCCACATTTTTAGGGTTCCGGTGCCAAATGGCAAAAAACGGAACCCTTATAGATTCGTCAAGTCTGTCTGTCTGTCTGTCTGTCTGTCTGTCTGTCCGTCCGTATGTCACAGCCAATTATCTCTCGCTGCCGGCCGTCATAAGATCGATGGTCGGCAGCGACAGTTGTTTTACCGCGGTCGCAACCTTCTGCGAGGACGTAATCTTGCAGAAGGAGGTGGCGGAGAAGGCCCGGGAGGATGCCATCCAATCGGACCCGATCCGCCGCCGGCGCCCCGGGCGGCGGAGGCGCGCATACCTGCGTCTCATGCCGCCCTGAGAGTGGCCGCGGATGGGCGGGACGGGTTTCCCGTCCGTCCGCAGTAGAGGCCAACCGCGAGGGGGCGACGTCCGCGTGTGACCGGACGTTGCCCAACTCGAGCGAAGAGTTGGTGCCCGCAACAGTGCGGGCAGGCGCCGGTTGGAGTCCAGAAGGAAATCCCCTCCCTGGACTCCTTCCAATACAAAGGCGCAGAGAGGGTCACACCGTGTGGTTTTAGTCGGTTCGAGTCCGACACACCACCCCGCCGTAACCCCCGACGGGGTGACGGTCCGCGGGGATTTCCACACGTTAAAAAAAAAAAAAAAAAACACTGCCTAGTTTGGGATCTGAGAGCCCTTTTATTCACACCATCGTGGCTTAGTGATTTGTTGATGTTAATGTTTGGGCCTCCGGTCTCACACTCACCAACGAAAGACGATAGCACATGTACATTTTGGGTTGGTCTTCTGGCCGCAAAAAGTACCCTATGGCCTTCCCCAAGGTCCAATCTATTTCTCGTTTAAATTAATTAAATTAATTCAAACCGGTTTAGCTGTGGAAGCGTAACAGACAGAGTTACTTTCGAATTTATATTAAACTAGCTTTCGCCCGCGGCTCCGCCCGCGTGTATGTCGCGGTAAAAAGTAGCCTATGTCCTTTCCCAAGTTTAGTTCTATCTTCATACATAATTTCATCAAAATCGGTTCAGTGGTTTAGGCGTGAAAGCGTAACAGACAGACAGACAGACAGAGTTACTTTCGCATTTATAATATTATTAGGGATATTAGGGATTAGGGATTAGGGATTAGGGATATTAGGGATTAGGGATTAGGGATTAAGTATAGACATAAGATAAACAGATTTAATGGCTTTCACAAATCAAGCGGATTTCATGGGTGGGAATCGAATACACGACTTCTGAATCAACAGTCAGGTCTAGATAAGCACTGGACCAACAGGCTACATTTACTTTGAAAGTTTTATCACTAGAAAGTGACAACAACGAGCACTCTCTCAAGAGTGGTACCGACAAAGAAGAAGAATATGTATTTTCTTAAACGAAAAAAATCGGCCAAGTGCGTGTCAGGTCACGTACATGAAAGGGTTCCTCAGTTACCCATAATGGTACATGGATTTAAAATCGTTAATTTTGTATGACGTTTCCAAGTATTGCGCATTTTACAAGTTAAGCCTCTAAAGCTCCTGAACTAACAAAGTCGTCATAGTTTTCCTTTTAGTTCATTATAAGGACCACCATCACGAATTTTCCAGATTTTATAAGCCAGCCGTTTAGCTTTTAGAGGGTTGGGGGGACGTGTTTTTACAAAAAAGTGCCCTTTTAAGTGGAATTTCTCGCAAACGGATATCTAAATCAAAAAATCGCCTGAGAAACCCTTTAGTGTTTTAAAAGACCTATCTAATAATACCCCACACGATGGGATAGCTGCGAGAAAAAAAAAGATCATCCCCTCAATATGTGTAGGGGAGGTACCCCAAATAAATTATTTTTTTCATAATTTTATTGTATTTGTCGACGTAATTTCAAACACATATTCATGCAAAGCTTCCTCTTTCTAGCACTTACCGTTTGGACAGTAAGTCGAGGACGGGTGGACGGACGGATGGACAGACGGACAAGACGAATCTGTGTGGGTTCCGAGTCATAAACTATGGAACCCTAATAAAAAATGTTCCGATAATAACCGTGTTAATTTTAATGCATACTTAAAATATGTATGTATGTAATACTGTATGTATGCAGAGCCAAATACCCACATGTTTGCCTAACAGTTTAATAAGTGATCGCGTTAATTCCCGTAAAAATAATATTAAATATCTCACCATCTGACGAAGCCTTGTCACGACATTATACTTTGTCCATTCGTTTATTGTCTTTTTGACAGGTCACGCCTATAAATTACCGGTATTTTTTTTTGTTATAATGTACTACAGTAATGTCGTACTTTATAGACGGGTAGGGAAGTGGGCAGTGTGCATTACTAAAAACAACATGTAAAACAGTTCTTGAAATACGATAAATCGATTTAACGATTAAAATAATCTATCATATTATTATGATCAAAATAATTTGACTTCATGTAAGTATTGTTTCTGTAAATTTAATAAAATAAAAAGGAAATTAAAATAGTATGACTTCAAGATTGATTATTTGCAAGGAATTAAGCCGAAATTTTGAAATTTAAGTTCAAACTTAGAATAAAGAACAATAGCTCTGTGCATTAATTAATTTATTTTTGGACCACTGACTTAAAATGTAACTATGCACGTGTTAGTAAAATTTAACTTTGAAACGCGTGGTTAGTAACGTTTAAATCCAGAGTTACAAGAAAAAACATTTGAAAAATCACATAATACTTACTAAACCGACCTTCAAGTGACTGTGTTAGGAAGGTTTTCTTTGTTCTGGGCCAATTATATAACGTAATAGTGCACATTTTATTTATTTACAATACTGACATAAAGAATATTATATCGATTGATTTTGATTTCAAATCGAATCGGTGACGTGTGAGGGCGTCACTAACTTCGAAATTTGTTAAACTGTCAAAAAGATAATAAAGGAATGGACAGAGTATAGTAAGTTTATACGAATCTGTCAACCATGTTATACGTGTGTGTGTGTGTGTGTGACAACAACAAAGCATATGTAATTTTGATTGAACAAAGTAGTTCCGTCGGACAAGTTAAACCGGTGCAAGGGAGGCTGAAGTGAGTAATCCCAACGAGACTTCCGCGAGACCTCGCGTGTGGCGACCTCCGCGGAGCGCGCCGCTCGCCAGCCGCCAGTCAGCCACTCAGTCAGTGAGCCAGTAGCACTCGGCCAGCGCAGCAGGCCGCACGCGTCCCGCGCCGCAGTTAGAGCCTCATGGGCTGAACTGAGTGAGCGTCACGCGACACCGTACCGAGACAGAACGTGCTTCTGAGAAATCCCGCCTGGGTGACGAACGCGTTTCTTCTCGTCGCCATTCCCCGGTGTAAACAGCACTCGAGCCACACGAAAACTAACGTCCGTGTTTGTTGACAAAACACCGTCCAGGCACTGACACTGCTGGTGTCTAGCTGTCCACCCTCGGCCGCAAACGGTGAGTATCGATCGCGCCACCACGTTCAGCCTACTCCCGAGGATGCGTCAGAGCGGCGGCGCCGCTTGTTGACGTCTCGGTCGCCGTGGTACCGCCACCGCCACCGCCATGCGCCCCCGGCTTCGGCTCTAGGTCACCGCAGGTCCTCTCCTCCACTCTCCTTACAATGTACACCTGTGTAGTTGAAGAGTCGTTATACTTAGTAGATCGTAAATGTAATAAATTGAATGTTGCATTGCATCTTGTGTTTTTTCCAGAACATAGATAAATGCAATATATGTGTGATAAATAAAATAATTAAGTGTTATTTGCAGTGACGGATCCGTTGTATAGTACAGACAGGCTCTGTGTCAGCATAAAAATATAGAAATAAAAGGGGAATAAAAATATTGAAGAGGACACTGTGGTATTGATCGAGGCCTTGGAGTTGCGTAGGTCAGGGACAACTCGGAAACTTCTAAACAGAAAAGTTGGAAATGATGTTATTGTTACCCGATGCCCAATATAAAGTCGAACATGTGAATATATTTAATTAACTGCAAATTGCGGATGTTCCGCTATGCAAATAAGGAATTAGCTTCGCTGATAACATCGATAACACTCGCCGCTCTTGTGAACAATAATGTTCGTTTTTAGTTGAATAAAGCGCGGTCAGCTGTAATAACAATTTTATAACATCCCAAGCACCATGTCGATCTTAGCATAGGAATAAATGAAAAGATGATATTGAAGCACTCACGTTACCGCCGCAGCTCCAGGGAACCTTTCAGTTTAAAATGTATCGCAACATTTCAACGTACACGTAAATCGGTACATTATACGGGTACGTGTTTGCATTCGCCGGTACAACCTTGCCTTTTTAGTATAAACAACACAACAGTTTAAAGGGTTTATACATATTTCACGTAATGACAGAGAGACTGAGCAGAACTACGTGCCAAGAACTGGTGTATTCAATACGATTAAATCTCGCTATAAACTTCCTCAGAGTTTATTTACATTTTATTTTATCACTTCAATAAACTTTTCCATCGGTGAGAAATGTTCTCTGCTCTCTTACTTTATCTGACTCTGTTGCTTTCAAAATGAGTGATAGGTGTGTTAATGGATACTCCTATTTGCTTCAACTTTTAATTGTAACAAGAAGAGATTACATATTTAAACTTATTGATAAGACATGCTTTACTAATAAAGTGATTTAATTCAACAAGTCAACAGTGTGAAAATTCAAAGTTGTGTATTCTGCATAAAGTAACATTTACATACTTGAACAATAAGGTAATCTTCAAAGAAAAAATATTAAAGCCCATTGTTATTTTAACACCGGTAAAGGTTCTGACAGCTATCTCAACATCTTTACGTGTGTAACAAGATATGTCATGAAGTCACTTCCCTATAAATAAACACAACCGAGCTACTCCTTGCGGATTCTTTAGGCTGGTGAAGAAAGTCCAACAAACGAACGCGCTGTCAGCTCATTCCATATCGAGGCATCTCACTAAGTAATACAAGTGTATACATGAGTTACATGACACTGGAACATCGGTTACCGTAGAAAAGATTTATCATTGCGATAAAATATGAATCGCAAAAAACACTACAAGTTTAATAACGTTGACCGTTTGTTCATTTCTTATACCAAACCATTCAGGTGTTTTCTTTTCTCTTTTTTAGAGGTCCGTAGTTCGTGACTTGAAGCTCTTATAGTTTCGTCATGTCCGTCCGTCCGTACATCTCGACTTACTGCCCAAACGGTTGGTGCTAGAAAGATGAAACTTTGCATGTTGTTATCACATCGACAAAGTGCTAAAAGAAATTTACGATTTTTTATTTGGGGTACACTTGAAGTGGGGATATATTTTTTCTTGCGTCTACCGCATCGCCTGGGGTATCATTAATTCATTAGATAGGTCCTTTAAAACATTGAGAGATTGTTAGACGATTTTTTTATTAACGTAACCGTTTGAGGTTAATAATTCTCAAACGGATATCCATACTTTAAAGCATTTTTTTGTTAAAACATGGCGAAAAATCTAAAAAAAATCTTGATGTTAGTCCATGTGATCAAGTTTAAAGGAAAACTATAGCGGCTTAGATAACTTTCTTAATTCATGAGTTATAGAGGTCTAACTTGTAAAATGCGCTTACAAGCTAACGAATTAATAAGTAAACATAACATTAGTTTCTATTGGATACGATTTTAAATCAATATGGGTGACTACGGAACCGTATTCTATATGTGGTCTGACACGCACTTGGCCGTTTTAAGGTTCCGTAGCCAAATGGCAAAAAACGGAACCCTTATAGATTCGTCAAGTCTGTCTGTCTGTCTGTCTGTCCGTCCGTATGTCACAGCCAATTTTTTCCGAAACTATAAGAGCTATACTGTTGAAATTTGATCAGTCGATGTATTCTGTCAACCGCATTAAGGTTTTTACATAAAAATAGAAAAAAAACAATACATTTTGGGGGTCCCCATACTTGGAACTGAAACTCAAAAAATACGTGTGTATCCATGGATAGGTGTTTAAAAATGATGTTGAGGTTTCTAATACAATTTTATTTTAAACTGAATAGTTTGCGCGAGAGACACTTCCAAAGTGAAAAAAAGTGTGTCCCCCCCCCCCTGTAACTTCTAAATTAAGAGAGTGATAAAACTGAAAAAAATATATGTTGTACAATATCATGCAAACTACCAACTAAAATTGGATCGTAAAACGCAATTTACCTTTAATTCAATCAATACAGTAGTATAAAAACATCGATCTAAATTACAACGAACTACAAGGACTTTAATATGATCTTACTTGCTGATACGGAACCCTTCATGGGCGAGTCCGACTCGCACTTGCCCGCTTTTTTTCTTTATATTATCACTTGTGTAAAAAAGATGTGCATTTTCAATGTTATTTACAGAATGTGATTAGGTGCACTAATCTTAATGAAGATAGTTTCCTTATATGCCGGTCAATGCTATGTGAACAGTGAGGGCTTAAATTTTAACATGTCGTCACTCCCACTTATATTTAACCAACTCGAAAAAAGTCCGAGAACATTGTACGCTGACCAGAACCAGATGTACAGCTCGGTCTGTCTAGATGTGTGTCAACGTACTCCGAGTTGTTGTCACACACTTCATGTCATGTTTGGAGCACAGACAGTGAGACAGCGCTGAGCCCGGCCGTAGGAGGCCTGAGGGCGGACCGCTCCATGCGTCGTAACGGCACTCTTTTTTATGTCTATAGATTGTCTGAATTCTGTGTCAATTTGTTACGCATATTTATTATTGACCTACATCAACGTGCAAAAACTATATTGAGTAAGTAACTGTAAGACAACATAAGTTGTGCAACAGTGAGATTAGAACTATGCTCCACCACTTGTAAAACAAAATGTATAAATATTTGACGCACGCTGCTATCTAACATTTGCCTCATTCTTTTTGTTGTGTTGTAGCGCGACGATGATGATGATGTAGCGCTATCTACACATATTAATATTAATATAGGTAATCTAAGGATGTCATCTATACAGGCCATTGTCGAAGTGATCGCTATGTGATTGCACTGCACGTGTCGAGTCATCATCAATACCAGACAGACAGAGTAGGCCACCGCCGGACATAGAAAGGAGGAGGAGTTTTGCATTACTATTCTACACCTGTGCCAGTAGCCAAGTTGCAAGCGTTTTCTATTATATTCTCCATTCCAATAATCTATTCTCATGTTTCATTGGCTACTACTTTGTTTTGATCACGTGACCGAGTGACATCACCCAATGAAACAAGAGAATAGAATAGAAAACGAAAAACGTTTGCAACTTGGCTGGGGAGCTGGTCTGTCGGTCCACTGGTTGGCCAACAGTTTGATCTAAGTTTTCCTTTTATTTCGAGTGATTTCGATTGCGAAGTTTGGTCCCTCAGTCGCCTCTTGTGTCACTCATAGGATGAATAGAGATGGAATAGTGATTCTCTGTTCTCAATCCGTGTCTATACAGATACATGCCGCATTTAACATCTGTGGGTTGAAATGTACACGAGGTAACAATGATCTGACATAATTATCAATTGTTAGATACAGGAGCTACAACTATGTGGTACTGTTGTCTAGTCGCAGTACTGAGACCTGAGTGCAGTGGTCAGATGCGTGTCGGCACTTCGGCAGTCTCCAAACATGACGAGGACAATGTTCCAACTCTGATTGACACTGTCTTTTCGTTGCCTTTAAAATGTCATATTTGTTCCGAGTTTGGTAAAATTGAGTGTTTGGGAGACTGGAGAAACGAACTCTTGGCTCATTGTCTCGTGCGTTGAATTATTTCTTCGCGAATATTTACATAGTTGCCTTTGTGCGTTGTCCTGTGAAACCCTATAAGAATGGTTACTTGATTGTGATAATCAAAATCATAGATGTTAGTTAAACTGGGTACAGAAATTTTCATTCGATTTTTAAAAAGTGGAGTGTTTACTCGAAAGAGTATCCATCTTTGTATTACTGAGACACTAATGTAATTAACTGCGATTTACTTGTGTCCTTAGCGTAAATTGGAGAGAGATGAGTCACGGCGCGCCACGTCCCCCGCAGCTATAGGTGGCTATAGGAGCTCGCACGAGGCTAATAGTGTTGATACAGTTAGTGAGGAGTCTCGTCATGCCGCAGCAATTACTCAGACGCTTTATTTTGATAACGCGCCCCGTTTCGCGACTCGTTATACTTGACTAAACGTGTTAAGGACGTTGTAACGGTTACCGTATACTGCCGACACCCTACTGTATATCTCAATGTCGGCAGCCGCTGGAGCGTGTTACCGTACGTGTTACCATAACGTGTTACCATAACGTAAAACAACTTTTGGCTGCACTACGTACCTACTCTCTGTTATTATCTATCTTTGCGCTTGAAGAAACTATGATGTGTTATTCTCCTTAATATAAACTAATATAAACGAATGAGATATTTCGAATAATGTAAGAAAGCTCTATGATTCTGTACTCTTTAATTATAGACATGTTTATAATCGAAGTCCGTACTATTGGTAGTAGGCCACGCTGATTTCAGCCCGAATGCTCCGGCTCGCCCGGGGCAGTACTATTCTCCCATAGACGATTGACAACACATTGACAACATTCCTGCTGTCGTCTTTGTTGGTGAGTGTTAGACCGGAGGCTCAATCATTCTGCTTCATTCCTCCGGAGGCTGGGAGAATGCTGCAGCAACATCTCACTAAGCCGCCCTGGTGAGGGTCACCAAGCTATATGGTATGTCCTCGCAATGAGGATGATTGCCCCTACTTCTGGATTGTACTCATAATTTCGATCAGGCAGAGTACAGTCACTTTGGTAGGTTTAGAAAGAATCAGTGATGCTAGTTTAAGTAAATGAGAGAGTCAGTGGCAGTGATCGTGGTGAGAGGCTGATATCTGCCGTATGTGCGTAACTCCTCGTCTCGGCGCAATGACTGCTAATGCCGTTGCTCTTGTCCCGGTCCCCGCACTTCGCGCCTCGCTCACGAGTTACTCACAGATCGTCGTGTGTCCAATGACGCACGTTTCTAGTTTAAATACGGACAGCGCTGCAATGCCGCTCTTAGCCACTACTTCCTGTGTACTATACTGCAATTAAGATAAACATCTGTTGGTAACACACTCGCGTTCGTTATAATAAACTACTCCGCTCCAAAGGGTGATGGCGTGACGATAGAACTTCGTCAATATTTCTTTCTTCCTAGCCTTTATTCCCAATATTATTTAGGGTCGGCTACTAGTACAACCCCCAAATAATATTACAAGTTAGACCTTTGTCAATTATATTCTAACTAAATCTAAACTCTAAATCAAACAAAAATACTTGGAGAGATAGGTGTGTTGAGGCACTCGAATGAATCAAAGCTTTAGTATAATAAGTGTATAATTCAAACTCAAACAAACGGGCAGAAAGATAAATGGCAGAATAAAATGAAACAAATCTGAAAACTGTTTTTTTCGTAAAGTCACTTTTTTATATGAGCCTGATAAGTGACCAGGTACTCTGCCTGATGGAAAGGTGACATGTCGGTTACTAAGTAAAACTACCGTTGCATCCAACTATGCTCGTTTATTAACATAGAACACGTGTTGACAACAAAACTTATTGCAGGCACGCATACATACATATCAAAATCACGATCAGAATCCAAGAGTGGTCGGTGGTCACCACAACCATTATGAGTGCACACAATGCAGCATGGTGCAGCATGGTGCAGTGGTGGCAGACACTCTAATTGATTTGTTGTTCTGGATATGTCTAAAGAAAGAGACACAAGAAAAGCCAAGTAATTTCATGATTGAATTATATTTTATAAGTGTACTGATATGTCAGTGCCAAAATATCGTCAGTGGTGGTTGAGTGAGAGGTCGTCGGGTCGTTGTACGCCAGCTGTGCATGCAGCGTGCATCGGTGCGCGTGTCACTCTCTCCCGAGCCGTGGGGGTGGGGGTGCAGTGCATCCGGGGCGACACTGAAATAGCCGCGTGCATAGCGCGCCGTGACTCACAGACACACACGCAGAGCTACTTACAATATTGTACACTTTTGGATTCTGCTGACACTTTTAACAGGTTCATTAGAAGAAGATAGAGGCTTGGAAATTAAAAAAAAAACATTATCATTATCAGCCCATCGCAGTCCACTGCTGGACATAGGCCTCTCCCATTTCATAACACTGATCGATTCTCGCATCCAGCTCCTTCCAGCCATCCTGCGCAAAAAAGTAAAAAAAATAAAAGTAAACAAAATTATAGCTAAGTATACATAAGTATGAAATAGTGAAGGTAACTTACAGCCTTGGTAGAGTTTTTTATTGTTTGTTAAAATATTGTGAAACCTCAAAATATTTCTAAAATAAAAATCAAATCAAAATTTTATTGAACATATAAGTAACTTAAGGCGCTCAACTTGTAAAGTCAAAGTTGACAAACACTAATTAAACACTAACTAGACCAACTTGTGTTGTGTTGTGTTGTGTGTGTTCCGCTGACTAACACTTTCCATCAGCTGTATTTCTTACACTGTATCATAACGTGGGTCAATAGTCGCAAACGTTGATGACCATCTTTGTCGGTGTGTGGTGTTGTGATTGAGAACACGAATGTCTTTATTGTACAAGATGCCACTTCTCGATTGTGTAGCTAGATCTGTATTTGATAAAACTTATTTTGTTGCATTGCAGTATTTTAGCAAAATGAACAGGGTTTTATTTATTTATTGTTTTAAATACATATTTTTACGAGCTTCTCGAACAACTTACTAATTTACAATATTTTTTAAAAACTTCATACGTCTCATCACAATTAAAACTGAAATTAAAATAAATAAGGAACTAATTTTATAATAAATTAATAGATGCTCTATTTCTATTCTCCCGCCACTTAGCATTCATTACTGAAAAAACTCTATCAGTAAATGCTGATGTGGCGGGAACAGAAAGTAGATATGCGATAATTTTTGTTGTTTTTGAATTCTTCTAAAGCGTTTACTAATAAATGGCTCCATTTTTGGTCAGTACTCATTTCAAGAAAATCTTTGTCTTCTGATATTTTTCATAAATTACTTTGAAATTTGTTAATTTTTATATAAATCGGCCAAGTGCGTGTCAGGCCACGCACAGGAAAGGGTTCCTCAGTCACCCATAATGGTAAGTACGTGGATTTAAAATCTTATCCAATAGATAATTAAGTTTACGTATTAATACGTTAATTTTGTATGACGTTTTCCAAGTGAGCGCATTTTACAAGTTAAGCCTCTATAACTCCTGAACTAACAAAGTCATCTAATCCGTTATAGTTTTCCTTCAAAGTTCATTAAATGGACCACCATCACGAATTTTTCCAGATTGTTTGAGCCAGCCGTTTAGCTTATAGAGGGGGGGGGGGACGCTCTGTTTTTACAAAAAAGTGCCTTTTAAAGTAAAATATCGCGCAAACGGATACCTAAATCAAAAAATCGCCTTGCAAACCCTTGTTTTTCCTATCTAATGATACCTAACACGATGGGGTAGCGGCGAGAAAAAAAAACATCCCCACTTTACGTGTAGGGAAGGTACCCCAAATAAAATTATTTTTCATGATTTTATTGTAGGACTTTGTGGACGTAACAACACGGTGGTAAGTCGAGGACGGACGGACAGACGGACATGACGAATCTATAAGGGTTCCGAGTCATGAACTTTGGAACCCTAAAAATGAATCGCTGTTCGTTAGTCTCGCTAAAACTCGAGAACGGCTGGAGCTATTTGGGTAATTTTGGTCTTGACTTATTTGTAGAAATATATAAAAATGAAGGTTTAAAAGGCGAATATATAAAAATAAATTGCATTTTTTTAATTAATTATGGATTCCTTTTGTTTGTTTTAAGTTTATTTTATACAAAAGTTTAGGTCTTCTATTTATCGATTGAGGCAGTACGAATCTGCCGGGTCACCTAGATCTGAATATAAATCATGCATACCAATATTGAGTCTATATAAATGGCTGCGCTGCACTGAGGTCTGAGCAGTAAGCGCCCTCTTAATAAATAAAAACAAATAATAATGTGTTTGCATTTTGACGCTGAAAACAGTATTTTGTATACTTTATTTTTATTCAACAGTAATAAGTATAATTTAGTGAAAAACAGTATAATACTGTTTAAAACAGTATAGTTGGCAACCCTAGTTTTACCATAAAAACTATATAATCCTACTAATATTATAAACGTGCAAGTTTGTGTGCATGTATGTATGTTTTTTTTTTTTTTTTTTTTTTTATATATATACGCCTGCCACGATGACTTTACTATGCCTGATGGAAAGCATGAGTAAAATCCACAAGTGGGGGTCGCCATACTCACTGCAAATGCAAGCAGTATGGCGAACCTCATTATGGCGGCCTAGTGAGATGCTTTTTCACGCCCCGCTTAAAGGACCCGGGATCATAGTAAGAAGGAAAAACATGAGCTGGTAGCGAGTTCCAGTGTTTAACTGCTCGGCACAAGAAGGAAGACCCGAACCGCTTTGTTCTGGTGCGTATGTCTTCCACTCTGAAGGGGTGACTTCGCTGGCCAGATCGTGTTGTTCTGTAGAGGAAGGGAGAGGGTGGGATGATGTATGTTTCTTTTTCACGCAAAAGCTACTGAATGGATTTTGATTAAACTTCACAATAATATACATATATAGCTTACATATCAGAATAACACATAGGAAAATTAGTTTTGCACCATTCTATTTAGTCTACAAATGATAAACTGGGAATTGCATTCGGTGCCCCCCCCCCCCCCCCCCCGGTGGTGTTCAGTTTCTCTTCTAACTGTGTCTAAATACCTCTCATACACCCATCTACTAAGTTATTGACAGTACCTAACTTCTGTCGACCTCGACACAGCTTCCAGTTGCAAGTGAAATGATCAAGATAAGAGTGAAGTGAACACCGGAACCGCCGCCCGGCGACCTTGCACCTCGCGCGCCGCACCTAATGTTGTGATAAACTGAGCTCTCGTCTGGTTCAGCTGCCACCGAACAAGAGATCATTTAGACCATTTTCAATCTGGTTTTTTAGAAGGCAAACAAAGGATTCATGTTGACATCTGCAATCTGCATCATATGTATGCGACGTTGGTAACTAATTATTTCATTAGTAAATAGGTAAACCATTAGCGAAGGTTTATAAACACATTATTATATTAAACACACAGATTTGCGGGTCTCTGGCAGAAGCAACAAGACAGAAGAAACCATACACAGGCACGAATGACCTCCACTAGGTACCTACATGTACATATGTATATGTATAGCATGCTAAAAGCAGGATTTCTAGAAAACAAGTTTGCAACTCTAATTAAACCATTTTTCGATTTAGGTATCCGTTTATGAGTTATTCAACTTGAAAGCGCATGTTTTTCTAAAAATAGGGCGCCTCCTCCCCCCCCCTCTAACAGCTAAACGGCTGGCTCAAAAATCTGTGAAAGTCATGATAGTAGTCCATATATTGAACTTTCAAGGAAAACTTGGTTTTGATAACTTTTTATTTTAGGAGTTATAGGGGCCTATCTTGTAAAATACACTCACTTGGAAAACGAAAAATTCGTACAAAAATAAAGAAATAATAGTTAACATTACAATGATAATTGTCGCACGGACACGAGTTGAAATCTATCTAAAAACATGGCTTATAAGAGAATCGAAGTGATTATTCTTTCGTGTGCATTAGTAAATGACTTTTCATTTGATATTACAAACAAACTCTTGAGTTTTTTTTATTTGTATTATAGCTACTTAATATTATTAAAGTAACTCTGTTTGTCCCGCTTTAACGATATAACTACTGAATAGATTTAATTGAAATTTAGTCCACAGATAATCCAGAGCCAGAGAAAGAACATAGGCCCAAGCTTGTGTTTTTTCTCAGGCAGCTCTAGATTATTGCCTAAGCTTAATATGCTACTTTTTTACCGCGCTAACTGACACACACGCGGCCGGAGCGAGACTAGTTTACCATAATGGAATAAGTTTACTTTAGTTCTCTTTGATAATTTAGGCTGGAGGAGCTTTGTAATGACGCATTTGATATTTGTAATTTTATTGCGCTTTCTTCGTTCTAATAAGATCGCACGCGTTGAAAGAGGCCGAGTGAGCGAAACGATTGAACTGCACCGATACATTGCTTGCTTTAGTACGACTATGTCGGCCACCAGCCACCACCAGCCTCCACCTCCACTGCTCACCCCCGCCCACCCCCCACCAGCGTCCGCCACGTCGAGGAGTGATGTCATCGCACTCGATGTAGGTCTCGCCTTAACCTGTCTCACTTCAATATTCGTTTGTTCGAAGAAGCGCACCGCCTTAATTAGTTCCACGATAGTTGGCTTCTCATGATTGTTTCCGCAAACAGGTGCATTCATCTATGGAGCGCTCACTACCTCTACCTACTAGCCGAGGTCCGAGCTTAAATCACACTCAACACCTATGTTGCTCAAGGATGGAATTCTGCATTGAAAATGATACGACGACACAATATAGAGTGGATAGTATTTGTAGCGTGTAGACATTACACTTGCAAAGAACTATACTTATTACTTATTAGCAATGAATTAGTTCCCTGTTGCTATCCATACAATAGTTATATAAAGAAGTGGTGTATGTAATAATGTACCTAATTATGTCCGAGCTATAGAAAAGTACATTCCTAGGAATAAATGCCAGTGACGCACATACTCGTACATATCTCCCATAGCTAGGGGTAGTGGTGGTGGTGCTGCACGGGGCCGTGCTGGCCTTGGACCACAAACCACAAGGCACGTCGTAATATAATGCCAAACACAATTGGTTTGATGTTTGCTATCAATGAGTCCCAAAACAAGACCGAAAGCTTAAGTACTCATTTTGAAATTGAATATTGTTACGTGCTAGGGTTCGAACAATTTCTAAATAAGCCTAGTGACAACTAAAACACTTAAAATTTAGTTGAGAGTAGAAAGAAAGTCGGCCCTGTAAGACACTCATTATGCTATCAATCAGTAAAATATAAAGAAAATGTCCTTAAAATTAACGCGAAGAGTCTGTCCAGGTGCATTACGTGGCCTCAAAATGACTATACCTAACTTTTCAGCTGGCTAATGTACTTCGACAGATAAGTTGTGGATATTACTTAGTGTGCGTCAGACTGGCCCGACCCCACTTAATTTGGTATTGTATCTATACTCCTTGTTACAAACATACGTACTTGCTTCGTTTTCAATATACCTAATTTCCGGGCCAGTCTGACAAACACTATTTCCTTTAGCATCCCAGCATATTACCAAGAACGTCTAAAAACTTTGTTTCTTTTGGCTGAGTTTGTTGCTATTGCATTATGGCAACTAATGACTTTGCTGAAGAGCTATTGAGCAAATGGTTATTACAATTAGATCAGTTCGCTTCCAGATCCTTTAAAATCAGAGGCCATAACAGATCAACTATCTACGCCAATTCGAACGTAGTTTAATAAAACATAAACATAAAGTACATGGTATTGTAAAGGTACGCGTCCATTGGCCGGTTGGCCCGCACGCACGCACGGACGCACGCACGCACGGCACGCAACAGTTTTTTTTTTGGACATCTTACACACACCATCATCTAGTCCCAAAGTAGGCAGAGCTTGTGTTATGGGTACTCGACAAGTGATATAAATACATAAACTAACTTTTTTTTGTAAATACATACATATTATACATAGATAAACACCCAGACTCAGAAACAAATTTTTGTGGATCACACAAATATTTGGTCTGACCCGGGAATCGAACCGGAGACCTCTTGATTAGCAGCCGCATACGCTAACCACTAGACCAACAAGGCAGTCAAAAGAGTCTCTCCGGCGGGGAATCGAACCCCGGTCTCCCGCGTGACAGGCGGGGATACTTACTTATAAAAAATATCATATATAAATTTACAAAAAAAAACCTGATTTTTTTCAGAATTTAGCCAGATTAATGTTTCTTTTTGTTTGATTATGTTATAAATGTTGATGAAATATTGCAATGTATTGTTTACACATAATTCGGAAGTGGGTGTAATCAGGGTGGTCACCTTTTGTAAATAGAAGTTGGGACCATGGAAGGCTCATCATGAAGCATGTGAGATGTCACTGAAGCTAATTGCAATATATCAGGTTTCATCATAAGATAAGAATGTTAATTTAAACAAATTTGTTGTTTTTTAGGACAGTAAGAGTAGACAGTAAGCGTTATCATATTATTTTGACTGCCTTGTTGGTCTGGTGGTTCGTGTATGCGGCTACCGATCAAGAGGTCGCGGGTTCAATTCATATGTATGTACATACATACAAAGTATATTATAATTATGTATTTATATCAGTTTCTAATTTCCAAAGAATTAAATTTTCAAAAGAAAGGTGTCTTTAAATTCGATTAGGCAGCCGATAGCTGTTTCTGTTTATGTACACTGGGAGGAAACAAGGCGACGTGTGCAACTACTCACTTGCATACAATTCTATATAAATACTAGCTGTGCCCGCGGCTGCGCTCGCGTCACAGGGGTGTGAAAAATACATGTTGTCCGATTTTCAGACCTACACAATATGTCGTGGACCGTGGTAAGCCTGGACGTCGTCATAGACTGATGATATTTTACTTAATGTGTGTTTAGTTTGTACGTGAACCACCTCCAGTCAAGTTGAAAACGTTTATGTTTTCTATTCTATTCTCATGTTCATCATACCTAACACAATATTAGCCAAAGAAACATGAGAATAGAGAATTGAATAGAAAACGAAAAACGTTTGTAAAGGCCGCTAGGGCCGCTGCATACGTGACGGGATTTTACACGGACGGAACGGGACGGAACATCGTTACATACAAAATGTTTAAGGAAATGCATACTTCACGGAGACACGGACGGGGCGGGAACGTGACACGCACGGGACGTGCTAAATATCGTCGCCGACGATGTTTAGCACGTCAATAGCAATTAAAGCCAATTCTTGAAATGAAAAATACATCTTTCCTTGTTCACAACATTAACACGTTAGATCCGAGTCGCAGTCACGATACGTATCAATACGTATGCATTTACATCAGTACATCACGTATAACGAAATGTTAAATCCCGTCACGTATGCAGCCGCCTTAACTTCGCTGCGGGAGCTGTTCTATTCTTCATTTCATTTTGCTCTTCTCTTGTTTCATTGGCTAATGTTACTGAGTCATTTGATCGTATCAAAATATTAACCAAAAATCTGATCTAATTTGCGGTCAAAATTCCATATAGCGTCAGTTATATTGAATGTCGTTCCTATAATACAGGTTAAGCTTTCTTTTTTTTTTAATATTGTGAGTAAAATGAAACGTAAAGTAACCAATATAAATATTTTATTGAGTGACAATGTCGCGCGTCGTTCAATTCAAATGTTATTTAACTAAATTGTCCTATCTACATTATACAAACAAATTTAAAATGTCTGTTTGTAATTGTTTCAAAAACGAGCTTTTCACTAAATGCATTTAAAAGTACACAAGGTATTTACCTACTTACACGTAAGAATCAATTGTTTGTCTGTATGTTATAACATTACTGATATTATAAAGAGTAATTCTAGGCTACTTATATTTTATACTAGTCGAGTCTCACCGTGTTACTCGCGGTTGTTGTTCTAGGTACGTCGCGAGTAACACCGCCAAGCGAAGCTAGTCTCAAACAATTAGCCTTCATGTCATCACACATAAACAAACATAAACACAGTTCATTTGATATTACAAACAGACACTTGATTTGTACTCTTCTGTATGGACCGCGGTTATTGCTCGTGAATGGCTCAAACTAACCACGAG
This sequence comes from Phragmatobia fuliginosa, assembly GCA_932526445.1. NCBI lineage: Eukaryota > Metazoa > Arthropoda > Insecta > Lepidoptera > Erebidae > Phragmatobia > Phragmatobia fuliginosa. Next base: position 116,054 of record OW052078.1, on the reverse strand, counting down.
TAGGACCGCGGGGCGCACCTAGTCTATACAACATTGTTGGAAAGTTATGGAAATGTGTTGTACGTATTTACAATAACACTAAGTAGCTGTACCCTGCCACGCTTCGCTGCTGCACGTCGTCGTTGCATTCATGAGAAATGAAGAACAAACTGACGCAGGTAATTAATATAGATTTAAATCGTCTTTGGAGCGTTTGTACCTCGTGGCTGCTCAGTTCACTCAATCCTCGAGTGTTCCAAGCGTACACAAACTAACTTATCACTCTTTAGGCACTTCACTAATCACTCGCTTTGCTTTCACTGAGAAATTTTGATGAATTCGTAATCACAAAACTTTCAATGTAATTTAAGTTTTTCAGTGCGGTTTCACTTTTATCCAAGGAAGACACATAGCGCCTTAGATAATTAACTGCTAACAACGCCTGGTCCTCCGGGTTTAACCCATCTTCATGCATGTCCTCTACCTTCATTAACGAAAACTTTGGAAATCTGTCCAGGATCGCGGGTTCCCCTTCCTCCAACACGACGTCCACTTCATATGACGGATTGACGGTTTCAGGAAGTGTATCTAACCACGTATGTTCTGGCAATATCTCTGTTTCCGAACTACTTTGTCGGTACACAATGCCATGACGATTTTTAAAACGATCTATCCAGCCAGTTGAGGCAGTAAAGTCTGTGATTTGTAAGCTGTCAGCGATCTCTCGTGCTTTGTCGCACAATATGCGGCCGTTTATGGGTTGTTTTGTAGCTCGTGCTTGATGGAACCATTCGATTAAAACATTTTCTAATTTCACAAATTTACCTGCCCTTAACTTTTTTCTCCGAACGCCTCCGGATTTGTATTTTTCTATAATATCTTCTCTATTTTTTAAAATGGTACGTAATGTCGAAGGCGGTAACTGAAGCTCAGCAGCTAATTGTGTCTGGTTCTTAGTTTCTGAGTTTTCATCAAACACTTTCAATATTTTTATTTTATCCTGAAGTGACAAGGCTTTTCGTTTCACCGCTGTCATTGTTTATCACACACACATTATATTCGTAAGAAGTAAATAATAGAGTGCAGGCCGTACTACCTAACACGTAAATTACGAAAAGAACGTAGAAAACAACTGCGCGCGGCGAGTGCCCGGACGAGACGGGGGCAGTGCGCGGCGCGACGGAGGGCCGAGCGCGCTCGCGGACCGCTATATTCGCTCGCTCTCGCTCTCTCGCGCTGCCTACTCCCTGGTGAGGCGAGATAGAAGCGTGTACAGATGGCGTATTAAAGGGGATCACTAATCGTTTTAACCGTGACAAAATGTATGAAAGCAGGTCACCGAAACCCGCTTCTCTCTCTTTGAAAGCCAAATTAAGACTTATGTACAAATAAAGAAACGACGATATTAATAATAGTAACTAAACCATAATTAATAGGTAAATTATTTAACTAATTTCTTTTAAATAGGTACGTCTCCATTAAATAACTAAAATGTCAAGGGACTTGTTCTATTTAAGTACCTAATTAGAAGTACCTACGCATACGCACGCTGTCAATAAAGGGTTAAAAACTATAATCACACCGTTGACCGCTGTCGGTTACATCTCAAATTGTCAGTAGCGTGTCAATGGACTGATAGTGACTTGTTTGTAAAGTAGCACATTGAGGCCGATTCACGTGTGTCAACGTGTGTTGCAATAGGTAAGTTACATTAAATAGAAAGAACTTAGCACATTGCGAGCGAGTTGGGCCAATCCCAAGCACAGTTCATAATCACAAGTAATCACAAGGCCTGGTCACACTGTAAAATTAATAATGTTTCAGTGCACATTACGTGCTTACGTTACCCATGTAGGTAATATAATGGATTAGGTACGTGCTGTGATAATGGCAGAGTGCTGACGTCAAGTTGTTGTTACAGGGCCAGGGCTCGCGGCCAGGGGCGGCGCGTCGCCGGCTCTACGGGACGCTCTCAACACCATCCGAGAGGCGTGGGCAGAGCCGCGCTCGCTCAGGACCACCAGGTTCGTTACGATCATGGCCCATCGACTGTGGCTGGTGCGCTCTGCCATCTCAGAGCACTACTTGTAGCTCAAGGATTCTCCGACAGCGCAACCAAAGCTGTAGTGTGTGATGCAAAAGAACTCAACGAACCAATGGAAAAATGTGTCTTTACTGTTATTTTATTTAATGTATTCGAATTTAGCCAATACAGTAGCGTAATATATTCTTAGAACATTCTCTAACAGTCTACCTACCCTCGTGGGTCCAATTATACGTGCTGTAGGGCGACAGTAGGGGCATTGAAGATTACAGGATAATAATAAGTGAAGAATATAAGAGAGTCAATAAATCATCAACAGCCTTTAGGAAAGGAGGTTTAGGCGTTCTGCCACGCTGACCAGTCGGCCAGACCTTCATGAAATCGATCATTACTTAATTTGTTCTCAACTCTCATCGGTGAACGATCGAACGTCACTGCTACATCAATTTTTAGGGTTCCGGGGCCAGGGGTTCAAGGGTAAAACGCGCTCATTGATTCATGCTTTCCATCAGCTCTATAAATAAATATAATTGAAGTGTAATTCTGTGTGATATATTCTAAATGAACAGTTTTTTACTAAAAGACATTTTTTAAATTTTGATTGTCTGTCTCTTTATTTGTTCCGGTTGAACTTACTTGAACCAGTTCTACTTGCTTAAAGAATCTGAAAAAGTCATTTACTAGACAATGATATTGTCAAATTATCAAAATTATATAGTAACCAACCTAATTCCTTTGTGATATATCTCAGAGAAAGGATCAAAATTATTAATAAATAAAATTATCCAAGTGCGTGTCAGACCACCAGAGCAGTCACCGATAATGGCACGTGGATTTAAAATCACGTCCAATAGATAGCCCTAAGCCCGATTTCCACCGCGAGCGGAACGGACCCATTAATTACTCCTTTTACCTCGCAATACAAAACTCGAGTCCGCTCTGTCATTACACGCTCGCAGTATCAAAACTCTTTGTTGGTGGAAATGCAAACCTATTTTGTTTAAAAGGAGTCCGTTCCGCTCACCATTTCTCGCTCATTACCCTTTCGCGGTGGAAACCGGGCTTTATACTTACTTACTATTTACAAATAATAAATAATAGTTATTTCGTTATTTTGTTACGAAGTTTTAAAAGTGAGTGCATTTACAGTTACAACTTAGGCCCCTATAATTCCTGAAATAATAAAGTTAACTAAATCTCTAAAGTTTCCTCTGAAGTTCATCATATGGACTCCTATCATAAATCTTTTCAGATTGTTTGAGCCAGCTAGTCTCAAAAAATTTTGAACTTTTAGAGCGAGGGAACGGGCACACAACCTCTTCTTACAAAAATATGCGCTATAAAGTTGATTAAGTCGCAAAGGTATACCTAAATCGAAAAATGCTCTCAACAACCTTGATATGTTTAAAGACTTATCTAATGATACCCCACACGATGGGGTAAACGACAGAAAAAAAAACATCCTACTTGACGTGTAGGGGAGGTAGCCCAAATAAAAATATTTTTCGTAATTTTATTGTAACACTTTGTTGACGTAATTATAACACATAATAAGACACAGTTTCATCTTTCTGGCACTAGCCGTTTGGGCGGTAAGTCGAGGACGGACATGACAAATCTATAAGGGTTCCGAGTCATGAACTACGGAACCCATTGATATAAATACATCAATGACGGAACCCTAAAAAGTTGACTTGAGATATCTCAATGGTATTTTTTGTAATTGAATTCATTAACCGACTTCATTTTCCATTAATAATGAATATATTTTTAATTAGTTTCAACTTTGGTGACACTTGCATTATGGCGAGGCGAGGCAATTGGCTATTAGACGACCGATATTCCTACTGACTTTTGACTACCACATCTCACTAAGTTGTACTGCCTTAACATTTTCAATTAATATTTAAGCAAGCCTTTGTTATTATTAGGTGATGCCACTTCTGCCACTGATTGACGGATTTGATGTTTTAGGAACAAATAATACTTATCGGACGATTGGAATTACATTTATTAGTTGATTGATAAAATAATACCCGTTAAATAATGAGCCTTTTGCGTAGTTCTAGGTGCTTCATTCGTTACTCGAGATTAAATATTTTTCTTTAGAATTGCTTTGAAGTCTCCTTCACTGTTCTCATCATCTTTTCGTACGAATATCACATTACTATTACCTATCATTTTTTGGTCTTTTCCTATTACTTTGTAGTTTTAAATAGGTTCACTTTGTTCTTCTTAGGAGCCTATTCCAGCGTTGATGTCATGCATTTTGGGAATTAGGCGTGTTTATTTACAAATTATAATATATCAAATCAAAATCAAACCATTTTATTTCAAATAAACCATACAACGGCACTTTTGAAACGTCAAGTAGTCAGTCAGTAGTCAGTCGTGAAGCTAATTGTCTGTTCCAATTCGTAGATCCTATGGAGAAGAACAGACAAGAAACTCCTTGGACACTCTTTTCCAACATAGTTTTTACAATTTTTGTTTACATTGTTTATGGCATTTTATTAAATGTGAGCACAATGTAACGATGCTGATATTTAAACAGGTAGTGTCCAAAAAATAATTCAACAATAAATAGAAGTTGTGAGATGACCAGCCTCGACTGGCGGCGCCCGTATCACGAGCATGACCTATGCACCAGCCATCGTCCAGTTCAACCATATCGTAGGGAGCCGAACGACCCGCTACACACGCCACCGCCAGCAGGACTTTTGAGCGAGCATGACATACTCACAACCGCCACTCAACAAACAAACTTAAGGCCCGCGACACCGAGCGTGAGAATTTGTGATTGAACACCCACATATATATTTTGCATGCACACAGACGCATCGCGCACTGTCGCATACATACCGTAGCAAGTAATCACCGACTTTCGGTTTTTTGCATAAGTTAAATATCCATTAACTGTTCGCCTTTGTACAACGTATTTTAATGTCTTACAACGCACGCAATGTATCTTGCCATATCGTAAAGCCCGTAGGATTCATTCAGTACAGAAAGTCATAATACTTTCTGTATACCAATCGAATGGTCAAAGATTATAAAATAATTTTACACAGTTTAAAATAAATTCGCTCGCGTGCTTTGTGACAACTCAGATCCTTTTAAATACGCAAGGTATTTAAATACGGTTTTCATCATAATTATGGTTATCTTTTAAGGAAGATTTATTAATGTTATTTTATTATTTTAAAGGAACACATAAATAAAGTCAATGTTTCTTAAACATATTATTTTTAGGTTAAAGCCAATATTGACAAAATTTTACGAGTTACATAAACTAGGAATAACCTACAGTAATGGTTTATACTTTTTTAATATTCCTTTATTAATTTATTTGTGAATTATAATTTCAAAGTAATTTGGAACAATGTAATATTAATCCTTATCTTAATAAATATTGTAGATATTTTAAGCATTTCATGTAGATTAAAATTGTTTATTACACAATATTATTTAAATAAATATTTTATAATACGTCAGAGCGTTCATCTAGGTCGCACCCGTAATAGGCCGTAATCTTACACTAGTGACTCTGTGTAAGATTTTATTATGTCAATAATGTGTGTTAAACGATACGTGGTCTTATAGGTATTTAAAAAAACATTTAAAATTTTGACAAATTATACCTTCCTTTAAAACCAATCTATCTATTGTTGCAAACATCATGAAAATCGGTGCAGTAGTTTTTAAGTTACGTTATGATTTGAGTTTAACAGACATATTGAAGCGGCAGAGGACTTTGTTTTTTTTTAATATATTCAATGCAAACGGCTCATTTACGCAATAACGTTACTAAATCCTTACTAATATTATAAATGCGAAAGTAACTCTGTCTGTCTGTCTGTCTGTTACGTTTTCACGCCTAAACCGCTGAACCGATTTTGATCAATTTTAGTATAGAGATATATGGGTCCTCGAGAAAGGACATGGCTACTTTTTACCGCGAAAATCGACACACTCGCGGGCGGAGCCACGGGCAAAAGCTAGTAAAACATAAATACGACTAGCGGTTTATACATACGTATAAAAGTGAAATAATCCTCCAACACCAAACCATTGAGTAGTAGTACTTTCCATCATCAGCTGACCTGAACATCTTGAAAGATACGACTAAAGGTAACACACATAATTATAATAAATAACAATAAATAAATATTTCAGGCGAATGACACAGAATATCATCTACCAAATATTCGTGTGATCCGCAAATGTTTATTTCGCAGTTTATAATACATAAACATACTTTTATTTATAAATACATACATATTATACATAGAAAACACCCAAACTCCGAAACGAATATTTGCAGATCATACAAACATTTGGTCCGACCCGGGAATCGAACCCTAGACCTCTTGGTTAGCAGTTAGTTCATTTGTTGCAAATTAAATTTTCTACAACTTTGGTCCAGTATCTTTTTGTCGTAGAACTATAAATAAAAAAGTTATTAGCGACACTGTTCAGAAATTCGAGAAAAAAATTATATTTTTTATTTTTTATACCCAAGTGACCATTAGGGAACAAAAGAACATCTGCCTGCTATTGTTATTATTATTTCTAACCTCTTAACCTTATTGTAAGAATAGCTAATAATATTGTATTGAAGTTGTTGTTAAACTTATACCTTTTAGTTATTTCTCTACGTGCGATTGTATTTTATTCTGTTTTTAATTGTGAAGATGATTTAGAATGATTTTAGACACGATTTTAACTTCAGTAAAAACTATTTTTTTTTTATTAGCATTTAAACTTTTTAAGCGTGCTTTTTCTATTATTTTAGTTATACTATTATTATAGCTATTCTTACAATAAAAGAGGTTAGAAATAATAATAACAATAGCAGGCAGATGTTCTTTTGTTCCCTAATGGTCACTTAATAACATAATATATATAAATATATATAATATAATAATAATAAAAAAATATATAAATATAAGTATATTTTTTTCTCGAATTTCTTAACATTTTCGATTATAACTTTTTTATTTATAGTTCTACGACAAAAAGTTACTGGACCAAAGTTGTTGAGAATTTAATAAATTTGCAACAAAAAATGTTAACAATTTTTTTTTATAAAATAAATAGTATAAGAGATATATCGTGAAAACCATTTCAACCCCTATTTTCAAGATGGCAGCCGTGGGACAAGGGTGGCGACCCAACAAACTTGGTTTTAGCTTAACCAGTGTTAACCTACACACCAAAAAAATAAAATTGCGTGTTCTAAAAACGCAAGGTAAGGCCTAAAAAATGTAACATTTCCATTGAAATGTTACATTTTTTAGGTCCATTGACTAAGTTGCATACGCTGACCACAAGACCAATAAGGCAGTATGAAATATTATAATAATAAATAAATATTTTGAACATCTTACACACAACATCATCCAGTCCCAAACTAAGCAGAGCTTATATTATAGATTCTAGACAACTGATATAAATACATAAACATACTTTTTTTGTTGCTTACCTATAGAATACACCCAGACCCCGAAATAAATATTTGCGGATCACACAAATATTTGGTCCTACACGGGAATCGAACCCGAAACCTCACTCAAGCAAAGTAGTCGCATGCTCTACCACTGCCACCTAGGCAGTCAATAAATAATAAAAGTCATAAAGTAATAAAAGTCAATAATAATTTTAAAACTCCTAACCGTTAAAAAGTTATATCTTCCACCATCAGCTCATCATCAGGAAACGATGGCTACCAGATATTGCGTCTGGAATAGCATTACAAAATAAAAAAAAATATAATAACTATTTATAGGGGCGTATTATAACGTGCTTATAAAATTTTAGGGTTTCCCTATAAACTAACATTGAAAACACCCAACACCTAAAAAAAAAAATTTTTTTGTGGATCTCATAAACATTTGGTCCGATCCGTGAATTGAACCCGAGACCTCAATCGCATACGCTACCACAGCGCCACCGAGGCAGTCATATAAAAAGAATTTTTAAAAATCGGTCCACAATTGACAGAGTAATCAATGAATGTATAATAAAAAAAAACATTTAGTTAAACATAAATAATACTCCTTTTTTGAAGTTGGTTAATAATCATATAAAATATAAAGATTGGTGTGTCTATTCTCAGACCTACCAAATATTATCAAAAGTTACACACAGTCACGTCGTCGTATGTAAACAATCAAATCTCTGTGTGCGTGACAGTGCGTGTGGAGCTAAAAACGAGCGTGCGCTCGCCTTGAATATTCGGAGAACACTGAATTTTATGATCGCGTGAACTCTGTTTTATTGCAAATTATTTCTCCATACTAAAATGTATGGAACTTTTGCCGCTAAAAATTAATGATGTTTAAGTTTAAATTATGACTTTCTGGTGAGAATTAATAGAAACCTTAAATGGTTAATCTCTTTTTTGTGCTTTTTTCTTGCAACTAATAAAATATTTATTTCAAATAAAGCAACATAAGACTAGATAGATTCCAATCAGAAAAGGTCGATTTCGGTGATTTTGGTCACTGTTGATGATTTTTTTCTCGTAAAATAATAATCGTATTAGTAACTTTACTCGGTTTCTCTATAGATTGATTTATTAAGAAACTGAGATATTTTTTTTACTGTCAAATAATGAATTAATTTGTTTCTCTTGTCATAACCGTAAGTGCTTTTTCGAGCAATTATGGAAACGATACCCTTAAGCTACTAGTGACTACAAAGTGCTCACAAGTACAATTCAAAATGTTCGCAGTTATACAATAATAAAACCATTTATAAATATGCTACTCTCTAAGAGTGCGATAAATATTTGGAACAAGTCAATAAAAAGTAACTTATTATGCAATATCGTTAATACCACAAAAAATAGAAATGTCAAATGACAAGATACAATTAAAAAATCAATAATACATGTCAGAAATATGGTTATCCAATGTAAAAAAATAGAAAAATATGTATAAGAATGTCATAATATAAATATAATCGATATAATAGACCTTAGAAAGAATAATGAGATAAATATAGGAACAATTATAGCTTTAAATGAGTCACTTTCTCGTAACAAAAAGAACAAACCGGTTTAAAAAAAAGATAAACTGAAATCACAATACAAAAGGAACTTATGGACAGGCTCGACTTCATGAGCTTAATGGCTTACATTTGCCTCTTATACAATGTGAATGTTTTAGTATTTGTAGTAGGACGAATAAAAGTTGCCTTACATTTGATCAATTAGTGAAACATAGAATAATTAAACCTCATTCTAAAACAACAGTCCTTTGATTAATAAAATTTTAATGAATCGTTCAGTTCAAGAAGCGTTTGGCGATAAAAGGTAGCTTCGCAATAAACGCCGAGCAATCGCCCCATGCATCGCCCAGTCGACTTTACATTCATCGATAATAATAAGTGACTAAAAATACCTTCTTATTGTGACGGTAATGAAGATACCAGAGAATAAGTTTGGTGACAAATTTAAATTTGTGCCCAAGTTCTTGGTTTGTTGTACCTAGTCAAAATATTGAGAACAACAAACGAAGCGGATCAAGACTTCCAAAATCAGCATATGGCTCCAAACGCTTTCAAAATTCAGTTGTCTTTATTACCTCACTATATTTTTATATCACACTCATATTCGACACCTATTTAATGCAACATCAATAAATTATTCCAAAGAAAATATACGAGCAATAGGTACATACTTTCATTTTTATCTTATTGTAACAGTAGGTATTGATGACCATACATGTACCACGGAGGTAAGGACAGGTCGCACAGTCAACAGTGGTATGCACTGTTTGTACTGCTTTGTAGCTCTTAATCTTGAACACTGCACTGCACAGAGCACACTGGGGTTGTGCCGTTGGCCTTCGGTGATCGTGTGTGCGTGTGTGCGTGCTTGGTGCACGGCTCATTGAAAACATGCCTGAGCATACTTACCATTTTATATATGTCAAGTACCTACCTATTAATTAAACGCAATACATTGCAGCTATGTTTTAAATTGTTCTGCTAATGCACGTTAGTGACGTTCAAGTGGCAATGTATAGCGTTTCAGAAAGCCGTGCTTGCATGTTGCGTGCCTGCCTGAAATAATTATGGAACATATTGTGGCTCGCGGTTTGCAGACACCGCCGCAAAGGCGTCGCGCGGTCACTCGTGTGCGCTCGCGTGTCAGCGCTCGTTAGGCGCGTATATACTTCAGTTATTGTTATATTATCTAGACCAGGTACTCTACACATACGTACATATACTCACCTTGTGGTGACCTGGGGTACAATGTGTTGGTGCCGTGCTATTGCCTGCCCGTAACACTCGCAGGTGAGTGCTTTAATGGATTTTATTACTTTATTGAATAAAATATGTTTGTGTTCACCCTTGTTGTGGTATCGGTAGAAAGTATTAGATCGGTCTTAGTTTAGTTTCATTATAAACTAGTTGAGTCCCGAACTTCCCAGTAACGCCGCGGAGCGAAGCAAGTCTATAATAAATTAGCCCAAGTGACTCATGTCATCAGTTTTGTGACAGTGAAAACCCTGTTAAAATCGGGCCAGCCTTACTTAAAATTAGTCGGAAAAAACAGACACAAACAAAATTTTAGAAATAGCTTTTTTGTTTTAAGTACCTACAGTGAATTTAGTCATAAACTGTTAATTTGAAATTATATATAGACACTTTAATTCTCATTAATTGTATGTATAGATGAGAACACGCGGCTGTTTTGCTCACGAAACGGGTTTCTCAACAATATTCCTAAGATTTAGAATTTATGAACACCTTCTAAATATTTAAAGATTATATTTATCTAGCGACAATGTTTATATTATCAACATCAGCCTTTAATAGTCGTCTTCTGGACATAGTAAGGCCCCTCTTTAGCTTTGTGGCCGTGGCCCACCCACTAGGCACTAGGTACATAGACAAACAAACAAATAAAATTGAAGTGTGCCTTTATAATATCAAATGAACTAAATGTATGTGTTCGGTAGGTACTTCATCAAAAAAACATTTATTTGTCTGTCTGTCTGTTTGTTCCGGCTAATCTCTAGAACGGTTAGAACGATTTCGACGGTTCTTCGACGGGCAGATAGCTGATGACATAATGAACAATTTAGACTTTCGTTAGATCTATAAGTTATAGACAATGTCGGTGGCGGCCATTCATTATACATATATGTACTATACTAGCTGAGTCCCGTGGTGTTACCTGCGGTTATTGTTGTTAAGCCAATCATTAAACAAGCAGTCTCAATAACATTAGCCAAGTTACTCCTTATGTCATCAGCTTCCTGACAGTGAAAAGCGATAATCATAATAAATCAAGTAAGAACCCAACTACTACACAAACGACGCTGAATAAGTATGAAACAAGATTATCAGGACACAGGATTAAACAACGTTACTGAAGAAGCAAGATAATCGACACAATTACCAGTGTATAGTGTATGTAAGCCTTAGTCATCAACTCATCAGTGCCAGTAGTGCCACTAACATTTAAATTGTAGTGATTGCTGCCACTGGCTTGTGATAAGCCAGTGGCATTGCAGCATTGTTGTCAACGGGTGACGGAATTATTGTCAATATTGTTAATAAACGTTTTTTTTAATAAACAATCCCGGTTCCATGAATACATTCCATGGAACAAGTCGTGTGTCTGAGTACAGCCGTGAGCACTCGTACTAGGTACATTCTGTTATGGTAGTGATAGACCACAATTCCGTTGTGGAGCGGAACATTGCGCCGCTGACAGAAGATCACGCATCTCGAGAATTCACCGCAAACTTTAGTGCGCGGGGCACGCGAATCTTCGTGACCAATGTGCCGTTTGCATCGGCAATTTCAATTAAATACCTTGTAGCGGTCACGGGTTCGATCCCCGTATGAAAAACGACCCACTCGAGTACACTCACAGACTAGTTAACAGCAAATTGGAAATTTTTTGCATATTTCATATCGCAGAAAGCCCTGCTTTCAGCTATTAGCGCTTTAATTACATTTCCACAGAACAGCTTACATAGTGTGTAGATACAGATGTTCGTGCTGATCTCATGCATTATTCAACCGTTACTTTTAATGAGAAATGAATCGTGTTGTGCATGTATTTCCGGCCGGTACCCACGAGAGCAACACATGATGTTAATCAGATTTCCAATTGATTACGGAAGCATAAGAACGTTATTCGAAACTCGTCGTCACCGTCTCGCCGGAGTGTCCGCGTCAGTACCTACTTACTCGCCGTCTATTGCGGGGCTGGTTGGCTGGTGTTTGTCAGACTGACCCGGTCCCACTTAATAAGGTCATGAGACTTGTACCAATCGAATGTACTCCTTGATATAAACTTTATAAACATACGTATTCTCGTTTATATTCATTTTCAATGTAGCTCCTGCCAAAAAAGTTACAGGCACTTCCTAGGGGCCAGGCTAAAAACGTCGGGCTGGCCCAGCCCTCTAATATTTCAAAAACTACACAACATACGGACATTGTGTTGCTATAGATCGAATGTACTCCTTGAATTAAACATACGCACTACCTTATTTATTTATAAAACCCAATAATCTAAGGAGATATTATAGCCTTTTAGGGGCCGGGCTAAAATTATTTCGTTGCCTTGAAACATCAAAACTACAACACGTATGAATATTTGTAAATATCCATACGTGTTGTAGTTTTGTGCATAGAATCTACACATTACTCGCTTATCTCTTCGAACGGGGACGGAAAGCCACTCTCCGCCCGAAAGTACGCCGTCGGCCGATATATATACTTTGGCCAGCAATTCTGCTTCCAAATCCCACGGGGGAGTTCGGGCCAAGGTGCAGGCCGTTTCGGTCGACACGATGCGGTAACCACGTATGGAACTAACATCCCATCAGAGGACAGAGGCGTGACCTATTCTGGGCCGTCAGAGCCACCGCCTACATCGGTGCACCATAGTTTACCATACAAAGCCATAGATGTGTAAAGGGGACTTTTACCTAGGTTTATGGTATTTTCATAAAAGGACGTTCATCGTGTTGTTATTATCTTATACTGCATCTATCTTTCTGTTATCTATTTAAAGCATTGCATTAAGTAGCTAAAGAAAGACACGTGTCTAGTTGTAGATATATACTATATAACTATACAGACATGTATAGATAGTATGTGTTATTAGTATACGTTATAGTATACGTTATACATTAATAATAACATTATCTTAATTGAGGTGTCCGCAGTTAGACAGCGCTCGGCTGGATCACCACGGGCGAATGATTTACACTCTTCAATAAGTTACTCTTTCAATGAACTCTTGTCTTCAGGCCACCGTATGTCCTTTAGTTACCAAGTGCTGGTGCACCAACCACCTACATAGTTTTATTTAATTACATAGTATTATTATTATTATTATATAGACAGGCAGCCAGTTGAAACAACTGATATAAGCCTGCATCTTCATAGGTTCCAATCAGTTATTCTTCTTGGATTTAAGCAAGCATGTGTCAAAACGATTCTTAAATTGATTTACATTTTGGGCTTAAATAACGCCATCTAGAAGTCAGTTCCAAGCTCTGATTACACGGCTGCTCAAAAAGTGTTAGGATTATTGTTCGCGAAGTGTAAGTTTGTGGCCTCTCTAATGAGTACTGTCACTTCGTGTCAACGTTCTATCGTAAGAACATAGTACTTAGTGTACTTACATAATATATTATAGTATGAAGCTTGATGCCTTAAAGTGAGTGCCTACTATGTAGCTCTGCCTAATTAATAAGCATAACATAATTTGTCTGGGCAGGATATTTTCAAACCAAACTACACACAAATACGATATTTCTAAAATCTAAAGACAACCTCAAATTATTATACTATCAATCTCTTGTCGCAATGAAGAACAAACGATCCCAATGCGTGAACAGTAGAGTTCTGTATCAATTGGCAGTGGGCAGTGGGCTGTGGGCAGTGCGCGCTGCAGCGGCGCGGTGCGACGTGCGCTCGTCCATGTTCGCGCGAATTGTCTTCTATTCTTGGAGCATTCCACACTATCAAGTCACTTAGTATTTAGTTGACGGTGCGTGTGATGCTGTATGTACCTACCTAAAAGCGTTGCCAGATTTTTGATTAAATCTTTAGGTTTCGGTAACCAAGTGCACTGTATACAAACATTTTATATTTCAATTTTCATTCAATTTGAACTAGAATTTAAAGAATTATAACTAGTAAAAGATCATCAAAATATTAGGACACTTCTAGTAGACACACAAGTTTTAAAGTAATACGGCGCGGCTGTCACGCTTACCGTACGTCACAGAGAGGTAGACACTTGCTTCCACGCTTGCCGTACGTCACAGAGAGGCAGACACTTGCTTCCACGCTTGCCGTACGTCACAGAGAGGCAGACACTTGCTTCCACGCTTGCCGTACGTCACAGAGAGGCAGACACTTGCTTCCACGCTTGCCGTACGTCACAGAGAGGTAGACACTTGCTTCCACGCTTGCCGTACGTCACAGAGAGGCAGACACTTGCTTCCACGCTTGCCGTACGTCACAGAGAGGCAGACACTTGCTTCCACGCTTGCCGTACGTCACAGAGAGGCAGACACTTGCTTCCACGCTTGCCGTACGTCACAGAGAGGCAGACACTTGCTTCCACGCTTGCCGTACGTCACAGAGAGGCAGACACTTGCTTCCACGCTTGCCGTACGTCACAGAGAGGCAGACACTTGCTTCCACGCTTGCCGTACGTCACAGAGAGGCAGACACTTGCTTCCACGCTTGCCGTACGTCACAGAGAGGCAGACACTTGATTCCACGCTTGCCGTACGTCACAGAGAGGCAGACACTTGCTTCCACGCTTGCCATACGTCACAGATAATGAAATGACCAAATTTACCTTGAAAATTGTAAGAAAATCAACAAAAAATACCGACTTTGTGGCGCACCATTTTTTTACGGCACTGCGCGCTTTCTTATTATTTTTCATGCATCTATCGATGGTAAAAATGCCGTACAAAAATATATGACCAAAATGTACTCACTCTACCTGCACTTTTGAATTCTCACCAGCACTGAGTTGGACAGCTTACAAGTGACGGCATAGTGCTGAATCTTATTATTTTATGCTCTTATATCGTCCTATATACATAAGTCACCTGGTGGTTCATATGACGCATCCATTTTTGACATGGGCCTGTAGTCTATAATTCGTATTTTATTTATATTCAAGCCGACCAAAATGACTCTACTCTGCCTGATGGAAAGCGTGAGCAGAATCCAAGTGTATCGTGAATAAGTGTAGACATTGCAGCCTGGTGGCCCACACCAGGCTGACATGCTTCTGCTTCCGCTCTCACACTCATCAACGAACACTACAAATGCTGTCATTTTTACTTGATCTTCTGTGTGAGGGTAGTATACACTAGTACCGCTCCGGTCGAGCCGGGCGCGTGCTGGAATCAGCGTGGCTATAATATTCTAGCTCCAAAATATCAATATCACTGAGAAGGAGTCAGCTCGTGAGGAGGTAATAAGACACACGTCCACTTGTTACACGGCCGATGTTACGACCAGTTAAATATAGATACACATTGATTCTATGCTATGTACTCAGGTCTATATCTTAATCTATACCCACACCACATCACACCACATCACTACTTTTACGGTTATCTCGTACGAGCATTAGCTCACTGGACATAGGCCCATAGAAATGATCTTTCGGTCTACTACCAACCTACATGATGCCGCCAGATGGGTTAATATAAGTTTGTAAAACAGCGGCGTACTTAACCGATACCGTTTGTGTTTGCAGTCGAGCAGTGGCCATGGAGCCCGCGCAGCTGGCGCCCGGCGCCTCGCCCGGCCTCCTCCGCCGCCGGTACTCCGTGCCCGAGACCATCATGAGGAAGTATGTTACTCCTTACATTCATACCTCTTTCCTACTCACTTCCCATGAGAATAGTACTCTACTACTCTCTTCTAGAGTGGTTAGATTAGAAAAGGCCATTCAGAATGTCTTTTTTACTTTGGAGGCAGAGAAACAACCAACTGAGAGCCGAACATCAATCAAACCCCTCATGGGACAACACTCGGAGTGATCCATTATTTGTTGTTTGTTTTTAGTATGGGTTCGTTGTATTGGTTTCATGTGTGTTCGTAAAGTCCAAAGTCCAAATGAAATAATATAAAGAAATCACAAGTAAAGACTATCCCAAGCTTCACCCACGACGACATAGTTTGGCAACTCGTATTGTACCTTTTGGTAACAGTTTTAATGAGTAAAGTACAACACCTTTATGTACGTATGTCTGTTAAGTTTGTAAGTTATTGAAATGAAAAGACAATCAAAGAAAGACACTATCACATATGACCACTAAAAATAACCAAAACATTTAATAACAAGTTCGATGTACATGTTGCAGGTATCGGTTGGCGCAACTGAGATCAGATTCTGATGACAGCGTGCCGGCCACCAGCCGCTCGGCGGCGTCTGCGTCCCCGACGCCAGCTGATGCCGCGCATAGGTTCGCACGGCGCGACCGCGAGCTGATGCGCAAGTCTGCACTATTGCGACGCATGTGGGGTAGAACTGACTGCCGCGGTTGCTGTTGTTGTAACGACGAACCTACGCCCTATAGCCGCGAAACGCGCTCGCTCGACGGCTCCCGCACCGAGCTACCCTATTCATCGAGTGGACTCCTTTCATCGCGCTATTCACAAGCAGCCGCAGGGTGGGCTACCCCGAAGCGCCAACGCCTTGAAACTCGTGATTTCCGTGGCAGCGATGAGATGCTCCGTGCTGCTATGCGCAACAGTTATGACCGCGCTGAAGAGTCGCGTGACCGTGCCGCACGCGCCGACCTCTCTGGTTCAACGTACCGCTCACATGCGGATCATCCCGAGACATTAATGTACCCTTTTACAGACAGCGATGCGTCCAAGTGTGATGAGCGATCTATGAGTCCAGGAAAGGACGTATACAGACAGTGTTCGGAACGGCATTCCTCCGACACGGCAACTCTCGAAATAAAGTCCGTAGATGACACGTATGTAAACAGAGAACTATCACCACCGCATGTATACCATATCAATGACGAGCAGTTGGTTAGTAGTTCATCTGAAACGTTATCCGCATCATTATGTACTGCCAAAGATGTATTAGCAAATTTACACTCGAGGCCTACAGACTTGTCCCACGACGAGTGTGACAATGAAAACATTATCAACCGCAACAATCACAACTTATTGCCATATCATCAACCGCTCGCCATAGAGACAGCACCGTCGTTTGAGGTTTTGGAAATTGTCGTCTCCGAATCTTTGAACACGAACTCGGTGCCTACTACTAACACACCAGTGCCGACAAATAATAAACGATCTCCCAATACTTTAAACCCTCCACCGCATGCGCAAAGAAAAGCACAAAATATAAATATCGATGAGTATGTCTCGAATATTCTAGTAGAAAGTCTGAACTCATTGTCAGATCAACTGGAATGCATGAACGCATCAATCGGGAGTGACAGAAAAATAAGTATCGTTGAGAAAGAGATTAAAGTTAAGCTACAGAACACAGGAGTTAACACAATAGTACATCTGAGTCCAACGTCTAACAATCAGATCATCTTCGGCAATGAAGAGTTGTGCAACAAAGTAGAGAGTCGCGACTCATGTAACAATGCGATAACAATTCGCGAGGAGGAGAGCGTCGAGTCTAATAACAATGTATCAGATTCTGCGGAGCATTGTCCCTGCGAATCCTTTGACATACACCACGACAACGTGAACCAGGCTGTTTTACAACAGATACAGAAACTTTTCCAGGACGAGTTAAACGGAGTAACACCGGCTAACTACCCCAATATGCCTGAAATCTCACATATCGAGATATCTGACGTCGACGTATTTATTAATAATGCAGAGGCGGAACTTGCGGCGCAGAACGAACTGTCAGTCACTAACCACGAACCCCACCAATACGAGGTGATCGGTGGTGTGGGTGCTGGTAATTATTATCCGGACTCTTGTGAAAATCCTGTCGTGCCGCGTTTCTCTGCCCTTCCACATACAGACTCTATGGAAGTCAATACCTCCTCCTCAGAAGATGCCGATGTCATCGGGTCTGACTGCACAAGCCTTGTTGACAGTCTCGACGACCCAAACTCTCCACGATCTGTTCTTTTACGCAGAGCTTATAGTAATAGAAGGGGGGAGCTGGTGCGATCCGCCATAGATGTTCTTGATCTACTACCTGAAAATGCGCACAACGACATCACGCTGAGAGAAAAGCCCGAATCTTTTTTTATATGCATAAAAGATGATGTGTATGACTGCGACAAGGAGAACGGTAATGTTGCTGATCGTATGCCGGAAAAAATAAAACAAAGACTCTATCGCCGACATCGTAAGAGAGAACTTCGCATGGAATGTGCACGACGCTCACGCAATAGGCTACAGCGCCGTGAAATGGAGCGTGATCGTGTCTCTCACGGGGAAACCGACTGTATTGCCATCGTAAACGCGCTCATTGATGACGTCATTGCCAAAATAGCACAAGACGAGTTTAGATGTATGCGTATCAAGCATAGACCTAATAGACAGCCTGCCAAAATTGACATTGATGTATCCAAGCGCAGCTGGAAAAGGGAAGTGTCATTTACCGATGACCGGGAACCCTTTAAGGTTATAAAAAATGGTTGCGTCCGATTCGATGCAAAGGAGAAGAAAATAGGGGAGCAGGTCGAACGACATCAGATTAATGGCAAATTATCACTGCGACCGACAAACGGCACAGATGATCGTACGGCCAAACGAATATATCAGAAGTCAGAGATACACGATGGCAATAAATGTATAGAGATCCTCGAAATACTGGAATATGTGAATGACTCTCAGAGTTCACCGGATAATACTAATTCTGATGAAAATCAAAATCAGTGTATAAAACACAAAAAGTCTCGCATTCCTGTCCCGATCTCTGAGCGGTTGCAAAGATCGCCAAACAACGGTAACTCCAAGAAAAACAATAATAGACAATGGTTAGTAGCAACGCGCGGTGTGGATCAGAACCACAATACGAAAAGACTGATTGCAGATATGCTTCTAGGGGCGCTTGTAGAACACGATGGCTCGATGCCACCTCGCCGGGCCTCAGTGCCTGCATCTCACGAACCTCGCGAGCGCGCCAACTCTCTGCGATTCCGCCAAGTGTTCGACATAATCCCCGAAGAGCGTAGCAGCATTAGTTTAGATTCTGCCACTGAGGAACTCTCTCATAACCGGCGCGCTTCTGCGCCCGACATTGTCGAAGAATATCGCGTCGAAGAACCATCTGAACGCGAATGTGAAGACATTCCGCCAGCAACGTCTCCTTTAGGAGTAGAACCACCGGATGACAAAGTAAGGCAATATCAACCAACCAAAGACACATACCTGATAACTAAAAACAAGTGCGCTGCCACCTCCCCTATTAAAGAAATCGATGCGAACAAGCGATGTCTCCGTTCCAAACATCAGACAACCATGACGTCACCGAATTGCAAGTCAGCTGCCACATCTCCAATGCGCGGTTCGCCAGGCCTGCTGCAGACGCGCGGCCGCGGCTGGGCCGGCTCGTCTCGTCTCTCCGCGGAAGGTATCGCTATCCCTCGACCGACGGGCACGTGCGCACCCCGCTGCTGCACTGCACCTCCGCTTGCCTCCTGCCCGTCCAGCGGCCGCACGCACTGACGCTTACTATTAGTTTCACACCATTTTACCGACCTTGTCACCTGACTACACTGTCTGGGACACGATTCGACTCGGAAAAGAGGCTCATACTTATCACTCTAAACGTCGTTCAGTGCCGACCTACACTTAGCGCTGTATCACGATGTAGTTGTGCGCCGGAGTCACCGCCGAGCGTTTAGTTAAACGTAATATACTGTAGAGAATTTATGAGAGGCACCCGTCGTATAAATTTATT
This sequence comes from Phragmatobia fuliginosa, assembly GCA_932526445.1. Classification (NCBI taxonomy): domain Eukaryota; kingdom Metazoa; phylum Arthropoda; class Insecta; order Lepidoptera; family Erebidae; genus Phragmatobia; species Phragmatobia fuliginosa. The sequence goes on along the minus strand of OW052078.1, from coordinate 96,108 downwards.
TATTTGTTATACTAGCTAGGCATAGAAAGCATTTATGTAAAAGAGTTTGGCTAATAAAATATTGAAATACTTAAATGGTCGTTTTATTTGCGCGAAGGTGTGACAGCGAAGAACACCGAGCCTGCAAAGCCGGCCGTGCGCCGGTCGGTGACCACGCAGTGTGATGCGAGGCAGACGGTACCGGCTGCACGCGACGAGCGGAGAGACCGCAGTGAGCGACACGCCGCACGCAGCGAACGGGTACTCGTGCGGCCTCCCCGAAGGCAGGCCGTAACGCGCTCTCAATCGTACGATCGAGGGACAATCTTGGCAGAAGACGTCAATATCCCACAGACGACATCGCCCGACGAACATTCTCCAAAAGCAAAGAACAAAAGTACAGAAAGACTTAGAAGTAAAATCGTTTCACTAGAGCGTAGCGAGGAGGAGACGATGCGTCCAGTCAAATTGCCGGAGTTCAAAGGCGGCGGGAACTCGGAAGGTGTTTTAGGTGTCAGTTCGAGCGACAGCAGCGAGTCTGGCAGCAGCCTGCTGTGTCCGCTGGCCCCGCGCTGGCGCAGAGCGGCGCGGCGCCGGGTCGCCCCCCCCGCCCCCGCCGCCGATCCCGCGCACCTCCCCGCCGCGCCCCAACCATCCACCGCACGAGCACTCGAACACAAAGATACGCCAGGTAACGCCATACCTCAGAACGAATACTAAAAAATACTAAAATGTATAATTTATATACTGGGTGGATATGACCACACACTAATTTGAACTAGTCACACTTGTTATGTCACGTTTAAGGGGCTTAGTGTGATGTTAGAGGGCTTGGTAGAGAAGTGGTGAAGAAAAATGAGAGAAATCAGAAACTCGGTCACGAGGATTTAAAGGTTGTTGGGTGTGTGGGGTATCATTAGATAATTATTTATAATATCATTGCACCTATGACGTTTTTGCTTATTCTACATTTTGTTTTTATCGCGCGTTGAGCCAATATATAATGGATAATGGATCATTTCATTATTGAGTAGACCAGCAATATGGATGTAAAAAAAAAAATGTGGGACGAAATAAAACAACTATTTCCTGGTAGTACGGACTTGTTTCAATTCAATATCGTGCTACTTTTGAGAGAGGCATTTAATGGTTAGGCCTTTCTCTAAATTTGTGCACCGCTGACGCCGCCGCCGCCGCCGCCGCGGTCTATAGTCTAGCTGTGGCATACCACCGCAAATCACGCCGCCCGTCGCATCTCCCGATGCACCGCGCTACTCAACGCCATAAGCTGTGGCCAGGCCGTTACTTAGGTTTGTTTAGGGCGTAGATAGGACACATTAGTTAGCTTTGTTAGTTATCCCGTACGTATGATTATTTTGTGTGAGTTTAAATTAAACAATGACTCGATCTCGATCAAGTTGATCCTACAGTCCCACAGATTCACAGACATTCAAAGGTATGCGTATGGGCCGTGGTGCGCCATCGTACTGGAACCACATGTGTCTTCGTTGGGCTAAAAGAACGTCGTCCGGTTTGAAATATGAGGAAATCGCGTTTGTACATTAAGTCGTGTATGGCGAGCGCGTCACTCGCTTCGCGTCCCACAAACCATCGGGAGGAACAAGGTTACAGCAGTTTGACGATACTAATAAATACTTAGGTGACCAAATATATAAATATCTTTTAAAAGTAATGGAAAGGGAGGCAAGCATTTGAAATGAGCGAGTGTCGGCAGGCGCTTGGTCGGTGACGGTGGCGGGGTCGTGCCGGGCCGCGCTGCCCGCCGACGTCGAGATGCGCCTGCGCTTCCCCCATGAGCGCGACGCACCGCCGCTGCCGCACCCCTCCACACAACCCTGTCAGGTAGTCTCATTACCCTTTGTCTCAACCTCACATACATTACACTTTCATAGAATTTATTACACGAGCTCGTGTCACGTAAGTTGGTTATCACATTGCGAAGTGCAAAGTGATTGACATGGTCAGTCATCTATAGTTGGATGACCATGTCTTAAACGTAGCGACCGCTCCAGCGAGCGAGCGAGAGACAGGCGACAGAGACGCTAGACAGGAGACAACGAGACGGTCGCCGCTCCGGACAAGTAGTGTCTCGTGTCTCGCTCAAAAAGTACATATTTTTAGTCTTCAGAATGAATACATTTTTGAATAAGACTGAATCACTGATGGAACTGATCAGACAGTATTTATTTATTTGTTTATTTATTTATACTTTATGCACTTTAAATACATTGGCGGACTTAATGCCTAGTTCATTCTCTACCAGTCAACCGATACCCTCCGATAAACGATGCACGACTAGTCTCTTACAGAGACGAAAATTTGAAGGACAATATTTGAAAGAGCATAGCTGAAATCATAATGTTTTTATCTGCAGACAGCACTCACGCTGTTCAGTAGTTTCATCCAGCGCTTTCAATTACTTTTTCTAGTAAAAATATTTCGTTTTTAAGAACCGCTATTATTTACAAATATAATTTCCGTAATGCAGACTACCAAAAAATCAATAATGAGTTCATCATCATGATCATCAACAGCCTTTAACAGTCCACTGCTGGACATAGGCCTCTCCTTAAAAAGGAGGTTTTGGCCTACTATACCACGCTGGCCAGACGGGTTGGTATAGGGTTGGTTTCAAGTTTTCCTTCTCTTTGCATTGATGTTGTCTTGCGTAGTTTATCCCTTAGTCGCCTTTTACGACACCCGCGGAATGAATAGGGGTGGTGACACTCCGTATTCTTAATCCGTCACCACACGGTTATACACACACCAATGAGTTATACAAAGTTAATTGGAACCACTTCTTTGGTTCTTTATGTATGGAGGACTGTATTACTATTTTTTATAACTTTCTAAATGACTTGATATCAAGGTATGTTCCTCGTCGTCGCATACATTCGTCAACCTCGATACCCGTTTGGTATGCTAGACCATTGATCAAGTTATTAAATGAAAAGCGAAAATTTCATAAACTTTGGAAAATGTATTCTAATCCTCTTGATGGGGATAGCTTTAAAATTCTTAGAAAAAGGGCAAAGCGTATGGAACGGGATTGTTATAATAACTACATGTCCTTCTGTGAAGGAGCAATTAAGAGAAATCCGAAGTTTTTCTGGACTTGCGTAAAATCTATTTTCTCGAAAGGCAGCGTGCCACAAGTTATGACATAGGTACAAGGGGACTTCGGTTTCTGACGGCGAAAGTATTTGGAATTTTTACAATGAACATTTTCACTCTGTGTTTGAACCGACAAATGGTGATTTTATTTATCCCGTTCGTTCATCCCGAAAACGCTGCCGTAGACATTGCTTCTGTCGAAATATCACAGGAAACGGTTACGGAATATTTGAAGTCAGTAGACTCTGATGGAATCCCACCTATTTTTATTAAAGAGTGTTGTGATTCTCTCTCTTTACCAATTTTTATTTTATTTAAAAAGTCTTTGTCTACTGGTTGTGTACCTGACATATGGAAGAGAGCTCTAATCACACCCATACCTAAAGGCCCTATTAGTCAAGACATAGAAAGTTATCGTCCAATATCCAAACTATGTCTGTTCGGTAAAATTTTGGAAAAAATTGTTGCGAACCAATTATTCGATACCGTGCAACGACACATATGTCCGTTTCAGCATGGTTTCTTTAAAGGTCTACGACCTTCGGTCAGACACCATAAAGAACTCAAACGTCCTGCTTTATGCGGACGACACAAAAATCTTTCGTGTTATTCGTGATAGCTCAGACTGTAAGTCACTTCAGGATGACTTAAATAATTTTGAATCATTCTGTGAAAATAATAACTTATTTCTCAATACAGATAAATGTCATGTGATCACTTTTCCAGAAGAAAAAATCCCATTATTTTCGATTATAGAATGAGTGGTAGGGTTCTGGGAAGAGTTACTGAGGTTCGTGATTTGGGTGTCATTTTAGATAGCAAATTAACATTCGTTCCACACATTGATAAAAGCGTAAACAAAGCGTATAAACAATTGGGGTTCATCTTGAGGGTCGGAAAACCGTATAAAAATGCTTTAACCTATAGGCTCTTGTACAATGCCTATGTTCGAAGTGTACTAGAATTCGCTTCCATAGTATGGCAAGGCAACCGCATTATCAAGTTCACATAGATAAAATTGAAAAGATTCAGCGTAAATTTGTGAAGGCACTCGATTTCCGCACAGGGCATCTATATGAAGACTACGAAACGTCTTCCAATTATCATAAAATTACCCTTTTAAAGCATCGCAGAGACTTAAATGATCTCACATTTTTATACAAAATTTTAAATAACAATGTAGATTGTTCTTTCCTACTACAAAAAATTAATTTACGTATTCCGAGTAGACAAGAAAGAAGTTGCCGCAAAAGGAAATTATTTTCAGTTCCCCTATCAACTACCTGCTATGCAAGTAATAGTTTTCTTAAACGAGCCTGCCGCCTATATGATGATGCACTGTTTTAAGTTGACATTTTTTGTGTCTCTTGACTCCTTTAAAAAGCAGGGTCTTCACTGCCTCACAAGATGAAAAAGTATGTTACTGTTTTCGGTTTTATTGATAATTAAATTTTCTTCGATCTAATTGTTACATTAACTTAGGGAACTATTAGGTCTATAAGAACATAAAATTATGTTTAGTCTTAAGATGTATATGACTGTTTGTTCCTTATTAAACTAAAAAAAAAAAAAAAAAAAAATAGGTGCTCCGGTCTCGGTCGCTTGTCTCTGTCGCGGCGCGAACCGAAACCTACTTGTCGCGGTCTCCTGTCTCGGTCGATTGTCTCTGTCGCGGCGCTAACCGCCACCTTAATACGTCGGTCGTAGAAGCCTGACGGCAGTCGCTTCGCGTTCAATTCGTAGTTCAGCCGTCCGTTCGACTTGCAGAAGGTCGTGTTGCTAGTTTATCCACTCTACCTTACCCTAGATTTCGAAAGTTCTTCAGAAAATATTTTAGATGTATAACGTCTATGCTAATAGATATCTGAATATCTATTGCGCCGATCGTTCACTGAAGAATTTAACCGAAAGAATCGGATTTTATCGAAAAGGATTCGATCTGGAGCCCCTAGGATTCATAAGATTAACAGTGAAGAATTTTCCCATGGTTGGCCAATTATTGGTAAATTATGAGGCGACGGATAAAGACTCGGACCAAGGAATTTGCACCTTTTGTCCTGGTTTTACATTTTAGAGTTGGCTGTACCTATGTCTGCAGTGGACTGTTCAAGGCCTTTGATGATGATTGATGATGATGTGTTACGGATGAGCACACTTGATTTGAACAACGATGTATAAACACATTTACCAATTCGTATTTAGAATAAATCTCAATGCACATAAATGTCGGCGGTTGCGCTGTAACGCGTTCAGAGTAAGTTTTTACAAATTTCTCTAAAGCTAAATGCAGCAGTTTCCTTTCTTCCGTTTGTCTTGATATAAATAATTGATTCGAAAGTAACTTTGCCCGTCTATTAGTCTTTAGCAGCTACAACACTATGACACTATTTTTTTTATGAAAAATGAAATTGACATTCTTTGATTCTTGAGGAAGTAAGTACATATGGTACTCTTTACCACAATACTCAAAAGCTAGTAGTGCTGTTAATAGTAAGTACATATGTAGGTACTAATAATAATAAATGAAGTAAACGTATACAGAAGTGGTTCCATATATTTAGGATTGCACGTGCAGCCACTGCGCGGCGTGTTCGTGCTCGGCGCGCACCGAGCGCGTGACACGCGCGCCTCCCCTGCCCCCGCCCCCCGCCCTCGCCCCCACATCCCTAACCCGCCCCGAGGGCAAGCTCACTCTCACCATGAAGAAGGAGGCACTCGGTAAGCACGCAGTTCTTTTTATATTAGGAATAGATATTAGATATTAGGAATTTGCTATTATGGACATTTAAGAATACCATTAAATCTAAGTTATCCGCGCAGGGGTATTATACTATAGCAGAATATATTGTTGATAAAACCGCCTGGGATTGAGCTGCCCATTCTGCACATGCTGTTTATTTACAAATTTATCTTAAATTATTGCCATTGTTGACAATTTATTATAATTGTGACAATTGAAATTATCGCATTTAAGAATATTGTCTGGACTTTAAAAGAGACTGTGATCCCTGAGTTTGTTTCGTCCTTTTTTCTCAGGGCTAGTCCAGTTAGGAAAGGCCGAACTCATCTGCTCCAAAAAAAAAAGTTTAACTTGCAAAAGTGTTCATGTAACCTAATTGCAGAATAAATGATTCGATTTGATTTTGATTTGATATAAATGCATCTATCCTTGAACGACATTGACGCGTCTCATGCTACCAGCTAATTGCTTCTCATCATCCTTCAATAACTAATCCAATGATGAGATATGTGGAATAAATGACACGACAAAGTATATCCCAGCACCAATTATAGTTCTACATTTTTGCTTCATATCTCTTTCGATTAATTCTTTTTTGATATTTGCAGATTCTTCAATTCTTGCATCAAAGAGTTCGAGGAAGTCGAGTGCACAGTTGCCTGATGTGGAGACGTACCGTGCGTCACGCACCAGACTCAAGAGCTCCGTCAAGGTACGAGTGTGGGCCGATGTGTGCCACTTCACTATACAATCGTAACTGCACTTAAACACAAACGCACCATACGGGAGTGCACAAGTGATGAAGAGATGAGCAGTATACGACTGATATACCTAAGACGGAACAGATGGTCAAACACCACACAATTATTTGTTCTTTGTGGGAACTTTAGTATTAAACTAGCCTGTATTATTCAATTTAACTAACAAGCTTAAGCACTGTTATTGTACTTAACAATTTGGTGCTTTGTGTCAGCAGTACCAGTGACAGTGGCACGTTCGCTCGAGTTATGTTAGTGGCGTCTCGATAAGCATATTTACACCTAGAAGGCGGTTGTTTCAGACGCGTCGAGGCTACTCCCTGCACTGCTGGCTGCCCGACGACGAGGACGCACCGATCAGGTACAAGAGCCCGCTCGCACACACAGCGACACCGTCTTCGCTCTCTTACAATTAAACCTAATGACGGCAACATGTGCCCACAGTCACAACCTGCTCACATCTACCTCGACTTCTGACTGAATTAAAGTTAATTAAGTCTGAAGTCGAGTTAGTTTAAATTACCAGAGTTAAAGTTTTTATTTCCCAACATAAATGAAGCACTACAAGTCCCGCACGATGATATTTCGATTGGCGTCCATCTTGTTGACGTAGTCAAACTGTCATTACCGTTCGCAAAGCCGTTTTTCGTTGCTTTGTTAGTAAAGTAGAGTAAGAGTAGAGTAAGAAAGTAATTAACAGCCGCGCTCACGAAATGACAATTAAAGTGGGCAATTATTTTGTAAAGGAGAAAGAGGACTAAGTTATTGATACAAAACATAAGCCGTGCCCCAAAAAATGCTTCGGACACTACTGAGGACATGTTAATTTCAAAGCAACTTGTGACGGACATTTTAAAACTTTTACAGAATTCTACCAAATATAATACCAAAACGACGGAACGTGTGAGCGAATAACTGACGAATTATATATTAATCATTGATACGACAGTGAATCTGACACAACGGATTCTGAAACGAATTTTGATTTCGACGATAATGTGAGTGGAATTGAAGAATTAGTCTTGAAGTAGTTGGTGCGCGCGGCTCCGCCCCCGTGCATGTCGGTTTTTACGGCGAATAGTAGCCTATGTGTAAATCTAGATCAAAATTGGTCCAGTCGTTTGCGCGTGAAGAAGTAAAAAACATACACACTCATAAATTTTCACCTTTATAATATTAGTGATTATTAAATTGTTGTACTAAACATTTATTTTATAAATACTTGGTTTTAGTTTTTTAGTTAAATAAGGTTTATAAATGAATACGTATCTAACAGACAAGACTTCTTCGTTTGCCATCTGTACTTTTTTGCGGTTAATGACGTCACGCGGCGCTTATTGTGACAAGGTTCCATCGCAATGTCAACGTGCGGGACTTATAGTTGTATGGTTGTAGGTATAGGTACAATAAACGACCAGATCACCATGCATGTTGCATGTTGCACTTACATACTATTTCTGTTGTTTCAAGTCAACGAACTGCGTGGATTTTATTTCTGTGGTAGGGTTACCAGCTATTTAAAATCTGTCTCCTCGAAAAGAAATCATCCCCACTCTACGTGTAGGGGAGGTACCACAAATAAAATATTTGTCGTGATTTTATTTTAACACTGTCGACATACAAAAAACATATATTCATGCAAAGTTTCATCTTTCTAGCACTAACCGTTTGGACGGACGGACACGACGAAACCATAAGGGTTTGAGTCATGAACTTCGGAACCCTAAAATGATTAGGTATAAATATAAAGTACATGACATCATAACGATGTAGTGCGTGTATGTAACAGTGTTGTGTATGAACAGGGCACGTAACGGCCTGTCAGTGCTGGGCTGCGCCATCGTCCCCGAGCTGAAGCCGCGCGTGCCGACCATGAGCGAGCGCGACCTCACGCGGGTCTACACGCCGCGACACTACCTGCGCTCCTAGCGCTAGCGGGCCCCGACCCTCATAATGTTGTCCACTTGCACTCCTAAATATATTTATATAACATTTAGGGCTTTCATTTCTCTTTCCTCTCTCCAACCTTCTTCTCCTAAACTAGGTGGAGGTCTGCTTTATAGCCAACTTCGATATGGCTGAACTGCAATCAGTTACGTGGAGCTACTATCTTCACACCTTCACAACCGAAGTACTTGGCGCAATCGAAGTTCGAATAAAAACAAAAAATTTAGACGATTCTATGGCGGTAATGGATACCAAGGCTTTTATAACAGAAATTTTAAATAGACCGCTTAAATGGATGTCAAAATATCCCCAACATAAATATAAAAAGGTTGTGGGAAGAAATCAAACAATGTTTTCCGGAATATAATGGTACTTACGTTTAATTTAAATTGATAACACAAAAACATAGAACCTAGGTACCTACCAAACGAAGCTACTGATATGTTGACAAAACTACTGGTATGTTTACGTAATGTAGGTCGATAGTTGACAAGTTTTAAAAGTTAATTTTTTTCTCTGTCAGTAGGTACCTAATTAGCAAAACAGTTTACATATCACTAGTTTTGTCTGTAGATATAACTACACACGAAACTACTAGTATGTGTTACACGCAATGTAAGTAGTTGACAAGTTTTTAAAGTTTTTTCTCTCTGAAGTACCACAATATCATGTGGATTTCAAATCATGCCCAATAGATAATTGTTATGTTTACTTATTACTTCTTTATTTGTATGAAGTTTTCCAAGTGAGTGCATTTCACAAGTTAGGCCCCTATAACTCCTGAATTAAAAAAGTCATCAAAACCGGTATAGTTTTCCTCGAAAGTTCAATATATGGACTACTATCATGATTTTTTTCAGATTTTTCTTGCCGCACCAGAACAAAACGGTTCGGCTCTTCTTTCCTATGCCGAGCAGTCAAAGACTGGAACTCACTACCAGCTCACGTGTTTCCTTCCCACTATGATCCCGGGTCCTTTAAGCGGGGCGTGAAAAAGCATCTCACTAAGCCGCCATAGTGTGGGCCGCCATACTTACTGTCTGCATTCGCAGCAAGTGTGGTGGCCCCCACTCTTGGATTCTGCTCATGCTTTCCATCAGGCAGGGTAGAGTCACTTTGGATGGCTTATGTATAAAAAAAAAAAAAAAAAAGAAAGCCGTTTGGCTTTTAGAGGGGGGGGGGGGGAAGACCTGTTTTGCAAATAATTGCGCTTTAATGTTGAATAATTCGCAAACGGATACCTAAATCGAAAAATGGTTTTAGCAACCTCATAATATTTTTAGAAGACCTATCTAAAAATATTCCACATGATGGGGTAGACGCGAGAAAAAAAATTCATCCCCACTTTACATGTAGGGGAGATACCCTAAATAAAAATGTTTTTCATAATTTTATTGTAGCACTTTGTCGACGTAGTTACATCACATGTTAGTGCAAAGTTTTATCTTTCTAGCACTAACCGTTTGGGCGGTATGTCGAGGACGGACGGACGGACGGACAGACGGACATGACGAATCTATAAGGGTTCCGAGTCATGAACTCCGGAACCCTAAAAATGTTTGTTGTTTCTAAACAGACAGGGGATAATTTTGATAACGCCATGACTTTGATTATATACATGTCTAGATGGAGTGTTGCGCTGCATTCGCAATAAAAACAACAGGCCAGATTTGAAGGGCTTGTGTGCGTATTACACACACATGCAAGCGTTGCCTACGGGCGCGCGCATGACGTGGAAGCGTTCTGAGTGATACCAGCCCTTGAATGTTTTCCATAAAAGGAGGGAAAATAATTGTGTATTGATTTTGAGAATTGTAATTTGTATTAAATTTAAAGTCAGTCAATATGTATTAGAGTTTTTGCTTTTGAGTTACTAGGTAAAATATATGTTGTTGAAAAAGGGAATTGCTATTAAAGCTTATCTATTCTTAATACTTAACAACAATTTGGTTAATATCAACAAATTATATTTAATTTAATTACTATATGTTTAACTAGATGTTCCCCGAAATTTCTCAAAATCATGTTTTTATATCGTTCTCGTTAAGAACTCAGAGAAATGTAGCTTCCGATTAGTAAAAGAATTTTCAGAATCGGTTCAGAAATTCCGGAGATTAGCGCGTTCAAACAAACAAACACTTACTTTCATTATTAGCATCCATGGAGCGGCAAAATCGACACGCATATCAGATTTTAAATAAAATAAACAATATCTACCACCTTAGATTTAAAAAATTATACTTTATAAACATAATATATGATATGTATTATCCAGCACTATAGTTAAGTTGAATTGCCTTGAATTCTCGAAATATACTTTTTCGATCATGATTGAACAATTTGTAAATTGGCTAACACTCACATGGGAAATTTAAATTCAATTAACAGGCTACCCTGTAAACATTCCGTCAAAATGGTGGTCGAACTTTTGATAAAATTTCACTGAGTTAATTTAATTGTTTCTTTACAATATAGTCATTTAAAGTTTACTTACCGATGATAACTAATTTTTTTAGTTGATTTCAATCGTCCAAAGTAATTCCTGCACACTTTTATCATGCAAAACGTATTTTTTATACGCCACTCAATACGTGTTTACCGTACAATGACAGTAATGCCACTGAACGGCCGCGACGAGCTTAGTCTCTTACAGTTAAATACTATTTTTTTGGACGTTTAGACGCTCGAACTCTCTATCTAGACATGTTTATAATCAAAGCGCCATGATTTATAACACGTTTCGGCTACATAAATATGTCCACTGTGGCCGCTGCAACAAACCGCTACTAGGGTTCGTGGCGTGCAAAACGCACCGCTCCGCTCTTCACTAAAGCAGGCACCACACTTCGTTATGCGCTATTCGTTATGTGTCTACGCGGTATTCGCCCGAATATTTGTTATGCGCGCAAGCAACAAACATGCCTGGTGGCATGTTTGTTGCTTGCGCGCATAACAAATATCACTTCGCACTGGTATGCCAAATAAGGCAAATATGTGTGTTGTAGAGATGTGTCATTGTCATTTTTATGGCGAACGAAACGAAACCATACGAACGAACGAAACACATTATTTTAATTTTCTTTTTATTTTATTAAATTTACAGAAACAATACATAAATGAAGTCTAATTATTTTGATCATATAACAGATTATTTTAATCGATTAATTGATTTATCTATTTAAAAAACTGTTTATAGTCTATGGTTGTTAGTTATGCACAGGACACTTCACTACCCGTCCGAAGTGTGGGCAGTCGATGCGTGTATTCGCCTTATTCGTGTCCTTTGAAGTGTGTCAAAAAACCGACAAGTCGACGGATACGCGTATTCGCTAATAAAGCGTACGAATAAAGCGAATATTGGCGAATATACTCTCCACACTTCGCCGTATGTGCGCGAATAACTCGCATAACGAATAGCACATAAAGAAGTGTGTCAGCATAAGACCAAACTCGTGGCCAGGCCTTGATGGCAAACTTGCTTAGACAAATTTTCTAACTTGAACTTTTTATAACTTGAACTAGTTTAATATCTTCTGATTTAGTTCCGTGGTCAATGAAAAATATGCATAACACTCGCCGAGGCACAACAAAATCATTCATTCTATTATTAATATTTTTTTAACCGAGGATGGCAAAGACTGTTTGTGAAGCACAATAAAGTACTAGTAAATAACAATGAAAATTGACAACTTTTAAAGTTAAATTTCGTGAGAAAACTGTTATTATCTTCGAGCGGCTACATTTTAGTCAAGTTGTTAACCACTATCTTCAAATTTGGTTAAGTATTGATTAGATATGCAATATCAACAGTAACCACAATTTCCTTCCTTTTTAGGGTTCCGTAGCCAAATCGCAAAAAACGTAACCCTTATAGGCTCGTCATGTCTGTCTGTCTGCCTGTCCGTCCGTATATCACAGCCATTTTTCTCCGAAACCATAAGAGCTATACTTTTGAAACTTGGTAAGTAGATGTAATCTGTAAACCGCATTAAGATTTTCACATAAAATTAGAAAAAAAACAATACATTTTGGGGGTCTCCATACTTGGAACTGAAACTCAAAAATTTTTTTTGCATCAAACCCATACGTGTTCGGTATCTATGGATAGGTGTTTAAAAATGATGTTGAGGTTTCTAAAATATTTTTTTATCAGAGAAAATAAATGTCATGATCAGTTAATAATAATATTTTAAAATATAGCTTCAAAAATAAACCTTTTCCCATAAGATCTTCCTCAAAAATGCAAAAAAAATTAGATCATTTTTTCGTCTCATTTAAAAGGGGGCAAAGTCGGCAATTTTTTTTATTGCCCTGACTTTTGTATGAGTTGATTTACCTATAAGATGCTATTATAATTACGACATCGGTAGACAGCGCTAACTGTCAAAAGCAATGATATTATAAAAAAAGGTTTTATAATATCATTGGTCAAAAGTCTATTAAAAGCTTAGAATAGTCTATTAGAAGCTTAGAATAATATATGTGTAATAATTCTAAGGTTAGAAGTTTATAAAAAGGTATTTTTTTAATTGAAAAAAAAAAAGTTATTGTTCAGACTTTGCGTATGGGTCTATTCAAATATTTTTGAAATATAATGCTAAATTACCTTTTCTAACCATATATCACACTTAAAGATTTGCATTGAAATTACTCAAAATATGACCATGCAAGCTGGTGGAATTCTGTTCCACAAATTCGACATTAATTTGAGTTGCAAGTCAAGTTTTATTTAGAAAAAAGTGATGCAATCTATGTTACATGCTAAAATAATATGTATCAGACATTCAGTTAGACATGTGCATTAACAGAATATTCAATATCGAACATTCTCTAAACCTATTTTGAGACAGTAACGGTGTCGGTACGCACGGTTTTGTGCCATAGTGCGCCGCTCACAATACTACTGTAATACCTATTAAAATATATATAAATACACAGCCAGTTTTTAATTATCAGAGAAAATAAATGTCATGATCTGTATTCGATACTGAGTTCATTATAACAAAAAACATCAAACGATTTTACCGTGCCGCCCGGTGTCCGCCCCGGTAATAATTACCTACTGCAAGTTCAGTTACGTATATGAGTCAGTCGCTGTCGGGTCAGTGAGGCGATTCACACACTGCACCGCGCTACGACGCGTAGCGCGCAGTAGCAGATTAGTATAGAAAACAAGCCAAGTCCAACACACCGATAGGGATGAAACAATACCACTCTTTCTTCGATACTAGTACTTGAAAGTAGTATCGAATCAAAGTATCGATACCATATTAAAGTATCGATACTTGTGAGTACTCATTAAATTTTTTAAAACACTGAACACTAGAAAATCAAATTAATGCCAGATATGCATAATAGAGCAGGAGTATAAAATAATAAAAGTAGTTATATTAATCAATGCTTTATTAAGGATCAATGTTTTATGACACAAATGATTAAATTTAACCAAAAAATTCTTTGTGTGTAGCTCCACCCAAGAACAGCAACTTGTCCAAATGTTTGCTTGTAAGCCTGTTACGATTATTAGTCATAATTGCCCCTGCTTTGGAAAAACTCCGGAATTAAATGTTATTAACCACGTGTCACAAACTTAAATTTTACTAACGCGTGCATAGTTACATTTTAAGTCAGTGGTCTAAAAATAAATTAATTCAAGCACAGAGTTATTGTTCTTTATTCTAAGTTTGAACTTAAATTCCAAAACTTCGACTTAATTCCTTGCAAATAATCAATCTTGAAGTCATAGTATTATAATTTCCTTTTTATTTTATTAAATTTACAGAAACAATACTTATATGAATATGAAGTTAAATTATTTTGATCATAATAATACGATAGAATTTTAATCGTTAATTCGATGTATCGTATTTCAAGAACTGTTTTATAGTTTGTTGTTTTTAGCTATGCACAAGCCACTTCCCTACCCGTCTATAAAGTACGACATTACTGTAGTACATTATCTCAAAAAAAAAATCCGGTAATTTATAGGCGTGGTCTGTCAAACAAAGACAATAAACGAATGGACAAAGCATAAATTGAAAATTAACCAACCAAAATACAGTTGAAAGCGTTTCTTCCCCGCGCCAGCGTCATGCATAGGGTTGCGTTGCAATCGAGTCAACCGACCAATCCGGGCGTCGGGATCAATAACGATACAATACCATTGTTTTCATTCGATACAGAGTACTCAGTATCGAATGGTGATGCTATGTACTCTTAGACTAAGAATACCTAGACCGGTCATATGCGTGCACCCGTAAGGGATAGCAACAAAGTACATTAAATATTAATATTGCCAGGTTAAAACAATTCCCCTTTAATAAGGGAGAATTGTTATTCCGTTTACTGTTCCAACCGTTTTAAAAATCTGTCAAATATGGTTAGATTAGAATAGAAGGCCTTCAAAACGAAAGCTGAGGTAGTAACCAGGATCAAGATTGATTACATTAAAAAAAATCATTTTTTAGAAGGTTAAAGTATTTATTGGCCCTTAAATAAAATAAGTATGTTGAAGAAATTAGTATATTTTCTTGTCTCTAGTTATCAGCATATTTTTGTACTGTAATATTATATCCTTACGTTCAAATATTTTTACATATAGCTTTGCTATTGCCAAACCTGGTCGTCCAGTAGCCTTCAACCACATTTTACGCACATATTCATCTTTTGGAAATCTGGAGGACAATAAAACACAAATCAAATCAAATTAAATTTCCTCACCATATGGGGTAATTTCAAAAGGCTGATGCGTTATCCCTAAAATGCTGGTAACCTTACAAAATTACCTTAACACATTAATGGTCATTCAAACTTTAGCTGTGACAACCTACGCAATTTGGTCGGATAATTACAAAATTTTCACACTTTAGAAACTAGTTTTTATCACTTATTTTCAATTATTTCTGCACATTAACAAACAAAAATTGATGTAATTAATCGTAGTTAATATTAAAAACAATATTAGGCCGATAAAACGCAATTTTTTATACTTACGTGTGAAAGGTTATATTTTCATATTTGCGTTCACTACGGCTTTTGCAGCCGAAAACACAACACTGTACCATATTTGTTAAAGTATCTGGGTTGAAAACAATTAGTTAAACTTAAAATCACACAGTAATTCACTCAAAAAGCCTTATTTTCACTCCTGATAAATTCCCGCTTTGAAATTTGTTTGACACAAATGTTTTGTGACAAACCTATACGGCGATAAGGACCAAAAATACGTATCTCTATTTTTCTCTAACACACTGGAAAATGGTATCGTTATCTCACTCTCTCGTGGTAACGCTTGTTTGCATGTCAGGTCTTGGTCATTCTTAGTCTAAGTATGTACTACTAGTAGTAGTATCGAATGAAAAGTACCGATACCATATGAGTACTCAGTAATATCGATTCATCCCTACACACCGAACACGCACCTAGGCGGGTGAGCGCGTGCCGCTAGCAGATTCGGGATTGGCTGCCGGGCGCCACGCGCGTGTTCGCGTCGCCAGTGTGTCAATCGCCTGAGTGTCTCGAATCGAAGCTCATTTCAATTAAAGCTCAATTTTAAGTATTTTAAGAACATACTTTATGTCCAGTGAGAATTAATATCATACTAAGATATTAATTCACAATGTGAAAGCCAGCCAAATATAGTTTACAGTGTACATTAGTGAACTTAATATGTGCATTCGTGAGAAGCGACAAAAGAATAATTAATGCCTATATTGAAACCCATTTAAAACAGACATTCTTATAAGTTTAAAAGTTGTGTAAACGTGCTTGTGTTAGTAGGTCCTGTATTCAAAATTACAAAGGAATTAAACAATGTAAGTATTAAACACCTATTCGTACATAATTTATTACACATTTCAAAATTGTAACAAGTTTCATGAAGTATTTACCAGTTGATTATAATAAACTCTTTTGCAAAAAAAAACGGGCACTTAAGCAAAGAACTATTTTATAGTTACTATTTGACAATTTTAGGTATTGTTATCCTCAGAATTTTATAAATTAATTAGGAAGGAATAGTTTTCATCAGTTTTATCATAACATTTTGATTAAATTATTGAGAAATAATGTTTAAGCTCAAAACCAATGATATTATATAGAAAGATAGGTTACCTTCATACTAAACGGCGTTCGATATTGTTGCGGTATGACATGACGTACTTATTTATAGGTGTATACATACATTACGATTACGAATGCAAAAGATAATACGGAATGCATGGTAAAGAAAGAGATAGCGATCTCTTGCGAGTTGCACTTTAAAGTTCGTAGTAAAATTATGGACTAACTCGTTAAAATTGATACAGATATGACATTGAATATAGCCATTTGCTAAAAGTACCAATCATCATCATCAGAAACATCATCTTTATCCTAAAAAGAAAAAAGTATTTTAGTTGTCATTGTAAATTATATACTTTCCAAGATTATAAACAACATTTTGAATTGTGAAAACACCTTAATTAAATTTAATGTAAAACTAAGGACAGATTTAATCAAACTACAATTTTATTATGGATACAAACAAATTTTACCATGTTTATAACAGGCACTGCATTTTTTTTCAGACGTATGTATCCTTTCGAAGCAGTGTATTTATATTCCTGCTTAAAATGTACGGAACAAATAGTACTACTTTTCGTAGGCATCCAGTCGTACTAACTTCTTTCCGCCTGAACCATTCTAACCCATTTAATTCTCGTAAGATTGTCACTTGGAAATCTGGTAAATACAAAACAATATACACAGTCTTTTTACCAACATACATTTTGACACTATTATTGCCAAATAATATAATCATCATATTAACTGAAAGACAATGACAACTAAACACATAATAGTAATATGAGCGTATCAATTAGACGGTACTGGAGGACGCGGACGATAGGTATGTATTGTGCCTACGATATCCCTTCTGTTTGATTTAATCTATTACGCATGCCTTGTCTTTGTCACACTTCAGTTACAATCTTATCCTCTGTCCTTTTTTAACGCGTCTTTAATAATATTGGATATAATTTAATAATTTCGGTAAATGGGAAACAAAACCGTGACAAAATACAAATATTACGTAGTTACTTATAAATACTTACCCGTGGTATGTAACTCCTTCCTTTTTATTTATTTTGGAACCATAGTTTTTACACCTTCATAACACACATTTTGATAATAATAAGCACTTCACGGAAACGCTCTGAGAACGAGTTTATTCGCTAGCTTCTATTAGCCGACTAAATGAAATCACGACGATTGACTACATTTGTCCGCAACAATTTTCGCGCGATAGTGCGATATCTACCTTTTTTTATAATGTCATTGCTCAAAACACTATTATTGTACCTGCTCGCTAAATAATAAAAATGAAAAGCTTTAATTTCTTGGTTTTTATATTTGAAGAGTGCTTTCACAAGAACATGTCTTATTATAACTATGTGGGTAGGTGGGCGCAGAAATAGAAATAAATGACTTCAGAACACAGTCGAAGTATTTTAGTCAGTATTCACTGTAATCACGATGTAATTAAGTAGTTAACGATTACTACTATACGATATCAACTTAATTAAAACTTGTAATAGCGCGATGGTGATTTTGAGCGATTCGTCACAAGCGTGGTGCGCGGGCGCTGTCTCGTTCAAAAGTGCCGCCCGCACTACCATCGACAATGACGCTTCGCTAGGTTGACATTGACAGTGCTGTCAACCTGACGTTTTACGTAAACGCCGTCATATTGAATACATTAAAAGCAGATAAAAGTTTAGTATTAAGCGTGACCCCCTCTTGCTGAAATCACGGCTTGCATTCTTCTGGGCATGCTAGCGAGTATATCTTTTATGGTTTCTTGGGGAATACTCTTCGGGGACTAATTCTGGACGGAATTGTGCTGCAATTATTCTTGGGGAATACGTTCCCACTCCGCGGTAATCACATTCTTTAGCTCTCAACGTTCCAGACATGCTCTATGGGAATGAGGCAGGGCTGTAGCTAGAGTCGGATTTAAGGCAACATAGGTTACAAGGTAGGGCAGAAGTAACAAAAATAGGTATCCTTAACATAGGGATGAGGACTTATTTGCCGCAGTGCAGGACCTCCTCCTGCAAACCATGGGACAGTGGTCGGTAGGTCTCGCCGTAGTCGCGGAGCCTTATTACGTTCCTCCCCGCCCTAATTGGATGGGTGACTGGGACAGCTCCGTGGCAGTCATTGGCTCCACGACGGCTCATTCCCCGCCTTTGTCGTTAAGAAACAAGGGCACTAGATATGTTGCCGCCGAGTGGAGGGGGGTCACCATTTATGGTGTATACTTCTCTTCTTCGAGTAGCGTCTAGGCACGTCCTCGTGCTGGGGGACTTCAACGAAAGTCCACTGCGTGGGGTTCCCCGGCGACGGACGCCAGGGTCGAAGCCGTAGTGGAGTGGGCGGCTTCGGTGGGCCTCTGTTTGCTGAACAGGGGCTCCACCAACACGTGCGTGCGACAGCAGGTTGGGTCGATAGTGGACCTTTCGCTACCCCTGCAGTCGCCGCACGAGTAAGGATCTGGTGGGTCCTGGAAGAGGTTGAGACGCTCTCGGATCACCTGTATATCCGATTGGAGCTCTCCCGGTCCCAGGACTCCAGTAGGGGTCACGCGGCGCGGCGCTCTTCACGCTTCCCGCGGTGGGCTGTCGCCAAGCTCGACAGGGACCTACTGGATAAGGATATTCTCAACGCTTGGCTGTCTCCGCAGGCCCCGACCGAGGGGTCGACGTGAGGGCTGGCCTCTTTGCTGACGCGCTAACGCGGGTCTGCGATGCGGTCATGCCCCGAGTTAGTGGGTGTCGGCCTCCAAGGAAGGAGATCTACTGGTGTTCCCAGGAGTTGGCGGGCCTCCGTGCGTTCGTATAGAGGAGATGCTGGAGAGTCTCGAGCGTGACCCCTGGGGTCGCCCTTATCGTCGACCTTATTTGGGTAGGTAGGTAGGTAGGTAGGTAGGTAGGTTTTTTTTTTTTTTTTTTTTTTTTTTTTTTTTTTTTTTTTTTTTTTTTTTTTTCCAAGTGACTTACAAATGTTCGGTGCGTATAATCTAAGCAGGCTGTTCCCTATTGTATTTCTCTGTCCTTTACATTTGAATTTGGATTATTTATATGGATCAGGTCTCACATTTTATTTCTTTTGATACATTTTCTTTCGGTTTGAGTTGCTTTAGGTTTAATCAGGTCAAACCCAACCAACCGAACAAATTTGTGCATTAGCTTGATACATTTTAATACTACGGCTTATTCTAGGCTTAACCGTGTCAAGCCAAGTTAGGCTAACTTAAGTTAATAAAATCAATAAATTCAATAAAATCCAATAAAATGCAATAAGATCAATGAGATTCATCATAAATACATAAATAACATCATTCAATAAAATTCAAGAATATACAAACAAAATTCAGGGAAAATTAGCATTAATTCACCAGGAAACAGTGAAATCCCATAAAATCATTAAATTTAATAAAACAATACTTAATTATAATTGATTAATGGAGGTCAACAAAACCGCTACCGTTCAATAACATCAATAAAATTCAATAAATTCAACAATACTCACTAAAACCCAATAAAATTAATGAGATACATAATATATACTAAATTCCATAAATTCAATAGGCTGAGGTAAAATTTCAATTGCATTCAGGAACATACAGACAAAATTAATAAAATCCGATAAAATTTGTAAATTTAAAATGAATCCAACAAATTCAATGAATTCAGTAGAACTTAACATAATTAATAAAATTAAAGAAATTAAATATAATTCACTAAAATCAGTAAAATTCAATAAAAGCAATAAAATTCAATAAAATTGCAAGATTCAATAATTATTCAATAATATAATGATATATAATAAAATCAATCAATAAGGTTCAATTGTTCCGACCGTAGCCGTAGTAGTAGCCGTGCAGCCGTTCAAGCAGTCGTCCAGGTTGAGGCAGAGTCCACATCGTGACGATCCTAGTTGGCTGGTAGGCACACTCTTGAGCCGTTTGCTCTGCCCGCTATTCGCATGATAGTTGAGCCATATTTCAGAATAGCGTCTCTGCTTTCCCTTTGCTCCATCAAGTCCGCTAAGACACATTCTTTTAAGTTTATTCCCAGTCTCTGCTCGCAGTCATGGCGCTGGGATATAAATCTAGGGCACTGCCTGATAAGATGTTCCACAGTCTCCTCCGTAATCCCATCGCACACACAGTTCGGGGAGTCGGTTAGCCCGAACCTGTGCAGATACGCCCTGATCCCCCCATGACCTGTCAGGAACTGCGTCAGCACATTATGGTGTTTGTAGTCGGCGAAGAATTTATAGGCCTCTCCTACGCTCCGTAGGAACATGTGTGTAGTCCTCCCGGTAGGAGAGTTCTCGTACCTTTCCTGCCACTCCTCCAGAGTCGCCGATCTTATAAGGCGCTTGGCCATTGAGAGTGGGAAGTCGGTATATACTGGGGCCCTCTTGTCCTTTAGGGCACCCTCTTTGGCCAGTTCGTCGGCCCTCTCATTGCCGGGAAGTCCCACGTACGCTTTCACCCAGTACCACTGTATCTCTCCTCCCCTTCTTTCCAGTTCGGTGGCTTTGGTTTTTATCAGGTTTGTTATCGGGTGAAGGGATGCCGGATCGGCCAGAGTCTCCAGTGCAGACCTGGAGTCGCTCAGCACACTTATTTGCTTCTCCCCAACCATTTTATGGGCCATTTCGAGTGCTCTTACGATTGCCATGAGCTCGGCCTGAAAGACGCTGCAATGATCAGAAAGTCTGAAGCGTGCATGTCTCACTTCTTTTGCCCTCAACCATACCACGACTCCGGCCCCGACACGGCCCTCTATTTTAATGCCATCTGTGTAAATGTGGACTCGATCCGCATCAATTTCCTCGAGGTCTTCCTGCGTTACTATCTGCCGGTACGAGAACCCCCTTCTCAAGGCTGGATGGGGCAAATCGAACGGACTGAGGCGTCTCTCCATGTCATAATCCGGCAGCTCGGGCAGTGGGCGACCGCTCCGGACCTCGTATAGTCTGAGCTGTTCTTGTGCTCTAAGATCGAGGGGAAGTATCCCCGACAAGATGGCCACGGAGGTAAAGGAGGCCGTTCGATGCGCCTTTGCTATGAGGATTGCAAACTGCCTCGCGACCCTGTCCAGGATGATCCGGTTATACTGTTTCTTTGTCACCTCCGCCCAGACATTTGCGGCATATAGAATTGTAGGCTCCACCACCGTATGGTAAATGAGCCTAATAACATTGGAGTTTAAACCCCATCCTGCCGAGGCCGTTCTAGCGACTCTCCTGTATAGGTCTACCGCTTTCCGCTGCGCACTCAACAAATGCTCCTTGAATAGAAGTTTTCGGTCAATTGTGAGACCCAGCACTTTGAGGGATTCCCCGAAATGGACTTCCGTCCCGTTTAGGGTTAAGCGCGGTCCCGTCAGTCTTTCTTTTTCTAGTGGTGAAGATCGCCTGGGTTTTGTGAGCAGCAAATCTCATCTTTGACCTTTCTCCCCACTTCGCAACAACTTCCAAGGCTTCCTGAGCGCTTTGTCTGACCTCCTCGGTAGTGCTTCCGGAGGCGATGATCAGAATATCGTCGGCAAACGCCTGGATGTGTGCCTTCAATGTATCCGCGGCTCTGAGGAGTGGGTCCATCTGCACATTCCACAAGAGAGGACCGCATGTAGAGGCCTGTATGCAGCCTTTGTTCGTGGCTGTCGTGAACTCGCAACCCGCATACTGCACCGTCACCTCCCTATCGCTGAGGTAGCTCGACAGAAGCCGTAGGGTTGAGGGCTCTGCCTCCATATCTAGGAGTTCTCCTATCACCCCGGGCCACCAGGCGTTGTCGAACGCACCCTCTATATCTAGAGAGATGACCACCACATTCTGTCCCCCCTCAAGCAGGGTTCGCACCCTACTGACCGCATCGTAGAGGGCGTCCTCGGTGCTGCACTGCGGCATAAAGCCGTATTGCCTGGTACTCAATTTGGAGGTGCTCCCTAGCTCCCAGAGCAGCCTCGTGGCAAACAGCTTCTCGAGGACCTTCCCAAGAACCGGCAACAGGCCGATTGGCCTGTAGGATTTTGGTACATCATACGTTTCTTTGCCAGGCTTCGGGATTATCCTTATAATTGCCCTCTTCCAGGGACGCGGGAAATATCCCAACCTCAGGCAGGCGTTATATGTAGCCAACAGCAGGTCGGGTCTACTCCGCATTACCTTCGAGCATATGTCCGACGTGAAACCGTCTTCCCCTGGGGCCTTCCTCGGATTCATGCTTTCGAGTACCGTCCACACTTCAGCAGTGGTAAATTCTGCCTGGCTTCGTGTTCCCTCCCTGATTATTTTGAGGCTCTCCATAATTCTGGCCCTTCGTTCTTGCTGTTCCGTGGTGTCACTCTCTTCCCGGTCCTGTGGATAGAATGTTTCGGCCAGCAGCCTCGCCGATGCCAGGGGCGTCAGTACAAAGTCATCCGCAGCGGGGTCTCTCAGAAGTTTGTCTGGTTTGGCCTCTCCACATCTGCGAATGACTCAGTAAATTCCATCCCAGACGGACTCCTTCTCCTGCCTGCCACAGAAGTTCCTCCAACTCAGGGTTATGGCCTCTTGGATGGCTTCTTTATATATTTTCTTGGCCTCTATATAGCGATCGATTGTAAAGGGCCGTCGCTCGGGGCAGGCGTGTCTAATACGACTTCGTGATCTATTTAGGTTGGCCTTTAATTGGTCAAGCTCAGCGGTCCACCAGTGGGCTTCCAACCTCCTTTTCCCAGTCTTTATCGGGGGCATTGCAGCCATGCACGCTTCCCCAATGGAGTCGGACAGAGACGTTACCATCCCCTCAAGCTCTTCCGCTGCAGATGCCGTTGCCAACCTTTCAGGGGTGAGACCCCCCCTATCTAGACTCAGTGATAGCTCGTCGTCGAATCGCCCCCAGTCGGCCTTCCTGGTATCAAATCGTCTCGTGGTCGGTTTCGGGGTCACCACGCATTCACCTTCAGTCACCACGGCGAAAGAGATCGGGCGGTGGTCGGAGAGATCCGATAGGTGCGGATCCACTCTCCAGTGCACGATCCTGGATGCAAGATGGTCCGACGCCATGGTAACATCAACTATGCTGGTATAATGTCGCCCCTGTCGATACACGGAGAAGGTGGGTGTCGTCCCTTCGTTTACAAATTGGAGCGATTCCTGGGCCGCGAACTCCGACAACACCTCTCCTCTCCTGTCCTCCTTTTCACAGCCCCACCAGGGGCTCTTGGCATTGACGTCTCCGGCTATGATGTAGTGGTCGGCTCTCAGCGCTGCCTTGATCGTCCTTAGCCTGTTTAGATCACTGGTCAAATCAGAGTCCCCCTCCAGGTACACACTTATTATGCCTAATTTGAGTTTTCCCAACGTGGCTCTGATTCCCACCATATTGTGCGCAGCACAGTCTGGGTCCGAAGACACCCGCAGGCTATCGTCCAGCACCACGATAGCCGCCTTTGTTGGTAGTTCACCCGCAGCCGCCTGGAACGTCCGAACGCCCACCAATTCCATCGTCTTTGTGGCCCCTACATAGGGCTCCTGTAGTAATAATAGGGATACGCCATCCCTCGCCGCCACCCTGAGCATGTCCTTTGTAGCCGCAAAACCTCTTCCCAGATTTGCCTGGATCAACCCGGTCTCCTGGGTCTTCGCACCTCGGACAACCTCAGCAGTAACATACTGCCGCCCTTGCTATTCTGTCCCATTTCTTCCATACTGGGCATTCAGTGGAGAACGCCAGATGGTCTGACCCTTCTCCACAATTAGCGCACTTCGGCATCGCATTGCCACGGAGGCACGTTCGGGTGTCATGTTGTCCGGAGCAGTAACCGCAGACCGGAGAATCCCCCCGACACTCGGTGGCTCGGTGTCCAAATCCCAGGCAGTGATAACACTGTATTATTGGGGACTGGTCTACGGCGGGAACCATCTGGTACCCGATGCGCACTCTTTCTCCTTGTAGAGCCTTTCAGACCTGTGGACTGACTTCCACTATAATGTTGGACTTGTCTCCCGTTTTTCCCCTTATTCTCCGGAGCACTCTCGCCTTTCTTTGTTGCTCAGGGATACCCCCGAGGAGACGACCATTTTGTCCCAACAAAGCTCTGCCCACTTCCTCGTCCTTTAAGTGATTGGCCAACCCAACCAGGCGCACTTGCGGCATTTTCTTTGGTGCGTCCATAGCCGATAGTCCAGCGTTGGAGGCCTTTATGGCGTCCCCCAACACCTTGCGCTCTTCCCGTGTCGCACAGTCCGCTACAATCCTGCCCCTTCTGATCCTTCTCAATGACTTTACCCCCACCCCCAGCGAGACGACATCCACGTTCTTCTTTAAAGCGTCCATGACGTCCCCGTGGGAGTGTTGTGGATTAATTGATTCTACTATTAGGCTGTAGGAGGCGCTATCCGGCCCATCCGGTGCACCAGAATCTCCCCCACGGGGTCCCGGGGCCGGCCCAGGGGCTGAAGTGCTTCTCAGAACTGTTGCGTAGGTCCGCACAGTTCTGTTTATCTGCGCGGCGCGATCCACTAGGTTGTCTAGTTTAGACTCCAGAGGTTTCAGGGTGTTTTCTATTGCCTCCTTCGCCTCTGTTCGAGTCATTTCCGCGCTTAGGTTCGTTACGGGCGTTCTGGGTTCCGCCATCAAGAGGTCTCTCACCTCCGCAATTTCGGACCTCACTGTTCGCAGCAGTTCAACCGCGATCGTCCCTGATCCAGGGGGATCCCCGCCCGAGCCCCCCTCAGAGGCAGGCAGTGTGGCCGTCTGTACCTCCCTGATTGCGATCGTGTTTTTGTCCACCGCTTCGCGTAGCAGCTCAATTTGCTGGTTCATTTCCTTCATTGCTGCCGTGGTCCCGCCATCTGGCTTGACGGGACATAAGTCCGCTCCGGCCCGACCACGAATCATGTCCGCGGTCTCCTGGCGCCACCTCTCCACATCGACCTGTAGGGCTCTAAACTGTTCCGTGAGACTCTGTATTTTACGTCCCAGTGAGAGCAGCTCCGGATCCGAGTCCCGCTCATTGGAGAGTCGCGGCGAACGCGAGGTCCCGATCTCTACGGCCTCCCGCATTTGGTTCGAGGGGCATCCAGCAGCCACCCTCTGCAGCTCTAGGTGAATGCTGCCGATAGTCTTTATTGGAGTGTCCATTTCAAAATTCAGCCATCTCTGAATGCCCTCTACTAACCCGCGTAACCCGGCCACCAGTTGCTGCGTCTCTGACACTTTTTCCGCAGTCTGGCCGCTTATTTCGGTCAGCCTCCTTGTGTGCGCCCTCTCAACCCGCACCAGCTCCCTGGCCGCCCGCGCCCGCTCCTCCTCCAACGCTACCCGGTGTCGGTTTCGGGAGTCCGCGACGCCCAGTACCGTCTCGTAGAGCGCCTGCAGGCACTCCAGCGCCTCCGCCTTACTTTCTTTACGCATGGTAGTGGCTTTCTCTAGTGCCTCCTTTCCGTCCTGCAGCAGCTTGTTCGCACGCACGGTAGCCAGATCCATGGCAACACCTACAAACTTTCCGACCGGGGGCAGCATGCTGGCCCTCCCGCTTCTCCAGCTTCTATGGCTCTCTGCATCAGAGAGCGCTTCGTCGGTGTCGCTGTCATTTGCAGCCGCCAGACGCCCCAGCCCAGACCCCAAGCCGGCAGGAACTAAACCAGCACCCGGGTCCCCACTGGGCCGCCCAGAGCCGTCCTCCATTTCCGGGCAGGCCAGGCGCTGCGGGGAATTCGTCATCGACCAAAATTCCAGCTTTCCTGCACTTTTTTTCGGGCTAAGGGATTCCGCACTCATATACGGCGTTCCCCCCGCCAGCAAGGCTGAGCCGTCCTCCATAGGCTCCGACGCGGTCCCCACCAGACTGTCCGATTCCAGCTCCTCCCCCCTCTGTACTCCGCGAGCAAGGTCCGTTATGCTGCGCCTCGCAGCTGTCTGCGCATTTTTAATGGTGGTAGTCCTTCTCAAGCTACTCGGTAGGTAGGTAGGTAGGTAGGTAGGTAGGTAGGTAGGTAGGTAGGTAGGTAGGTAGGTAGGTAGGTAGGTAGGTAGGTAGGTAGGTAGGTAGGTAGGTAGGTAGGTAGGTAGGTAGGTAGGTAGGTAGGTAGGTAGGTAGGTAGGTAGGTAGGTAGGTAGGTAGGTAGGTAGGTAGGTAGGTAGGTAGGTAGGTAGGTAGGTAGGTAGGTAGGTAGGTAGGTAGGTAGGTAGGTAGGTAGGTAGGTAGGTAGGTAGGTAGGTAGGTAGGTAGGTAGGTAGGTAGGTAGGTAGGTAGGTAGGTAGGTAGGTAGGTAGGTAGGTAGGTAGGTAGGTAGGTAGGTAGGTAGGTAGGTAGGTAGGTAGGTAGGTAGGTAGGTAGGTAGGTAGGTAGGTAGGTAGGTAGGTAGGTAGGTAGGTAGGTAGGTAGGTAGGTAGGTAGGTAGGTAGGTAGGTAGGTAGGTAGGTAGGTAGGTAGGTAGGTAGGTAGGTAGGTAGGTAGGTAGGTAGGTAGGTAGGTAGGTAGGTAGGTAGGTAGGTAGGTAGGTAGGTAGGTAGGTAGGTAGGTAGGTAGGTAGGTAGGTAGGTAGGTAGGTAGGTAGGTAGGTAGGTAGGTAGGTAGGTAGGTAGGTAGGTAGGTAGGTAGGTAGGTAGGTAGGTAGGTAGGTAGGTAGGTAGGTAGGTAGGTAGGTAGGTAGGTAGGTAGGTAGGTAGGTAGGTAGGTAGGTAGGTAGGTAGGTAGGTAGGTAGGTAGGTAGGTAGGTAGGTAGGTAGGTAGGTAGGTAGGTAGGTAGGTAGGTAGGTAGGTAGGTAGGTAGGTAGGTAGGTAGGTAGGTAGGTAGGTAGGTAGGTAGGTAGGTAGGTAGGTAGGTAGGTAGGTAGGTAGGTAGGTAGGTAGGTAGGTAGGTAGGTAGGTAGGTAGGTAGGTAGGTAGGTAGGTAGGTAGGTAGGTAGGTAGGTAGGTAGGTAGGTAGGTAGGTAGGTAGGTAGGTAGGTAGGTAGGTAGGTAGGTAGGTAGGTAGGTAGGTAGGTAGGTAGGTAGGTAGGTAGGTAGGTAGGTAGGTAGGTAGGTAGGTAGGTAGGTAGGTAGGTAGGTAGGTAGGTAGGTAGGTAGGTAGGTAGGTAGGTAGGTAGGTAGGTAGGTAGGTAGGTAGGTAGGTAGGTAGGTAGGTAGGTAGGTAGGTAGGTAGGTAGGTAGGTAGGTAGGTAGGTAGGTAGGTAGGTAGGTAGGTAGGTAGGTAGGTAGGTAGGTAGGTAGGTAGGTAGGTAGGTAGGTAGGTAGGTAGGTAGGTAGGTAGGTAGGTAGGTAGGTAGGTAGGTAGGTAGGTAGGTAGGTAGGTAGGTAGGTAGGTAGGTAGGTAGGTAGGTAGGTAGGTAGGTAGGTAGGTAGGTAGGTAGGTAGGTAGGTAGGTAGGTAGGTAGGTAGGTAGGTAGGTAGGTAGGTAGGTAGGTAGGTAGGTAGGTAGGTAGGTAGGTAGGTAGGTAGGTAGGTAGGTAGGTAGGTAGGTAGGTAGGTAGGTAGGTAGGTAGGTAGGTAGGTAGGTAGGTAGGTAGGTAGGTAGGTAGGTAGGTAGGTAGGTAGGTAGGTAGGTAGGTAGGTAGGTAGGTAGGTAGGTAGGTAGGTAGGTAGGTAGGTAGGTAGGTAGGTAGGTAGGTAGGTAGGTAGGTAGGTAGGTAGGTAGGTAGGTAGGTAGGTAGGTAGGTAGGTAGGTAGGTAGGTAGGTAGGTAGGTAGGTAGGTAGGTAGGTAGGTAGGTAGGTAGGTAGGTAGGTAGGTAGGTAGGTAGGTAGGTAGGTAGGTAGGTAGGTAGGTAGGTAGGTAGGTAGGTAGGTAGGTAGGTAGGTAGGTAGGTAGGTAGGTAGGTAGGTAGGTAGGTAGGTAGGTAGGTAGGTAGGTAGGTAGGTAGGTAGGTAGGTAGGTAGGTAGGTAGGTAGGTAGGTAGGTAGGTAGGTAGGTAGGTAGGTAGGTAGGTAGGTAGGTAGGTAGGTAGGTAGGTAGGTAGGTAGGTAGGTAGGTAGGTAGGTAGGTAGGTAGGTAGGTAGGTAGGTAGGTAGGTAGGTAGGTAGGTAGGTAGGTAGGTAGGTAGGTAGGTAGGTAGGACCTCATAGAGCCTGAGCTGTTCCCGGGCTCTGAGGTCCAGAGGGAGTATGCCCGACAGTACGACCGCCGATGTAAACGAGGTGGTTCTGTGCGCTTTGGTGATCAGTATCGCAAATTGTCTCGCGATCCTGTTTAGTAGGTCCTGGTTATATTTTTTCTTAACCACCTCTGCCCAGGTACATGCGGCGTACAGTACGGTGGGTTCCACCACGGTCTGATAAATCAGCCGAATAACGTTTGAGTTAAGCCCCCATCCCGCTGATGCTGTTTTTGCGACCCTCTTATACAGGCCAACCGCTTTTCGCTGCGCGCCAGCCAGGTGTTCCTTAAATAGAAGCCGGCGGTCAATTGTTAGGCCCAGAACTTTGAGGGATTCTCCAAGCCGGATCGCGGTTCCATTTAACGTTAGATTTGGAGGGGAGGCCCTAACCCTCCTCCTGGTGATAAAAATTGCCTGCGTTTTATGGGCAGCAAAACGCATTTTCGCTCTAACTCCCCATGCTGCGATGGTATCCAGCGCCCTCTGAGCCCCACGTTCCAGCTCCTCCGTGCTGCCTCCAGAGGCGATGATAAGGATGTCGTCGGCGAATGCCTGGACGTGAGCCTCCAGTCTGTCCGCGGCCCTAAGGAGCGGGTCCAGCTGTACATTCCATAAAAGGGGACCACATGTTGAGCCTTGTATGCATCCTTTGTTTGTCGCTGTCGTGACCTCGCATCCTGCGTACTGTACTGTCACCTCCCTGTCGCTGAGGTAGCTTTGGAGTAACCTCAGAGTCACGGGTTCAGCCTCCTTATCAAGGAGCTCCCCTACAATTCCGGGCCACCAGGCATTGTCAAAAGCGCCCTCTACAAGTTGTCCTCTGTTCCTGAGCTCTCGCACCCTATTTACCGCCACATAGAGGGCGTCCTCGGTGCTGCGCTGCGGCATAAAGCCGAATTGCCTGGAGCTCAGTTTGGAGGCACCTCCCAACTCCCAAAGCAGCCTCGCAGCGAACAACTTTTCCAGTACTTTCCCAAGAACTGGCAGTAGGCCGATAGGTCTGTAGGATTTCGGCTCATCGTAGGTATCCTTGCCAGGTTTCGGGATAATACGGATGACCGCCTGTTTCCAGGGCCGCGGAAAATACCCCAACCTTAGACAGGCATTATACATCGCCAGCATCAGACCGGGTTTCTGTTGCATAACCCTAGAGCAGATGTCCGATGTCAGACCATCCCCCCCGGGGGCCTTCCTTGGACTCATATCCCCGAGAACTGTCCAAACCTCTGCAGCGGTAAAGTCCTTATGGTTCGTTGTTCTCTCCCTAATCTGCCTCAGGCCTTCCGCCACCACTGCTCTCCGCTCTTGCTGTTCCCGGTTGTCATTTTCTTCTAGGTCTTGGGGGTAGAAGGTTTCCGCCAATAGCCGTGCCGATGCCAGGGGGGTCAGCACAGAGCCATTCGCAGCAGGATCCTTCAGCATCTCATCCGGTCTCGCTTTCCCACACCTGCGAATGACTCTGTAGATCCCGTCCCACATGGACTCCCTCTCCTGCCTTTCACAAAACTTTCTCCAGCTCTGTGCGATCGCGTCCTGAATGGCTTCCTTGTAAGTCCTCTTTGCCTCCATGTAGCGGTCGACCGCATGCTGGCGTCGTCTGGGGTCGGCGTTTCTAATACGGTTCCTCATTCGGTTAGCGGTGGTCCTAAGTTCGTTCAACTCCGTGGTCCACCAATGAGTCTCTGGTCGCTTTTTCCTGTTCTTCACTGGGGGGATTGCCTCCGCGCATGCCTCCCCAATGGAGTCGGTCAACGACGCTACCAGCGTCTCCAGTTCCTCCGCTGTGGAGACCGCTGCGAACCGTTCGGAGGCAAGGTCCTTTGCCTCTAGACCCCGAGCCAGTCCCTCGTCAAAGCGTTCCCAGTCAGCCTTTCCAGTATTATAGCGCCTCGTGGATGGCCTCGGATTCGCAGTGAGCCCGCCACTGACCCTCACACCAAAGGAGATTGGGCGGTGATCGGAAAGGTCCGAAAGGCCTGGGTCTACCTTCCATTCAACAATCTTCGGCGCTAAGCGGTTCGAAGCCATGGTTACGTCCACGATACTGGCGTAGAGACGACCCTGTCGAAACACGGAGAAAGTGGGCGTCGTTCCTTCGTTGATGAATTGTAACGATTCCTGCGCAGCAAAATCCGCAAGCATCTCGCCCCTGCCATCCTCCGTGCTACAGCCCCACCAGGGGCTCTTGGCATTGACGTCGCCGGCAACAATACAGTGTTCAGTGCGCAAATTCCTCCTGATTGCCCCCAGCCTAAGCAGGTCCACACTCAAATCAGCGCTTCCTTCGAGGTACACACTTATAATTGCCAGCTCCAGGCTCCCCATTGCGACTTTAATCCCCACCATATTGTGCGCCGCACAGTCACTGCCAGAAGTTACTCGAAGGCGGTCATCCAGCACTACTATCGCCGCCTTGGATGGCAAATCTCCCGACATCACCTGGAATGTCCGGGCACCAGTCGCCTCCAGTCTCTTGGTGGCTCCCACATAAGGCTCCTGAAGCAACAAGAGGGAGACGCCCTCTCTCGCAGCCACCCTCAACAAGTCCTTCGTCGCCGCAAAGCCTCTTCCTAGGTTGGCTTGGATTACCCCGATTTCCTGTGTTAGATTATTTTGGGTGCCCTCAGCAGTAGCTGACTGCAGCCCTTGAGATCCTATCCCACTTCTGCCATACTGGGCATTCACTGGAGTATGCCGGGTGGTCCGATCCCTCTCCGCAGTTGATGCATCTGGGTGGCGTACTGCTACGGGTACACTCCCGGGTGTCGTGTGCACCGGAGCAGTAACCGCAGGCTGGGGCCACCCCCCGGCATTCGTCAGCTTTGTGTCCAAAACCCAGACATCGGTAGCATTGCATTACAGGGGACTGGTCTACAGCGGGAACCAGCTGGTACCCTATACGTACTCTCGTCCCCTGCAGGGCTTTCCAAACCCGCGGGCTTACTTCAACTATTATATTGCTCTTTTCTCTAGTCTTGTTCCTTATTCTGCGGACCACCCTGGCTTTCCTGTGCTGCTCCGAGACCTCCTCAAGGAGACCGCTGTTTTGGGACAATATTGCCTTCCCCACTTTTTCATCGTTTAAGTGGTTCGCTACTCCGACCAGGCGCAGGTGCGGCATCCTCTTTGGCGCCTCCATGGCCGAGAGTCCAGTGTTGGAGGCTTTGATGGCGTTCCCGAGCACCCTTCTTTCCTCCTGTGTCGCACAGTCGGCAACCACTCTGCCTCTTCTTATTCGCCTCAGGCCATTAACTCCCACCCCTAGCGAGACGATGTCCACACTCTTCTTTAGCGCGTCTATTACATCCCCATGGGAGTGCTGCGGGTTGATCGACTCCACGATCAGGCCATACGAAGTACCATTCAGCTCTCTCGGCGCACCCGACTCCCCTCCACGTTGATCCACAGCCAACGCCGTGGCCGGGGCACTCTTGAGCACTGTCGCGTAGGTGCGCACCGTTTTGTTGATCTGCTCGGCGCGGTCCGCTAAGTTATCCAATTTAGACTCCAGCGGTTTAAGGGTGCTCTTCATAGCCTCTTTTGCCTCTGCATGAGACATTTCAGCGCCCAGATTCGCCACAACCCCGTGCGACCCCGGCCCCGCCATTATGAGGTCCTTAACCTCCGCAATCTCGGATCTCACCATTCGCAGCATCTCCATCGCGACAGCCCCCGATAGAGGGGGATCGACGTCCGGGTCCTCCCGAGGAGTAGACGAAGGAGTCGTTCGCCCCATCTCGATCACGGCGGTGTTTCTGTCCACTGCTTCACGCAACCTCTCGATCTCTTGACCGATCTCCCTCACCGCTCCCATGGCCCCTGCATCGTCCGCCAACACAGGGCTATTGGGAGAGAAATCCGCCCCACCCCGGCTACGCATGAGTTCCGCCATTTCTTGTCACCACCGCTCCACATCAACCTGCAGCGCCCTGAACTGCTCCGCGAGATCCTGCATCTTCCGTCCGAGGGAAAGCAGCTCCGGACCCGAGTCCCGCCCGGCGGGAAGCAACCGCTCGTGCGAGGTCTCACTCTCGCCAGCCTTCCGCACCTGGCTCAAAGAGCATCCAGCCGCCACCCTCTGCAGCTCTAGATGAATGCTGCCTATTGTTTTTATTGGGGTGTCCATCTCGAAGTTCAGCCATTTCTGGATGCCTTTCACAAGTTCTTGCAACCCTGTCACCAACCGCTGGGTCTCGGACACCTTATCCGCCGTCTGGCCGCTTATCTCGGCCAGCCTCCGCGTGTGAGCTCTCTCCACCCGAACCAACTCCTTAGCCGCGCGCGCGCGTTCCTCCTCCAGCGCCACGCGGTGCCTGTTTCGGGAGTCTGCCACACCCAGCACTGTTTCGTAAAGTGCTTGTAGGCACTCCAACGCTTCCACCTTGCATTCTTTGCGCATAGTCGTGGCCGTGGTAGGTAGGTAGGTAGGTAGGTAGGTAGGTAGGTAGGTAGGTAGGTAGGTAGGTTAGGTTAGGTTAGGTTAGGTTAGGTTAGGTTAGGTTAGGTTAGGTTAGGTTAGGTTAGGTTAGGTTAGGTTAGGTTAGGTTAGGTTAGGTTAGGTTTTTTTTTTTTTTTTTTTTTTTTTTTTTTAAAAGGAATACTATCAACCTCTTACATTACAAGAGTCCTTATTGGCTATTTATTTATCCTGTACTAATATTAATATTTATTTACTTTTATTGTTTCGTGTATTGCTTCATTTTCATGCTCCATTTATTGTTGTGCCTCATGTTGCTTTATTTTGTATTGCTTTATTTTATGCTTTTGTGAGTTTGCTTTATTTTACGTTTTAATCATGCTTTATTTATCGATTTATAATTATTATTTCTTTATTTTATGCTTATATTTCTATTTGTTTCTATCTATTAATATTTTGACTGTATATTCGGCAAATTTTAAAAATATAGTACGAGTTTCTTTTTTCTTTAGTAGGATATGTGCTTCTTCCTTCTTTAGCTGTACCCCAAGGTGTTGCTCAGCTTCGTACCGTTTTGCCCCGAATACGGGGCACTCAAAGATTACATGTAGAGCTGTTTCTTCTTTGTCTGGATCGCAGATACATGATGGGCTCTCCCGACACTTGAAACGGTGCAGGTATTGGGAGAACCCCCCATGTCCCGTGAATATCTGCGTGACAACGCCTTGGGGTCGGATCTTCTGCACCAAACAATACGCATCCCTCGCGTCCGGGAAAAACACTTTCGTGACGGAGGCAGTGTGGCCCGATTGGTATCTCCGGTTCCACTCGTCGAGAGATTCGCTACGAATCTGACGCTTGACGAATGAAACCGGACACAGGTCATAATCTGGCTTCCTCCGGCACGAAAGTGCCGCTTCCTTTGCCAACTGATCGGCGCGCTCGTTGCCATCGATGCCGGCGTGGGCCTTGATCCAGTACAAGTCCACACGTTTGCCTTGGATCAAGGCCTCGCTGAGGTTACGGCGCGCCTTGATCGCGAGGGGATGCAGGGTCTCGGGGTTCGTCACTGTTTCCAGCGCCGCTCTCGAGTCGCTGTATATTCCGCAGCTCCCCGCACTGCAATTCAGGATTTCGCTTGCAGCTCTGCATATGGCCAAGAGCTCAGCCTGGTAGACCGTGCAGTACGCTGGCAAGCCCAGTTTCCGGCTTCTCAGTTCGGTCCGGCTGTCCCATATAGACAGCGCGGCGCCGACCTTGCCCTGGAGCTTGCTTCCGTCGGTGAAAATACGGAGCGACTGCACGTTGTGTTGGTCTACCAGGCTTTGGTCCTCCAGACTCTGGAACCTCAGGTCCATACGCAGAGCTGGGTGCGGTAGATCTGCAAATCGCGCCACACGTTCAACCTCCCGGTCTCCCAGCACTAGCCGGGTTGACCCTTTGCGCGCCTCATAGAGCGCTGCCGCCTCTTTTATTCTTAGGTCTAAAGGCAGTAACCCGGCCAGTAGTAGGGCCGAGTTTAGGGAGACGGTGCGGTACGATTTGCAAATCTTTTGAGCGAATCCTCTCTGCACAGTGTCGAGGAGCCTGCGGACGCCCAGCTTCTCGACGGCGGGAGCAAATGTGGCTGCCGCATAAGTGATGACCGGTTCTACTGTTGCGGTGTAGATGGTCTGTACGACCTCGGGGTGCAGCCCCCAGCTGATCTTTGCTGCTCTCGAGAGCTGCTTTGAAATGTTCAGGGCCTTCCTGCAGACGACGCCGACATGGGTGTTAAACGTTAGCTTGTCGTCTATAGTCAGGCCCAAGATCTTCAGCTCTCGAGACATGCCAATGTCGACCCCACCCATGCTCAGGAGCGGGGTGTCATGCTTCAATTTGTTTGTGAGAAGCATGGCGCAGGTCTTATGTGGCGCAAATTTGAGTTTATTTCTGACGCCCCACCCCTGAACAAACTCAAGGGCGGCATTGGCATGTCGCTGCACCTCGGACGCGGTATACTCCGCGAACAGCAGAACCACGTCATCCGCGAATGCTTGGCAGTTGACGCCCCGTTCATGGAGACCCTTCAGGAGGGGATCCAGGAGGACGTTCCAGAGGATAGGTCCGCTTGTGGACCCTTGGACGCAGCCCTTTTCGGTGTTGCGGCGGTGTTCAGCCCCGGCGTACCGCAGTTTCACACATCTGTCGTCTAGGTAGCTATCCAGCAGGCGTCTGATATTGACCGGGCAACCTTCCTCAGCCAGTCTGACCTTGATGGCAGGCCACCAGGCGCTGTCGAAGGCGCCCTCTATATCCAGTGAAACCAGCGTGACCAGCTTTTTCAGCCTGATTTCAGCTTTGATATGGTTCACGAGGGTATAGAGGGCGTCCTCGGTGCTTCTCTGGGGCATAAAGCCGTACTGGCGGGTACTGAGCCTCGGTACTAGGTGCCACTGGAGCCTAGCTACTACCATTTTCTCCAGAACTTTTCCCAATACTGGCAACAGGCCGATAGGTCTGTATGCCTTGGCGCTCTGATAATCGTCCTTGCCCGGCTTCCTCAACGCCACGACTGTGGCTTCCTTCCACTTAGTGGGGAAGTGGCCAAGGGTGAGGCATTTGTTGGCCAGGGCAAGGAACGCATCAGGGTCCTGGAGAATGGCCTGACGACAGATGTCCGCAGTGAAGCCGTCCGCACCCGGCGCCCTCTTCGGATTGAAGCTGGACACCGCGGTGATCATCTCGCGCGAAGTAAACGGCGGGTCATGCACCTCACCATGGACACGGTCGTTTACCCGCAGTGCGAGATCCCGGGTGTCCTGGTGGTCCTGATTGTCGGCTTCGGTAGAGTCCTCCGGATAGAAGGTCTCCGCCAGGTGCGATGCAGATTCGGCGGAACTAAGCGGTACGCCGTTCTTGATCAGGGTTACATCCTCCTGCCTCTTGGCAGTCCTCCCTATCACACGGTAAATACCCTCCCAGACCCCCTCCCTATCTTGCTTGGTGCAGAAGTCCTTCCAGCTTTGTATCTGGGCACACCTCGCACGTCTTTCGTAATCGTCTTTCTTTTGCAGGTACTCAGCAACGACATGTTCCCGACGAATCGGGGCGGCACAGCGGATTCTTCTCTTCCTGGTGGCGACTTCTCGCTTCAACGCGGCGAGCTCATCGGACCACCACGGCATTGTAAGTTTTGTTTTCAATTTAATTTTGGGGATATTTTGGTCACAAGATTCTTTAATTATTGCCGAATATGACTCTACAACACTTTCCAAATCAGTTTTCGTTGTTATGCTATTAATTTTGAATTTATTTATTTCAAGTTCTGTTTGTAATTGAGCCAATTTCTCACGAAACTGGTCCCAATTAGCTTTCTTTGTGTTGTAGAGTCTAGTGGTGTTTTTAACATTTATGCCGAAAGATTTTTGTTGCCGGATTTGAAATTCAATGCCGTTGTGGTCGGAGCTTGTCATGCCGACGTCTACTCGCCATCCCTCCACCAGTCCGAGTAAATCCTCTGAGCAGACCGTAAGGTCGACGTGGCTGCTGTAGAGTTTGCCGCCCCTGATGGTATGAAAAGTAGGTGTATTGCCGCTGTTGAGCACCTGCAAATCCAGTTCCCCTAATGTGCCACATAATTCTTCTCCCCTCTTATCTTCAGTGGTGCTTCCCCACCAGGAGCTCTTGGCGTTTACATCCCCACCGATTAGCAGGCCACGGGGTCCAAGCCCCCGCCGAATCTCCCGAAGACGCTCGAGGTATCCGTCTATGGGCTTATCCGGCTCAAAATAGGCGGAGACCACCGTGAGATCCCAGGCGCGGGTTCGGATCCTCACCACTGCGATGTTGTGTGTGGTGAGTTCCGGACACTGTATAATATCTAGGTCTGTATCGAAGACCGCGATTGCGGCCTTTACAGTTCCACTTCCGTCTTCCGATGCCTGAATTATCCGAACCCCACGATAGTCCCGCATCCTTCTGATGCTGCCCACATACGGCTCTTGGATTAGCGCTAGCGCCACCTTTCTTTCTTCGGCAACTCCGAACAATTCGGCGGTGGCCAGCTCTTTCCTCTGTAAATTGGCCTGCAAAATCGGGTACGCCTTAGTCCCGGCGGGTTGAGGGCACATTGATACTGCGGTGGGGCCCTCAGCAATACGCTACCCTCGCTCTAGCCAGTGCATCCCACTTGCGCCGGACAGGGCACTCCATGCTAAATGCATTATGCCCGATCGCGTCTAGTCCGGCTCTCACACAGTTACAGCAAGTAGGATTTGCGTTGGCGAGCGCGTCCGGGCAGTCCCTGCGCTGATGGGCCCCACCGCAGTAGCCGCATATCTCGCCTTTCTCTTTTTCTTCACAGAGGCGTTTGCTGTGCCCATACCCCAGGCAACCAGAGCATTGGACCAGAGGAGACTGGTCCTCCACTCCAACCCGCTGTATATCTATGTACACAGCAGACGCCTCCGTCATGCGGCTCCAAAGCTTAGGGGATACTCTCGCTATAATGTGGCACATTAGGGAGTTTCTTGCCGCTTTTCGGTATCTTATTTCTATTTTGTCGTCCTCAGCTGCAAGGCCCAAGAAGAGTGCAGTGTTCTGTGTCCTCAGGGCTTTTATAACGTCTTCGTCCTTGTTGTAGTTCAGGACGTTCCTGAGGACCACGAGTGGGTCTTGGTTTTTTACGTCCTGGACGTCCAGCTGGTCAACTGCTGTTTTTAATTTGTTTCGGACTCGACTTCTCTCCTCTTCGCTCTTGCAGCTGATGACGACTTTTCTATCTTTCGCCTTCCGGACTTTGTCGATGCATATACCGTCTTCTTTAGCCTTTATTACGCTTCTGATTTTTCCCAGAACATCCTCCCCAGTATCTTTTATGTCCTTTGAGGCGACCACTACCGAGTGCATGGCTGGTGGCACCCGGGATGGCTTAGTCCGTGCTACTACATCCGCATAAGTAATCGCCTCCGATTTTAACCTAAGAGCCTCATTTAGTTTCTCCATTTTTTCACCACTCTCTCTCATTAACCTAGAATGATCGGTCAGTGAGGAGAGCAGCTGAGAAAACCCTTCGGTCTCGGGGTTTGGGAGTTCTATTTTAGTTACTTGGGGCTCTTTGTGATCAATGCTTGGTCCTTTTCTCTGCTCTGCTTCCTTCACCAACAGGTAGAGGCCGTCAATGGCCTGGGTGACGCCTTCAAGTATGTCCCTGCGTAGATTGTGGGAGCTTTTGAGCAAAGTTTTTGCTTTCGTCACCCAGTTTTTTGCCTTTTGTGTTCTACCTGTGGTTCCAGATGCGTCGGTGGTTTTCGGACTGTTAGCCAACCCCAAAGACCCTGTTTGAGCTGTTGGTTTGCTAGTGGCTATTGGGTTTTTGGCTTTCTTAGGCTTAATGGGGGCGGCGGAAACAGGCATGGGGGATGGAGGTTTGTTGACTTCCCTCTCCTCGACACTCGCCCTAACGCTTGTTTTTGTCACGGTTCTTGAACGATCTATGGGACTCGTGTCCAACACCACGGCAGGGGGAGTAGTCTGGGAGGGGGAGGTCGAGGGGATTTGTTTTTTGTCTGGGGTAAGAAGACTGAACATTTTCAAGACGGAGGGATAGATTGTGCGAAATTAAATTAGATGTGTAAATTCGAGAACATACAAATAAATAAGACAATCACGATAACAATAAGAGTGTATCACAGTAAGTATCACAGTTGTGCCCCTGCAGGTCCCAGAGCTCAGCCACGTGTGGGTGACTTAGCAGGGAAACACTTCTTCCTAGGAAGAAGTGTCCAAAGTACACCTCCTGCGATCAGACTCACTGAGACCCGCTCAGAGCCACACACCTAAGACAGACAATAAAAACCTAACCTAAGGGAATATAAATCAAATAATTAGGTCAATAAACCGAATGTACTAATTAAAATTGAAAGTGATATTAATATATAGGACGATACAAACAAAGTGCGGTCAATAAACCGACTTACAATCACAATACACAGAGTAGGTCAATAGACCGATGCGTCAAACTTAAAGCTATGTGAGAGGTCGAAAAAACCTTGTCTAATCTTATTTCGGTCAATAAAACCGAAAATCAATGTTATTTAAGGTCAATAAACCTCGTTTGTGTTCTGTCAAAAATTTAAAAAATATGTCAATTGTTTATATACTCCCTTATATACAGCTGTACCGTGCAAGGTTGATCTACCGAAGCGAAAAATGGGTGGGTGGGCGGGCCCGTTTTTTAAAATCTACCTGTCGGATTTCGACGGGAGTGGTGTCTTTCGACGCGGCTAAATGAGCCCTATCTAAATATGTAAAATTTATAGTTATAGACCAAAGGGTTGCCAAATTATTGTCGAAAAACGTTAATTTTTGATAAATTTTGATGAAAATTCCTAAGTTTTCAGGTGTTCCTGCTCTGATGGTAAGTCGGAGGGTGTTCAACCGGTGGTGGTGTACAGCAAGGGTGCCAAGGTAGTCAAAAACAACGAGCTTCCGGCAGCGAGTGGCACGGAACGTCCGGTAAGTATGGTTTAAAGTCAAAATTTTATGATTTTTAGGAACTTTTTCAGTGTTTATTGTAAATTTTTCAGGTGTTATACGGTGCAGCCCCGAAAACGAGGTACACACGTGTAGGCGATGCTAACGCCGACGATTTAGAACCAAAATCAAGAGATTTGGTTGACAAACGACAAAGATTTTAGCGTTTGAAATAAGTAAAAACACTAAAAAGCGTCAAAGTCCTAAAAATTTCGTAGAAAATGTGTATAAAACGAACTAAACAGCGTTTTAAATCAAAACAATGTGAATCTCAGCCGCCAATAGCTTCGAGTCGATATTATTTGCAAGTTTATATAGCAAGTTTTAGATGGTTAGGTTAGGTTAGGTTAGGTTAGGTTAGGTTAGGTTAGGTTAGGTTAGGTTTTTTTTTTTTTTTTTTTTTTTTTTTTTTTTTTTTTTTTTTTAATCAGTATTTCTCCAACGTAATTGGAGCTTTTAATTGCTCGGTGTCTTATTACGTCCTTTACTTCTTCTCGCCTCTCCAATGGGCAGTGTTATTGCTACCCATATAATCGTCATTCCTCTACTATTTAGTACTGTCTATTTGTCTCTACTTTTTATTACTGTGTATTTGTCTTTCTATTTTCAGGTCTCTCCGTCTGTCTTTTCAGGGTCAGGTTCTTTTCAATATATTTTTCTTCACTTAAGCAACGCCTTACATTTAATTTATACATAGGTCTTGTTTTATTTATTATTTCCTATTAATGTATTTTATTTATGCCTTACTTACAACATTGTAATTTGCCTTCATTAACTGCTTACATTTAACTTTAATTTCTTACTCTAGGTTTATTTTATGCTGTGCAGTAATATTGTTTACTATATTATGACAGCATATTTGCTGTAGCTATGTTTTATTTCTTTTGATGACAATATTTGCTATTTTAACGCAGTATTCCAACAACACATCTCTGTCTTTACTCAGCATAATGTTTGCCAAATTTCCAGATTCTATTGTTTGGCCTAATCGTTGCTCGATATCATGTCTTTCCCTTGAGTGTACTGGGCATTCAAATAGTATATGTTGCACCGTTTCGTCTATCTCCGGATCACAGACGCACGACGAGTTCTCCTTGCATCGGAAGCGTTTCAGATACTCAGAGAACCCGCCATGCCCCGTCATAATCTGAGTCCTAACACCGGTTGCCTCGAACTTTCTGGTCACTTTAAAGGCTGTTTTAACGTCTGGCAAAAACATTTTTGTGATCGATGCTGTTTTTCCAGTTTTATACCGCTCATCCCATTTGACAAGGGTTGCATTTCGAATGCTACTCTTGACAAATGAGACCGGGCACAGATCGTAGTCCGGCTTTCGCTTGGAGCTCACCGCCGCCGCCTTTGCCAGCTCGTCAGCTCTCTCGTTGCCCTCCAACCCAATGTGTGCCTTGATCCAGAACAAAGTAACAACTTTGTTCTGTAGAGATGCTGTTTTAAGGTTCTCTCTAGCCGTCACTGCTAGTGGGTGGAGGGAACGGGGGTTCTGTATTGTTTGGAGAGCGGCCATAGAGTCGCTGTATATACCATATGTGGTCTCTTTGCGTGCGGTGATCTCCCTCGTCGCCCCGCACAGTGCCAGAAGCTCAGCCTGGTATACAGTGCAGTAATTCGAGAGAGCGTATTTGATCGTTCTGATCTCCTTCCTATCTGTCCACACCGTCAAGGCCGCTCCAACACCACCCGCAATTTTACTTCCATCGGTGAAGATCTTGACTGATGTTATGTCACTCTGCTCGTATTGAGTATTGTCTGCAATTTTTGTTATATCGGGGTACACGTGCTCTGCTGGGTGCGGGATGTTTATAGCCCGTGCCATTCGTTCCACTTCACGGTCCCCCATTACCTCCCAAGAGATGCCCCTTCTGTTCTCGTAAAGCAGGGCAACCTCTCGAATGCGCAAGTCGAGGGGGAGAATACCCGCCAGCACTAAAGCTGAACTGAGGGAGACCGTGCGGTAGGCTTTGCAGAGTTTCTGGGCTATTCCGCGTTGCACTACATCCAGCTGTTTCCTAACGCCTAGTTTGTCCGCGGCTGGTGCCCAGGCGCTGGCCCCATATAGTAATATGGGTTCGATGGTTGCTACATATATTGTACGGATAACCTCTGGATGTAGGCCCCAACTGATCCTTGCTGCCCTGGACAGTTGTTTGTATACCCCGATGGCCTTTTTACACACATTTGTTATGTGGCTGTTAAATGTTAGGCCTTGGTCAATTGTGACTCCCAAGATCTTCATCTCCTTGACCGCACCAACGCTGATCCCTCCCATGCTCAATCGTGGGGTGTCGTATTTGAGCTTTTTTGTGATGGTCATAGCCATCGTTTTATGGGGAGCAAAAGTCAACTTATTTGCGACTCCCCATTCACAGACGTGTTCGAGGACAGCATTGGCGCGCCCCTGGATTTCCGATGCACTTCCTCCATGAAAGAGCAGAACGATATCGTCTGCGAAGGCCTGGCAATATTCCCCTCTGGCTTCTAGGCTCTTAAGGA
Organism: Phragmatobia fuliginosa; assembly: GCA_932526445.1. Classification (NCBI taxonomy): domain Eukaryota; kingdom Metazoa; phylum Arthropoda; class Insecta; order Lepidoptera; family Erebidae; genus Phragmatobia; species Phragmatobia fuliginosa. Next base: position 53,964 of record OW052078.1, on the reverse strand, counting down.
GTGGGTCCAGTAGGAGATTCCATAGGATTGGGCCACCTATGGATCCCTGTACACAACCCTTGCTGGTGCCTTTCTGATGTTCTTCCCCAGCATATCTGACCCTTACGCTTCTATCTTTCAGGTAGCTGTCCACCATTAGTCTGAGATCTACAGGGCAATTCTCCTCGGCCAGGCGTACTCTGATGGCGGGCCACCAAGCACTGTCGAAGGCTCCCTCTATGTCTAAAGATACTAGTGTTACAATTTGTTTTTCTTTTAATTTTGTGCGGATGTACTGCATTAAGTCATAGAGGGAGTCTTCGGTGCTCCTTTGGGGCATAAAGCCGTACTGGCATGCACTCATTCTGGGCAGCAGGTGGAATTTAAGTCGGCTAACCATCATTTTTTCAAGGATTTTGCCTAGTATAGGTAGTAATCCTATGGGTCTAAGTGATTTGGGGGTTGTGTAACATTCCTTTCCTGGTTTTCTCAAAACCACCACAGTTGCTTCCTTCCAGGCCTTCGGGAAGTGATGCAGGGCCAGACACTTATTTAGGAGTCGCAAGAATGTCTCAGGATCCTGGTCAATGGCGTGACGGCATATATCTGCGGTAAAGCCGTCCGCACCAGGAGCCTTTCGCGGGTTGAAGGTGTCCACTGAAGCCATCAGTTCGCCGAGTGTGAACTCGGGGTCTCTACAGTTGTTGTCTCCCGCGGCGTTTACCTCCTCAGCTCTTTCCCTAGTTCGGCGATGATGGTGATTATCCGCTTCTTCCAGGTCTTCCGGATAAAAGGTTTCGGCAATAAATTTTACCGACTCCTTTGCATCAAGCTCCTCGCCGGCTCTCACCATTGGCAGGTGGTTAGGTTAGGTTAGGTTAGGTTAGGTTAGGTTAGGTTAGGTTAGGTTAGGTTAGGTTAGGTTAGGTTAGGTTAGGTTAGGTTAGGTTAGGTTAGGTTAGGTTAGGTTTTTTTTTTTTTTTTTTTTTTTTTATATTAGTCCGGATCTGAGTCCGGACTGCGTGGTCTCCCCAAACATAATCTGGGCCCTTTGGTAGTTTAGTGATTTTATGTTCTTTTTATTTTAATAATAAGTTTGAAACTTGCAATGTTTCTCTAAATAAATAATATGCTGGCTAGAAAGCGTTAATCTTATTACAATGATTTTGATTTATCTTAATCTCTAGCACTTCTCGACATTTAACAGTTGACAGTTGTTTCTCTATAGGATGTGAGGAATCACATTTACACATCTTTATGTATTTACATTTCTTACTTAGGAACTATATTAGGAATATTTTATCTTATATTTATTTTATATTTTTCTTTTTATTTTATTTTCTTTTTGAATTTTTTATTTTTCTTTTTTTTTTTTTTTTTTTTTTTTTATATATTTTTTGTATACTATACTTTTCTTTTTATAGTTTTTATTTTCTTTTTGGTTTTTTATATATTTTTGTTTCTTATTTTTCTTTTTTTTGTTGTTTTTGTTTCTTTTTCTTTTAGTCTTTTCTTATGTTTACTTATTTCTATATTATATAGTGTATATTCATGTATCTCAATATATGGTATACACTACTTTCTTATGCTATTATATATTAGAGGCTTAACAACTAACAATTTGCTATATGGTTTTTTAATACAATATTAATTTCTAACAATATTTAACTAACAATTAACTTTATAGTATTTTAATACAACATTAATTTCTAACAATGTTTAACTATTAATTAACTCTATAGTATTTTAATACAACAATAAATTCTAACAATGTTTATGGCTTATCAGTTATTTTACTATTACTATATCTATTTTATGACAACACTTGGTATTAACTATGTTCTACGGCTTATCAACATAATGTATGTATAACTATTCCTACCTATTTTCTATTATGCTTTTTATATATTTATCAAAATATAGTCGAGCATGGTTCTATATCTATATATTTGATTTATATCTGTAAATTTTTAAGCCACTGACCTTACTTGATTTATTTTCTAACTGTGTTACTTTCGAACGAAAGCAAGTCCAGTTTGTTAGCTTTATGGATTTAATTATATGAGCTGGTGTTTTATTTGTTTGAGGTATATTTTTATTTATTATTTTAAAAGCCAATTTTGTGTTTTCTAAGTTTCTAGATTTTTTATAATTAAATTTTTGTGTGTGTCCTATTTCAGTGTGTAAATGGATGTCGAGTGTGCCTGGTTTATTCGTGTTTTTATTATTTGGGACGCCGGCGGCAACGTCAGGAATATGCTACTGCCGCTCTCGCTAGCGCATCCCACTTCTTCCGAACAGGGCATTGGTCACTGTAGACTGTATGGCCGGTGTCATTTAATTTTGCCTTTATGCAGTTTTTGCATGTTGGCGCTTGCGCCGCCAAGAATTGCTCACAGTCTGCCTTAAGGTGGGGGCCTCCGCAATAATAGCAGAGGTCTACAGCCTCTGTACATAATTTACGCCCGTGTCCATATGATAGACATTTGGTACACTGTACCAAAGGTGACTGGTCTTCGACCCGGACGCGCTGTAGGTCTATGTAGACTCTACCGACTGACACAAGCTTCTGGTATAGGGCGGGCGACACTTTGAGCACCAGATGGCACTCATGTTGGTTACGGGCCCTTCTCCTATACATAACCTCAGCTTGGCTTATGTCAGTCGCCAGGTCCCCCAGTATGTTATTGTTCTGTTTCACTAGGGCAGCTTTAATTTCATCGTCCGTATTGTACGACAGGACATTTTTGAGGATGACTAGAGGGCTTTTATTCTTAGCCTCCTCGTAAACGATGTTTTTATTATTTTTAAGTCTGGCCTCCACCATGTCCAGTTCAGTTCTGGTGGAGCAGCTGAGGATGACCTTTCCATCTCGTATCTTCCTCAGCCTCTCCACCCGAATCCCGCTTTTCTTAGCGTCTAGGGCCCCTTTTAGGTGTTCCACTATTCCACCTGATGTCCCCAGTTTCTCGGTAGAGGAGATAATGAGCGAGTGCGACGGCTTGTGTTCCCATGGTGTTTTGGGTTGCCGTACCGCATCTGCGTATGAGGGAGCAGCTCCCGACACGGGCCCCCGTGTCTGGAGGTCCTCCACTGCGGCTTTTATACTTTTTATGTATCCAAACGTCGTGTCAATCTCCCCCGCGGGTATAAGTCCGGACTTGAGTATTTTTATATTTTCGTCTAAGTTTTGTGTGATTACCTCTGTCTGTAAGTCTATTTTGTCCCTGATGGAATCGAGGGTGCCATCCACAAGGTTTTCAATTTGCGTATTGTTGTTTTCTAACGCTTTCGTTATAAATTGATTCAACTCTACTGTTTGAAAGTCCCCGTCGACATGTATGGCGTTGTTGGTCGACTCGACGCCCTCCTCTATTTTGTCCGTCAGTCTTGTCTCCAGTTCCCTAAGCCTACGTTCGAGGCTCTCTTCAATATTTTTCAGAAGAGCCTTATTTGTGTTAACGCTTTCTGAGATAACGTCGACTGTCTTCTCTAAATTGCTGGTCTTTTCCTCCCTTCCCGATTGCTCGATGTGTTTTTCCATCGCACTAACCAAGGCAACTAATTTGTCTAACATATCAAAGCTTTGCGCTTTCAGCTCTGCTTTTAAATTTCGGGCTTCATTTAAGGCCACTTTGGCCTTTTTGCTGTAGTGCGTGGCTTCCTGTAACCAGGTCGAGCATTTCTGGTCCCCACTTATACTTCTCCTATTTGTTGGGTAACTTGAAGATGGTTTGGAAGTAGTGGCAGCAGTAGGGGGACTCATGGCTATGTTATAAGGGGGGGAGAGATGCGTTAGTCGCAATCACTTAGGGTCTAAGTGTATGTTTGTAGAATTTGTAAATAAACAGGGGGGGAGATACGCGTAAAATCTAAATTTTTAAGGAATCAAAGAGAGTAATATAGTTGTCTAAGGTAAGTAATGTACGGCCTGTATAGGGGGTCGTGACTGTCTTAGTATAAAGGGGTATACAGTGGTCAGTCTAGCTTAGTGGTTATGTCTAGTATACTATTACTAATAATTTGCTCCGACCAGAGCGTCAAAATGGAGTCAACTAGTTACTAAGGCTATTTCCTATATACTACTACTATGTAATGGGGCGTAAATCCCAGTCTTAAAACTAACAAGAATTTATAAAAACTAATTGTATTGTTAATAAACAACACAATACGTTATCTTAGCTAAACACTAAAAAATTTTTATAACTATTTTTACCCTAAGTAGAGTCGTTACGATAAGTCTTAAGTCCTACTAATAATTGTTTAAAGTCAAAAAGGGAGTTTTTAGAATTTAGTAAAATGAACAGTTTTATTTTAATGTTATGTAGAGTAAGGCTCTACATATATCAATAGGTAGCTATATACCCCAAAGGTCAAAACACAAAATTTACAACAAAATAATAACAACAAAAGTTTTTGTTTCTTGTCTCTACGTCAGTTTGTGGCTCTACCTGAGCCGGTCGTTTGGTCTCTACTTACTAATTAATATGTCCTAATTAATATAACAATAGTTTACAAAATAATTTTTTGACTCTACCTAGAGTGCCTCTTCACCCTTCAAAAAATAGTACACCCTATCCCAATCACAACCCCGAAATTCCCATCAAAATCGGACCAGCCGAACCGGAGTTATGAATTTTTAAAGTTTTTAAATTTATTAAAAACTGCTTTGCCACCCTATGGTCAAAGGTCCAGTTAAGTTGGTCGAAACTGTTTTGTAAGGGTAGGGGGTTGAAAATTTAGGGGTGGGTCCGGGGGGGTCGGTTTCGTTCGGAGATGGGGGGGTTAGTTAGGAAGGGGGGGGGCGAAATTCGGTTATTTTTGGGCTAGGACGCACCCTTTCCGAGTTATGGGGTGTTTTTTGATTTTGCTTAATCTTTACAATCTTATATCGTATCGCGTGGGAACAATTTTGAATTTTGATTATTAATTAATAACTTTCGAATTAATTAGCCGAATTTGATTGTAAAGGTGTTATTTTAAAGCTGATTAGATGGACTAACACGCGCCAATAACTGCGGGGTGGGGGGGGGTCCCGCACAAATGATATTAAAGGGGGAATTCAGGGGGTGGTTGTTGACCAACTACAACTGCATTGTTTTGCCCTTAATAATAGAAATAAAATTTTTTGAAAAGTGCGGTCGTGTGGCAGAGGGCCCAAATTTGATGACCGCGCCGGTTTCCAGACCATAGGGGTCCGGGAAACCCAAAATTTTTTATATTTTACCAAAAAATCTTCCCGGGGGTGGTTTTTCGGGGTTGGTATGGGTAGATTACCCTTACAACTGCTTCACAAGCGTGAATTAATTTTCGGTTATTTTTGCGATATCTCGCACCCCTAACGAGATATAAGGGTTACAAACTTAGTTGGTAATGGAGAAAAGTGACACTTCCCCGTAAAAAATTCGCCAAAAATACAAAAAATAATTATAATTAAAACTAAAAATATGTTACTACAGGTGGTGAGGTCTTCTTGCCGCTGTTGCCACCAGAGAAATCGCCAAGCTCACCGCTCACCCTCAGGAGGTCGCGGAAGTTAGGGGTGGCTGACAACTTTCTGCAAATAGCCCCTAGTGCCCGGGGCGAGTATCGGAAAAAATTTTTTCCGTAATATAGGTTGTTGGGTAGACACTTAGGGACGGTTCCCGGATGGAGTGGGTGCCTGGAGTACGGGGTGATGAACCCGACTTTTGGCAAATTTATGTTTTGCGGTTCACTGTCTGCACACTTAATTTTATAATTCTAATAACTTCGCGCGCCTTCGTCTTAAAAATATGGGAGAGGTATCAATGTCTTCCTCTTTAGATGCACTATACTGATAAATAATAAAAATAGTACGTTACCGATTTAGTTTCTTCACAATTTTTATCCAAAAAACACTTAGTAAATTTTTCAACTTTGTTTATCTTTGTTCACTTATTGTACTTCACTCGATTGTCGGATTTCACTTCAAAAAGCACTCACGAGTCGGCCTTTGTGTCCTCTACACGGGTAACACTTCAGTTTCAGCCGGAATGCTGAAATGGCTGAAATGGTCGCCACGTGGTTTTCGGTTTTTGGCCCCTAGTGCCTCGGATCCTCACCGGAAAAATCCGGGAGTGGTCTCCAAGGGTCGGGGGGGTCAAAACGCTTCCTTGTGCAGTCCAAAAGCCGGTGGTCACAGATCGTTTTCCGGAGTTATGACCTCCGGAATGAAAAAATTTTTACACTTTTCTACCACGTGGTGCACAAAATTTTCACTAATTTTCACAACTGATATATCATTCGACGCGTCTCGCGAGCGCGATTCCGGTGATATATCACACTTGAATATATGGTTAAAATAACCCACAACTTCGAATTTTTAAAGCGGAGCGGTACAAAAACGTGGCGTTCGCGTCTAGTGGCGAAGTGCGACTATAGGTTAGGTTAGGTTAGGTTAGGTTCGAGAGGATACTCTCTGCCCGCATCGTCCGGCACCTCTGCGAGGTCGGCCCCGATCTGTCGGACGCCCAGTTCGGTTTCCGAGAGGGGCGTTCGACGATCGATGCCGTGATGCGCCTTAGGGCCGTGACCGAGGAGGCCGTGAGCTGCGGCGGAGTGGTGTTGGCGGTGTCCTTAGACATCGCCAACGCCTTCAATAGTCTGCCATTCGGCTGCATAGGGGAAGCACTCCGATACCACGGGGTGCCAGAGTACCTGAGGCGGCTGGTGGCAGACTATCTCGAGGAGCGTACCGTCATGTACGAGGACCGGGATGGCGTCTTGAGACGCAGGGCCATGTCGTGCGGTGTTCCACAGGGGTCTGTCCTAGGACCACTCCTGTGGAACATGGGATACGACTGGGCCCTAAGAGGGCGTCTCCCCCCCGGGCTGGGTGTAATCTGCTACGCGGACGACACTTTAGTCACGGCCCGGGGGGCTAACTTCCAGGAGGCGGCACGCCTGGCCACTACGGGAGTCTCCCTGGTGGTCGGGCGCATCGAGGCGCTGGGTCTGCGGGTGGCCCTGGATAAGACGGAGGCCCTACTCTTTCATGGGCCCCGTCGTGGTCCACCCGCCGGCGCCTCGATAGAGGTCAACTCGGTCCTCGTACCGGTCCGGGCCCAGATAAGGTACCTGGGTCTGGTCCTAGACGGAAGGTGGCTCTTCGACGAGCACTTCAAACAGCTGGCACCAAAGTTGGTGGACACTGCCTCCGCCCTCGGGCGACTTTTGCCCAATTTGGGCGGGGCCAGTGTTCCCACTAGACGGCTGTACACGGGGGTGGTCCGGTCGATGGCACTGTACGGTGCACCGGTGTGGGCGGCGGCTCTGACCGCCCAGAATAGGGCGCGCCTCTGGCGCCCCCAGAGGATATTGGCGGTCAGAGCCATACGCGGATACCGCACGGTGTCTACCGAGGCGGCGTGCGCCCTGGCCGGAACACCCCCGTGGGATTTGGAGGCGGAAGTGCTCGCCGAAGTCTATCGACGAGTGGCTGAATTCCGGGCGGAGAGCGGGTCTCGCCCTCCGCCCGAGGACGTGCGCGAGTGGCGCGAAGCCGCTCGTCGAGCCACCTTGGCAAGATGGTCGTCCCGACTGGAGACTCCACGCGCTGGCTTCGCCGCCGTGGAGGCTCTCCAGCCGGTCATCACCGAGTGGGCAGGGCGGCAGCACGGGACCCTTTCCTTCCGGCTGACGCAGGTGCTTTCCGGGCACGGTTGCTTCGGAAAGTATCTGCACTCGGTCGCAAGGAGGGAATCGAGTCCCGCCTGCCACCACTGCGACTGCAGTGAGGACACGGCCCAGCACACGTTGGCGGTCTGCCCCGCATGGGCGGCGCAGCGCCGGGCCCTCACTGCAGTAATCGGAGAGGAACTCTCGCTGCCGGTCGTAGTACGCTCCATGGCCGGTAGCGACAGTTGTTTTACCGCGGTCGCAACCTTCTGCGAGGACGTAATCTCGCAGAAGGAGGCGGCGGAGAAGGTTCGGGAGGACGACTTCCACTCGGACCAGATCCGCCGCCGGCGAACGGGGCGGCGAAGGCGCGCTCACCTGCGCCTCATGCCGCCCTGATTCTGGCCGCGGGTGGACGGGATGGGTTTCCCCGTTCATCCGCTGTAGAGGCCAGCCGCGAGGGGGTGGCGTCCGCGTGTGACCGGACGTCGCCCAAAATTTGAGAGGATAAGGAGATGGCGCCCGCAACTGTGCGGGCAGGCGCCGGGGGGGGTCCAGAAGGCGATAACAACCTGGCCCCCTTCCCAAAACACAGGCGCAGAGAGGTCACACCGTGTGGTTTTAGTCGGTTCGAGTCCGACATACCACCCCGTCGAGAGCCCCGGCGGGGTGACGATCCGAGGGGATTTCCACACGTTAAAAAAAAAAAAAGGTTAGGTTAGGTTAGGTTAGGTTTTTTTTTTTTTTTTTTTTTTTTTTTTTGTACCCCAATAATAATGGGGTTCTAGTTTCCTCCAACGTAATTGGAGACTATTATACACTGTTATTAGTTGTTGTTGCTCTTAAATATTTAACGTTAATGAAAAAGGGGGGGGGGGGGGGGTGGAAATTACTTTTTAGAATAAACTAATTAAATGTTTAATATTTCGATCTGGATACTAACTATTTCATATTTTACTGCTTATTGTGCTAAATCATAATATCAATTTATTTATTCTTTTATTTTCTAGTGCTGTTCAATAATATAAGCATTATATTACGACAGCATCTTTTACATCACTTTGTTTTATTTCTTGCTATTACCACTAATGCGATTTTTGTGCAGTATCTCAGCAATATGTTCCTGTTTTTACTGGCCATGATTGTTGCGATGTTTGTGCTGTCTAATTTTTGTCCAAGTTGTTGTTGGATATCGTGTCGTTCCATTGAGTGCACTGGGCACTCAAACAGGATATGTTGCACCGTTTCAGTTTTAGCTGGGTCACAGATGCACGCCGGGCTCTCCTTGCAACGGAAACGGGTTAGATACTCAGAGAACCCGCCGTGCCCTGTCATGATTTGTGTCATGACACCGGTGGCCTCAAACTTCCGGACCACTTTGTACGCGTGTTTTGCGTCAGGCAGGAACAGCTTTGTGACAGACGCTGTTGTTTCTGTCGTGTACCTTTCGTTCCATTCGTCGAGGGTTGCATCTCGGATGCTACCCTTGACGAATGAGACGGGGCACAGGTCGTAATCCGGCCTACGTTTTGAATTCAAGGCCGCCACCTTAGCCAGTTCGTCTGCTCGCTCGTTTCCCTCCAGTCCTATATGAGCTTTTATCCAGAACAAAGTCACAGCTTTGCCCTGGAGAGACGTTGTTCTTAAGTGTTCTCTGGCTGTTACAGCTAAGGGATGGAGGGAACGAGGGTTTCGTAGGGCTTGAAGGGCAGCCATGGAGTCGCTATAGACCCCGAACTCGGTCCCATCGCGTACAGTAGTCTCTTTTGTCGCCCTACAGAGTGCCAGTAATTCGGCCTGATATACGGTGCAGTAGTTTGACAGACTCAGTTTAATAGTGTCGATCTCGGTGTTGTTAGTCCAGATTGTCAGGGCAGCTCCGACTTTACCCGCTATTTTACTGCCGTCGGTAAAAATTTTGGTTTGCATGTTTACACTTTGCATGTACTGCTCCTGGTCAACTATCAGTTTAATTTCTGGAAGCGCCTGTTCCGCAGGGTGAGGAGAGTCCACGGCCTTGGCCATTCGCTCCACCTCCCGATCTCTTAGCACATCCCAGGGTATTCCTCGTTTACTCTCGTAGAGTAGTGCAGCTTCGCGGATTCGGAGGTCGAGAGGCAGGATTCCCGCCAACAGCAATGCCGAATTTAACGAGACTGTGCGGTAGGCTCGGCACAGTTTTTGGGCCATTCCACGCTGCAACAGGTTCAGCTGTTTTCTGACCCCAATTTTGTTTACAGCTGATGACCAGGCGCTTGCACCGTATAGGACTATGGGCTCCATGGTTGCCACATATATGATCCGTGTGACTTCTGGGTGTAGTCCCCAGCTGATTTTAGCGGCTCTGGTCAGCTGTTGGTATACTGCCATCGCTTTTTTGCAGACATAGTTGATGTGGCTGTTAAAAGTAAGCTTCTCGTCAATTATAACGCCCAACAGCTTCATTTCTTTGGTCGCCCCAATGTCGACCCCGCCCATGCTCAGCCGTGGGGTGTCGTATTTCAACCTGTTGGTTATGGTCATTGCCATCGTCTTTTGCGGTGCAAATTTTAGCTTATTTGCGACACCCCACTGCCGAACATGTTCGAGAGCGGCATTGGCGCGTTCCTGGATTTCGCCTGCGGTTTTCCCGTGAAAGACGAGCACGATATCGTCGGCGAAAGCTTGGCAGTAATCCCCCCTAGTCTCCAGGCTCTTCAGGAGTGGGTCCAAAAGAAGGTTCCACAGGATGGGGCCCCCTATCGAGCCCTGCACACAGCCCTTGGTGGTTCCCTTAGTGTATTCCTCTCCGGCATAGTGGACCGTAACATTTCTGTTTTTCAGATAGCTGTCCAACAACAAACGGAGGTTTGGAGGGCACATCTCTTCGGCCAAACGGACTCTGATGGCCGGCCACCATGCACTGTCGAAAGCCCCCTCTATGTCAAGTGATACAACTGTAGTTATTTGCTTTAAGCTAAGTTTATTGCGGATGTACTGCATTAGATCATAGAGGGAGTCTTCCGTGCTCTTTTGGGGCATAAATCCGTATTGGAAAGCGCTCATTCTCGGTAGTAGGTGGTACTTGAGTCGTCCGACCAACATCTTTTCAAGGATTTTCCCCATTATTGGTAATAATCCAATCGGTCTTAGGGATTTAGGGGTTGTGTAGTCACATCGTCCCGGCTTCCTCAGTACGACCACCGTTGCGTCCTTCCAAGGCCTCGGGAAGTAGTGCAGAGCCAGGCACTTATTGTAGAGGCACAGAAAAACCCCAGGATCATCCTCAATGGCGCAGCGACATATGTCTGCTGTAAATCCGTCTGCACCAGGGGCCTTCCGCGGGTTAAAGGAGTCAACTGATGACTGGAGTTCGAAGAGCGTGAACTCCGGGTCCCAGAGCTCAACTTGGTTACCAGTGTTCACCTCCTCCGCTCTTCTCCTTATTTGGCGGTGATGGGCGTTGTCTACGTCTTCCAGGTCTTCGGGATAGAACGTTTCCGCTATAAATTTCACCGACCCCCTCGCGTCCAGCTCCTCTCCATCCTTCTGCAATGGCAGATCCTCCGCCCTGGTGGTTGTCCGACCGATCACTCTATATATGCCCTCCCAGACACTTTCCCTGTCTTGCTTGCTGCAGAACTCCTTCCAGCTGTTAATTTGTGCCTTTGTTGCCGCTAACTCATACTCTTCTTTCTTTTTCAGGTACTCCTCAACTACCATCTGTCTACGCACCGGGGCAGCGCAACGTATTCTGTTCTTCAGCGTAGCTACCTTCTTCTTCATCTGGCTGAGCTCCTTCGACCACCACGGCATGGTAAGTAGTTTCTTATTTTTAATTTTAGGGATTGTTTTGTTACATGTTTCTGTCAAGATGTGATTTAATTTATTTATAAATTGTTCTAATTGTTCCGTGGTTTCTATTTTATTTATTTCTGTCTCAGTTATTTTATATTCTATTTTAAATTGTTTCAGTTTCTCATGAAATTGAGTCCAATTTGCTTTTTTGGTGTTATATATTCTGGTATTTCTTTTTATTTCTACGTTATTACTTTTGTGGAGTTTGATACTAAATACCATGCCGTTATGATCGGAGCTCGTGAGACTTTCGTCTACAGCCCAATTGTCGACAACATCTAAGATGTCTGCGGTACACACTGTGATGTCGACGTAGCTAGAGAATCGTTGGCCACCTCTCACGGTGTCAAAGGTAGGAGTTTCCCCTCTGTTTAGAATATGCAGGCCCAGTTCGTGCAGCGTGCCGGAGAGCTCCTCACCTCTTCTGTCCGTCGTGGGGCTTCCCCACCAGGCACTCTTAGCATTCGCGTCTCCTCCAGCGATCCACCTAGTTCTTATGGTGTGGCTTATTTTTCTGAGGTGTTCTAAGTATGGCTCAACTGGCTGGTCCGGTTCAAAATAGAAAGAGACGAGTGTCACCTCCCAATCATCTGTATGTACGCCTATCACAACCACATTGTTTGTGGTGAGTTTAGGGTGCTGTTTTACTTTTAGCTGCGGATCGAATACAGCAATAGCCGCCTTTACAGCACCCTCTCTGCCATTGTTATTTTGGAATATGCGCACTCCTTGATGGCCCCTCATCTCCCCAACCCCTCCTATGTAGGGTTCTTGCAGTAGGGCCACAGCGACACCTCGTTTCGTCGCTTCCAGTAACACCTCATTCGTTGCCAGTTTCTTGCGCTGGAGGTTAGCCTGTATAATACGATGTAGAGTTGTATCCACCGTATCGACGTTAGCAGTACGCCACTGTCAACCGTGCCAGTTTGTCCCACTTTTTCCTTATGGGGCACTCGATGTGGAAAGCGTTGTGGTCTGTCTTAACCAGTTGCGCTCTGGAGCAGTTGCGGCAGTTTGGCTTTTCGTCCGCCAGGCGCTCAGTGCATACTTGATTCAGGTGTGGACCACCGCAGTGACTGCACAGATCGGCCGACTCCTTACAGAAGCGTTTACTGTGTCCAAAGCCCAGGCAGCGCGTGCACTGGACTAGTGGAGATTGGTCCTCCACATGGATTCGCTGCAGGTCTATATGCAGTGAACCGGCCTTTAGGGTTTTTCCCCAAATGGCGGGTGACACACTCATTATGACGTGACACACGTGAGGATTTCTAGCTTTCTTCCGGTATTTTATTGCGACTCTGTTCTCCTCCTCCTCCAGGCCGCGAAATATTTCCCCGTTCTGATTCCGAAGAGCTTTAATGATGTCTTCGTCGGTGTTTATGGATAGGACATCCTTGAGCCTAATAAGAGGGTCTCTGTTCCTCATATCCTCAACCAACAGATTGACTCCGTCTCTCTCTAATCTTTGTCGGGCTTTATTTCTCTCCTCCTTGGAGGTGAAGCCAAGGATCACCTTTCTATCTCTTGCCTTCCTTACTTTTTCCACTTTGACCCAACCCTCCTTTGCGTCCACCGCCTCCCTGATTTTATTAAGGACGTCCTCTCCAGTCTCCTTCTCGTTCTCCGAGGTCACCACGACCGAGTGTATAGTGCTTTTTATTGGTCCTCTCATGTTGTTGTGATTGGCAGTGGCCTCGGCGTAAGAGAGAGAGGACCTTCTTTCGTTAACCACTAATTTCTGTGTTTCTAGCGCCCTCTCAAGATCTTTCATTTTCTCAGAGTGTTCTCGTTTATGGGCCTCCAGTACTTTCTCCAGGTCCTGCATTTTTTCAGTGTGTTCTTTTATCATTTTAATGTGGTCTTTTAACACCTCCTCCAGCCGGGAGTCCTCTTGCGGACAGCCAACCGATTCAACCTGTGCGGTCGTCTTCTGCGTTTTCTTGGGTTGTTCGCTTTCCTTCACCATTTCGTACAGTCTGTCAATAACAGCTGTAACGTCTGTCTTTATGTCCGCTCTAAGGTTTCGAGACTCTCCTAGCAAGGTCTTAGCCCTTATCATTTTGGCTTTGGCCTCGGCGGTTCTGGAGGCATAGCGTGGCTTCTGCGCAGGCGGTGTCTGACTCTGCCCTTCAGCTGGGGTCTTGCGCGTTGCTGTTTTACCCTCTAGTGAGGTCGGGACAACCTTGTCTTTAGTTTTCGTTGGGGCACCAGGTAGCAGTTTGTTTGGTGATTTGGTGGGTGATGGTTTGGGCGCTGTTTTGCCCGATTCCAGTCTCTCAATGCTCCGTCGCACGCTTGAAGTCTGCGATGGTCCCGCCTCGGCTGCCTCCATGTTTTCAGGACCTGGGGAGACCTCTGACGCCTTCCTAATGGGTGCTCCGTGTCCGAACGTATCGAGGTTGGAGTGCGTATGCACGTGCAGTGTGTTGTATAATGACACACTACGTGCGTTCCTGATTAATAGTTAAAAAGGGTTGATTGATTTTATTTTAAATTTAAAAGGTCGAGAAATGTATGTCTGGTTAAATGTAAAGAGAAATTAAATTGCTCAGTCGCAAGTTATGGTCAATAGACCTCGTACAGTGATTAGTTAATTTTATAAAATAATAAAAAGTCAAAAAAAAAGTCAAAAATAAAAAATGTTTTTTACCCCTGTTGCTTCTGTACCCCTGAAAATTGATATACCCAAGCTAGAATGGGTGGGTGGGCGGGCCCGTTTTTTAAAATCTACTCGTCGGATTTCGACGGGAGTGGTGTCTTTCGACGCGGCTAGATGAGCCCTATCTAAATATGCAAAATTTGTAGTTATAGACCAAAGGGTTGCCAAATTATTGTCGAAAAACGTTAATTTTTGATAAATTTTGATGAAAATTCCTAAGTTTTCAGGTGTTCCTGCTCCGATGGTAAGTCGGAGGGTGTTCAACCGGTGGTGGTGTACAGCAAGGGTGCCAAGGTAGTCAAAAACAACGAGCTTCCGGCAGCGAGTGGCACGGAACGTCCGGTAAGTATGGTTTAAAGTCAAATTTTTATGATTTTTAGAAACTTTTTCAGTGTTTATTGTAATTTTTTCAGGTGTTATACGGTGCAGCCCCAAAAACGAGGTACACACGTGTAGGCGATGCTAACGCCGACGATTTAAAACCAAAATCAAGAGATTTGGTTGACAAACGACAAAGATTTTAGCGTTTGAAATAAGTAAAAACACTAAAAAGCGTCAAAGTCCCAAAAATTTCGTAGAAAATGTGTATAAAACGAACTAAACAGCGTTTTAAATCAAAACAATGTGAATCTCAGCCGCCAATAGCTTCGAGTCGATATTATTTGCAAGTTTATATAGCAAGTTTTAGATGAAAAATTTTTGTGATATCACCCCTTAGGTAAACTCGGTTTGACACTTAGAAATTTCGTTTTATTCCCGTTTTTTAAAATCTACTCGTCGGATTTCGACGGGAGTGGTGTCTTTCGACGCGGCTAGATGAGCCCTATCTAAATATGCAAAATTTGTAGTTATAGACCAAAGGGTTGCCAAATTATTGTCGAAAAACGTTAATTTTTGATAAATTTTGATGAAAATTCCTAAGTTTTCAGGTGTTCCTGCTCCGATGGTAAGTCGGAGGGTGTTCAACCGGTGGTGGTGTACAGCAAGGGTGCCAAGGTAGTCAAAAACAACGAGCTTCCGGCAGCGAGTGGCACGGAACGTCCGGTAAGTATGGTTTAAAGTCAAATTTTTATGATTTTTAGAAACTTTTTCAGTGTTTATTGTAATTTTTTCAGGTGTTATACGGTGCAGCCCCAAAAACGAGGTACACACGTGTAGGCGATGCTAACGCCGACGATTTAAAACCAAAATCAAGAGATTTGGTTGACAAACGACAAAGATTTTAGCGTTTGAAATAAGTAAAAACACTAAAAAGCGTCAAAGTCCCAAAAATTTCGTAGAAAATGTGTATAAAACGAACTAAACAGCGTTTTAAATCAAAACAATGTGAATCTCAGCCGCCAATAGCTTCGAGTCGATATTATTTGCAAGTTTATATAGCAAGTTTTAGATGAAAAATTTTTGTGATATCACCCCTTAGGTAAACTCGGTTTGACACTTAGAAATTTCGTTTTATTCCCGTTTTTTAAAATCTACTCGTCGGATTTCGACGGGAGTGGTGTCTTTCGACGCGGCTAGATGAGCCCTATCTAAATATGCAAAATTTGTAGTTATAGACCAAAGGGTTGCCAAATTATTGTCGAAAAACGTTAATTTTTGATAAATTTTGATGAAAATTCCTAAGTTTTCAGGTGTTCCTGCTCCGATGGTAAGTCGGAGGGTGTTCAACCGGTGGTGGTGTACAGCAAGGGTGCCAAGGTAGTCAAAAACAACGAGCTTCCGGCAGCGAGTGGCACGGAACGTCCGGTAAGTATGGTTTAAAGTCAAATTTTTATGATTTTTAGAAACTTTTTCAGTGTTTATTGTAATTTTTTCAGGTGTTATACGGTGCAGCCCCAAAAACGAGGTACACACGTGTAGGCGATGCTAACGCCGACGATTTAAAACCAAAATCAAGAGATTTGGTTGACAAACGACAAAGATTTTAGCGTTTGAAATAAGTAAAAACACTAAAAAGCGTCAAAGTCCCAAAAATTTCGTAGAAAATGTGTATAAAACGAACTAAACAGCGTTTTAAATCAAAACAATGTGAATCTCAGCCGCCAATAGCTTCGAGTCGATATTATTTGCAAGTTTATATAGCAAGTTTTAGATGAAAAATTTTTGTGATATCACCCCTTAGGTAAACTCGGTTTGACACTTAGAAATTTCGTTTTATTCCCGTTTTTTAAAATCTACTCGTCGGATTTCGACGGGAGTGGTGTCTTTCGACGCGGCTAGATGAGCCCTATCTAAATATGCAAAATTTGTAGTTATAGACCAAAGGGTTGCCAAATTATTGTCGAAAAACGTTAATTTTTGATAAATTTTGATGAAAATTCCTAAGTTTTCAGGTGTTCCTGCTCCGATGGTAAGTCGGAGGGTGTTCAACCGGTGGTGGTGTACAGCAAGGGTGCCAAGGTAGTCAAAAACAACGAGCTTCCGGCAGCGAGTGGCACGGAACGTCCGGTAAGTATGGTTTAAAGTCAAATTTTTATGATTTTTAGAAACTTTTTCAGTGTTTATTGTAATTTTTTCAGGTGTTATACGGTGCAGCCCCAAAAACGAGGTACACACGTGTAGGCGATGCTAACGCCGACGATTTAAAACCAAAATCAAGAGATTTGGTTGACAAACGACAAAGATTTTAGCGTTTGAAATAAGTAAAAACACTAAAAAGCGTCAAAGTCCCAAAAATTTCGTAGAAAATGTGTATAAAACGAACTAAACAGCGTTTTAAATCAAAACAATGTGAATCTCAGCCGCCAATAGCTTCGAGTCGATATTATTTGCAAGTTTATATAGCAAGTTTTAGATGAAAAATTTTTGTGATATCACCCCTTAGGTAAACTCGGTTTGACACTTAGAAATTTCGTTTTATTCCCGTTTTTTAAAATCTACTCGTCGGATTTCGACGGGAGTGGTGTCTTTCGACGCGGCTAGATGAGCCCTATCTAAATATGCAAAATTTGTAGTTATAGACCAAAGGGTTGCCAAATTATTGTCGAAAAACGTTAATTTTTGATAAATTTTGATGAAAATTCCTAAGTTTTCAGGTGTTCCTGCTCCGATGGTAAGTCGGAGGGTGTTCAACCGGTGGTGGTGTACAGCAAGGGTGCCAAGGTAGTCAAAAACAACGAGCTTCCGGCAGCGAGTGGCACGGAACGTCCGGTAAGTATGGTTTAAAGTCAAATTTTTATGATTTTTAGAAACTTTTTCAGTGTTTATTGTAATTTTTTCAGGTGTTATACGGTGCAGCCCCAAAAACGAGGTACACACGTGTAGGCGATGCTAACGCCGACGATTTAAAACCAAAATCAAGAGATTTGGTTGACAAACGACAAAGATTTTAGCGTTTGAAATAAGTAAAAACACTAAAAAGCGTCAAAGTCCCAAAAATTTCGTAGAAAATGTGTATAAAACGAACTAAACAGCGTTTTAAATCAAAACAATGTGAATCTCAGCCGCCAATAGCTTCGAGTCGATATTATTTGCAAGTTTATATAGCAAGTTTTAGATGAAAAATTTTTGTGATATCACCCCTTAGGTAAACTCGGTTTGACACTTAGAAATTTCGTTTTATTCCCGTTTTTTAAAATCTACTCGTCGGATTTCGACGGGAGTGGTGTCTTTCGACGCGGCTAGATGAGCCCTATCTAAATATGCAAAATTTGTAGTTATAGACCAAAGGGTTGCCAAATTATTGTCGAAAAACGTTAATTTTTGATAAATTTTGATGAAAATTCCTAAGTTTTCAGGTGTTCCTGCTCCGATGGTAAGTCGGAGGGTGTTCAACCGGTGGTGGTGTACAGCAAGGGTGCCAAGGTAGTCAAAAACAACGAGCTTCCGGCAGCGAGTGGCACGGAACGTCCGGTAAGTATGGTTTAAAGTCAAATTTTTATGATTTTTAGAAACTTTTTCAGTGTTTATTGTAATTTTTTCAGGTGTTATACGGTGCAGCCCCAAAAACGAGGTACACACGTGTAGGCGATGCTAACGCCGACGATTTAAAACCAAAATCAAGAGATTTGGTTGACAAACGACAAAGATTTTAGCGTTTGAAATAAGTAAAAACACTAAAAAGCGTCAAAGTCCCAAAAATTTCGTAGAAAATGTGTATAAAACGAACTAAACAGCGTTTTAAATCAAAACAATGTGAATCTCAGCCGCCAATAGCTTCGAGTCGATATTATTTGCAAGTTTATATAGCAAGTTTTAGATGAAAAATTTTTGTGATATCACCCCTTAGGTAAACTCGGTTTGACACTTAGAAATTTCGTTTTATTCCCGTTTTTTAAAATCTACTCGTCGGATTTCGACGGGAGTGGTGTCTTTCGACGCGGCTAGATGAGCCCTATCTAAATATGCAAAATTTGTAGTTATAGACCAAAGGGTTGCCAAATTATTGTCGAAAAACGTTAATTTTTGATAAATTTTGATGAAAATTCCTAAGTTTTCAGGTGTTCCTGCTCCGATGGTAAGTCGGAGGGTGTTCAACCGGTGGTGGTGTACAGCAAGGGTGCCAAGGTAGTCAAAAACAACGAGCTTCCGGCAGCGAGTGGCACGGAACGTCCGGTAAGTATGGTTTAAAGTCAAATTTTTATGATTTTTAGAAACTTTTTCAGTGTTTATTGTAATTTTTTCAGGTGTTATACGGTGCAGCCCCAAAAACGAGGTACACACGTGTAGGCGATGCTAACGCCGACGATTTAAAACCAAAATCAAGAGATTTGGTTGACAAACGACAAAGATTTTAGCGTTTGAAATAAGTAAAAACACTAAAAAGCGTCAAAGTCCCAAAAATTTCGTAGAAAATGTGTATAAAACGAACTAAACAGCGTTTTAAATCAAAACAATGTGAATCTCAGCCGCCAATAGCTTCGAGTCGATATTATTTGCAAGTTTATATAGCAAGTTTTAGATGAAAAATTTTTGTGATATCACCCCTTAGGTAAACTCGGTTTGACACTTAGAAATTTCGTTTTATTCCCGTTTTTTAAAATCTACTCGTCGGATTTCGACGGGAGTGGTGTCTTTCGACGCGGCTAGATGAGCCCTATCTAAATATGCAAAATTTGTAGTTATAGACCAAAGGGTTGCCAAATTATTGTCGAAAAACGTTAATTTTTGATAAATTTTGATGAAAATTCCTAAGTTTTCAGGTGTTCCTGCTCCGATGGTAAGTCGGAGGGTGTTCAACCGGTGGTGGTGTACAGCAAGGGTGCCAAGGTAGTCAAAAACAACGAGCTTCCGGCAGCGAGTGGCACGGAACGTCCGGTAAGTATGGTTTAAAGTCAAATTTTTATGATTTTTAGAAACTTTTTCAGTGTTTATTGTAATTTTTTCAGGTGTTATACGGTGCAGCCCCAAAAACGAGGTACACACGTGTAGGCGATGCTAACGCCGACGATTTAAAACCAAAATCAAGAGATTTGGTTGACAAACGACAAAGATTTTAGCGTTTGAAATAAGTAAAAACACTAAAAAGCGTCAAAGTCCCAAAAATTTCGTAGAAAATGTGTATAAAACGAACTAAACAGCGTTTTAAATCAAAACAATGTGAATCTCAGCCGCCAATAGCTTCGAGTCGATATTATTTGCAAGTTTATATAGCAAGTTTTAGATGAAAAATTTTTGTGATATCACCCCTTAGGTAAACTCGGTTTGACACTTAGAAATTTCGTTTTATTCCCGTTTTTTAAAATCTACTCGTCGGATTTCGACGGGAGTGGTGTCTTTCGACGCGGCTAGATGAGCCCTATCTAAATATGCAAAATTTGTAGTTATAGACCAAAGGGTTGCCAAATTATTGTCGAAAAACGTTAATTTTTGATAAATTTTGATGAAAATTCCTAAGTTTTCAGGTGTTCCTGCTCCGATGGTAAGTCGGAGGGTGTTCAACCGGTGGTGGTGTACAGCAAGGGTGCCAAGGTAGTCAAAAACAACGAGCTTCCGGCAGCGAGTGGCACGGAACGTCCGGTAAGTATGGTTTAAAGTCAAATTTTTATGATTTTTAGAAACTTTTTCAGTGTTTATTGTAATTTTTTCAGGTGTTATACGGTGCAGCCCCAAAAACGAGGTACACACGTGTAGGCGATGCTAACGCCGACGATTTAAAACCAAAATCAAGAGATTTGGTTGACAAACGACAAAGATTTTAGCGTTTGAAATAAGTAAAAACACTAAAAAGCGTCAAAGTCCCAAAAATTTCGTAGAAAATGTGTATAAAACGAACTAAACAGCGTTTTAAATCAAAACAATGTGAATCTCAGCCGCCAATAGCTTCGAGTCGATATTATTTGCAAGTTTATATAGCAAGTTTTAGATGAAAAATTTTTGTGATATCACCCCTTAGGTAAACTCGGTTTGACACTTAGAAATTTCGTTTTATTCCCGTTTTTTAAAATCTACTCGTCGGATTTCGACGGGAGTGGTGTCTTTCGACGCGGCTAGATGAGCCCTATCTAAATATGCAAAATTTGTAGTTATAGACCAAAGGGTTGCCAAATTATTGTCGAAAAACGTTAATTTTTGATAAATTTTGATGAAAATTCCTAAGTTTTCAGGTGTTCCTGCTCCGATGGTAAGTCGGAGGGTGTTCAACCGGTGGTGGTGTACAGCAAGGGTGCCAAGGTAGTCAAAAACAACGAGCTTCCGGCAGCGAGTGGCACGGAACGTCCGGTAAGTATGGTTTAAAGTCAAATTTTTATGATTTTTAGAAACTTTTTCAGTGTTTATTGTAATTTTTTCAGGTGTTATACGGTGCAGCCCCAAAAACGAGGTACACACGTGTAGGCGATGCTAACGCCGACGATTTAAAACCAAAATCAAGAGATTTGGTTGACAAACGACAAAGATTTTAGCGTTTGAAATAAGTAAAAACACTAAAAAGCGTCAAAGTCCCAAAAATTTCGTAGAAAATGTGTATAAAACGAACTAAACAGCGTTTTAAATCAAAACAATGTGAATCTCAGCCGCCAATAGCTTCGAGTCGATATTATTTGCAAGTTTATATAGCAAGTTTTAGATGAAAAATTTTTGTGATATCACCCCTTAGGTAAACTCGGTTTGACACTTAGAAATTTCGTTTTATTCCCGTTTTTTAAAATCTACTCGTCGGATTTCGACGGGAGTGGTGTCTTTCGACGCGGCTAGATGAGCCCTATCTAAATATGCAAAATTTGTAGTTATAGACCAAAGGGTTGCCAAATTATTGTCGAAAAACGTTAATTTTTGATAAATTTTGATGAAAATTCCTAAGTTTTCAGGTGTTCCTGCTCCGATGGTAAGTCGGAGGGTGTTCAACCGGTGGTGGTGTACAGCAAGGGTGCCAAGGTAGTCAAAAACAACGAGCTTCCGGCAGCGAGTGGCACGGAACGTCCGGTAAGTATGGTTTAAAGTCAAATTTTTATGATTTTTAGAAACTTTTTCAGTGTTTATTGTAATTTTTTCAGGTGTTATACGGTGCAGCCCCAAAAACGAGGTACACACGTGTAGGCGATGCTAACGCCGACGATTTAAAACCAAAATCAAGAGATTTGGTTGACAAACGACAAAGATTTTAGCGTTTGAAATAAGTAAAAACACTAAAAAGCGTCAAAGTCCCAAAAATTTCGTAGAAAATGTGTATAAAACGAACTAAACAGCGTTTTAAATCAAAACAATGTGAATCTCAGCCGCCAATAGCTTCGAGTCGATATTATTTGCAAGTTTATATAGCAAGTTTTAGATGAAAAATTTTTGTGATATCACCCCTTAGGTAAACTCGGTTTGACACTTAGAAATTTCGTTTTATTCCCGTTTTTTAAAATCTACTCGTCGGATTTCGACGGGAGTGGTGTCTTTCGACGCGGCTAGATGAGCCCTATCTAAATATGCAAAATTTGTAGTTATAGACCAAAGGGTTGCCAAATTATTGTCGAAAAACGTTAATTTTTGATAAATTTTGATGAAAATTCCTAAGTTTTCAGGTGTTCCTGCTCCGATGGTAAGTCGGAGGGTGTTCAACCGGTGGTGGTGTACAGCAAGGGTGCCAAGGTAGTCAAAAACAACGAGCTTCCGGCAGCGAGTGGCACGGAACGTCCGGTAAGTATGGTTTAAAGTCAAATTTTTATGATTTTTAGAAACTTTTTCAGTGTTTATTGTAATTTTTTCAGGTGTTATACGGTGCAGCCCCAAAAACGAGGTACACACGTGTAGGCGATGCTAACGCCGACGATTTAAAACCAAAATCAAGAGATTTGGTTGACAAACGACAAAGATTTTAGCGTTTGAAATAAGTAAAAACACTAAAAAGCGTCAAAGTCCCAAAAATTTCGTAGAAAATGTGTATAAAACGAACTAAACAGCGTTTTAAATCAAAACAATGTGAATCTCAGCCGCCAATAGCTTCGAGTCGATATTATTTGCAAGTTTATATAGCAAGTTTTAGATGAAAAATTTTTGTGATATCACCCCTTTTTTTTTTTTTTTTTTTTTTTTTTTAGTGTGTGAAAAATCATCATGGACCGTCACCCCACCGGGGGTTACGGCGGGGTGGTGTGTCGGACTTGAACCGACTAAAAAACACACAGTGTGCCCTCTCCGCGCTTCTCCGTTTAGGAGTAGGAGAAGTCCAGGGTGGGATCTCCTTCTGAACTTCTCCAGCGCCTGCCCGCTCCTGATGCGGGCACCGTCTCTGAACGACGACCCTCTCTTAGGCGGCGTCCGGCACACACCGACGCCGCCCCCTCGCGGCTGGCCACATAGTGCGGGTGGAGGGAAAACCCGTCCCGTCCACCCGCGGCCACACTCAAGGCGGCATGAGGCGCAGATGTTCGCGCCTCCGCCGCCCGAGTCGCCGGCGGCGAATCTGGTCCGATTGGATGTCGTCCTCACGGGCCTTCTCCGCCGCCTCCTTCTGCGTGATTACGTCCTCGCAGAAGGTTGCGACCGCGGTGAATGCGCTCTCGCTGCCGACCATGGAACGAACGACGGCCGGCAGTGAGAGATCCCCTCCGATGACTGCAGCGAGGACCCGGCGCTGCGTCTCCCATGCGGGGCAGACCGCCAGCGTGTGATGAGCCGAATCCTCACTGCAGTCGCAGTGGTGGCAGGCGGGACTCAATTCCCTCCTGGCGACCGAGTGCAGGTACTTTCCGAAGCAACCATGCCCGGAAAGAACCTGCGTCAGTCGGAAGGTAAGGGTCCCGTGCTGCCGCACTGCCCATTCGCCGATGACCGGCTGAAGCGCCTCTACGGTGGCGAAGCCAGCACGTGGAGTCTCCAGCCGGACCGACCAGCGATCCATCGTGGCTCGGTGAGCGGCTTCGCGCCACTCGCGCACGTCCTCGGGCGGAGGTCCAACTCCACCACTCTCCGCCCGGTAGTTAGCCACTCGCCGATAAACGTCGGCGAGCACTTCCGCCTCCAAATCCCACGGGGGTGTTCCGGCCAGGGCGCACGCCGCCTCCGTCGATACGGTGCGGTAGCCCCGTATGGCTCTGACCGCCAGAGTTCTCTGAGGCCGCCTGAGGCGCGCCCTATTCTGCTCGGTCAGAGCCGCCGCCCACACCGGTGCACCATAGAGTGCCATAGACCGGACAACCCCCGTGTACAGCTGCCTCGTGGCGACACTGGCTCCTCCCAGATTGGGCAAAAGACGCCCAAGGAAGGAGGCAGTGCCGATCAGCTTCGGAGCAAGCTGTTGGAAGTGCTCGTCGAAGAGCCACCTACCGTCTAGGACCAGACCCAGATACTTTAAGTGGGCCCGGACCGGTACGAGGACCGAGTTGACCTCGATGGAGGCGCCGGCGGGTGGACCACGACGGGGCCCATGGAAAAGTAGGGCTTCCGTCTTTTCTAGGGCCACCCGCAAACCCAGCGCCTCAATGCGCCCGACCACCAGGGAGACTCCTGTGGTGGCCAGGCATGCTGCCTCTTCGAAGGTCGCCCCCCGGGCTGTCACAAGAGTGTCGTCGGCGTAGCAAATTACACCGACGCCGGGGGGGAGACGCCCTCGCAGGACCCAATCGTATCCCATGTTCCACAGGAGTGGTCCGAGGACAGACCCCTGTGGAACACCGCACGACATGGCCCGACGTCTCAGGACTCCTTCTCGGTCCTCGTACATGACAGTACGCTCCGTCAGATAGTCTGCCACTAGCCGCCTCAGGTACTGTGGCACTCCGTGGTACTGGAGTGCGGCCCTGATGCAGCTGAATGGCAGACTATTGAATGCGTTGGCGATGTCCAACGACACCGCCAACAGCACGTCGCCGCAGCCCACCGCCTGTTCGGTCGCGGCCTTCAGACGCAGAATTGCGTCGACCGTCGAACGCCCCTCCCGGAATCCAAATTGGGCGTCCGACAGATCGGGGCCCACCTCGCGCAGGTGCCGGACGATGCGGGCGTGGAGCACCCTCTCGAACAGCTTACCCGCCTCGTCCAGCAACACGATGGGCCTATAGGCCGCGACCGAGTCGGCAGACCGACCTGGCTTCTGGAGCAGAACCAGCTTCCCGCTTTTCCAACACTCAGGGAAGCGTCCGGACGCCAGACTAGCGTCTAACACTCCCCTGAGGCGGTCCGACATATGATCGAGGGCTCGGGCCAGCACTCGGGCAGGTACCCCGTCTGGCCCGGGGGCGGTGTTCTTGGATCGAATCCTTAGAACAGCCGCCCCTACCTCTGATTCCCTGACGGGCGGCACATCAGCCTCGCCTTCGTCGTCGCCTCCAGCCATGACGGCCATCGACGGGGGCGTGTGCTCCGCCCGCTGTGGGAATAGGCCCTCGACCACTTCCTGCAGGAAGCTGGGCTGGAGAGTCTCCGTGAGGGGCAGGCCCCCCGCGCAGAGCTTTTTGCGCACCGCACGATAGGGCCGACCCCAGGGGTCACGCTCGAGACTCTCCAGCATCTCCTTGCGGCTCTCCTCTTTGGCGCGGCAGATGGCCAGCTTCAGAGTTTGCCGGATCTCACGGTATTCCTCTTGAAGCCGATCCACCTCCTCACCGACTCCGCGGTGGCGTCGCCGACTACGAGTGAGGCACCTCCGGGCACGAACACAGGCCGCACGGAGGTCCGCCAACTCCTGGGACCACCAGTAGACCTCCTTCCTTGGAGGCCGACGCCCACGTACGCGGGGCATGGCCGAGTCGCAGATCTGCGTAATCGCACTGCAGAAGCGACCAGCCCCCACGTTGACCTCTTCGGCCGGGGCCTGCGGAGGCAGCCAAGAGTTAAGAATGGCCGCCTCCTCCAGTAAGTCCCTGTCGAGCTTGGCGACAGACCACCGCGGAAAGCGGGAGGGACGCCGCGCCGCGTGACCCCTACTGGCGTCCTGGGACCGGGAGAGCTCAAATCGGATATACAAATGGTCCGAGAGCGTCTCAACCTCATCCAGGACACGCCAGTTCTGTACACGTGCGGCGAGTGCAGGGGTAGCGAACGAAAGGTCCACTATCGACCCCCCCTGTTGTCGCACGCACGTGTTGGTGGAGCCTCTGTTCAGTAGACAGAGGCCCACCGAGGCCGCCCACTCCTCTACGGCCTTGCCCCTGGCGTCCGTCGCCGGGGAACCCCACGCAATGGACTTGGCGTTGAAGTCCCCCAGCACGAGGACGCGCCCAGACGCTAGTTGCCGCATCGAGGTCTCCAGGTTGTTCAGGAAGACCTCGAAGTCACTCAAACTCTTACTGGGGGAGAAGTAGATACCGTAAACGGTGATCCCCCCCCACTCGGCGGCAACATATCCCGTGCCCCTGTCTTTGAGCGACAAGGGCGGGGAACCAGCCGCCGTGGAGCCGACGACTGCCACGGAGCCGTCCCAGTCACCCATCCAGTTTGGACGGGGAGGGACGAAGTAGGGCTCCGCGACTACGGCCACACCGACCGACCACTGCGCCATGGTTTGCAGGAGGAGATCCTGCGCTGCGGCGCAGTGGTTCAAGTTCGTCTGGACGAGAAGGTTGGAGACTTGATCCATTAAGGGTTCGTCTCTACAACCTCCTCCATGGGCGTCGGTGCCGACGCACTAGTGACATCGGAGGCAGCCTGGATCGATAGGCTGGCCTCCGGCGCTTGCCGAGACGCGCGGGGAGGCTTGCAGCCCCCCTGCCCGGTCTGGTGATTGGCGGGCTTATTCGCCGCCGCACACACCGGGCAGTGAGGGGCAGCTGAGCAATCTGCCGCCTTGTGCCCCGGTCGACCGCAGCGGAAACATAGACCGCTGCAGTCGAAGCAACTCTCGCACTTCGAGCGAGTGTGTCCGGCGGTTAGGCACTTGAAGCACCTCATCGGCCTCGCAGCCAGGACCGTAACCCTGGCATTCACAAAGCCGACGAGGATAGCTCCAGCGTCGCCCAAAACTTTGGCTGACGCCACGGGACAGCTGACCCATGCAGCGCCTAGCCCGCCTGGACCGGGGCGGATGGTGCCGACCCTGATGTTATCCGCGCTGCAGCCGGTCTTCTCCCGGATTGCATCGCGGACATCTTCGGCCGTCACAGAATCGTCCAAGCCCGAAATACGCAGCTCCGCGCACTTCGTGGGCCTGGCGATCTTGACGCCATCCAACTCGGCAAACATGCCCCTCAGCGTCTCGGCACATTTGTCCGCCGTCTTTGCGCCTTCTGCTCCAGGGAACTCGAGGACTCGAGCTCCCGTCTGGGCGCGGCGCAACCTGACCCCTGCCGGTCCAAACTCGCTGGCAAGACTGGCCCGGGCCTTTTGGAAGACAGCCGCATAGGTCAGTCCACCACTGGCCGCCTCCGGCGTGACGGTCACCACTACAGCCGCGGTTTTAGGCGGCTGCAGTTTTCGCGGCTTCTTTTTGGTGGCCGCTGTCACCACCGGCGGTGGCTGCGAGGCTTCGGCTGCCTTTTCGGCGGCCCTTCTGGCCCGCTGCCGCTGCCGCTGTTGGCACCTCTTTGAGCTCCCCACGACCTGCCAGCTGTCGTTAGCAGCGGCAGATGTGGAGGTGCCCGGCAGGGGTGTTGGAGTGGGGAGAGGGGGGAACTCCTCTCCTGTTTCCGGCACCGCCTTGGTCGGCGCTGTGGCCGGTGTCTTTGCCGGCGCCTTCGCCTGCGCCTTCGCTGGCGCCTTGGCAGACGCCTTCGCCTGCGCCTTTGCTGGCGTCTGGGTCGGCGCCTTCGCCGGCGCTTTCGCCTGAGCCTTGGCCCCCTTCCCCTGTTTCTGGGGAGCCTCAGAGGCCGGGGCAGCGGCCGCCGCCGCATACGACACCGGACCTCCCTCAACGGGGAGTTTGGTCGGCGCCGCTGCAGCCTTCGGCCTCTGCGATGCCAGCGGCGGACGTACCACTGGGGGTGGAGGCAGCATTGCCTTCAGATCCGCCAGGCGACCATCCAGCATGTGCCCCACCGCGACTAGCACCTGGCGCAGCTGGGCGTCAGGCATCGCTGCATTGGCTGGGGCTGGGGCAGGCTGGGGCAGGGCAGCGGCCACCATCTCGGGATGACTCGCTTGGAAGCAGGCGAACTTGTATCCGAGCTCAGCCACCTGCGCTGTCAAGCGGTCATTTGCCGCCTGCAGACGAGCCACGTCTCCGACGAGCTCGTCTACGGCCCCCGTGATGGCGGAGGAGGACTCCTTAAGGGCCCTAACGAAGGAGCCCTTCAGGTTTGTGGACTTGGTGGCCACTCGGCGGATCACGTCCACCGCCACCTTCGCCCTATCCTGCACGGAGGGAGGAGCCTGCGGTACATCTCCCGCCGTCGTCATCAGCTCCTTGACCCTCTGCAAGAGTTCCTCTACATCTTCCTCCGCCTTTGCCTCTTTGTCGGCCCTGTTGCGCCGGTAGGTCTCCGGCTTGAAGACGGAGCCTGACGGGCCTGGGACCGGCGAGGGTGACGCCGTTCTACGTTTCGGCTGGGATGCGTCACCGTCGTCATTCCCAGCGTGCTCGCGCTTCTTCCGGACGTCGCTGGGCTCCATCTGCATTGGCTCCGAGCCATCCGTGTCCGCCGCGGCAGTCTTGGAGCGCAAGCGCTCCGACACTCTTCGGCTCCCAGTCGTCTGTTCGACTACTGGGAGCCCCTCCAAGATGGGCGTGTCCATCATCACCCTCAACTCCTCGGATGAGACATCCTCCAGGATGCTCACCACCTCACTCTCCTTCTTGCCTTCTTCGCTTACGTTTGCCATTGAGCTTGCCATTTCGTTGTTAATAGTTTCCAATCCGTTTTCTTTTGTTTTTAAATTTAGAGTATCCATAATAAGACCCACGAGAGGGGGAGAAATACAAGGTCGACCCGGGCAGAGATCCCCCAATACCCGGGCAAGCGTAAATTTTTAGCCAAACCGAGGGGTCCGCAGGTACCTCGGCTTGGGGTGCGTTCGCAACTGAACTTCCCATCAGCCATGCATCCCCTGGCCACGCACCAGAGCTTGAGATTCGGGGTGATTTTTTATAGAGGTTTTCTTCCTCGCGGTCCAGGCGGTTAAGCCAAGACCCACGCCCCCGATCAGAGCATTCTTCTCGGGGCTACGCTATGCCGACGGTGGCAGGAAGACTACGTCACCCTGCCTGCTCGGTGGTAATGTGAATACACGCCGAGCCCGCCCTCCTTTCTCCACCGCTACCAGCGGGAGAAACTCCGACCCATGAAGGGTCCCACCTTCGGTTTTTTAACGAGGTTAACCTCCTCCTTGCTCCGAAGAGCGAAGAGCCAGCAGGGGAAACGGCGGAAACGCCCGCCCCGCTGGACCAGGCCTTGCCCGGGAGCCGATGATGGCTCCTCTCCAGCTAGAATATTAGCCGCTGGCGATAATCCTCCCCTCCAGATAACGCGGAGGAAATGAGGAGGAACAGTGCTATCGCCAGCGCCCAGGGTGCACCACGTGGAGGTTTTCTAGCCAGCAGCACCCCTCTAGCCAGCAGCACCCCTCTAGCCAGCAGCACCCCTGTGATATCACCCCTTAGGTAAACTCGGTTTGACACTTAGAAATTTCGTTTTATTCCCGTTTTTTAAAATCTACTCGTCGGATTTCGACGGGAGTGGTGTCTTTCGACGCGGCTAGATGAGCCCTATCTAAATATGCAAAATTTGTAGTTATAGACCAAAGGGTTGCCAAATTATTGTCGAAAAACGTTAATTTTTGATAAATTTTGATGAAAATTCCTAAGTTTTCAGGTGTTCCTGCTCCGATGGTAAGTCGGAGGGTGTTCAACCGGTGGTGGTGTACAGCAAGGGTGCCAAGGTAGTCAAAAACAACGAGCTTCCGGCAGCGAGTGGCACGGAACGTCCGGTAAGTATGGTTTAAAGTCAAATTTTTATGATTTTTAGAAACTTTTTCAGTGTTTATTGTAATTTTTTCAGGTGTTATACGGTGCAGCCCCAAAAACGAGGTACACACGTGTAGGCGATGCTAACGCCGACGATTTAAAACCAAAATCAAGAGATTTGGTTGACAAACGACAAAGATTTTAGCGTTTGAAATAAGTAAAAACACTAAAAAGCGTCAAAGTCCCAAAAATTTCGTAGAAAATGTGTATAAAACGAACTAAACAGCGTTTTAAATCAAAACAATGTGAATCTCAGCCGCCAATAGCTTCGAGTCGATATTATTTGCAAGTTTATATAGCAAGTTTTAGATGAAAAATTTTTGTGATATCACCCCTTAGGTAAACTCGGTTTGACACTTAGAAATTTCGTTTTATTCCCGTTTTTTAAAATCTACTCGTCGGATTTCGACGGGAGTGGTGTCTTTCGACGCGGCTAGATGAGCCCTATCTAAATATGCAAAATTTGTAGTTATAGACCAAAGGGTTGCCAAATTATTGTCGAAAAACGTTAATTTTTGATAAATTTTGATGAAAATTCCTAAGTTTTCAGGTGTTCCTGCTCCGATGGTAAGTCGGAGGGTGTTCAACCGGTGGTGGTGTACAGCAAGGGTGCCAAGGTAGTCAAAAACAACGAGCTTCCGGCAGCGAGTGGCACGGAACGTCCGGTAAGTATGGTTTAAAGTCAAATTTTTATGATTTTTAGAAACTTTTTCAGTGTTTATTGTAATTTTTTCAGGTGTTATACGGTGCAGCCCCAAAAACGAGGTACACACGTGTAGGCGATGCTAACGCCGACGATTTAAAACCAAAATCAAGAGATTTGGTTGACAAACGACAAAGATTTTAGCGTTTGAAATAAGTAAAAACACTAAAAAGCGTCAAAGTCCCAAAAATTTCGTAGAAAATGTGTATAAAACGAACTAAACAGCGTTTTAAATCAAAACAATGTGAATCTCAGCCGCCAATAGCTTCGAGTCGATATTATTTGCAAGTTTATATAGCAAGTTTTAGATGGTTAGGTTAGGTTAGGTTAGGTTAGGTTAGGTTAGGTTAGGTTAGGTTAGGTTAGGTTAGGTTTAGACGGCTGTACACGGGGGTGGTCCGGTCGATGGCACTGTACGGTGCACCGGTGTGGGCGGCGGCTCTGACCGCCCAGAATAGGGCGCGCCTCTGGCGCCCCCAGAGGATATTGGCGGTCAGAGCCATACGCGGATACCGCACGGTGTCGACCGAAGCGGCATGCGCATTGGCCGGAACACCCCCGTGGGATTTGGAGGCGGAAGTGCTCGCCGAAGTCTATCGACGAGTGGCTGAATTCCGGGCGGAGAGCGGGTCTCGCCCTCCGCCCGAGGACGTGCGCGAGTGGCGCGAAGCCGCTCGTCGAGCCACCTTGGCAAGATGGTCGTCCCGACTGGAGACTCCACGCGCTGGCTTCGCCGCCGTGGAGGCTCTCCAGCCGGTCATCACCGAGTGGGCAGGGCGGCAGCACGGGACCCTTTCCTTCCGGCTGACGCAGGTGCTTTCCGGGCACGGTTGCTTCGGAAAGTATCTGCACTCGGTCGCAAGGAGGGAATCGAGTCCCGCCTGCCACCACTGCGACTGCAGTGAGGACACGGCCCAGCACACGCTGGCGGTCTGCCCCGCATGGGTGGCGCAGCGCCGGGCCCTCACTGCAGTCATCGGAGAGGAACTCTCGCTGCCGGTCGTAGTACGCTCCATGGCCGGTAGCGACAGTTGTTTTACCGCGGTCGCAACCTTCTGCGAGGACGTAATCTCGCAGAAGGAGGCGGCGGAGAAGGTTCGGGAGGACGACTTCCACTCGGACCAGATCCGCCGCCGGCGAACGGGGCGGCGAAGGCGCGCTCACCTGCGCCTCATGCCGCCCTGATTCTGGCCGCGGGTGGACGGGACGGGTTTCCCCGTTCATCCGCTGTAGAGGCCAGCCGCGAGGGGGTGGCGTCCGCGTGTGACCGGACGTCGCCCAAATTTTGAGAGGATAAGGAGATGGCGCCCGCAACTGTGCGGGCAGGCGCCGGGGGGGGTCCAGAAGGCGATAACAACCTGGCCCCCTTCCCAAGACACAGGCGCAGAGAGGTCACACCGTGTGGTTTTAGTCGGTTCGAGTCCGACATACCACCCCGTCGAGAGCCCCGGCGGGGTGACGATCCGAGGGGATTTCCACACGTAAAAAAAAAAAAAAAAAAAAAAAAAAAGGTTAGGTTAGGTTAGGTTAGGTTGGGGCTAGCCAATCGATCCAGGCTGCCTCCGACGTCAACCGTGCGTCGACGCCGACGCCCATGGAGGAGGTTGTAGAGACGATCCAGTAATGGATCAAGTCTCCAACCTTCTTGTCCAGACGAATCTGAACCACTGTGCCGCGGCGCAGGACCTCTTCCTGCAAACCATGGCACAGTGGTCGATAGGTGTTGCCGTAGTCGCGGAGCCATATTTCGTCCCCCCCCGTCCGAACTGGATGGGTGACCGGGACGGCTCCGTGGCAGTCGTCAGCTCCACGGCGGCTCATTCCCCGCCCTTGTCGCTAAAAGACAAGGGTACTGGATATGTTGCCGCCGAATGGGGGGGAATCACCATTTATGGTGTCTACTTCTCCCCCAATCGGAGCTTGCACGACTTCGAGGTTTTCCTGAACACCTTGGAGACCTCGATACGGCGACTAGTGTCTGGGCACGTCCTCGTGCTGGGGGATTTCAACGCAAAATCCATTGCGTGGGGTTCCCCGGCGACGGACGCCAGGGGCGCAGCCGTAGAGGAGTGGGCGGCGTCAGTGGGCCTCTGTTTGCTGAACAGGGGCGCCACCAACACGTGCGTGCGACAGCAGGGGGGGTCGATAGTGGACCTCTCGTTCGCTACCCCTGCAGTCGCTGCACGAGTAAGGAACTGGAGTGTCCTGGATGAGGTCGAGACGCTCTCGGATCATCTCTATATCCGATTCGAGCTCTCCCGGTCCCAGGACGCCAGTAGGGGTCACGCGGCGCGGCGCCCTTCCCGCTTTCCGCGGTGGGCTGTCGCCAAGCTCGACAGGGACCTACTAGAGGAGGCGGCCATTGTTCAATCTTGGCTGTCTCCGCAGGCCCCGACCGAGGAGGTCGACGTGGGGGCTGGTCGTTTCGCTGCTGCGCTAATGCAGATTTGCGACTCGGCCATGCCCCGCGTTCGTGGTTGTCGGCCTCCGAGGAAGGAGGTCTACTGGTGGTCCCAGGAGTTGGCGGACCTCCGTGCGGCCTGTGTACGTGCCCGGAGGTCCCTCACCCGGAGTCGGCGACGTCACCGCGGTGTCGGTGAGGAGGTGGACCGGCTTCACGAGGAGTACCGAGCAGCTCGGGAAACTCTGAGGCTGGCCATCTGCCGCGCTAAAGACGCTAGTAGAGAGGAGATGCTGGAGAGTCTCGAGCGTGACCCCTGGGGTCGCCCTTACCGTGCGGTGCGTGAAAAGCTCCGCACGTCGGGCCCCCCACTTACGGAGACTCTCCAGCCCAGCTTCCTGCAGGAAGTGGTCGAGGGCTTATTCCCGCAGCGGGCGGAACACACACCCCCGTCGATGGCTGCATCAGCCGGAGACGACGGGGGCAGCGAGGTCGAAGTTCCGCCCGTCAGGGATTCGGAGGTAGGGGCGGCTGTTCTGCGGATTCGATCCAAGAACACCGCCCCCGGGCCGGACGGGGTTCCAGCCCGAGTGATGGCCCGTGCCCTCGACTACATGTCGGACCACCTCAGGGGGGTGTTGGACGCTAGCCTGGCGTCCGGACGCTTCCCTGAGCGCTGGAAATGCGGGAAGCTGGTCCTACTGAGGAAGCCGGGACGGCCCGCCGACTCGGTCGCGGCCTATAGGCCAATCGTGTTGCTGGACGAGGCGGGTAAACTCTTCGAGAGGATACTCTCTGCCCGCATCGTCCGGCACCTCTGCGAGGTCGGCCCCGATCTGTCGGACGCCCAGTTCGGTTTCCGAGAGGGGCGTTCGACGATCGATGCCGTGATGCGCCTTAGGGCCGTGACCGAGGAGGCCGTGAGCTGCGGCGGAGTGGTGTTGGCGGTGTCCTTAGACATCGCCAACGCCTTCAATAGTCTGCCATTCGGCTGCATAGGGGAAGCACTCCGATACCACGGGGTGCCAGAGTACCTGAGGCGGCTGGTGGCAGACTATCTCGAGGAGCGTACCGTCATGTACGAGGACCGGGATGGCGTCTTGAGACGCAGGGCCATGTCGTGCGGTGTTCCACAGGGGTCTGTCCTAGGACCACTCCTGTGGAACATGGGATACGACTGGGCCCTAAGAGGGCGTCTCCCCCCCGGGCTGGGTGTAATCTGCTACGCGGACGACACTTTAGTCACGGCCCGGGGGGCTAACTTCCAGGAGGCGGCACGCCTGGCCACTACGGGAGTCTCCCTGGTGGTCGGGCGCATCGAGGCGCTGGGTCTGCGGGTGGCCCTGGATAAGACGGAGGCCCTACTCTTTCATGGGCCCCGTCGTGGTCCACCCGCCGGCGCCTCGATAGAGGTCAACTCGGTCCTCGTACCGGTCCGGGCCCAGATGAGGTACCTGGGTCTGGTCCTAGACGGAAGGTGGCTCTTCGACGAGCACTTCAAACAGCTGGCACCAAAGTTGGTGGACACTGCCTCCGCCCTCGGGCGACTTTTGCCCAATTTGGGCGGGGCCAGTGTTCCCACTAGACGGCTGTACACGGGGGTGGTCCGGTCGATGGCACTGTACGGTGCACCGGTGTGGGCGGCGGCTCTGACCGCCCAGAATAGGGCGCGCCTCTGGCGCCCCCAGAGGATATTGGCGGTCAGAGCCATACGCGGATACCGCACGGTGTCGACCGAAGCGGCATGCGCATTGGCCGGAACACCCCCGTGGGATTTGGAGGCGGAAGTGCTCGCCGAAGTCTATCGACGAGTGGCTGAATTCCGGGCGGAGAGCGGGTCTCGCCCTCCGCCCGAGGACGTGCGCGAGTGGCGCGAAGCCGCTCGTCGAGCCACCTTGGCAAGATGGTCGTCCCGACTGGAGACTCCACGCGCTGGCTTCGCCGCCGTGGAGGCTCTCCAGCCGGTCATCACCGAGTGGGCAGGGCGGCAGCACGGGACCCTTTCCTTCCGGCTGACGCAGGTGCTTTCCGGGCACGGTTGCTTCGGAAAGTATCTGCACTCGGTCGCAAGGAGGGAATCGAGTCCCGCCTGCCACCACTGCGACTGCAGTGAGGACACGGCCCAGCACACGCTGGCGGTCTGCCCCGCATGGGCGGCGCAGCGCCGGGCCCTCACTGCAGTAATCGGAGAGGAACTCTCGCTACCGGTCGTAGTACGCTCCATGGCCGGTAGCGACAGTTGTTTTACCGCGGTCGCAACCTTCTGCGAGGACGTAATCTCGCAGAAGGAGGCGGCGGAGAAGGTTCGGGAGGACGACTTCCACTCGGACCAGATCCGCCGCCGGCGAACGGGGCGGCGAAGGCGCGCTCACCTGCGCCTCATGCCGCCCTGATTCTGGCCGCGGGTGGACGGGATGGGTTTCCCCGTTCATCCGCTGTAAAGGCCAGCCGCGAGGGGGTGGCGTCCGCGTGTGACCGGACGTCGCCCAAAATTTGAGAGGATAAGGAGATGGCGCCCGCAACAGTGCGGGCAGGCGCCGGGAGGGGTCCAGAAGGCGATAACAACCTGGCCCCCTTCCCAAAACACAGGCGCAGAGAGGTCACACCGTGTGGTTTTAGTCGGTTCGAGTCCGACATACCGCCCCGTCGAGAGCCCCGGCGGGGTGACGATCCGAGGGGATTTCCACACGTAAAAAAAAAAAAAAAAAAAAAAAGGTTAGGTTAGGTTAGGTTAGGTTAGGTTAGGTTAGGTTAGGTTAGGTTAGGTTAGGTTAGGTTAGGTTAGGTTAGGTTTTTTTTTTTTTTTTTTTTTTTTTTTTTTTTTTTTTTTTTTTTTGTGAGGTCGTCATATTGACCTCGCCACTTTTCCCCGTCCGTAGAAACGACAGGATCTTTTCCACCAACTAGTCTATTTATACAATTTTCTTATGATTAATTTATTGGGTATATACCCAGTTTAGTTATTTTAATATATTTACATTTTGTATATTTCTACACTATATCAATTACAATCCCTTTCCTTACAATACCATCTATATTTTTTAAATTCCTTCATTCATTAATTCTGTTTTCTATTTCTATTCCAAGCTTAGTATTATCCGTTTAAAGAGCTTTCGTTGTTTTTGCGTATTTAATAGTTATTTAGCTTAGTAAAATATTTACATTTAAAAATCAATTATATATTTACAATTTTATAATAAACAATAGTAATAAATAGTATTAAAAGTATCAAATAGTATAATTTTACAATAAATAGTATAGTAATAAATAGTAATAATAGTATTAAATAGTACAATTTCTCACAATAAATAGTGTAATAAGTAAGTTTTGTGTATAATATGTTAGTGTATGGGCAGTTGGACTAGTTGTTCCTGTCTTTATATTATGTGTATGTACATCGGCAGTGGGTGTACTGTTTTGTTTTCTGTTTATTATTCTGTTTCCTCTAATTTGTCTGTCTGTCTGTCTTTTCACCAAGACGCCCCACTATGATGTTATGTTCCAACATCGTCATATTTACGACTCGTGTATTGTAGTGTGTGTGTCCAAAGTTAGTGTTTGTGTTTGTGTTTAGTTCATTATCTCCCTATCTTGTCAACAAAATTTTTATATTCAAAAATATAGAAAATTGTTGACACGTCAGTATGAACGTTTTTTTTTTTTTTGTATTTGTTAGTGTTAAATGTTGTATGCATGTTTGATGTATTCTTATATATAGTCATTATATATTTCATACATCAGTGTCTATGTATGTGTATAGATGTGTGTGTCTCTGTGCTGTGTATGTGTAATGTGGGTGGGTAGTCATAAATATGACGTGTTGGACCTGGCCAAGTAGTCCCACTTTTGGCGGGTTTGGCATTCGGCGCTGAAGGCGTTATGGGCGACGTTCTTCAACCCAGAGTGCGCACAGTTGCAGCAGCGCGGTCCGATTCCCGCAGAGTGTTCAGGACACTTCTCGCGTAAATGCGGACCACCGCAGTGGCTGCACCTGTCCACACTCTCGGTGCAGAACTTACGTCCGTGGCCGAATGCCAGGCACTTTGTGCATTGGACAACCGGGGACTGGTCCTCTACTCTGACCCTTTGCAGGTCAATGTAGAGGGTTCCAGCCTCGGTCATCCTCTGCCACACCTTCGGCCTTACTTGTAGTATAATGTGGGACGTCTCGGGATTCCTAGTCTTCTTTTTAAATTTGATTCTTAATTCCTTGTCTTCTTGTGGCAGCCCCATGAAGATCTCCGCGTTTTGGGTGTAAAGGGCCCTGATCACGTCTTCATCGTCCCCATCGACGAAAACGTCTTTGAGGACGACGAGCGGATCCTTGTTCTTCATGGGCGCTACCACAAGCCCACTACCACTGCTTTCAATCCTCTCCCTCACTCTATCGCGCTCCCCTTCGGTGTCGCAACCCAGTATCACTGTCCGATTTTTGGCTTTCCTGGCCTTACTGATTTTTAGGCCGGTGCCCCTGGCGTCGACCGCCTTTTTCACCCTGGCGAGCACCCCCTCGGCAGTCTCACGACTGTCCGTGGAGGTGACCGCCACCGAGTGAAGCGCCGGTCGGCACCCGGGTCCGGCTGCTGCGGCTCTGGCGTAAGTCATGGGGGGGACCGGGGCCGGGAGGCTTTCGGGATTTTGTAATTTGATCGCCTCACCGATCGCCTCACCGATGTGGGACTTGGTCTCTACAACCAAGTCCCGAGCAACAGTCCCGACCAGATCTTCGATCTGGGACTGCGCTCGCACCACGATCCCCTCCATTGCCACATCAATATCGACTTGGGTGGACTCTATCTTTTCGTGGATTTTGTTGATTATCTCGACGCTCTGCTCCTCCATTTTTTCCTCAGCGTCGCCTATCCTATATTTTAATTTATAAAAAGAAAGGTCGATAATCTCGCGGATAGAGTCCTCCATCTCCTCAAGTCTGGCCAGGATTTTGTCCTCTTGTGGGAGGGGAGCGGTCTCCTGCACTGGGTTTGCGACCACCGTAGTCGCGCTTGCCACCTCAGACACCTTCTCCTCCAGGCACTTTATGCGCCTGCTCAACTCGAAGAGTACTCGGAGACCCTTATCCGAAGCTGACTCCAGGAAGGCTTTAATGTCCTTCCGCATTTGCGGGTATTGCGCACACTTCGAGGGGATCTCCTCGAAGGTGGTCATTACCTCCTGGAGTAGAAGGTCACTCGACTGGCTAGCGTAGGTGGTATGCTGCCTTTTATACTGTTCCATAAGGTCGAGTGACCTTCGCTTGGTTCCGGGTCTCCGTATAAATGTCTTCGAGGCGTCTTGAACAATTGAGGGCGAGGTAGAGGCGCCGGGAGCCGCGCGGGATGTTGGGGGGGTCTCATACATATTTGGCATGTCTGGTGAGAGAGTGAGAGAGTGGTTGACGGGGAAAAGTGTGTATACGTATATCTATTTGACCCTGTATAGGGGGGTTTGTGTCAGTTGTTAAAACAGGTAACTAATAATCAAATTAAAAACAATAAAAAAAAAATAAAAAAGCTGTGCTCTGATTTGAGCCGGTCTATATAAGTTGAGGTGTTAGGCCTCTGTCAATAATTAAAATATAAGCTATAATATAATTATATGGTCAATAAGTTCAATTTGTTTAAAATTTAAATTATTATTACAATTAAAATTATTTACAGTTAAAAGGATAAATGTCAACAGACTAAAGTTAAAATATATACAAGTTAAAATTCTTAGCTTTGCTCTAATGAGCCGGTCTATAATTTAAAGAGGTGTATAATGCCTCTGTCAATTTGTTTAAAATACAAGCAAATACGTAGAATAGAATTAAAATTAAAATTAAATTAAATTAATAATTTTACTTAAATATAGGCTTATTAGTTACTACGACCTGTATAAGGGGTCGTAGGTGTCTTATATATCTATAAAAACAGTCAAAAGTCAATGTATAGTCAGAATTGACAAGTTTGATAAAAAGTCAGAAAATGTTATAAACCCCTGCTGCCTCTGTACCCCTGAAAATCGATATACCCAAGCGAAACTGGGAGGGTGGGCGGGCCCGTTTTTGAAAATCTACTCGTCGGATTTCGACGGGAGAGGTGTCTTTCGACGCGGCTAAATTAGCCCTATCTAAATATGCCAAATTTGTAGTTTTAAGCCAAAGGGTTGCCGAAATATTGTCGAAAAACGTTAATTTTGATGAATTTTTTATGAAAATTTCTAAGTTTTCAGGTGTTCCTGCTCCGATGGTAAGTGGGAGGGTGTTCAACCGGTGGTGGTGTACAGCAGGGGTGTAGATGCAGTCAAAATTGACGAGCTCCCGGCAGCGAGCGGCTCGGTTCGTCTGGTAAGTACTTTTTAAAGTTAGATTTTTGTGTTTTTCAGGTACTTTTTAAGTGTTTGTTGTAATTATTTCAGGTGTTATACGGTGCAGCCCCGAAAACGAGGTACACACGTGTGGGCGACGTTAACGCCGACAATTTAAAACCAAAATCAATAGATTTGGTTGACAAACGTCAAAGTTATTAGCGTTTGGAATATGTAAAAACACTAAAAAGCGTAAAAGTCCCGAAAATTCCCTATAAATGTCAATAAAATGTCAAAAATACAAATAAAACAACGTTTCAGTATATAACTATGCCTATCTCAACCGCCAAAAGCTTCAAGTCAGTAAAATATAAAACTTTATTTTTCGAAAATGTATGGTTAGGTTAGGTTAGGTTAGGTTAGGTTAGGTTAGGTTAGGTTAGGTTAGGTTAGGTTAGGTTAGGTTAGGTTAGGTTAGGTTAGGTTAGGTTTTTTTTTTTTTTTTTTTTTTTTTTTTTTTTTTTTTTTTTTTTTTTTTTTTTTTTTTTTTGAGGTCTTTCTCTTTTGACCTCGTCACTTTTCCCCGTCCGTAGGAACGACAGGATCTTATATATCTAGTTACATGTCATCTTGCTTATATTAAATTTTTTGGGTATATACCCAATTGTTATTTTAGTCTATTTACAGTGTTAAATTTATGTTATATTATTTACATTCCTTATTTAAGTTATAGTACAATTCTTTAAAATTCCTATAGTTAATTCTTGTCTATTTTCTATTTGTATTCTAAAGCTCTAATGTTATCAATTTTGGAGCTATTTTAGTTATTTACATTTTTTATTTTTGACATAATAATTATGTGCAATGACAAAGTTTGTTGACTTTTATTTGTATCTAAGTATAAAGCATAAAGTGTAACTACATGTAGAAAGGTGTTTAAAATGTATATATAAAAGATATGACTAGTGATAAGTGTAATAATATGTAAGTAGTTGTAGATGAGTAGTCCTGACTAGCTGGTTTAGTCCTGTTCCTACATCACCAGTGGGTGTGGTTTATTATTTTTATTCGCACTGTCTTTTCGCTCTCTTGTCTGTCTGTCTGTATTTTATTAGCCGAAACGCCCCACTCCGATGTTATATTCCAACCCGTCATATTCATGGCTAGTGTATTGTGTAATTGTATGTTTAGTCAGTGTTTATGTTGTGTATGTTCATATTCTCCCTATCTTGTCAACAGAGTGTTTGTATTCAAAAATATAAACATCTGTTGACACTTCTGTATGAACTATTTGTATTGTACGTGTTATATGTTGTATGCATGTTTTTTATGTAATCATTTGTATAGTTATTATACATTTCATACATAAGTGTCTATGTATGTGTATAGGTGTATGTGTTTCTGTCTTGTGTGTGTGTACTGTGGGTGGATAGTCATGAATATGACGTGCTGGACCTCGCCAAGTAATCCCACTTAAGGCGGGTTGGGCATTCGGCGCTATAGGCGTTGTGGCCTATGTTCTCCAACCCAGAGTGTGCGCAGTTGCAGCATCGTGGGCCGGCCCCCGCAGAATACTCGGGGCACTTCACACGAAGGTGCGGTCCTCCGCAGTGGCTGCAACTGTCCACACTCGCGGTGCAGTACTTTCGGCCGTGGCCGAATGCCAGGCACCTTGTGCATTGGATGACCGGGGACTGGTCCTCCACCCTAACCCTTTGTAGATCAAGGTAGAGAGTTCCGGCCCCGGTCATCCGCTGCCACACTTTCGGCCTCACTTGGAGGATTAAGTGGGACGTCTCGGGATTTCTTGTGCGTTTTTTGTATTTAAGCCTAATTTCTTTTTCATCTTGTGGTAGCCCCATGAAGATTTCCGTGTTCTGGGTGTATAGGGCCCGAATCACGTCCTCGTCGTCCCCATCAACAATGACGTCTTTGAGGACGACAAGCGGATCTTTGTTCTTCATGGGCTCTACCACAAGCCCACCCCCACTGTTTTCTATTCTCTCCCTCACTCGATCGCGCTCCCCCACGGTGTCGCAACCCAGGATGACTGTCCGGTTCTTCGCCTTCCTGGCCTTACTTACCTTTAAGCCGGTACTCCTGGCGTCGACCGCCTTTTTCACCTTGGCGAGCACCTCCTCGGCAGTCTCCAGACTGTTCGTGGAGGTGACCGCCACCGAGTGAAGCGCCGGCCGGCGCCCGGGTCCGGCTGCTGTGGCCCTGGCATATGTCATGGGGGGGACCGGGGCCGGGAGGCTCTCGGGCTTTTGGAGCTTGATAGCCTCACCGATTGCCTCACCGATATGGGACTTGGTTTCAACAACCAAGTCCCGAGCGACAGTCCCGACCAGGTCTTCGATCTGGGACTGCGCTCGCACCACGATCCCCTCCGTTGCCACGTCCATGTCGACTTGGATGGACTCTATCTTCTCGTGGATCTTTTCGACAGCCTCGGCGCTTTGCTCCTCTATTTTTGTTGAGGCGTCGGTGATTTTATCTCGTAATTTATAATACGTCTCATTGAACCACGTGAAGATAGAGTCCTCCATCTCCGCAAGTTTGGCCAGGATTGCGATCTCCGGTAGTTTTGATTCAAGGGTCTCCGGGTCTGCGGTCTCGATCACCGTCACGCCGGCAGCCTCAGCCACCTTTTCCTCCAGGCTCTTAACACGCCTGCTCAGTTCGAATAAAAGACGGAGA